>PUFA01000071.1:4041875-5313750 GCA_003508835.1 Eonycteris spelaea | reverse complement strand
CCATCGAGGGATCCCAGACTTTAGGGCTGAGCAGCTGGAAGGTGGCATCAGCCGAGACAAGGAAGGCTGTAGGTTTTGTGTGTATGGGTTTAGTTCTGGGTATGTATAAGTTGGAGGCATTATTGGACATCTACGTGGAGATAGCAAGTAGGCAGTTAGATGTGCACGTTCAAGGTTCAGGGGGGTTTTCAGCTTGGAGATGAAAATTGGGGAGTCAAGCGCAGAGATGGTATCTCAGGCCATAAGATTAGATTAAATCCGCTCTCTCCAAATGATTTCCAGCTTCCAGAATTGTTTTTCCTATCCTTGTAGGTTATAGATTTGTCTTTTTTTTTTTTCTTTTTTAAGGTCTTCACTCTTTTAGTGGGTCTCAAGAGGGATGTGTCTGTTCAACCATTCATTCACCGCCCAATTCTGTACTGACTTCTCTAAACGCATTTTCGTTTGGCTGTCTTTCTGGCCTTTTATTGTGCTGGAAGAGAGTTGCCTAATGAGACACCTTCGCTCACCTCTCCATCAGCCTTTCTGGGAAAATAATGACTTTTCTTTCCCCATAGGCGAGAAGGCTCCTCGACCTTGCCACTGTGAAGGCAATGGATTGGCTGCCTTCCTTCTACAGCATGTTCAGGAATTGCCGGTCTCGATGACCCTGCCTTTCGAAGGTATAGATATGCTCTTAGCTCGTCAGAAAAGGGAAGAAAGGCGGGGGAGATTCACGGTGAAGGGCAGAGTCTCCAGGTGAGACACATTTGTTAGATCCCGCTTCCTGGCTGTGCAAGCCCGAGACCCAGTTTTCTCATTTGAGGGAGAACATCACTACTGCGTCACTGGGCTTTTGGGAGGAGGGTTGACAGGGTGACATGTGTATGGCAGGGTTGGCTTTGGTGATTTCCGGCTCCGCAGAATGATTCCCGGGGCTCCCGGGTGTTGAGGGCTGACCACAGGTGTTCCCTATGTGGCACATTGTCAGCTCTACCAAAAAGATGTGGGTAGGGCTGGTATCTCTTTTCTTTTTAAATCCGTTTTTCAATTACAGTCGACTGACAATAGCATATGAGTTTCAGGTGTACAACAGAGTGACGAGACATTTTGTATACATCACGAAGGCCGGTGTCTCGCGGTCTCTGCAATTTAGCTATTCTCAGAAACGCAAGCACCAAATGGGTCCAGGGAACGTGGTATCTGTCAGTGCACATGGTCACCAGCCCAGCGCAGGCTCGGGAGAGGCCTGAATAACCCAGGCGTCCTGCCAGGTGCTTTATTTACGATCTCCGTCCCCCAAGAAGCAGGTGTGGTTTTTCTCTGCTTTACAGGTGTGAGAACCGGGGCCGGAGGGTGAGCGAGGAGGTCGGGGAGGATGACCGTCTCCTCCCAGGCTCCCCTTTGGTCAGGGGGGAGGGGACTCGGTTGAAAAGAGAGAACCGAGCCTGGTGGTCTTCGAGCCTCGTTCCCATGTCACCCCAGGGAAAGCTCCTCGGCCCTGCGGGCCCCTGACCGTGCGTGGTGCTGGCAGATGGATTTGTCACGCTGGGCCCTGCCCTCTGGGGAGAAGCGTTCCATTGGGAGGGGTGGCCCATGCCTGGGTGTGCACCCTCGCACCCAAGAATGGAGCAGTGACACCAGAGGGTGGCAGGGCCGGTGCCCAGCTCACCTTGGTTGATGTCTGCTGTGACGTCTTTAAGCAAGCTGGCCGTTCATGCGTCGTGACACCGTGCCATGGTGCCACATTCCCCAAGGTGACGGTCCTAATGGTGATGATCAACGTGTGTTTGTTTCTAAAAAGGAGAGATAATTTTTTCTTTTTTTTTTTTCCTGGAGAATTTTGATACCATTGTTGCACCCATTGTACCCACTGAATAATTGTGATAAACACCATTTTTGAAAGTTTACCATATGTCAGGGATGCGTCTAGCCTCTGTCTCGTTTCCTCTTGAAACAGTCCCTCAAAATGTGGATCGCCCCATTTTTACCGAGGCCAAAAGAGCTAAGTGGCTTTTGCCCAAGCTAACGGGGACCTGGGTGTTCAGCTCAGGTGTGTCTGACTTCAGAAACGGGGCTCCTAAGCCTTCACACCTTGTTCCCCTTTGGGAAGATGCACGTGAGGCTGCGTGGTGACTGGGCTTACCGCGGGCCCTCTCGTCATCAGGGGGCAGGTATCGGATGCGAGTCCCCTGACCCCAGCCCCGCACCCCTTCCAGCCTGCAGCCCCTCCTGGCATCAGGGGTCAGTAATCGCACCAGCTAATGTCTTTCGAGCACTTACTTCGTGTTGGACACTGAACGAAGCCCTTGACGTGCTTTGCCTTAACTGATCCATCTCAAAACCCTGCGCGGTAGGGACCTCCTCCTCTCCCACTCCAGAGGGGAGGACGCAGGCTCCGGGACGTTCCGCGGCTGTCCGCAGCGTCCACGGCTCGTGCGCGCGGAGCCCGCCGTCTGTCCTCTCCCATCCGTGCGGTCACACCGCCCCGCGCGCCCTCCGTCAGGCCCCGTCTTCCGCATGGCCCCACGTCACCCGCCCTCTCCTCTGTCTTCCAGATGCTGCGTGTTCCAAGTACACGTCCAAGCTGAGGGCCACGGTCTCCGCGCAGTCTCGCTTCCTGAGCACCTACGATGGGGCAGAGAATCTCTGCCTGGAGGAAATATACACAGAGAATGTTCTGGAGATCCGGACGGAGGTGGGCGCGGCTGAGCCCCCACAGAAGAGCCCGGCCACCCTGGGCCTGGAGGACCTCTTCAGCCCGCGCGGCCACCTCAACGAGGACGCGGACACTGTGCTGGTCGTGGGCGAGGCGGGCAGCGGCAAGAGCACGCTCCTGCAGCGGCTGCACCTGCTGTGGGCCACGGGGCGGGCCTTCCAGGAGTTCCTGTGCGTCTTCCCGTTCAGCTGCCGGCAGCTGCAGTGCATAGCGAAGCCTCTGTCCGTGCGGACGCTGCTCTTCGAGCACTGCTGTTGGCCTGACCTCGGCCCACAGGCGGTCTTCCAGTTCCTCCTGGACCACCCCGACCGCGTGCTCCTCACCTTCGACGGCTTCGACGAGTTCAGGTTCAGGTTCACGGACCGTGAGCGTCACTGCTCCCCGACCGACCCCACGTCGGTGCAGAATCTGCTCTTCAACCTCCTGCAGGGCAACCTGCTGAAGAATGCCCGCAAGGTGTTGACCAGCCGTCCGGACGCCGTGTCGGCATTCCTCCGGAAGTACGTGCGCACGGAGCTCGCCCTCAAGGGCTTCTCGGAGGCCGGCATTGAACGGTACCTGCGGAAGTGCCATCGCGAGCCGGGGGTGGCCGACCGCCTCCTCGGCCTGCTCAGAGCGACCTCCGCCCTGCACGGTCTGTGCCACCTTCCCGTCTTCTCGTGGATGGTGTCCAAATGCCACCAGGAACTGTTGCTGCAGGGCGGGGGGCCCCCCAAGACCACCACGGACATGTACCTGCTGATCCTGCAGCACTTCCTGCTGCACGCCGCGCCCCAGACTCAGCCCGCCAGGGCCTGGGACCCAGCCTGCTCCGAGGCAGGCTCCCCGCGCTCCTGCGCCTCGGCCGCCTGGCGCTCTGGGGCCTGGGCACGGGCTGCTACGTGTTCGCCGCCCCGCAGCTGCAGGCGGCGCGTGTCGACCGCGAGGACGTTTCTCTCGGCTTCCTGGTGCACGCCAAACGGGGTGCGCCCGGGGGCACGGTCCCCCTGGAATTCCTGCACATCACGTTCCAGTGCTTCTTCGCCGCCTTCTACCTCGCACTCAGTGCTGAGCTGCCGCCGTCCTTGCTCAGACACGTCTTCGGCCGTCGCCGGCCGGGGAGCCCGCTGCTGGCCAGGCTGCGGTCCGCGCTGTGCGTGCCCGGCTCGCGGCGCGAGGAGGGCAGCGTGGCCGCGTTGCTGCGGGGGCGAGCCGCACAACCTGCAGATCACAGCCGCCTTCCTGGCAGGGCTGGTGTCCCGGGAGCACCGGCTCCTGCTGGCCGAGTGTCAGGTGTCCGAGACGGCCCTGCCGCAGCGCCAGGCCTGCGCCCGGCGGTGCCTGGCCCGCAGCCTCCACGAGCATTTCCACACCATTCCGCCCGCCGTGCCGGGCGAGGCCAAGAGCATGCACGCCATGCCGGGCTTCGTGTGGCTCATCCGCAGCCTCTACGAGATGCGGGAGGAGCGGCTGGCGCGGGAGGCCGTGCGCGGGCTGGACGTCGGGCACCTCAAGCTGACCTTCTGCGGCGTGGGCCCCGCCGAGTGCGCGGCCCTGGCCTTCGTGCTGCGCCACCTCCGGCAGCCTGTGGCCTTGCAGCTGGACCACAACTCCGTGGGCGACGTGGGCGTGGAGCAGCTGCTGCCCTGCCTCGGCGTGTGCAAGGCTCTGTAGTGAGTATCGGCGGGGCCGCGCACGGCGGGGCCGCGCACGGCGGGCCGCGCACGGCGGGGCGCACGGCGGGGCCGCGCACGGCGGGGCCGCGCACGGCGGGGTGCAGGCGCGGGGGGGGGGGGCCGCGCACGGCGGGGCCGCGCACGGCGGGGTGCAGGCGCGGGGCGGGGGGACCCCATGCTGGGGTCCGGGAGATCAGGCCCGGTCCCTTCCCCAGGCCGAGCCTCAGTGTAAACGTGTGAGGCCGATAGCCGTAATTCCTAGAACGTCCTCTGTGACAGGCGCGGGGACACACTCGTCCTGGGATGACCCCTGTTCATCCCCACGGCCACCCGGGGCGGTCGCAGAGACATTCTCATCCCCATCGTCCCAGACCTGAAGCTCAGAGAGGGGAAGTAACTCGCCTGGGGTCACGCAGGAAATGGCAGAGCTGAGGTTCGCAGGTCACGTCTCTCGGCGTGCGAGTCCCCGCTCTCACAAGCGGCCCGTCTCTGGGCGGGCTCCGGAGGGTCCATGACAACCATGAAGACACATGCCAAGGAACTGCCCAAATCAGGCAACTTGTGCCCTGTCAGAAACTTGAAAACCCCACCGAGATGAGAATTTCAGGCCCCAGAGAGAGACAGTGGCTGAGAGTTTTGCCTGCACCTTCGTTCCTTATGGAGTGCTGTGTCCAAAGGAGGTTCCGGTGTTGCCCACACGGCTTTCGCCAGCCCCCGGGCAGAAGGTGTGAGGCTTCTCCTTCCGAAGGTCAGTGCCCCGGCACCTGTGAGCCGCCCTCCATGTCTTAGGCCGGGCGAGGGCAGAGGGCGTACCCAGGTCTGGTGGCCAGCACACTGTAGGCTCCCCGACTTCCCTTCCAGCCTTGAAAGGGGATGTCCTGCTCTCTATTTATAACCGCTGAGAAAGCAGAAGTCGTGCAAGTCTTCAAGTGCAAATCTACTCAGCCTCCCAGGCAACTTTATGTGACCCGAAGCAAGGGACCGATCTCTCCCAGAAACTATTAGGATGGCATACCTTCTCTAGGCCAGAGCAGTGAGGCTTTTTTCTGCATGGAGCAAACACAGAGCTCCGTACTGGAAAGTATGCCGTGGTCTTTGTTGCCCCTTACGTCGGGCTGTGGTCCTGCGTTTGTCAATAGGATGTAATACAACATACCGTCTGGAGTTAACTTGTATATTATAGATAGTTAACATATGTTCTAAATATGACTCTCAGGAGGAAGCAGATGCCATAGAGAGTTTAATAAAGGGACAGTTTACTAAGGCTCGGGGCGGGGGGCAGGAGTTAGAAAGAGCGGAAATGGCTGGGGCAGGGTCCTGGGGTAATAGCGAGGGGGGTCGGGATGGCGATGGGGTGGGGACAGGTCGGCGATGGGTGGTTATCCTCCCCGGGCCTGCGGGGGTGGGGGGGCAGGGGAAGAAGTAGTTATTGGCTGGGAGGAAGGTAGGGGGCGGGCTGCCTGAGAGCACCTGAGGTTGCAGCAACCTGGAAAGGTGGGGTTGGGGCATCCACCTGACCCTCTCCCCACTCGCACCTTGACCAACAGGGCCCCAGAGCAGGGCGCCTGCTGACGTGGTCCCTGGGAATCAGCTCCCCAGGCCCGAGAGCCAGGCAGAGAAGGGGACAGTGGAGCTGGCCTGGTGGATGGAAGTGGCCAGTGCCACACTCCTATTTCCCCAGGAAGGAGAAGTCGTGATGTTTTCACTCAGGAATTTCTAGACTGGTCTGTGGGAGTGGTTTGCCCAGTGGGGATATGAGCGTGCGTTTCTCTGCATTACAGACCCCTCGCTCTCAAAGGGGGCCTTGCACCCCTCAGGGTCAGGAGCCGCTGACCTGGGTGATCCTCTTAGACCCATCCTCACAGACGCATCCCTAAAATGAACAGACCCTCTCTCGCTGGGGATGGCGACAGCCCCCCGCCTCCCGCGCGCGTGGGGGCCGATGCAGGCCGGCCCGTGCCTCGTTTCAGAGGAGGGCGAGGCTGGTCCCGTTCTTGCTCCCACAGCACTGACCTCAGGGGCAAAGGGGCTGTGGCAACGCAGATTCTCGGGCCGTCCCCAGTGGCTCCCATCCCCCGGGGCTGGGTGGGGGCCCGGGAATCTGTGGTTTAGATACTCCTAGTGGTTCTGACGCAAGTGGTCCAGAGGCCACACCGTGGACACTGCTGGTCAGTGGGAACCAGCTCCATTAGCAGTGAAAGGCCTTGACCACGTTCATCGCTCCTCACCCCCCCCCCGCCCACACACACACACGGTCCTGAAACCGCTTGCACGATGGGGCATTTCCTGTGGGTGGGTGTGGCAGACAGGGACAGAGAGGCCAGCGCACGCACGTAAAACTGACGAGCGCCACGAAACGACCGTCCCCCGTTAACTCCGACGCACGGTGCTCCCTTCCTCTGCTCTACGCGTTTTCCATTTAAAAAAATGCTGCCCGTGGCCTTCGAAGCTGATTTCGTGAGCCGCAGCCTGAAAATCACTGAGAGAGGGGCCGGGCGACGCCGTGGTTAAGAGCAGGCTCTGGAGACGGACCGTCTGGCCCAGATCCTCCAGACGCCATGCGACTGTGACCAAGTCACCCCACCTGTCTGTGCCTCAGTTTCCTTCTCTCCGCCCACTTCATGGGCTGGTGAGGGTTAAGTGCCGTTGCAATGAGGTGTTTAGGACAGCCCTGGCATGTCCATACGGGGGAGCGTGCATATGGGTGGCTTTTCCTGTGTGCCTGATGCTCGCTGGACTTCATGTGCACTGTCTCTTTAAATCCTCACCAGGGCTTACCTGGTGGCAGACGGTGCCAGATTCCAGAGCCTGAGCTTTAAGTCAGGGCCTCCCAAGCTTGTCTGAAGGTGAAGAATCGTGTGCACAGCTGTCAAAATACACAAACCCCTGGGCCGCACCCCACATGGCAGGGTGGCCAGCCCCGGGGAGGGTCCAGGGAGTCTGTATTTTAGGTTAGCCTGTCAGAAGACCTTGTGATCAGGTGCGTTTTGGAAACACAGCCCAAACGCCTGTCGGAGGTGGCCTGCCAGGCAGGACTGGGCCTGCAGGAGTGATGTCACTGGGCTGCAGGGCTGGACGGCAGGGCCCACTAACCGCAGCCTGAATGCCGGTTTCCCGCCGTGTCTGCCTCTCTGGCCTACCTGGCCTGCCGCCTGCGCACCGGCCGGTGGCATCTACTCCTGCCCCCAGACGTAGTCCGTCTGCTCCCTACATCACCGTTCTCAGGCAGCAGCCCCCTCCCACCTCAGAGGCTGCTGATCACCGCCTCCCTGTCTCTGGTTAGGTTCGTGACTTCCTGAGGATCCCAGGGGGCTGTAGCGGGCACTCTGGGTCCCCGCTTCTGAGCTGTTTCCTCCCTACGTACTGCATGACATCAGCACCCTGGCCAGGGATGGGGGGAGACTTCGGGGGTGCCTGGGCCTTGCAGCATTTCTCGAAAGCAGAGATGCTGGCTCTTTGGAGATGGGTGAGGGTCTCTTTTGTGGTTTTATTCATTTTTTTCTCTCTCATCAGCTCCGTTTTCAAATGTATTTTTTTGGTGTCTTTTTTAGCCTGCGAGATAATAACATCTCGGACCGGGGCATCTGCAAGCTCATCGAACACGCCCTTCACTGTGAGAAGCTGCAGAAGTTGGCGTAAGTGGGCCTGGGCCCAGCGTCCCCAGCCTCACTCTGGCCCAGACCCCGGGAGCAGCTGTGGGCAAGCAACGGGCTGGACGGGGTATTGGCGTGGCCGCAGGGCGCAGGGCAGCTGCTGTCCTGAGCGGTCGGGTGGTCG
The DNA here is from genome assembly GCA_003508835.1 of Eonycteris spelaea. NCBI lineage: Eukaryota > Metazoa > Chordata > Mammalia > Chiroptera > Pteropodidae > Eonycteris > Eonycteris spelaea. The sequence goes on along the minus strand of PUFA01000071.1, from coordinate 5,305,620 downwards.
CCGTGCACTGTGCCTTGTCTCCATGTCTCCTCTCTCCCGGAACGTTCTAGTCTGTTCAACAACAAGCTGACGATGGCTGTGCACACTCCATGGCCAGGCTGCTCGGGCACAAGCGGAACTTCCTGGCCCTGAGGTGAGCCTCGGCGTCCTGTCCCCGGCGAACGGTTTTGTTCCCCTCAGCTCAGCTGCATGGTCTGGTCCCTGCCCCGCTCAGCCCGTTACTGGGCCTGTGCTCTCCCGGCCGAACCCCCTTTGAGCAGCAGGGTTTTGCTAATGCTGTGACCTCCCCAGCAAACTCTGGAATGGCTCTGCTGAGGGCTGCCTGCCCTTTGACCCTTAACCCCCAGGGCTGAAGAGCGTTCGCAGGCCCTTTTCTTTCCCTGTGTGTGAGGGTCACAGGGTCTCTGGGTTACCGAGTTCCCGGCTATACGCTGAGTGTGTGCTGCGGGGGCGGCATGCAGCGGTCACTTGTCACCACAGCTGTGGCCACCAGTTACCCAAACGCTCTCAGAGGGTCTTCTCGGTCCGGGAAGTCTGCATTTCTGCTCCCAACCCTCCTGCCTTCAGCGGACTGTCTCGCATATTGACACCACGACATCGTCCCTCCAGCCACCGGTCCCCGGCTAGACCTGGCTTCTCTTTCTCGCTGGGCTCTTATTGCCTCCGAGATTGACAAGGCAGAAAAGGAACTCACAGTGCAGACTTGCCTCCATCCGTCCTTCTTGCCCGCTGGGCTGGGTTTGGGGGTGGGAGCCGCTGTGTTCCACGTGCTGACGACGTAGCGCGGTCTCGGGCAGGCCCGCTGGGCCCCCGCCAGAGCCGCTTCTTCAGTACCGAGGATGTCGCCTGCTGCGACCCCCTCCCCCACCCCCACGCACAGACCCGAGACCCAAGACCCGGCCGGCCCCACTGCAGGGACGGCCGTGGGGCGGCGGGAGGGAGCTGCCAGGGGTGGAAGCCGGGGGGCCCGGCTCATGGAGCGTTGTGGTCGAGAGCCTGGGGCTCTGGGGCTGGACCACCCAGGTCTGAACCCAGGATCCCTGAGAGCTGATCCTCATTCGCTGTGTGACGGGGGTCAGCCCCCCTCGGTGGGCCTCTGTTTTCCCCTTCTGTAAAGTGGACGTAGTAATAGTCGCTCCCTCCCAGGTGTCGTGACGATGGAGTTAATGGGCACGTACACGGCACAGCAAGAGCTTTGTGTAGTGAGTGACGGCCCGTGGGACAGTCACCTGCGTTCTCAGTGTGTCTATCTGTGTCAGTCAGCCTCGCACGGGGGGGGGGGGGTTAGATGAGCGACTGGTTTCGTGGGAAAATGCCTCTGAGAGGCGCCGAGGCGGAGCGGGGGGAGGCTGGAGAGCTGACAGATGCCCCCGGTTCTGGCCTGAGGGAGGGGGACCAGGGGGGGACGCAGCTCAGACTCAGTGCAGCTCTGTGAGCGAGAGGAAGCCCACTGGGGTCTTCCCGGCGAGGGCGCCCAGCAGAGGCAGCTCCCTTGCTGTCCCCCGGCCCTGGGCCAGCCCCTCGCTCTTTGGGAGCAGACCGGGGTCCAGGGAGGCTGCAGGGGCCCTGGGCCTGGCCTACGGAGCAGGCTGAGACTGGAAAAGGTGTGACAGTGAGTCACCCGCTCCCCTGGGGAACCATCAGGACTGCTGCCCGCACCTGTCACACCGCTTTGTAAGACAGTCCCTGCCTCCCCCACTCCTTTCCCTGGCTGGTCGCAGGAGCCCTGGTGTCAGCTCCCTGAGCTCGGAGGGTGAGCTCGGAGGGCGGCAGGAGTTGGGGGGCTGGCCCCGCGTGCCGCACAGAGGTCCCCACGGCGCTTGTCCTGGTCTTTCTGTCCAGATCAGGCCTGCAGGGCTCTGCCTGGCCTCGTGTCCTGTGCGCTCTCTCAGCCTCTCTGTCTTCTGTTCCAGGCTGGGCAACAACCGCTTCACCGCTGTGGGAGCCCAGGTGCTGGCCCAGGGGCTCAGGGCCAACACCTCCCTCCAGTTCCTGGGGTAGGTTGCATCCTGGGACCTGGGGCCGCGTGGAGGGGCGTGGGGCTTGTGGGAACTTGGGGGCAGGTGCAGCTCATTGGCCAGAAGGCCCAGTGGGGCTCCAGTGGGGAACCTGAGGCAGGGAGAGAGTGGGCGGCCCTCGGCCGCCTCAGCACCTGCTTTTCATTAGATAAACAGGAAGCTCAGGAGGCCAGGGCCGGGGGAGGGTGGTGGCTGCGATTAGGTGGCAGGAAGCCCGCTGGCCCTCGCGGGTGCCAAGGCTCTGCTTCTCCCCTCTGTCTGCATGTTGGAACCACCTGGGAGCTTCTGAAGAATGCCCTTGCCTGGGCCCCACCCCAGACTAATTAGATGAACTATCTAGATGCAGGGCCAGGAGTAAGCCGTTTCAGAAGGCTGCCCAGAGGACGCGCAGCCTGGTGAGGACCCAGGAACGAGGAGGAAGTGGGGAAGGATGGGAGGGGATTCCCCAGGTCCTTCGAGCTCTTGCTTGCAGGGGGCCATGTCAGCCTGACAGGGACGGAAGGGGAGGCAGGCACAGGCCGGGAATGCACCTCCACAGGCCCCCAGCATGGAGCTTCCTGTTTGCTGGGCAGAGAGACAGTCCCCTAGGGTTGTACCGTGCAGTCCCCTGCAGCCCGTCTCCTGCCCTGTCTTGCCCTGGTATAAACTGGGGTCATGGCGACAAGAACTGGGGGTCTTAGAACCCAAGACTGTAGGAGGAGAGACTAACCTCAGGGCCCCAGTGTTCCGACCCATTTCGCAGGCAGGCGCGTTGCCCATGGGCTCCGTTTGAGCCAGGAGAGGGACAGCACCTCTTCTAAGCCGCATCCAGCAAGGGTGACCTCTCCCGTTCGAGGTCACCTCTGGCACGTCGGGGGTGTTTACCTTTCGGCACGTATTTATTTATTAAGGCTCCTGTCTGGGCCAGACACTGTGCTAAAACCCCCAGACTCCGTCATAACACACAAACTGGTCTGTACCTTAAACCTTTTCCTCCTCACTGCCTCACAGGCATCTTTTGAAGTCGTACGACCTCCTTCAACAGTAGCCGCTTTGTCCTCCGCTGGTTAGGTAGATGTTGCCGTGATCTCCTTCGCTGGGCTCGTGTTGGTGCCAGGGTTTTTGCTGTTGCCGTAGCCTGTCCCCGGCCACAGGGCAGGGGTGGTCCCCAGCCAGAGCTCAGCGAACACTTACATGTGAAGGGAAATGCAGCGAACACCCTCGTTCAGCCGTCTGTGCTCTCTCGGACACAGGTGTGTCCAGGCTAACGTCCCACGGATCAAGTAGCCGGGTCACAAGGGATGAGCTGGGCTCCACCTTTGATTAGGGGTGTTTCCAGGTTACAGGGGGGCTGAGGAGGGTGGCCCAGAAGGCTCAGGAGTCAGACGCCGTGAAGGGACTGGGGGCATTACGAACGAGCGAGACGTGACGAGCTGGCTCGCGGAAGGAGAGCCGGACTCTCTCGTTGTGGGTGGTGCCGGAGGGTAGTTCAGGACTGGCGGGCAGTTCCAGGGAAGCAGGGCTGACCTGAATGTTGGGGGGAAAATGTCACCACCAGGCAAATTGCCACGGGAGTGAGTTCCCTGCCTCTGTCACCCCGCTTTGCACCGTGGGGGCCTCTACTGTTCTTGTAGGTCTGATTTAAAGCCGCTGAAAAATCTGAGCGAAGTTTGGGCATCCCTCCAAAATCACGGAGGCAGCTCCCCTGTGCAGGGACCGGGGAGCCCCACTGAGACCTCTCTGGGCGCGGAGGTCCCGCCCCTCGGGCTGGGGACATGGAGAGAAGGGATGTTACTGGCGCTTGTCTAGAACGCACAGCAGGGACTCACCGGCACTTCCTGGTGGCCTTTTCAGGTTCTGGGGCAACAAGGTCGGTGACGAGGGGGCCCAGGCCTTGGCCGAAGCCGTTGGCGGTCACCAGAGCTTGAAGTGGCTCAGGTAAGCTTCGCTGTCGGCCCTGCAGTTGTCACGGGGTGGGGGGGGGGGGGAGCCCGCACGCGGCGGGTGGAGCCTGGGCCAGTTCGGAAGGTCTTTGAACTTCACTTTGAACCTCGGGTTAGGCAGTGAGATGAGAAAGAGAGACCTGTGACTTTTCGGAGTCAGGACCCTTGAGTCTTTCCAGGTGACCTGGGGGCTGTCCCTTCTCCCCTCAAGGGTCTCGATTCCCTACCTGTCAATCAAAGATCTTGGGCTAGATGGAGCACATTTGACCTCCAGGACCGGCCCTCACCTGCTAGCAGTGGCTGCCCAGGGTGCCACGTCGCGGGGTGGGCTGGGGGTTCCACGGCCGCTCCGGGGGCTCAGTGGGAGAGGGCAGGGCATCAGTTAGTGACGTTTGAGGGGAGCAGCGGGCTCTGCGCGCCGTGCGGTCGGCCCTTCGCGGGGGGGCTCGCCTCTGCGGTCCCTGCCCGCTCCGACTCACCTCTGTCCTGGCTCCATCCAGCCTGGTGGGGAACGACATTGGCAGCACAGGGGCTCGGGCCCTGGCGTCGATGCTGGAAAAGAACGTGGCCCTGGAAGAGCTCTGGTGAGTCCGGGCGCGTCCGTGCTCGGGGGAGGGGGAGGGGACAGCCTTTCCTCCGTCCCTGGCCTCCTCCCTGGACGCGACGGGGCGCCTGATGGAGCGAGGGCGTGAAGATGGTGGCGTTTGTCTCGCGATGTCCTGGGTGGCGTGGAGCTTCGCGAGCCCGGGGTACAGCTAGCTGCTCATTCTCTTCGTTTAATTGTGCGTAACGGTGTGTTTGGTGTGTTTAGCTGGTTTGTTTACTGCCTCCATGTGGTCGAGAGCACAGACTCTAGCATCAAGTGGGTGGCGCTTCAAGGCGGGCAAGGTCAATGACGGTCTCCGAACCTCAGGTTCCTTCCGTGTGCAACGAGGGCACGAACCTTCTCACCCCGAAACGCGTCTGTAGGAATGAAACGAGGTGATTTCCGTAAAGAGCTTGTGAGGCGTCTTTGCTTCGTTGAGTGTTGGCTTGTCCTAGTGACGGGAATTGCTCCTGTTGCGCTGCTGCTAGTGAGCTGTCTGTCACCACTGCCACCACCGTGTGTCCTTTCGAAGCGAATGCGAGTCCCTGAGAACACCAGATGTGAGCGTCAGGGCCGCCTGGGAAGGCGGAGTGGCGTGTGGGGCAAAGCCGAAAGACGAGCCATGAACCGCACGGTGTTGACAGGAAACCGGTTCCAGTTTTCCATCCTTCAGCGGCCGCCAGTCTGGGCTTCTTATGACATGTTCTGGGCGGTTCCAAAGTATGTCAGAGAGACAAAAACGCTGACCTTTTCTAGGAAGCAGAAGCATGGTCACAAAACAGACGTCGTGGAGGGGCCTCGGCTGTTGGCAGGGTTCACGGGCTCTGCCGGGGAACCGTTGATTAGATCCAGCCTGGGTTTGACGTCTCGGAGTTTCTCGCCAGTGCCTCGCTCTGCGTGTGTCAGTTATGATGACATTAGGCTGCAGGTGAGGGAAGACCTCTGTCTACAGTGGCTCAAAGCAGTAAAGGATGTATGCTTTTTCACACTGGTGGTCGGCAGCATAGGCTGGCGTGGCGGCTCCCCGAGGCCAGCGGGGCGTCTGGACTCTGGTTCATCCCATCCTCGGGCTGTGGCTTCCTCCTTATGGTCGGTTGCCTCATGAGCGCAAGGTGGCGGCAGCATCCCGAGCATCACCCCTATCATCCAGGATTCAGTCCGGATACCCAGGAAGGGCACAGGCACAGGCCAGCTGTGTCTCTCCCCGTTAGAGAGTATTCCCAGGATTTGTCAACTTCCCTTCGTGTGTTCATGGCCACGTGGGTGTCTCTTGGCCAACCTCGGCTGCAGCGGGGAGTGGGAAATGTCATCTTTTCATCAAGCACATGGTGGCTCCAAATGAAATGAGGCTTCCAGTGAGAAGAAAGAAAGGGAAAATGGATGGAGAGTCAGTAGGACCTGAGGGAACTTCTTATAGTAGAGTTTTGGGGGTGAATTCTCTCCCCAAAATGTCCCTGGAACGGAGACCCTCATACCCTGCCTTGTTTGCTCTTACTTTATTTGTAAATGTGGATTTTCAGATGTTGGATTTTCTAAATGGGGGGGGGCGCACGTGGTTTATCTTTCTTGGCATCGTCTTCCGCGAGAAATGTTACGGTTTCAACTGGGTCCTCTCTCTTGTTCTTCCCAGCCTGGAAGAGAACCATCTCCAAGACGAAGGTGTGTGTTCTCTCGCCGAAGGACTTAAGAGAAATTCAAGTTTGAAAGTCCTGAAGTAAGGACCCGGGAAGCCAGGAGCCGGAATGCTAGCGACCAGCGTGGGGGAGGGGCGTTTCTGAGTCGGGGACCCGGGCAGCTTCCCAGCCTGGCAGAAAACGGCTGGCGTTGTTGGGTTTCCCCCAGACCCAGACAGGGATCCAGGGCAAGTTGTTTGCTTGGGAGGTGAGGAGAGAGTTGTGAAGTGAGGTGGGGAAGAGAAGGTGACTGATAAAGGCTGTATCACTAAGCCAGGTATCACCGAGGACAACTGGGGTGTAATTCTGCTGCCACGAGGTGGCAGGCGTATTTCTCCACCAGCTCCCTGTCCTTCACATGTTGAAGTGTGCTTGTGGGGATATTAATTTTCCAGCACTTCCAGCTTGCCGTGAACATGGCTAAGTGTGCCCCCTGGGGTCCGTAGCAAGGCCTCAGCAGAGAGCTGAGGTCTTCCCAGGGAGCAGCTCTCAGAACCGGACGTGAAAGCTGAGGGAATGTGGCTGTGTTGCCAACAGCATCTTCTGTGGGGCGTACAGGAAGTGCCCTTCCCCCTCTCCAGGGGTCACCTCTGGAATGTGGCTGCATTGCCAACAGCATCTTCTGTGGGCGTACAGGAAGTGCCCTTCCCCCTCTCCACGGGTCACCTCTGGCTCAGGCAAGGGAACTGGTGGTTCTCGCCAGTGATCTCTCTTGTGCAATGCTGGCAAGCAGGCTCGCTTTATGCGTGTGCGCACCCATCCATTCATCCATCTACGCTTCCATGCACCCATCCATGCATGCATCCACCCATGCATGCAGGCGTGCACCTGTCCATCCACTCATGTATATATTGAAATTCGCAATGTCTCTGGCACACCCACTCTGCCAGGCGTGGCCTGAGGCACCAAGGACAGAGAGAGAAAAAGGACAGGGCAGGCACCTGCCTACGGAGCTCTTAGGTTCTAACTGGGAGAGACAGATCCTGAGCAAGTGAACAAATACACGAGACCATTTCCGGGAGTCTTTAGGGCTCGAAAGAGGATCTGAGAGCGGGATGGGAACGTCTCGGCGGAGGAGGGCGGGGTTCGCTGCTCTCTGCGGCAAGGTGGTGTTTTGAGTGGGAACCTGAAGCAACGAGAAGGTCCCTGCCCTGCCCGCGGTCGGCGGAACGGCAGGCGTGGAGGTCGTGCGGCAGGGACAAGCCTGAGGGCTTTGAGAGTAGAGGGGGCCTGCGAGGCGGGCTGCCGCGGGGCGCGGAGGGGGACCGAGGTCGGGGAGTGGGCCGCTGGGGCCTCAGAGCCATGGGGAGGACTTGGGACTTTCTTCTGAGGGCACTGAGGAGATTTTGGAGGGTTTTACTGAGCACAGTAACGGGATCTGATTTACCTCATAAAAAGATCACGCTTGCTGCTTCCTTCAGAAGAGATGGGAGGGGGCGAGATGGACGTGGGGGGAGGTGGGGGGGGAGGGAAGGGGACGGGGGGGGGGGGCCCAGTAGGAGGCTCCTGACCAGAGACGAGGGCGACTTGGATCGGGCTGACGGCAGTGGAGAGAGGCACTCGAGGAGGTCCTGTGGGTCCAGGGGCTGGAGGGCGAGTGCTCAGGGGACCCCTGGGGGCGGACTCGGTGGGCAGGGGCCCTCACCACAAGGAGAGGGGCAGGGGTGTGGGCAGGAGCCAAGCGTCGCAGGGTGGTGCCGGTGCCTCCGAGGCTGGCTCCACGACGGCCATGGTGCCGAGGACCCCCAGCATCACCAGACGGCTCCTTGTCCCAGCGGAAGCTGGCGTCGTCCCCGGCAAATACGGCCCAAGGAGAACACTCCCCCGGGACAGGCTGACAGCCGCCTCTGGGGAGCGCCCGCCTCGCTGCCGGCCACCGGCCCCAATCCCCCTCACCCCCCCCCCCCCCCCGCCACTGGCGCGTGTGGCTCGCAGGGCCTCGCCTCCTGTCTGGGGGAAACGCCTCCGCTTGTCACCTGGGCCAGCGTGGGCCGGGAGCGCCGTGCGAAGCTGGGCTTCGTCTGAGCCGGGCCGCCAGGCTTCGCCCCTGGGGGAGCCTTCGGGAATGCCTGCTGTACGATCGACCCGCTGTGGGGGTGGCACATTTGTCCTCCGTCATTGTCACAGACTTACCCCAGCGGATGCCAGCGGATGCCGGGCAGCGGCAGCAGGGCCTAATCCCGTGCTGCCTCGGCGGGGCCTCATGGTTCTGGTCCTCCCCCGCCGTTTCCCTGTGAGCGGAGACGCCCGCCTCCTTGGCACCACGGCCGAGCGGTGGTTGGGGCGTGGGCTCCGGAACCGTGTCCGGCTGTTGCTGCTTGGCCTGGCTCGGGTGTCTCAGGTGTGAGGTGGTAACAGCTGGCCCCTCCTCGCGGGGGGGGGGGTGAGCACGCCCCGAGGTGGCGGAGGTCCCGAGCTGGCACGTAATGAGAGCTTCGTTACCCTCGGTAGCACTGCCTCGGGTCAGCCTCTGAGAGTGTCCTGGGTTTGTGGCGGTTGGGGTGTGGGAGGGGCGGTTGCCCTGGCCAGCTGTGAGCAAAAGGACAGCAAGGGGAACGCACTGCTCTCCCCCTGCTGTCCCCAACTGTGTCCCTTCCCTGTTCTCTAATCCGTGTCCCTGGGCCCCCCAAACTACCCCCTCCCCACACACACAGATGAAAACGTTACTTACTGTTCGTTGGTCGTTTTCTGTCAGTTAAGGGTGATGCCAAGCAGGTTGGAACAAACCATTCTTTGTTTAAGCCCCATCGCCATGAAGTGGAGACTCTTAGGTCCATTTTACAGATGGGAAATTGGGACAAATTTGCTAGAGATCAGAAACGAAGTGGTGTAAATTGTGTTTGGACCCAGGAAGTCTGGCCTTGAAATGCAGACCGAGTTATATATAGCACCTTCCAAGGGAGTAACTACCTGGTTAGGTCAGTGAGTCTGGGGAGGGGAACAGAGAAGGGTGTGTTTCCCTATAGTCGCTGAGCCTTTGTGGATGAGCTCCTTGGGAATCTCACCAGGAGAGGGACGTGTCAGGGGGCGGGCGGCTTCGCTCCGCCGGCCAGCTCCGGAGCTTCCTTTAATTGGACAGGCCCAAGAGGAGACACGGGCATCCCCGAAGCTCACCATTCCGTCTTCCCCTCCAGGCTCTCCAACAATCGTGTCACCTGCCTTGGGGCAGAAGCCCTCCTGAAGGCCCTGGAAAGGAACGACACTATCCTGGAAGTCTGGTAAGGCCCCTGCCCTCTGTGGGCCTCAGTTTTCCGATCTGTACAACAGGGCAAGGGGAGAGAGCAACGTGAGCATTTCTAAGATCCCTTTTGCCCTGACATCCGGTGGCATTCTGCGTGGGATGGATCTAGCTCTGTGGCAAAGACGTCCTCACATCTCTGAGCAGGAACTAATTCTTTCATTTTTAAGTCACGAGGGCTTATTCAGAAACGTTCCTGTTCTGGGACGTCGTGTAGGCATGGGGGTTTGGTCGAAGCATAAAACAGGAAAGAACTCAGCTCCTGCCCTCCGGGGCGTCACATCTACGGCCACAGGTCAAGGCTGTGGCTCTTGGTGGGGGTTCCACAGGGAGGAAACTGTTGCACAATGTTTCTAAGTCTTTGTATTTAAAAGCCACATCTTCTCATGTATTTTAAAAAGGCATTGAGTCACAACATCAAAAATTTATTCTCCTTTCTAGGGATAGATTTATCACTCAGAGAATAAGTGGAAAGTTTTCCCTTGGTTTAACATGTTATGAGTCAATGTCACTACATACGTTTCAGGCACTGAGCTAGAAAGCCAGTATAGCTATCCCCCAACTAACGATGGGGTTACGTCCTGGTAAACCCATCGTAAGTTGAAAATACCATACGTCAAAAATGCGTTACTACGCCTCACCCACCTGCCGTCAGCGCTTAGCCCAGCCCACCTTCAACGCGCTCAGAACACTTCCACTGGCCTGCCGCTGGGCAAAACCATCTCTGCCACCGGCCAGCATCGTGAGAGCCTTTCGTACTGTGTACCACTAGCCCAGGCAAAGATCAGAACCCAAATTATGGTTTCTACTAAACACACATTGCTTTTTGCCTCACTGTAGAGCTGGAAAATTGTGTTGAACCATTCTAAGTTGGGGGTCCGTCTATATTTTAAAACTGGGAGATTTCCTCTAAAAAATCTATCTTTTAGGGTTTTCTCAAAAAAGCGGGCAAGTCTGGACCCCCATTGAAAGTGCCAGGATAAAGCAGAGGAGAGGAGAGACTGACCCCAGTCTGCCAGGCAAATGGGCCCCAGCAGACAGCACGCCTGCCCAGCCCACTGTCCTGGAGCAGGTCCAGGGCGCTGCTGTGTGCCACCTGCCTCATCCGTGGGAGCTTGCCACCCTCCTTTAAATATGCAGACGTGTCCCTCCCTCAGAAGGCATGTCAAGGCAGCAGCCACCATAGATATCAAAAGATGAAGTCGAAAATAAGGACTTATAAGCATCTGTCCTGTGACAGAGAGATTGTCTTCCTTATGGTCGTGTGACCCCTGTACCCTATGGGATCCTCGGTCCTGGGCACAGTGTGGGTCCCCCTCTGCCCAAACCATTGCACCATCCTAGGAAATGCCACCTTGGGCGTGTGGTGTTGGGGGGGGGGCAAGCTGGCATCAGGCTGGTATTTTAAGGGTTCTGATGTTAGTTGTTGCTTCTTGTTGGCGCTTGGAGCGGGGGTGGCATCAGGACTTGCTCATTGCATTCTTGACAGATTTTGCTGTTGCCTTAAAAAGAATCTCCAGCCTTGGGGAGTCGGGCCGGCTGGCCGGTGTGGACTTTCTGTGCAGAGTCACCGAGCCTCACTCCATCGCGCACAGTGACTCACGAGCCACCCCGGCTGCCATGGAGCGAAGCCAGGCGTCTCTCCCAGGGAAGCTGCAGCTGGGCCGGAGGGGCCGGCCATCCGGGCATGGCTTTAGAAAGTGGCAGCTTCCTTTGGAAAGCACTCCTGGGGTCTGTCCTCGCTCCAACCTCCCTTCTCTTTGTCCCGTTAAGGCTTCGAGGAAACAGTTTCTCTCCCGAGGAAATGGAGAAGCTCAGCCACAGGGACGCCAGGCTCTTGCTGTGATGTCTCCAGGCCAAGGTCCTCCCCGTCAGCGTGCAGCAGGCTGTGACCCTGGAGCCCAGGCGCCAGATTCCACCTGGCAGCAGCCCGTGCAGGCAGAGCCCTGTCCCCATGCCCAGGGCGAGTGCTGCCCGTCTCCTTCGTCCCGGCAGAGCGGGGAGCATCAGCGCCCGTCGGAGCAGGCGTTTGCCATCAAGTTCTTCCCATGATTCCATCCAGATCCCCGGTGGTAGCAAAGGAGCAGCCCCTTAGCCTGTGGGGCCTAGCAAAGGAGCAGCCCTTAGCCTGTGGGGCCAGCCTCCGGAGGCGCAGCGTTGCTGAGTGCCTGTGGGCGTCGAGACCTGGATCCACCCGAGAGGCCCCTTCCCACCCCGCTCATCGCTCATTGTGAGGAGGGGTGTTCAGGAAGGAACTCTGCCATGTCACAGCTCCTGGGTCGGTGTCCGGGCCGTTCCCCACACCTGGTTCCTCGGCTCCTCCCGGACCCCGCACGTGGCACTTCCTCTCTGCTGGAGGATTGCCAGGCTCGCTGTTCTCCGAGGCTTTGCCGCTCCCGTTATAGCTGCCCCTGCCCGCCTCCCAGCCTGCGGGGGCTGTAGTCCACCCCATTCTCCTTTCTGGTTCTTGAGACATTATTGGGAGGGGACACATGATAGCCATTTAGCCCCCAAGAGATTCTAGTTTTGCAAGAAAAAATATGACCGTCTACAGCTGCTAACCCACGTAGACTTTTATTTCCAGTGAAGTCGGTTACTCTTCAGTTAAGCCGTTAGAAACAACTCGCCATCCAAAGGCAGCTTTTAAAAATTCATCTGCGTCAGGATTTTGAATGGCCTCACTAGGTTTCTGGTTTCTGGTTTCTGGTGGATGCTTGTGAACTGAATTCTGAGAGCAGACTTCCAAAATATACCCATAAGAGTCAGTTCTGTTTCCTCTGTGCCAGAATGCTTTTTGGATGTAAAGTTATGGATCAAAGGTTTACAGGGGCAAAATCAAAGGCCCTTCCTTTTAAGCAGATGTGTTTTTGGATTTTTCGAGAGGATGCATGTTGTAGCTTTTGTAAATTGTCACTGCTGTGCAAGTGTTATTATTTTAAACCTTATTATTTGTGAAAACTGATTAATATTTATAAACCACTTTCTGTTATTCTCCCAAGTTTATATTTTTATTAAAAAAAAACAAACCATGAATTTTATGCTGTAAATAATCCCAAAGAAAACTAATGAATCGCCAAAGCTACCTCCTTGTGACTGAACATTTTTAAATGTTCCTGCCCCCTGTCAAAGATCAAAGCATAATTTTCTACTTGAAGGGGGGCAGGGCGGGGCAGGAATGATGTGTTCTACCAGATAAGGTATCGCTTGAGGCAAAAGTGATTTTTAGAAATAGCCTCGCTGTTGAAATGGATTTGGCTTTTGGGACATCTGAGCTGTGGGAGCCTCTGGCTGAAGATGTGGGGGGCCCCTGGGCCTCCTCCATTCTCTCCTGGAGTCTTTCACAGGAGAAGGATGAGGATTTGGGTACGGCTTTCCTCAGCCAGCAGCCGCTCACTGAAGGCAAGTCCACTTCTTAGAAAGGTGTTGCGTGTGCCTGGCTCCTTAAATGCTTTCGGCTTTTCCCCGGGCTCCTGCGTGAGGCCCTGTCTGTGGGTTCTCTCTGTTGGTGGCACGAGGTTCTGTCCAGACCACTGTTTCTGATCGAGGATGGGAGGAGGGTGGAGACGGGCCTGGCTTCCCTGAGCCGTGAACACAGCAGCCCCTTTGCTGGCACCTCCTTGGACCGTAGAGTCACCTTCCCGAAGCCCAGTCCGCGACCACCCACGCGCCAGATGCATTAGGACCGCCGGCCGGTGAACAGCAGATGTGGTTGCTGTTCTCATGGCACTTCCGGCGAGGGACAAAGGAGAGGCAGGCAGAAAACAGGGAAACTGGTGAGTGCTAGGAAGGAGGTCCACAAAGGTCCTGGGTAGTGGGGAGCCTGCAGATCGGGGGTTGGTTCTACAAGGAGGTGACAGGAGAGCTGTGAGCCCAGGAATGAGAAGGGGCTGGCTATGATGGGGCCAAGGGGAGCATTCCAGTCACAGGGAGCAAGTTGTGCAAAGACCCTGTCATGGGAAAGAGCCCGGTACATGCTGTAGGATGAGTCATGGCCCCCAAAATACTCAGGTCCTAATCCCTGGGACACGTGAATGTTGCCTTATGTGGCAGAAGGGACTTGAAGGGGGTGATCTTGCGATGAGGAGCTTATCTTAGGTGATCTGGATAGACTCTCGGTGCAACCCCAGGTATCCTTATGAGAGAGGCCAAGGAAGGTTTGACACCGGAGCAGAAGGCGATGTGACCGCTAGAGTAAGATGCAGCTGCACTGTTGGCTTTGAAGGTGGGGAGGGGGTCCCGTGGACCAAGGAATGCAGCCCTAGGAGCTGGAAACAGCAAGGGCACTTTCACCCCAGGACCTCTGCGGGGGAGTGCACACATGCTGCCCCTTGGTTCCAGCCCGTCTTGGACTTCTGGCCTCCAGGACTGTAAGAGAATCCGTCTATGTCGTGTCAAACCACCAAGTTTGTGGTAATTTATTATAGCAGCCATAGGAAACTAATATGGTGTGTCTGAGGCAAGCTGTGGGGGGGGGGGAGTGTTGCCAGTAGGGTTTGGAGAGGTAGGCGGGGCCAGGCGTGAAGGGCCTGGGTGGTCATGGTCAAGAGCTTGGTCTTGATCTCAGAATAACGGCAAGCCGTCGGAGAGTTCTAAGCAGGGGGATGCAACCCAGTTACGGTTACAGAAGATTTCTTTTGCTCCTGGAGGGAGGCAGAGGGGTGGAGGTGAGAGGGAGAGCAGGGGGGACCTCCTAGGACCACCTGGGAGCTGCTGCAGTTCAGGGGCAGGCGGCTGGCCTACGCTGCCACTGGGGGAGATGGAGAGAGGATGGGATTCTGAAGACTTTCCGGACGGAGGTGGCTTTCCAAGGACGGATGGCTCCTTGATTTCTGTCTTGAGTCACCCGGGAGCCTGGAGAAGACGGGCTGGAAACGTGTTTGCGTCGGGGAGGGACTTCTGTTTTAGATTGTTAAGTTGGGGACGTCTCAGTGCAGACATCAAGTGAGGACATTCCGTTTATGGTGTGAGTCCGACGCAGGTCAGGGAGAGATCACGGAACGAGGAGGATGCAGGAGGGCCTGGGTGAGAGGGTACTGGGACCTGGGTGGGTGATGACTGTCGGGGCTCAGAGCGGAAGATGCTTCCTGACTTTTGGGAGGCCCAGCGGATCCGCTGCTAGCATTCTAGGCCTGCACAGGTAACTCGTGAACGAGGGCTCTTACCTGAAATAAGAGGTTACCTGAAAGGTGTGGGCCCAGGACCAGCGGCTTACCCAGGAGCAGACAGATCCCACGTTTGTGGCTGATAACACTTACGTGCAGACAGAAAAAAGGGGATCAGAGTGGGAGTATTTTTTAAAGCGCTACAGACTTTAATCACACTCGCCATCATCCTAGAAGGAAAAAAAGTCACTCTGAGTGTTTCCCCCCCAGCAGTGCCAAAAACCAGATGCTGAAATGAATACACACCGCGGAGATGTGGGAGTGCAGCCAGGTCCCAAGTGGGCTGAGCTGACTGCAGCATCGTTTCATTATTGCACCAACACGGCTTCCTGCCTCCTTCCCCGCTGGGGAGGGCCGCGTGGGTGAAGCCCGCAGCCGCGAGGCCACACACCTGGCAACGTCCACATCTGACGGATGCATAGCACGGGCCCTGGGGGCAGGTTACCGGTGAACAGCAAGGCGCATGAACCTGGGGACCGGCCGGGCAGTTTCCCTTGGAGAATTACCTTGGGGAGGGACTGTGCCTGTGCAGACTGGCGTCCAAAATCTTTAGGGTCCCCTTTTTGCTCTAAATTTAATCTCTCCTGTCATCACTTCCAGAACAATCCACAAATCCAGCCCCTAAGCACTACTGTTCCCCATCAAGCACCCTGAAAACCCTTTCTTTCAGGAATGCTGCATCCTTTTTACTCAGACAACTTCTTTCTCGACACCCTCAGTCTCACCTCCTCCTCCTCCTCCTCCTCACCTGCTCCCCCCACCCCCAGGAAATAAGGGGCTCCTTTTGACCAGTGGCCCTGCTTCTGACCTTGATCCCCACAGACCAGCCCCTGCTGTGATCTGAACTCTCCAGGACTTCCCATGTGGCACAGGGTGACAGCCTAGGTCTCATGCTGGCCTGGCCCACCCCCGTGTGCTTCCCGGTTTCCCCTTTGCCTCGCACACCCCCGTTCTCTGCACTCCAGCTACCTGGGCGTCCTTCGACAGTGCCAAGCACCCTGCCGCTTCCAGAGCTTTGCAACCGCCTCTTCCCTTTCCTTGACAGGGCCGGCTCTCTTATTTCCTTCAGATCTTTGTTCAAATGTCATCTCATTGAGGGGGGTTCTTTCTGGAATGTTCTACCTAAAACAGCAGTCCCCAAACACTCTCTCCTCCCCTGCTCTGCTTACCATCGTCTTCTCGGCACGTGCTACCTGGTGTACAGGGGTTTCTTCCTTCCCCAAGAATGTCCGCTCCAGGAGAACCGGGGCCACACTCATTGCAGGGTCCCCAAGGTCGAGACAGTGCCTAGCGCATAGTAGGTGCTCACATATTTGTTGAATGAATGGGGAATTCACTCTTCTTACAGGAGGCAGAAGCTAGACGGTGGGGCAGATGATAATGACGAAGGACCCGTTTCCTGACACCATTAGTGCCCCTTCCTCAAGGAGGAAGTTTTCCTGGGACGCAATCATTCCTGAAGTACCTACTGCCCCAAATGGGATTCCATCTGCCGCCCAAATGTCCCCTTCGATGAAGAGCACTGACCCCTCTTCTCTCTGTGTGTGTGCTTCAAAGCCCACAGAAATCATTTGGCGTTGAACACAGCAAACAGCTTCCACAGGAGAGCATGGATTTATAGATCAGCTGGATTAAGGATGATTAAAGTAATCCCTTTGATCTTACCAAAAAGAACTTTGGTGACCAGAGTAAAAGCCCCCAGACAGAATGCACCTGCAGTGTCCCCTCGCTAGGAGGGAGGGACATCAGCGAGAGGCGGACTCGCAGCTCTCACACTGATGGAAATACGGACCCGCTGCGCCCCACGGGAAGGCACAGCTGTAGCGTCCTTGCCCGCGGACACCTGGTCTAGGTCCCCCAGGGTTTAGAAGTTCATTCTGAATGCGCCTGTGGTGGGAAATGGATGGAGCCATGGCGGGGTTGGGGGTGCAGGGTTGGGGGTGGGGTGTCGATGAACAGCTGGTAACTGCCATTCCCGGGTTGCGGGTTGCGGGGAGCCAGGCCTGTCGGGAGTTCGCTTCAGGCTGCGTGGCGTGGAGATGGAGATGCCCAGCGGACAGTAGGATATAAACAGCGAATGTGGTGAGGCTGGAAGTGGGAGGAGCCTGGGGTACCACTTGGGAAGCACCGGACAGGGTCTAACAGGAAACGGTGACCCTGCTTAAAACCCATTCCCGTCAGAGGGTCCCCGCTGCTCTGGGGATGAGACCAGCTCCTGCCCTTGTTTCTCCCTGACCGGCCTGCTGCGCCCACACTTCCTGGGCTCTGCGCCTTTCAGTTCCCGCAGCGTGGCACGCACACGCCTGTCGCCTCTGCCTGCAGTGCTCCGCCCTCACCCGTGACAGCTAGTCATCTGTCCTACCTCATCTCAGAGGTGACTTCCCCAAACAGGCCTTCCCTGAGCCTCTACCACCTTCTCTGTGTGCTCAGTGCTCACTGAGTTCTCGCTCTAACCTGGGTAATTCAGTGATCTTGTAATCAGTCATTTCGGGTCTGCCTTCCTTGCCGGAGGGCACGAGTGGCCTCTCTCTTGTAGCTGCTGTGTTTCTTGGTGACCAGCTCAATAACCCGGGGCCACGACCAGGGCTAGGCTGAGTGGAACGGGAAAGGGGTGGGGCTGGGTGGTAGATAGAGGTGATCAAGGCGGCCTGGACCCATCCACAAAGACCCTTGGAAAAGAGTGGACTTTGGCTGGGCCTTAAAGGAAGGATTCGGAAGACAGAGAGGGTGGGCATTTCCGCTGGAGAATCTGTCTAACAGAGGTGGGAAGAGCACTGGCCTGAAGTCAGGAGAAGCAGGGTCTCAGTTCACCTCTTGGGTGACTGGGGACAAGTTATTTTCCTTTCTGGACCTTATTCTCCCATCTGTAAAACGAGAGGCTAGCTTATTAAAGACTGCAAATAATAGCACCATGACACCATTCCCGTCTCATCCCCTGGCGGACATCTCTTTCCCATGAACTTGAACACAGCTTCCGGCATTGTTTTCAGCGCTGTTTGAGCCATTACCAACTGATAGGAGACGGTACTTGAGATAAGCCCTGTTTATCAGGCATGGCTTGGAAAAATATCTCTTGGATGAAGCTTGACACTCTGATTCGGGGAACATGTGACAGGAGTGAGCTAGGGAAAGCATTACGGAAGCAGAGGGCTCGGCAGCACCAAAGGCCATCATCGCAAAGGACATGAAGATGTTCTCATCCAGGGGTGGCAAACTCAGATGCCTCAGGGGCCAGTAGGTGACATAAATGAGAGACGGGTGCCAGGAGGAAAAGTGGGGAATGGTGAGGAATGTGGCAAGAGAGAGAATGAAAGGGTGAAAGGATCGTCCTGTGTAAAAGGATTCAGGACCTTCCTCTCCCACTCCTCTTCCTCCCCCACCCCCACCCCCACCCCCCACCGTGGGTTCAGCAGAAACAGTCTTCAGGCTGAACTTTTCTCCCAGACTGTGACCTCTGAGTCCCTCAACTTTATTGGAGAATCTAGATCTAGAAGGGGAACGGTGTCGCTAAGGCCACACTGTGAGCTGGGCCTGTTGGTTCCCATGTTATTGTTTCCGTGCAGTGAGGTGGTGAAGTGTGGGAAGCAGAATAAGGGTGGATAAGGAGGCCGAGAGTGGACCGAGGCTTAGGTTTTCAAAGATATCCATTTCATCCCTGGATGCTCATGGCTAGGGAGAGGGCGGATGGTGCACTAACACTGTTAGTAATCACTCACATGACTTCTTTTATGTACTTGCTGGTTTAAATTCCCCAGATCTTCAGAAATGTCACTTTCCACTGGGGAAATTTTCCCTCGCATGATTAAACACACACACACACACACACACACACACACACACACACACACACACACACCCCTCTTCCTCAATATCACTCACCTTCTCCTGTAATTGGTACTTAAAATGTCAAAGGAGAAGGAATTAATTAACAGGAGTATCCAGTGCAGCAAAGCATGCTGCAAGGCTCTGGGACTGATTATAAAAAGCACTTCCTTAAATATTTTGAGCACTTTTGGGAATCACAAACCTCCCTTCTAATTGAAAGATCCTTAACTACACCCCAAGTCCTGGCTGGTGGCCAGGGGCGCAGAGCTGAGCGAGGCGGCTGTGGGAATCCCTTTTTCACCGCCCCAGGGAGACCTCCCTCCAACCTGGGGTGGCAACAGAGGTTCAGGAACAGCAAGAGTCCCAGGCCGAATCTGAGGGAGAGGAGACATTTAACCCGACCGAGCTCCCCCTGTGCTCAAGAACTTTACACACGTTATTTCTCAACAATCCTTGTAAGACTGGAGACACGATTATCTCCATTTTACAGATGAGGAAATTGAGGCTCTGCGTGGTGGTGAGGTCCTCACGTCACGCTGCTCTTTATTGAAAGCACAGGGGATGCAAACTCAGGTCTGATTCTAAAACGTTGCTTTTTCATGGAATCCTGAAATCCTACTCCCAGCTCGAGCCTCCTTCCCCCCCACCCCCACCCCCACCCGCAGCCCCAAACTCCAGGTCTACGGAGTTCTGACAGCTGAGCCTGAAGCCGAGACCCGGGCTGGGGAGGCGGAGCGGGGAGATGCACGGCGCCCCGCCCTGCCCCGCTTCCAGCCAACCGCGACGCGGCACCGGCCGTCTATCGCCCAATCAGCCACGGCGCCCGCCCCCGCCCCCCGCTGCGCCTCCCAGCTCCTGCGCTCTCCCTTTGGCTCCACCGAGCTTGACGGAGCGGAAAGTTCCTACGGCGCGCTCCGGCCCGGCAGCCATTGGAAGAAGGTCTGCTACAGCACAGCCCAATCAGAGCGTGCGCAGGGACGCCGCTCGGGCTGTGATTGGGTAGCGCGGCGGTTGGCCCCGCCCAGCCCCGCTCTCCCCCGCGGGCCGTTCGGAGGCGGGGCAGGTGGGGGCGGGCCTAGGTAGCAGGTTCGGCTGCGCGGGGCGCGCGTCGGAGGTAAATACGAGGGCGGTGGGTGTGGGGCGCCGGGGCCGGCCGGAGACCGGGGCTAGCGAGGCAGGGGACAGGGCGACGCCCGGCCGCCCGAGGTGAGTGAGTGATGGGGCGGCCGCATTGGCGAGCGGTGGTCTGCTGGGTCCCCTCGGGCGCCCCTCCCCGGCCGCGGGGCGCCTCGAGCCGCCGCTGTGGCCGTCGGGCCCTCGCCGCCCACCCGTTAGTTGTCGCGGTCCCGAGCGGGTCAGGCCCGTGGGGTGCTGAGCCCGCTGACGTCAGCCCGGGCTTCCCCACGCCCGGGGCTTCCCCATGCCCCAGCCCCCCCAGAGAGGGCTCCTGAGTGGTGGGAGCGGGGTGACCGCCGCCGGGACCGGCATAGGAGAGGGGACTGGCGTGGGAGCAGCTCAGGAAACCGTCTCCCTATTTGGCTCTGCATTTGCAGATGGGGAAACCTAGGCACGGGCCGCTGGCCGGCTCCGTTGGGAGCCCAGGGCTCGATTATTGCTTATCTGTGCGCTGGGGCGTCTGGATGGATCGGTTTTGGGGTGTGTGTGGCTCCTGTCCAGGAAGAGCAGTCGAGGTTCAGGCCTCGCTAATGGCGTGTTCTGCCTTTTTTCTTTCAGTTTTCTCCTTTCCAGGGTGAGCATGGGTTTTACGCCACCCGAGTTCCTTAGTTGAAAGGTGCGCTCTGTTGAAACAAGGTATTCTTTCCTTTTCCTTCTTTTCGTTTTTCTTTATTCTATTAACGATCTGTGGGGGCAATCCTCAAATCTTGAAGGAAGACGGTGTTCCGGAGTTTGGTTCTCAGCAGGGTCAGCTGCCCGGTTGTTCCCGTCCTTGGCATCTTTTCTATCCTATCCCGTGGCGTTTGCATGTTTTAGAGTGGTTGTCATCTTCCAGCCGCCAAGCCCTTCGGTCGTCTCCCAGGCCCCATCACCCCTCTCCCTCCCTCTCCCCAGCCTCCCTGGGAGGCTGTATCTTTAGCTCATCTAAGGAGCATTCCCTACCTCTTGCCTTTGAATTCTGGCTCATAGGTGTCTTAATAAGATTGTTCTTTTTGCGGACCTTGCCTGGGGGTTGGGGTGGGGGGTGGGGCAAGATCCAGGCCTTGAGAGAGGGTGTTCATTCAAGTTTTGGTTTTCTGCACACACCCCTCGTGTCCCGCATAGACTGAATGGTCTTCAGAATCTAGCTGCCGGTTCGCCACTGGGAAGTGGGGGATGTGAAGTAGGACAGTATTGGGAGAAAATGATTTGCTGGAAATTCTTGTGGAGGTTCATGTAGTGTGAGTGTAGATAACACCCAGAACATTCTGTAACGTCCAGCTGCAAAATTTTGTGGCATTCTTGCGAAGAAGCCTTCCTTTGGGTGACAAGTTTTGTGAAGTGCTGATAAGGCAGGGCACTTGTCGTGTAAAACAAACATTCAGAAGCGATGATTGCTTGTGGTCTGGCATGCCTCAACTGTGATTTTGTTTGATTCGAGGATGTCTTTAACAGGAGACGAGAAAAAGGAGTAATAATCCCGTTCATCAAGCAATTAGTATTTTTTTCTGATTGTCACACTATGATCTTAAATTTGTTGCCGCCCTTTTATTGGTTGTACAGAATTTATAGGCACCAGGTATGGTGTGAGAATCTAGGAGCCAGTTTCCAATGAACTTCAAACAAGTTGTTTTCGCAGTTGTGAAATTCTGTTTGTTCTTACAACGTGTAACGTAAAAATGGACCATGACTTTGTTATGGATTAGAGTTATTATTTTCTAGAGAATTCGGTAAAAATCATTAAATACTTTTTACTTTTGACTTGGAGAAAGCTCATCACTAATCAGGATGTGGAAATGGAATTTTAGTTTTCACTGTTATCACCTGAGTTAACCATGCCATCCATTTCTCATGTCCTGAATGCCTGCCAAATTGGTGGGCATGGGTTTGGGCACCAAGACTATAAAGATGAGGGACTTGGGGAGTCCATGGTCTGGAACTGTGGTGGCCAGACTTCCCTCTGGTGAGACAGCAGATGTCCCTGTCCTTCTGCCATGAATATGCAGGTGTGGGAGCCAGACTTTTTTTCTTAACCTTATAAATCCCACTTGTTTGAGGGACTGAATACTTGTGTGCTTGGGTCACCAGTTAATCCACGAGGACAGTTAAAGCCAACTCTCTCTTTTCTAGTTGCGGAATCTCTGTATTTCTATTCCTTTGCTGTTCAGGAACATCACAACTTGTTCTTTTAGGGAGTGATATTCTTTCTTAAAATGGTAATTTTTCCAGAGGTGTGTTTCCTTTCTTTGGTATTCATGCTTACCTTCCTACCTCTTTGCCATTTATAATTAGGGGCAGCATTTTAGTATTGTAATTTTTATTCTCATTTAGATAGGCTCCTGTGGTTTTTAGAACAAGTCGGAATATCTCTGGAGATGTTCTTGAAATAGATGTCTTTGTTTTGTTTGGTGAAGTTCTTTGAACAATATAACCCGATAACTTGAGAATCAAAATGACATTGTATCCTCTAGATAAGTTAACCATTGTCAATTTTACGTAGCTAATTCTATTCATTTGTACTATACATGATCTTTTAGAAAGAGATAATTCTGACCTTGAATCAAACTCCATGATCATCATCTTTTTATTGCATAGAGAGAAAACTAACCCTCATCTTAGTTTAATGACGATTTTACAATTAAATTCTCCTTTACTCAGAATCCAGATGGTCAACAAGCTCAGATAACCAGATACATTTTCATATCTTTGTGACCCTGAACTGTTCCTGATCTCGAATGTTGTCAGAGAAAGGACTCCTGTTCCATGTGGTTTTAGGGCTAAGTATATTACTGTGTATTCCAGTGCTTTGGTAATCTTCATTTGGTACTTATAGTAATTACCAGGATATCATAATCACTCAGTTTTCCTGTTTGAAATAACTATGATGGTATTTAGATGAATCTTTTGTGATATATTAACACTTAAAGTGAACTGTACTATGAAAGGCGATTTTTTAACAATTAGACCCAAAAGATGGTCAGAGGACCATGGCCTACGTTCCCCCTTCTGTATTTTTCCGTGCCTGACACTGCCGAGTGCATACAAATATTGAAGAAACCGGCACTTTCTTTGAATAATAAAGAACTCACTGACAATGTGATTCGAATCTTTCCCAGATAGACGTGGGTCAGTTTTTACAGCTCAGGGTTCTTAATTTAACTGTTGTGCACATCGCAGTGAACGAAGAATATTGGCATTATATTCTTTCTAAAGAGACAGAAAGTCTCTTTATTAACATTTCTGCTGTCATGCTATGTTGTGCTATCTTAATGATCATTAAATTCATCCTCTCATATGCTTCTAGAGTCGAGCCAGAAAGTTCCCCTTTATGAAAGTTTCTCTACCAGTTGGAATGAAGAGAATTGGTTTTTGTACGGTAGTTCCAAACCTATTCTTTCCCGATGTACCCTTCCTGAAAGAGGAAAGACCGCGCGTCCTTTGTATTTTTGGTTAGCGCTTTTTAAATATTTCATGACTTTTGCTTTGGCTGTTCTCATTGTCTTACATGACAATATTGAGTCTAAGCTTACTCCCACTTGTGCTAATGCAAGTGAGAGAAAAATTATTGCTCCTTGTGTAGTTCGCTGTAAAATATGGTTCCTGATAACCATTGTTAAATTGCCATTGACCTTTTTACAAGTGAAAGTAGTTGTGTCAGATTTGATTGTGGACTGCCTCATAAATGCTTTTCAGAAAACACATTTGTAATCAAATTCCTTTAAAACACAGTGTCCTGACGCATTCATATAGTAATTTAGTTTTGTCTTGGTAACATTTCATCAGCTCCAATGGTTTTATTTTAAATCGTGACATGAATTGTTAAGCTTAGAGAACCAACAGAGTAGGCGTTGTTGGCTTATAATAATCATCAAGATTAAAGGAAGTTCTTAATTTTAATAGATGAAGGCATAATTTTTAGGAATTATAAAAATAATATTTTTTCAAAATAGAATTGCCATCCTTCAAAACATCTTTCGGCCAAAAATATTCCCGTACATTTTAAAGAGAGCAAAATAATTCCTCCCTTTTTTAGAAGTTGCTTTTTTACCATCTCAACCCCTGGGACCAGGCAGACATCAGTGCAGTATTATGATTGCACATGTCTGCATTGAGGCCCATACACATCACATTCCTCCTTAAAAGACCTGTCCATAATGCATGTTTTGTTATTGTTTTTTTTTTTAACACACCCACGTATTTTATCACCTGACTTTTCAGAACTGATTAGAAGCAGTAAGTTGGAAAGCAATAAGGCCGTAAAAGGAGGCAAATGCACACTGCAGGAAACCACAGAAAATGGCTGATTGCAAGGGAAGCGAGTAGTCTGTCGGTCTAGAAAGCAGACGTAGGCGCCCAGGAAGCAGTCTAAAGCCTTCGAACAAAAGTAACAAACACCGTCGACACATAATCGTTTAGAGTCATATTGGGAAATCAGTGATCAAGAAAAAAAAATGCATGGCTATTTCCTTGTTGCAAAATTTACAAAGAATTTGTCATTTTTGTACTTTAAAGGAATTGAGACAAATTAAGGGCTTGGGCTGCTGTTTAGGTCCCCCTCGTGGTGCCAGAGATGGGCTTCCACAGGTGTCTTATGTAAGTGGCAGATATAAACCGATCCTCTTCCTGCTGAAGTACACAGTGCCCTCAAGTGGAATTACGACAAACACATCAAAACAGAAAAATTTAAAGAAAGAGAGAGAGAGGTGCCTTATGCTAGCTCCGCCCTGTCCTCACTCAGTATTGCACAGATATTTCGATAATGTTGGTTTTGCCGGGGTGCCCAGCCCTTTGCCCTGTCTTGGGTAATCTCCATAACTCGTACAGGTGACTTGGCTTTTGAAAACCTGCCATTATAGAAATAACCTCATTATCTCAAGGGCATTGTAAAAGAAATGTTATCCTGCGTTTGGATCTGCCAGATTATTTAATCATCACATGAAAGATTAAACCTTACATTTAGTTCTTTAGTTTTAGGAGTATTTAGTTTCCAATTCCAAGAACAAAATGGATAAATATGATAGTGCTATCAACTGTTGCTGCTACCGGAATACTGAAAGTGGATACCTCTCAAAGAAAGATGGAGTAAACGCTGTGTTTAGAAACCAAAACGCCACATTCATGTAACAAAGAATAGATAGGAACTATTGTTTTCAGTAAGATAATTAAAATAATGAATGGAAGTCTTAATCTGAATTAATGAAATTGTACAGTTTTTAATCAATTATGGTAGGGCTCAGAAGGTTATTTTAATGGTGGAAAATTAGTGTTTTTGGAAAGTTTTAAATGAAAATTTGAAACTGGAAATCACCTTTTATGTGTTCCTTTCTAGTATACACAAAATTGTGAAATAAAGACATTTTCTATTTGATAACTTGTTGCAATTATATTTCCTTGTTACACGTAGTCCAAGTTTTGATGGCTACAGAATTGATCTTTTCAGATGTCTTTAATCAGATTTACCATATCTGATATTTACGATTGTGAGAAATTCAATGATAGTGATGGTTAATATGATTAACATTTGCCTAAGGATGAAATATATAAGATTAAGGAAATGAAACCAAGTCAGAGATAAAATGTTCCATTATTAAAATATGGCAACAAATAAGTGAATCATGGTTAAAGTTTCAGAATGTGATTTTATGATATTTTATCGTTAAAAGATATTTAGCATAATAGTTTGATGGGTAACCTTTTATTTAAACTACGTGTACTTTTAAAAATAATAGCCTTTTTAATTTATGTGTTTTTGTCTGACGATAATAGCTTATCCATTTAAGTTAGGCAGGATCTATTAAAAATGCTACTTTTTAAAGTTAAAAAATGTCAGAATGTATATACATATATATGGTTATCTTTTACTAGAATTTGATTTTACAAACTTAAGTGTCTTGAAAACAAACATTATTTTCAAGATACTTTATAATTGGATCTCTGTAATTAAATATGTAAAATTATGGTATATATAAGTAATATAACTCTTTTAACCTTTTGGGATATTTTTGGAAGTATTTCATTTGTGTGTGTTTACTAGTTGAATGAGATTTTAAAAAGTCTTTAACCTTAATTTTAGTTATGTAGAATGAAGAGTAAAGTTTCTTTTTGCTTGTTCCCCAGGCATTTTGACTTGCTATCTTTTTACAGCATGGGCACCAAGTTGCTAAAAATAAGCTTTGGGACTGCCAGTGAATTTATCTTTTGCGGTTTCACTACAAACTTCGTAGTTCCCTTTTTTATGAGTTAATATTTTGGAGTTAACATCACAATGAGTTCAGGCTTATGGAGCCAAGAAAAAGTTACTTCACCCTACTGGGAAGAGCGGATTTTCTATTTACTTCTTCAGGAATGCAGTGTTACAGACAAACAGACCCAAAAGGTCCTTAAGGTACCAAAGGGGAGCATAGGACAGTATGTCCAGGACCGGTCTGCGGGCCACTCCAGGATACCTTCCGCCAAAGGCAAGAAAAATCAGATCGGACTAAAAATTCTAGAGCAGCCGCACGCAGTGCTCTTTGTTGATGAAAAGGATGTGATGGAAATAAATGAGAAGTTCACAGAGTTGCTTTTGGCAATCACCAACTGCGAAGAGCGGTTCAGCCTGTTCAAAAACAAGAGCAGACTCAGCAAGGGCCTGCAGGTGGACGTGGGCTGCCCCGTGCGCGTGCAACTGAGGCCGGGGGAGGAGAAGTTTCCTGGAGTCGTGCGCTTCCGGGGACCCCTGTTGGCCGAGAGGACGGTGTCCGGAATCTTCTTTGGAGTAGAATTACTGGTAAGTTTGAGATAACGCCGTTTTTGGAGGCCGTGCGTATGTTTGCGTTCGTGTGCATTTATTCGTCTAGATGCGTGTATTTTTTTCCTCCTTTAAATACCAAATATTTCCTAGATGTCTTCTGTAAAATTCATCATCTTTAGGCTTTACTTTCGAGTGGCAAATCGGATGGTACAAAGACGATGCACTGGCAGCTTTAAAAAGGACCTCCTGCAGTGGGAAGGACAGACAGGTCATGTGATTATCGAAGACTTCATATCCGAGAAATTTTAACATTATCTTTTTCACAAAGAAACTCTACCGATGCTGAACTAATCACTTCACAAAACTGTTAATTATCTTCTGACGTTATCATCTGTCGCTTTCTTAGTTTTTCTTAACGTGTGCTCTTAAGTGATGGGATTTGGACATGAGTTTTTTTCTTAAAAAGTTGCAGCAACTTAAACTTGCCGACAGTTGTCCCCAGTAATATATGTGAAACCTATCTGGGAATTACTGAGAAGAGAACCAAGAACTCGTGATAGGTTTTCAAAATTAATATTAATTGTCGAGAACTAAACATCAATTGCATTTTGATATTCTTGCAAATAGAGTTTCAGCCCTTGTTTGCATCCTGATTTAATTTTCTAAAGCTTTGATTGTAAGACTGCTGGGGACTTGGGTCCTGGCTGTGGCAGATGCTCGCTGGGTTACCAGGCCGCTTCACCAGGCCGCTTCTCACAGCGAGTTCCTCACCTGTCCAGTAGTGACGCTAACCTCAGCAGGGTTCTGTTCCATCGATTCAGGGTTTAGCGCACAGTACGTGCTCAATACAGCTAACGTTACTGTTATCTTAAAATTTCCTTTCTACGACAGAATTGTTAAAATGACAGTGTAGGATTCAGTCCAGCTTTCTCGCGGTGGAATTATGATTTGAAATTATCAAGTACTTTTATTTTTGGCATCAAATGCAGCTTCTTTCTTATAAGGATTATTTTTTAAACACCTTAAATGCAACAGCAACTGCTAATAATTATACTTCTGTGTGTCATTTAGAACTTTTTCAGGGATTTCCCTGAAATCCTCAGAGTGAGCCTTTTTTTTTGGTGTGGATTATCTTTCCATATCTACCTATTGATCAATCAGTCTTCTCTCCCCCCTTTTAAAAACTAGGAGGAGGGCCGTGGCCAGGGGTTCACCGACGGGGTCTACCAAGGGAAACAGCTCTTTCAGTGCGATGAGGACTGCGGAGTGTTTGTTGCGTTGGACAAGCTCGAGATCATAGAGGACGACGACAACGGCTTGGAAAGCGACTATGCGGTTCCTGGGGACACAGTGCAGGTGGAACTTCCTCCTCTGGAAATAAACTCCAGGGTTTCTCTGAAGATTGGAGAAACTGTCGAATCTGGAACAGTCATATTCTGTGATGTTTTGCCGGGAAAAGAAAGTCTAGGGTATTTTGTCGGTGTGGACATGGTGAGTAACTTTCGGCTTATACTATCTTCGTGAATATGTCCATTTTGTGACCGATCAGGTACACATTAAACACTGCATAGTTAAAGTGGACTAATTTGGAGTAATTTAAAGACTGTGCTCTATACCAGAACGTCCATACCCTACCGAAAAGCACAGCAAAATAAAAACAATCGCTTTGTCTTTGGTAAATGAACATTGGCGTCTGCATTTACTCTTTTCCTGTTTAAACTGCAATAATGTTTTCCATCTTTAGATCTGCTGTATGATAACTGGCCAAGAGAAAAAAATACCCAAATATGTTACATAATGTCTATTTTTTTTTTATTTTGAAAAGGTTTTTTTTTTTCTCATCTGCAATTCTCTTTTTGTAATATTTTGCAATATTTTATTGGCTGATCTGATTTTAATGAGTAACGTAAATATCATTTATGGAAAATACCTGTATGGAAAAGCACATCGCTTTAGAGTATTTTCTTAGGATGTCACTACTCAAAAAAAACTTTGTTTACTGCGGTAAAATACACATAGTAGAAAAGTTACCGTTTTAACCACTTGTAAGTTTACAGTCCAGTGGCATTAAGTACATAACATTGTTGTGCGACCATCACCGCTCGTTGCCAGAACTTCCCATCATCCCACACCGAAACTTGGTGCCCATTGAACACCAGCTCCCCGC
This sequence comes from Eonycteris spelaea, assembly GCA_003508835.1. Lineage (NCBI taxonomy): Eukaryota > Metazoa > Chordata > Mammalia > Chiroptera > Pteropodidae > Eonycteris > Eonycteris spelaea. Next base: position 5,277,141 of record PUFA01000071.1, on the reverse strand, counting down.
TGGGGACTCCCCTCAGCCAGTATTACGTTGCCACCCAGTACTCTTCTTCCTGTCTCTGTGACTTTGCCTGTGCTAGGGACCTCATGAAAGTGGAATCGTGTAATATTTGTCCCTTTGTGTGTTTCTCTCATTTTTGATGTTGCCTTGCGATCGCGTATTTGTTCATAATGAGTACATTCCAGTGTGGCAAGTGGAATGGGATCTGTGGGGTTAAGAGAAGGAGAACAAAAGGCTGAGAACATGTTTATCGTAGATGGAGAAAATAGATACAGAATTATTAAACACTAGAACGAGTTAGGGGAGGGTGTGAGAAATAGACTCTTGCACTCTAGTGATTCTTTTTATCTAGGTATGCTTTTCGGTAGGGTGTGAATGTTCTAGCATAAATTTATCTGTTGCTTGGAGATTCTGGAAAATTCTATTTGATACCCATCAGTAAGATAAACATTACGATGTCGTTTAGACAAATGCTTGCTGAATATTTGCCTCATGAGATGTTAGAGCCAGAATCCACCCGTGGGTGCGTCAGGTCGGGCACACTGTCAAACCACGGTTCTGCCGGGGTTCTGCCGGGGCTCGGTCTCGAGTCAGAGGAGAGAGTGCGGGCTGCGGGGCGGGAAGGTTGGAGAAAGAGGGCCACTGGTCATCAGGATGTTTCCCCTTGCTCCGGGTCACGTGGGCCTCCAACTGAGCAAAAGCCGGGCCTACCTCCCCTCCTTGGATGGCAGCCTGGGGACCACCTTGCCGCCTTGGCGGGGCGGCGGCCCAGGGGTTGGGCCCACCAGCTTCTCCCCCGGCTCGGTCTGCCCTCCAATTGGCTCGTGCAAGCATTCACTCACCCCAAACCCTCTCGTGCACGCTGTGGAAGGCGGTTCTGGGAAACGCAGGGCCCTCCGCCTCCTTCCGGGCCCAGCAGCGGTCGGCGCGGGCACACACAGGCCTCGGGGCCGGCTGGTATCAATCCGCTCGGCGCTGGCCTGGCGACTGGTTAAACACATGTTCTCTGTTTGGAGGGGATTCTTGCGAAACCGTAAAATGACAAAAGAACAATTAAAAATCGACTTTCTGTGTACAGAAAAGCATATAGGAGTTCAAACTGAATGTTCAAGTGCTCAGAGCAGGTAAAGGAGCGATTAGAGCAGGCTGGGGCTAATTAGGGGCAGGTTTCTGGGTGTAAAGAGAACGTTATCCTTTAGTCTCCCCATGCGGGTGGATGTTAGTATGTACCCAGGGTTTATTGTCCGGTAAAGCATGACAGGTATTTTTGATTCCTTGCTAATCTTTGAATTTACTATAGCTCGATTATTCTTGGATCTCATTTTTACAAACAACAACAAAACACAAACCCAAAACATGAAAAGCCTTATTACTGTGGCAATTATTACTGATCTATCTTTTTTTTTTTCTTTTGGAAAAACAGTTAAAATTTACCAATGTAAATGTTTTGGAGGATTCTTTTATAGAAAATGCAGACTTTAATGTTGACGCTTTATTGAAGAGGGTTTTAAGGTTTATTCTGTTACTTAATTCTAGGATAATCCTATTGGCAACTGGGATGGAAGGTTTGATGGAGTACAGCTTTGTAGTTTTGCAAGTGTGGAAAGTACAATTCTCTTGCATATCAACGACATCATCCCAGGTATGTTTTCTTTTTGTTTTATATATTAATTAAGCAGAGTTTGAAAGATGTATTTTTTTTCTTTCCCACTTGAGAGCAGAAAAAAAGATGTATCTTGTCATGAGGATATAATTATAAGCCTTACAATGCATTTTTAGAACTTGACTTTTATGTTATGGAATTATTGTTACATAGAATATTCTTTCCTAGGTGGGAACAGTACTTCCAGATTTGATTCAGAAGTACGTGAGTGTGGGGTGGCATTTATCTATCGTTCCCTTTTTCATCACCTGCCCATTGTAACTGGGGGGAAGAAAGCCCTCTCCGATAACTGGGGCTTCTGAAAATATGATAAACTGCTCTTTGCTTGAGTGAGAGCCTGGTTTGAGCTGGAAGCTTGCAAGCAGGAGTGACCATGTAACATAATAGAATACACAGTGGAGAGGGTCCTTGCAGGATGTCCTACGAGGTTCCTTTCGGTTTTGAGATGGCGTAATTGATCAGGCCTCGTGACTGTAGTCAGAAACAGATTACTCAACCTCACATTTCAAACAAAAGCTGAAGCAACCTTTGATTTTTCCTCAAGTTATGCCTGATGGCTGCTGTCAACTAATTGATAGATTCCTATAGCAGCACCTTCCTCCTGCTCTTAGTAGAATTCTGGTTTTAGGCTACCGATGGTAGACATACCATCGTCATAAAACTAACAGGCAGTCAGAGCTGGCAGTTCTCACTGAGCATTATGCAACTCTGATAAAACGCCAGAAAGCCTGTGTTTAGTAGCCACAAACGTGCGGGTCCCTGAATCAGATGCTATGTACTTTCTTACATTTTTGAATAAACTTATAAGGTAGGTCTGAATTACCACCACGTTGCTGATAAAAAAAGCAGGGCATAGGTAGGGCCAGCTCGGGCCACTGTGGACGAGGATCAAGTCAGATCCTACTTGACTCTGGCAGAGCCAGGACTCAAGTCCAGACCTGACGGATTACAAAGCTCTGCCCTTTCCCCTCCCCCCGCCCCCACGTCCTGTGTGTGTACTTAGGATTTGAAAACCTGCATGGAGAAACATACTGCTCAGCCTCACTGTGTGCTTGAGAATATCGTTTCCATGGAGACGTATTTGGTCTCTAATTCTATACAAGCTAAATTTTACGGTAGCAAGGATCACAACTGAACAAAATGGTTTCTTGGCTTCCAGTGTTTTTCCATTATTGCGAATTTTGACTTAGAGCACTTTCGAGTTCCCCACAGGTCATTTCAGGTACTCCGTTCCTTTTCTGTAAAAACGAAGGAGCTGACGCTAGATGATCCTTGAGATTCCTTGTCGCCTGCACCTGTTTGTCCTTCCTTTTTCCCTGCCGGCTTGGCAAGCGCTAACGCTTGTTTTGTCGATTCAGGAAAAGCTTTCTATTTTAGCTTTTAGCTTTACAGCAAGAGTACATCGATTTGGTTGGAGGTGTGGGATTCAAATTTATTCAGTTTTGCTTCGTAAAAGTCTGACATACTTTGCTGTTCTTGATTTCTTTTTAAAATCAGTTTTTTTAATTTCTTGCAAGTTGAATTCCTAGCTATTTCTTTGCTTCCTTTTGGAAAGAAATGGGTTACATTCAGGGAAAAGCATACATGTTCATCATATTTACAGAGTAATAGTTAATTTACCTTTTCATGCCTGTTTGTGAAAATAACAATTATTTGATAAATCAGAATACTTTTTAATGTTATAATAAATGCTTATTATTTAAAAAACAGTTTTGTAAAAGGTCATTCATTCATTCATTCATTCACATATCAGGCCCTTTCTTAGACTTCCTTTAGGTGCTGAGGCTGTAGTAGGAAATAAAACAAAGATTCTTCCCCATGGAGCTTCCATTCTAGTGAGAGAAGACAGACAATAAATGAGTAAAACGTATGGTCCCGTAGGTGCCGATGGGTGGAGAATGGCAAAGAAGGTCGGGGAAGGGAGTGCTGGCTTGCGGAGGGGTTTTTCTACTTTGTCCAGGGTGGTCCCTGTGAGGCTTTCTCATGTGGTGACATCTGAGTCCTTGACATGAAGGAGATTTGAGAGTGAGCACCATGGGTTCTGCGGGAGGGCCCGAGACTTCAGCCAGCTTGGCCCGTTTGAGAAAGAACAGGTTCACTGTGGCGGGAGCGGGTCGAGCCCAGGAGAGGACAGGAGAGGTGGTAGGAACTGGAGCAGGCAGGACTCTGAGGGAGATGGGGGGCGAGAGGAGGATTTGGAGTGAAGGACAGCGTAGCCCAGCTCGCGTTTTGAAATGATCACTCCGGCCCGTGCTGGAGGGCAGAAACGGAGGCCAGGAAGGGGACTGTTACCCACGTGAGAGGTGAATGTGGCTTGGATTGGGGTGGCATGTGACGTGCGTTTAGTGTAGCCCGCTTTTGAACTTACTATGAACAAAACCGGCTGTGCTCTTACTTACTTGGCATCCTTTCCTTGAAATGTCTGTAGAGATTCTTTCCTGTGGCCGAGGGCATTAACAGTGGATATTGCCTCGCTGCCTCGCGGTGCATTTCCCTGCTGACTGTGGCACGATTTAATAGACATTCGAACCCTGATGGACCTTTGGGTTTGGGTTATTTGCACATCCTCTTCAGCATCCTCATTCAACTTTTGCCAACCTGATGCCTGAGAAACGGTCTCCCAAGGTGGTTTTAATTTGTAGTTAGTTCCCTGAGCATGAGCCGGGCCGAATCACTTTTTCTGTGTTTATGGAACATTCGTGCCTTCTATTAAACACCTGTTTACGTCTTTGATGATTTTCCATTTAGTTTGTTTTTGATTAATAAGTTCTCTATTTTAAAGTTTTAAATAAAATATAAATGCAATATTTTTCAACATTTTATTATGACATTTTCAAACATACTGAGAAGTTGAAAGAATTTTATACTGAACCTCCTTCCTATTCGACCTAGATTCTGCAACTAACATTTTACTATGCTCCCTTTATCTTCCATCTGTCTGTCCCTCATCCACGCACTGATCCATCTTTTTTTTTTATGAATTTCAAAGTAAGTTACAGACATCCGTACACTTCCTCCTCAATATTTAGCATGCATATAATTAACTAGAGATGAGTATTTAAGGTATTTCCCCCCCTTTGAGATAAAAGACATACATGTAATGAAATGCATGTTATAGCATTTGAGTTTTGACTGATGCATATACCTTTGAATTAGTAACCATCAGGTTACTAAAATAACTTTTAGTAAGAAATACATTCACATATCTCAAATCAAAATACAAAAGCCACAAAGTAGAATATCTTGTTGCCATTCTTAACCCCTCCACTCCAATTGGCCCCTCCCGCCATCCCTTGCTAGTAACTATTTTTATTTAGTTTCTTGTATATCCTTCTGGAGTTTCTTTATATAAGTGCATGCTGTTACTCTCCTTTCCCTTTTAACACATGTAGCCTGGTATTTGCACTGTTCCGGACCTTGCTTTATTCTCTTAACGTTGTATCTCGGAGGTGAATCTAATAGAGAGGTTCTTCTGGTTTTTTACAGTACATACTTTTCCGTTATATTGTGGTTCCATAATTTAACCAGATTCCTATTGATGGATATGTGGATCATTTCTAGCTTTTTGGTACTCAAATTTAAGTCTTTAGTATATTTCGTGTTCACTCTTGTGAGAGGCGTAAGGTAGGGGTGCAGACTCCTTCTTCTGCCTGTGGTCGTTCCGGTTTCCCGGCGCCGTGTGTTGAGGAGACCACCCTTTCCCCCGTTGAGTGTTCTTGGCTCCCGTGTCAAACGTTAGTGGACCGTTGCCCGGGTGTGTTTCTAGGCTCTCATTTCTGTTGCGTTGGTCTACACATCTGTTTTTATGCCCGCACCGTACTGTTTTGATTCCTGTAGCTTTGTAGTATGGTTTGAATCAGGGAGTGTGATGCCCCTGGCTTTTTTCTTTCTCAGGATTGCTTTGATGTTTGGGGTCTTTCATGGGAGTTTTATTTTTTATTGAATTTTCCATTTAATATTTGTTTTAAAAGTTTTCGGCACAGCATTCATCGTTCATAAAGTCCTCTTCTTTCCTGTTACATCTCAGCCGCATCTGCAGTATGTCCCTGTTTTCATCCCTAGAGTTATTTGCGTCTCCCGCCCCCTCCATTTTCTTCAACAGTCTTTCTTGCCAGAAGTTTCTCACTTTCATTTATCCAAAAAACAATCTTTTGGCTTTCATAATCTTTTTTTTTTAGGTGTATTTTCTGTTTCAGTAATTTCTGTTTTTTGTTTGTGCTTTGACTTTTGTGAATTTATTGTTTGCGAAATCCTTCAGTTTGAATGCTTAGCTTATTAATTTTTAGTGTTTTCTAGTGCTAAGCATCTAAGGCTATAGAGTCTTTACAATCACCTGCCCACATTCCACAGGCATTTGTTATGTAGTTATCTTGTCATGAAATTTGAAGCATTTTGTCATTTCCTTCATGATTTTTTTTATGTGACCCACGAGCTATTTTAAAATGTACTTTTAACATTTCAGGTGTCTTGTGTTTTGTTTTTATTATTATTAATTTCAGTTCAGTTGCTTTATGTTCAGAGAACATGATAACCTTTGACCTTCGTTGAGGCTAGCTTTATGGCCTAGTACGCGGTCATTTTCAGAAGTGTTCTGTGTGTACTTGAAAAGAATGTGTTTCTCCGATTGCAGTTGCGTGCACGTTTTATATATCCCTCAGGTCAGGCAATTTGTTATGCTATTGAAATTTTATGTATCATTACTGAGCTTTTAATCGCTGCATCTATCAGTTACTGAACAAGGTATGTTAAAACTTCCCAATGTGATCGGGATTTGTGAATTTCTTTTTAATTCTTTAATGTTTAATTTCGAAACAATTATTTGCTACATATGAGTTGAGAGTTGTTAGAGACCTAGAGTTTCAAATTGTTATATCTTCCAGATGATTGGAACCATTTACTATATGAGTAACCATCTCTGTCACTAGTAATTCTTTTTGTCATAAATTCTGTTTTGTATGATATAAATAGGTTTTCTTTTGGTTAATATTTTCCAGATATTTCTCTTTTTCATCATTTATGTTTTAGGAATGTTTCTTATAACAGCATGTAGTTGGCAGTCTTTCTTAATCGAGTTTGACAGTTTTTTGTCTGAGATTTTAATTTATTAGTATTTACTGATAATTGGATTCATTTCTACCATCTCATGTGTTTTCTGTTTGTCCTGTTTTTTTCTGCCCTCTGCCAATATGATTTTTGGATTGCGATATTCCCAGCATGGTGTTCTTTCTGTTTTTCCTGTTTGGAGTTTGCTAAACTTTTTGGATTTGTAAATTTTATCTTCCAACAAAGTAGGAAACATTTGAAATATTATTTCTTCAAGTGTTTTTTCATGTCCCCTTTAGCCACCCCTCTTTGGACTTCAATTAGATATATGTCAGAGTTTTTAAATATTGTTCCTTAAGTCCTGAATCTCTGTTAATTTTTTCAGTCTTTTATATTCTATTTTTTTCATAATTCTCGTCTTCAGTTTAACCGATTTCCCCTCTTTTATCTCCACTGTGTTGTTTAGCCCATCCAATGAATTATTATTTTTTTCAGATATTGTCTTTTTAAGATTTTAAAAGTATTTTTAAGACTTTCTACTTGGGTTGTTTTTTTTTTAATAGTTTTATTTCTCTGGTGAGACATTGCTATCTTTTCACTGTGAGTGTATTTTCTTTTACTTCATTAAGCATGGTTAGAACAACCTCTTTAGAATTCTCCTCTGCCAATTCCAACATAAGATCATCTTTGAATTAGTGTCCATTGTGTTTATTTCTTTTGAGAATGGGTCACAATTTCCTTTTTTTGGTATGTCGAGCAGGTTTGGATTGTGACCTTGTGTTGTTTCCTTCTTTCAAATTTTGAGTCTCTATAAGTTTTCCTGCTTTTTTTCACTCTCCAGTGCCTGAGGCTAGTTGTTTTTTTTTTATTTTGTCAGAGTTTGAATCTGTTATTTCGGGAGAAATGGTCTGGTATGAGCTTACTCCATAATAACAGTTATATTTTTAAATATATATTTTGGAATGTGGAGATCATTTAAGAAAAACAGATTTCTCTGGGTAGGTATGGTTTTTATTAGTTTTTATTAGATTTTATTTTTGTAGTGTTTGATTTTTTGAAATATGTTGTTCCACACTTTAACTATTGAAATTTAGAGCGCTTCTCTCTCTTTTTTTAAAAGCGTTAGTACAAAACCTTTATGAGGTTATTTTAGTCCTAAACCAGTAATTTCCAACCTGGAGTGGTTTTGTCTCCAGGGATCATTTGGTAGTGTCTAGAGACATGTTTGATAGTCACATCTGGGGTGGAGGTGCTACTTGAATCAAGTGGGTAGAGACCCTGTAACGCGCAGTGCAGACAGACCCCTCCCCACCAACCAAAAGGGCTGGTCCAGAATGTCAGTGTCCCTGAGGCTGAGAAAGTGCCTCAAGCAGATGCTGTAAATTATGTTAATTTTATAATGTTAACATGCTGGATGGCTAAGAGGAATCCTTTGTAAAATAAAATTTCTTTCATTATTTATGTATTCTTACAGGGGTAACCAATTCTGCGCTGATACTGTTTCTCCAAAATCACATGGATAAATGTAATTTACTTGTCTTATTAAATGAATACATTTCGACTTTCCTTTTTCATTTCCTTTTTTTTTTTTGAATTCCTCAAAGATAATTTTGAAGCTCAAAACCTTATTAGTGTAACCTTTTTGCCTACCTTAATTGAGTGTCTTTGAATTTTGCATTTTACAACTGAATATAATTCATTATATTGAGTAAATTGGGAGACTGGGGAAATCATTAGTTTAGTATTATAATTTAAGAAAGAAAAAGATACCTGAAATACGAAGTTGGCTTATGTATAATTGATTGTATTTTTCTCAGTCTGCAGCAGAATAAAGATTTGAAATGCTGGTTTTTTTCTTTTTTTTTTAACCTCTGGAGCTGTATTTCTTTCTGTATATTTTTTCCACATCTCAATTTGGTTTGAAATGTAAATGATCTTGGGTTCTACAGTAGTCCTTAAAAAGAAAAGAAAAGGAAGAAAAAGCTACCATTTCTGTTTTTCCTGTAATGGAATTATATATAACCTGAGAAGGGATATTTTTTAATAGTATTTACCTTCAAAAACACAATGATATTTTATTTAAATAGTGATATAGAATTAAAATAATAAAATTAGTTATAGGAACCTCTTGGGTATCACTTGTCAGGCACACTTTGATCTTCTAGATCAGTGGCTAAAATTGTCGTTATTACTGGCTCTCAGCAGTGACAAGAAAGGAAAAGAATGCCTTTTCTTTCTTTTAATGCTTGATTTTCATAAACCTTGAATAGAAGATAATTAAGAATAATACCAGCTTTTATAACATAATATACAAATTATACTTTTTTTGCCAACAAAATAAAGTTTGCAAATAGATATTAAGAAATAAAGTTGTCTCAATGAAATTAATTTAGTTTATTTGAATGGGTCTTCATCTGTATTTCACATCATCATTAACACCCTTTTCTTGAGAGAAAAAAAGAGTCATGCTGCCCTTTTAGTTCCTTAATTTCTTTTTCTTGCCCAATTACCTTCATTTGTAGGACAAAATTAATATTTCCAGCATTTAAAACATTTTTTGGAGCAGTCGAACAGCTGGTGAGTTTAGGAAAGAACTCATCACAGTCAGTTGCCTGTTACAGTGGGTTTCTGAAGAATACCTTGGACTAAAAGATGCAGGCGTTTTCAACCTGTTATAAGATTTTTCTCTTCATTTCTGTTGCAAATGTTTAAAAACTCGAACTTATCTCATTTGACATTATGTTTAGGTTCTTCAAGCTGTTGTGAGAAAGCATATCATTTGGTTCCACCGTTTCTGCCTTTTCTAGTCCAGCCTGTGTCTTCTTTTTTAGTTTTGGGGGTTGGGAATGAAACGCTCGTTTTATTTTTTAGATTGAGCGGTGCATTCACATTTGCACAGAATCTTAAAAGGGCGTGCGAGCACCCCCAACCACCTGCTTCTTTTGTATCTTTCTTGATTGTTTTTTTTTCTGTTATTTAATGTTTGCACATTTTATACACTTTTTTGCATCTTCTTAAAATTCTAACAATTTTAGTGCCGTCGGCACTATATAACTGACATGCAGTAAGCTGCACCTATTTGCTCTATAGTGCGATACATTTTAACATGCGCGTCCCCGTGAGACTGTCCCCGTGATCGAGACGGCGAGCGTAGCCGTCACCTCAGAGCTCCCCCCTGCAGTTGCCCCCTCCCATTTCCGCCTGCACCCCCAGATCCAGGCCGCCACTGATCCGCGTGTGTCATTGCACGTTTGCTCCCATTTTCTGGGATTTTATGTGCGTGGAGTCATTCAAGATGAACTCTTTTTTTGTCTGACTTATTTCCTTGTTTCTTGACACATTTGTGTGTCTCTCTGTTGCTGAGAAGGGTTCCATTTTCAGGTGTAGTAATATGGATGTGTCTCTCTATGTGATCTGTATATCTGTATGTCTCTGTCCCGAGTCTTGCTAAGATTTGGCCTTTGACCTGGAGTCCTGACTCAGGGACAGCTGACTTCTGTGGGGTCCTCTCCTGGTTGTGGCCGCTGGCGTTGCCACTGGCTTTTTCAGCTCTGAGCCTGGGACACAGGAGGCGAGAAGAAAACCCGGAGAAATGCCAGCAAGTCGTCCCTCAGCCCCAGAGGTCCCTAGACGTTCTGCCGCCTCCTTGCCACCTTTCAGAGTCTCTGACTTCGCGTTATGTGTGACATCCGGAGTTTTTAGTTGAGCTTTTCAGGAGGAATAGGACAAGTATGTCTGCGCACCTTCCTAAAAGTGAAAGCCACACCTTTTTCTTTTAAAACCATAGGTCTTAGGGACCGTTTCATATTAGTACATGACCTGCATACTTAATCTTTCGTGACTGTGCCGTACGTTTTTAACCAGTCCCTTCGCTTGTCTTCTTCCTTTTGCTGTTGTAAACAGCGCTGTAGTGAACGACACATGTATGTGTTCCTTTGCGGGTGTGCCAGCCTAGCTGAATGGTGACTTGTATCTAATCCGTGTCTCCTTAGAGAGCTGTGTGTTCATTCGGCAGGAGAGTCCCGCTCTCCTAAAAGAGAGCGAGTGTTTCATTTTGGGTAGATCCAACCGAGAAAGCCACTCCTTGTCCGATGCGTGCTTTTATCTGCTTTCCTGCAACTTCCCTCATTGATTCTAGTTCCGAACTGGGGATGGAGATAGGACTCACCCAGCCCCTCTTCGTTACAGCAACCCAGAGATATTCAGGGATGAGTATCTTTGACACCTGTCTCCTGTCCTCCAGCCTAAACAGTTGGAGTCATTTTCGTCATGTTAGCCATTTTTTCCTGTGGCATGGTTTTCTGTGTCCTGAATAAGGGCTGGTTTGTGGGAGATGCCTTTGCACTTGGACATCTAGAGAACAGGGCTCTGTAGCCCAGGTGTGGGCTAATGGTTGGTATGGGATAGGACAGTGACAGAGAAATTTGGGGGACAGCCTTGTCACGTCAGAATTACATTTCCAGAGATCACTGTAGCCTGCCTTGCGTGAATGAGCTGATGAAATCCCCACCGTTGTGCACACGCACTTATTTCGGACTCTGTGCTTGTGTGGTTGGGTTGGGGGACATACGGCAGGTCTTTACGTTTGTCCCTGCTAGCCTTTGTGTCGTTAGAGCAAGCCAGTCTTCCAACGTGGCCAGATCATTCCGGGTGTTAATTCTGTCCGTTCATGTATTTTCCATATCGTGTCATCTGTAACTTTTTCTTTTGTGCCATCAATATATGTAGCTGAATATTTAATGAGATACATTTTGTTCAGAGTCATAATATCTTTTAAAAATAAGCTGGCTTCCCGGAAGCAGAGTCACAGGGTCAGTGAGGATGCGTGTTTTACATTCTGGTGGATGATGTTTGTGACCTTGCACGGAGGTCCGTCGTCAGTCTGCATCAGCCCGAATGCTGTCTGTCTGTGCAGGCTGGACTCTCGCTCCACGGGACGTTGGAGCTCAAAGAAGTTCTCTGGAAGCTGGGTCTCAGCGTGCATCTCTGATGATACCGGGTGGGACTTCCTGTATTCTCAACGATTTTTAATACAGAATTGTCTGATGTACTGCTTAACATCATCAGCCACAAGGGGTAATTCAAAGCCAGATGAGAATTTGCTAACCACAGAGAAATCTACTGAAGAAAAGCACATTACTCGGGTAGAATGAGGTATTATAAAACCCGAGGCCACACATACTGTACACAGCAGAAATCTCCATGAAGCAGAACTACTGATCAAAATAAATACTTTCCTTATATTTCAGACAATTCTGTATTAAAAATGATCTGTTTGGTTCTTTCTGTTCTCACAAAGCCACTGTGGGTGAATCCGTGTTTGCTGACACACAGCTCTGTCAGGCACGGCTCCTGAGTGTCACGATGGACTCCACAGGTGTGTCGTTGAACTTCCAAGGGGAGCACTTGCCAGGCTGACTTTTCTGCAGTTTGCCTGATCAGTATTTGTGGCTGTCTCATGAGAATCACTAGCCTTTAAGGTTTAGCGAGGTCTTCATGTGAACGAGTTTGCCAAATTTATTACACTTGTATTCCAAAAAGAAGTTTCCAGTGTTTTCTTCAGAAATATTACTGATCCTTGTCTATGGTTCTCTGCATCATTAGTCAGTGTGTAGTTCTCTGTGTCTTTCCTGTTTATGTGTATAAGTATTCATATACACATTTGTGTTTACTATGTTTTTAAAAGCCGATACATAGTCTTAACCACACTTTATCTAAACTCTGTTCCATGAATGATGTTAATCTAAGATGCTAAGTAGACGGTACGAAAAATGCCATCAGATGAGTTCCAATAGCACTTACACTGAGTCACACTGCACATTAGCGAGTTAAGGTCCTTATGTTATGCTGCAAACAAGTCTATTTGTCTTTGCTTACCTCAGCATCTTCTAGAAACATTTGAGTGTGGCACTTCAGAACATACAGGAGTGTTTTGGGAATACCAATTTGGGAAATCCTGCAAAAAAACTGAGTAAGGTTTTCTTGGTAGTGTTTTAACACGTCAAATAAAATTGAAAGTGATTAAATTTTCAAGAAGTTAATGCATTTAGCTGAATTGTATTTGGGGTGTATTATCTTGTAGAAATCACATTTTGAAAGTAGCATTGTTTCTGATATTTTCGATGGCCTTTAAGAATTTGTAAAATTATTGTGAAAATGCTTTTTTGCTGGAAAGAGATTTTTGTTGTTACTGATATTATCATTATTTGCTCAAATGTTTTTCTTCTATAAGAATTTGCTTTTATCTTTAAAGAACATGTTTACTGTTTCAGATAGCGTGACACAGGAAAGGAGGCCTCCCAAACTTGCCTTTATGTCAAGAGGTGTTGGGGACAAAGGTTCATCCGGTCATAATAAACCAAAGGTTACAGGTATGGATTCATTAAAACACAGTTCTTACTTATAACAACTTAATGTATGTATAGTCTTAATTCTTTTGAACATTTTTAGAAGTTTGCTAAAATTTTTTTATAGGAGGTGTGGATTAAGCCAAGAGTTCTCAGCTTTTTCTAGTTGATGAAGTTTCTGGTGAGGACCTGTGTCTTTGCTGGTCTATATCAGCTGATTTTTGGAACTTCCTGCTCGTAACATTTGTATATTGTTCAGAGTTGCAATTGTATAAAATAATCATATGTATAAAAATATGTATATTTTTATACATATATACAAATATGTATATATGTATAAAAATAGTCACATAGGATAAAGTGTACTAGGATTAATTGTGAATTTTGTTAACTAGATGTGGCACAAATTAAATCCTAAACCACTAAGTGAAAATTTTTGTCTCTCTTCCAGAAATCTCCCCCAAAATAGATATGGAGTTCTTAGCTCTTTTTTCTTTGGCTTCTGCATGTTTCATAAATTTATAGGGTGGTAGTTATACAAGCTAAACAGCTCATTTAAAAAGTAAGAATTTTTGTTAACTCAGATATAGGTTTGGAGGAGAATATATTTTTGACAGTTATCTAGTTAACAAAACTATTTTGGCTCATTTAAAAGGGAACTGTACTTTAAGAAACATTTTATGTGATATTGGACCCTGGAGACTTAGAATTAAATAAATTATATAGCCAATTGTAATTTTTATGTTAACCTATGGATCTAGATAGGCTAGCTCAAATGTTCTACTTTCATTTAAATATAAATAACCTAGAGATTTTCTTAAGAGGTTTGTTATATTGTAGTAGATCTTAGTTATAGGTATAAAGTATAGAGCTACCTGCTTTAAACTGAAAGAAAAATCAGATTTTGTATGGGTTCTGGAGACCCCAGTGGTCTAATCTATAGGGTAATGTCATAAAATGTCTGTGACGTAGTGACACTAATTCTTTCTTACATTTAATAAATCTAATATATGAGAAATAATACTGCTTTACTCTCTCAGAGACATGAAGAACATCAAATTCCTTGAACCTTGATCATCAACAATCACAAATGCTTATACCTTAATTTTTTAAAACTTAATTTGTTTCTTGATTTGCATACAACATTTGAAGATTATCTCCTTCTGAAAACAACGGTTTTAAAATAATTTTAAATTTGTGAACCAGGTTCATCGAATGAAATTGGGGGATGGTGGTTCTGATGTTTGGAAATTAGCCATGGTAGATGAAATGATTTTTTAAAGCAGTTTTTTGTTTTTTTTTTGTTTTGTTTTTTTTTTTAAAGAGAGCAGGCTTTTCTTTGAACTTACTCCTGTTCCCTTCCTATATGGACTCTTAAGTGGAAGAGTCTTTCTGACATTGCCAAAGCGGTCACCAGATTTTTTAAAGTGAAAGACAACGAGGAAGACAGAGCATGCTTGTGTGCGCCCGCTGGGCATGCAGATGGCTGTTAACGCCGTGTGCGCGCTGCTTGCTTTCTCTTACAGGAGAAAACTTCCCCACCACACTGACTTTATTTTTTAAAGGAATGTTTCTTCTTCCGTTAGGATCTACCTCAGACCCTGGAAATAGAAACAGATCTGAATTATTTATACCTTAAATGGGTCTTCTGTTGACTCACAGCCACAATCCAAATCAAAAAATGCATGGTACATCGACGAAGGTAATCTCTGGTTGTGTCTGTGGTGTGATCTTCTCCTTTGAATTCATCAGAGAAAACTGGCTTTTTCTCCAATATGCGTAGTTTGGGGAAACAATTAGGATAGACCATTCTTTATTAATATTGCTGAACCAAAATAGCGCACACAGTTTGAAGTGCACCGCTAAGATTAATGAAACATTCAAAAATGTATCATCAGCTTGTTCTCACCCCTTAACTGATTTGTCGAGGTTGGAAGATCTCTAGCACCAATTAAAACATTTAAAGACTTTTCAGCCTGGGTCTCTCTTTATCTCTTTAAAACTCTCCCTTTCTTAAAACTCTACCTTCCCGTGGTTCTGGGACATCATTTTCTTCGGTTTATTCTTTCCTTCGTGCTTCTGTGGCAGGAGATAGTTTTTTGCGTGCTTACCGCGTGCCATTCATCTAGGCATCGAGGTTACAGTGGCGAGAAAAACGCACGTGGTCCTTGCCCTTTCTGAGCTTACGATCGAGTTGTCACAGCAGACGGTGATCAAACTGTCACCAGAACAGATGTCCAATCGCAGTCGTGACAAGGGCGAGGAGGCACAGGGTGCCGTGAGAGTGTAGTAAAGGGCGCTTTCCCCTAGGGCACCCAGAGTGTTTCTCAGGGGGAGTGATGTGAGCTTAGACCACCCAGCGGAGTGGCGGGCGAAGGGCAAGGGGACGGGCGGGCTGTTTAGGTGACTTGTGGGAAAAGGAGCCTGGTGTTTGCTAAGCACGGAGAGAGACGCATCCCAGTTTATGAAACAGGCGGCCAGGGCCAGGGCACGTGGTGCCCGGTGACCCTGTTACAAGGAAATGGGAAGCCACTGAAGTATTGTCAGCAAGGGGTGACACGACCAGGTTCCCTTTTGAAAAGATCTCCGGCTGCAGGGTGGACAGTGGACCGAGATGGGGCGAGAGTGGAGGCCAGGACGTCACGGGGGGCGGTCGGGGGGCTGAGGACCAGGTCGTCGTCACTGGGGCTGCGCTGGGTGGGCGGCTGTGAGATGCCGAGAGGCGATTCGACGCGGCTCACAGGTGGACAGTGAGAGCTGGGGAAGAGGGCGCTGAGGACCCCTCGTTTTCCGGCTCGCGTACTGAGCTGGCCGTGGGGGAGGGCGACGCGCTGCTTCTGACACTCCCGAGGGGCCATTTGTCACGTAGGCGGTGGATATACAGATGCGGGGCTCAGCAGTGAGCTGTGAGCTGCAGAAATAAACTTGTAGGTCGCTGCACGTGGTGGTGATTGAAGCCGTGAGTATGGTCACCCAAGGAGAGAGTGTCCCGGGCATGTGGCTAGGAGCGGAGTGACTGGGTCATGGGGTCGCCACGTCTCCCTGCCTGAGAGATGCCAGCTGGTTCCCAGGGCGGTCACACCATTCGCATGCCATCAGCCCTGTGGAAGGGCGTCACTTGCTCCTCGTCCCTACCAGCAGTTAGCGTTCTAGGACCATGACTTTCGAAATGGTATCCACGTTGGTTTTGACTTTCTTTTATCTGTTAACCAGTGAGCGTAAGAATCTTTTCATTGATTTCTTGGCGACTTAGATTTCTTCTTTTGTCTGTTGCCTTTCAAATCTTTTGTTCATTTTTTTCCCTAGATTTTTCTTTTTTTTCTTACTGATTTATAGACCTTTTCAAATTACAATCCTTTGTCAGGTATAAGGATTGAAGGTAACTTCTCCTTGTTTTTGATTCATATTTTCACTCTCGTGATGTCTTTTAATGAACTAGTAGCTCTTAATTTTAATGTGGCTATAGTTACTCTTTTCCTCTATGGTTTGTATACTTATTTAAGAAATGTCTATCCTAAAGTCATAAAGAACATTCTTCTGTGTTGTCTTCCAAAAATTTATAATTTTACCTTTTTCATTTGTCTTTAAGGCACCTGGAAATGATTTTTTGGTAGAATATCAGTAGGAGTCCAATTTAATTTTAAAAATATGGATAACTGATTAACTCAGCACTATTTATTAAATTCACTCCTTCTCTGCTTATCTGCAGTGCCCACCGGGCAACTGTGTTCGTCAGTTTTAACGAAACAGCTTTTGGCTTTGGTTCTCTTCATTGTACGTTTGTTTTCTCTTTCTTTCATTTCTGTTTTTGTGTTTATTCTTGATTCCATTTTTGTTTTCACTTCTTAAATTGTGTGCTGAGTTCATTAATACGACCTTTTATTGAAATAAACTATTAAGTCTATACATTTCCTTTGTAAGTATTACTTCAGCCGCGTTTCTCAGTGTTAATTATTTCCTTCTCTCTGTTTTAATTTTCTTCTTCGTTTAAAAATTTTAAATAATTTTTTTTCAACCCATTTGTTATTTAGAAACATCTCTTAAGTTTGCTATTTTTTTTGTACTGATTTCTAACAATCATATTATAGATAAAAATATGTCACCTATACACCACCCATCAAGAATATCTGTGTTTTGGTTTGAACAGTTGGGTGTCACTTACTGAGCTAGAAAACGCGGAGGTAGGGCAGAAGCAGGGGCACTGTTTGGAGACACTAAGTTCGCGAAGCGTTGAGAATCCTACCGGGGGCAGGTGGGCAGGTGGACTCGATGCGTAGATTAATTTTTACAGACGCAGGGCACGAGTCATGCTCTCGAGCACACTCCTCTAACGAGGAATGGTTTGTTTACAGTTGCTGAGGACCCCGCGAAATCCCTGACGGAGCTGTCTCCAGAATTCGGGCAGGCGTCGCCCCCACTGCAGCCCCCTTCCATGAACTCCTTATCCAGCGAAAACCGGTTTCACTCTTTGCCATTCAGCCTGACGAAGGTGCCCAACACCAACGGGAGTATCGGCCACAGCCCGCTCTCGCTGTCCGTGCAGTCTGTGATGGGAGAGCTGAACAGCGCCCCTGTCCAGGAGAGCCCCCCCTTGGCCGTGACCTCCGGTAGCTCGCACGGTCTGGAAGTGGGCTCGCTGGCCGAGGTGAAGGAGAACCCGCCTTTCTACGGGGTGATCCGGTGGATCGGTCAGCCGCCAGGACTCAACGAGGTCCTAGCCGGACTGGAACTGGTAATTTCATTTGACCTACAAATTGCAGTTCCTTTCTACATGTGGTTTTGCACGGATTTTTTTTCCCCCTATTATCTGCTTTTTGATGAAATGTTTTATTTGTATAAAAGCCATCACTAGAGAAAAATTTGATTACCGTGTTTCCTGACTTCCTTTGCCACCCATTGAGTCTCTGATCCACTTGTTCCAAAGTGGGAGTTGATCTGTGTCCAAGGAATGAACACTAGATTTTTAGGTTAATGTGTTTAGACTCGTTATATTAAACAGAATACAGTAAGGAAGCAAATCCGTTTCCAGCTTCCTTTTTTGTCCTCACCATCCCTCCCCTATTCATCGCTGGCTTTACGCTTAATCACCGTTTTTAGAAATCTTTAGGTATCTTCGGTAGAGGGAAAGATTTCCCTTTGGACACTAGGAAAGGCATGTTGTTTCGCATTTCATAATCAGGAGAGGAGAATTTGAGTGCACGTAGCTTTTATTTAAATACATTTCTTGGTTTTTTTATTTGTTTGCATGCTAGTGAATGCTCTCTCTTTTGGGTTGTAAAAATAAGTAGCTTCCTTTCCTCCCTCCCCCCACCCGTTTTCCAGTTTTAATCCTTGTGGAAACGGTGCAGGAAAGTCAGTTAACCAAGAAAGGAGTGAGCATGTATTCTGAAGGAAGTACACCGAGCGCTCCAAACGGGATTAAGGCATTAATGTCTTAAATCATCAGCTGGGCCCGAAACAGTGATTAGTCAACCCCCGCCACCCACTCCCCCCAGGAGTTCTCAGTGACCTGGGAATTCCGAGACAGGGCGGACTCGAACCCAACCTCCATTCTCTGTGTGCTGTCTTTGCGAGAAGCAGAGTAACGCATGTGGGCGCATCTCTTCATCAGGAGGACGAGTGTGCAGGCTGCACGGACGGGACCTTCCGGGGCACCCGCTACTTCACCTGCGCCCTGAAGAAGGCGCTGTTTGTCAAACTGAAGAGCTGCAGGCCGACTCGAGGTTCGCCTCGCTGCAGCCCGTCTCCAACCAGATCGAGCGCTGCAACTCCTTAGGTACCTGTGCGCGCGCCTTCCCGCCATGCTCCGCGGTGGCTCCGGTTCTGATCTCACGCCATCTGGCAGTCGGTGGCGGTGACAGTGTTTAAATTCGTTTCTTGCCAGTGTTCGTCAAGCTTTGAAATCACTAAAGGTTGTTACTTGGTGTATAAGAAAGTTAAGAGTTAGTTATCTATCCTAAGAGGGACATTAAAAAAAAAAGTGTCAGGAAATGTCCCTGAGACTTAAATAGTGAAAACCAGTGGGGTGTTTCTCCTCCTCCCGTTAGTTACAGACACTTAATTTTCAGTAGCACAGGAGGTAGAGACGGAAACGCGGCCTCCTTGTTGGCACTGTCCTGCCTGTCAGCGTTCCGTGCAGGTCTGTCCGTCAGCGCATTTCATCAAGACGTCGGCGTTGTTGTGAGAGGTGGTTTTTGATTGCTTGGCGGAGGATGCTGTCCTCATCAGCTGTGAGGGGTGGCCGTTTCCTGACGCCGTCCCCGGCCAGTTTGGGTGATGGCAGTGAAGCATCTTGCGGGTCAAGCAGGTGTAAATAGGAAAACGTCCTCACAAACAACATGTTTCATTACAGTTGAAATAGTACTTTGGAATTTTTCGTTTTCTTTTCCAACTTGAAAATGAAACATCTTCAAACAATATGCAGCAAAATATAAATTTTTAAGTGAAGAAATATGTGGAAATACATATTGTGATTATTTAAAAGAATTGCTGTTTCTTATTTATTTTTCTTTTCAGCCTTTGGAGGCTACTTAAGTGAAGTAGTAGAAGAAAATACTCCACCAAAAATGGAAAAAGAGGGGTTAGAGATAATGATTGGAAAGAAGAAAGGGATCCAGGGCCATTACAACTCTTGTTACTTGGACTCGACCTTATTCTGGTAAGATTAAGATCAGTGCGGGAGAGTGTGCTGCCACCTCCCCTAACGGTCATCTTGTTGTTGTTAGTCCGATCGGAATGGTGTAGCTTCTTCAGGAGCAAGGGAGATACTTATTTATGGCAGGGACGTGGGGTTGGGGGGCAGCTCAGGAAAGAAAGGGAGATTTGCGTTCTGTCATATGCTCCTTGGAAGCTACCGAATGTTGTCTCATGCACCTGCGTCCAGAAAGCTAACACGGAACGTAACGCAGTGAATGATGGATGGCGAGGAGGTGAACGGTGGCGTTGCGGGTGGACAGTAGCACAGCGTCTTCGTGCACGGGTCGAACGTCGTGACTTGCGAGAAGCCGTCGGCTGCTGTGTGATCGTTTTGCCAGGCGGAAGCAGTCAGGAAAGGACTCCATTTTCAGTCGAAGCCCAGTTACCCTGTATGTGTAGTTTATTCCAAACCGGAACAACTTAGCATGGCAAGAATTTTGACACCGAAGAGCGAACCAAGTACCCTGCCAGTTACATCGAGTGTCACCGTCCAGCTCAGGACGGCCTTGTCATAAGGATCAGGAAGTTAGTGAGATGTTAAAATTTAAAGGTAGGGAGAAGGGTGAGTGGCGGGCCATGTTTTTAGCAGGATGCTTCCACTCAGATCTGTTGACATAAAGCAAAGATTGATGTAATATTCTTTAGATTTCCTGATAAAAATCGATCAGCCAAAGCTTTTCTCATACCAGCGAGTTGCCGCTGTCAGCCAATCACAAGTGATTTTGGCGTTTAAGGAACTTTAGATCTCTGCACTGGGGCGTGGGGACAGACGGGGTGGCGTCTGGAGTGGTGGCGTGGGAGTGTGTTCGCCTCGGGGTTTAGCCTCCACACTCCTCCCTGCTGTCTGCTTGTCTGACTCAGGTCGGTAGGCCCCTCCAGCGTCTGCAAAGCAGTTTTCCAGGCGTGGCGAAGGCGTGTGTTTATCCCGTAGCCCTGCCAGTCCGTAGCTTGCCTTGACATTGGTATTGCCCTGAACCTGGAGGGGCTCTAGGCCAGGCGGCCGAACCGTGACAGGGCCCTTGGGAACCTGTGGTCATGAAAATCCTAATTCGTTCGTTATTTGTTCTCCGGTCTTCTCTTCGTGTTCTTTTTAGTATGAGTTTCTCAATTAATAACACGTTTATTGCATGAGGAAAATTTCTTTTTATCTTGCAGCTTGTTTGCTTTTAGTTCTGTTCTGGACACTGTGTTACTTAGACCCAAAAAAAGAATGATGTAGAATATTATAGTGAAACTCAAGAGCTACTGAGGACAGAAATTGTGAATCCTCTGAGAATGTAAGTAGAAGATATGTAGTTATTTTTACTTTTACATGGTGTCCTATGTACTGCTTTTTTTTTTTTTTTTGGTAGAGTAATTAATTTATGTCCTGCTTTCATTTAGTAAGAAGTGGGCAAAAATTAGTTCTCTTGATGAAGTTTTAACAATTTTTTAAACTTTTAGTCTGTGTACTGCCTTTACTTATTTAATTTCTTAAATCTGGCCATGGTACAGCGCATAATGTATACTATGAAGCAAGTGAACCATTTTGGTAGAATATGCTATAATTTAGCAAGTGCAGTAGGTTTAGACAAAATGATGCAGTGTGAAAGCATTTGGGATTCCTGTCTTCTGAAGCAGTTTATTCCAACAGCAGTCAGGCTTATTAGTCCAGCTGGCACGGCCCAGCTTATTAAGCTTGATTTTACTTGAAAGAAAAGGAGCAAGGGAAAAGTTTTATTCATGGAGTAGCTGGTATTTATTAGTTCTGTATGAGAAAGAGATGAAGTGTATTTTATTAACACATCTTGGTTAAAGGAATATGTTTAAGCCTCCTTCTACTTCCCTTTAAAAAAGTGATGTTTTCGCTCATTTGCTAGCTTGAGAATTGTAGACATGCCTTTCTTTGGGGGCAGGAAGCAGCTTGTAAGGGTACAAGCACAAGTGAGACCGAGTAAAGGCCTGTGATGAGTAGCAGTGGGAATATATGATCATGCCACGTTATAAAATTTAAATTATGAAGACTTAGGGCCATAGATCATAAAACAAATTTGTTCATTTAGGAATACAGGGAGAAAACTATATAATTTAAAATTCATATTAAAATAAATTTAAAT
The DNA here is from genome assembly GCA_003508835.1 of Eonycteris spelaea. Taxonomy (NCBI): domain Eukaryota; kingdom Metazoa; phylum Chordata; class Mammalia; order Chiroptera; family Pteropodidae; genus Eonycteris; species Eonycteris spelaea. The sequence continues at coordinate 5,255,299 of PUFA01000071.1, read as the reverse complement.
TTTGTGCCATATATTTCTTATTTAACAATTAAAACGAAAAAGTAGTTCAATACAAGATTTTGACCCAAAAAATGCAAAGTACTGAAATATAATGAGCATTCAGATGACCTACTGTCTAACTTGACTAAGAAAGTAAATTGTAAGTGAATACATTTTCCACTCATCTTTTGTTTCCCTAATTCTGTAATGATGAAAATGTCTGTAGTTTTTATCCCTTAAGAGAATTAAGAGTCTCGATTTTTACATCAATAATTTTGTATTATTTGTATAAACGCAAAGTTTTAAACGGCACTGTTTTTTCCCTCAAGTGATTGTATTACTAGAGCAAGACAGAGCCGATCCGAGACCACGTCCTCTTTCCTTCCAGACACTGTCGCTCAGTAGTAAACATTCTCTGGATTCTATGTCCGGCCAGTTCGGAGTCCTGGTTAGCCCCACTTTGTCACCCTGTCCACAGACGTCCTGTCGTGATCAGGATTCTGCATTCCTGTCTGTGTCATAGAACCTATTTTTTCACTTTTTTTTTTTTGTATTCCTAGTGGCTAAAAGGTTAGATTTCTATGTAAGTGGTAGGTACTTAATACATGTTGGCTGCAGAGTTAACGAGTGAGTGAACAGTCAGCATAAACAGTGGCTGTGAAACAAGCTAGTCCTCACCGCACTGTCAAGCCCACGGTGGCCTCTCAGGTCTCTTCCGAAGCCATTGTTAGAATAAAAGAGTTTTGTCATGGATTGACATTAAATGTGTTGAAAGTATCCTGTATTCAGACAAAGATGAGAGAAAATGTCATAATTATGATGATTAGTTTGATCGCAGATTTTAGTGACTATTAGTGACTATTTCATCTTTTAGTCTTAAAAGATTCCCTCTCCAAATTGTATATTCCGTTTTACAGTTAGTTTTTAATTTCTTAAGCAAATAGTGTTAAAAAACCAGTCATCATAAATTGAAAACATTTTTTCTTGTATTAGTCTGTGATAGTCATTTTTAGGGTATCATAGCGTCTGGGACAATTCTGCTTCTAGATGTTTAATTTTTCAAACCTCAAGAAGAAGTCATAATTACATCCTTCAAAAAACTGCCTAACCTATTGAATTATGATATGCTAGAATTATATAAGAAATGCGTGATTGTCAAAATATATCAATGTATATGCCAGTATTAATATTTTTTTACTAACATAGATATGGATATGTGTGTGCAACAAAGATTATGAAACTGAGGAAAATACTTGAAAAAGTTGAGGCTGCGTCAGGATTTACTTCTGAAGAAAAAGGTGACTGTCTTAACACACAGGACATGCATCAGACATAATTAGCATATTCTACATCATTGACGTAAATGTGTGTCTGGGCAGCTTGGGGTATTTTATCATAAATATAAGTTTCTGTTTGCTTTTTAATTTTCTTCTCTTTTAAAAATGTTTTCTCTCTTTTAAAAGCGAGTGATGTTGTGGAATAGTGAACTCCTTTGAGAAATCAGCTGGTTGTAGTGTGTTAAATGAATAAAAAAGGTTATTTCCTTACTACCCGTTAGTGATATTCGGACATTGGTGAAGGGTGACCACGTTGGGTCATCAACATTGTCCCCACCTGGCTTTCCTTGTTACAGAGGGAGCTACGAAGTGGCCGCTAGGATTAAGGTCAGAGTCGGCGTTTTAATCTGTTCATAGCTAATGGATTTACTCAGATGCAGCTCTTGACTTTGAATGTGTGAGCAGCCTGTCGTAACCAGCTGTAGTGTTTGGAGTCTTGGTAAATATTTAAATATCGAGAGGCGACAAGGTCGTACTTCAGATTTTATTCCACTTGTCTTAAGCCTCACCCCCCAAGTTTAAATTATTTCACTTCATGTGAATTATTAAACCTTTTCAAATGCAATAAAATTATAACAAAATCAGAACATAATGCTTTATCATATTCTTTATATTTTTCATTAGAAAAACTAGAGAACTATGCTTTTAATTAAAATATTGATTAGGAAATTGAATTCAGTATAAGAATATGACTGCTATAAATGAAAAAACAGAATGATTTGAAAGTTTTGTCTGTCACTTACTTGATTTTTTATTTTCTTCTAGATCCTGAAGAATTCTTGAATATTTTATTTCACCATATTTTAAGGGTAGAACCATTATTAAAAATAAGGTAACTTTTAAACTGTTATAGAAACATTGTAAAAACAACAGTCCTCATTTCATCATTCAGAAATGATTTCCTCAGTGATTACTTAAGACTGTTTTTGTGTAGGGGTCTTAATATGCTAGGTTCCTACCATGCAAATTAATTTTAATTAATTTTAACCCGAGTAAAACAATATCTTAACTATAGCCGGTAATTTGTGCTTTTATTTTTAACCCGATAAATATCTTCATTGCAAATCAGTTTCTTATAAAACTGTTTATAAATATTTTTGTAATTTAAATTAATGAACCCTTTTAAGAGCAGCTTATTCTAACCTAATCAAACACAGTGAGAACATTAATTTTGACTACCCGTCACTCAAAGAATTAATTTAGCCTTAAATTGGCTCTCGTATTCCAGCTTTATAACTTGGTCTTTTTTCCCCCATATGAAATGAACGCCTTGTATCTAATGCAGTAAAGTTCTTACTGAGTTATTCTGAATGGATGAGTTATCCAGATGGTTTGAATGCTGTATCTTTGTACATTTTGGTCTGGGTGCCTCTGTTTAAAATCTTGCTAAGGTACCATTTACTTCCCTAAAAGCTAATCACAGACAAGTCCTCTTACCTCTATGTGTTCAGTGATGGTGTTTGATGGTGGATTAAAGAGATGATGTACCCACAGTTTATTTTGATGTTATTTTGGCTGTTCTAACTAATGAAATAAGGCAGGATACATAAACATTAAGAGTTCATATTTATTGTCTAATCAAAGATGGTATAGCTGTGTGTATATGTAGAGAATCCTAGAGAATTGTTTAGAAACTGCTAATATTACCAGAAGAATTTATAATTTGACCATGTAGGAAAAAAACCATGGAGAAATCAACCGTATGTCGGTATACCCTCTAGCAAATATGAAAAAGGGATAATTTCATATTTCATGAAAGTGTAACTTGCCAAGAAGTCAATTCTATTGAGGTAAGTTTTTTTAAGAGACTTGCATTGAGCTGGAAGGCGATTTGATTAATTAGTGAGAAAGTTTGTGTTCCAGGTAGGAAGGTTAAATAACTTAAAGGTATTAATTTTTTAAAATAAAATAATTTGCATCTAAGCAAGATCTTAACTCTGTAAGTGATTTTAGTGTTCTCTTCAAGGTGAAATGGGTGAAAAAAATTGAAGTTTTATTTATTTTTTTAAAGAATTTTATTTGAAGCTATAGAGGCAAAGCGGTAGACTTTTAAAACAGTGTGATACTGGTATAAAATTAGAAGTACAGGTCAATAGACCTGAATGGAAAGCTCAGAAATAGAATTAACTGTATGTACTATTTCACTCTCTTGTAAAGTCAGCTTTCAGACAGAAATAGGAGGGAAAGATATGTTTACTAAATGATGTAGGAAATGTAACAGGCAATTTGGGAGGAAAAGTCACTTTTGTTTTTCATCTTCAAGAGATAAATTCCAGGTGATTAAAACAGTTGTCATTCCTTCTCGTCTAGCCCAACACCCCTGGGGATGTCATTCAGACCCAGTGATAACACAGGATGAATAGTGCAGTGATGCTCCGAGGGCGTTAGGAGGGACCAGACACAGATGGGCACACATCTGGGTGTCTGAAGACCTTGTAGGTTTGAGAGGGCCTTGGGCACTGCTAACACCCCTCCCCTTCAGTAGCATCTTCATACTGAGAATCGCTGGTTTAAAGATTATAAAAAGATACAAGATGATGCTTTGAAAGTTAGCTCTTTTTCCCCCCGAGTGTTATGATTCCCCTCCATGCCTTTCTTTCCGAGGGAGAGGCAGCTGATGCAACAGATGGGGGGATGAGTACCTTCGGAGAGACTACAGACGGTTCTTAAATGATGGACGAGACAAAAGAAGGACTTAGATACCTGTGAAGGATAAATGCAGATGTGATAACAAACAAAATCAAATCAACAAAAATGGAATTCCCAGAAATAGGATAAAAAATTAAAGTCTGTGTCTCCATGTATGGCTGGGCGGGGTCACCTCCCTGGCTGCAGCATGCACAGCTGCAGAGAGAGTTGCTCATTTGGAAAGCAGATCTGAAGACATTACCCGGAATGTAGCTCAAAGGGATAAAGAGTTAGAAAACAAGAAAGAAGATAAGAGACATGGAAAGTAGATTCTGATTGTGGTTCTAGGAGGAGGAGACACTGGAGAGAGTAGAGGAGAAGCAATATTTCAAGGCATAATAGCTGAAGATTTTTCAGAATTTTCGACAGACTTAAATTCTAAGAGTAAAGACATACAAAATTCCTGAGCAAGAAGAATCAGGACTCCATCACCGCTCAGAGCCGTATTACAGGAGCTACTTCAGTAAAACCAAACTGAACTTAGAATAAAGGCATGGTATACAGGAAACAAGGAGTAATCAAGAAGTGGGTAAACGTGGGTGAATGAAGGCTTCGCACCTAAAAGAACCATAACGGTGACGGCGGCCGTAACAGCAATGACCGTGCGTGGGCGCGAAGGCGAAACCGAAGTTGTAACGGACGGAGCGTGGTGGGCGAGGCGCAGCATCCCGAGGAAAATGACGGGATGAAGTTAGCAATCAGGAAGCAGAAATCTAGGGAACTATCCAGATCGTGCTGCTGAGTGCCTCGCATTCTAGAACACGGTCCGGGGAAACTTACTACGTGGAAATATTATATCCCACGGTGCTGGGTAGCCCAGGGTCGGCAACGCATTTTAGTTGGCTACCCATTGTGGTCTGTGTTACGGGGGCAGAGCGACCACGTTACACAAGCCCGTGAATCTCTTTCTCTTCTCTAGATGTCTGTTTTCTCTTAAAGTTAATGGAACATTTATACCCTTCTCGTAGATTTTCTTGGTGGAAAGTGGCTATCTAAATGGTACAGTTTTATGCGATAGCTTATGATTGTTGTATGTGTGTGTCTTAACGACCAGCTAATTTCTCTAGAGTTTTAGCCTCCTAAAACTTTAGTAATGGGGTTTGAGGAGTTGTCGCCCACCCCTCCGTCCCGTTCTGTCCCAGGATCACAGAGCCGTTTGTCTGGCATTCCCATTTCTGGCTCTCTCCTCTCTCCCCGTGTTTGCTCCTCGGTGCTCCCTTCACCCGCCACCCCCGTCCCCATCATCGTTATTATTTCTAATCGTTGCCGCTACTGACCTCTGCTACTTTCTGCTCTCTTAGTTTCCTGTCTTATTTTTTCCTGTTACCTGTTAATTTTTTAAATGCCTTTTGGCTTTCACAGAAAAATGTTTGCCTTTTGTAGTCACCAGCAACCAATTAAAATATCGATACAGCAGAGCCTTCAAATTTTTTGGTTATCATTTCTTTTTATTTGCTGTAGGTTCTCAAACATCTGCTTTGTTACCAAATAAGTTTTGTTTCCTTCAGAGTCTAGGTTGCTTTGGGAAGCCGAGGGTTTCTGAAGGTTGGTCTCCAAATAGCTGAAGTTTTATGGTGAAAACTGTGCTAATATTTTTCTGTATAAATCTTGAAATCCAGATAATAGATCTAGATATAAATAGTCTGACTCCATACCCAGAAATTCTGCTAAAAAGGTAAATAGTAAATTTAAAGATTATTAATTCTTCGATAGTCTTAAAGATTAATGTGTTCTATAGTAAAATAGGGAGAATCATCCGTGGTAAGGATAACAGTGTGATCAGCACGTTGTGGGCACTCACGTGGCATTTGTCGAATAAATGGGTGACCACCTACAGAGACAGCGTGTGTAGTGGAGAGGACAGCGGGTAGCGGTTGGGACACCTGGGTCCTGCACCCTCTGCTTTTGACTTGCTGGGAAGCGATGGCCCCGCCCTAGATCTCTGGCCCTTCTTTTTAGAAATGAAGAGTTTGGTCTCGATGGTCTGTAAGGATGTGTCTCATCCAGAAGAACTTTCCTGTTTCAGGCGTTAGACGCACTTTGCTGCTTTCTAGGTCTGAACAGTTAAGTTGAACACGTGGCTTGAGCTTCTGGTTGTTACAGTGCTTCTTGATTTATCCTGATTGCTGAATTTTTCAGTATGAAAACTAAAACAAGAAATCGTTTTTAAGGTCTCATGTACAAGGACATTTCATTGTTTAATCTAAAATATTGTCTGTGCCCCTGTTGCTCTGACTGTATAAAAGTTGTACCTTTAATTTCATGCTTTTTTTCTGTTCTCAAATACTTTTGGAACAAGTCCTCATTCGATTTAAGGATTTCAGGAATAAATTATGTTGTTGTTGTTTTTTACATGTTTTTTAGATCAGCAGGTCAAAAAGTACAAGATTGTTACTTCTATCAAATTTTTATGGAAAAAAATGAGAAAGTTGGAGTTCCTACCATTCAGCAGTTGTTAGAATGGTCTTTTATCAACAGTAATCTGAAATTTGCAGAGGTTAGTGATAATTACTTGTTCTATTTTACATGAAAGTCCTTAGGATTCTTAAAACTACTGGTAGATCCAATAACTATTTTTTTAACCCACTGAGCAGTTAGAAAAATAAGCTGTTAACAAAACATAAATTTTTTTTTAAAAGCAGTGTTTCAATTTTGTCTTTGCAGAAAATGCATTAGAATTAAGATCAAACTTTGTGGATTTTTGGTGCCAAAGAAAATATCAAGCTACTTTGTAACTTGAAAACTTTTAAGTAATTTCAAGCAAAGATGTGTGTGTGTTTTTTTAAGTTTTTTACCAATTTAACATTTCACTCAATTCAAATTTTACTCAAGCGTATTACTCAAATATTAAAAAAAGTTTACTTTTCCTCCTTCAGTAAGAGACCAAATAAATTCACTTATATTGGTATTGTTAATGAACGAGTAATGTAAATTATCTTTCCTTCACTTTATTGAGATTCTTCATGATCTTGGTAGTACATATTCATGGTTAATCTTTATTGTATTCATTCAAGGAATGTTCTGGTAAAACCTTAACAGTGACGGTTATTTATTTGTTGAATATAAGGAATAGGGTCCTTTAGCGATGGCAGTTTTTTAAATTATACTTGCAAAAATAATTTTCCCAAAATACTTATTAAATGTAAACCCAAAGCAGAATGTCACTCTAGACAGTTGTCATGTTCTGAGACCCAAGGATGTTGACCTGCCTGACCTCTGGGTGTCTGTGCATCCCCAGGGCCTTGGACACCTGGAGCCGTGGCTCATGGGTGCTCAGCCTTCACCGTGCACATTCACACTTGGGTCCTGTGTTACCACGGCGAAATCACGGCCTGGTTTGAGAACTGTGTCTGTTTCAGTTTCATAGGGACAAGTTGTGTTCAGCACTTTGATTCTGAAAATATACATCTTTTCTTCTTAGGCACCATCATGTCTGATTATTCAGATGCCTCGGTTTGGAAAAGACTTTAAACTATTTAAAAAAATTTTTCCTTCTCTGGAATTAAATATAACAGATTTACTTGAAGACAGTAAGTATGAGATTTTTTATTCGTTCTATTCTTCAGGAGTAGGCCGTCAGGGCATGCTCCGTAATTGCGGATGAGTGTCTAACAGGACACAAGCCTCCTAAAAGGCAGTTCAGCACCTGGGAGGAGCCTGGGAGCATTGAGTTAGTAATGCCTGTTCTAGGAATTTATTCTCAGAAAATAACCAGACACACAGATAAATATCTGATATGCAAATATTTATTGTTGCATGATTAAGAAATTAGAAACAATCTGTATTAAGAGGGAGTAGTTAGGTGATTACTGCCATGAAGATCCATGTTTTTGAGACCAACATGTGTAAACGGGGTCATCGTGTAACGTTAGGATACTTTCCACAGCAGGAGCCACAAACGCACACACAGCTCTGTAAATGTGCACACGTGACATTTAATTGGGGGACATTCACAACGGCACTGGCAGTGATTTTCTGTGGCTGAGCCTGTAGATGCTTTCGCTTTTCTTTATACTGTCGTCTTTCTTTGAATTTTCATCAGTAGACTTTTTATAATTGGGGGGAAAACACACTGGAATATAGTAATTAAAACATTTGCCATCTAGTCAGAGAAAATGTCTTTCAAGGCATGCGGAATTCAAGGAAATCCAGTTTAAAGTTGGGGCGGGGGGGTGTCATTATTTAGTCCATGAGCAGTATCTTTTTTAAAGCTTAACTTTTTACTCTTAATGAAAGCAAGCCCCTCTCTAAGTTTCCTTAACACGCCTCTCCCTCCCACCGCCCCAGCCCCTCGGCAGTGCCGGATATGCGGCGGGCTGGCCATGTACGAGTGTCGAGAATGCTACGATGACGGCGACATCGCGGCCGGCAAGATCAAGCAGTTCTGCAAAACCTGCAACACTCAAGTAAGTGTGGCCTCATTAACGGACGTTCCCTCGCTGAAGTATTTGCCACAATGTCAGGGTTCGAAAAGTTTTCAAACTCATAATTCGCTCCTGGGAATCCACAACGGAGCGGTGTCCTGCGGCTCCCGTGCCCGTGGTGGACACGGCGACCTCGGCCACCCGGGTGACGAGCCTGGCTGCCGTTAGGGGCGCGTTCCGTGCACACGCCCGGCGGCTCTGGCTCAGTCCGGTTCCGTTGCAGGTCCACCTGCATCCCAAGAGACTGAATCACAAGTACAACCCCGTGTCACTGCCCAAAGATCTGCCGGACCGCGACTGGCGGCACGGCTGCGTCCCCTGCCAGAAGATGGAGCTGTTCGCCGTGCTCTGCATAGAAACGAGCCACTACGTCGCCTTCGTCAAGTACGGGAAGGACGGCTCGGCCTGGCTCTTCTTCGACAGCATGGCGGACCGGGACGGTGCGTGCCCGGCCGGCCGCGTGCGCCCGTGGCGGGGGTTGGGGGGAAGGGGGGTGGGGAGGAGGGGCGTGGGTGGGTGGGGAGGATGGGGGCGTGGGTGGGGGGGGGGGGTGGGGATGGGGCGTGGGGGAGGTGCCGCCCCGCCTGACGCCAGACGCGGGGCATCCCCAGCCAGTTAAGATCCACTTAGCGGACGCAGCAGCCTGCGGGCTCTGAGCGCCGGGCAGAGCCGCTGGAGGCCGGCCCAGCGGGGCCGCTCCGGGGACCCCAGAGCCGCCCGAGGCGGCCTCGCGACAGCTGCGTGCGCAGTTTTAGGCGGAAGGAAGGAACAGGGTGTCCTTGTCCTCCGAGGGCGGCTCCGAGCCGGACAGGCGCCTGGCGGGTGGCGCGGGGCGCCCCGGCTGCGCCCGGCGGGCGCGTGGCAATGGGACCGTCGTGCGCGTCAGTGACAGTGCACACGGAAGCCCGGGAAGGAGGCTGCGCCTTCGGCCCGTTTGGTGCCCTGTTGGCCCCAGAATCCTTTCGGAAAACAAAGAAAGAGAACCGTCCCGTCGAGAGTTCAAAAGAGGCCGTACGTTCTGGCAAGCAGAGTAAAGCGCGGCCGTCCACACCCCGAAGGCCAGCCCTCGTGCCCACGGGGCCGCGACGCCCCTGACCCCGGCTCTCTCGTCCGCAGGCGGCCAGAACGGCTTCAACATTCCTCAGGTGACCCCGTGCCCGGAGGTGGGAGAGTACTTGAAGATGTCCCCGGAGGACCTGCACTCCCTGGACGCCCGGCGGATCCAGGGCTGCGCGCGGAGGCTGCTCTGCGACGCGTACATGTGCATGTACCAGAGCCCCACCATGAGCCTGTACAAGTGACGGCGGCGCGGGCCGGCGCCCCGCGCGCTGCGGCCCGGTGCGGCGTGGCCCGCCCCCGGCGCGGGCGTGTTCGCTGTCCATTGCCGGCAATGGATGTCTGCGGTGATGACCCTTCAGAAGAGAATTCCCTTGTTCAAAATCAAATTGCTTTTGTGTTACTGAAGTATTTAATAAGAAGCATTTGCACTAGAAAGTATGTTTGTGTTGGTTTTTTAAGAAGTCTAAATGAAGTTGTTAATAACTGAAGCTTTAAGTTAAGTGCATTGATCATATGATATTTTTGGAAGCATAAGATTTTAATTGTGACAGTTTAAACCCTCTTTTAGTCCATTGAGAATATAAATAAATGTGTCTTCTTTATGGACCAAGGATATGAAATCATTTTTCCTTTGTAGCTAACGGTGGCCTTGCAGAAGAAACATTTTGGTGTTGTTAAGAGTCTGCTTTCCATCCGGTTATTAAAGTTGCGCTGAATTTGATGTGCTAATTCTCTCCTACGTCACGCTGATTCCTGCACGTGTGCGGTCTGCCGAGTTTCTGTGTTTCTGCAGCAGTGGGCACAGAGTAGTAAGTCCCTTCATGGTGGTGTTTCCTATTCTGCGGTTGAGATACATGAGTGATTTTGTTGTAAAACATCCATTTTTGATATAATTTCCCTGGGGGATTAGAGTATACAGCTTTTGAAGCCCTTTGTTCATAATAGTAACTGGCAGCTAATTGCTTTTTGTTTGTTTGTTTTGTTTTGCTTTGTTTCGTTGAGGCTCTTTAACTCAGTGGTCTCTAACCTCCAGGCCATGGACGGGTACAGGTCTGCGGTCTGTTAAGACCCCAGCCGCACAGCAGGGAGGTGAGCGGTGGGCCAGCGAGAGCAGCTCTGTATCTGCAGCTGTATCTGCAGCCACTCCCAGCTCTGGCATCACTGCCTCACCTCCGCCTCAGGTCGCTGGACGTTAGATTCTCATGGGAGCAGTGGTCCCTGGTGCCATAAAGGTTGGGGACCACTGTTCTATTTTATACAGTGGGCACAGTAAATTTTATTAAAGGGTTGGAGTGATCAATATAATCCTACAGAAATATGTGGTTCATAAGAAAATAAATGGTCTATAGAATTACTCATTAAAATTTCCCCGAAGAGATGTGTTAGATATCCAACTTTAAAAAGACTGCCTGGAATGTGAGCTCAATCCATTGGTCAGTCGGCCCCTCACTGAATTCTGTTTGGCTTCATTTGAAATAATGACAGTTACCATCAGATGTTTTATGTAAATGGTAGCAGCAACTTCCTCCTCCTCCTGATTAAGTAGAAAATGGATGTTTTCTTAGCTAATATCCGTGTGTGTGTCTGGACCACAAGCGGCCGTCGTGGAGGAGAATGCAGATTATAAACGCTGGTCCGTGGCATGTGCTGTGTGTGTGGCCGGTGTCTTCTCCGAGTGTTGTTTTGCGCCAAGACGGAACAGTTGTCATGTATATACAGCATATGACTTCGTAAAGCATTTAATATCTCCCCAAAATGGAAAGAGTCTTTATAAACCGTGCAGTTATTTTTTGAGGCATGTTTAACCTTTGATTCTATCATTCCATTTTGCTAATACTAGCTTTATAAGTCACGATAAAGGACAGAAGTCCCTTCATCTTGTAATGCTTCATTTTTGAAATGGAAAGGCACGTAATTTCGCGTGAGGTTTTGCCCAGTGCCTGGGCGGGCTGACGAGATGGCTGCCCGGTCAGGTAGACGAGGGCATGGGACACATGATGTCTGAGGTCTCTTCCGGCCCTGAGCAGCTGCAGATCCAGTCACCCCTTATAAATGTGTGCGGAATGAATAAATGGATGAATGAGCTTCTTGGTGTGATTTTAAAAGTTTGCTGGAGGAGTGATTAGGCATCGATTCTAGGTAAGACTGGATTTAGCAGTCAAAAGAAAAAAGAGAAGACAGTTCCTTTTCTGTAAAAAATCAGACAAAATGCAAGTTGAGGAAGGTCTATTCTGCTGGCCTCTTGTGGCAGGAGACCTGAGGAAGACTTGTCGCACGGGTGTGGGGTCTCAAGCAGGAAGGGCCTATCCAGAAATGATTTCTAAGGACATTTTCTTCGAGTGGAGCTTAATATACTTCCTGTGTTCTGGGGGCAGGTGCACTGAGTAGAGACCCGGGCCAGTGGTGGGGCAGGGGCCGGGTGTGCGGGCGGGTTTCCCCGCCCTGGTGCCCTCTCTGGCTAGTCCCTCCTTGTCTCTGCTCCAGCAGAGCCTGAGTGTCACGTGGGCACCGGCAGGGCTGGGCTGGTGGATTTATTTAATGTTTAATTTTAAATTTTTAAAAATATTTTCCTGTTGGCTTTTTACATGTTTTGGTTATTCCTTTTGCCATATTGTAGCTATAAACAACATAACATGTCTATGATTCAGAGCTACAAATAGGATATATAACAAGTCATGTTCCCGCACCTCCAAATAAATACACATGTGCAAGTGTGTGTGTGTGTGTGTGTAAAATTGATATATAGCAGGGAGAAAGAGGCAACCATGTCAAAATATAGAGACTAAGTGTGTTCAGTCACTCACGCTCAGCTTCGTAAAGGAGTTTGACCCCATCCCGGAGGTGTGTTTTTTGAGACATGTTGGAAACCAAGAGAAGCAGTAACAAAACTCAGTAAAATATCGTTCTTACGGCTGCCGAGGATTGTCCCCTTAGAACGGGTCAGGATTTTTGTCATTCACCTTTGCCAAATGTTAGTGGTAAATGGTTGCTTTCTCTTTCTTGGATTCATTCATTTTTTCGCACAATTCACATGTTTCAGGAACGGGGGGAAGACTTGTATTGTGACTTAACTTCCTGTTGTTTGAATGTGGCATTTTCATAAACGAAGGCGTCTCTACCCTCTGGCGGATCTCGACATCCGCTAGGTACCCCCACGTGCTTGGGTGGCCACAGACAGCTGTGAGCGGGGAATGCCTGCGTTCTTGGGGCCTTAACAGGCTGACTGCCAGCCAGCAGGGCTCTGGAGATGTTTGTTACCTGGGATTGGGTTGGGAGGAATATGAGACACGGCCCCTGCCCTCAACAGCTCACCACCACTTCCAACAACAGAGCATCTAGGAGGGTTGCCCAGGTGCGGGTGCTCTGGGAGGCAGCGCAGTGTGACAGAAGGAAGTGGACTAGGAGCCAAGAGTCCTGGCCTTGGCCCTTTCCCCATCACTCTGTTAGCCTTAGACCGATTTCTTAGCTTCCTTGGTCTTTAGTGTCTTCCTCTATATAACAAGGGGTTTGGAAGAGCAAATTTTATAGGAAAAAAATACAATTTTGACACCCAGGTCATAGCTGCTGGATCCAACCCTTCATGAAGGGCCTAGGAGTTTTGACGGTAAAAAGCTCCATCATGTGAGCCTGCCGACCAGCCAGATTTGAAACCCACTGAATTAGAAGATCTCAAAATATATGTGATTGTGTGATCATATGATGTTATTGTGTTAATTACACAAACATGAGTAATTGGATGTTTATTATATTGTTTATCTGTGTTTACATAGGAAGTTATTGTAAGAAATGCATTTTAGTACACATATATCAACCGCCGTTTCCCGGAAGTTTTAGTGGCCTTTGGAACACATGTGAGTCTTAGGGGGGCACTGGATGTCATTTACGCGGACATTTGCCTTCCGGTTTATTTCTTCGGGGGAAATTGAGGCTCTGGGAACCAAAGAAATGGAAAAACAAAATGTCATGCAAAGTTAAAGGAAAAACTTAAATTATTTCTTACTATCCGCTACTTTATGTATGATGAAACATTTAACATTATACAAGCAGATTCTTCTCTGGGGTGATGGATCCTCGCATCATAAAGCAAAATGTCCTTGTTAAAATAGCTGGAGTCTAAGGCTTATGATTAAAAATAAGGCCACCTTCTCTAGGATTGACGCTGGTGGCTCACCCCTGATTCTGCAATAAAAGTAAAGCTTGGGCTCCCCAAGGCAAGTGGGGTGTAGGAGGAGAGGACATGAGGTGGAAACTTGAGGAAATGAGAAGCTGGAGCTGGGATGCTAAACCCTCAGAGGCGTGGGCCTGGGGGCTGGGGCTCTGTGCCTAGGGGTTTGTGGGCTCCCGGGCAGGGGAGAGGGGACTGGGTCTCTGTGCTTCAGGGGGCTGTGGGCTCCAGAAGGCTGGGTCTCTGTGTCTCAGGGGATTGTAGATGGGGGCTGGGTCTCTGTGCCTCAGAGTCTGCGTCACTTGTCAGAGGTGAGGCTTCCTGCAGGGGGTGGCAGGGGACTTGTCTCTTCTTTCAGAAGTTTTATTGGAGGGAAAAGAGAGCAAAAATGACTTTGGATCGTATTCTAAAGCCTGGAGCAGGCGAAGGGTAAAAAGCTAACCAGCAAATACAGCCGAGGAGACTGGGAAGGCGGGAGGGGAGTGGCCCTCCTTCCTGACTGCGGCAGATGTCGGGATTTAGAGCAGGTCACGCAAGAACCCCGCCTGACCTCCCGACCCTCTGTCTTGGTAGCGGTGCCATGTTGTTTGACCGTATTTTTTAAGTCTTACACTGAATAGCAAACAGGTCAGGGCCAGCTGTCACCACAGCTTCAGATGTAATTCTCTTGCACTTGTAAACATGGTCCCTGTTTCTTTTTATTTCTTCTAGAGAAAAATTTTTATTGAGATTCAACTGTCCTTGGCTTTGTTTTCTAAGATGGACTATAGTACTGGGGAAGTTTAACGCCAGAAAGTCTTAGGATCCCGATCCCATCGTTAACATTAAATAAGAAAATTGAAAAGTCCCAGGGAAGCGGTGGTTATGAGTAAATTGGTGTAAAGGAGCACATTTTGCATTGCGTTTCCCATTTCTTGTCTCTCGTTCAGCATTCCCCTCCTCCCTCCCCCTCCCCTCCCGAAGAGCACCCTATATATGAAGACCTTTAAAAACGCTACATAAAATATCCCTTTACTATCAGATTGCTCTGATTTAGCCTTAATTTTGTTAAATTTTTTTAGACATGAATGAAGTGCTGCTGTGGAAAGAAATGTACTGTATACTATTTCTGTATCATTAAAATTAAATTTTTATGGTTCCTTTTCCTTGATTTCTTTGGAGAAGGGCGCTGGGTTGCAGGGACGCTGGAGTGGAGGGCAGCTTCTTACGCCGTGGCTGTGGCGCTCGCTAGGGAAGACGGTCCTTTGGGACAGTGCTGCAACCTGGAAGCGCACACCCCCTTCAAGCTCCTCCCACCACCCAACATTCCAGAACACCTGGCAGATGCGCAGAGGGCCTGTGGGCTTGGGTGGTTTCCTGGCATCCCGATCCCACGTGACAGGGGCGTTTCCGAGCTCCAATCCTGATCGAGGCTCAGTCTCGGCCACGCCCACCAGGTACAGCTCCCACCAGATGCCACGCCCCTGAGCCTCGTTTCATCATCTCTAGACTCCGGGCACAAAGCTCTTTACTGTGAAACGGGGTGTCCCTGTCCCCACAGCTGCCAGGAGCCACTAAACGTGTCCCTCGCTGTGCGAGCCGGAGCCATGGTGATAACGAAGCCAGGTGGGCAGGACCCTTTCTCTTGGGGGACAGAGACACAAGCCTTCCGCGGGAATTACTTGGAGTTTGTCACTTACTGTGCCGCGGTAGAAAAGCGGGAATGGCTCGAGTTGGCAACATTGGTATCAGTAGTACATTCCAGAACTTTCCCCCTTCCCATAGCAGAACGAACACATTGGAGATAAAGAAAGACCCATGGCCATTGTGACGTCATCTAGTTCTCCTTGAGTCTGACTCAAGGGCTCGCATGCCGCTTCATAGATCCCATGCTGTCTACCCGCTGTGGCTACGCCTTGTGCCCGCCCGTGGAGTGGACAATCAAGTGACAATGGTCCTCGTCAGAGGAGAGCTGACCGGCTGGCGGGAGGGGGGTGGGGGGGGCCCTCTGCCTCTTGCCCCGGGCCGGGCTCACTCCTTCGTCCGCGACTCCCTGTGGCCCACCGTCCCTCACTGAACCCGTGGGGTTGGGTGTATCGCCCAGTCAAGGGGTCTCAATGCTGGCCGCATGACCACTCACGTTGGGACACCGTGGGCACTAATGCCCGAGCCAGGGCCAGACACCCGGTGTTTCTCGAGGCTCTGCACATTGGTCCCCTGTGCATTCAGGAGCGGGAGCCACCCTACAGGAGGAACGGAAGTTTTTTGGGGGGTGGGGGGCAATCTGCTTGTCATTCCTGGCAGGAACTTTCCGCTAAAAGATAGGATCGTGGACTTGGACCAGCTCCGACAGGGAAGCAGAGAATCTGTGATGAAGCTCCCGGCCCAGACTCTGAGAAAGAGCCTGGGACACACACGTTGGATGTGCTCTGGGGGCGGGGGAAGGGGCTGGAAGCAGAGGAGGTGACCCAAGTAGTGTCCCCGTCAGAGGGGCACGCGAAGATGCTGCCATCTCCATTCAGGAAATGCTCTCAAGTGTGCATACAGCGAGATGCTGTGAACGAGAAAACCTCCAGGCTAATGAGATAAGAGAGGGTTCTTGGGAGGGACTCGGGTTTGGGCAGCCCCCAGTCTGAATGTGTACCCCCAGGTCTGTGGGGGTCGCCGGTCTGGAGGACTGTTTGCAGTGGCGAGTTTTATTGGAGGGTGAGTGGTTTCTGGGGTCTAACTAAAGTTATTGGGTGAACCGGACATTGTAAAAATAGAGTAATTCATCACAAAAGCACAACTGAAATCGCAAATTGCATCCACCACTTTGCCCTTACCGCTTTTCAAGGAGTTTATGAAAACCCTTAAATTCATGCAAATCATCACCGTACAAATAACATCCAGAGCACGAGGTCGCACGCGAGTTTGAACAGTTGGGGTGCGATGCCTTCCTGAGTCCCTCTTCTCCGTCCCTTCCACTCTGTGAGACATCGAGTGACCTCAGGGGTCTCGTGTGGGGGGCTCTGTTTGGTGGCAGACAGAGTCTCGCCAGCCTGCAGAATAAATGAGGCCAGGCCTGGGGTGATGTGTGGCTTCTTCGCCGTGCATTCCAAGTGGCCAAAGACAGGCAAGGCTGCTCTGTGGAGCGTGGCATGGCGGGGCTGTCATATTGGAATCCAATGTTTTAAACAATTGAGTATTTTACTCCCTAGCCATCTCCGCAGACTTTAGGCTGTTTTGCTCAGATATATTTCCAAACTGTGCCCTGTAGGTGACTCGCTGGGGGGTGGGATGGGCAGTGGCAGGATGGGAAAACCGAGTGTGGTTTTCGGGTTTGTGTTCAGAAGTCACGTCCTCAAGGAGATCTTCACAGACCACACGCCAGTGCTGTGCTGGTCAAAGGTTAGCAACCGGCTCTCCAGGAGAAAATGTTTGCCAGTTTCGTGATGTCAAGACCCTCACCGTGGCGGATTGCAAGCTACCGATGTGACATCGCTGAAGGTGCAGTGCGGAAAAGATAGGATTAGCACACGAGTAGACAGCCGGGTTCCCTTGGATCAGCACACACGTGTACAGCGGTCCCACTGCATGGACACAAGAGACAGACGCCTGAGCAGGACCCGGGGCCGGCCAGCGGTGGCCCATGGGCCAACCCAGCCCACTGCCTAATTTTCTGAATACTCCTTGGAACACAGTCATGCCCACTCATATTTCATATCTGCTCCTGCTTTTACGCTACAATGGCAGAAATGACAGAAACCGTATGCTCCGCACAGCCTAAAATATTTACTATCCGGTCCTTCCCAGAAAGGTTGCTTACACCTGGCACAGGTAATTGTAAAATAAATAGGAAGTGGTGAGTTTTTAAATATGACATTTAATTGTATTTATTATAGCTTTTAAATATAACTTAGTTACTTGTAAGTTTATATAATTTAACTTTAATAACGGATGCGTTTAAGGACTGGCTCACAAAGAGCCCCATGATTTAGCGGTCGGCTCTGGTGAGTGGGGGGAGCCAGGGCCCGTCCTGTTGCCACCATCTGAGACGCACCCACAGGCTCCCTGGGCCCCCACGCTCCACTGTCCCCAGGGCACCTCTCCGGGACCTAACGGTTTGTTGGTGTCTCTTTGCACTAGAAACAGACTTGCTCTAGCCCCTTCTGCGCTCTTTCCTTAGCATCTGAACGACGCCTGCCACAAAGTAGATGCTCAAATAGTTGCCGCGTGGGAGAAGGAACTTCCGGCCTTTTATGCGTAGAGGCCGCCCCGTGCACTGCTGTTCCGGTGGCCAGAATCACATCGCCATCCCCGTTCCTTTTGAGAAACTAGAAGGGGCCCCAGCTCCTGGTCCCACACCTTCCCTCCCACAAGTGGGTACGTTATATAGAGAGCTCGCCTCCTAAGTCTGTAGGGACTTGAAATGACACCATGTTTGTGTCAAGTGCGGTGTAATCGGGACTTCTCGTTCCACCTCTTCTCCCTCCACGGTCAAATGTTCAGGTCCTACTCTCAGGTCTTTTTAGATCGCTTTTTCTGATTCAGGTTTTCTTATGCCTCTCGCCCTTCCGGCGCAGCACTGCCATCATGTGGTCACAACAGGTGATGGCAATGTCCGTGATCTTCACTCCCAGCCACTAGCCGCGGCCAGATCCCAGGTCTGGGAAGCAAAGCAGCAGGTGAGTTTTGAAAGCCAATGTGCCAATGACTCCGTGCTACACAGCAGATTACAAAGCGCATCCAGGAGGGTTTAAGCTTCCCCTGTGCCATTGCGGGACAGCCGGTCAGTGCCTATGGGTGTCTTTGCTCACTGTCTCTGTGTGGCCTTTTCTGTCTCTTTATCTCTCTTGAGTTTTCAGTCCGCTCTTACAAATGGGATTTAAAACGGGTTAGTGCCACCTACTGGGCGAAAGCCGTCAGGACGGGCGCGAAGTCCGCCGGATCAGGGAGGCATGAATGACACTTCCGCGGCTTCCTGGGAAGAAAGCAGGCAAATAATAGGATCCTGATGGCAAGCCCCTTCATTAGAAATATCCTTCTGTGCGGGAGGCGGTGTGGGAAAAGACAGTGTGAGCCTGAATCCCCTGGACCAACGTCACAGCGGCTGAAGTCGCGTCTCAGTATGAAAATCAACCCCACACTCGTCAGCGTTTCCTAAAGAGGGGTCTGCAGCCCACCTGTGTCTAAGTCATGAGGAGGCTTAAGAGTGCAGGCTCAGAGCCCTCCCCCTCCAAGGTACGGGATCAAACTCCCCGCGGGGCCCTGGAATCAGCGTTTAGACCCCTCTCCCCCGCCACGCGGCAATTAGACGCACCCCCGCCCCAGACCCTGCCGCGTGGACGAGACGTCGCTCTTCCAGGGGCACCTGCGTTTGCAAAGGCGGACGGTAACCGCGTTTTGTGCAGGCGAGAGCGGCACTGCCCTGGGAAGTCCTGGGTCCGCCTTCGCTCCTTTTGCGGTGTGGAGTCCGCGATGACAGACCCGCAGTCTGGGCCTCGGACGTGCTCCCGCCGCCTGCCGCTGCGGTACCCCGGCCTCGCGGGGGGACCCCGGCCCCGCGGGCGCTGCACCCGCCGCACCTCTGCTCTGCTGCGGGAGGGGCAAGACCAGGGCGCACTTCCTCGCCCGTGTACGTCCCTCCCCGGGTGGCGCCCCTGACGGCGAGGCGCGGACCCCTCCTTGGACCCCTGACCGCTCTCGGTGGTTCCCCTCCCCCCACAATCACAACTCGTGCGTCACGTGAGGGCTGATTTTCCAGGAGCCTTAATGTTTCATGTACCCAGGGGTTCTATTCCCGGGACATTTTCTAAGGAGGTGATGATCACAGGGTGGGTGGGGGGCAAAATTAGCCATAAGACCACAGCCGGCGTCCTTTGTCATGGGGGTACACTGGAAAAACTTGAACGTGCAGGACCTGCGTCAATTTATAGGACAGCTGGACTGCGACGTACTCGGCAGCCATTGCAGATTCTTCTAGAACATTTTTTAAAAATGATGTGAGCATTAAAAAAATTACATATTAGGTAAAAAGAATGGCTTATAAAAACTTAGGTATCGTAATAAAAATCTAATTTTGTTTATGAAAAAGTTCATTCGCGTGCACAGGAAAGCGTATTTGCAGCGAACACACTGACTGCACAGAATTCGGTGACTGCGAACGATCTGCGGGCTTTCGTTTTCTCCCTCCTCGTCGGTACCCCGTGGTCGGCGCAGGGACGCAGGGACGCAGGGAGGCTGGCTGGGCAGGGCCGCTTATCAGAAGGAGATAAGGGGCGTGAGGGCTTGCGTGCTGGAAATCAAACCCGTGGCAAGCCCCGGGTGTGGAGCGGGTGCCTCGGGAGGTCATTTACCACGGTAAAGCCCTGGGTGCATTTCCACCCCGTCAGAAGGAGGATGCGCCCATCTCCTAGCAGGGGCGGGAAGAAGAGAGACTGCGTCGAGAAAGGGGAGCAAGGCTGGAGGGGCCAGGAGGCCAGAGGGCTTTCTGACCCCAGGGAGGGGGTGCACTGCAGCTGCACCCAGAGCCGAGGCCACCAAGACGTCCTTCACTCAGAGACGTGGTGGTGGTGGCCAGGGGGGTGCGTTCCACTGGTGACTGGATCCGAATGGAAGCCCTTTCCAGACCAGAAGGACCATCCTGGCAGGGGACTTCAAAGGGGCAGGACAGACAGGAGCAGCCATCGGCATTAGGGGTGCAAGGAAAAGAGCCGTGTGCCGCGTGGTTTGGGGTACAGCAGACTCCGCCCAGATCACGCTGAGGCCCCTTCGGCTGTTCTCTGCTTGGGGTTCACCTTCCTGCCCTCCAGGTAAGGGCCCCGTGTGACTCTCTGTCGTGGCCCTGAGTTCGCAGCTGCCCTGTGGCTCACATGTGGGGAGTCCGCCATCGCCCCTACCGGGCGGGGTGTCTGCGTGAGCTGTCGTTGGAGTCGACCATATTTAGAGATTCCCCCTGCCCACGCAGAGCCACAGGCAGGAGCCCGGCTGACTGGTGCCAGACCCTGGGGATGCACTGCCACCCACCCTACTTGCCACCCGCCCCGCCTCCGCCTGCCCCGCCTGCCCCAGAGTGTCTGTGAGGTCTGCCCCGCCGCCCTTCTTTCTGTAACTGAGATGAACCTTATCAGGACACTCGTCTTCTGTGGAGGGCTCCCCGAAGTTTTCATGTCCGTGGCCCTTCACACCAACTTGGGGACTTTCTCCTTCCAGCTCCCCCTCCTGCCCCAGGCAACAACCGCTGGTTTGACCTCTGTCCCCATGGGTTCATGTCACCAGGTTTTGGACTTCCTGTAATGGGCGGCAGAGAGCCTGTCCCCTGATGGGGTGTCTGTGACGCTCATTCGTTCGTGGATCCCAGTAGTTCTATGTCGCTGATCTGCGGCGCTCCGTTGTATAAATACACCGTGATTGGTTCCTGGGTTCTCCCGTTGATGGACATTTGGGTGGTTTCCAGTTTAGGCCATCATGAATAACGCATGGTTTCCGATGCACCCATGGAGCCTTTCTCCTGGGACCGGCGAGGAGGGGTCTGCTGGGTCCCAGGGAGGTGGGCGTTTAACTTCTGTAGACATTGCTGCACCCACTTCCAAGCAGTTTTCCACTCTGCGCTGCCCCCTTTATTTATTTATTTTAACTCAGAGTTCAAGTAATTAAATCAAGAGGCTTATTTGCTCCATTACTGAACGGTGTGGCTTTGACACCTTGGTAGCCAGCCTAAGTTAGCCCACCCAGACCTGAGCCAGAGTCAGGCACGCCAGTCCCAGAAAACGAAACTGAAGGACAAGCGGTCACAGCCAATGAGCCTTTCCCAAACGAGGCAGCTGCTTCAGCCACAGCCAATCACGTAGTTTCCTTGCTTTGCTTCCGCGTCCTCTCTATAAAAGCCTCCCCTCTGGCGCTTGTGGTGGCTCACGTCCAACCGCTTCTGGTTTGGAGCTGCCTGATTCCAGCTGACTGCTGCTCAAACAAACTCTCGAAAATTTAAGAGTGCAATTCACATACTGTATTTTAAGTAAACACTTGGCTGAATTTTGACAGACTTGCTTTTTGCAGCGAAATTTAGTAACTTTGATTAGTTACTTCCCGCTCAAGGTGTGTGTGGTGTGTGTGTGTATGTGAGAATGTGTGTGTGCTCTTTGTTTCTTTTAAAAACCCAGGCCCAGAGCAGAATGAGGTCACGTTTGCAAGCAGGCCTTGTCTGCAGTACAGCCTGGGCCGCTGGGCGGTTGAGATAGGGTCCAACCCTTCATTTTAAAGTTCTGGGCGCCTGCGGCCTATTGAGGAAGGGCTGTGCCCCGGGGCGTGGTGAGCTGGCGTAGGGCTGAGCTGTGGGAAACAGCGGAGCTGGGCTGGGGTTGGTTCTGCGCCCTGCAGGTGGATGCCGCTCTGCTCCTGGATGGTTGCGGACGGACCTAAGTCACCGGAGGTGGAGTGGCCCGAGTGCTGGCCTTCCTTGGGGTTCTGGGGCTGTAAGGAGTCCAGATCCTGACATGGGTGGCCTTGGACGCTCACTCTGCAGCCAGAGGGTCTGTCTCTAGCTCCTGGGCTGCCCACGCCATCCGTGACTGCCCAGTGCCTTCACCAGCAGGGCCCCTGGACCTCACGCCTGCACCATCTTGTCTCTCCCCGCTCACCAACCTGTCACCGCTGCTGCGGCAGGTTAACTCGACCAGAAAGGACCCCGGACGCGCCCTGTAGAGACGTTCTTCTCACCCCCTGAGTGCGGAGGAAGGCCTGGACTCACGCCACAGCTGCCACAGCCTGCCCTTACCCCCGAGAGGACCCCCAGATACCCCAAGACCCCTCGGACTTCCATAATGCTTTGTGTATCTGTTGGCTCCAGTAATGGGGTCACCAGAAGGCCAAAGCCATGTTGTCCCTGCTCTCCTCTGTGTTTCGTCACAGGGTGCCCCATCAGGGGACATTCCATGTTCATTGAGAGACTGAATGATTCACTTAAGGTTATTTTTCACGAGCATTTCCAAGCCAAATGTCTTTTGTGCCCATGCTATTTTGGTTGTCAGGACTTT
This sequence comes from Eonycteris spelaea, assembly GCA_003508835.1. Taxonomy (NCBI): domain Eukaryota; kingdom Metazoa; phylum Chordata; class Mammalia; order Chiroptera; family Pteropodidae; genus Eonycteris; species Eonycteris spelaea. Next base: position 5,232,654 of record PUFA01000071.1, on the reverse strand, counting down.
TCTCTTTGGTCCGTTCCTTCGTCCGCATGGCTCAGAGGACCCATGTGGGGTTAGGGAAGGGTGTCTCTCACTCCCTCCAGCCCAATGTGAAGAATCTGGGGTTAGTAGGACTCAGCCTGCTGTTTCGGCTGCAGACACCAACCACAGGGGTGTGGGTCCCCCTTCACCTCAACATTCCAGGGCCCCGTGATGCCTTGAGCACGTGCTTGTTCACTGCATACTGTCTCCTCTGCCAGGCCTCATGGGGAGCGTGCCCACTGATGGACAGGGCCACCTCCCCTGGGGCCTTCGAGTTGGCCTAGGTGGCCTGTGAAACCAGCCCCACCTGGGATGCCTGGAGCCTGGTCAGGCCTGCTTCTCTGGGCCTCTGTTTCTCCACCTACGAGGTGAGGGAATGTCCCAGAGCGTGGCTCTCAGGAAAGCAGAGGGGAGGAGGGGAGGTGGCACAGGACGTAGAAATGGGAGGAGCAGGGCCCGTGGGTTCTCATTTTTCAAAGTCAGGGATTGCCGAGAGAAGTGAGATCTTCCCATTTGTAAAGTTCTGGCAAAAGCCGAACTGTTTGTTCGTTTGCCGTTTTCCGCGGTGTGGGCCACCGGTTTGTGAGCGCTGACCTGGGCGTCCGGTCCCAGCCCCTCCCAGAGTCTGCAGTGCTTCCAGACTGGCACTGGCCGGGGGCGGCCGCGTGGGAAACCCAGAGACTCTCGGGGCTGGACTCCTGACTGCATCGCACCCCTCCGCTGGTGCCAGCTGTCACGTCACGGACACCCTTTGTAGTGAGGCTCCTTCCGTCCGGGGCGCCAGAGCTAGCATATGAATTTTTGATCAGATTGCCTTTTGAATGAGTTGACTGTCATGAATAATAGGGCAAAGGGCGTCAGCATTGTGTCTTTAACTATAACTGTTCCAATTAATTATGGGTTTAATTAGCATATATTGAGAGCAGCCCTGGAAAATAATACTTCATGGGTTACAGATGCCCTGGCAGCTGTTACATGAAGTGTGATACCGGGCTGGGGGAGAGATAGTTATTAATAAATTACTCCCATTGTCAGAGACCCTTATTTATACAAATTAGCAGGGGATACATAATCAACTTTCACTGTATAATTTATAATAATTGATTTCATTTTGACTGACCACTAGTCGCTTACCAAATTCCCTCGGAAGAAAAATTGCCCTATTAGGGTAAGTTTAATCCTAAACATAGCTAATGAATCCTATTACTTTAAGGTCATATTTGAAGCTTTTGTTAATTGTCAGAACCATTTTAAATTGATTAGAGTTAAATTAAATCAATGTAATGTTTAGAAAAACAATATTTCTAATGGATGAGGCCAGGCTGACCTCAAATAAACATATTTATCAACCGATTCCTGGTGACGAGAAGGGGCACAGCTGGGCCCATACTTCACATTTGTCTATAATATGGGAAATGTCACCATGCAATTAGTTATGGCAGGTAATGAATAGGGAGCGTGGGGACGCTGCTCTGGCAGCTGGGGTTGGACGGGGTAGAATGTTCGGACAAGCGGTTGCTCACCTCCTGATGGCATGTCTTTCCCCAACTTCGGCACTGTGCTCCCCAGCTCCCCAACACCCATTCTCCATTCCCCAGAGCTCCCCCACCCCACAGGGCCACTCTGGCCCTGCACCCCCACTCGCTGGGCACTCCGGCTTCCTCCAGGATCTGGGATGTGGCACCCCCCCGCCCCAATGCCCGGTCCCCACCCACTCCTCGTCACCCCTCTGGTTCCCCTCCAGGAAGCTTCCCGTGAGCCCCCGAGACTCCATCAAGTCCCCCAAGTGTGGCTTTCTGGGCAACACAGGTGCCCGTCCCAGCTGTCGTTTTACATCTGGGTGACTACCTGACGGCCACCTGGCTGGGGCAGCAGGTTGCAAGCTCCGTGGGAGCCGCCCTGTTGCTTTACTCGGGTCTGGGAGGGGGTCGCTGGAATGCCCCAAGGCCGGCGGGCTGGAGCCCTTGGCACCTGCCTGCAAACAGTTCCCGTGGGTCAGGCACAGAGGCTGAAATTTCACTCGTAACTCCCCTTGGAAGAGCTGGGAAGGGCGAACCCCACAGCGGCTGACTCAGCGTCTCTGCTTTTCGTAAATCCCATCCACGACGTACGGTAAGTCATTTAAAGTGCGGGGAGAAAAGATGCCCGTGAAGCAATCTGAATGCATCAGCCTGGATTTCTATGACGTCTTCTCTCCATTTCTTGTAGTTGCCTTGCGGTACCTGTTTAAAGCAAATTACCATTATGGAGTGTTCAAACTAGATACATTTGATTACTTTAAAACTTTTTTCTCCACTTGTGTTGCACGGGTTGAACAATATTTATCATCTTACAGGAACGCTGGCATAACTGGTCCTCAGTCATCATCCACTCAACCGGGGGGTGCAGCCAGCAGCGAGCTCTGACTAGACCAGAGCTTCTCCAACTTTAATGCGCGTGGGCGTCGTCTGGGGGGGGGAGGGTCTGGTTAAAATGCAGGTTCTGAGGCCGGGGCCTGAGCTGGGGTACAAGATTCTGTATCTGTAACCATCCCCCTGTCTCCTGTCCCCAGATGATGCTGATCCCGCTGGTCTGGGGACCGCACTTTGGGGAAGGAGGTGGTAAGAGCGGTGTCTGGACAGTCACTCTGTTCCCCATCCACTGAGTCCAGTTCTGGCGCTGGACCCGTGGCAGAGCAAACGCCAAGTGACCGTGAACTTCACGAGAACACTGTCAACTCAGAGCTGGGTATGTACCTGGAGCTCCTTACATTTTAAATTTTTGTTAGGTTTCTTGAGGAATAATTGACAGACAGTAAAAATCAGTTTAAAAAGGATACAGTTCCATGAGTTTTGATAATATACACAGTCATGTGACGGGCACAGTCAGGAGCGAGAACAAACACTTCCTGTCACCCCAAGTCCCGTCTTAGGCACCCACAGATTTGATTTCTGCTCTTACAGTTTTGCCTTTACTTGAATACCATATAAATGAAATAAAACTGGGTCTGGCTCCTTTCACTTAGCGTCGTCATTGATATTGTCGCACCTGTCGTTTCTTTGCCCTTTTGACTGCTAAGAGTATTCCCTCACATCCGTTCACTGGTCAGCAGATTTTCGGTTATTTGTACTTGAGGCCAGTATAAATAACGCTGCCACGAACACTTGAATAGAGGACTTTGTGTGGACATACGTTTTCATTTCTCTTGGGTAAATTCCTAGGAGTGGAATTTCTGGGTCGCCAGGTGAGCGTATCGTGACTTTATCAAAGGTAAAACGGCACAACGTTTTCCAAGAGTTTCCGGTGGCTCCGCGTTCTCACCACCTGAATCTCTTCTCGTTCCAGCCTCTCCAGCAGGTGTGCGGTGGTGATCGCATTGTGGTTCGGATTCACATTCCTTTAATGACCTGTAGGGTTGAGCATCTTTTCATGGCTCTACTTGTCATCCAGATTTTTTTTTTGGTGTTGCATCTGTCCAGATTTTTGCTCATCATTTTATATTGGATTCTTTGTGTTATTAAGTTGTGAGAGAGTTCTTTATACCTTCTAGGTACAAACTTTTTAGGCAGCGTTTATCAGTATATATTTTAAATTCCCCCACCAATGCCAAGGAGCCTTTGTAGACATTTTTTTCCCAATGCACCCCAACCCCAACAGTTTAATACCAAGAACATACTATATACCTGTTTCTATCCTATCACTTTTGGGAGGGCCACACCTGAATGCAATAGTTAAGACTTTTTCTAGTCCCACAAGAACCAATACTTCCCCCTTGAGGGTGATATCACCTGAGAAGCATACCTTTGTCATATGTGTTTTGCAAATATTTGCTCTCAGCCTGTGGCTTGTCTCTTCATTTTCTTAACAATCTTTTTTGAAGAACAGTGTTTCATTTCGATGAGACCCAATTATCTTTTTTTGTGGTGTGAGTTTTTTCTTTTCTATCTGTAATCATCTGTCTAAACCCAGATCTCAAACATGTTACTGGTATTTCTAGAAGTTTTATGTTTTTAGCTCTTATATTGAAGTTTATGATCCATTTCAAGTTACTTTTTGTATACAGTATAAAATGAGGTTTGAGGTTCTTCCTCTTTTGAAAGGAATGCTCAGTATTTTAGCACCTTGTTCAAAATATTAATTCCCCATTCAATTACTCTAGTACCTTGTCAAAAATAAGTTATTCATTATGTGTGGGTCTATTTCTGGACTCTAAATTTGAAATTAATATGATTGCTCCAGAATTTGCTCTTCTTTGCAAAGTTATTTTGGCTATCCTAAGCCCTTCTTTTTTTTTTTTTTTTCATATAAATTGAGCTTATTTAAAATCAACTTGACAATTTCCACAAAAAGCCTGCTGGAATTTTTACTGGACTTGAATTGACTCTATAAAGATACTTGGGGGGAACTGAAATTTTAACAATATTGAGTCTTCTGATCCATGAACGTGGTTTGTCTCTGCATTTAGTTTGGTCTTTAAACTTTCTCTGCTTTCAGTAATGTTTTATCGTTTGCAACACATAAATTCCTGCATGGATATATTGCTAGAATTATCCATAACAATTTCATATTTTTTAAAACATCAATTTCTAATTGCTCTTTCCCAGGAGACGGAAATAGAGTTGGTTTTTGTGTAGTGATCTTGCATCCGGTGACGGTACTAAACTCACATATTCGTTCTAATAGCATTTGGTATATTTCATGGTAAAAAAAAAAATCTATGCTGGATTTAAAAAAAAATAGATGATTATAGTGACTGTGAACAGAGACAGTTTTATTTCTTCCTTTCCGATACATATGCTTCCGATTTCTGTTGCTTTCCTTATTGCATTGGCTAGGACCTCCAGCACGGTAAGTTTGGTGGCTAATGTGCCCTGTCATTGACACTAACTTACGGTTCAAAATATGTTTTAATCTTTTAACATCATCTAAGCATTTATTAAAGGTGATAATAGTGCTAGAGTGTGTATTAAAACACACCACACACACACACGTGCGCGCGCACACACACACACACACACACACACACACACACTTAAACATCAATAACGCCAGGCTAAAGAATGGAGGAATAAAGTTATTTTGAAGAAGACCATGCCAGCACCATAATGTGCTGTCAATTTAGGAGTGCATGCTCTATAAAATGTCAGAAACATCACTGAAAAAAATTCACTGTCATTATAGAGTTGTGCATTCCAAGAATACAGTACATGCCGCCTCATGCAACCAGCAGCTTTGAATGATGCTACGCTTTGAATTAAATGCGGTCTTTAGGATGCTGTTGTCCCCTCCCAGAGCCCCTTTCTGAAGCCCGGCTGCCAGGGGTAGGCTGGTAACAGCCTCCAGCTGCCTCTGGAGAATTGGCCTCAGCTGATGGGAGGTACTTCGCCCTTTTAGTTAAACCCCAGCATGCAGCAAGGGCAGCCGCAGCCGGTGGCTGGCGGATCAGGGCTGTGCAAGACTGCGGCCCCAGCGAGGCTGGACTTGACTGAGGTTAGTTACCGCCTTGCCCTGCTCATCCGCCTCTCTTGTCTTGTTTAGTTCCCCCCATTACAGGCTTTTTCTGAAGAGAACCCTCTCGGTTAATCGCGTGCCCCTGAATCCTTGTCTCAGACTCTGCTTTTAGCAGATGGAGTTGGTGCCAGGAGCCATTCTAGGAAACCCACCCAAAGGATGGGCTTCTGACGTGACCGCGGGCAAGAACGACGCCGTGTCGCTGGCGGGGGCGCAGAACCGCCCGTGGGACCTGCGGCGTGGGGTACGCGGGAAGGGGTCCCCCGCTTTGTGCAAGAGCTCTGATGGTTGGGAGGTGTGTGTGTGTGTGGGGGGTCAAGGACAGAAAAAGACTGTGGAACTGGGTGCCTGTCGAGGCGCACCGCTGATGGCTTAGAAAGCGGCGACGACAGGCTCGAGGTGACAGTCACAGGCGACGAGCGCCCCGGGCAGCGTCACCGCCCCCTCGCCCCCCGCCGCCGCTGCGGGCACCCGCGCTGACCGCCAGGCCCAGGACTGCGGGGCGTCTCCCTTCTCAGCCGGGACCCCGGGAAGGAAGGCCGGGGCTCCGCCGCGTGCAGTGGGGTCGGCCCAGACCCCGCTTTGCGAGGAGATGATCGCGACGCCTGGAGCGCGGCCTGCGAGGCAGGGGGGCCTCCGTGAGGACGGGGGCGCGCGCCCCTCGGTTCTCCCGCGAAGGAGGCGGCGCCGTGTGCTGCCGACGTCAGTGCAGCCCCGGCTCTCGCTTGGCCGATTCGTCTTGAAATCACACATTTCTGGAGTGGTTTCACGTTGGGGGCGGGGGGGGCGGGGGAGGAATCTCGAAGTGTGTATGTCCCACGGAGACATTATTTCTGTATGACCTCATTTCAAAATCACACCGTTCCGATTCACGTCCAAGGCGACACGTGGCGTCTCCTAAGGCTTTTCTAGATGTGTCTGTTACGTTGAGCTTCTTTCTCCCGCAGGGATTTGCTTTTCTGTGTGATGTGAGGCGGGGATCTGAGTTTCTTCCTCCCAGATAGAGAGACAGACGTCACAATCTGCGTCTTTTGGTTTCCCGGCCTCGTTCCCGCCACATCACGCTCTTTTAAAACACTTCACGGTCTGTTTTAATATTTGGCCCAACAAAGGCCCAAACTGTAATTTTCCTTTTTCAGATTTTTCTTGGCTATTCTCTTGCATGTTCTCTTCCGAAGGAACGCCAGCACCAGCTTGTCCAGTTCCATAAACACTCCTGTAGGGATGGAAATTGGGACCGAAGTGAATTTACAGTTTAATCCGAGGAGGCCTGTCTGCCATCTTTCCAACATTGAGCGTTTTCATCCAGGTCTTTGGCTGCGTCTTTCTATTTATTCCGGCTTCTTTTATGTCCCACGGTAAATGTGAATAGTTTTCTTCTCACAGCTCCTGGACTTTTCGTGGTAGGTTTCTTCCCGGGTATTTTATATCTTGGCTTTCCACCGTGGATGAGCCCGGGTGGTTTCTGGGACTTTCATCACGACAGGGTGCGTCAGGCGTGGAAGGAAAGAAAGGTTTCTAGCTTTGAGCGAAGGTGGCTGTGCCTCCACCCGGCGAATCAGTGGGTGCCTGCAGAAGTGGGTTCGCCATCTCTAGCGTGTGGTCCTTGGGGTTCGACCCGAGACAGTGCTGCGGCCTCTTGTCTGCTGTCTGGGGAAGGTGGGCTCCGTCGCTCCAATGACGGCTGCTGCGGAACATGGTTATTTTAGCGATTTCTCTGCTGATCGCTCCATCCCTCCCCCAGCGTTGTGCTTGTTCCTTCGGGGCGCAGGCGGCTTTGAGTCCTTCCTCCTTCTCAGCAGCTCTTCGCTGTGCTTTCCTCTGCTCCCGCCGGCGCCATCCCGTCCCCTTCCGATCTCCCAAGAATCGTGGACAAGTTCTGCCTTCTCCAGCGTGGTTACGGGTCACTCTTCCTCTTTTAATTATGGCCTCTCTTTTCAGAGAATTGGGACAGGAGGACAGGCAGATGGGAGTGCCCGATCCCATTGTTTTGTGTGTTTGTTTTTCTTCAGTCGGGGGAACCTTAGCTGTGTCCCCGGGGTGGCTTAAGGGCCAGCAGAGCAGGGGAAGTTGAAGATACAGGGCAGGAGTGATGACCGATGCAGTGTGGTCCCTTGGCGAGCAGGGGTGCTGGGCTCCGGGTCGGCGGTGGAGCTGGTTTTCAGCAGCATGGGTCAAGGGAGGCATGGAGTAGGCGTTCACAGGTTTGGTGTGTTCTCATTTGTTCCTTCTGTGTTACCTGTGACATGGGGCGTGAGGTTATCATGGGGAGGAGGAGGGTTGAGGAGAGGAGTTGAGGCGTCCCGATGAAGGGCGAGTGTTGGAAATCTTCCCTGTGGAGAGCGTGGGAGGGAGCGACAGGGGAAGCAGGCTTCCTGAGTTGAGCCTCAGGTTGGATGTCTCACCTTTTGGGGCCGCCTCTGGCCCTTCCTCAGAGCCTCTGGTAGGGGTGCTGGGTTGGAAGCTGGGGAACTCGGGCAGGCGCTGTTGACATTTTCCTTCTGTAATTTTCTTTGCTGACCCAGGTGGACCAGAGCTCAGTAGTCTGAGTTCGAGACCTCAGGCTACCACTTGGAAGCTTGGGACTCTCACCTGTCTGAGCCTCTCGTTCTCGTCTGTTTGAAGGTAATGGTGACGTTGACTTCACAGGGTGGCTGTGGACAACACAGAGCATGGCATGACACGTTGAAAAATTCAGGGGACATTGTCATGAACTGGACCGTAATGATAATTTATGGCTGTAGCATTTTTTTCTACTACAGAAAAAAACACTGCTGAGCTCAAATCTGGGAAGAGAGAGAGAGAGAGAGAGAGAGAGAGAGAGAGAGAGAGAGGAAGAGAGAGAGAGGAAGAGAGAGAGAGGGGTGGGGAGGGAGAGAGAGAGAGAGAGAGAGAGAGAGAGAGAGAGAGAGAGAGAGGTAACGATGCCACCCTCTGGTTAAATTGTGACACTGACCTTTATTTTGCCCCAAATCCTGAGTGTCCTCTCAACTCTGACTGTCCAGTTTCTTGGACAAAATGTGCAACTTCTTTTTCTTCCTCCACTTGTAGGTAAGATCTGGTACCAGTCACCTGCCTCTTAGGGGCAGTTTCTGAGACACCTGGGTCTGGAAGGGACACAGAGAGCTTCCTGCTGGGTGCCCTGATCACTCTTCTGTCCCTGGCATCCACTTCCACGTGGAAGCCTCTCCGTTCCTTTGGAGTGTAAACTGAGCACATCGAACCAGGCGGAAGACCCCGCTGCCTGGGAAGTGGCGTTTCTGTTTGAGACGGGGAGGTCCTCCCCACGGGCTGACCAGGCGGCTGCAGATCCCGCCTGCCCCAGCTAGGAGGGTGTGTGGGGTGCCCACGCCTGCCCCTGGGCGCCCACTGGTCAGGGCCTCGTCGGCTCTGGGCGTAACTAACCTCGTCCATAGAAACTTTTCGTCACTGTAGTTTTAAATCTGAGGGGGAGGGGAGCTCCAGCATAAACTTTCCAGGTGAGCCCCGAGCCTTGTCTGCGCCATCTGCACCTCACTTCGAGAGAGTGGGAGCTGCCCAGACAGACAGTGGTGCACCGGCAGCGGGGGCGGGGTTATGGGGGGCACAGCTGGCACTTTCTGCCCCAAGACCGACCACCGGTGAGGCCCCCCGAGTGTCCCAGTGGAGAGCCAAGACTGCGGTGGAGTGCGGGCGAGTTGGGGAACTTCAATGTGGGACTCTTTCTTTCCCCAAATTCCTCTTTTTTCCCCCCTTTTTAATTTTTTTTTCTAGAAAACGTGTGATTTTATATGCTTTTCTCTGCATGTATTAAACAAATTGCACAGCTGAATAGCTTTTCTTAAAACCTGGACATTCACCAAAAAGAAGTTTGCCAGCACAGACAATTAAGCTTTCTTCTTGGAACAATGGAGTGACTGACTGGCACATTTGAAATGCAGGCGTGTTTTTTCATTCCACTGTTCATCCTTCAAGCTGATAAACAGCAACAATGGGAAACAGCTGGGGCAGGAAAACATTTGAGTTTGTATTTTCAAAGCAAGCAAGAAAGAAACCCGTCAGTGCGGGCCAGATCCCGTCTTCCGCCTGAGGGCGAGCCGGCTTATGGGGAGGGAAAAATACTATACATATTTCTAATCAAACATTACATATTTATTAATGTGCAGCTGGTGCATTGTATTCTGCGGGTTGGTGGGGGGGTGTCTCCCTCTCTCCCCCCGCTCCCCAACGCCACCCGCCTTGTTCCTTTAATGTGTCTTGTCTGGCAGGCGGGTATTGTTCTATAACTGACATTACTTTATAAGAATCTGGAGCTCCGTGCATTAAAAAGGAGTCACGGAGACAATCGCTCTCGGAGCGGTTGGGGTCTCTGGGTGCCGTCTGAGCCTCCGTGTCTGCTGCAGGGGCAGGACGGGTGGACAATGGGGAATTTTCAGGCAGAGGCAGTGGGGTTGCCGGATGCGGGGTGCGCTCGCGGCCGCCCCGCCGCACGCACTGGGGCGTCCTCTGCGAGGGCCACGCCCCCCGCCCACGTGTTCACGTCCCTACGTCCCTTCCTAACCGCGCGAGCAAATTTATTTTGATGCTTATTGAAATTAAACCTGCCGTGCATTTCCGTGGGAGCAAGGGTTGCATCTCTTCATTAGGTGGGGAGGCGCACCTTGTCACTTCCCATCGAGTGCCGGCACGCACGGTCACTTTATCATCATTTGTCAGCGGCCTCGACAGGTTTTACTCAGCTCTGATTCCTCCCGGGCTCCGCTGTCATAACTTCATCGGCTTTATGGTAGCGGCCGAGCTCCCCAGTGTAACCGTCTAATAGATCTACTTGGCCTTAATATTGGTAAGACGTTAAGTGTACAAGAATGTCCCAAGCCACATTCCTGCCACAACCCAGACCCGCCCGGACCCACTGTCCCCACCTGCCTTTGGAAATCCCATTAGACGGAGTCAGGGAAGGAATCAGTCTCTGACAGCGTGAAAAAATTGGAGCGAGACTTCAGCCTCCCACTGGTCTCCTGGCCCTGAAAGAATTTGGTAGGAGGATGCGGTTGGGTTCTGAGCCAGGGGTTGGGGGCGCTTGGCTGCTGGGGCCCAGCCATGCTCCGGTCTCCCCGCCCGCTGGCCGAGGGGAGTGAGTGGGACAGCAAGGTTCTCGCGCCTCACGCTGGGCCAGGCGGCAGCGGAGATGAGCGAGTGGGCCGGGTGGGGACTGTGGCAGACTGGAGAGCCCGGCCACCGTGCCCCAACAGCCGTAAGTGCCAGGGAACAACCGTGCTGATCTGGGAGGGCGAGGTGAGGGACTTGGCTTGGGACTCCCGGCTTTATGAAAACCTGCTTTTGTTCGCGGCCTGGCGTGCTGCCTGAGTGACCTGCGCACGTGGAAAGGCCAGCTGCCCATTCCTCTCCGCGTCACTCAGCCCTGGGGCCCCTGGCCGGATGTTTACCTGAAACTCGTTAGATGCTTAATAAGCATTTGGGGGAGAAAAGTTAGTAACTTCAAGGTGTGAACGCAGGCGTTTGAGCGAGGACCTTCCTCCCCCGCCCCACGTCCCCCATCGTGCTTGTTCCATCCCCACCCTTATCTCTGGTTGTCGTTCTTTGCGCATAGCCTCACAGGCCCACGTACACCTGCGCATACACTTACCTGCGGCTCGACACACCTGAGTGTGTGCGGTGTTTACGTGTGGACCAACACGAGCATGCACACCCCTTCCATGCCGTTCAACACCAGTGTGCACGCTGCATGCAGCCCCGCGCATACATGTGTGAGTGAGCACACATGCTCACACGTGGGTCATGCGCACACATGTGGTTCGGCATGCAGGTGTGTACACACTTACATGAAGTTCATCGTATGTGGGTACTTGTATGGAGGGGTTCAGAGACCCCTGAGGGTCAGGGTTCCACTGTACCCCAAGTGATCCCGAATGCTGCCCGGGCTCTGGAGTGAGGAGATAAGCTTCCGATGCCCTCGCACGGGCAGCAGGGTGGGCAGGTCCCTGTCCCTCACTTGAGCCAGGACCTGTGCTGCCCTGCCGAGAGTCTGATGGTGGCTGACACCCAGCATCCCCCGAAGGTGGTGGATGACGTTCGCTGGTCAGTGTAATGTCCCCCGGAGAACCCTTTGGCTGTGCTGTTCCACCCGGCGAGTCTGTCAGGGGAGACCTGTCCCAACCTTGCAGGTGGGCACAGGAAGGAGGACAGGGTTTTCGGGGGTGTGATGTGGAGGTTGATCACACAGGACGTTTTTTTTGTGCATGAATGTGTGTGTGCACGCAAGTGCCACCTTGGGACGCCTAGGGAAGGAAGAAGGGTCCCTTCTCATGCACCTGTCCAGGTGCAATACGCCCTCTGCTGGTGTGACCAGGGAACAGTGCTGGCCTGGTGCTGAGCAGGGCCACAGGATTCCTGTAAGTCCCGCTTCTGGAAGCTGACCCCAAGAACGGCCTTATCTCCCGCGGGGAAACCAGGGGTGGTCAGAGCCTTGTTGACTGGGGACCGTTAACCTTTCATCCAGACTCGCGCTTCATTCCAGGGACTTTGTGGAGTCCCTGTCCTCGTGCATCGAAGTGGCCGACGTTCAGGCAGGTGGCAGCAGATTCTGCTAGACTCTGCTGTGGTAGGTGGCAGGTGGGGTGGAGGGATGCAGGGATGGAGAAATGGGAGGGGGAGAGGTTGCAGAGGGGAGAATGATCCGCATGGAGAATGACCGAGGGTGGTAAGGATTGGCAGTGATGCAATGCGAGCGCTTACTGTATACTCCTTTCTATGCTTGGTGCTTTTCAGAGGAAATTCCTAATCCTGACCGCGACTCTAGGAGTCCATCTCTTCGGGATCTAGGTCCATTTCTCAGCCGACATAACCGAGGCGCAGAGACGCTAAATCGATCCATGCAAACCTACACAGCGAGGACATTTAAAAAACCCCGAGTGGGTTTTTAAACCCAGGGCTTTGTAACCCCAAAGGCCTCCTCTGTCCCCAGGACACCTGCTCGCAGGCGCCCCGCTCCTGTGCCTTCTTTCCGGGGCTGGCCTCTCCTTCGCTGCCCCCCGCGGCGCTTCTTAAGGCCGGAGGAAAAGAAGAGGTAGCCCAGTCGCCGGAGGGTCCTGCTCAGGTCCCCACAAGCCAGCGCTGCTCCCCGCTGTTTGGGGAGAGTGAGCCCAATCTCTCCCAACACTGTGTCACTTCTGGGAAGAGAGAAGTCGCCAGCGGCCTCTGCCTGCTGTCCTGCGTTCAAGGTTATCCAGATAGCCGCGGGCCTCATTTGCATGGCGGCAGGTGCCTGTGTCCCAGCTGCGTGCTCCGGCCGCAGATAAGGTCTGGAGGCCCAAGTTTGGGGGTTGTACCGGCATTATCACGGGCTTCCTTAAGCTCAGATGAATATGTAAATCTCTCGCCTCCGCCACCTCGCTAGGCAGTAGTGGGGCCGCCTCCCCCCATAGCAATTCCGAGGATAAAATTGATTAATATTTGTTTTCAAAATGACACGCGGTGATGTATGGGCCCTTTTACAACTTAAATTAATACTTTAAAGAGATGAATGGTCTCTACAGAGGGTGTTAAAGTTCAAGCCCAGGGAATTTGCATATTTATATTACAGCCAACTGATAGTAATTGTGGGAATGGTTTGTAATGCTGTTCGTTTGTCATTTTCAGCGGGGTGCGCTCCAGCCTGGGACCTCATTAACGCCCTCCGCCTCAGCCTCCGCCCCGCTGGACACGGGCTGGCGGCTGGACACCCAGGGACTGTGTCCGGGCCACAGGCCCGCCTTCTGGTTCCCAGGAGGCTGAACCCCTCAGTCCCGGGCACCTGTTTTTGGGGTGGGGCAAAGACATACCAGGTAGGGGCGAAGGGTGGTGCCTTGAGCCCGTAGCCCCCACGTCCTCTTTGTCTTAAATCCCTCCCGATGTAGCCAGAATCTGAACCCTTCTTCCCATCCACAATGCACCCCTCGGCCAGCCACCTCCCAGGCTCACCGGGTTCTCGCCATCCTTCAGTCTGAGTGAAGATTCCCACAGTGGCAGAGAAGGGAGAGGGGCCCGCAGCGGTTCATTCTGAAGCAGGCGACCTTCGTGCGGATCTCGGGTGCAGTCCCTCCAGGACACTGGGGGCACCGACGTTGTTCGGTAGATTACTCGCCACACTGGGCCCACTTCTCCACCTGTCCCCGTGTCCCGGGCAACATGACTTCGCAGCTCCTCCTGTTACAGAGTGAGTCTGTTGATCTCCCCGCCCTTTGAACTCGTAAGTTGCTTTGGCCAATAGAATATGGTTAGAAGTGACTCGTGGCAGTTCCGAGCTCTTTCCTTCTTGGATTTGGTCTCTGTGTGAGCACTAGCCTGGGCAGGCCACCTGGAGGATGAGAGACTGTATGGAGCAGAGAAGAGTCAGCCCAGCTGTTCTAAAAGAGGTCTTGGGAGGGGACCCAGGCGGGGCGAGCAAAGCCACCAGTGGTACTGCAGCTGACCACAGGCACATCAGTGAGTCCTGCTGTGCCCGGCATAGATGAGAAGAACTGCCCATTTGACCTGTAGCTGTGTGAACAATAATAAACGGTCATTAGGTAAGCCACTGAATTTTAAGGTGGTTTGTTATAAATCATTATTGTGGCAATAGATAATTAATACAGTACTCATAACTTAACTAGGTGCTTGCCTCTGCAGAGCCAATGGCCACATGATTGCACACCTGTACCAAACCGTCTCAGACCCCCTGAGTGGGGGTGTGGGCAGAGGAAGGGGCTGGAGGAGGGGAGGGAGGCTGGCTCTCACTCCTGCGCTGCCTGGGCAGAGGGGGAGGGGCTGCCTCCTGCCTGAAGGGCTGAGAATTAGTTCACCCAGGGGAGGGTGTGTGATAAGGCAGGGGCCCCAAATTTCTCTCTTGTCAATTTAAGGAGGGGAAAGTCAGATTTGAAAAAACTGGTGGGAGGGGGAAGGAGAGTCCAGGGTAGTTTCCTGGAGGGAGGAGAGGATGTGACAGGTGACAAGGTCAGAGCTGGGTGGCCACAGCCCTGAGCATTCACTGAGGCTGATTTGGACAGGATGAGCCAATTTTCAAAGGGGTGGTGGCTGGTGGTGAGGACGGCCTATGTCACCAAGCTGATGGTGGACATAACACACACACACACACACACACACACACACACACACACACTCAAAAAATGCATGAATAGGACAGAGGCAGACAGCTCTTTTTATTTAAAAATACTTTTCTGGCGGAAACATTTTGCAGCCTATATGAGGCTACAAGCTTAGTACAAAGAATGCCTGTTGACTCACCTGTCTTCACCAATTACTAGCATCCTGGTGCATTTGCTTCATCTCTTTTTCTGTCTGTGTATAGTGTTGTTATGATTATTGCCGTCTCTCTTGAGAGAGTATGGATATCACGACCCTTCACACACCTACACATTTCAGAGAACATCTAGAAACAAGCACTTTCGTGCACACATCCAAGTATAGTAATCAAATCGAGGGAAGTTAACACAACACTGTTATCTAATGTACGGTCCACATTCAGAGTTCAGCGTCGTCCCAGGAGCGGTCTTGAAGGCACGCTTCTCCTCAAATGTGGTACCCAGCTGAGAATCGGGTGGCGTTCACTGCCATGGGTCCATCGTCCCGGCCCCTGCCCTGCCTCCTGCTTTGGCTTTCATAAGGCGATGATGTTGAGTCGTTTAAGCCGTTGCTCTGTGGAGTG
Organism: Eonycteris spelaea; assembly: GCA_003508835.1. Taxonomy (NCBI): domain Eukaryota; kingdom Metazoa; phylum Chordata; class Mammalia; order Chiroptera; family Pteropodidae; genus Eonycteris; species Eonycteris spelaea. The sequence goes on along the minus strand of PUFA01000071.1, from coordinate 5,217,464 downwards.
TCCTTCCCCTTGGGTTTGTCCGGTCGTTTCCTCCTGATTCGATTCAGGGTACGTGCTCTTGGCAAGAACCCTGGGTCCGTGCGGTCGTGTGAGAGCGCCCTTCCGGGCGGGGGAGTGGGGAGTGCGTCCGGGCCATCGCAAGGCTGTTTCACCGCCAGCTCAGACATCGGCTTTCCGGAACGCCTTCCTGTCCCCAGGGCCCCAAGAGGTTTTCCTCGTTGAGTTTCGTCAGCAGAGTGATGTGTTTACGAGGCCAGATTCCCGAGCCAGTTCCATCACTTACTGTGTGACCTTGAGACTATCACTTAACCTCTCTGAGCCTCGCCTTCCTCAACTGTACCATGGGGATAATGGTGCCTGCCGCCTCTTAGGTTATTATCCGAATTAAATAAGCGAATACTTGCCATGCGTTTGGAGCCGAAATCGTGTTTATGGTAGTTGTTAATGCGAGGCAGACCATGTTTCTGGCTCCTTCTCTTGCAGAAGCACGGTAAAACCGCACTTTCTGCCTTCCCCCACCCCCACCCCTTGAAGACTTAGAAGTAACCCTGGCCAAAGGGCTGTTTTCAGAAATCGTGGAGGCCACTGCCCGAGCCAGAGCATTTAACTCCTCTGCACTCCCTCTCTGGCACCGTGACCAGCAACTCTTGAGATGGTGGCTGCTTCACTTGCTGGGGTCTTTTTGTAGCCATCATAAGCAGAGTCACCTCCTCCTTGCCTCCCCCTCCCCCAATCCCCCAATGCCAACCTGTAAGGAGCAGTTGCATGAACGACCAATAAACTGTGGCCACTGAGATTGTGGGTTTGTTTGTTACTGCAGCGTAACCCGGTTTATCCTGGCTACCACTGTGCTATCTGAGTGTGGGACATCATCACCATCATTATTGTTCTTCAATTATCACTGTTGTTTCTTGAGCCCATCTCGTTCAAAGCCTTTCCACTATGTCGTGATGCTCTGTGTGGGACCTAGGTCCCTCCTCCCATCTCCGATTGAGTTTCTCAAGCACAGACTCCATTTCTTTCTGTCTCTGGGATCCAAAAATCCCAGCTCAAGGCCAAGCACAGACTTGGTGCTCGCTGTTCAGAGTGTGATTGTTTAAACTCGAGCTGTCTGAGTTATACGTAGCTTTAAATGGCTTGACTGCTTCAGTCACTAAATGATTGAATAACGGTGAGATGGCGAGAAAGGTCAGGAATCACCAAATCCAAGGTCATGAATATTTACCCCTTGTTTTCTTCTAAGCATTTTATAGTTTTAGTTCTTCCATTGAGGTCTTTGACTCATTTTGAATAAATTTTGTATATAGTGTGAGTTAAAGGTCCAGCTTCATTCTTCTGTGTGTTACAAAGACTGTCCTGTCCCATCGGATGGTCATGGCACTCCTGCAGATGTGCGGGTCTATTGCAGGGCTCTTAATTCTATCCGAGCAACTCGCGTTTTTAAGTTATTACTTATTATACAAAATGTGGGATTATTTTATACATACTTCCCTGCTTTTTGCTTCTCTTACTCATCAACATCTTAAGGAAATCTCTTAATTCTGGCGTAGTTCTAATTTCTTCTTTTTAATGACTACATAATGTGGGTATTATTCATTCATTTTCCTTTTGATGGGCATCTAGTCTCCTGTCACAGTGAATAATTGTGTGACAAATATATATATTCTCAGGCAGGTACCAGTGTTTTTATTTGTATAAGAGACATTTCCAGGAGTGAAATTGCTATGCCAAAGAAAATATGTATTCTTATGTTCTAATGGCTGTTGCTGGAATGCTCTTCAGAAAGCTCGAAATAGTCCCATTTCCTGGATTTGAACAAAAGTATCCATTTCCCCACATCTTCCTGGCAGTAGATGTTACCTCACTTAAAATATTTGCCTTTCTGATGGCTGAAAAATGATTTCATCATTATTTTAATTTACATAGCCCTGAGTTTGAACACCTTTTCATATCTTTATTGATACGATATTTTGGATTTACAGTTCTGCAATTTGCTTATTCATGTGCTTATCCCCATTTAAAGTTTAAAAATAATTTATTCTATTTTAATAGCGCATTAGCATAGTACAAATATGAATCTTCTGTTTTCTGCAATATTTCCCCCAACCTATTTTTTGTCTAAATTGATTTCGTTATCTGATGCCAAAAATAAGTTTTAATTTTTATATTATCAAAATATTTTGATGATAAAAAATTATTTTTCTTTTATAGCTTTGGGGTTTTTTAGACTTACAAAAATTGCCTGCATTTATTTTAGGAGTAACTAAAAAGACTGATGGAGAAATATACTTCTGGGTTTATTGTATAAAACCGTCAACAGTTAGCGATCCATTTTGGTGTGTTAGGGCCAATTCAAAAGCGATGACAATAACAATCCACTCAGCAAATATTTATTCAGGTCTTACTATTTAGCAGGTTCCATAGAATCATACACGTGTCATTTCACTGACCCTTCTAAACACGCGGCGAGGCGGATGCCATTATTACTCCCAGTTTACAGATGAGGAGGCTGAGGTTCAGGGATGTTGAGGAAGGTTCCCAAGGTTATGAAGCAGGAGGTGACAGGGCTTGCTTCCAAGGCCTCGACCCGCGCTCTGGAGCCCACGTCATCACGCTGGGCACATAGCCACAAAGCAAGCTCGAGGTGTGCACAGGCCCACACACAGATGTACAGAAAGCGGGCCTATCGATGGGAACAGGGACCCAGAGGGTCACCAGGGTGGACTCGTCAGAAAGGCCTGCCTTCGCTGGGGATGCAGGTTGTACCTAGGATGGGGGGTGCTCTGCTAACCCCGATTGGCTCTTACCCCGTGACATAGGACAGCTTTTGGCCTTAAGGGCCCAGAGGCAGCACTCTGATTGGGGCCGAGGTCATATTTCCATATAGATCAATATCATTGCCGGACAGCAATAGCTTGCTACCTGCTTGCGATGGTTAATTTTATGTGTCACCTTGACTGGGCCACCGGCTGTCCAGATCTTTGGTCAAATATTATTTTGGGTGTTTCTGTGGGAGTTTTATATGAAATGAACATTTTAAATGGTAGAGTAGAGCAGATTGCCTGCCAAAATGCGGTGGGCCACATCTAATCAGCCGAAGGCTCGACTAGAACAAAAAAGACGGACCCTTCCCTGAGTAAGGGCGAATTCTCCAGCAGACTGCCCAAGGACGTCTTCCAAGTCACGGGCTCTCCTGGGTCTCCAGGCTGCTGGCCTGCCCTGCAGGTCTGGCCTCACAGTCATCATTGCAGGAGCCAATTCCTTATAATCAATCTCTTCTTGTTCATATACCAACCCCACTGGTTCTTTATCTCTGGAGACGCCTGACTAGTACACAGCTGGACTGGAGCTGTTGGTGCTGCTTCTTAGATGGTGTACAGGCTCTACCTCCGAGGGGACGGGCATCTGTGAACTCTGTCCTCTGCCGGGAGGAACTACTGACTTATTGAGGCACAGATTTTCCACTGGCGGCAGCATGAGGCACTGGGACCAGCCATTGTGAAGGACTTCCAGGAGAGGAACAGTGCTGGGGCCCATTCAAAGGGAAAGGTGAAAGAGTCCTGTGTGCTTGAGGACATGGCAGGGGGATAGAGTAAATGACCCTCTCTAGGTATTCGAGAATGATCTAGAAGGTAGCAATTGTTGTCTCTCATAAGAGTCATTTTTTTTTTTCTCAATGCTTAAGACTGAAGAGTCCTGCCAAAGTCCAGAGATGGTGAGGGGTTCCCAGGGTCATGGTCAGGCGGAATCACCAGGCATGGGTGGGTCTTCCGGGGTGGACCCCGCTCAGCATTGGCTGCTTGCCATGGACAGTGAGATGGATCCGGAGCTGCATCCGGTTTACGTCTTTCATCTCCAATGTCGGCTCCTCTCTTGGGCCTCCCTGCAGAGCCCCGCGATTCTCCGCACAGGAAAGTGGGGGGCGGGGGGCTTTTGCATTCCTTGAGTGAGAACTCAGTTCCAGGCCGGCTCAGTGCCTGTCTTGCAGTGAGGCTGTGAATCCTCACATTGTCTCTTGGGGGCGAGAGTTGCCGTCACCATTTAAAAATACACATTCGTTTGCATTATTATTGCAAACTGAATTCTCGTCCTGCATAAGGTGGTCAAACCACACATAGGAATATGGAGTAAAAGGTGATTTTCCACCTCTATTCCACGTCCCCACCCTCTAGTTCCACCTTGACCATGTGGAATGCGTACTTCTAAGTTTTCTGCCAACACAGGTACAAACATACACGCATAGGGTTAAAAAAAATTTTTTTTTGATAGAATATACCTAACATAAAATTGACCTTTGAACCCTTCTTGAGTGTGTAGTTCAGTGGCTTTGCTGTGCAACTGTTTCCTGCCACTGTTTCCTGAATCACCAGCCTGAGGCCTTATCTACTGCCTTTCTGCTGTGCAAGATGAGGCTTTTGCCCACGCACGCCGACTCCACTCGCCATGCCCTCCCGTTATCAATTTTCGGCACTTTACTCATCATTGCCTCGCTCTGAGGAGTCCATCGCCCCCTCTGCTTCCTGGTCCCGTGGGGCTGGCGGACCCTCCGGCCGCTCCCAGAGCTCGTCGTGCTCAGACGAGCCCCTCCAGGCCCCTGGCTTCCCTGCAGCTCCCGATGTCCTAGCTCACGCCCGCGGGGACCAGCCTGTCACAACTGTCATGAGACCATTGGCCTTGGGTTCCTTTTTCTGTCACTCTGTCCTTCCTCTTGTGTTCCGTTCCCCTCTGCAGGCTCTGCCACGGTCCCCTGCAAGGGGTGGAGGCGTCTATCTGGCCAAAAGTCTGGAGGCTTTATGGGGACATTCAGTTATGGGGTCCCGTGGCCCAGCTCTCTGCTGTGGCCTCCCCATCTTCCCCATCGGCACTTTGAAACAGAAACGAAGCACCCCAGGGCGCGTTCTGTTATTCTTAAATGATATGCCTTTCTTATGTTCTCAGAAAAAGAGACGCAAAGCCCACCCAGGACTGACGGGCCTTTGACGAGGGTCAGCAGCCCATCCCCAAGCTCTCTGGGTTTGCAGTTGCCAGCCCGACCCCTTACCTTTCAAATATGAACAATGGGGCCTTTCGTGGGAGGGGCGGTGTCACTTCTGCTGGGCCCTTCTGAGTCACTGCATATTTTTATGTGTTCAGTAATATGCTGTGTGAGTCATTCTCCAGCTTGGGGGTATTTTGGGACGTGAGCTGTTTTACTTATAATTGCAGAAAAAAATCAAATATTACAGAGGTGATAAAAAATACAGCAAGTTCATATGACCCAACTCAGTGTGTGTAGAATGCCGGGGCTGGGAGGGGAGCCGGGGGCCGGGGATGAAGTCATTGCGAAGCGTTCTTCGGGGAGGGCGGGCACGGCCAAAGGCCAAGCTGGACCCCTTTTTGCTGACGCTGAATAAGGGGGAATAAGAGGGAGAGTGTGACGGTGCTGGTCTCTTGATCCAGTTCCTGAGGGTCCCGGGGAGCGGGGGGCTGTGCCCTTCCAGATTCTACTTGTTAGACTGAGTGTGCTGGGTGGGCAGGGGCTGGACGGAAGTGGGGGGGTGCAGAGGGTCTATGTCCATGACGGGCTGAGGCTTCGGCTTGCAGGGAGCCCCCCGGAGCCCCGTCTCGAGGAGCTGGGGGCCAAAGTGGCCACTCCCGCTGTGGACAGAGCTGAAGCTGGTGCATTCGCTTGGATGAGTTTACGGGGCACGAAGGGGTGCCAAGTGGTCCCGCAGAGCTCCTCGGCAATGGAGAAACTGAGTCATAGTGTCAGAGGCTCCAGAGAGGCAGTTGTGGGGTCAGCGCCTAAAATAGGGACGAACATCACCTCCCCCCACCTGCATGTCCCCCTGCCGCCACGCTTCCTCTTTTGTGCCATTGACCTCGGGTAAGTCATTGGCCCTCTGCGGGCCTCAGTTTCCCCATCTCTAACCTCAGACTAGATGATCAGTGAAGGCTGACCCAGCCTGAAAGCTCCGCTTCTCTGTCGGGCATCTGTTCATCAGGCTCCGGGCCTCCAAGGTCAGGGCCCCTGTCCCTCTGGGAGCCCAAGCCTGCAGGGTCCTGGGGCAGGTCCTAGAGAGCAAGGTGTGGCCCAGGTACAGGAGTTCCAGCGTGAACCGCATTCCGAGCACCAGTCTGCCTCTCGGGCTGCGGGCCTGTCTCTTTCTATTAGTTTAACAAGCCGCGGTATTAATGAGATTGCTCTATAATTGAACCTTTTCACGGGTCCCTCGGTAATGAAATTATGCTAATTTGCATTCAGCACCACCAGGCATCCATCACGCGGGATCAGCCGGGAGCGGCCGGGGAGGCGGCGTGAACACACCGCTAATTATCACCGAAATGAACAAACCCGGCAGTATTATTATTTCATCTTCTGCCCCTTCCCTTCCTCGCTGCCCAGCTCTCCCGCCCCAGCCATATTTTTGTCTTTTCGTCCACGTGACCGGCTGGGCCGGGCGGGGTAGGGCGGGAGGGGGCACCGGGAGGGTGCCGCGTCTCCACTGTGTGGCAGCATGGGCCAGGGAACGGCGCGCGCTGGGGACCCGGCCGGCTGCCTGTGTGTCTGTGCGCGGGCGGGCGTGAGAGGAGGACATGCTGTTTCTCAACATGCGTGCAAGGCCTGCCTGGGTCTGGCTGTGCAAACACACCTGTGTGTGTGCGGGCGGCTGGGCGCAGCCGTGGGTGTGTGCCGTGCTGTCCAGGTGCCAGACGCCAGCGCGTGGCTGTCTCCGCAGGTCCGTCTGCAGGTGCGGGAGCGCGCGAGCCGCTGCCGGTCGTGCGGTGGAGGGTGGCCGTGCGTGTCTCTGACGCCTGGCTGGGAATACGTGCACGAGTCCCTCTGCGTGCCCTTGTGTGAGTGCGTGGTGCGTGTCCCTTTGTTGGGTGTCCCTTTGTGCCAGGCCCCCCGGTGGGTGCTTGGGGGCGAGTGGGCTGGCAGGGGGAGTGGCCATTGAACCGCTTCCTGCCTGTCTACCCGGGTGGAGCATGTCCCAGCTGTGCCATCCATCGGCTGTCCTCTCTGGGCAAGACTCTGCCTTCTCCGAGTCTCAGTTTTCCCAGCTATACATGGGGTGAGAGAGACATCGGCTAGTGTGGTAGCCGAGGTCTGTACCAGCAATGCTGCAGCTCTAAGAATTGTGGTTTTGGTGGAGTGGATCTTCTCATGCAGTGGCTAAAACCCTGGGCCAAACTGAGATCATTAACATGCTAGGAAATACTTAAAAACTAGCTTGATGGAAAAAATGGTATGTGTGTGTGTGTGTTGTGTGTGTGTGTGTGTGTTGCACATGCATGCATGAAATTTACTTACACAAAGGAACGCAGCCCCCAATTTACAAATAATAACACCATCTATGATACTTTATATTGCAAGTTCCACATAGCCAATTGATTCTTCCAGAATGTTTGGTGGATTCTTGCCAAACTCTCCTATTCACACACAACCTGTAGTTGCAATTGACGAACGGGCGTGGTTACAAAAAGGAAAACAACGAAAATGGATGTCAAAACTTCACTCGTTTGTCAGTGATGTGAGCGACTTCTTGCCGAATTGAGCAACAGAGTTTGAATATCGGAAGACTAGTTCCTCTGCGTTTCGTGCTACAAGCAGTACGGTGGCTACAGACATGACCCTTTTAAGTCTAAGATGCATTATTAACATTTTCTTCATCAGTTCCTTAAGTCGAGACAATCAGCAAGACAATAAATCGACCTGTGCTTTGTAGCATTTGCTGATCTCCACCATGTAAACACCCCTACCATGGCCAATTTCAAGCCACCAACCCCGATGTCGCTGAACCTGGACTTGTGAGATGCACAGTAGCACCAAAGTATATAGTATTTTCACCATACAGATGAGATAGACGTAAATAACCTCAGGAACATAGATAATAGTAGGGTAATTAGTAAACTAAGTGATGAGTCTTTGAGTATCATCTTTGTTTTTACGGAATTTATTTGATCGTAAATTATATAATTTCGTTGTTTTTAATAGCCTTTATTTAATTGTAAATTATACAATTTCTTGCCTAATTGCTCTGGCTAGAAGTATTTCAGTGTTGAATACAAGCGGTGAAAGCGCATCCTTGTCTAATTCCTCAGCAGGAAAGCTCTGCGTCTCTCGTCTCTCGCCATTGAGTAGGATGTTCTTGCTGTGTTTTTCATAAATGCCCGTTGTCATGTTACGGAAGTTCTCTTGTCTTCCTATTTGGATTATGTTAAATACATTTTCTGCATCAATTGAGATGATTATGTGTTCTCCTGCTTTCATTCTATTGACGTGGCATATCATATACATTGATCTTGAATGGCGAATCACACTTGCATTACTGGGATAAGTTCCACGTGGCAGGGTGTACAGTGCTTTAAATATACTGCTGGATTTGTTTTGCTAGATTTTTTGTCGAGGGTTTTTGCATCTATAGTCATAATGTATATTAGTCTCTAGTTTTTCTCTTGTGTTGTTTTTTGCCCGACTGTGATATCAAGGTAATGCTGACCACATAAACATAAAACGAGTTAAGAAGTGTTACTTCTTCAAATTTTTGGAAGTGTTTGAGAGGGACTGGTGTCAATTCTTTAAATGTTGGGTCGAATTCACCAGTGAATCCATCTGATCCTGGACTTTTCATTGTCAGAAGGCTTTGATGACTGATTAAGTTTCTTTATTTGTTATAGGTCCATTTAGATTTCTATTACCTCTTAAGTCAGTTTAGATAATTATTATGTTTCTAGGGATTCGTCTATTTCATCTAGGTTATCTAATTTTTTGGTGTGTGTTGTCCATAGTAGCCTCTTTTACATTTTTAAAAAATTTTCTGTAAGGTCAGTGGTAATGTCCTAAATGTCAGCCAGAAGTAAAAGTTTAGAGTCTTAAGAGGTTTTGTGTGTGTGTGTGTGTGTGTGTGTGTGTGTGTATCCAGCCTGTGTGTAGCCTTCTAGACACCTCAATATTATTTTCATTTCTGATTTTAATTATTTAATTATCATCCCTCTTTTTTTTTTTTTCCTGTCAGTTTAACTATAAGTTTTCCAATTTTGTTGATCTTTTCAAAGAATAAACTTTTGGTTGCTTTTTAAATTCTTTTTCTTTTCCCTATTTTCTCTGCCCTCAATCTTTGTTATTTCCTTCCTTTGGTTTGAGTTCGGTCTTCTTTCCTTGCCTGATGTGTCAAGAGAAGTTACTGATTTGTGATCTGAAACTTTCGTAGTGTGTATGTTGGCAGGGGTGGTGGTTTCCCATAGATTTTTCTATTTTTGTTCATTTTTTTTTCATTCTTCTTTTCTTGCTTCTCTGATGGACCTATCTTCAAGTTCCTTGACTCTTTCTTCTGCCTGCTCAAAATGTAATTGAGCTCCTCTAGTGAATTTTCCCCTTTAGTTGTACTTTTAAGCTCAAGAATTTCTTTTTAGTCCCTTTTAAAATAATTTAAATCTCTTTATTGATACTGTCTAGGTGTTGAAACATTCTTCTCCTGATTTCCTTCAAATGTTTTTGTCCATGGTTTCCTTTGGCTCTTTGAGCATATTTAAGACAGCTGATTTAAAGCCTTTGTCTAGTAAGTTTATGTCTGTGCTTCTTCAGGTGTAGTTTCTAGAAACTTCTTTCTTTTCCTGTTAATCAGCCAGCCATACTTATTTCTCTGCAGGCATTTTTGGTTGATGCTGGACATTTTCAGTATAAAATGCATAAGGCTAGAAATCGGATTCCATCTCTCTCCTCAGCTGCTTGTTGCTACTAGTCGTGGGCTATATAGTTGGTTTAGTTCTTTGCCTCTTGTGGTCACAGAAATCTCTGCTTTATCAGATTAATCATCAGGAAGTAATTTGACAGAGATCTCCTTTAATGCTTGGAACAAAAAAAAAACATAAACACAACAACTCCCCCACACCCAGACCTCTCCCTGTATTTGCATATTGGCTCTGTGTTGGAGGGCACTTCTGCAATACTTAGTCATATAATTTATAACGCAACCATAGATTCTACCTCCTGCTTTTATGGATCTGATCCTAAATGTCAGCCAGAAGTAAAAGCTTAGAGTCTTTACAGGTTTTTGTGTGTGTGTGTATATATGTATCCAGCATATGTGTAGCCTCTAGACACCTCAGTATCCGTAAGAAATTTTCCAAGCCCTTATCCCACTACGGATCTCCTTCCCCAGCTTCTTCCTGCACAGGTTTTTGGTTTGTCTGCCACTTTTCCTATTGTCCCTTGCCCTAGGTGTCTGTAGGTGGCATATATGTTCCTTCCAATGCTTTTGACAGGTGCCTTTTGACAGATGAGAGAGTTTTGAGATAGGCCAAACAAAGGCAAGACTCTGAAATCATTCTGCAGAAAGTCACAGGCTAGGGCAAGACACACAATCACCGTTCTTTGAAAACAAGGTCTGCATTTCCCCTTTTTATCACTGGAAAGTGACACCACGAACGTGGGCTGGTGTCCCTGTGGCCACTGCCAGGTTGGTGAGTCTGGAATGGGAGGTGGGTAAGCTAAAATGCCACCGAGCTCTCGTACCCAAATCCAGCAGCTTACTTCTTCATTGCGCATTTCTCTGTTTGTTTAAAGTTTTCGATTAGATTCCAGAGTTTTGATAAAGTTGATTTTGGCAGTTTTTGTAAGTCTAATTGTTGCTTTAGCGGAGGCATGGAATTTTGGAATTTCCTACCATTTTTGATGATGTCAGCTCTCCCCTTCCCCCATGCCTGGTTTTGATATTAGGATGATCTTGGCTTTATAAAACATGTGGGGAAATCTTCTACCTATATATTTTAGAAGACTTTGTATAAAACTGGGAATATTTTTCCCCTCGGAGTCTAATACAATTTACCATTGACATCACCAGGGCCTGTAGTTTTCTTTCTGGAAAGGTTTTATGGTGATGGATTTAATTTATTTAATAGGTAGAAGGCTATTAACATTTTCTATTTTATTTTGTGCCCATTTGGATATGTTTTATTTTTAATTTTATCTAAGTTGTTGAATTTACTGGAACAAATTTGTTTATTTCCTTATTATTATTCTAATGTCTGAAGGATTCACAGTAAGTTCTTCCCTTTCCAATACTGATATTGGTAATTTCTGTTTTATCTCTTTTTTTTTTTATTAATTATTCTTGCCAATGTTCATCAATTGTATTATTAATCTTTTCAAAGTACCAACTTCTGGTTTTACTCTGTTATCTGTTTTCTATTTTACTGACCTCTGTTCTCATTCCTATTATTTCCTACCTTCTATTAATTTTGGGTTTCATTTGCTTTTCTCTTTCTAGCTTCCTTAGGTAGAAACTTATAGCACTGACTTTTAAACCTTTCATTTGTCAAAAATATAAACACTTAGAGCTGTAAATATCTCTCTAATCACAGCTTTAGCTACATTTTCCAAATTTGAATATTTTTGTTTTTATTATCATTTGTTTTGAAATATTTTCTAATTTCCCTTGTGATTTCTTCTTTGATTCATGAGTTATGGAGAAGTGTGTCATACCACCTTCAAATAGTTTAAGATGAAAAAAAAATCGTGTTACTGACTTATAGATTAATTTCATTGTAATCAAATATTTTACTCTGAAATGTTAATCTTTTGGAATTTATTTATTTTTTTATTTTCTGACAAAGTATATGGTTTATTTTGGTGACCGTTTCATGTGCACTTGACAAGGATGTATATTCTGCGGTCGTTGGGTGTCACGTGTCTATAAAGTTCTGTTTAGTTAGTTGATATTATGTTCACATATTTTTGTTGATTTCTCACCCCCCAGGCGCAGTCATGCTCTGCCGTGGACCAAATTCTTGGTTTTGGGTTCTGCAGATTAATCAGGAATGGCCAGGGGCCGTGGGGCATCTTGGATCTAGAGATGGTGTTGGGGTCTGAGAGTTGGGGGGAGCAACCGACATTGAATTAGCCTTCATTTTAGGTCTCGATGCAGCAATTATGACTTCTGAATAGCAGTGCTTGTTACTGAGGATGGTCGCCTAAGCAGTGCACATAATTATTATAATCACTGTACCTAATGATGCCTAATAAGGGAGCAACATCACACAGAGGCGCGGTGGCTGCCCAGCCTGGTGGTCCGGGCTCCGGAGGGATGCCTGCCTGGGGCTGTTACAGGGCCGCCAGGCCGCCTGTCTGCTGGGGACCAGGGGCTACAAGGTGTGCAGGAAGAGAGAACTCCCAGAAAGAATGTGCCGGCATCAGCTGAGGGGCAAGGAGCGTGGGGGTGGCTGAGCTGGAGCCATCCCTCTTCAGCCCTTGGCTTTAAAGTCTTACGCTCATGCTAATTCCAGGCCCCGTGGGTTCTGCTTAGGGAAGGCAGAAATGGATGGTGCTTCATGGACTGGGCGTGGGCATGTGCGTGCGCGCGCGCGTGTGTGTGTATAAGAAAATAATCACAGATTTTTATAAAGGGTTATATGCCAAGCAATTTACAATCATCATCTCATTTCATCTCACTACGACCCCATTTTATAGATGGGAAAATTGGGCCCGTGGTCACCCCAGGTAAACAGCTGTTCATTCAGCCCTTTAATGTCTACCAGGCAGTGTACATGGACTGTCTCCCCTGAGCCCCATGACCATCCCTTCGGGCAGGTGTTATTACTGTTTTCTTATTTATTCCTATTCTATCGATGGGAAACTGAGACGTGGGTCAAACAGCCGATCCACGGCAGAGCCAAGGTGGGAACCTGGGCAGCCTCAGCACCGTCTCCCTCCCCTAATCAATACTTACTGAATAGCGAGTGCATGCCAGGCCCGGGCCCAAACGGATTCCATTCTCCTTGAGAGAGGCCAACCGAAATCGAATCAGCACATGCATATAATCAGTGACAGGCAGGTACGCAGCAGGAGAGCAGGGTGAGGAGACGGATGGGGAGACGGGTAAGAGCAGGGACCTGTCTGAGGGAGGAAAGCAAGGCCCTCACTCACCATGTCAAATGTGAGCAGAGACTTGTGTGCGGTGAGAGAAGAAACCGCGTCGATATTTCGGGGAGCAGTGGTCTCAGCCAGAGCAGGAGCACGTGCAAAGGCCCTGCGGCAGGGATGTGTGCTGACTTCCACGTCGCGAAGGGGCCAGGGTGACGGAGTGCCGCGGGCAAGAGGCAGAGGCACCAGGAAGGGTCCGAGAGGTGGCCGGGGCCAGCTCTTGCAGGCTTTGTCGCCCGGCTGAGGACTTGGCATTTCATTCTAAACAGGGTGGCCAACCCTGGGAGAGTTCTGAGCAGAGGCAGGGCTTGGGTGAATTTTGGTTTTGTCTGGCTGCTACGTGTGTGGACAAAGGGCTGTAAGAGTCCCAGAGATGACCATGGCTTGAACCACAGGAAAAGCGCAGTGGCACTGGTCAGAAGTGGTTGGATTCTCCCTGTTTCAAAGGAAGGGCTGGTTTGCTAGCAATTTGGGTGCGGGGCGACAGAGAATGGAGGGGTCCTCGAAGATGCCTGTGTGTCTGAGTTCGGGTCAGGGGACCCTAAGAAAAGGATTCCAGTGCAAGGGGTTTATTTGAGAGGCGCTCCCAGGAGGCACCCAAGGGGAGAGAAGTGAGTTGGGGAAGCAAAGGCAGCCAAGAAAGAAGCAGAACCAAGAAGTCACCCCTGTGGGTGTCTTTAGCTTGGGAAAATTGGGGCCCTGGGTGAGCAGGGTGGAAGCATAACATCTTAGAAGCCCCATCTGTCAGCAACGTGGGCTCTGTGGTCAAGTCCCAAGACTTTGGTAGAAAGTAGCTTCAGGTCTAGAGGCCAGTGCCCAGCTACGCCAGGTTTCTGGCCAGACAATTGGGCACATGGCCACGTCATCTCCCAAGACACAGAAGTTGTGCTTTAGACAAACGCAGGACACTGGACGACAAGCTTTATTTGGATCAGGGGTTGGCGAACTACGTTCGAACTCTGATTCGGAGATTCCTTTGGAGTGAGGACGCGGGGAGGAAGGTGCTCAGAGTGACCACCTCCAGGGCCGCGTGGCGGGTCAGCTGCTCCCTGCATGAAAGTCCCTCCTCATGGACCAAGTGCCCCTGACGTACATAGAAGCTTGTCCTTCTCTTCCTCACACCTGCGCTTGGCTTTGAACACCGCGGTCAGGCAAGGATGCCGCTCCCTCAGGACTTTTTATCTTTCTGGGTCCATTGCTGACCGGCGCACGGTCTGTCCTCATTGCTAGTTTTTCGGAGGGAGGTTCTGATTGGCTCCTCTTGGGTCAGACCCTCTCCTCGTCCAATCACTGGGGGTGGGGGCGGAGCCTCGTGGTTGGAAAGCGGCAGGAGCTGGAGCGAGGGGTGTGGCCCGGGGGTTTGCCAGATTCTTCAGGGTTCGGGGACTCCCTCGAGGTTGCCAGCGCCCCCTCTGTACTTTGCCCTGCACTTGGCACAGAATGCGCGCTTAAGAAAACCCATAATTCTGATCACCTGAGTGCTTGCCTCTACCTCTCTATCTGTGAGCTCGACCTTGGGCAAAGCGTCTGATTTCTCCGCCTCGGTCCCCGCGTCTGGTTGGTTTGAGGATAACTGATGAGACCCGGAGCCTGGTGGAGGAGACGTCTCATCAGGAATGCGCATAAAGCACGAGTCAGCCCTCACGTCCTGTCATCTAGAAGGCGATATTGCTATTTGTGTTGTCCTGGTGATAACAATTAGTACCAGGGGTCCTGCACCCCCCTCCCAGGACCGCTCTGGCCAGCCCCATAGCCTTCCTGCCCTCTCCAGTCCACGCTCCGCACTGCGCCCGGGACCTGGCCTCCCAGTTAATGGGGTATTGTCCCTGCCCGGCGGGAACAAGGCGAGCTCAGCTGGCCTTAGTCACAGGTCAATTGCTTCAGACAAGTCCGCAGGGACTGGCGGATGCTCTGACAAGGGACGGGGTGCGGGAGGCCCCGGCTCGGCTCCAGGTGCCATAGAGCCAGCTTCGCCGTGGTTTGTGCAATTCCGCTAACCGAATTACCCGGAACCCCAGAGCAGTTCTCGGGAGAACAGGTGTGCCCTGGAAGCAGGGTTGCTCTCCTTCGGCATTCTGCTCACTTGGAGGCTGATAAGTCTCCATTGTGGGCGGAGTCCCTGCCCTGGGGGGTGTTTAGCGTCTTCTCTGGCTTCTGCCCAGGAGATGACAGTAGCAAAAAACTCCCTCCTAGTAGAGACAATCAGTAAAGCCTCTTGGGTGTAACATCACCCCCCCCTTGAGAACCACTGCCTTCGAGGATGATGCTTGGAGCTGTTTCCTGGAACAAATCCCATCCGACAGCCAGGAAGCACATCTGGGCGAGGCTGGGGGAGGGTGTGAAAAAGGGGGAGAGCTTAGGTCTGGCCAGAGAGTGTCGCAGCACTGGGCAGAGGGGATGAGCACGCTGAGAGGTGACGAGGGGCAGCCCCCGTGACTGCCGTGGGAAGCAGGTGGGCTGCAGCTGTGCCCAGGGAGGGGCCGGACTGGGGAGTGGAGGAGGGGGCACATTCCAGGTGGTGGGTGAGTGCGGGACAGGGCGGAGAGGAGCCTGGGCGCAGGTCGGGACCTGTTAGGGAAGGGAGTGAAAACAACAACAACAACAACAACAACAACAATAGCAGCAGCGGTGAGCAGCTGCCTTGGGTTTCAGAACCGACGTGGGCCAGATGTTTTGATGTTTTTCAGGCACTTCCTTGCATCATCTCATTTAATCCTCAGAAAATCCTTGCGAGGCCGATTTGACTGCGTTTCTCATCTCGGGGTGACAAAGCAACAGCTCCAGATGTTGTGAGGTTCACCGAAGCCTCACAGCCCCCACAGGCCAGCCCAGACTTCAAGGTCGGGCTGTCGACTGCCTGGCCTCACTCACCTCTGCTCTTCTCTGCCTAGAGCCAGCATGGCGGGGGGGGGGGACACAGAAGGCTCCCGCAGCTCCCGTGAGACCAGGGCTGGTCCAGCACGCGGATGTGTGAACACATGAACAAACGAATGAACGGACAGAGCGAGGCCAGAATCACCTTCCCACCCGACTCCTGGCTCCGCTCGCCACCCCCTGGCGTCGCCCTGGGGGCATCAGCTTTGGGGGCATCATGAGGCCCCGCTGTGTGGGCCCTTGCTCAGAGGGCGCTCTAGCATGGGTGCCGCATCAGGTGGTGGCCTCCCGTCCTTCGCTGGGGTGCGCCGGAGAAAGGGGGAGAGAAACAGCCGGACAACAGGAAGAACTTCCACGTGACACTGAACGCCGTGCACCGTGGGGAGTGCGGCCCGGGAGAGCTTTGCCACGTCCCTGTCACCGCTCCTGTCCCTTGCTGGGCCTCGGCCCCTCAGTCCCAGGATGGGCCCCACGGGACACCCCCTCCTCGGAACTGGAGGTTCCAGCTTGGTGCCTCATTTGGGTCTTGGGGGGACCTTTCTGATTCAAATTCCCTTGGAGAGCGCGTCTTGCCAGGACCCAGGTCTGTGGTCCTCGTTAGGTTTAGAAGCCAGGAACGGGCGCGGGGGACCCCCAGGGAGCCCCACGGGTCTCATGTGGTGACAGATGCTGCCACAGGCCTCTGCTTTGTGTCAAGCTGCCTGTGACAGGCCACTCGGGAGCTTTCGCCTGGGGTCTTCCCGGGCCGAGCGCTATACCCAGCAGGACCTGGGATCATGAGCCTCTGTGGCCACATTGTCCTCAGTTTCCCCACCTGCAAAATGGAAATCACAGTAGTTAGAGCACAGGGGTGAAGAGGTCCTTTGATGTGTTTCCCAAACTTCATCCGTTGTCTGCCTCCTCATGAGTTTGGCTGTGGCCACAAACTACCTGCACTGTGCTTATTTCTCGTTTAAGAAGTTGCGTTATAAAATTGCGTAATTTAATGATCCTTTCAACTGGCCGACTTTTAGAAGACTTACCCGGATCTCCTTCCAAAGGAAATTCTTCATGTTATTCACACGAGAGGAAACCTATTGTCACTCACCACAAATGGAAAAGGATGAGCTCACACGACACGGCCCCACGGTAACTGTTTATCCACGTGAGAATGAAATCCTCCTGCCTCAGAGCCGCGGGGGGTCCTCCTGCGTCTTCTGCAGCACGTGGAGAGATGGACAGACAGGCGAACGAATAGACAGGCAGACGGACAGACGTAGGGCACTTTGCAAGTCGGGAGCGTAATCACTAGTCACTCGGTGACGGCTGCCATGAGGACAGGAAGCCAATGTGTTGTCTGCCCCTTGGGAAGAGGTCGCTGGGGTGGTCAAGGGGACCCACTTTGCTTTAAGAAACTGCCGTATTTCTTCTCCTCTGCTAATTAGTCGTGCAATCTGTCACTGTGGTAAATGGCGGAAATGGCGACAGTCCTTTACTCTTCCTGGTAAGAGGTGGGGGCCATTTCTCGCCCCTTGAATGTGGCCCGGCCTCGTGACTGGCTTCGGCCAGGAGTGGCGGCCTGCAGGCCCGAGCTGAGAGGAAGAGGCCCTCACGGCGTCCACCCTCTCAGGCCACAGACTGTCCACCGGGCGATGCTCCCGTCTCCGTATATTTGAAGAATTGAAATGACGCCATTGCCATGTGAGCAAGACCGGCCCAGCCTAGGAGAGACCCGGAGCTGTCCTGTCTCAGGGCCACCAGCCACGGCCACCTGACCCCAGATGCAGGAGGGAGCCCAGCCGGGTCAGCCTCGCCTGGCTCAGAGCCGCAGGCCTGCTCAGCCCGCCACTGCTTGCGAGGGGCCACCAGCGGCTTTGGGGTGTACGCTATGCAGCAGGAGCTGGCTTTCCTGTTTTGTCTCGTCTGCTGGTGAGCCTGTGCGCAGGCATGGCGGCTTTATTCCATTCTTTGATTCGATTGGTCTTGTTTCCTTAATTTTCTTTCCTTCCTTTTTAACACCCTCGTGTGTGGTGCCATTTCTAGCTTGTCCTTCCTGCAGCGACATGAGGTACGTGTATACCAAGTGCGCCGAGGCGTACAGACTCGAAGCTCCATTTTTTTAAGGCTACCAGGCCAGGAAGAGGTTGAGCCAGGACTAGAATTCAGTTCTGGGCGTTCGTGTTCTTAACCACAGGGCAATACGACCTGGATGCAGCCGCCCCAGCGACCTTGGCCCACTGGACAGGTAAGACTGGCTCCTCGAGAAAAAAGAACCAGTGTGGGGCCCGCTCCCTGCCGGCGGAGCGAGCCCAAGGGCGGCGGCTCTGCAGGGCTGAGGATGGCGAAGGGGAGACTCAGTACGGCCTGCCTCAAAGGCAAGGCCTCCTCCGGCCCCGAGATGAGACGGGACCGTCCGCGGCACGGCACGCTCCTTCCGCAGTGCGAGACCCGACAGAGAGAACCACGCCATGTCAACTGAACTCATTTGTGCATTTCCCCCTTCCCAACGGGGCTCTCCCTTGAGACCCGGGTGTTAATGAAATCAAACAAAATGAAAATGGGTAAATCATTGCGGAGCCGTGAACACCTCCGCAGGGCCACGCCTCACTAGCTCCCAATACCTCGCGCTCGGGTGGCGGCCGGAGAAGCCGACGCGATGTTGTCCCACGGGCGCCGTGGTGGCAGGGAGGCACAAAAGAGACAAGACATTGCAATCAGAAGGTCGCTGACCCGGGCTTTGGTATAATTATAGAATTTCATCCCGGCCAACTGGACTGACGGCTGAGCTCGTTGGCGAATTAGCGGCGAGAAAATAAAGCAATTTTTAGCTTCCTCGAAAGAGCCGCCACTCCAAAGGGGGGCGTCTGGGGTGGGGGGACAGGGGATGGATGGAGAAGAGAGTCCCGGCTTGGCAGCGGCCCGTCATTTGGACTCACCAGGCAGAGAGGTTTTCATTCGGACCTGGGGGAATGCGGCCGCGCTGTCTCAATGGGATAATGGGATGACCCTGCTGCCTTCGGCGTTTGTCTCCAGAGTGGAAAGTGCAGAGACAAGAGTCTGGCCCACCTGCCCTCTTGGCCCAGAATCGGGAAGATTTTCCTTCCCCCCGCCCCGCCCCGGATGGTGCCCAGACCCTTCTGACTCCTATCCCTGGCTTGGCCTCAGTATTTTCTTTCGTCGTGAAACGGGGAGTGAGAACATCCACCTCGTGAGGGGGTGGTCCCGGGGGGGGAAAGCGCTCTGCGTGTTAAGAAGAAGCATGGCCTCCCTTGCTGTTTCGCTCCCCAAGCCTTCATTATTAAACTCCCTTCGAGGTTTCAGCCGGCGTTGTTGACGTCGAGCATCGCTCCTCGCCCTTGTCGCTCATGGCTTCATCGCGCGTTGCTGTATCTGCTCACCTACCAATTGCACACGTATTGGGGTTGAACAGCCGTCAGCCAAAGATGGATAGCAGTTGGTGGATGAGTAACCCAGCGTCCTTGCTCTTGGGCGGGACGAGGGGTGTGTGCGCGGTACGTCCTTGGCAGCGCCGAGCCCGGCGCCCACGGCAGTGACCCGCCCTCTGATGCAGCCGAGTTGGCTTTCTTGCTGGCCCTCATTTCTCCACCCCTCTCCCAGTGCTTCCTGGGGTCATTTCTTAACCTGTTCGCCCTCAAATCCTCAGCACGGGGGCTGCTTCTGGGGGCCAACCCAGCCTCAGACTTGTGTCCCTAAGCTCCCAAGTCCACACTCCCAGGCTGGCTCTTGTCTCCCCTCATACCGCCCAGTGCTGGGGTGGCATGGGGGCCCAGCCAGGGGTGGCAGGCTGGTCCCTGCATCTTATCTCTTCCCGGTCCCTTCCCTCGCCTTCCCCCTTCGTGAGCCAAAGCGCTCCGGCTCTAGCCGACAGCTCTCAGAGCTGATGTTTTTCTCCCCCTTATTCCTCTCAAACATTTACGCTTCTCACAGAGACTGGAGTGGGTGACAGAGGATGCTCACAGGACCCATCAAGCCACTCCTTCGAGAGTCTGAAGGGGTGGGTCCGGCTGCTCTTCTGTAGAATATGGGGTGCTCGTCACCTAGTGCGTGACAGTCCAGCTCGGGGGCTTTCGTCAGCGAGGAAAGTGCCATCGACCGGCTTGTGTCAGAAGTGTGGTTCCCACCACACGCACCTTCCCCCGCGACCCCGCAACCTGTTCCCGGGTTTCTGCCCCACGGAAAGGCGCTCCTATGTGTATCAAAACACACGTACAAGGATGTTCACCAGCAGCACTCTTCAGGACCGCACGAAACAGGAAAGAGACCCGTGTCCATTGACAGTGAAAGGGAAAGTTACACCGTGACACAATCGTGCAGCGGAATGCCACACAGCGATGAGCATGCGTGGACCACAGCCTCGCCTGACGACGTGGGTGCACCTCACAAACGTCGCGCCGAGCCACCGAAGCGGACGTTGAAGAGGGAAGAAGGCTCACTCCCTGGTTCCGCTTATATGAAGTCCAAAAGCAGGCCAAGCTCATCGATGGCGTAGAAGTCAGACTCGTGCTGGTCTTCGGGAGGGCTGGCCGTGGCCGGAGAGGGCCGTGAGGGGGACACTGCTGGAGGACTGGTGGCGGTGTGCTTCTTGATGTGGGTGCCGAACGGCTGGGTGCGTTCACTTCATGACAATGAAGCCATCTGTCCATTCAGGATTTGCGCACCTCTGGCATGTTCGATGTTTCAGTTTCGGTATAAATGTATGAACACCATCCCAGGATACACCTGCTAGCGACATGCTGAGCCTCATAAAGAGAGGAAAGAGATGACGCCGGAGGAACTGCATGAATTAGCAAGCCTTGGCTGGCAGGAGAACGGGGAATATCCCTGGGGTAGGATTTCTGGAGCGGTTGATCAAGGAAGCCAGGACATCAGACTGACAAAGCAAGAATTTGTTGACTTGGAGGCACTTTCTTAGGACACAGGATTTAATACCCAGGCAAAACCCCCAAGACCTGTGATGGAGGCTTTTAGGAGCCTGGAGAAAGCAATGGCC
Source organism: Eonycteris spelaea (assembly GCA_003508835.1). Taxonomy (NCBI): domain Eukaryota; kingdom Metazoa; phylum Chordata; class Mammalia; order Chiroptera; family Pteropodidae; genus Eonycteris; species Eonycteris spelaea. The sequence continues at coordinate 5,196,696 of PUFA01000071.1, read as the reverse complement.
CATGCCAAGGTGAAGTAGAAATGCCTGAGTTGTGCTGGCAGATGGCAGAGGAAGGACAAGACCAGGAGAAATGGACGTGCAGTGTTGCAGGAGGCCAGAAGCCACGAAACTGAGACACAGAGAAAAGACAGCAACGGGAAGGAATAGCGTCGGGGACCTGCGAGACCGCTGTATGTGGCCTAAAACACGAAGGATCTTCAAATGCGAGAAGAGAGAAGGGGGACAAAAGTCTTAAAGAAAGAATAGCTAAAGTAGGTTTCAGATTTTCCAGCTTATGGTTAAACACCGTAAATCCACAGATCCAAGGAATTCAGCAAGACCGAAGCGTACGTGACCCTGGGACCAGCTGCAGCGGTGAGGACTGAAGGCCGTGCCGCTCCCTCCCTTCTGTGAAGTGTCCCCCAGGGGCCACGGAGCAGCTGGGCTCCCAATGTCCCTAAAGAAATGGATCTGGGGGGCCCATTGGATGCTGGTGGCCATGGAGACGCCTCCTTCAGCTCTCTCCTCGAGGGTCCACTGCCGCTTCCGGGCTAAGCCCGCACGTCCCTGGGCTGCTCAGAGCCGGCGACCGAGCGCACTGGGCGTCCTAAGCTGGACCGGTGCTGCCCAACGCGCACGCTGCTCTGCTCGGGTCCTTCCTGTGAACCTGGCAGAGACCGTCTTAGAACTTTGCCGCAGGCTGAGGCTCTCCTTGCTCTGTCTCCCTCCTGCTCCCTTTCCCGGGTGTCAGACCTGCGTCACAGGCCGACGTGTCACCCTTCCCCACCCCCTCATCCTCTATCTTTCACAGGCCCAGGGATCTCCCACGGCTCGCTTCTGCCCAGACATCCACTTCTCGAAAGACCTAACCCGGCCCGCCGACCTGCCGGAAACATATTCCTTTCTGTATTTTCCACCCCGGGCTTCTCTCTTTGCCCTTTTGCGGCTCTGGTCCAAATTCATGATTGGTTTATGTTTGGATTTGCTTGTCTGAGGTCTGCATCTCCCCCTGGACTGGGAAATCCGTGTGGATGGGGCGCTGTGAAGGGTTTCTGTAGAGGTGACTGCTGTGCCCCCAGGGCCTGGCACATGACAGATATTCTATAGATGCTTGTTAAATGAGTGTTCAGCACATGGTGGAGAAATTGAGGAAGCATCGAACATATGAAAAGGCTTTGAAAAACGCCAATATTCCGCTTGTCAGACGTGCCTACGTATGACCCGCGTTATTGCCAGGGCTGGTCCCTGGGGACTCTGTCTGTAGCTGTTTGGACCACATGCCCTGTGCCAGCACAGACTGCATCTCACCAGAAGCCGGGTGCAAGTCCCCAAGGTGTGGGTGACGAGCCACCACCTTGCTGGAGTGGGCGCAGTGGTGGTAGCATTGGCCCTTGAAAAGCATCTCTCTGAGATAAGCACTGAACAGTGCGTTTCTGAATGTGAAAGGGATGAAGAGCTGTAATTACACCAGGAGGGGTGGCGACGGAGCTCTGACTCCAAATGGTTTCTTTGAAGATGAAAGTCATTAGATTTCAATGAAAATCTAGGATGCGGCATCCAACCGACACAAGAATATTTAACCTACATCCTAGAGCGGGGTAAGCAATTGATAGCATGATTGATAATAATTTGATTGCAGTAATTGCGAAGGGGAATTGGAAAATGGTTAGAGTCGCAGGAAGCAGGCAATGAGTCGATGTTGTCTTTGTTGAGCCAAATTTTCTTAGAACGTTGAAGTTACTCCACACATTTTTTTTTTTTTTCTTCTTGGCCAGGAAAATGCTGAAATTATGCTGTAAGTAGGCAAATCATTCTGTAAGTCATAGGATCTCACCCAAACAAACCATCCAGAGGAAACACAGCCAGTCTCCTTCGGGTAAAACCTCTGTGATTGGGAGTCCTCAACCACCTGGTAAATACTTTGCCGAGCACTGATTTGATTTGCACGGCGGCAGCTGTCTCTGGAGGCACCTGCCCGCCCCCCCGCAGTGAATCGTTCAGAGCACGCCATCAGCTTCTGGCTAGAGCGCCTCGGCTGGGCGGCCCGGGGCCCACCAGAGGGGGCCGGGGTTACTGCTCCCGGGAGTAGCCCTCCACCAGGGACAAGCGGGAGTCACAGGGACCTTCTCAGCCCCTCCCGCCCCAGGGGTGCTCCGTGCAGTCTCCCAGAGGTCCCCAGGCGCATCGGCCCCCACTGCCCGCAGTGGTCACCTGCTCGTTACGTTCTGCGAAATTGCCTTCCTCCCTTTCCTATGGCCGCTTCCTAAGATCACATCCAAGAGCAACGACCCCGTACCCAGATCTCTGTTTTAGGGTCTGCTTCAGGGGGAAGCCACAGGAAGACGTGTGTCTGCAGGGGTGAGATGCAAAGGGCTGACAACCGGTGTAGCTGGGACCTTGCACAATCAGAAAGGATGCCAACGACAGAGCCGGTCCTGACCCTGACTTGCGTGCGCATGTGTGTGTCGGGGTGTGTGCGTGTGCGTGTGTGTGTGCATGTGTGTGTGCATGCGTGTGTGTGCGTGTGAGCATGTGTCGGTGTGTAAGGCACCCCCGACTTGCATCACTAGGTTGCTGGGAAGTGCCAGATACAGTGGTTGGGTGTCAGGGGCGCACGGCAGTGCTAATGAACAGGCAGGACAGAATTATTTCAATATTTTCTCTGACCGAGCGACACCAGCGGTTACTGACTCTGTACCCACTCTAAAATACTAGAAATTGATCCCAGTAGCTTCAGGGGTCGAGGAGGTAACGTAAGCACGTGAAGTAAGCCACACATGAGGAAAATCACGCAGCCACACGGATCTTTATTTTTCCGTTTTGATAACCAGGGGTAGAGAGGACTCTTTCCCGTCAGGAACACTGCAGCGTAAGCATGAGGACCGAGGGCAGTGCCGGCAGGGTGCTGGGAGCTAACAGGGTGGCAATGGGGAGACAGGAGAGTGGACACCCCGCTTTAGGGGCAGCCATGCCTTGCTTTAGCCATGACCTGTGGGCTGTGGGCCCAGTGGTGCCAGCTCTCTGTCCAGAGACTGTGGAAATTTGGGTTCTCATGTGACTTGCTCCAGTTCAAATAATCTGAAACCACTGTGGGCGGTTTTTACGTGTGGGCCGGGTCCAGTGCGCAGGCTGCTGGCGGTGACCCCTGTCCCGAGGACTGCGTCGGCATTCGAAGTTGCCTCTAACCGACTGGCTGCTCCGATCAGGTGGCGTGGCTGACCTTGATGTTGCTTCCTCCTGCCACTGGGCGTCTTCCCGCGTTCCTTCCCTCTGGTCCCTCGCGGTCATTCCCTGCCCGCGCCCTCGCCCCCGCAGCTCACTGCGTCGAGAGGTCATGTTCAGGAGGCCTGAGTGGCAGAGCGAGAGGCAGGCAGCTGAGAGCCAGATGTCTATAAGGAGGGTCTCCTCCCAGACCTCAAAACTAAGACGAAAAGGAAAGAAGAGAGGATACAGGGCTTGCTGCTTTGTTTTCACTTCCCCCCCTCTGGGCTAGTCAGGATTCTCAGAGTGCAAGCGACAGATTGGCAACTCAAGTTGACTTAAGCAGTAAAAGGAGCTTGTTGGTTTATGTAACTGCAGGGGAAGACGGACTTCAGGAATAGCTGGACACAGGTGCTCACAGGTATTAGAATTTTTCCTCTCCCTCTGCTCTATTTTTTTTTTCCAGCTTCAGTGTTAGGCAGGCTCTCCTCTTGAGGTGATGAAATGGCTTCTGGAGGCCTTGGACACTTGTCCTCACAACATGAATGTCTTTCCTCACGGGGGAGCCTCAGAAGTGAGTCCCCCTGTGAGCTGAGCCCTGCAGCCAGGGCGAGTGGAGTGCTCGGGGCATTTCTGCCCCTGTGGGGAGTGGAAGCGGGCTTAGCCCCACCCCGCTGTGTGGCTTGAGGACGAGAGGGATGGTTTTGAAAGGGAGACTGGATGCCTTTACCAGAAGAAGGCGGCATGGCCCATAGGCTGGCAGAGACCACAGGAATCTACCACGTCCATCACCGAAATGATGCGATGTTACAGAAGGAGCCTGGAGACGTTCCAGGGCCTCTCAACCTGTTTTCCTCTCGTCACATGGGAGATGGGGAAGCCTCCCCCCGACCCCTCCCCAGCAAGGCAGGTGTGCAGATGCAGGAATGCTGGACTTCCGAGGGAGCCGGGCCGCCCGGGGCCTCTCGCCCCTCCCCGCTCTCTGTCCCCTTTGCCTGCGGTCTCATTTTTGGTGAATTATCCGCGGAACCCAGTCTCAAAGTGAATACTCTGAATGCATTGTAAATAACCAGGCCAGTATGGAAAATGCTAACAATCCCCTTTGAAATTCTAAGCATGTCTGGTTCTGGTTTACAGGGAATTCTCTGAAGAGGTTTGGGCTTGAGGCTGCCACCGTCTCCTGAGGGCTGGGGTTGCTCTGCCCTGCGTGGCTGACTGCGGCCTGGCCGTGCCAGCCCCACCCTGGCCTGGGGAGCTCCGCTCGGCGTCCGGCGAGCACGCGCGTGCGTGCCCACGGCCGGCGTGCTGGAGCTGTCTGTGTGGTCCAGGCCGCCCCGCCTCTCCCCCTCTCCCCTTCTTCCCCACCGGGCCTCCCCCACCTTTGCCAGAACACCTTACTTTCCCAGAAGGCTGGGAAGCTAGAGGTTGGGTTGGCTTTGGTTACGCGTCTGCCATTCGCAGGTCGTTTTTCCCTCGCCCGGCTTCCGTGTCTCTATCCGTACGATGAATTCCACCGGGGGTTGCAGACTCCAAACCCTGAGAGCTGGGCAGGTGGCGTGAAGTGGTGAGACATGGGAGGGGCTCGAAGCGGCGCTTCCTGTCTGCAGGGCCAGCTGCTGTCGTCATGGCCGTCTGCTGCCACACCGCGTGGGAAGGCCAACGCGCTGGCCTTTAAAAATTTAAGATTGCGTGGCCATGGGCCGAATGCCACCTGTGTGCCGCCAGTGTGGGACCCTGGCTTGCAGGTCTGCCCATTAGAGTTCTCAGGATTCCTTTCAGGGGTTGGGGGCCTTTCTTTGCTGCCCCAACTCGGGATCCCCCAGCACTGTTCCTCCTGCCCTAGAGCACTGCGCTGCTGGTCCTTAGGTTGATCTCAGATGTTTGGTTTCTCCTCTGCATTCCCTTGAACTCAGGCGTGGTCGCGTGACTTGCTTTGGCCAGTAAAACGGGAGCAGACGACACGAATGGGCAGAAGCATGGAGATGCTGCAGAAGCTTCACCTGGCTCCGTTCTCTGCCACAGAGACCAGTATCGTTCCCGATGCTGGCTTCTCCATCCACCCCGCTCCCAGAGAACGCCTGGGCCTAATGGAGCCCCCCGCCGCCCCGCAGTGGAGCGAGTGAGAGCTCGTGCGTGGTTGTTACTGCAGCATCGCGTAGCTGATCCTGACTGTCACCAGTAGCCACGTTAACGGTTTTACGGCCCTCCCTCCAGAGCCCAGAGATGCTGCCAAACGGTGGAGAGGGTGTCAGGGCAGCCCTTTATTTGGTTTATTTTGTTCTCTACTGTGTTTCCAGTGATTAGCACAGGGCCTGGCACATAGTAGGTGCGCAATAAATATTAGTTCAGTGAATGAATGCATTGGCACATAGGAGGGTTTTAGGTACCAGGGTGGGTGGCCATGAAGTCCAAGAGAAGCTGCAATCAATGGTCGTATCTGGCGGCTCTTGGCTGGGTCCTTGACCAGTCCTTCCTTGGTTACAAATGACACCCCACAGTCTTAGGGGGCAACAGGAGCTGACTCCAGATTCCATGCTCCTAACCCCTAGGCCACGGGAGAAGCGGACAGGTCCCTGAATGGGACCCTAGTACAGCTCCGCCCTTTGCATCTGGCGAGGTCAAAGCCTCGGGCAGGACCCTTCTGGCCTCCGCTTCCTCATCCCAGCCTCCGCTCCTTCGAGCACCGCCTCTGGAACCGTCGTGATACGCGTGCGCCCCCCAATGATGATACGCGCTTAAACGCTTATTCTTTACTTCCGTACTTTCTCTTCATCCCAAGCAATATTTCTCATTCACAGCAGAACAAACCTGTAGCTGGGCCAAACTGCAGCATCGTGCTTGGCTTCTCTTCTACCACCTTCGATCTCGACGCTGCCTCAGAAACATGTCCCCGCTCTGGCTGCTGCTGCTGCTCTTGTCCTGCTGCTTAGCCCAGGTCCCCAACTCCAGCCACGCTGTCCTCCTTCCTGCAGCCCAAGCTTGCTGAGCTCTCTCCTGCCGTAGGTCCTTGGCACAAGCAGTTCCCTCCACCGGGGACCAGATTCTTGCGGCCGGATCCTCAGCCTCAGTTGCGATGCTGCCTGGCCTCTCTCTCTCTCTGATCGCCTGCTCCATTTTCCCGCTGCCGTTGTGACTTCCTGCTGTTTTCTTGTCCATTGATAGGGTGACTGTCTTTTCCGCTGGAACGATGCTTCTCAGCATCAGCTCTATTGGTATTTTGGGCCGGATCGTTCTTTGTCATGGGGACTGTCTTGTGCACTGCAAGATGTTGGCACCATCCTTGGCCTCTACCCATGAGACGCTGATTGCATCTCTACTTGTGACAACCAGAATGTCCCCAAAAGAGGTGGGGCCGCAACCGCCCCTGGTGGTGGAGAACCATCACTCTAGAATTGTGTCATACAAGAGAGACCATTACCTTCCTTACTTATCTCTGCACCCCCATGCCCAGCGCATGGCTCCATAAGTAATGGCTGAGCTGAACGACTTGGTGAGAGAATCATTAAAATGGGGGACTAAACGCATGTCACCCCCAATGCATCTCAATGCCCTTAATGCCCACGAGCTCCGCCGTTTTGGGAGAAGCAGACAGTGTGATCTCTAAGGTCACTTCCAGCTCACAGAAGAACGCCACACGTCTCCCAGTGTGAGGGTCTCCATCCAGCCGGGAGACCCCCAGAGCTGAGGCTCTAGGCATCCTGACGGGCTGTCAATTTTTTAATGCAAAACTGAAAGAAAAGTTTGCAGCCACGACATGGCGCAATCTGAAGAAGATAAATCACAGTTACTTGCAGCCGGCTGACAGCAGTTTAAGCCGCTGCAATCATCAGGCTCCAAGGGAGAGGCTTCTTTTATCTTACTAAATGCAAAAAGTAAGAGCTGAAATTGGCAATATCACGGCCCTCTCAGCGGCCGGGCTTTTTACATAAATATCAGCAAGCAGTAAGTAAATTCTGTTGACGAAATGTAATAAAACAAAGACTGTTTCAAATATGACCATTCCCCGATGCATTCTGAAGCCTCGTCCCACTCACTTATTACTCGCTGCTGAGATTATAAGGTTTGCTTTTATCTGTCAGAAATCAATATTTCAAACATCGGATAAAAGAGGAAATTGAACTGGGAATAGGCTGAAGTGCTGTAAAAACTACAAAGCACAATTATCAAAAAGCACTTAAAGTGCTTAATAGGACACACATATAAAAATGCTCAAATTAATGTCAGGGAACCATAATGAGAACTTTTCCTATGCTTTTTCATCCCGCGCAGTGTAATTTGAAGGCCGGCCAGTCCATCAATACGGTTTTCAATTTCTACGATGCCCCGAGGACCGTGAGCTGGGCATTTGTTAGAAATGAACCATTACATATGATTGGTTAATATTTCAGTTTATTGAAGACACATTATTTTGTATGGAGTGTTTAAGTTGTTGTGGTTTAAGCATTACAAGCAGTTATTACAAAAATAGCTCTTGGAGTAAACAGCTGGCACAGTCATGCTTTTAATAAGCACAGCGATCACGAGGAAATCGGATGTCTAGGAGCTGGTAGACGGAGGGAGGAAAGTTGTGGGGGCCCGTGGGGTGACGTGGGAAGGGGCCCTCGAGTCTTCTCGACACCCAGAAGACATGTTGAAAAGTTGATGAGGGTGTCTTTTTGTAAAGCAAATATCGTGTGGTTATTTTCTTGTTTTCCTCCTAAAAGAGAAGAACTGTTTTTCCCCTTGGTGACAGCGAACATGTTTGCCTGTTCCCAGAGAGAATTGCTCTCTGGTGTCATCCTAAGCCAGGGATCAGCCCCATTTTTCTGTAAAGAGCACACATGTTGGGCCTTGCCGGTCAAGGAGGAAGATCAAGGATGTTACGTAGACACTTCTGTTAGAAACGGAAAAGCCGTTCTCAGGGGCGGGCTGCAAAGAGCAGGAGGCGGCCATTTGTCTACTGACTCCTTTGCCAGTGGAAGCCTATTTTTACATAATTATCTAACAGTTGGTCATCAGGGCAGAGGCATAGGATAAACTCCACAGCCTCTTGGTCTGGCCCAAGAGGCCTGTGACCTGTGGCCTGTCCCACCGGCCTCCACCCCATACTGCCCTCGCCACCCACTGTGCTCCAGCCACTTGGGCCTCTGTCGCTCCAGTCCCCTCCTCAGCCTTTGTTCTTGGTGGTCCTACTGCCTAGAATATTCTCTCCCGGGCACCCTCTTGGGTGGCTGGTTGCTTCTCAAATTTCAGATTTTGGCTCGAATGCCCGACCTCAGAGAGGCGTCCTCTGGCCACCCCGGCCCGTCTTCCAGACACTCCCACAGGAATTCCTGTCCGGTGTTTCTGTTTGTTTTCTCGTCTGCTTCCTCCTCCTTTCAAGGGCAAGGACAGCATCTGATTTCATACCTCTGTACCCTCATACCAAGAACAAAATGGTTCTGGATACGGTTTTGTCTTGCAATGGTTTCAAGTCCCGTTTCACCAGACTCAATAATTATGAGTTGATTGAGTGGATGAGTGAGTCGGTGAATGAATGAATGAATGAATGAATGAATGAAACAATGAGGGACGGTTCATTAGATTCTTGGTTTGCAAATTAAACCAGTATAATCCCAGAAGGGCTGAGTCTGAGAAAGGCTGGACAGTCAAGCACATAGAAGACAGAAACATGTCTGAGCCTCAGAGCCTCAGGACAGTGGGTGCAGGGGCTCACATCTCTCTGTCTCCCATTATTCCCACAACAGATCCTGAACTTGTTGGGCGCCTAGCACCCAAGCTGGTACCCCTAGCTGGGCTCCCTGCGAGGGTCTGTGCAGACGGCCGTGCGGGAAACCAACAGCCTTCGCCTTCCTAGGCTGACGACGTGCCCCGGCTTCCTTCTCGCTCGTCTTCTACCTGGGAAAGCACAATGCAGACCCCGGGACATCTCACAGCCGCTCAGGGCTCCCTTGTTCCAGGCGCAAACAGGCACGGGAACGGAGTCACGTGCCCGCTTCTGGACCAATCACGCAGGACCGAGGCGGCGTCCCACTGCAGGACCGCGGAGGCCTCACCGCGCACGTGCACAGCACCTCCTTTTTGGAGGTGAGCGCGAAGGCTCAGAGGCGGCGATTAATTCCTGAAAGACCACAGAGCTAGTGAGCCGGCATGGTGGGGTTTGAACTCGGGTCCGACCGCACAGCCTGCGCTGTCTCCATGTTACGTATGCAGGGCATTAGATGCCACGAGGCCGCGGAGGGCACGGCCTCGGGGCCGGGCAGGCGGGGACCCTCCGGGAGTTATCAGGGGCGGCGCCCGCGGTAGCCGGTGCAGAAGAAGGGGATCGGGAGCGCCAGGTGAGGTTAGCGGGGGCAGAGGCCTGGCGCGTCTGTGCGCGGATAGGGCGCGGCGAGTTGCAAGTCTGGGGTCACAGGAATGTGAGGATGCCCTGGGCCACCATGGTGCCACTGGCTTATTGTCCAAGTACGTGTCTACTTGTCGCATCACACCCACCCAGAGGAGGAGTCTGGGACGATGATCTGGGCCGCCAGCGCCCTTCCAAAGCTGCTCTGCCCCTCCCGGGGGGAGCGACCGTCCTGCTGGGACCATTGAATTTCACTTTTCAAAGCAGCAAAGTGCCTCTCAAAGAGGAGAAAACGAGAGAAAGGAGATGTCTGCTCCCACAAAGGAGGAACATTACTCTAAGTAGAGGATTTTGTAATTATATTCATTTGAAATAATCAAGCATTTCCACCTATTAGGGGAGTCACACAGGAGGTGCTGGAGAAAGTGATCCAGCGTTTTCCCAGGGCTGCGCCTCATTGTTCACGAAGAAAAGGAAATATAGATTAGTCCCCTCTGTGAAAGGAGGCGGAAGGCCCCGGTGGAGCCGAGAAGGAGGGCCCGGCACTGGGTCACTGTGCCCTGGCAGCTCCGACGCCTGCAGCGGGCCAGTCGCTCGCCGGAGAGGGACAGTCAGGCACTGAGGCAGAGCCAGAGGGGCCCAGGCGATCGGGAGCGGGGCCGTGCGGAAGATATTGCCTGATAACGGGCGTGATCTGTGACGCCGGGCCCCACCCAGACGGTAGCCACTCGCCACCAGTGGCCTTGAAGCCCTTGCAATGTTAGGCTGGGGTGACTGAGGAGCGGGTGTTTTAGTTGTGGTTTCTTTTCATTCATTCAAATTTAAATTCAGATGGCCATGCACGGTGGCCCCATCCCAGACAGTCCTGAGGCAGAGAGGGTCAGGATCAGCCCCTCTAGGGTCTGGGCAGGTGACATCCAATTCAGGGAGGTGGCTGGGCCCATAAACGAAAGGCCTGCCTTGTGGTGTTTTGTTTTGTTTTGTTTTGTTTTGTTTGTTTGTTGTTGTTGTTGTTGTTGTTGTTGCTGCCTGCTACCCTCTTGGTCCCTCTCTGGTTTTCTCATTTTTGAGAGAAAGCAGATGAGCCCTGGTTTCTGGGGGCCCCGCAGGGCTCTCCCAGAGGGGTGACTTCTCTGCTTTCACTTTCTGCTTAGATCAGCCAGGCTGTTTCTGTCGGTTGCCCCCCGAGATCGTAAGTGACACTCTTTCCTTCAAGGTGCAGTCCAAGCGACTCTGTCTGGAACGTGTGGAAAGCGGGGGGTGGGGGCCTTGCTGTTTGACTTTCCTGCCCTGGGCCGTGCTGCGCTGAGGCCGCGTGGAGGCGCCGGCGTGGCCAGGATGCTGGGGACATTCTGTGGTGAGCTCGCCCCTTGGGAAATGAGTGCCCCTGGAACAGGCCCCTCCCCCGCACCAGTGACGCCTCCTTTTGTCTCTGCAAACGTGCGATGTTAAAATGTCGCTTGGGTGCAAACAGAAATAGCTGATCTTCCCAAAGATGCAGGATTTCACAAAAATCTGCGGAAGTGGTATCGGATGCCTGCTGGCCTCCCTCACCATGCCACCTGGGCCAGGAACCCATTAGAAGGAGAAAGCAGTCGCCAGGGATGACCATGCGCTGAGTGCTTCACTGTTCGATGTCCGACAATTGATAGTCAAGTCCTTTCGATGTCAACGACGAAGAACGGACTTTGGAAAATGGATGCTGCCTTTGAATAGTTTGGGCCAAATCACCTTTTTTTTTACACCTGTGCTGTGAAAATCTGTCATGAAGGAAGGATGTTATGTCATCCTATTAAACAATTTTGACTGGATACTAACCCCCAAATCAGACTTGAGTCCTTTATTTTATTTTATTTTTTAATTCTAAGATTTAACACTCTGTTACATTCATTGCCTATATTTTATTTCATGGAACATAAAGCAAAGCCATGTTTATAACTTTCAGTTTCAGTTTGCAAGATCAGGCCCCAGTCAAACCTGTTATCCACTGACTGCTAAGAAATGTTGGTTCCCATTTTAAGTGGCCGTTATTGGAACTGGTTATCCTGGGCCAACGAAAATATTCAGGCACATCCCTTAGTCCGTGCCCAGCCCTCTGCCAGGTCCCCTGGCCAGCCTGCATCCCCACTGGCCACGATGCCCTCCACCTGGGTGTCGTGTCCTGTTTGGCCTCTAATGGGTCTTCCCCAAGGCCCTCCCGGCGGGCTGGCTGCCCCTTGTGGCCCTGGGCTCTAAAAACCGGAATGCTCGAGTCCCCAGCTCCCTCTGCCCTCGCATCCTGCCCGACCCCCCACTGCAGGCGGAAGTGGGCAGGGTGGCCGCAGCCGCTCAGCAGCCCGGGCCACCCAGGGATTCCGGTCACTGTGGCTGCTCTAATTACTTTTTCGTCCTGCCTCCTTCTCGGGCACTCTGCATGCCGATGGTGCGGGGACCGGTCTCCACTGGGTTGGAGTGGTATTTTTTTAGCGTCTCAGCCAGTGTCCGGTTGACTGAGACATTTCGGGGAAGAAGCAGGTGCATTTACTTTTCAAGTATTATTATACTAATCAATTGAAAAATTACCTTCATGAATGACAGAAGTGCAGACCTTTGGAGTATTTCATTAAAGGGAGCAAACATTAATTACGAATCCAGCCTAACCTTGCACAGACATAAATTATGGGCCTGATCTATTTTCTCTGTGCTTAATTGCAAGCAGTGACTAGTTCTTTAAATTATTATCTGGTAGGCCTCCAATGAAAAGAGAATTTATGGAGTCGTGTCCTGAGGCCTCACTGGTTCCTAGGCTGCTCTGTAGGGATACGTGGAGAAGGAGAAGGCCACATCAAAGGACCCAGGGTGGCATAGGTGTCCCAGGGGATGAGGCTCATCCTTTTAAAGAAAGAAGAAGGCAATGTGTTCCACCACTGAGCCTCTAACAGCCTTTCTGGTCTGGTGTTTCAGGCAGTGGCCAAGGTCGAGCTGAAATGGGTGAGTTAGAGACAGGCGTCCCTTCCTCAGGTCACTTACCACCATCCACCAGGAAGCAGCCGCACAGCGGCGCCAAGCGAGGATGACCATGCAGCTTGGGATGCCGGCATCGTGGGAGGGACGTCCGTGAGTCAGGATGAAGCGCTCCCCTTCTTTTAGGTCATTTCTGTCTCGGGTCTAACCCTCCTCCTTGCTCAGCTGACACAACAGGCTGATAAGCATCTGTGAGCAGCTGGGAGTTCAGACTCCATCCAGGAGCCCTGGCCTCCTTTCTGAGGCTGTGACTCAAATCGAAAAGGCCTTCGAGTTTTACCAAGTGCGCACTCGGAGGCAGGGCTTGGCCACAGTGGTTTCCGTCCAGATGTTTTCTCTGCAAGTTAGTGGCCTTTCACCAGGCACCCCACCCCCCACCCCACCCCAGCATCAGGGAGAAGTCTGGATAGAGTTGGAGATGTGGCAGGGAGGAAAGTGTTTTTTCTCCCCTTTCCTGGGGAGAAAATTCTGGGCCCAGGGAGTCACATTTCCGTAAGCCTGGAGCAGGCTTATTTGTCGTTCTAAAAAGAGGCCTAATGAATAGGAGAAGCTCGTGGACGCGGGAGCTCGTTCTCAGCCCTGCTCCCTGACTGCGGTGGGAGGTAGTGAGTGGCCCCAGGTTGTCCCCTCCGCCACCCGCCCTGCTCGGCCTGGGGCCCCTGGACTACTTACACTTCTGCGGAGGGGGCTCCATACCGCCAAACTGCAGGCGGGGACCAGGGGGACCAGAGGCTGCCTCGGGCTTGTCTCAGCGTGGGCCATTTGCAACTGGGTTGAATGAGGAACAGGTAAGGGCAGGTGGCCAATGAGAGGAGACTGGGCGGCCTCTTCTATGTGGCGTCAGGTGTCTGCAGCCCCAGGTTTATCACGAAGCCCTTTTCAGACCCAAATGCAAGCCTGGGCCGCTCGCCATGCCGGTGCTTTCAAAGATGGGGCATTCTGATGATTGTTGAGCCCCTAGAGGGGCCGTCTCCATGACGTCCTCCCTCAGCCACTGGTTCATGGATGGCACTGCCCCCGACAATGGCCGACCTGAGGCCAACTGGACAGGGCCCCAAAGTAACAAGAGTGCTGCGACGAGATTTCCAGATGCCCAGGGAGGGGCCTACAACACCTCACCAGCTTTCCGGGGCGAGCGTGCTTGACGGTCTGAAAACGATGAAAATAAAAGATGATGCCCACATTCGATAGGATAGCGCCCCTCAAAATCACGAAGCGGAGTGTCTCCGGGTAGAGTCGGAGTGTCCCTCTGTCCGATGGAGTCCTGGCTAGGAAGAGGTGGCACACTCGAGCTGGCGAGCTAGAGGGACTCTACGGGTGCAGGGCAGGATGCGGGAAACCCATCAGGACGAAGCAGCCCATGGGCTAGGAGCAGTGGTGCCCATATCTTCCTCTAGGCCTGAAGCAGCACAGGACGAGGGCAGTGAATGACCCTGAAGACCGAGAGCCATGTCGAGGGCCACCTGACAGGAGTGACCTTGGGGAGTGAGAGGATGCAGTTTGTCATGACGACTCTGGGGGCGCAGAACGCGAGTCCCCCCGTTGGTTGAGCCCAAACGGGAGCCAAAAGACAACCCCAGTTCTGTGGTCCGTGCGTCTCAGTCCGTGGGGCCTGGAGGAGGTGGGGACGGGGCAGAGAGAGGATTCGCAGGAGCACGGAGAAGACACCCAGCACGTTTGCCCTTGACTCGAGGTAGCACTGAAGGTCACACTGACACTGAGATGTCAAGTTCGACTGTCTCATATCCCCACTTGCTACCATAGGACCTCCCTGCTCCTGTCAATCTCTCCCTTTCCCAGTATTTTGGAGGATTCTCAAAGGAAGCCTCACGTGTGCTTGCTAACAAGCCTTCACCAGGACGCTGGGGGTGAGCCCTGCTCTGGGCCGGTGCGTTGGAGCCTCGTGGTGCAAAGCTTTGTGCTGGTCTGCAGAGAAGTGGGGAGAAGGCCTCGCTACCCCAGAGTGGTCCCGAAGCCATGATGCGCGCTCCACCATCTTGTGTGAAATTTTGAGTGAAGTATCCTTTCCGGTTTCTGCATCAGCTCCCTTGTTCTGAGGACCCTGATGACAGTCTCCAGGGTGGACCCCTGTCAGGAAAAAACTGCTCCTTTTCATTTTGGAGGCCCCATTCCTTCCCTAACACCCTATAACCAAGGCCACACCTGGCCTTCTTCCTCAGGACAGGGTCTCTCAGGAGGCTCTTTTGTTTGCACCTGCCTATGGACCCGCCACCTGTTTCCCAGATTCATCTGAATCCCATTGTGGCTTCCCGCTGGGAGGCGTGCTACCTTGGGAAATGTCACATGGTACTGGTGTTTGAATTAGAAGAGTCCATCACATCCTTGCTATGTGACCTTGGGCAGGTAGCGTCCTTCTTCAGGACATGTGCAAAATAAGGATAATAATTTCTGCCCTCAATGGGTCATTACGAGGGTTATGTAAGATAATATACATCAAGTGTTTAACACAACCCCTGAACATCCTGATGTTCTATTTTGTACAAAGTTTGGAGCATAGTAAGAGGACATGCTATTGGTCAGGCTATTTCAGTGGCAGAAACCCATTTCTAGCTGGCATAGCACACGTTCATCGGTCCCTCGGGCTGTCTGTACCCTGCCCGTGTTTGGAGAATTTCTTCCTTTTTGAAGCAGAGATCACCTTCCGCTCTTTTAATGGACCAACACCATCTGTTCACTTTCCCAGCCTCCTTTGCAGCTAGAGTATGGTCACGTGACCTAGGCTCCACCAATAAGCTGTACCCGCCCTAGGCTTTGCGGCGGACAAGGAGGAGCAGGGATTTCTCAGAGCCCATGCTGAAAGAGGTGGTGGCTGTGGCGGCAGCTACGCCCACTTCCCAGAGGCGGCAGGAGCGGTCGTTCTGGGGCAGCATCGGGGTCCACACCAGGAGTGTCGACAGGCAAGGTGAGAGGCTGGCGCCCCGCGGTGTCCCTTGGCTCCAGGTCTGTGGCATGAATTTGGGCATCGTTCCGGGCAGCATGGCCCCACACTGGTTCCTTCGCTCTCACGGAGCGTCTGTGAGCAGCTTACCACGCTTTTACCCGATCCTTCTCAGTTTCAGTTCGCCAGGGGTGGTTTCTGTTTACGGCTGAGAACCCTCGTTGAGATGCTAGGTGAGTGCGTTAGGATTACGGTCGCTGTCACCGCAAAGAAGCCCAGGACGTCTGTGGCTTAACCACGGTTGCTTGTCATTCGCCTCGGCCCCGTGGGCAGTGGGGGAGGCAGCACCCTCCTCCGGACATCATTCAGGGGATGTGCCTGACGCCATTTTCAACATATGGCTCCCCCAAAGAGTGTGAAAGATGCATGGAAGGTTCTGTGGCAGTGGTGTACTTCACTCACCGCTTGGCTTCTCCTCCCAGCGTGTCTACCCATTCACAAAACATCCCCCCAGCTCTGATGCAGAATGGCGGCAGCCAAGAGCTCTGGGGTAACGTCTTACCAGCTTCGCGACAACAGTGGAAGGGCACTGTCCCCTTCCCAGGGGTTCCAGCAAAATCCCAGCGTCCTTCCCTAAACCAGTCACCATGGCCAGGGAGACGGAATAACCGACTGGCGGAGCCTGAGGCGTGTGCCAGCCTCCCCTGGAAACAGGTGGACGCAGCCCTACGTGAGCCTCCTAGATTGAGAGTGGGAAGGGAGAAGGTGGCTCCCCAAAAAGAAAGTGGGTGCTCTTACCAGAACAGAAGACAGTGAATGTGGTCACCGTCTGTCAGGCACATGTAGGTCATGGGAACGTGGGGACAGTTGGTTCCATAATAGTGCCTTAAGGGAGGATGTTTCTAACTACAGGGTGTTTCACACATGGAATAACAGCCCCTAGCATTGGGGTACCCAAGACATGTCCATTTTCCTGTCAATCTGTCGTCTATTCACCTTTCCTGGAACCTGGGCGGCCTGGGTCCTCACGCTCTTCCTGCGTATGGCCTTGAGTGATTTCTCTCCTCTCTGAGGCTCAGTGCCCCATTCTGTGATGTTGAGGGCAGGTATGGACCGGATGACATCCGAGTCCCTCAGCGCTGACCGTCCCGGGGTCGACAGAAGGCAGACTGTCTGCCGGTCTCTGACGAGACAAACCCAGCCTGTGTCTTGTTAGCACTAACAGG
Organism: Eonycteris spelaea; assembly: GCA_003508835.1. Lineage (NCBI taxonomy): Eukaryota > Metazoa > Chordata > Mammalia > Chiroptera > Pteropodidae > Eonycteris > Eonycteris spelaea. The sequence goes on along the minus strand of PUFA01000071.1, from coordinate 5,180,063 downwards.
AAATTGAATGAACACTGGGTTGGTGCTAGGGATCCTTGCTAATCCTTGCTTTATTTTTGTAGAATAATTCAATCCAACAATTCAATTCTACAAATATTTATTGAGTGCCTATCAGAGTCAGGATAAGCCCAGCGTTTGGAGAATCACTTTTATGTTTGCGAAATCGGTTTCCTGCTAACACCCCATGCGCCGTCCAGGTGGGGAAGGAGGCGGGCAAGCGAGGAGACCCCATTTCACAAACGAGGACAGTGCGCCACACTGAATCCCCCGATGCCGCCTCTCGTGTGCCCCTTCTCGTTCTGGCTGTAATTTTACATTCCTGTGTGCGATTATTTGATTAATGCTGATCTTTCCCACTAGGGGTTTTGCTCCAGCAGTGGGGGTGGGGGTGGGGGGTGGTCAGGGCTGTTTCTGTACCCAACACAGTGCCTGGCACATAGCAGGCACTGAACAAATGTTCGTTGAATGAATGCGTGAATGATGGAAGGAAGGGAGGGAGGGAGGGTGTTTCAACAGGTCGTTGAAAGACCTGCTTCTCTTTGTGCGACCTTAGCCAAGACCCCTTTCCTCTCTGGGCTGAGTTTCGCCCTCTGTCAGATGAGGGGTCTATCGATGAACATGATTTCCCAGCAAGCTTTGCATCAGGCTCAGACCTGGCCCTGAACCACGATATGGCCGCCCTGGCCGCGCCCCACGTTTTCCGATTCCAGTCTCCGCGGGTGGGGGCCAGTTGTCTGCACTGTGTACGGAAGCCCACACTAGCAGCGGACCTTTGGGAGTCCCAGGCAAGGAAACCCCTCGGGACCCGTTCAGTTCTGACATCTTGGGGTTGCTAAGCAAGGCCGACGCCACGTGCACGTCAGCTCCCCTCTCCCGTTTCTCCCCCGCCCCACCCGCCGGCCGACCTCTCTGTTGCAGCCTGACTTGCCCCGCAGCCCCCGCCGCCCCGTTCTGCTCCAGGTAAATGTGTCACATCTCTTTCTCAACCCTTACCCTGCCCCTCCATCCCTGGGCTTCTTCTGGGGCAAACTCCTGAACTTCACCTTTGGATCACGGTGCCCCCGTGCTGTGCAAATTACATGGGGCTGGGCGAGCCCCCCCACCCCCGTGGAGCCTGCCACCTTCTCCCACCTTCGCAGGGCTGCTGCTCCCATCAGGTGGAGCTCGGCTGTTTCCCCAGCTGGAGCGAGACGCGGACGTGGACGGCTGTGCGGTGGAGTGCCAGGGGACGGAGAGCATGTTGGGGGCCCAGCCAGCCGGGAGGCCAGGGCCCAAAGTCTCCCTGGAGGGGCAGAAGCCCAGCCATGAAATGCCGGTCACCCTTCAGGAGCACGGGGTCCCCTGATTTGCAGGTGGTATGGGGAATGGAAAGAGCCCAGCGCTGGGTGCCCTTCTGAGCGCTGGGCCTCAGTTGGCCATTTATAAAGTTGATCACACCCCCTGACCTGTCTCCATCATGGGACACTTGTGAGGAGCACAGGAGAAAACAACGAAACTAACTGAGCAGCCTGCAACGCACGGGCCTCCTGCTCCCTCACCTGGCCCCCCAAGTGAAGCCGTGCACCCCCACGGCCACAGCCCAGTGGTGTCTGCAGGGCTCTTTGCAAGGTTACTCGGGCACTTGCCATTGGTACCCCAGTGCAGTGTGCGCCTCCTGAGGCCTGGTCCTCCGGTTGGTCACCCGCGTTCCCTGCGTATACATCAGGCGGTGCCGGAAATGTGACCGGGGACAAGGCCCTTTTGTGCCCCGTGCAGGTGGTCCTGCCGTCTGGGCATCCATCCAGGGCAAGTGGCCCTGGCTCCAAAGTCCCTCACCTCAGTCGGCACCCATGCGGCGGGCACCTACGTATCCGAGGAAAATTGACTTTGGATTGAGTTCATACAAAATCAGGGAGTGATCTTTCTCAGAACTCAAATGAAAAAAAAACAAACCAACCATAACATAGTTAATATTAAATAAAAAAGATTGGGCAACCCTTTCCCCCCTTCCCTGTTTATGGTTGGGGCCTGTTTTGTTTTTGATTAATCACTCACCTTGAGCTGCTTTCTGTCCCTTCCCTCCCCCCCCGCCGCCCCGCACTCGTTATGAATTTGAAGAGGGCCTGTCGAACTTGGCACCAGAGGAAACGCTCAGGAATTTAGGGTGGGGGGAAACAAAACGTTATTAGGTCAGCAGTCTTCCAGGGGTACGTGGATGACAGGCTTCGAGGTCCCCGAGCGGAACCGCTCTCTTTGTCATTGCTCTGTGCCGGTGCGCTCGGCCCTCGCGGACGCTGGAAAGGAAGGAGCGCTGTCGCCCCCACGCGCATGCGCCAGCGGGCCCCGTTTCAGCGGGAGCCCTCGTTCTGCCTGGCCCTCCCTTTCTCTCAGTGCGCCTGTCACGTGTCTTCCCGTCCGCGGGCGTCGGGCGTTCTGCCTGTGTGATGGCTGCTCTCGGCCGCCCGTCCAGCTCCGCCACGTCCCAGTGTCCGGGGATCTTGGAAACGGAGACTGTCTCAGTTCTGCCTGGCTCGTGGCGAGTTCCCCGATCAGATGAATGAATGAACAAAGGATGGGGGTCCTAGTGTAGGCAGAGCTGGTTCTCGTTCTGATGTCCCCCACGTCGCTCACCGCTGGGCCCCGATGGGCCCTGCCTCTCTCTCAGGGTCAGAGTTTCCATGAGCACAACCAGAGATCGGGGTTCAATGGGCTGAGTCTGGCCCGCCAGATGCTTTGTATTCAGTGCAGCAAGTAAAGGTGATGCTGACCAGATAGGGTTGGGCAAAGCATCCTCTCTCCAAGGTGGGTCTATAGGCCAAGCACTCCCTAGAGGCACATACCTGGTCCAGTGGTTACCTGTCTGGTCCTGAGTGTGTGATCCCCAAACAGCCATCTCTCTGCATCCTCCCTGCCCTGACCTTTGGCAGATCTAGGACAGGTAGGGAGGGGTGTGGACCTGGCAGTGCCCTCCCTGCTGGAGTGGAGACCTGGACTTCTGGGAATGGCTCCGTGCTGGTCAACTGTATGTATCAGCTTGACGGACATGAGGTGCCCAGATTACACTTTCCCGCTGGGTGTGTCTGTGAGGGTGTTCACAGATGAGATTAGCGTTAGATTAGCATCAGCATTAGACCCGTGGACTGAATAAAGCCCTCTCCATGTGGGTGGGCATCGTCCAGTCCCTTGAGCACCTGAATAGAACAAAAAGGGGGAGGAAGAGGGAATTTGCTCTCTCTGCCTAACTGCTTAGAGCTGGGTCATCAGTCTCCTGCCTTCAAATGGGACTTACCACGCCTGCCAGCTGCCTGCCTGCTTTCCCTTCCTCCTTCCTCCTCCTCCTTCCTTCCTCCTTCCTTCCTCCCTCCCTTCCTCCCTCCCTCCCTCCCTCCTTCCCTCCCCCTTCCCTCCCTTCTCCCTCCTCCACCTTCTCTCTCTCTCTCTTTATATCTATCCAAATGCTATTGATCATATCTATGCATATCCTATCGGTTCTGGAGGACCCTGACTAATGCAACCCTGACCTTCTGAGCACCTCTGTAGTTCTGGATCCTCCTGTGGTCTCTGACCCTCGAAACCCAGAGGTGCTCAGCAGCTCCCAGCCGCTTTGCTCATTTCCCTCCGACCTGCTCTGAATGCATGCCCAGCCAGGGGACATGGAAAAAATCCAGGTTCGGAACGAATGGTGTGCAGTCACCCTTACCGTTCTAATGGGCCCTCAGACTGGCAGCCCCAGGGCAGGCAGCGTGCAGGGATGCCGGGGGCCTCATGCAGCCATGCAGCAGGGTTGGAACAAGCCTCCGGAAGGGAGACCAGAGCGTGGCCTTTCCATCCGGCTCCAGGGCCCAGGAGCTGTTTGGTCCAGTGGGAGCCTCAGAGCCTCTGTGTCCCACATGCTGTAGGAGGGGCTTGGGACTGACCACTCATCCATTCACCCACCAGTCCCAGAGGCCCAGCATCAGGGTAGGAGGGGCCCGGAAAGTCCTTTGGCCAAAATGCTCTTACCCTTGAAGACCCTCCACAGCATCCCCTCTAAGTGCCTGGGAACTTGTGCTTATTTATTAAGCATCTGCCATGTTCCTGGCATGTGAAAGATACTGGCTGTTCACTTCCGGCCTTGAAGGATTAAAATTGCATAATGGACACAAATTATTATCAACAAAGGGAAAGTCTATATGACGCCAGGAAGAGGCATTCTACAGGTCATGAGGTTTCAGAGAGGGGACAAACTCCATCTTCTTGGCAGACCAAGGATGTGGCATTTGAGGGACAAGTTCCCTGCGTCGGGAACGGCCTGAACAAATGCGTGGAGGTGGCCCTGGGCCCAATGTTTGCCTGGAGGGGCAAAGCGATCGGTCCTGCTAGAAACCAGGGCATTTGGAAAGGTCGCTGCAAGGTCACTGGCGGTGACTGAGGCCCCGAGGCTTGAATAATAATTTGCTGATCTGATATGACATATTCCGGTTTTCTGAACGCTTCCCAGACGATCTCTCATTCGATCTTGGAGGCAAGGCTACGGGGTCAGGAGCCAGGCTGGTCCCCCGAGGGAAGGGACTCCCCAGCACCACCTGGCATGTCATTCCCAGAACCAGGCCGGCACCGGCGTGTTCAGACCCTGTATTAGATTCCGAGGGCTGCTGGGACGAAGCGGCTTCAAACAGCGGACATTTATTCTCTGCCGTTCTGAGGCCAGAAGTCTGAGGCCAGGCCCCCTCTGGGTCTCGGGAAGAGCCCTTCCTCATCTCTTCCAGCTTGGGGTGGCCGCCGGCAGTCCTCAGTGTTCCTGGGTCCAATCTTGGCCCCCGCGGGCGCGTGGCCTCTTCTCTGTGTGTCTGTCTGTGTGTCTTCTTATAAGGGTACTAGTCGTATTGGATTTGGGGTTCCCCTAACCCAGCAGGGCTTCATCTCAACTGCAGAGGCTCCGTCCTTATTCATGGAGTCTATGTTTGCTGATCCACCTGCTTTCTAAGTCATCTTACCCCCAGATCAGCGCAGCTGGTCACGTCCGGCGTGACCTTCTCGTTTCGGGTCTCATTAACAAGCCTTTTCCTTTGTGGCTTCTTCGCTTCTACTTTTTCTCAGTGTTGTGCTTTCTGTTGACGATTTGCCTGTTTTAAACTGGCCTCAGTCATAGTGCCGAAGTGCCGTTCGGTGCTCCTGTGAGAGACGGCTGTGATACACACCTTACAGGTGTGTCAGACACGCTTCGATCGGGCGCAAGGTGTGATGCTACCGGCCGTAAGTTCAATGTTAACGAATCAACAATGTAGCGTAAATAAGGTGTTTCGGACAGAAATGCCCATAGAACAGGCTAAACATAGAAAATATGACTGGTTGTTAAACACAGATATCATGACCGGAGGCTCCCAGGAAGCCGATTCTGTTTCTCCGAGGAGGCTTAGTTCAGCCACTCAGTGTTTCTGGCGACTTTACAGAGCACGGCCCCCGGGAACAATGTGAACTGAGTGAAAGTATACTTATGAAGAACCTGTTTCTGGAGAAGCCAGCATCCTGCCCTTCCGGGTGGTCGCGAATGCTGGGGGGACACTAGTCGACACAGTATGGACCCTAAACCTAGGTGCTCTCTGCCACGCTCGGCCAGTCTTCTCGTTCTTCCCAGAGACCTCGCGAAGGATGCAGGTTTTAGGTGCTGCCCTGAGCGTATGCTTCAGTTGGCCTCACCTGGGCCCGGAATCTGCATTTTCACAAACTCCTAGTTGGAGTGTTGACCGCTCAAGCTTGGTGACCCTTATTGTCTCTGAACTGGCATTTGTTTCTGTAAAGTGGGCATATTGCTTCAGGGGGTCGTGTGAGGATTAAACAGGAGTGTGATCAAGTTGCGTTGGCACCATCCTAAGCTTGCAGGAAATGTTAAGCAGGAGCGTACCCTTGAATAGCGATATGTTCAAGTCGATATGCTTTTGGCCCCCTGCACGGTCCCGTCTCCTCTTGCCGAGTTCGCTTATGAACCGGATGAAGGAGGAAAGAGGGCACCTGCTTATCACGATACTACAGTTGACCTTTGCACGACACAGGTTTGAACTGCACGGGTCGACTTACATGCAGATTTAAAAAAAAAAAATGAGCGTACAGTTGGCCCTGTGTATCCCTGGGTTTCACATCCTCAGATTCCACCAATTGTAGATCCAAAACAGTATTTTTGATCCACGGTTGGGAGTCCACGGGTGCAGAGGGCTGACCATGCGCTGTTCCAGGACCTCTTATATTTGGGACTTGAGCATCTGCAAATTTGGGTGTCTGTGGGGGTCCTGGAGCCAGGCCCCCCTGGCGCTGAGGGCTCACTAACGATGGGTGCTTTGAGGTGGAGTGGGAAGAACATGCGCTTCAAAGTGGACGGGCCTCAGCAGCCCTGCGATCTCAGCTTAATCCACCTCACAGAGCGTCTGTTTGTCCAGCTGTCCAATGTGATGATAGCATCCGCAAGGCAGAGCTGGAGGATTGGAGATAATGATGTTTGTAAAGCATCTGTCTCAGCACCTCATGCTACCATCTTATAACGATGCGTCGTATTAAGGTAAAACTCAATGATCTCCAAAGCATCTTCACACGTATTCTCTTCTATACGTATATCTATCTGTCTGTCCATCATCCATCATCCATCTATCCATCCACCCATCCATTCATCCATCACCCATCATCCATCCATCCATCCATCCATCCATCATCCATCCATCCATCCATCCATCCATCCATTCCATCCATCCATCCATCCTGTGATTGGCATCAGCTACTTACAGAGCAGTGAGAGAACATAGAAAATTTCGCACTGTTAAGGGCTTGGAGACTCCTGGGAGAGACACTGCCACACAGGTGACTCTGGCAAAGTGCGTGTTTTGTGACAGAAAGGGACAGGATGCTGAGAGAGCAATGGAGAAGCTCCAGTTACAGAGAGTGGTCCGAGGCAGCCTCTCTGCGAGGACAGCGTTTGCGGGGAAGGCGAGGAAGGGGAGTCACGGGAGGACCCTGGAGCAGAGCGTTTCAGGCAGGGGGCCACACACCCAGAAGCCCTGCTGTGGGGACAGCTCTGACGGTTGTGTTCATGCATCATCTGTTCGTTGGGACCCCGTGGAGGCAGAGACGCTCTGTGAGGTTGTGCTTTCCTTTGGCCTCTAGGAGTGCAAAGGGTAAACGTAAGTCCAAGGTCCCAGGCCAGGCAATGACCCACTGAGTTCTCTGGCTTTGGTCCCTGCTGCCGCGGTGGCCACCGCCAGGGGACTCGGAGTGGCCTCCATGCTCCGAGACACCTTGCACGACACCGTAAGAGAGTTCCATGACTTTGGCCAGAAAAGGATGAGTTGGGGCACCCCTTGGGGATAAAAGCGTCACTGTCTGGAATGTCACCTGAGGGGAATCAAGGCCGCCCAGCCAGTCCCGCCCTGCCGGTGACTGCACGGTTCCCTGCTCCTGTGGCGGAGGCAGGAGAGGCGAGGAAGCTTGGAGGGCTCAGGTGGGGGGGTCCGGCCGATCCTTGGCCTCTCAGTCACGCTGCTGGGACCGCTCGCTCCGTTGCCCCTGCCGCAGCTGGCTGCCCATCCCGGGGCTCCCAGACGGCCCCCACGCCGCCCGCCATCCCCGACGGCGCTGCCCTTCGCTTCGTTTCTCCGGCCCCGACTGACCAGCCCGTTTTGGTGTTAGCATCACGAAGTCCAGTCGCCCACATTCACGTCCCCTCTTCCAAGGACAGTGCGATCTGGGATTATTGATGAGGCCAGTGGCCTGTTGATGGCCATGAGGCTTCTAACTTTCCACCAAATTTGTCCAGCACAATTCAGGCCTTGACCTTTAACCTATAAGCAAGCGCTTCCTTGCTGATTTGGGACGAACCTCCTAGCTGGGCAAGGGGGTAATGAGAAAGCCACCCATCACGGTGTCACTTTCCTGGCCTGTGCGGGGATGTCAGCTCCTCACGGTCGCCTCTCGCAGCGTTTCCCAGACCCCGTTGCTCCTTCGGAACGAAGCCCGGGGGGCAAAGACACAGAAGGGGGCGCCACGCCGACGACCCCATCTGTCTCCGTCACGCTCGGCCCTGGGAGCAGGGTGAAGTCTGCGCTTCACGCGCCTCCGACATGCCCAGCGAGTTCCAGGCCAGGGGGGCTCCGAGGCCCTGACTCGCGGCCTGGTGGCCCGTCCACAGGCCTGGCAGGCTGTCTGTCGTCTGGCGTCGCCCGCTGTCAGAGCGGCCGTCCAGGGCGCATGGCCACAGGCCCGAGGTCCTCCCCGCCTCCCTTCTGAGCCGGGGCTCCCGTTCCAGGAAGCGCAGGGGCTGCGTGACGCCGGCACGTGTCCCGCAGGTAGCATGGCCCCTGGGTAGCTGAGGTGTTGACGTCATTACCCTCGGGGTCATGAGGCAAAGGCCTTGGGCCCCAGGCCTGGCAGCTGCCGTGGGTCGTACGTAAGGCCGCAGGGCAGGACGACGTTCCCCACAGCTGCCCAGAGCGTGCACGTCAGACTCGGACAGACCAGGCGAGCGCTCACTACTGTGTGACGTTTGTCACATCACTGCCTCATCTGTAAAGTGGGAAACTGGTGGCATTTGCTGCTCGGGTTTCTGTGAGGATGAGATAAGAGAATGTCCCCTTTAGCAGGGACGGCAAGTAGCAAGCAAATCCCAAGGAAGACTATTGCTTAAGGATGGGTCCCCCGACACCTGGGCCCTGAGCCTGGCCTCGAAGGGGGCGACGAGGCCTGGCATGGGTGCGTGGGCGGGGGGAGGCGCTTGGTCTTGCTGCTGTCTGGCAGCCCATGGCCCTGCGGGACACACGGGGCTGAGTCCATAGCTGTCGAGCCATAGTGTGAGGTACGACACAGCTGCCCGGCATCCGTGACCACAGTGAGCCGGTAGCGCATTCTCTCCTGTCCCAGCTGTCTCCCCTGAGCCCACCTGGGTGGCCTAGAGTTGCACGTAGCTCTGGGTCAGTTGGCAGCATCCCGCCCCCTGTATCTGCCTCTTTTCTCTCTTTTTCTCAGGCGTCAGGGGAATTGGCTAGGGTACGTGCCGGCACGGTCTGGTGCATGCACTGCGGCGTGCAAACTGGGGTGGGGTAAGGCACTAAGGCGCACCCCAACCGGCACATCACGGGGTACCCCCCAGCAGGAGTGACTCTGCTGAGTGCCCTGGGGCGGCCCACATCTGCAGATGCCCAGGTGCCGGGTCTCCTGCCCTCTCCTGGCGAAGGGCAAGAACTGAAGACACGGCCCAGCCCGTGCGCTCAGCCCTGTGCACACGTAGGGTCCTGGCCGGAGCTGGCGTTAGGAGGGACAGCAGGGCAGGTCGCCTGGGGCCGAGATGGGAGCTCTCGTGTAAGGACAGGAGATGTCATGGGAGGATTTTCAGTGGCGAAAAAATGATGTGATCTGATTTGCTGTATCTTCTTTTTTTTTTTCTTCATTTTTAACAAGTGAGCCAGAAAATGCATTCGGGGCGTATTCCGACGTACATATCCTAGCGACCATCTCGATGCATTTTCATATGTGCATTGCACTCAGGGTAAAACACAGGACGCTGCGAGCACCCCAGGAAGGTCATGTGTGCCTTAACAGATCCCTCTGGCTGCTCCGTGGCGACGCTTTGGCGGGGTGGGGGAGGGCAAGGCTTCAAACAAGGAGGCCACTTCAAGGCCAGCGTGGGCATCCAGGCTCGGATGACGGTAGATCCCGTGGAAACAGAGGAACCGGGTAGACGTGTGATGCTTTTTGTTGGAAGAGCCGATGAGAGTTGCCGATGGAGAGGCCGGGGTGAATCAGAGTACGAGCAGAATAGAGAAATGTCTCTAATTTTTCAGCTTCAAGAATGGGGAGGATTGTGGGCCATGGAGCAGTGGGCGGGGGAAGGTGTTGGGGCATGTTGGGGAATGGGGTAGGGTGAGTCCTTGAGCTGGTTAAAGCCGGATGCTCTTGGCCGCCCCCTGCCTCTCCCAGACTCCTGAGCAGAACCTCCAGGAGGATGGTGAGATCTGACGGCAAAGGTCCCCACTGAGCGAGCTCACGGGCAGAAGAACTCCGCCCCTGGCTAGGACGTCGGGAGAAGCAGGGAGAGGCCAGCACTGGTGAGCACTGTTTCGCTCTGCGTCCCTCGAAACCTGGGTCACTGGAAGGAGAGGTGGTGAGTGGGAGGTGACGTCTGCTCCTCACCCAGGAGCCATCTGCTCACTAATGCAAACAGCTCCGTCTGTCAGGCCAGGCGAGGAAAAATGAACGGGGCAGCCCCACCGTGCAGGCCGGGGAGAGGGGTCGCCGGACCCATGAGGTAATCCGCCCGATGATGTATGGCGCCTGGAAGAGTCGGGTTAACGATCGTCGTCAGGACCCGGCGTAAAACACAGCAATTTCATAACGCAGTGCGTGATGGATTAAGGCGTGTTAATATCAGGGGTATACATTAGGGGGAATGATCTCGCTGGCGTAGTAAACGGCAAAATAAAAGCACTTTTAGAAACTCCTGTGATTGATCGGTCTGCCCTTTTAGTTCTGTACCATGATAAAGTAAAGCTCACTTCTCCTGGTCACCTCCCAGGCAATTCCTCTAAAACTCCCTGCCTCTGAGGAGCACCCCCCCTTCCCCCAGGGGAGGAAGAGGGTGGCCTAGGGCCAGGGCCACACCTGCAGCCTGGGACACACTCATGCCGTCTCCTGGGACCCCAGCCCCACCCCCCCCCCCTTCATCAGGGTACGGAGCCCTTGGGGCGTCGTTCTGCTGGACACGCCAATATCCAAAGCTCTGAGTTTTGACGGAGATTGTAATTTCACAGTTCGGCCTGATACTACGTCCGAAAGCTTTGTGAGCGAGGGGCTGGTGGAGCTGGGGGCGAGTGCTGTCTAGTGTGGGATCTCGGCCCCTCTGCTTGATAGCTGCACGGCCTTGGCCAAGACAGGTAACCTCTTCATGCCTCAGTTTCCTCACTTACGAGGTGGGGATAAGAGGGATCCTATCTCATTCATGCAGTCACAGACACACAGGGAGGTGATTTGCTTACCAAGTGATCATGTGGTGTTTACTAAGTCCTGGGGCCAGTGATGCACATCCAGGGCTTAGAGCAGCCCCTGTCACACAGTAGGTGCTCGGTGAGTGTTAGCTCTGGTGTGCTGGCCCCACGGGTCTCGCTCTGCAGCCCTGAGGGGCGGGCACCATCACTGTCCCCATGTCACAGGCAGGAGAAGCTGAGGCACAGAGTGCTAAGTAAACTGCTGAAGCTCCTACGAAAGGGCAGGGCCGGGGTTAGAGACGGGCTGCCCTCTGACCTTTAACCAGTGGGGTCCCCGAGCCCTGCACCCCCATTCCCCTCCGCCTCCATCGTCTGGGAGGAAGTGGCTGTGCAGGTACGGTTTAGAAATGACAGGACAGACCCCAGAAGCGCTCTGGGCCTGCATGTGGCCATGTCCTTGCCTGTCCTTGTCGGATGCTGCTGTCGTTCTTAGGAGGTCTTAGGACGCCGGCTCCCCACCATCGCAGACCCCCACCTCAGAGGTGGCTGTGTTGCGGTCGGGTCACAGAGAGGGCCAGGCCGGAGCCCGAGCCGGAGACGAGGGGGGGGGGGGGGGAGGCTCAGCCCTGCCCTTTGTTTACTTATTCACTCTGAGACACCAGGCAGTTTCCTCATCCCCAAGGTGGTGGTGAGACATCAGAAAGACAAAGCAAGAGGATGCTTTGGAGGCTGCAAAGCAAAGAACAGATTCAGCTAGGATTAATCACCCCACCCACCCTGGCAGGCCTCAGGGGAGTCAGCAGTCTGGCCACCCTCCCCTCCGCTGCAGAAGGGCTGAGAGAAATCCTGAGAGAAATCCGTTCCTGGGCGGAGGCCACGGGAGCAGCAGGCTTCCAGCCCACTCTGCCCCTCCCCCGGGGCCTTCCCAGTGTACCTGGCCGGCACCCGCACGCGGGGACCTTCACTTGCTGCGACTCCAGGGTTTGCTGGCTCACCAGGCTTCCCACTTATGTCACCCAGGACAACACGTGCATCTTACGGACCTCTGTAGCATCCTTCTTCTTTATCCATCCATTCGAGAAACACTTCCTGGGGGCCTCCTCCTGCTCGGGCAGCTGGGACGCAGCCTGAAGACGACCGATCGGACTCTGGCCCTAGTGGAGCTGACATCTGAGTGACAACTGTTCTTTACGGGGTTTGCCAAGGGGAGACAGGAACAGACTTCTATCTCCCCGGCGGATCTTGGGTGAGGGTGGTGAGTGCCGAGTCCCCTGAGAGGCAGGAGAGTCGGGTCATCAGCGAATGAAGCAGGCTGGGTGCGGTGCAAAAGGGCGGTGAGGACCGCTCCCTAGGCAGGGGCGGGCCTGAAGTTCCAGCCACTGCTGCCGTGGGGGAGTATGGCCCTGTGGTCGGATCTTATGATTTTCCTAGAGACTGGAGAAATCTGAAATGTTCTTGTCATTGACATTTCCTGATTTTTAAACATGAGCCATGCATTCGAAAATGCTTCAGCACCACGCAGGTCCAACGGAGCCCCCCTGCTGGCCCACTCGGGACCACGGCCGGGCAGTCAGCATCCCTACCTTAGAGCGTTAGTGTGCACCTGGGTGGACTGGCCCCTCTGTGTGTGCACAGCGCTCTACAGTGTGGACAACACGTTCCCAGAGAGGCCCTCAGACAAGACCTCCCTCCGCGGGAGAGGGGCTGTCACTGGGCGTCACCTCAGCGAGTGGCATCTGGGACAGGCCACATGCCAGCCATTCTCCTAGGCCCAGGGCGCGTTCGGCACACGAAGAGCTCAAGGTCAAGTGACTCAACAAGCGCAATCTGCACGGTGAGGGCAGAGTGGGGACCGGCCCGCAGAGTCCTCCTGGACGTGAAGAGCGCCCCTCTCTCTATCGCCACGAGGCCCTGAATGTCACTCCTGCGGTGGCTGGTTGGATGGCGTCCAGGGCTCCAGAGCTTGGCCACCGGCCAGGTTTGAATCCCGCCTTCGCAGCTCCTTCGGAATTCCGCCAGCCACGGTCACGGCACCTGCAAGGTGGTGAGGGCCACAAACGTCCCTGCGCACGTGGCCGTCCCCAGGATGCGCGCAAGGACGGTCACTGGTCCTCGGTCACAGAACTCTGCGACTGTGGAGACCGTGGTATTTGGAGGATGGAACGGTACGAGGCAGGATCTATTATGCGATGCTAATGAAAAGCCAGGCACCAGACAGGCTCATTTCTTTTTGTATAAAGTAGCCAAAGGCTGGACAGAAATGGGGTGTGTGTCGGGGGAAGTATATCAGGACAGTAGTAATTTGGGTTCTAGGATTATAGGTGATTTTAATTTTCTACCTGATAATTGTTTGAATTTTCTAAATTTTAATTTAAAAATTGGAGCTCCCAGTCTTCCAGAAAAAAAAAAAAATTAGGTTTGAACTTGTCCTCCCCATCCAGCCAACTGCTTTCTGGAGACGCCCCTGTCCTCAGAGGCGTCCTCTTGTCCTGAATTCTCAGGCCGTCCCAGCGCTAGGCCCCTGGGTACCCATCTCTCTGGGGTCACTGAGCAGCAGGGCCTGTCAATTCCTGACCCAGTCCTCAAGCCCCACCTCCCTTGCCTGCCAGTGGGTCCCACCAGGGCAGGAGCCTCTCACAATAAGTCAACCCGGTTTCCCAAGCAGGAAGAGAAAAGTGACCCATCTCAGGCCCACCCTGCCCACCGGCCGGGCAGAGGCAAAAGTACTGGCCTGCGTGTCCGCTGGCACGGTCCGACTCCTCCAGCTCGATTATTCATTTTCCATTTTTACGAAGCTCCTAAGAGCATCAATAAAAGAGAAGGAGCTGAGAAAACCTGAAACAGCTCGTCCCTCTTTCAATGTCCACGTGATGAATGAATGAATGGTGATGAGTGAATGCAGGTCGCTATGGGATCTTTGCCTTTGCTCTGAAACCAAGTTCATTTTCTCTAAATCATATGCCCGTTGGATGAAGACAAAAATAAAATCCATAACCTGGATGTTCTCTTAAAAATATGGAAGACGGGCAGACTGTACAATCAGACAAATATAGCTTTTTAAGACTATGAAGTTTTGGTCTAAAATTACATTTTAATTATTGTTACATTTTAGACTTTGTAGGAAATAACAGTATAGAAGTGTGACTTTCAAATTAGCATTTGAAAGTGTCTGTGAGGTAGGTGAGGGTTTTAACAAACCGTGGGTTTTGAACCTAAAATTACATGGCATTTATTTGCATCCACAAAATTAGGTTGATCAGTTATTGTTCAAACTCATCTGTTAGAGAGAAGAATGACTTTTATGTTTCATCCACCCCCCCCCACAAATTTTCCACTCACGCCCCTCCCCAATGTTTTTTTGAAGCCAGTCAGATCTTAACATCTCCTGTACGTCTTGACCTAATAGAGATGGTGAGGCCCAGTAAGAAATGCAAGCCATGAAGGAAGAGTGATTTCACCTCATTATAGGACAACATCAGCGGCTCTTCTTCAGCCCCTTAATTCATTTCTTATAGTTTTTCTTGTCACATCCACTTGCTTTATAGCTTACTAACTTGCAAGTTATAGTTGTAATTTATGGTCAAAATTGAGTGGTAGCAAATCAAAGAATATTCCCATTGATTACCCTAAATTGTGTAATCTCCTGTATGTTTTTAGAACTTGATTGGGTGGTATTTACTGATTGCCTTCATCTAATTTAAAAATCAATCAATAGCAACAATGAGTGCTGGGGGATAAATCGAGTCTAATGCAGCCTAACCGCAGCAAAGACCCATCAGCGGCCTCCGTGCAATCGCATCCGCGGGCAGTTTTCATACATAAAACCGTAACGGCCTGGAGCGGCGCGGCCAGGGCAGACGCTCTGGACATTCCCGCTGGCATCTCCTGCCTCCCGCATCGTCTGTTCAGGGTGATTGCCCTCTGCCAGAACGGACATATTTCACGACAATAAAGCTGTAGCCCAGGAGAGAAAGATGGGGCGCGATGGCATTTCAAGGCTCGCCAGTCCATCTTGCTTCCCCACACTTTCTGAATATTAATTGGAATTAACATAACGCCAGCCTTTTCTTGTTAACTGCCTGCACTCTCCCGGAGAAGACACCCGGGCATCCATGAATTCATCCCTCTGACACTCACGTTACGTCTATTTTTATTTTCATCCCAATGCTCTCTGGACATTTGCTGCGGGCCAGTCATGGTGCACGATGACACGCTGATCCGTTATACCGTTTGGGAAGGACGCAGATCCCAGGAGGGCGTCGGCACCACTGTACGACGAGGGCCTGAGGCTCAGGTGGACTTAGTAGCTGGTTCCAGATCACGCGGCCTGATAAGTAGGACGGCGGGGTCTATGCGGGGCACCCGCAGCCAGGGGCTAAATGCAGGGCCTCCTGGAGAAGGCAGAGGGGACCCTATCCGAGACCCTGGGCCAGCTGACATCTAGTTGGGAGCCCGTCCTGTGTACGATTCACCAGAAGACAAAGCAGGATGAGATAAGTGCCATTGTCGTCCTGTGAGCCACGAGTTATTGTGGGGCACAAAGGAGGCAGAGAGAATACATTTTAACTTAGGGTCCGAAGTGTTGGAAATATCATGTCATGTTGCTTTTGGACTGTCTGGAGATGCTTGGGCCCAGGGGAGGTGCGCGTGGGGAAATATTTCAGCTTCCCCAGCAAGGGCAGAGTAGATAAAATCTCTGCAGGTATTTGTGTTGCTATGACATGGCGGAACCCCCAACTCTTTTCAGCTACTGGGTTTCCCCCGCCATGTGCTCATCAGCCCTAAGCAACCGGAAGTCCTGTGCGCCACCTGCTCTTTACATGGGTCAGCACCTGAGCCCCAGCCCTGGACTTCCGGAGGAACTTCAGAGAGATTCTGAGGATGGAAGTTGAGGGAGACTTGAACTTGCCCATTCCTTAATTGAGAACCTCCACTTGGTGTCCCTGGAAGGCTTTAAAAATTAACACAAAGCGCTTCGTCCATCGAAGGAAAGCTTTGTCCATACCTGGAGGCAATTCCGGGGGACCCCCGTCTGCTTCGGCGTTGGCATCTGATGCATTCCCCAGGAAAGTTCTTGGAAGTCCTCAGAGAACTGGCGAAGCAACAGGCAGAATCTCGGCTGAAAGCGACCGGCTGCCTCCGTGAGAGCCGCCCCCCAACAAAGCTGAACATCGGGTTGTCAGGCCCAAGGACATGGCTTCCTATGCAGGAAAATTAGATACCAGTGGCCACCTCACAAACCAAGAGCTGCCCTGCGTGGTCGTTAAGGGGAGCAGCTACTTGGCAATTAAAAATCTGAGCAAACCGATAGGACGATTCATGGATCTGGGAACCGGTAGAAACCTCAGCAGGCTCCTCCGGCCCTGTCCCCCTGGACTGTTAGACAGCTCAGAGCATCATGACACTTCTTCTCACCCAAAATATCGTTAGACTCTTACCAGGGGCCTGCAGACCTCGGGGGAGCCATGGGCCAGTCTCATTTTGTCCCCTGAGATGCTGAACACATTTTTAAAGGTTCACAGCAAAATTGAGAGGAATATGATACACAAAACCTCATGTACCCTCTGCCCTGGCGTATGCGTAAACACTCCCGTTATCAACATCCCTCACCAAAATGGCACATCTGTTACCGCCGATGACCCCGCACCGACACGCCATCATCACCCTCGTCCATGGTTTGCATTAGGGCTCCGTCTCGCTGTGGTATATTCCGTAGGTTTGGGCAAATTTGTAAGGCCCAATGCATCCTCCATTAGAGAGGATCATAGGAACAGCGTCACTGCCCTGAGAACCCTCTGTGCCTCCCTCCCCCCGCTCCCTGGCACCCACTCATCTTTTCGCCGCCTCCGTGTTCTCGCTTTCTCAGAATGTCACGCGGCTGGACTCACGGCTTGCGGCCTTTTCAGATTGGCACCCGCCCCTTAGTAACATGCTCCGAAGCCCTCCCCACCGCGAGGTCCTCCGTGGCCCTTTCGCTTGGCGCACAGTGTGGGGACCACTGCTTCTGCGTTGCTGTCATGACTGTCTGGTTTCCTGGGACTTTACAGATCATAGAGATTTTCCTCCTCCGAGGACGCACAGACTCTTACTGCTGGGGCCGGGAGCCTGTCCTCATGCTTCGCGAGGCGCTCGTTTTGGGGGCGAAGGGGCTGGGAGCATGAACGGCTTTCCACTGCTCTAGTAGTTTCTGGACTGGTTCCGTCGGGCCCTCAAAGCTCTGCGGAGAAAGTGGGGTGGGGGTGGAGGGGGCGTGGCCTGGCGGGCGTGGTCACGGGGGCATGACCAGTGGGCGTGGTCATGGGTGTGGCCAGGTGGACCTGGCCTGGTGGGCAACGCCTGGTTCTTCAGCCTCACCTAAGTCGGAGCATCTGCCTTCGTCTACGTCACGTATTGGACTTCTAAGATCTCATTTTTTCAAAAGACGAGTCTGGTGGTAAAAATAATAATGAGTAAAGAAAAATATGTAAACCTTCTTATCTGTTGATGCTAAAAATACTAACTACTAGGCCACCAGCACTGTGCTAGGCTCTCTCCCGGCTTTGTTTCATTAAATTCTTACCACAGATAAGCAAGACACGTGTTAGTACCTCGTTTTACACATGGAGAAACGGAAGCTCAATAGAGATGAGGCAGCTCACCAGAGGCCACCCCCAGATTCGCCTGGCCCAGCACCTATCCTAACCACTACTAAACCACACCACCTTCCTGACTGTGGGTGGTGAGGAGAGCTGGGGTCCCGGCCTGCGGCTGGCTTGCTGTGTGGTCCCTGCAGGCCTGTCGCCCTCAGTGCCCTTCCGAGTCTCCAGCTGTAACCCAAGGGTGTGGCATCTGGTAGTCACTAAGAGTTCCTGCTGCAGCCCAGGGACCTCCATCCTCTGGTGACCAGAGACCACAGAGGCCAGGTTACAGGGAAGCCTGGAGCCTGCCTGATGTCACCTGTCCTCTCCTGAGCCAGGCCCAGTCCAGGCCACCAGCACCCAAGGGCGACACCCACCTGCTCTGTCTCACCGACAGAGACTTCCCTGCTCTGTTAAAGTGTCCCCATCAGGTGTGGACACTGTGTGTGTGTGTGTGTTGGGGGAGGTGTTCATCGCTGGGACATCTGGCTATCTGTCTTTGAGGGGCATACCCGTCACTTACACAAATTCACCCCCAAGATGTCAGGGTGGGCATTGTTTTTTAAAAAAATGGAAAGGAGGCCATCACCATCATTAGGCCCACCTGAGAGAGCCTCTTGTGATGATGGAAGACGTGTCGACACTCTGGCCTCCGCCGTGGCGGGTCATTAGTTAAGAGCGGAGTGCGTGAGGGGTGGGGGCAGGGCGGGGGCTTGGCCGGCAGGCCCGGTGCCATCACGGGGCTCCCTTTGGAGGAAGAAGCCAGAGACAAATGATTCGAGTCTGAATTCCATATACACCGGAGATTGCTTATCGATCCACATCAGAATAGGCGGGCTGGCCCCGGGGACCGGCCGAGTATTTTCCCAGGGAGTTAATAACGGGGCAGCTGAGCTGTCTTGTCCAATTCACTGAAGCCAGGCCTCTAATTCAAGACGGAGCTTCTTATTCTGAGAATTCTCGCCACTTGTGTGTGCAACCTCCCTTCCACTCGGCCGGGCCCCTGTCAGTGATTGAAATGACAGCCCACGGATGGGGAGGCTAATCAAATTGTTTATCATCGACCTAAATCAATATGTATAGATTGTCGAAACATCACTGTCACACCACCAAAAAGTCATACTAATAATTGCCCGGCTGCAGATGTAATCCGCCTGGTTTCTCCGACCTGAATTACATCTGAATTTAGGGGAATGAAAACACTGCTACCAGGGAGGGGGCGTGGCGGGGGTGCGAGGCGCAACTGAGTTGTTGGCACAACTCAGCGCAGCGGCGTTAGGTGGTTAGGTGTGAACGACAGAATGTCACTCCGCCCGCGTAAATCTGAGTCCTTGGCTGGGAAGAGAGTTGAACGCAGAAAGCAAGAGGGAATTGTTCTAAGAGCTGAGGGACTCGTCCTCAGGCGAGAGCTGTGCCCTGCTCACCTGCTCTCAGGTCCTGCAGGGACCGGCAGGGGCTGGGCCTGGGGACTCGCCACGCTCCTTGATGTGGCCGAAGCTGCCGAGAGTCGGGGAGCTCAGGTCCAAGCCCTGGGCTGCCCCCGGTCTCCAGGGGGACACACGCCCGTGGAGGCCATCTGATGTCCTATCCCTCTGGGCTCAGTCGTGGGGCTTGGGGCAGTGGGAGCAGGAGGAAAGGGGTACCTGGGGGACTGCGCGCCGTGCTGATCGTGACCTGGCCACGTGGGTGAGTTGGCCAAGAGCCAGGCCACCGCTCACTAGTGCAAGTCTCGCTGGGGATTAGAAAAAGGTGCGGACTGCATGGACGGACGGACGAGGAAAGGTACCCTCACAGCTGCAAGGCTTGGCCGGCCAAGCGTTAGGGGTGTCTTGCCCCCTCACCCCCAAAAGAGCACCTTGTGAACTATACACACAGGGCCGCTATGCACCTCATCTGTCCGCACTGGTCTGTGGGGCTCTCCCTGAATGAGCCCCCTTCGTCCTCGTTAAAGTCCCATGAGGCTGGTGCTGTCACTAACCCGGATTTCCAGATGGGGAAACCGAGGCACCATGAAGTTAGGTTAAGTCACCCAAAGTCATGCCTAGTAAGCCGTAGAGCTGGGATTTCAACTCTGGAAATTTACTGGTCTCTTCACCAGGATGCACTGGGTCAGGGCCAGCTATGGGGGACTGTGTTAAGAAGGCAGCTTTGAGGGTCCACCCTGACCCGCCACAGCCATGGACCGCACGCGCCCCCTGTCCTGCCTCCCTCAGCCTACTCCCGCCCCAGGCAGCCCGGAGACTCACCCCAGGTGGGTGGTTGTGGCTTCTGGCCAGTTGTGGAAGCTTCCAGTCTGTAAAATGCAAATAATTTTCTCTGAACTGCCTCTAGGGCTGCTGGGAGAGTTGAAGGACAGGAGATGACAGTGAGGCTTTGCCAGCCAGAAACTGTGGGGCGGAAGGAGGGCCACTGCCAGCATGCTGGCACCCCGCTTCTGCGCCAAGGGCAGGCGAGCTCCCGGCCTCCCCACTTCCGGCCGCCGTGGGCCCAGGACTTCCCCTGGAGGTAGGGTGCCCCCAACACTGCCACTGCCACACCCTTTGCCACCTTTTTTGGAGTGTGCCATCAGTTTCCTCCCAGGCCTGCCATCCCCCCACTCCACCGCCCGTTCACACGTGTCACGTGTCCCTCCTGCTCAATTACCATGGCACAAACTCAAACCAGGGCTGTGAGAGGTCCCGCCCCAGGGCTAGGGCCAGTCTCTTCCTGTCTACCCCTGCTTCCTAACTGGCCCTGATGCCCAAATGACATCTTTGCCCCTGGGAGCCGCCTCCAGGTGAGCACGCTCTGATTGGTGGGCAGGAGCGTGGAGGTGGCCCCCATCGGGCTGAGCTGCACACACACCATCCTCCCCCGACTTCCCGCAGCGGCTCCCACGTGCAGCTGGCAGGCAGGGCAGACAGCCCACGATCCCCATGCTCGCGGGCACGCTGCGTGGGGAGTCCAGGCTGCCATCGAGCACGGGGTGTCCCCCGTGTGGCCGGTTTGCATTCGGCAGCAGAGAGAAACACGGGCAAATTTCCAGAGGTATTTTTGGTTCCCTGACAAACCTCAGCGATTACACAGCTTGTTCGAGCTCCTGGTTTCCCCATGCCTGGCTGGAACAGATGTCATTGGCCGGGAAGCACCTGTTTCGAGTCCCGGGCGCTTTTTAAACATAGCAGACCCCTCTCTACCACCTCATGCTCATTCTGCACGGCGAATAAGCAGAGATTCGAAAGCCCGAGTTCACTTTGACATCCCCCAGCCTTTCAGGTTCGAGTGGGTTCTAAACTTGGCAAGCACATTTCCCCTGTCCCTAGAGGGAAAAGATAAAAACCCACCAGCAAAAAATACATTACACTGGGCATTATATTTCTGTGACGGAAATAACTCATTTTCATGACACGCTATAATAATAGCAAATTATGGTACACAATGAATCTATTCTTATTAAAGTCTGTATGGAGAAAAGCAAAGAATACAAAATGTATACAATTGTTTAAAGGAAAAATGCCATGTAATATAAAAGATACTCTAATCGCTATTTCTAATTACAAAGAAGAGAAAATCACTAAAAATTTTTTACAGCATCTAATTACCAAAAAAAAAAAAAAAAAAAAGCCAGACCCACAAAATAACTCTCTATAAAATTAATAATGAAGGAGGACTTCAAATGACTGTAGTTGCTCAGAATTGCTCTTCTTCCGATCGAAAGACGTGCAGTGAACGGGCGGCAGGGCTGGGTGTGACCACCGGCTTTCAAGTGGCTCTGCGTGCGAGGTGAGCCGGAGGCTTCCCTTTCCGGCGGACGCCTCGTGGGCGCCTGCGTGCTCACCGCCTTGCTTCATCCTTGGGCATCCGTGCTGCTTGGCATAGCTATCTTCTTCTATCTTCGAGGAAACTGAGGTTCAGAGAGATTTAGTAACTTCCTCAACATCTGGGTAACCGCACTTTGGGGTCAGCCCGTGACAGTGCAGTGACGCCTGTTGTCCTGTGATCATCACCAGTAGGGTCACTTTCACCAACCGGGACAGTATATTCTATGGTCAGCCAACATAGTCATCAGCCAGGAAGGCTGGGAGTCAGGGCTTGAACTTGGGACCTTGTGTTTCAAGGTCAAGAGCTTTCGTACTACAGATGTGGTCACTGAAACCCCTCCTGAGCTTATAAGATGCTGAAATATCACCTGATCACCCCTGAGTGAGCCCTTGGGACACCATCAGCTAAAGGGATGTACCCGAAATGCCCCCTTTTATCTCGGGCCACCAACCCCCCAGCTGCAGGGTGGGCTGGGGGTCAGGAGGGAGCAAGCCCTGGGGCAGGGAGATGGTGGGGGCGGGGCACCGTGGTGGGCCAGGCACATGACAGACACACGCCCCATGCGGACGGTGGGCGGGAGCAGGGTCCAGCTGACACCTGACTTCCTCTGCAGAGCTGAGAGAGAGCGGGGTTCCGCTGTTTCAAGCCGGGCCGTTATGGCACTTGGCGAGAGGAGCCCCAGGCCCCTAACAGATGGGTGGCTCCCACACCGCACGTGGACTGGCCACTGCTTCCCAGCAGCTCCTGCCGCCCCCCCTCCCTGTTCCTGCCTGAGGGTCTGTGCTTGCTGCCCTGGCTCCCCCAGGGCGCCCCTGCCTCCCCCAAATCTCTGCTCGAACGTCAGGGCTGCCAGAGGCCTCTGCAGACTCCTCGCCGGCTGCTCCGTCAGCCTCTGGCTTTGCTTTTATTTCCCACAGCAATGGTCATATTCACAGCCGTCGTCGCTGCCCAAACTCGTATTTGCTAAAGGAGGATTCGCTATTCTTCCTCCCCGCTGGGACGTCAGCGCCCGCGGGCAGCGGTCTCTGCCGGGCCTGGCGCGCGGCCGCGGAGTCCGGCGGGGTCGGGGCACCGCGTGGGCGAGCGCGGTGACCGCGCTCAGGGTCACGGTGGCGCCGTCCCGTTTCGGTGTTCGAGGTGCTTTACTGCGATGTCTCGGTCCTCACGACGACCCTATCGATGTCCCCATTGTAAAGGTGCGGAAGCCAAACGCAGGGAGGTGTGGGGACCAGCTGGAAGGGCGGCGACAGTTTCGGGCGGGGCCAGCGGATGCCTTTCCTCCCCGGGGTTCACTCTGGGGGCTTCAGGGGTTTGTCCCACGATGTCGCGCCTCCCCCGACCCCCCCAAACACAGCGCAACGACACGAACGCAAAACACAGGGCGACCCCCCTCCCGCTCCGGGCTCGGGCTGCATGTGCTGTCCCGGGATCTTGCTGGACAGGGCTTCGGCGAGGACTGGCGTTTCCCGAGGGAATTCCGGAGGCGGGAGTGGGTGCTGCGGGAGGGAGGCTGGCAGCCTCCGCCCTGGGGTGCCTTTGTGGCCACGCGGTGAAGGTGAAGGAAGTGAGGCCCCACCCGCAGCGCCATGTCCCTCCCCCGCCTCTTCTCCCGTCGTCAGACTTGGAATCCTGGAAGGATGGAGCTGAGGCTCATTGCCAACAGGAAATCCGAGTCCAAGGGACAAAGCTCCTCATAACTGGCATGTATGTGGTCATCCCCAAGGGCCCAGATTTGGGATACACTGTAGTACTCCAAGATGCCTCCAGAACAGGCCGGAAAGAAGAAGGGGCGGGTCTGTAGGTCTGGAGGCATTTCTAGAACTGTCTGACGTAACAGATTTCTGACTCGTGTGGTTTCCTGGGCCAATGAAAATCAACTGCTGTCCAACAATTGCTCTCTCTCTCTCTTTTTTTTTTGCTGCTTATTATTATTTATCTTATTTTTTTGAGGAAACACTATTAAATTGACGATCTGAGAGAAGAAGGTATGTGCTAAGCTGAACTTAGCCATGACCTCATCTGCCCAGCTCTGCGTCTTCCCTTTTAGTCTGTACACTACCCGCGAGGTGGGGAGAAGGCTTTTGTATCTACACCCCCCACTGCACCCCGCGCTAAGAGCGACTGTGTTCCCCTCCCACGTCACATTCATCGTTTATGACCTAAAAACCAGCCCCTGTGGCCCAGCCCCCTCCCTGGTCCCAGAGACCTCGGAGTCGCTTGGCAGCCCCCCGTCCGTCACACCCTACGGGCTCCTTCCCGTGACTCTCCTCACCGTGCGATGACCTCCCCTCCCCTCCCCAACCTGCGTGTGTCTGTAAGATGATACTGCCCCGTGGTCACTGCCTGGTGACAAAATATTGTTTTACAGTGATAAGCATCTCGTAAGACAATATTTGGAAAGTTATTATCTCTATGTCTCTGGTTGAGGACATGGAATGATATCACCTAAAGCCAGGTCTGCTCTGCTTGCAGCCAGTGACTGGGGACGGCTGGGGACAAGGGCGCATGAGGTATCAGGGGGCTCGATCATCGTGATCTGCCATCGATTGGTCCCTGCGTGGCTGATAAGGTCTGATCAGAACCGGAAGGGGAAGCCATGGCCCTTGCTGGTGAAGGCTGAGGGTGCCCAGGGAGGCGGAGAGTTGGAGGGGGGAGGCGTGGGTAACAAGATCCCCAGATATTAGTGAGCCTCTTCGGAAGGCTGTTAGTGTTTACGGGGCCGCCCACTGGCTGGCAGGACCTTTCTTTTAGTGACCAGGGCCATGTTTCTTTTGTCCGTAGCCATTGAGTTCTCTGGATGCCAGCTCCAGAGAACGTCCAGCAGTGGAGGTCTGAGCAAGGGCAAGGTGTCACCCCTTGTTATCTGCCTCAGGGGTCCCAAGATAGCTAACTTCGTCTAAATCACACATCTCCTAGAGTCTAGAGCCTGCTGGGGAGGGAGGTCAGCAGTAGGTGACAATGTGCCTACGGGCCAAGAGAAGAGGCCTCGTTGGAATGAAGCCTCCCTGGTCAGCACCTTGATCTTGGACGTCCAGCCTCCAGGACCTTGAGAAAATCGATCTCTGTTGTTACACTACCAGTCTGGGGACCGCGTTGGGGCAAACCCCACACACTAGCTCAGGTGGTTAGTGTGTTACCTTCATTGTACAGATGGAAAACGGAAGCAAATGGTTTGGGAAACTGTCCCGAGTAGGAAGGAGCAGCCTTGGGGTTGGAACTCAGGTCGTCTGACTCAAAGCACAATGTGCTCTGCAGGGTCAGGACTTACTGAGCTGCAGGGCCCCGCCGAGGCGCCCAGCCTCGCACAGCTGGCCATGGCCTGTCCTCTGGCCCTGCACCCCACCCTCACTCTCCCAGGCTCACTACCCTGAAAGGCCTTGTCCTCCTAGCATCCGTGCCACTGGCTTCCGGGGCTGCCTCTCCTGGGGGACCCGCTCCCCTTCTCCGGCCCTTGACCTTGTAACCATCGCCAAACGCCTGGCTCAGACGCCTCCTCCATGAGGCCTGCCTGAGCCTTCCAGCTGCATGGCTTGCCCCACAGTCCCCAGGAAGTCGTGTTTCCGGAGCCCAGCGAGATCTGAAATCGAAGCAGGGCCACCTGGCGGGAGTGGCCATCGCGAAGGGACATGAGTCCCAGCAGAGATGCGTCAACGAAGGACGGAGGGCCTGGGGAAGGGAAAACCCAGATTTCCTCTCATCCTGCTCCTGACGTCCTGCCGGTGCCTCCCTAGCAGAGGGCAGGGGTGTTCGGATGATGCAGTTCACGAGGGTCGGCCTCCTGGGGCAGAGGCCCTCGCGGAGGGGAGCGCACAGAACACCCAGCTCTGGATAATAGCAGAGCCGCCTTCCCCGGGAACAAACGCGGCAGCCAGGTAACTTCATAAGGTGGAGCACACCAACGGTGGGGGATTAACACTGAGAGATCGCCATCTACCAGCACGGCATCTACCAGCACGGCGCGGCGCTGGCCTTGGGCAAGTGACTGGGGACAGATCCTCCAGCAGTCTCTGCCCTCAGGCGTTTGCGGTCTCCTTGGGGAGAGAGAGGACGAAACAAATAAAGTGAATTCCGGCATCAGCGCGGAGACTGGCAGTGACAGCGGGGCTTGCGGGCGCAGCGTGGGCAGCGGCGGGGGGGGGGGGGAGGGAGGGGCGGTCTGTCGTCTGGATGTGGTGGCGGAGCAGCAGCCGTTGCCAGGGGATGGGGACTCCGGTCCCAGCTCACTGCGGGCCCCTGAGGAAAGCACCGCCCCCTGTGAACAAGTCTGCAAAATGGAAAGAAGTTGTCCCCTTGAGCAAACGAGGTGGGGATGAGTGACAGGGAAAGCCCACGGCCACTTTGGAAAGTTAGGATGCAGCTCGTCATCGCATGGGCGATGAGACTCCCTGTTTCATCCGGAACGTCACGAGGACCGTGGAGCCCGAAGCTCCCTGCGACCCCGTGGTCCGCTCTCAGCTGCAAGGTTCTTCCTGGCTGTTCCCTGGAGCTGAGGATGGGCGGGGTCACCGCCCTTGGGGTAACCGCCTTTCCCTTACGGTCCCAGACGTAGCGGCAGAGACAGTAGCCTCTTTTTTTTTTCCCTTTTCTTTCTTAATTTAAAAACTTGGGCTAGGCAAGGGATGGGGTAGACCGAGCAGCTTCAAATCCTTCCTGACTCTGGAACTCTGAAACTCCACCTGTCCCCACTTTGGGATCCCTGGCTTCTATAGACAATGAAAGCAACATCACCCATTCTTCTAGCTAACCATCCAAACACTACTCACCCATCTATCCATCCACACACTCAGGCAGCCATTACCATTCATTCGTTCATCATCCATCCATCCCTTATCCACCAACCCATCATCCATTTGTTTGTGTATCCATCCATTCATTTATCCATCCATCCATCTTCCATCCATCCGTCCAATCCATCCATCCCCTATCCATTCATCCATTCACCCACCCATTATCCATCCATCATCCATCCATCATCCGTCCATCTGTCCATCCATATATGTATTCATGTAGGCATCAGCATGTACCTGCATATTATGCATCCTGTGCCAGGCTCTGTGAGTGGAGCGAGGGATCCTGCCCACAAAAGTCTTCTCATCTAGCAGAGAAGCTATGAAAATCTCAATGAGAGTATAAGGCTGTTCAAAAGTGGGACAAATGTAACTAAGTAGTAAGCGGCCCAGACAGAAAAGGTTCAGACGGGAGGCCCCTGGAGGCCACAGGGAAGAGCTGGCTGCACCACGGAACTGGAGTCTGGCTGGAGCCTTGGAAAAGAGAAGTTTCGACTTGGTCCTGAGCTCAGGGACTTCTCATACCCCGTGGCTCTTCACCCCGGGCTGGGCCCGAGGACCCAGGAGAAGCCTCGTCTGTGGACAGCATGTTCCTGAATCACATTTCGGCTCCTCTCTAGGCCGGAACTCTGTTCACACGTCTTCTGGAGCCAGAGTTCCAGTCTCCGCTCCACTGACCAGCCCTGGCACTGCCAGCATCTTCTCAGCTCCCTTCGGAAGTGAGGAGTGGGAGACAGGGACCAGAAGGTACCAACGAGAATAGGCTCAGGCCACGTCATCATTAGCGCTTACGAAATAATTATTTCTCCTTTAAGAAGTGCCAACCTGGAGGCCCTCTCAAGGAGAAGCCCCACGCGTTGAGGGCTGACCCCTCTCTGCCTGGCAAATGTGCTTTCTGCTTTCCTGGCTGGGCCATAAATAACCCGGCCACCTCTAATTTGGCCTCCGATACCCTGCCCAGCCGTGATTTATTCACAGACCAAAACAGGCATCTCTAATTTGCTAACCAATCGCTGTAATTCTGGCCTCTCCAACCAATAATTCTGCCATCTCTAATTTGCCAATAAATAATTCTGCAGCCTCAAATTTACTAACCAATAATGTGACCAATTTGCTGACCAATGGTTGTGTCAAGGCATAATGGCGCCCCTAGCAGATGGTAATTTGCTAAGCAATATTCGAACCTTTCCCCCTTCAGCAATAAAGAACCTTCGTGATCTTTGAATTCCAGATCCATTACTTTGCTCCGAAGGATGCTGTGGGCTGTTGGGTTGCAAAGGAGCCTTCCTCAAAGGTTACGCCTTTTCTCTTGAGCCCCTGGAATCAAAGTGAATATCTCAGAATGTAAGAGATGTCCCGGCTTGCTCATTTTACGGATGGAGCTATCGAGACCCAGAGAGAGGAAGTGACTTGCCCAAGGTCACGCAGCAAGGTAGTGGCAGAGCTGGGACCAGAACACCGGTCTCTGACCTGCCGGGCCCGTGCTCAGGCTTCAGCCGCCCCTCTGCTTAGCTAATTTGCTTCTTCGTGGTGTTCACACCGCGGAGCAGGTTGACTCTGGCTGGGCCGGCTGCCACGGAACCTTGGTTTGGCCTCAGCCAATCAGCCATGTGTCCCCGGTGTCAGGACGGAGGCAGCTGACCTTGCTGACCCCGCCACCTGGGGGGTCTGAGAGCTGGACAGGAAGGAGGATTCGCTGTGCCACACAAAGGACTTGGCCCGGTTTTAGTCCCGGGAAACGCTGGCTGTCAGCAGAAACGGAGAGCCAAATCCCACATTCCCTCAAAGGGCTGGCACCCACGTTACCCAGAATGAGTAAGAACGAGAGTTCAGCCAGTAAAGCAGGGACCCCCCCCCCCCCGACCTCCCCGCCTCAGCAGGGACCAAGGCACGATGGCCCACAGACTGCAGGAGAAGCCTGAGCACAGGAAGACGTCACCAGGTCTGGGGCCGCGGTGAGCCGCTTAGAGGAGCGTCCAGGTCACCCCGTGCCCAGGTCAGGTGCGTCTCAGCTGGACCCTCCCGAACCTTTGTGCAGCTGACAGAGGCGACGCTTGAGTCGGGCTGCCCCTGCCCCTTCGTCGGAGAAGGTTGATTTGGCTCATTTGAATGCTCATGGCTCTTCTCAGAAATGAAAGCAAAGTGAGCCGGAAACGCTTTGAGAGCGAAGGCGGATCCTACCGACAGCGGAGCAGGCCCGAGCCCCCCGCGGAGTCTCCGAGCTGTCTGTGTGGTTCTGTCTTGGGCGGGGGATGGAGCTGGTGGGCCTGTGACCTCCATGGTGGGGACCGAGGTGTCTGTTCATAAGCGACACGTCCTGATGCCCCCAGGACCAAGTCCTATTCTGCCAAGTCTGGGCCCGCGAGGGAACGGGCCCCGGCGGAAGCAGGAGACGCGGGAAGGCCGGCGGCGAGAGGGCGGAGGCTCAGCGCCCGGACCGCGTTTCTCCCGCATGAGGAAGGGGCGGGCCTCAGACCTCATCGCCTGTTGCTCTCTCAGGCACGGGAACGTTTCTCTTCGTCTCCTCGAAGAGCAGAGCAGGAGAAAATGGCAAACGGGGCAGCCGGGCCCTGGCGGAATCACGGGCTAGGTCAGCAGGTTCTAGTTTCTTCTGGAAAGTTTATTTAGTTTATTCTGCGTTACGTTCATCGTGCACATCCAGCCCCTGCCCGCCCCCTCCCCCCCGGTGGACCCTGGGAAACTTCTGTCCTGGTCCAGCGACGGATCTCAGCTTCAGATGTCACCTCGTCTGGACAGAGCGGCTCGGGCGCCCACTCTGTTTTCCCGGTCATGGCTTTCGTTCCTCCTCCCAGGCTCCCGTTGGCTTGGTGACCCTTCCCCAGGGCGCCTGGGGGCCTGCGAACGAGCCGCTCACCGCCTCGCTCCTTGCTGCATCCGCATCGCTGGGACCCAGCACGCCGGCCGCGGGGTCAGAGCGTCCGCGGAACGGTCTCTGTCAGGCCAGGAATCTCGCATCTCTATTTAGGCAGCGCTTTAACTAGTTTCACCCCCAAGCCCAGCCTGAGACAAGGTTCACGCTCACGAAGTTCGTCAGGGAAAGATGCCGGGGAACGGGGTTTGTGGGGCAGGGTGCGGGGAGCAGGGCAGGTCAGGGGGTCAGCGCTGGGATGCTTTATGCTGTCGGCCACCGAGGGGGATGACTGAGCTCGATCCCCTGGGGCCTTCCGGGGGGCCTGAGGACGGGCCTGTCAGAACTGCCCCCCAGAGGCTGAAAGGGGAACAATATAGCTCATCAGCTTCTGTCCCCTGCGGACAAAGGCGGTCGAGTCCAGGTTGTGCGTGAGTGTGTGGGCCCTGCGCATCCGTGGGACAGCGTCAGAGGGACTTCAGCAGGAAGGGAGACAACAGGTGTGGCCTGCTGGGTTGCACCTGTGTGAGCTTTGCAGCCTGAGTGCACCCAGTGCGGCGGGCGTGAGGCTGACAGGTGCGGTGCGGTATCCCCACCTCCCCACCCACAGCATCCCCCGTCTCCCTGGGGAGCCGGGTGGTACATAAAGCAATGGTAAGAGCAAGAATAATGGAAAAAATAACAGGGCTCACCGTTCTTATTGGACGCTCAAGATGCCTTAAATACTTGGTCACGTTTTATTCCCACACAAAACAAGCCTATGCCACGGGTCCCGTTGTCATGCTCTCTTGACAGATAAGGAAGCAAAGGTGCCAGGTCCCACGGCCAGGGGTTCCAGGGACGACTCTTACATGCTCACCAACTCTGCGTCGTTCAGTTCTGTAAACTGTGATATACTTCAATCGTGTGTATAAAATGCGTACAAGATAGCGCCTAGAGCGCCGTGTGTAACGCACGCTAAATCCGTATGCACATACGTACGTGTGTCATCGATATGTACGTAGGCATCTATACCCATGCATCGTTTTAGTCATTCATGGATTCCTATTGGTGGTCATTTAGGTTTTGAGTTAGGAAACAAGATTTCAAGGCTCTAGGCTCACGGCTAAACATGTCGGTTTCCGTGAAGCATTGTGACACCCTGAGCATTGTGATTCTGGAGCTGTAAGATGGTAGGAAACCAGGCAGTGGATGAAGGAGGGGTCCAGAAGAGGCCACAGCGCAGGTGGTGCGACCAGGAGTAGGGTCAGTAGGGAGAGGGCTTGAGCATGGCAGGGAAGTGTAGACATCAGGTGTAAGGTCAGAACCAGAGGCCACGAGTGCAGATGCCCGCAGGGACTGGCCGTGGTGACGGGTGCAGGCCGGGGCCAGAGCAGCAGGGAGCAGTGGGGACTGCGGCCACCCGCCCAGCACGGGCCTTGTCTCATGGGGCAGGCGCTAACCAGCTCCGGCTGGTGTTGCCCTGTGAGAACGTGGGCGATGCTGAATCTTTCCATGTCTGAAGGGAAGGTGGAAATCAGATGTTCAAGCAAAACCTCCCACTTTTTAAATTTTATCCGAAGTTAAAAAAAAAAAATATTACACGGGCCGAACGAGACACCCCCGAGAGGCGCGTTAGCTCTGACGGCCGGGGCTCGGCCATGGGAAAAAGAACGGGGCCATGAGGCTCCCGATTCAGCCGTCAGTCACACTTTGTCCTCTGCGAAGCCCAGTCTCCTCCATCTGTGAATGGGGTAGTTCCCGGACTGCAGGGACCTCGGCCTCACTGTCACAGTGTGTAATTTGTTACGTGTGTGTGTCAGGTCACCGGTCATCTCCCGTCCCAACCGCCGTGTAAGCTCCTCGAGACAGGCCTTGTGTCCGTCTTTCTCTTTTGTTCCCTGATTTAACCCAAGCACCTAGTAACTAGTGCCCAGCACACAGTAGGTGCACAGTAAGTACCTGGCGGATGAATGGATGGTAGAAAAGAGCCCGCTGGGCCTCCTCTCAAACAGTTTTGCCAGGCAAGCTCTCTGCCAGGCGACCCGACTCCCCCGACCCCCCAAGGGGCATTTCACAGGCAGCTCAGAATAAATGTGCCAAGCTGCCCTGGGCCTCTCTCCTCCCCCTCAGGCAGAATGACATGGTTGGCGGGAGGTGGGGACGAGCCCCCCCTCCCCACGGCCCCCACACCGTAGGCCGGAGGTAAACGCAACAGAGCTGACAGCAGTTAAGAAGGAGAGAGACAGACAGAGGCAGAGGAAAGAAAAGAAAGAAAAATCGTCCCACACCAGCAACGGTCACCATGCGTTATTAGGGTGTCCAGGAAATTATAGCTTATGTCCATTAGTTCTTTCAGGGTTAATATTGATGCAGATATTATTTCTATCCAAGGCCCCATTTATTTGAAATATTATGACTGGGAGTAGCTGTCGCCGTGAATCAAATCTATTGACGGAGTAGTTAGCGGTGTCGCCAGGGCAGCCGGCCCGCCCTCCCCCGCCACCGGCATGAAATATTATGGGGATGGTTCCTTAAAGTGAGCACTTTATCATCATTTGTCTGCAGGCCCCACTAGGACCGCCTCGCCCGGCTTCCCGTTGGGCGCGAGGAGCTGTCATAACTCAATCAGGCAACTACTGTGGCTCGGCCACCTCTGGCTCGCGGCCACCAGCCACCGGCAGCCCCGACAGCTGGTGGTCCCTGGGCCGGCCCCGCCGCCGGTCACGTGCGGGGGGCAGGAGGGGGGCATATTTTTGGAGGTGGAAATAGGAGGCCTGTTTTCTCGTGCCACTTACCGTTCTCCAAACACGATTTGTCATTTCCAGGGCCAGGTTTTGCTCATAGGTGTCTTGAGGCCTGAGTTCCTTCTCCCTCCCCCTGCTCTGTGGGTCAAGATGCCAAACTGTCTAAAAACGGGATTTGGGACACATTTCCGTGGCCTGGTGCAGAGAGAAGGGCCACGTCTGATCCCCTAGCACATGCGGCAGCAGCAGCATTCAGCTGTCACCTAATAATAATAATAATAATAATGATAATAATAATAATAAAATACTAACAACTACGTCCACGTAGGGTTCCGATAACCTACACAGTGACTGGTGACTGGCGAGCCTCTCCTGGAATCGGCCAGGTGATAACTGTTGCAGGCTTTGGCGGGGTAAGGTCACTGCTCCTCCACTCCGTCGCGATGCTGAGGCCCCTGTCTATCAGCAAGTGAGGGAATGGGCGTGGCCAGGCCGTCCTTGGCCTCAGTTTCTCTCTGCTACTGTCCCGTTTAGTCTTCTTCCAAGGCCTTTGCTCAAACGTCTCCCGCTCAGCGAGGTCTTCACCAACCATTTAAACTCTGCGCATCCCCCACCCCCTTTCTTGCTTTGTTTTTCTCCGTAACTCTTATCATATACGTACCAATCCTTCTTCGCTTCGTTATGTTGCCAATAACACCACCGCCACCACCTACACCTGCCACTGGAGTGTCAGCTCCACGAGGACAGCGGCTTCACCCGCTGCGTTCACAGCCTGTCTTTCAGAAACGCCAGCCTGTGAAGCAAGTGCTATTCACAGCCAGCCCAGCTTTCAGATGAGCAGACTGAGGATCAGAAAAACGTAGGATTGTCCGAGGTCATCCAGCTGGGGCGTGTTCTTCAGCCCAGACCCGAGTCCGCTAAGGCTCTATTTCTTCACTGTTTTCGGTGTATCAACTTCTCAACTCTTTTCCACAACGCTTTAGGGCGATTTGGTCCGGAGGTGAAGAAACTGGCTCAGGGGAGCAGCTTGTTCCGGAGGTTAGGTACCCAGCAAGTGTCAAAGTCAGAATTTGAATCCTATTATCAAAATGTATTCTCTTTCCACCCTGACATCCTTGTGGTCGTAATTTGTGGGCATGACTGAGAACCTGGGGCCTGGGATACCTGGCTGGGAGGTGGAGAGCCCTGAGCTCCCTCGCACTGACGTGTGGCTTAGTGTGAGCAGGGCAAATCAGAGCTCCATGATCACACCTGGGGAGCCCAGGGGCTCTGGGCTGGACATGAGGATGCTACACTGTCTGTCCTCCCACACCTGTGCTCCGGGGCCCGGTCTCGCTTGGCCCCCGCGCAGGAGGGCTCCCCGCCCGCCTCTGCCCACGCTTTCCTCCACCAGGAGCACATTTCCCCGCTCCTCCGTTCGCATCCTTTGCATGCTTGAACCAGGGCCGAGAAAATACAGTCCTTGCGCAGGTGTAATTGGGGCTGCCTTTTGGTGACAGGAAGCAAATCTTGAAACCCTCCTCTTTCGGGGCTCTGCCACTCCAGGAAGAGAGAAGAGAATGAAGACCCCTCAGTCCTGTCCCACCACTGTCCCCAGCAAGCCCGGAGATGCCTGAGGACATATGGCCGCCTCCAGCCACCTTCCTAACCCGAGCACACCAGGCTTCGAAGCTCCCTTGCAGAAAAGCCAGAATTCAACCCACAGAACCCTACGAAACTTAGAGACTGTGAAGATGGACTTCACGTGTCAACTCGGCTAGGCCACGATAACCAAGTGTTTCCTCAAACTCCAACTCTTCTCTGGGTTGCCAGCCTGCCCAGTGGGTGTCAACATGCCAGCTCTCACAATCTCATGCGCCAGATTTTAAAAATCAATCTCTCTCTATATATCTATATATCTACGTCATATCTATCTATCTATCTATCTATCATCCATCCATCCTACTGACTTTGTTTCTCTGGAAAATCCTGACCAATCTAATACTGAAGCTTAACTGTTCATTTAACAGAGACAGCACCCAAAGCTCAGAGAGGGCAAGGAATTTACTGGATATCACAGAGCACATTCACAACGGAGCTGGGATCATTCACAAAGCCCCCCAGGCTAAGACTCTTGCCCCATAGTGAGGGGCTAAAGATCCCTCTCTGCACCTGCAAGCCCCTCGGTTAGGTGGAGGGCAGAGATCACAACTGCTCTAAAGAAAATCAGCTCTTTGCCAGAGGTGGGTGGGTGGGCGGAAAATTAGAAATCAGAAATTCAGGGTGAAAATACAGAAATCTAACTGCAGGGCCAATTTTCCATCACACTTAGAAGCTCCATCTGATGTGATAGTTTGCTAATAAAACATGAGCATTACAGTAACATAATATTTCAGGTGTCCATTAACTAACACGTAAATATAATGGAACCTTATGGAAATACACTTGAGCTGTCCCCAACACCCCTAATGTAATATGCATGATTTCCAAGGCTATTTATAACTCCTTGGTTCACTCTCTCACCAGTGACTTCACCGGCTCCATCAAAAGATCTTGGTTTCTGTCCCAGCCCCTCTCAATACACTCAACCCCCCGTCCCCCTCCCCGTGGCACTGGCCAACCCCATTCACTCCACAAGTGCAGGACAGGTGCCTGCAACGCACAGGGCACAGCCCTCTGGCAAGGAGCCGTGACCTGGTGGACATGTGCCGCGCTGACGAGAGCTGTTAAAGAGGCATGGCAGGGGTTGAGAGGGCCAAGCAGGGGGCCTCTCGGAGGAAGTGACGCTGGGCCGAGGAGTGGAGGATGAGCAGGAGTTGGCGGGCGAGGCAGGGCAGGGGCAGGGAACACTTCCTGGAGGAGGGGGGATGTGAGCTGACGTTTCCAACAGGAAGGGTTGGCTGGTGAGGGAGGGGGCTGCTGGGCAGTGGGCATGAACTGGGGACAACAAGGTCTTCATTAACTTAGCTGCCCGTGGAAAGTTCTAGAACGAGGTCCAGATCCAGCCCGTGACCTAGGCGAGGCTCTGGTCCTTTGCAAGCCACACGAGTGCATATACACGCAGAGGCAGACCTAGGGTGGGCGTCTACGCACAGGCGCCTGTGTGTGCCCGCTCCGTGGGACGGTGGCACACGCCCACCTGTGCGTGTCTGTACACCTGCACGAACACACGGGCAGGCACCTGGGGGGCATGCTGGCGTGCTCGCACACGTTTGTGGCTGCTTTCTTGACCAATCATGCACGCACACTATGTGCATTTCTATACCCATGCACGAAACACCCAGGTGCGTCCACACGCACACATGTGCACGCGCACGCAGACACACCCATGTGCACTCACACAGCCTCCTGCAGCTGCTTTTGGGGGCAACCACAAGTGTGTACACAGACAGGTGTGTGTGTGCATACGGGTACACTGGGGTACGCCCCTATGGGTGCACGCACGTAGCAGAATGACGCAGGCGGGTCTCGTCCTCTGAGCTGTGCCTCTTTCTTGGCGAGGTCTTCCCACTTCCTGGGCAGATCCGCTCACTTGGCTGAGATGACAGCTCTTCCTGTAGCTCCCTGGTCTCACAGGTCGGTCACTTTGGGAACAGCTGCTCTCTCTCCTTACTCACCTTCCACATGTTGGCGGCGGCAGGCGCCGACTGGCTGGCTGCTGCTGATTCTGGGTGGGTTGTGGGCATCACATTAGGTAAATCAGAGAGGTTGGGCAGGTGAGGCCTCAAGACCCAGATAGAGCCTTGGGAGGACCAGGCTGAAGCAGCACACGGATTTCATGTCAGCAGTAAATCGGGACTTCTAAAAAAAAAAAAATGCTCTAAAGTCCATTCATCCTGCAGCCCATCAAGTCTGAGGATGCAGACAGGGAAGCGCAGACAGCCCCGGACCCCACGGTGCTCCCTGGCTGGGAAAGTCTGTTTAAGTCTTACACCAATATGCCAAATGCCCACAAGAAGAGGAAATACGTGACGAGTCAGCAGCGGATGCCAGGTTCTGAGATGAGATGCTTTTCCTCCAGCAGGAGAAGCAGGAAAGCTACCAGGGAAGGGGTGGGGTTTGAGCAGAGCAGAATTTGGCTAACCCGAGGCTGAGGCTGGGGGTGCAGGGCATGTTCTAGTTAGAGGGGGTGATGACGCCGGCTGTCATTTATCAAGGACCGGCTGGTGGAGGGTGCCGTGCCTGACGGTTTCCCATGTCATCTGTGAGCCTCGTAGCAAGCCTGCTGAGCAAGTATCATTGCTTCTGTTTCATAGGTGAAGAAACTCTGGTCCAGAAGGTGAACGACCCGGCCGAGGCAGCTTCTCTGGGGGTGAGGCTTGGAAACAAGGGCTTGCTAGCTCTAGAGGCTGGGGTTTCCGTAACCCACCGGCGTGTAACGAGCCGCTCTGAAGTTAACGGCTCAAATAACAACAGCCATTCGTCATTATCTCACAGTTTGGGGTCAACCGGGTTCCCCTAGTTGGTTGTCACTTGCATGTCTCGAGCCGTTTCTGCCAGACGGTGGTGGGGCCAGAGTCATCCGAAGGGTCCCTGTCGCACAAGACGGTGGCTGAGGGTTGGGGGACAGTGCGGACCCCCGAGGCGTGTCTCTCGCCCTCGTGGTGGCTTCGTCACGGTGGCTCGGGACTCCAAACTTGGGTGTCCTAGGAGAGAGCGTCAGGCCCTTCGTGATCTAGCCTTGGACGTCGTGCAGCGTAGTCACGTCTCCTGTGCCGTTTCAGCAGGGGCAGTCACGAAGTCACCCCCCTTCTCCACGTGACGGGGGAGGGGGCGCGTTAGCCTTCACATCTCCATCTCCACGGGGGACGGACAAGGCCCTAGAAGCGCGTGTGGGACAGGAAGTAGCGTTCTCACTCCTTTGGGCACATGTGGGTTCTGTTGTGCCCATGAACGAAGAAAGCCCAGAAGTGAGCGAGTGAACACGGTGCCCGACCGGGCAGTGGGGCCAGTGTCCCACTGAGCGGCAACAGAGCTTCCCCGGGGAGAGCGAGGGGAAGTGAGAGGAAGCAGTGGCCAGGTGGGAAGCGCAGACGACACGTGTGACCTGGGTGGCAGGAGCGTCGACAGAGAGGGGAAAGGGAGGGGAGCGATACAGGAGACGGGGGACAGGCTGGGAGCCAGGCGGGAGAGCAGGGGAGAGACGAGGCGCATCCCAAGTACCATCCAGGATTTGGGGCCCGAGAGCCCGGGCACGTGTCGGTGCCAAGAACCGAAGAGGGGACACGTGAGGAGAGCCGGTGTGGGCCAGTTCACTCTGGCGCCATGCTGAGTGGAAAAGGATGAGGAAGGCAGGCTGAAAAGTGCCCGGAGGTGGGTAGAACTGTAGGTCTAGGCCGAGGGCAGCGGGCGGGGGCTGAAAATGCAGATTTCAGGGGCGCCGTGGGCGTGGCCGGGCCCACCGAAGCCCGAGAGAAAGAGCACTCACTGAACGCACCGGTGTTTGGAGGGTGGCGACGAGAAAGAGCGCCCGGAGGAAAGGCCTCAGACGACCTTCTGACCCCCGGGCTCTAGGGAAGCCCTACGTGGAAGGGCAGGGACGGACAGTCACCCAGCCCAGGACCCGTGTGCTTCGGGCTCCGGCACGGCCCCCGCCAGCCCTCTTCTGCTGATCGTGTCTGTCGGTGTAAATTCTGTCCCCGGCCACGTTAGGCGCCACGTCACAGGCGCCCGTGACGTCAGCGGTGGTCTCGACGTGCGTTGCTAAGCGTGTGTGTAGCACGCTGACCGGAGTGGACGAAATGGGCACAAGCAGGGCCCTTCTGAGCCGAGGGCCTGGCGCTTCCGCTTGGCCATCTCTCCCGTGTGCCCAACCCCCAACGGAAAGCTCCCAAACCACTTCCTCCAAGTTCTCGTGGCGCGACAGGGCCCTAGAGAGGAGGCGACTCTCTCCAGGAGGCCGCACGGAGGGTCCGCGCCGGAAGCGGGCCTGGGAGCGAGGGCCAGCGGCTCAGCTCCACGGCCCAGGGCGCCCAGCGCTCTGCCTGAGCCCCGGGGGAAGAGGCGGGCGGGGTGGCGGGGGCTGGCTGGCCCTGCCCTGCAAGCGGATGCGCTCGCCTGGCAAAGCGGCTCTGGGAATGGCGGCCAGGCCCGGCCAGCGCAGTCGGGAGCCTGGGCGGGACGTGCCACCGACGGTCCGCGCCAGCCCGGGGCCCGCCGGGCGAGCGCCAAGCTGGCCAAGGCCCCTCCCTTGGCAGCGCTGGCGCCTCTGGGCCCTTGTGGCAGGCCGGTCTCCGTGCAGACCCTGGGTCCGAGGGCGGAGGGGGGTGGGGAAGGAGGACATTGCTGTGGTTTTGCGGCCAAGGAGGGAACATACTTAGGATATTTAGGGGATAGACAGGGATCTGGCCCCGCTGCCCCCAGGCTCTGCCTGCCAGCACTCACCACCGGGACATGCCATTTGAGAAATGTCTTCATTTTCTCGCAGTCCTTGGCCAGGTTCCCGCCACACTCGTTGCGAGCGGGAAGGGGGGGTGGGCAGGAGAGGGAAGGTAAAGGTCAGAGCCGGGAGCAAGGAGGTTGGGAACGAGTTCCCAACAGTGCTCTGTGCAAAGAAAACACCGTGGGGCCTGCCAACTCCGCCTGCCACTCCAACCGACACCACCCCAAGGGGCTCCCCAACCCCCTCCCACCATCCCCCAGGAAGCCACGTTTCACCCCGGCCCATGGCCGGCTGAGGGCACACGTGGAGCCAGGGGCCCGAAGTGCAGAGCGGGCTCCATCGGTCCGGCCGAGTGAGGGACCCGCTCCCCAAGGACGCCAGTGAATGGCTAGCGCGCTGAGCCGGGCACCTCGCCTGCCAACAGACAAGCTCTCAAGTCGGTCTTTATTTTCACAGACCACGGCGTCCAGGCCCCAGCCACTGCGAGTCCTGGCTCCCCTCGCTTATTTGTAATTTTCAAACACCGTGATTTATTGCCTGCAAGCCTCTGACTGTATCCGTAGACGGGGTTTCAGAGTGCCTGAGCCGGGACGGAGGCGGCCACGGTCGCCTTGCCTTGCCGCAGTGGCCTTAGTTACCCATGGAGAAACTGAGGCCCACGGCGGTGCCCGGAGTCAAGTGCAGACGTCTAGAAATACCCCGTGGGTCGAAGCAAGGACAGATAGATCTTGGCGGGAGGCGGAAGGCTGCAGGGAGGAGCTGCAGGACCAGCTGTCCTTCCGTTTGAGTCCTCGCTCGGTCACTTTGGTGACATGACCTTGGGGAAACGACGAACTCTCAGCCTTCTCGCCTGTAAAAGGGGACTCGCAGGATGAGGATGCCGCCTCACGACCAGAGTCCCCGGGGGCGCTCTACAAACAGGCCCCTCTCTGGGTCTGGCTCGCCCTAGGTGTCAGATTGACGTCTGTCCCTTGTCCTCTGTTACGGCTCTTTCACAAATTCGAGAACTGGGCATGTCACCGGAGGCCAGACTCCAAGCGACTTTGTCATCCGGAACGCGACACGGCTTCCTGGAGACGGAACCTTCCCCTGGCGAGGGCCAGAAGACCAGGCGGGGCGGCGGGGGTGGGGTGGGGGGGGGAGGGGTGTCAGAATGCGCGCCTCGCCACCGTACCCAAGCTGTCACACGATCGGGGTGGATTCGGTGGTGGACCGCTCCGCCCGGGCATCGGAAAGGAGAGACCCGGGTCTGAGCGTGGAACGGGAGATTCATCTCGGAGATACCCGGACCGGGGCCCGATACCGATCAGCTGGCATTTCGAGTGGCTGAAAGAATGTCAACCGAAGACTTTGCCCCTCCTGACCCAGGCCCTGTACCAATGCCATAGATCGATTTCTATTTTTTCCTTTCTTCTGTCAACAGTGGCGCTGGGGCAGGGTGGCTTGCCCGCGGGCCCGCCCCAGAATCCGTGATCGTCTGTGGCAGATAACGCGGGCTTGAATGTGCACCCACCCCCATTTTCATTCACCTCGCGCTTTTCTGGCACGGAGGCATGAAAAAAGAGAGAAGAAGAAAGAGAAGGGGGCGGGGGGAGGTGGGAAGAGCCATCGATACGAAGCATCCCGGCTCGGATTCTGGGCAAATGGCTGCTTTGTGCTGAGAATTTGGGGCTTGACTGGGTTTCAAGGCAAACCACAGCACTGAAGCAGCCTTTCTTCTCCCTGCCAACGGGCGCCCGCAAACGCCTAAATTTAGAAGCTGGCAATTGCCCTCGTTCGGGATTTTAGGGGAAACTCAGGTAATACAAACTATCTCGGATCAGAAAGGTTTATGAGCTCACGCTGTCAATGGAGGTAGCTTGTCTCGGGGATGGAGGCGGAAGGGGTCGTTCTCGTTTCCCCTTTCTCTCAAAAACACAGACGCCGTTTCCGTCCTGGGTATGAAGTCGGCAGACTCCGTTTTGAGACACCCCTTTCTCTGGGGATGACCCAGGGCTCGCCTGCCAGGCCCCCCTTCTCCCCCCACAGACGGCTGCACCGTGATCGCCTGCCACGTGCGCCTCGCGGCTCAGAGCGGCCGCTCGGGCGTTCTTACCTAGCAGAGGAGGCCTTGCGGGTGCTCCTCGCGGAGATGCCTAAAGTCGTATTTTCTAGGAAGTGGTGAGATTGGAAAGAAAGAGAGAGATGAAGAAAGAACAGCAGAGAAAGGAGAAAAAAAGGACGGATGATTTTGGGCCAAGACGCCACCCAGGACGTGCCCACCTTCTTACAGTGGCCGCTGCGTTGCCCCGAGGCTGCGCATGCGCCATCCCCTCCGCGGGCGTCAGCGCATGCGCCATTCGGGGGAGGGGGGGTCTCATTCTTTTGACGCGCACGCACAGTGGGACAGGCAAGGGAAGCCCACCGTCTATGTCCTCCCCTACTTTCTTCTCTTCCGTGCAAACCCGGGAGAAGGACGTTGTTGGGTTGAGGAAAAGGGAGGCTCATTGCTGTGCGAGCCTGAATAAATTTCTCGATGTTTCTGGTGTCAGCCTCTTTGTATGTATATCAAGTATGGGTAATAGTGCCTTCCTACCTCCCAGAGTAAAGAGAAAATAAAATAATATGTGTAAAGGACCCCGGGAGGGATCCTCGGTATTTGGGAGGCACTTGATGGGTGAGAGTTATATCATTAATACTCTTCCCAGGGGCTTGATTGTCCTTGTCCTCACTCATGCCTGACAATACCGCCGAGGGGGTGAAAAGAGTCTAGCACAGGTGGTAGCACACGGCAAAAAGTAAGTGGCTCAATTAGGACCACTTAGGTGGGGCTGGGTGGCAGGGAGGCCTGCCTGGAGGAGGTGACAATTAAGCATCAAGGTAAGGTGCAGACTTCGGAGCAAGACCTTCTGCATCCTTATTCCGCCTCTGCTTCGTATAAGCTGTGTGGCTTTAGGCTACTTATTTAACCTCTCCGTGCCTCAGTTTCCTCGTCTGTCAGGTGGGAGTGATCACGATGGATTCCGCCTGCATAGGGTTGTTACTACGCAGGTGAAGTGAGTCAATCGGAGTGAACCACTGAGATCCACACCTGTCACGGAGAGAACACCCCATAAGCCTGACACCTGGGGGAAGCTGTGGGTAGGCGGAGAGGACCAGGAGGGGACTCCAGGCTGGCAGAGGGTGGTGAGCAAGAAGGAGGGGGGTGGGGGAGCAAGACACAGTCGGGGACTGATGACGCTTTCTGGTTAGGTGGAGCAAGGTGCTGGCCCTGGGGTTCGCAAAAAGTAAAAGGGAGAAGGAGGCGTAGTCAGTCGACCGCGTGGACACGAAATGCCAGCCCGGACTCATGCCAGCCAAACAGGCAAGGCTGGTTTTCGGGCAGGGGCTTGTTGAATGCACGTGTTGTCCCTGATTGATCTCGTAACCACGGACAGGACATCGTGAGGAAAGGCGGCGACGGAAGCCTGGAAGGCCAGGCAGGTGGCGGCCTCCTTGGTTCAGGCATCATCTTAAACAGGCCTAGACGAGGATGGCAAATTGTGTCACCTCCCCCGCTTCCTGTGCCCATGGCAGACATCACTAATCGAGCATGGCTGTCATTCTCATTGAGACCAGCTGTAGCCTCAAAATCTTTCTCCACCCTGTGCTCCAGGCGGCCACCTCCTACGGGCCGGAGCTGGGACTTGAGCAGATCTGCTTGCCCGCCCTGGACTAAGAAGGTGGGGTGAGGGTTAAGGGGAAGAGCCAGCGTGAGCCCTGTGGGGAAAAAAGACTGAGCAGTGCCAAGTGGACCAGTGGACGGGCAAGGGGAAGGGGAGGGAGGTCTCAGGGATGACTGAGAGCTCCAGGGGCCGAGAAGATGCGTTGGGCGTTGTTAGGAACCAGAGAGGCTGAGTGATGAGGGGCGCAGCGTGTGGCCGTTTGGGTCAAGGTGAGGTGGCTTCGGGACGCGTGCAGAGCGGGCGGCTGATGAGGGACATGCGAGGGGTGGCGTTCGGTCCGTGTTTGGAGGTGTAGCTCTGGCCTCAGTTGCAGGCTGGAGCTGAGGACACACGGATTTGGATACCGGCCACATCAAGGTGACAGCTGACACTGTCGGGCGGATGATCTTTCGGAGTGGGAGAGTGTCAGAGCAGAGGAGCAGAGGGCCGAGGCCCAGTTTGAGCAAATGCTCTCGGTTCAGTATCAAATATCAGAATTATCGCAGCAAGAGAACTGGAAACCAGCGATCGGGAGGTAGGAAGAGAAGGCGGTCGTCCGTCGCGTCAGAGGGCCGAGGACGGAGACAGTGCGCGATGGCGGGCTGCTCAGCGGGTCAACACAGAGGCCGAAGACCAAGCTTCGGAACCACCGTCTCGGGCCTGGGATCCAGGTCATCGCAAGCCTGTCGACCCAGTGACTCTGTCTTTAGAAGGCCCTGCCCCAGCTCATCAAACTCACCCACAGTCCACACTGAGCATAATTTTTATATAACTACATATAAATTGAGTTGGCCTACAGTTAAGTCATTGACATAATGTTATGGCTTGTAGACGTTTAAACATATATTAATTTCAATTTTGTGGTTTTCTTTTCACATGTTAGAGCCAAAAATATATTTTCCATTCTCAGACATTTTCACAGGCCCTCAAGAAGCATTTCATAAGGCTGAGATATTTTACTCGGAGTGCCAAATGTTTTCAGCAGCCCAGCATGGATGGAGGGTGCGAGGCCCGAGAAGACTATCCTATAATCTGGGCACATTGACTTGCATCGAATGCCCACCTGGTTGGCGTCCCCATGACTCACTGCCACTGAGGGGTTATGGGCAGTTGTCGGGGTGACATACTACCACTGAACAACCATTCCGGGGTGGGCATAAACCAGCCAGACTGCCCACATGCTGGGCTAGGGTCCCGAGAACGCCTTTGGTACCGTGGGGTTCACGCTTCGATTTCTGACTTGTGAAGTTACTCTGGGGGTCCCCAAGAAGGGATTGAGGCAGCCAGGATGAGCAACAGCTGTGTCCCAGCCAGAACGCAAGTCTCAATGTTTTAATGACCTGCTGAGAATCAGCTCTGGTTAGATGTACGGGCACATGTCGTGGGGACCCTGGGTTAGTACCCCTCTCCCCCTGTCATAACGCGAATTATGCTTCCACTCAAAGTGGCAGTGTCCGAACCGCTAACACGTGGGCAACAGGCGTGGGTACCCAATACCCTTGAGGGCTGTGGGAGGGTCCATTCGCTGAGAACAAAGTCCCCTGTCCTGGAGGAGGCGTGATCCCCGCAGCTCAGAGAGGAACCTGTTTTCAGGTGGGCTGCCGCCTGAAGAAGGAGCCAGGTGGGGCGTGGGCTCAAGGCCAACGGAAGCCCCGCCCTTCCCTGCAGCCGACCCCCGTCTGCCCACGCCAAGGGTCTCCCACCTTCCTCCAGCTGCGCTGGAGCAGGCCAGCGAGCCACGTTGCGACGTCCAAGTCCTTCCCAAGCACTGCAATTTACTGCAATTATTTGAAAGTAAACAATCTGCTCTGTCAATTAAACATCATTTAGCTTGCATTTCTTCCGAAGTGTCGCACAGTCAGCTCCGAGTGCTCGCGGAGCGGGGAGCGGGGCCGCTGGCTTTTTAAGGGACCCTGTTATCCGCAGTTGCCGGGGCTTCGAGGCTTGCATGTCTGTTCCCTCTAGTCTAAGACCATGCGTCGTGAGAGGCAA
The DNA here is from genome assembly GCA_003508835.1 of Eonycteris spelaea. Taxonomy (NCBI): domain Eukaryota; kingdom Metazoa; phylum Chordata; class Mammalia; order Chiroptera; family Pteropodidae; genus Eonycteris; species Eonycteris spelaea. The sequence continues at coordinate 5,136,308 of PUFA01000071.1, read as the reverse complement.
GGAGTCAACAGCCAGATGCATCCGTGGCTTCATGGCCCGTCCGGCCGGGCCCTCTCCTCTGTCTTCCTCTACTCCATTCCTTCCTTGTTGGGGTTGGGGGCCGCTGATGGAGGATGGGTCCCGCTGCGTACGAGGTTTTTCCCTTGGTATTGTCCGAGGTAAAATGAATCCCAGCATGCAGTGCCTGAAGGCTCTCTTTCATTTTTACATCCATATGTATTTCATGGAAATTTCATCCATGTGTTTCCCATTCGTTGGCACTTAACTCCTCAAAATATTATTTCTGAGAACTGTTTGATGGCCAGAATCCCACGCCAGCCGTTTATTAGAGACTTCTGCCCTGGCTCTCAACACGTCATTCCCTCAGACTGAAACACGCCTGGGCCCCCTGAGGAAGCCAGTGTCTTCAGGGCAGGGCTTTGAGCCTAGAACATGGAATTGTGGGTGTCAGAAATGCTCGGACTTGCTCCCCTGGCCCTCAGGGGCCGTGGCGGCCCCTGCGCTCCATCTTCCCAGGCCTCATGCTCTGCACGCAGCCGCAGCCCCAGCTCATGGGCACTCACGTGTCTGGAAATCTTTCTGGCCTTGGCCTCAACTGTCCCCACGTCACCTGGTTTTGAAGACCCAGCCTTGCTCCAGAGCATCTTTGGCCAACTGACGCGGCTTCGCAAGGCGGCGTATTTTGCCGGCAGATGCTCTAACGATGATCAACGATCGTTTGCATTCGTGAAGGGTATCGCGGTTCATAAAGTGATTCGATATCCGTTGTCACGTCGCATCTTTCACTGATTCTTCACCAGGGGCTGGGCAGGGACCAGCCCGCCTTCATTTTACCTCTGAGGAAACTGAGGCTCAAAAGAATAGAATCCAGACTTGCATTCAGGTCTTCACCTACCCGCCTTTCTATGCCTTTCGCAAGGTGGTTTCCTTCAACCCTCTGTTCTGTGACAGAAAAAGGTTCATCTGACCTCGCAAATAGCCCTGTGAGGTAAATGCTACGTAGGAAATATTCCCATGTTGACAGATGTGACACTGAGGCTCAAGAGGTTGTGTCCTGCCTGAGCATCTGTAGCTTGAACCCAAGATCTTGCTCCCTACGCAAAACACTGCTCCCTACTTAAAAAAAAAAAAAACACTCGGGGATAAATGAAGAGCAGTAAATGTCCAAATGTCTGAAGACCCTCTGGTGAAATTAATCGATCCTTCGCACACAAACGTCTGTTGAGTGCCGAGTTTGAGCCAGGCACCGTGACAGATGCCGGGGGTAAACGTGTGACCACGACAGACAGAGGGCTTGCTCTCGGGGAGCTGATGACTGAGTGAGGACAGAAAAACCAGCTTAGAGAGAGCATCATCTCAGGCCTGAGAAACAGAACGCCAGCATGGTTAGCAGAAGGAGTGTGGGGACAGGAGATGAGAGACAGAATGTACGGTCCCTCACCTGTCCCCACCAGCGAAACGGGAGACGTTTCTGCTCCCACATTAAGACCAGGAAGGGAATTTTGCCCACGTCGGGGTGTTCCCTTTCCCTCTTAGTACAGTTCCCTGGGCAATCCTGGAATTCTCCCCTGGGAGCCCCAGCACCCAGCCCATTTCTTTGTCAGAGTAGCCACAGCCTCCCATCACTGATGACTTCCTGTCCAGCTCAGCTTCCTCCCTCTTCCTGAGTCCTCGGGAGCAAGGGAGAGAGGAGAGGTGAGGGAACCGGGCGACGTCGTGTTAAGGGCCCCTGTGGGGCTGCGCATGCGCGTGCTGGAGCGACCCGGTGAGCCGCGGCTTCCGCACGGCTTCCTCTGCGCCCCCAAAGCTGGATTAGCCCCTTCCCTATCAGAACTTGATAAGGCCATGGAAAAAGTGAGACTGTGGCTGGCGACCGGATGGGAAGCCTGCGGGGAGGGGGGGGGGCGCTGGGAATTTTCCTGCCAACACGGGATACGTCTGCCTTGTATCTCGCCACGGCCGTCCTGTACCCCCGGACTCAGGAACTCATGCGACTTTTCCACCGACTGATTTTGTTGCATAGAAATTGATGAATGAGCTCAGGCATGCCAGATGTCACGGAAACAGCCCCTGAGATACTGGTCACCGATCGCGGGCTCCGGGTCAGAGCAGACAGTGGGGCGCAGAATCGGGCGGGGGTGGGGGGGAGGGGAGAGAAGCCTTCGTCTTTCTTTATGTGAACTTCGTCCCGCTCGCTTCCTGCCCCGTCGGGGCTCAGCCGTGGGAGGACACCGCCCCGGCCTGGTCACTCGGGGGCAGGACGTCTGAGCTGCAGCGGTGTGAGCACATCCGTGGACATTGGTCATGGAGTTTTGGAGGCGTCCAAAGACATGGAAAAGCAAGAAAACTGTGGGGTGACTGTCACACACGTCTGAAGGGACCTTAAAGACGGAGACGAGACCTGGCTTCGGGCCCGCTCTTCCCAGAGCGCGGTGGGGAGGCTGTTTCTCCGCCCGCACCGGTTTGATTGAGGGGGAGGGCTGCAGCGTGGCCCTTAGGCCTCGCGCCCCCGAGGTCAGCCACCTGGCGGTGCGATGTCCCCAATGTCCCCGCCGGAGCCCCGACAGGCTCAGAGAGGAAAATATTTGCTTTGGCCCCGCCAGCATCCAAGCGCCTGCCCACGACGGAAACACGAGGGGGGGGTGTATGAAGCCCGCCGGTGGGGGCCACCGCCAGCCCCGCGGGGACTTGGTGTGAACCTGAAAAAGCCGGTGTCCTCCCACGGCTGAGCCCCAACCAGGCAGGCAAGCCGCGCCTGAGCACGCAGCTTGCGCGGGTCGGGGGGCGGGGTTTCCCTGCCCGCCCCGCCATGGCAGGTGCCCTGGGCGACCGATTTGCTTCTTAAGTCTGAGCACAGGTTCTGCTCCTTCAACATTAGAGACCCACCTTCCGGCCGTGCCCCGGCCCCAGGGGCCTGTGAACTGGGTTCCTCAAAGCCGGCTGTCGCTGGCTCATCCCCGCCTCTCCCATCCCCGGCACTTTTACCTGGTGGGCTCCTGCCCTCCCTTCCGTCCTTCAAAACCTCCCCAGGAGTCTCACCCCCGACTCTTTGCTCCCTCAGCTCCCAGATTGTCCCCCTGTATTCTTCTCTCTCCCATGAGACAGAGCATTACAGGGGGACAGGGTCCTATTTATCCAGTACCCTGCTGGCACCCCAGTCCCCAAAATGTACCTGGCACATGGTAAGAACTCAATAAAGTGGCTCAATTAATGAACGAACAAGCCAAGAAGTGACGTCTAAAGTCATTTGTAAGGATTGATCTACCATATGATCCAGCAATCCCTCTACTGGGTGTTTACCCCAAAGACTTGAAAACCCATATCCGAAAAGATATTTGCACACTGATGACCACAGCAGCATTATTCACAGTGGCCAGGACATGGAAGCAACCGAAGTGTCCTACGATAGAGACGGGCTAAAGAAGCTGTGGTACATATACACAATGGAATATTACTCAGCCGTAAGAAGAGATGAAATACTGTCATGTGCGACAACATGGATGGACCTTGAGACAATCATGCTAAGTGAGATAAGCCAGACAGAAAAAGTTGAAAATCACATGATATCACTTCTATGGGGATATAAACCTAAAAGCAATAAATGAACAGGACAAACAGAGACTCATGGACGTGAACTATAGACTAGTGGTTACCAGCGGGTAGGGGGTGGGGGTAGCGGGGAGGTAGACGGGGTAAAAGGGAGTCAAATATGTGGTGGCAGAAAGAAATCTAACTATGGGAGGTGACCACACAGTGTAAATATATATATATATGTCTTACTGTTAAAGTGTACAGCTGAAACTTATTGGATTTTGTTAACCAATGTCACCATAATAAACAGACAAACAAACAGACAGACAGACAAACTTATTCGTATTTTATCTTGAGATAAAATCTCAACGCAGAGGTAGGGACGGTTTCTCTTCCTCAGATGGAATCTCCCGGGAGATGGGCTGGACTCGCCCCCATCATAATAATGATAATGACATTGCTTCCCGGGGCCGCACAGCGCCCTCCGGCTGGGACCCACTCCTGGTCCTGACCCCAGGTTGCCCATTCCAGGCATTCAGTCATTCATCGTCCAAACGAACCTCTACTGGCCGTGCCCTGTGCCTGGTCCTTTCCTGGCCTCGGGGACACAGAGGGACGGGGGAAGCATGGCCTCAGCATGCCGAGGGATGCACCCGGGCCAGCCGAGCGCCCTCTTCTGTCCTCCTGCGACTGACCCTCAGCTTCTCGGAGAAGCCCTTGGAGGGTTCTCCATGGACGCAGTGACTTAACATCGATTCATTGCGTGTGCTTTTTCAATGCCGACTGCAGGCAAGGCACAGGAGTCACAGGGTGAGTGTGGCGGAGTCCCCGCCTGCTGTTCTAGCGGACATAACGCATCGGGAACTGACAACCACGGCATCACCGGGGACGGGCGGGAAAAAAACCAGTCATGGGGAAGGGGCAGGGGCTGCCTGGGACAGGGTGGCCAGGAACGGTGTCTGGGTGTGGGGGCGCGGGGGGCGCTTCCAGCAGAGACCTGAGTGGCATGAGGGAGAGAAGCAGGTGGTTCTTAAGGGAGAGGATGCTCCAGGCAGAGGGAAAGGCACGTGCAAAGCCCCGAGGGGGAGGCGATGTCGGCACGGTCTTGGGGCACTGCGTGTGGCCGGGCGGTGGCTCCTGGTGACTCCGAGGAGTGCTGGCCCCGTCGTTCACATTCCAGGGGAAGGGGGACAGCTTCGCAACTGGCCATCTGAGACACTGGGACACCCCTTTGCAGAAATACAGATTCCTTGGCTCTTTTGTCGAGATGCACTGGGAGACTTTCTGCTGTAGAAGTGACACGTTCTCTCCCTTTTCCTTGGGATTTGTGTTCTGCACGTTAGGTTTGGGGCCGCTCCCATCTCTCGAACACAGAAACCTGGTTTTCTGTGCTGGAAAACAGCAAAGCGGGGTCTGTGATGGAAATCTGTTGGGTCGGTTCTTCACAATCGTCAAGGCCCTTTGCTCTCTGAATCTGTCTTGCATCTGCAAATCAGAGACGATCCCACTAAGTGGGTGCCCGGCTCACCTCACAGAAAACACAGGCTCGTCCTGCCCCTCCGTCCCACCGTGCCCTCTCCGAACCACCAGCCACAGGCAGCCGGAGGTCCCTCTGAGACGCAAAGTTGGTCCTGTCATTTGCTTTCAAGGGGCCTTGGGATAAAATCCAAGACATCTCAGTCTTTGACATGACTTTTCAATGGGTGACCAATGGCTCCTGATAGGAAGCCGCCATCTTAGACTCTGGAGTCTAGAGCAATTATTACTGGAGCCCACTCCCCACCCCCCAAAAGTGCAACATTCACACTGAGAAGCAGACGAACGAGGCCCTTGTGACTTGGCCCGATTACTTCTTCGTCCTCTCTTAATTCATTGTAATGAAACCGCCCTCCGGTCGCCAGGCTCCCTCCTGACTCTGAGATGCCCTACATGCTGTTGCTTCTAGTGGGGAGCCCCCTTCCCTTCCATCCCGCCCCCGCCCACCTCTTCCCTGTACCACAGCTTTCCATCCTCTTTGACCCCCAAAGCCATCACCTCCTCTGTGCCCCACGCACTTGCCCCGTTATTGCACCTTCGAAAGTTAGCCGAAGTTGTGACCCCTGTTCACAATTCGTACGGTAAAGAAAATGAATGGATGTGCTGATTCAGCATCTCCTGTGGTGAGAGAGCTTGGGGGCAATTCTCGGGAACCCTGAAAATGAGGAAGGGCTAGGTCTTTACAGAGGCCACGTGGCAGCTAGTGCGAGGCAAAGGTTTTTTGTTCTTCTGAGGAAACACAAATGCCCCTGAAAATAGCCTGTGCTCTTCTAGACTTGGGAGGTTCCTTGGAAGGCACCCATGCTGCATTTCAGATAAAAAATCACCCCTTCCCTCCAGGCCCTGTGGGGCAGCTCTGGGTCTTCCAGGCTGAGCCAACGGTATCCCCTTCCTGGGGAACCACATGGCTTGGGGACCAGGCCACAGCCCCTAGCATCTCTGCGAGCCACACCTGCCGAACCCCCCCCACCACCACGTGATATCCTCCTCCTAATACACACACACCGACTGCTGTAGAATTCTCTCCAGAGGCAGCCAGCCAACGGAATGGAAGTGTTTAATGTTTCCCTAAGCCTGGTCCCTCATGTCCACACCAGCGCGACCCTGTGTGGGGCAGGCAGAGGAGAAAGGCTGTCACAGGTTTTATCCCCAAGGGAAGAATCAGCCTGCAAGGGTGATCATCACTAAGCATGACAAAAAGATGGAAGCTCGCAATAGCCAAAGAGGTCCTACGTGCCCGCGACACCCCACTCGGAAGCAAATACACGTGTAGCAGGGCCTGCATGCTGACCGTGAGCCGGTGCCCAGGACAGAAGAGGCCCCTGCTCCTTGGCCTGCCTCCTTCTAGACAGACAAAGGCTTTCTCAGTCTGATTTTCTCTGCCCGGAGGTCCCTGGGCACTTGTACCATCAGTAACACTTCACGGAGCCTTCAGTCCCAGCAAATAATTAGCTGAAATTGAACCGGGGATCTCTTACATGCATGTCATAGGTCTGATATGAATAATGAGGCAGGAGGGTAACGGTGGCTCAGAGATGGCTCCCCATCTTCCCGCTTATTTATTCAGCGAAATGAGAAATTGATCACATTATTGCGTAGAGGGGGAGCCTGATTCATCGCAATCAGCTCGGAATTGGCAGTTTTGACTGTAGGCAATTTGGGGACATTACTTATGCCTGAACAGGCCGGGGAGGTCATTTATAGCTTGTTAACACCTTGCCGACCTCCTCCACGGGCGGACCTCGCTCCCCAGCCCTCTGCGCCCTGTGCCTGGGCCAGACGGAAAATCATAGATTGGTGAGAATGACATTTCTTCTAAAATTAAAACCACGGTGAAAGCTACTCTAGAGAGAGTTACTTAAAAGATGTGTGAGTCAGGATGTGATTTGTTTATCCATCCATCCATCCACCCACCCATCCATCCATCCACCCACCCACCCACCCACCCATCACTGGTTTATTCATTCATGTGTCCATCGGCCATGAGCCCATTTCATAAACACTGGTCGCTTATGCGGGCTTGGCCATCACAGCAGGTACCAAGTTCCAGCGATGAAATGTCATGGGCCGGTCCAGGATGCCTGGCCAAGGACAGCAACAGCCGTCGCAGGAGGGAGGGCAGCTTGCTCACGCCAGGCTCTGGGGACATTCCTAGAATCTGGCCCCGTGCCTAGCCGCCAGGCGAGGCTGAGGAAGCGTGGGATGAGGGGGGAGTCCAGAGGAGATGCTGGTGTCATTCGCACGACCTGATACTAGGGGCGCTTGCTGTGTGCTGAGTCTTGAGCTGACCGCAGTGGCGCCGTGAGCCAGGCCTGGCTGTGGAAACGAGATTGTGGCCAGCACAGTGCAGGACTCACAACCACGGTGTCTGGAATCAGACTCCAAGCCTCGGTTTCCTCGTCTGCAAAGCGGGGACAATCATGGGGTGTACCTCAGGCGGCATGGAAAACGTTCGGAAGTGGTGCCGGTACCTTCCAGATGTGCAGTGAATGGCAGCTGCCATCACCCCGGCCCGCGTCATGACAATCAGGTTGGTCTGCCCGCGGAGAACGGCTGCTTCTCCCGAAAGCCCGGCGAGAAGGAAGGGAGGCAGGCGTGGAGTTCTGGCTATCTGTTGCTATGGAGCCACACAGCACGAACCTGGACTCTAGAAGAGGCGACGGGCATTCTTTGTTTCTACGTTTCTGGGGGTCGACTGGGTTCAGCTGGGTGGTTCTGCTGCTGGTGTCACCTGGGGTCACTCAGGCACTTGCCGCCAGGGGCTGGAATCTGAGGACAGCCGGGTCCCTCTTCACCACCTCGTAAAGTCTCAGGGCCTCTCCCCGCTACGAGGCCGGCCCGGGACTAGCAGAGCAACGAGGTGTGGCAGGCCGGGAGCCGCACGCTGCCCGCGGCCCACTGCTCCTGCCCTGGCAGGCTGTCCGAATACGTAGGAACAACATTCAAACGCGACCTTATCCTTAATGTCGGTCAATGCTGCCCCTGCTCCTCCCACGCGCCCCGGTCCGGCCACACGGGAAGGAACAGACACAGCCAGGCCTGAGTCCTCACCCCAACCTCCGCTTACACACCCTCGTGCACCATACACGTTTGTCAGACCTCGATTTCCACGTTCTGGGTGGAGGCCCTGAGACTTTGTTTTTCTCCCAAGAATCGCCTTTTTTTTTTTTTTTTTTTTTTTGCTAAATTCCAGTTGTCTTGAAGCCAGAACCAACTCTGCCATAAGCGACAGGCTCGGAGTCCCACAAACGAAGGCTGGGCCTTGGACACGGCAGTGAGGCAGGAGGGGCGGGGCCGAGACTGCTGGTGGTCTCTGCTTTTTTCCCACCGCACTCATGCACGTGCATGCGTGTGCGCTCGCGCACACACACACACACACATCCCCACCCTCTTCCCAGACCTTTTCCCCTGCCCTTAGAATAAACAAGACTCTTTCATTCTGGGGCCTGGAAGATTCCATAATGAGTCGAGCCTCTTAACAGTCTATTTTAATAAAACTCAGCTCCCTGGCTGTATAGAGACCATAAAACACGCAGGTTCCAGCAATAATACGTTTAGTAGCCCTGCTTGATAAAGTGGAAATGTTTGCATGTTTCAAATTATGAGCAATTTAAAGTAGGAAGCTAGCAAGCCAGTTCCTGGGTTATGAAGCTTGACATTGTTCAGCCTTGAGAGAACACATACTTTAAAGTCTCCCGGTCTGAAATATGTCCTGTGTGCTATTCGGCAGGAACCAGCTGGGGTAAGCCTGCCGCAGCCGGCCGGGAGGGGCGAGCACAGTGAGATTTGGCTGACACTGTTGTCAGTCCTTCGGCCCACACGCAGGCTCTTTGTTGGGGAAGAGGCGGCCCCCAGGGAAGCCCTCTGGCCCTCTCCGCACCTGCCTGCTCCAGACACGTTTGCTCCGAGGTGCCCATGAACTTGGCCAGTTTTGAGGCAGTGATGTAGCATTACCAAAGCATTCCAACAAATGCTGAGTGTTACAGGGAGGATCTGAGCTTCTGCCCGCCATCGCATCCTATCGGTGCTTTTAAACTGGCTTTATCTGCGCCTCTCTGCTTCGGCTCATGTTATATCGGGCTTTGTGCAGTATTTCGCATGAGCAAGTGGCTTCTGGGAGGTTTGCTCTGCTCCACCTGTGCTGGCCTCCTTTCCGCTCATGAAACGCTCCAAGCTTGTGCCCACCTCACAGCCAGCACGTGACACTTGGGTTTCTCTCTGCCTGGAGCCCTTTCTCCCATGTTTACTATGGTTTGCTCCTTGTCAATCAGTTTCCAGCTCAAATCTTACCTTCCTGGAGAGGCTTCTGCTGATCATCCCAGGCCTCTGTGTTCATCCCCTCCCATCTCCTTGCCTTTCTCTTCCTGAGCATTCATCTTGCAATGATTTTGTTCGTTCGTTTGCTTACTGGTTTACTACCCACCGTCCCCAACAGCACGTCAGTTCCCTGAGACCAGGCACCTCGTCTCCCTCGTTCAACACTGGGTGGCATGTAAGTGCTCAGTAAGTATTTTTTGGATAGATGGATGGAAGGATAGAAGGATAGATGGATGGATGGATGGATGGATGGATGGATGGATGGATGGAAGAATGGATGGATGGAAGGATGAAAGGATGGTTGGATGGATGGGTGGGTGAATGGATGACCTATAAGTGTTCTTCTAACTCCAAGACTTTAGGGTTTTGAGTCCTTAGAAGAGAAGACATCAGGTAAGGCGAACAGAGTTTGAAAAGTTAAACGCAGTATTGTTTTGACACCGTCGCTGGCTCCTGCAATAGCAGGAAGGCACATGTGCTCAGACGGTCACGGGAAGAGGAGTGGCCTGCAATTCGTGTGACTTCACTTGCCCCTTTAACGTCACATCCCTGTCTTCAGTTTGTTTTCCCAGGGTCCAAGGTGGGAGATACTATTTCTATACTTTTTAAAAATCCCATAATTAATTGCACCCACCCTGGATTCTCTAGCCGTAAGCATCACCCTCAGTCACGCAGAAACAAAGACTAGCCTGTTCCTGGCTAGACAGCGGGGCCAGGCGCAGCCACTGTGTGGTATGCGACCCTAACCGGCTGGCTGAATTCTTTAGCTGATAAGAGTGCCTCGTCTCTTGATGAGAAGGAGCCTGCAAATTGGGGTGAGGCGATCTCCCAGTGGTTCGCCCTGTCCCTGCCCCTCCAGGTGGCACCTCATCTTCCACAGGGGCTCCCCTTACCTGCATCAAGCCCAGGTTGCATTCCAGCCTGCTGGTGGCATCCAGGCTGCTCCTCTTTCCCTGGGTATCATTGACCGCTGGCCTTGGCCTTTAGCTAAAACTAAAGATGCCTCCATCAAAAGGTCTGGCCAGGGAGGCAGACGGCATAGCATCCACAAAGCACGACCCAGAATGGAGCTGTGAGCACAAGCCCCCGGCTCCTGGGCCCTACTCCTGTGGCCACAGCTTTAAAGAAACAGGCTCATCAGGTCCCCTGCATCTCGCCTATCGAAACCCCAGGATTCAGAATGGGGCTGCCCAGGGTTACAGTGTGCAGTGCATGGCTTATGCTTCGCTCACTCCCCGGGGGGCACTGGGCACAAGAGCCCAGCGTGAGTGGCCTCTCCCTGGCTCTGTGCATCGGGGCCGGCCTGGGGAGCCCTCTGCGGACATTGAATTCAGAAATGGGGCTGCTGGGGCCTGCCCGGGGCCACCTGCACGCACCCTCACCGAGGAGGGCGGGCGCAGTCGTGCGCCGTGCCGCATTGCGGTCGTCAGCTGCGGAATATTTCTGCTGTCAGTTCAACAAAAAGTGTGATGATCACAGTGAAGCTTAACAAAGAAAACGCCGTCGGGCAATTAGTAAGCCCAAGTCAGCAGGACCAACGCGAAAGGTATCATGTCGGGAATAGCACGTTCACTTGCGTGTGACAGATGTTGGTGAGTGACTGCCGTGCCTGGGAAGCTCGGCAAGACCTCAGCTTCGCTCTTTCTGGCCTCCACAGTCAGGGTTCAGACCCTCTTCTCCCCCCCGCGGAGGTCTCAGAGGCCAGAGGGCAGGCAACACACACAGGGATTTTGCACAGAAGCGGGTAAGGGACTGATGCTCTAAGCTAAGGATGCGGGACTCCACCTTTAAGGGGGAAGGAGTGAGGGAAAGTGAGATGCGGAGAGAAGCCGCAGTTTTGCTGTAATCCCAGAGAGGGGCTGCTTGGAAATCTGCCCTGCAGGATTAGTCTGCATGGCTCAGAGTCAGTGGTGTGTGTGTGTGTGTGTGTGTGTGTGTGTAAGGTCCCTACTCAGCCAGGTGCTGCCTGTTGTAAATAAACACTCACCTTCGCTGCCCTGGAGTTACAGGGCAGCTGAGGTGACATTTCTAGGAGAAGGGCCATGGCAGCCTGCCCGGACCCTCAGCTTAGAGGCCGTCATCGTCCGGGTGGGCAGCCAGGCCTGATGGGGTGCCGGGCCCCAGGTGCCTCTGGAGGGGTGTAAGGGAGCTGGGCATTGTTAGATTCACTGCTTTCCCTCTGATTTCTTTTTCAGGGACCTGCCTTCACTCACTCACATGTGTTTGCTTTGGAAGGAACTGTTTTTAGAGGGAGCCCAAAGACGTGGCCTTCTCGACAGGCCTCTCCTTCCTGGCCAGAGTCCCTGAGCCGAGCCAGGGAGTCAGGCGGGCTTGGATGCGAATGAAACACTTGTTGGGGGTTCGCGTTTACTAGAGCTGGGGAAGCCGTGAGCACAGCTGCATGTGCCTGAGTCTGAGTGATGATTCCAGGGATTCTCGGCCCAGCAAGGCTGTCCACGGTGCCCACCATCTTGGTCTTAGTTTCTCCCCCATTCCCCTCCCCCCTGGCTCTCACACTGTCCCCACTGGCCCCCCCTCTTGGCCCCCTTTCTTCCATTTCCAGACCTTTCACATTCCCGATGGTCCAGGTCCTGAGAGCAGGAAGTAGGAAACAGTCAATGGGAAGTTTTCACTTACTGAATGCCGACTGGTTGCCAGGCACCCCGTGAAGCTCTGAGGATACAGCGGAGAGACTAAGGCGCAGTCTCTGCCCCCACAAACCCTTCTGTCTAATGAGGATGAGCAATCAGTGAGCAGTTAGTGATAACTCGGGGAGAAAAGCAATGGGTGGGAGAGCTGTGGGGGGAAGGGGAGTAAAATCACAATGTTGTTATGAGAGTTCAAAACGAGTGGGGTGGGTGTAAACAGGGAATACTTCCTGGAGGAGGTGTCTCCTAAATTGCAATGTGAAGGACAGGTGGACATTATTTAGCTATGGGGGAGGAGGAAGATCTGAAGGAGCAGAAGTGAGAGGGAGCTTGACGTGGCTTTAGGAAGCTCGCCGAAAGGTCAAGGGTGGCGAGTGGGAACCCCTTGCTCCCCGCCTCACTGAACAGACTGCATTTGTCAAACACTGGGTCCTGGGTCTCAGGCAGAATAATGGGAGGGTCTCGTCCGAGGTGGGGGGAGATGCTGCCTGCAGCTGAACACCTGAGGATGAGGTGAGGTAGGGGGCCAGGGAGCTCAGGGATGGTGGGTAAACGACGGCCACAAATTCTATGCCGTTTCTCCCACCAAAGGCAGTCTGTGTCCTCGCCCCTTGAATTCACGCTGCCCTGTGACGCGTTTTGACCAGGGGATACCGAGGAAGTGTCTTTCTGGGCGAAAGTGCAGCCCTTGAAAGGACAAGTATGCTTGTTCCCTGTCGGGGCCCAGTGACCACAATGAGAGAACTCCTCACGAAACACAAGGGCCACAGGGAGGTGACCTGACAGGCTCTGGTCAGCGGCCTCGTATGGACTTCCGGCCACAGCCAGCACCAACTGCCAACCATGTGACAGAGCCATCTTGGTTGTTCCAAAAGAATTGAGTCCCCAGATTGGGCCCCAAACACCAAGCGCCATCAACCCACAGAGCCTGGAGAGACGAAAAATAACGATTGTTTTCAGGCACCGAGCATGGGATGGTAGACAACTGAGCGACCAGACAAAGGCCCAGCCCTCCGAGACTGAAGTAACCAGGGCTGATCGAGCTCCCCACATTGGCTCTTTCTCTTAGCGATTTTCGAAGCTCAAGATTTCACTTTTCTGACAGGTCTCTTTCCCAAATGCTGCCTTCAACCAGCCGTGAACATCGATGGAGTATGTGTGTCGTCCGAGGCACTCTGGGGGTTACAGAAGACACAGGAGAACACCGCTGCCCTCAGGGGTCCACTGTACGTGCGAAAAGGCGAACGTGTCATCCCGACTTGTCTGAGTCAGAAACTTAGGTGTTATTCTGACCCTTCTGCGTCCCTCCCCACCAAGCAGTGACAACTTACACCTGCTCAGTGCCCCTAACATGCCAGGCCTCCTTCTAAGAATTTCACGTGAATCAGTTCATTTAGTCCTCACGACAACCACTATTTTTCTTTCTGCGTCACAGCTCAGCAAACTGAGGCACAAGATTAAGTCACTTGCCCAGGTCACAAAGCTAGTCCGCAACAGAGCTAAGATCCGAGTCCAGGCTAGGCAACCTCAGAGCTCACATTCTCCACCAGTCCTACAGAATCAGCTCCTGCCTATGAGTCAGCGTCTGAGATGTAAACTCTTTATTGCGTAACCTTGGTCAGTGACTTTGGCTCTTCGAATCGGTTTCTTTATAAAATGGGATCATATTTGCAGATCCAGATTTTTGCAAATGACACAGTACCTTTCCAGATATATAATCACAGCTCAATAAACGCTGGTGTTTTTCCCCACCTTCTCCTTACTGGAGAAAACATATCTCACAAAGGATTCTTGAACTTATACATCATGGCAGTAGATCGCCTCAAGTGGAATGCACGCTACTTTCGACAGTGACTTCTACTGGAGAAGTTTTGCATTGCAACCAGGCTCTATAACCATTGCAAATAGGTAGGTCTAAGGCAGGAACCAACAAACTTCTTCTGTAAAGGGTCAAAATGGTAAACATTTTATTAGGCTTTGCAGGCCATTGAGTCTGTCACAACTACTCGACTCTGCTTTTCGAATAGGAAAGCAACTGAAGACGGTGTATAAATGAATGAGCATGAATGCATTCCAATAAAACTTTATTTATAAAAATAAGTGGTGGGCCGGACTTAGCCTACAGGCTGTAATTTGCTGAACCCTGTCCTAGCATAGGAGTATAGAGGTTCTGCTGGTAAATTCTTTTCCAATCACAGGAGAAGACCCTATAGGATAGAAAACTGCTTGGAGGGTAAAAGTAAAGAGAAAGCGAGAGCTTTCAGAAACAGTGGACAGTTCTGCCTAAGTATTCCTCTGACTTTTGGTATCCAACATGTCATGAGCCTGGCTCTACATTAAGTTTTTTGATTCTGACATTTGCAATGCCGAAAGTGGTTTTCAGGAATCTAATGATTCATTTACCAAAAAAAAAAAAAAAAAATTATTCAACAATCAACTTTGTGGTATTGTATTTAATCCACAAAGTGATGATCCTTAGCAGTATAAGCTTCCTGTTCCTGTGGGATAGTAGTCCTTGGAAAAGAACTGGGGGAAAAAAAGAATTTCATGGAAAAATATATTGGGGACAGCATATATATTCTATTCTTTCTCTTGGAGATTTTGAATGTATATAAATATATTAAAAGGCTAAGAATTCCTGTAGTCACGGAGCCCATTAATCTTGATTAACTCTGAGTTTTACAAACTCACTTGACCACAAACACTTAATAGCTCATAGGTTAAAAACATAGGGTCTGGATCTAATAAAATAGGAATAATAATACTTATCTCATGGGGCTGGTGTGAAGAACACACATGAGCAAGCCCGTGGAGGGCTTCGTGCAGGGCCTGTGACGTGGCACTCCGGAGCTGCATGCTGGCTGTTAGTCCCACCCACACACCCGGGAAATGCTGGTAAAGAGAATCCAGAGGTACTAAAAAGATTCATTCTTCGTAGTCATTTTTAAAGGAGTTAGTGAGTGGTATAACACAGGCCATAATTGATCTTTTGGAGATTTATAGAAATTCCAGTTCAAGGTACACGCTCACTACGGCAGGCCTCCTGTGTGTTTCTATTCATCAGAGCAGAGACCTATGAGTGTGGCCCACGTTACAGCTGGAGGGGCAGGGAGATCGTTCCTCTGTGAAATCTCAGGATCTTCAGGGGATTCCTACCCCCGTGTGGGCAGGTGACGATCTGGAGTACCTTGGAAACTGGCTGGCCGAAAACAGCCAGTCTGATGGGGGGCGGGGGGGTGTGGATGCTGGTGGCCTCACTCCCCTCCACAGTGAGACCCCACAGTCGCACCCCCTCCCACAAAGGCCAGAGGCCCCAGATATTGACACATGCCTTTAAGCCCTTGGATACTTCAAAGAAAGAAGATTAGGAGCAAGTCTCAGAACTCGTTCCCCAGAGAGAAGCGTTTGTCCAAAAGTTGATATTATTGATGCTGGTGGAAGCTGAGAGAAGCGTGTAATTTATTTAATAAAAGTCGGACTGTGTTTTCTGGGGCTCCTGAGTTTTCCTGCTTCCTGCGAGCACCCTCAGGGGCCGGGGGCCCTCGCGATCAACACGGGCGTTTGATCAGCTCTGTGTCTTCTCCAAGGCAGCTCAGAAGATCCCAGAGGCTTGGCTCTCTGGCTGTCTCCAGAGTTTTCCTCCTAAAATTCTTTGTTTCCTTCCGAATTCATTATCAACAACATAATTACATCTCTTTTTCTTCTCTGATTGACCACATTTCTTGCAAACGGTGATTTACCACTTGGCTGCGGGAGGGGGCTGAGCAGAGGCCACGTGCACGGGCAGCCTCACCTCGCCCTTCCAGAACTGCGCCTCCCTCCACCCGAGCCCTTCGCTCGCCATCACCCCTCTCCGCTTTGGGCCTGGTTTGGGGCCCTGAGGGGTCCTGACACATCCACAAGGAAGGAGAGCGTCTGAGTCGGCCCAGAGTTGAGTTTCAGGGCACAGTGAAGTCTTCGCAGGAATTTTGGACGTTACCTTGACAAATGACTGGAGTTACAATGTTCCAAGCCTGGAGCTTTTATCCAGATACCCTTGCCATAATTCCTTGCTTAGAAACAAACATTGGATTAGATCTTTGCTTCTCGGCTCTAGTGAAAACAGCGAAGGGGGTTGGATAGAGAGTTCATTCTCAACTGCGGCAGGAAGAATTGAAAATCAGAGACAGGCGCGATAGAATTTGTGTGTTTGTTCATTCATTTTACTAATCCTCACTGTTCCTTCCTGTCCTGGGAACTACTCTAGGTGGCATAATTGCAGTGGTGAACGGTACTTACTTATATTGTTGAGCACATATTACGTGAGAAGCATTACTTCATTGAGTCCTATCAGATAGGAACGAGTCTTATTTATTTTATTTATTTATAAATAAATACAGAGGAGGAAACCGAGGGCTTCCTGGAGCTAAATGAACGCCCAAGGTCCCCAACGCCAATAAGCAGCACACCTTGGATTTCGACCCCTCGGTCTGATCCCCAGACCCCGAGTTTGGGCACAATCACTACACGGTCACTTAAGGCAAGGCAAGCCGTTGCTCTCAGGGAGTTTGCATTCTGTCGGGGAGGCAGTCCATTGAAATGAAGGAGCAATGTAAACGTATAAATCAGCAAGGTCCGTTCCGGTGGCAGTAAGAGCGTCGGGGCATTTGTGGAAGAGTGCCGTGAGAGCAGTGACAAGTGGAAGCTGCCGGCAACGCCCCCCCTCCCCACCTTGGCGCTTGTGACGGCAGGTCGGGTCCTCCTTGGGCCTCGTCATTCCACCCGGAGGCAGGGGCTGGCCAAGGGGACCCGTCGTCTGTGGTCCCTTTCATGCCATGGCTGTGCGGGTAGCCCGCACCTGTACCGACAGCCGGTGTCCTTCCTCTGTGTTCTGACACACGAGGTTTAACACAGATAGAGCTGGGCCACCGGACGTGCGCTGAGTTCGATGACCTGTCAATGAAAGTCACCTCGGTTCTTACGCACAGGGCCCCGCAGAGGACAGCCGGGCGTGGCAGCACACAGATGTCCGAAGACTGCTCAGGAGTTCTCACCTGGGGGCGATTTCGTCTCCCAAGGGACATCGAGTGATCTCCGGAGACATTTTCGGTTGTCACGCCTGGGAGAAGGAAGTGGGTAGAGGCCAGGGATGCTGCTAAACATCCCGTAAGGTACAGCGCGGCCCCACGACAGAAATGATCCAGTTTAAAATATCCATCGTGCCGAGGTTCCGGGACATCGCGGGAAGGCGGTTAATGTGCGTGTAGAGAGAGAGGGCACGCGAGAGGGCTCCGCTCTTATTTTCTGAAGACTCTCTGCACCCGAAATCCTTCCAAAGGTTTAGGGAGACAAGAGCTTCCAACAACATTGTATGGTCTGAATTGTGTCCCACAAGATCTATATGCTGAAGCCCTCACTTCTAAAGTGATGCTATTTCGAGACGGGGCCGTGGGGAGGTAATTGGATTTAGATGAGGTCATGATGGTGGGGGCCTCAGATGGGATTGGTGTCCTTATAAGATTAGACACCAGAGAGTGTGCGCGCTCGCTCTCACTCGCTCTCTCTCTCTCTCTCCCCGCCCTCTCTCCCCTACCTGGGAAGACACTGAGAAGGTGCCACCTGCATGTAGGAAGAAGGCCCTCACCGGAAAACCAAATCAGCCAACACCTTGATCTTGGACTTCCCAGCCTCCAGAACCATGAGAAATAAATTTAAGTCACCAAGTCTGTGATATTTTGTTATGGCATCCCAAGCTGACTAATACACCTTTTCTACTAAAAATGTCCATCAAAAATCCAGCTCAAAAAGTTCCCACTTTCAAAACGACCGGACACATCCCTTAGAAACAGAAGGGGCTCGCTTCGAGACGTGCAGTGAAAGAGACGATGCCTTCATCTCTGCTTGCGTTAATGATAATACAAAACACAGCTCCATTAAGGTCTTCTGTAGTCAAAATGATGCTTTCTCTCATCCTTGCTAGGAAGAAGAAAAGTCATGTTCCCAGCTTGGACGGCTGTTTCATCTGCTAGACCTGCTTATGGGGTAAGCCAACTTTCATTAAAAATTATTGGTCTCATAACTTTTTTTTTTTTTTTTTTTTTTTTGCTTTAAAGAGCCCATATGGAACCAATATCATGATAGGATTGTAGTTGCACAAAACCACTGGGCATTTTTGATTCATTCTGCTTCTTAGTAGGTTTTAAGCACAGATCCATTTTTTTCCCCCCTCGAGCTTTAAGTGAATTTCTCAGCAAAACATCCAAACATAGAAAGTTAGACTAAAGAAATGACAAAGCAGATTTATTCAACACACAGGGTTTTTTTGTTTGTTTGTTTCTTTTGGTTTGGTTTTTTTGTCTTTTTACAGGACCCAATTCCTTGATTGGCTCAATACTCTGTCTCCAAGGAGACCTTCGCACCATCTCCTAGGGCACCAGCCATCACCCACTTTGGCCCGATCGAGAAAGGCCCCTGGGAAGACGAAAGCATTTGCAAAAGTGAAAAATATGATCACAGCCCTTGCGTAAGTATTTTCCCAACCCCGACCTCATGACAGGTTGCATTTCACTGGCTTGAAAGACACACTGCCCTATCTGGGAGAACAGCACAGATGTTGCCTAATAAACGTTCGGGTTTACGCATTGTATTAACCTCATGAAACCTTTATGCAAATCTCCCATTAACAAAAGGTAAAAGGGCCATTATATGTTACGAAGCATACAACAGGACGACCTTTGTTTTGTTTTTGTTTTGTTTTTGTTTTGTTTTGTTTCGTTTCACCTCGGTATTTGATGGGTGTGTTGGTAACTCTTGGGGTTCCTATTTAAAAGCACACAAGGGCATTACAGATTTTCATCTCTTCTGTTTTCAGTTCTGTTATCATTCCTTCCAGCTGATTTCACATTTTATGATGCTAATGGTGGGTGTATGGTTTTGAGTTTCTCTCCTGTCAGCTGGTCAGTAGGTCTGAGGGATATATTTAATAGAATCTGACAGCTGATGGAACTGGCCTCATTGAAAGAGGATTTGATATGTGGCATGAATGTGGGGACCCTGAATTCGCCATAATAACGGCCATTATTATTCAGCCTCTCACAGCCGATATAACTCTTTCTCTTGAGTACACCAGTACATGTGTATAAAAGACATGACTTATGGATGACTTCTTCCGTATACTGATCTGGGGGCCGTGTAGAGAGCCCGTCAAAACAGATTAGCCGTCTTATCCTGCCACAAAATTAAGGGACAGGACTTCGTACAACTGCGCCCAACACATGCACATGCCCCGTGAACAAAGGGGGTATAGAAGGGGCGAAACTCGTCTCTGCGGGGGTTATGGGAGCCAGGGAGCTGGGAAGGGCTGCAGACTCGCCCAGCCCAGTGCCCCGGGAGGGACTCTGAGGGCCACTGCCTCGGATCTGGTGGAAGCTGGATGGGGTGGGGGGTGGTGGGGGCTGGCACAAGTTTCAGCTCATGTGCTCGTGGCCGGGATGTCGGGGGTTTTGGCTCATCGCAGTCAAACTGAGCTAGAATCTCTGTCGAAATCAGCATACGAACCTGCATCCTGGCCGAGGTACGGCCATGTTCCTTGCTAGGTCTGCTGGTCTCCTAGCTGCTAACGTGAGCTAACATTTCCCAAGTGCTTGCTACGTGTTCAACATTACCTGTCTAAACCCCTTTAATCTCTCCAAGACCCTGAAATGGAGCTATTATTAGTCATTATGATAATCCTATTTTGCATATGCAGAGACTGAGGCACAGGCAAAGCGATAACCAGTCTAAAGTCACAGCTAGTAATCGGCGAAGCCAAGATCAAACCTCAGGCTGTCGGACCCCGTAACGGTGACACCCTTCTGCTCTCGCTTCTGTTTGTTCCCACGCTAGTGAGAAGTGTGTGTGTGTGTGCACGCACGTGTACACACAGGTGCATACACGCACACATGTGTGGAAATCCTTGGGCCATGATGTCCCATTAGAATCATCCGATCCATCACCCCCCTGGCCGCAGCCATGCTCACACTCACTCGAGGGAACAACTGACTGTTTCTTCCTCTGGGAACTGGGTGCTCGCACTCCACAGGGCTGCTCCACAGACAGAAGAGGACCCCTGTGCACCCGGCACAGCCCCAGGCCCAGAGCGGGCGCCCAACCCGCCTCTCCTTCACGTCCAAGCTCAGAGCCACACCCTCTGCCTCCGGCTCCATCCCAGCCCTTCCGCACTGTTCCCTGAGGCTATCGTTCAAGGCGATACTATCAGAAGCAGCTGATCTCGCGTTGCCAAACATCCTTGCCCACCGTCATCTTCCAGCAAAAAAGAGAAGTCTGCAGAGAAGTGAGCGTGGGTCAGCCGTGAGTCAGGGAAGCCTGCCTGGTGTTTGCAGATATACCCATTGCTGTCTGTGCCTAAATTCCATGGCGCTGGTACATTTTAAGTCAGAGGTATAAAACCTACTATTGATCTTGAGCAATGTGTCCAATTTCGAATGTCTGTTAAAGCCCCAGGCATTTCAATGTCACATAATCAATATCTTTTGGTTCTTTCTTGCTTGCTTTTTTTTTTTTTGGTAGCAAATGTATGTGTTTGTTTATCCATCCCGCAGACAGCCAGCCCGGCCTTTTATTCCTCCTCAACGGGACACAGCGTGCTGGAGGGCTCGCTGCTCAGAACCTCCACCTGCAAGGTCGCAGACCCCGAGACTCGGGGAGGCAGAGACGGTGCCCATGCCTGCAGCCCGGACAGCTCTGCAGGAGCAGGCTGCACCTGGGAGGTGACCAAATAATGGGGGGGCGGGGTGGAGGTGTGGAGAGGGAAAGAGAGAGACGGAGACAGAGACATAGACAGACAGACAGACAGAGACAGACAGAGACAGAGACCGAGACAGAGACAGCAAGATTGAGGTGGGAAAACAGGAAGCCATGTTTACCTTGGCTAGAACCTAAGATAATACGTGGAATCTTGAAATTCAGAGACAAAAGGGCCTTGGTTATTTGGAAGGTGTTTTCCTCCAATCTGAAGATGGAGAACTGGTAACCAACCCAAGGGTCCATAGGTACTGGGCTGCAGAAGCTGCCCGAGGAAAATGAGCTGGATCACGTGGACACTGGGTTAAGCTTTGTCTCTTAGCATAAGGGTTTAAGGTCACCCGGATGACCATGCCAGTCTCTGTAGGTGACCCGTACAGAGGTGTCTGGTAAGTAGGTCAACCAGGTGGGCTGGGGTGACTTGGGGCAACCAGGCCATCTCCTGCCCAAAGGCCCAGTGGCTGAGGAGGTGGTGACGGGCTTCAAGAACGGCTTCTACTACAGGCTGCCACGTCGACTTAGCCTTGAAGGATGACGACGGGCGGTGGGTGGTGGCGTGAAGCTGGTGAGGATGGAGAAGCGACTTGCGCAAAGGCGTGGCAGCGAGGAGCAGCGCACAGGCCCTGAGGGAACCGGAAGGGTTCACGGCGGCCGCGGGGCGCATGCATTTCGGGGGGCGAGAGAGTCTGCATCACGGGGGCCCGTGGGTGTCCTGCACCAGGAAGCTGTCAACTCTCTACTTTGAAGGAGCGTGACAGGATCAGTGTCGCACTATAGAAAGTTCAAGCCGGCCGGAGGTCAGAGCATGGACAGGAGGGGGCAAGACGAGTCAGGGAGCCGGAGAGCAGGTCATTCCAGCAGACAAGGCCAAGCCAGGAAGGGCCGAGCAGGGGGTGGCCTTCGGATATCTGCAAGGGAGGCCGTGCAGGGTTTGGTGAGAGACTGCGGGGGGTCGAGGGGGGGTGGGGGTAAAATGATGGGGTGACCTCCATGGTAGACAGTGATGCTTAACAACCTCAGCACAACGTGTGACTTATTGTGACTTACTGTGTGACTTCTGGCAAGTCACTTAACCTCTCTGAGCCTCTCTCTGTTCCTTCACCTGTCATATGAAGATAATATTGTCTACCCCATGGGGTTTTGATGACGATGAAATGAAGTAATGCATGAAAAATACATTACACAGTGCCCACCCCATAGTAAACTTTCAAAAAGTCGTAGCTGAATTTTCTTATATTACTGACCCTGTGGGGGGTGTCCGGTGTGGTACGCTGGGTTTTGAAGTAGCATCATTCCTGACAGAGTCTTGAAATAGACGGCTTGGTGCGTAAGCTGTCGCTAAGAAGCTCATAAGCTGGAGTTACTCTCTAGTGTGGGAAGAAAACTTAAGCACAACTTTCTCCTGCTCCCGAGCTTCCCACGGAAGTGACCGACAGGATATAAAAACAGAACATACTTATATCAGCACTGGGCATTACAGAAGAGGGGCCTGTACAGGCCGGAAGATCTGAAGAATGTCTGCCGGATACCCAGTGGAGGGACTGTTTTGGAGGCCAGGCCCCTTGGACCCATGATGCCCGGGATATGACAGAGCGGTCTGCTTGAGAACTATTTCAAACAGCCTTTTGCAGAACCTCACCAGCTGCCCCATCAGGGTGAGAACCGGAGAGGAAGCAGATGAAAGCATCCGGAACTGTTGCTGTGACCAGGTGCCCGTGGGGCCAGGCGCACGGCAGGACAGAGGCCCCCCGCAGACGCTCCTCACCTGGATCAGGCCGTCACCCCCATGAACTCCCGGCTGCCTGCCAGGGTTTAGAAGACCCTCATTCGTCACCTTCCCAGTAGAGCCTCTTATCCTCCTAATGACTCTGTTTTTAAGCTTGAAATCAATTCTGCCTTCATTCTGAGTCTACGTGCTCAACCCTGCTCCACTGAATGGATTTCCAGGGTGGAGGGAGTTGCTGACCTGGGTCTGGTCAATCCAGCACCAAGAGGACCTGGCCACAGCGATCAATTCGGGAATGGTCCCATTGCCCAGGGCGGCTGGGTCCAGATGGCTCTCTGAAGCTTAGCAGGAGTCCCAGTGAGATACCGCTTCCACCACTAGGGGCAGATGCTTGGGAAAGCAGCCCAGCGGGTCCCCAGGAGGTTGAATGCAGTGTTACGGGATGGACAACCCAGCAACTCGACTCCCAAAATATATACCTAAGGAGGACAGGAGCAAGTGTTCGCACAATGTACGTGAATATGCGCAGGTGCATTGTGATGGCCCCAGTGTGTAACCACCCCAGACGCCCGTCGACCGACGAACGGAGGAGCAAACTGTGATCTGTGCCTGCGGTGGCATGTCATTCAGCCGTAAAAAGAAACAAAGACCCTGCACGCGATGAACCTTGACGA
This sequence comes from Eonycteris spelaea, assembly GCA_003508835.1. Taxonomy (NCBI): domain Eukaryota; kingdom Metazoa; phylum Chordata; class Mammalia; order Chiroptera; family Pteropodidae; genus Eonycteris; species Eonycteris spelaea. Next base: position 5,113,095 of record PUFA01000071.1, on the reverse strand, counting down.
CGTTATGCTAAGCAAAAGAAGCCAGTTTGGAAGGACCACGTGTTCTATGGTTCCATTTACATGGAATGTCCAGGATGGACAAACCTATGCAGGCAGCAAGCGGATAAGCGGTTGCCTACGTCTGGGGGCTTGGGAAAGTGGGGGGCGCCTGCTAAGGGGTACGGGGTTTCTTTTCGAGATGGGAAAAATGTTCTAAAACTGTGCCGACGGTGCCCGATTCCGTGAACACGCCATGGCCACTGAGATCCACACCTTACATGGGTGAATTGCGTAGGGTGTGTGTGACCTCTCACAAAGCTGTCGTTCAAGAAGGTTTAGTAGGGACCAGGGAGAAGACCCCGTTCTGTGTTGCTAGAACTGAGCAACGGACAAGAGGCCGGAGCTGTTGTAGCCACTTTACCCCCGAAGTTCCGGGGCTCCCACGTGAGCCCGGCGAGGAAGGCAACCGAGCGGGAGGCGGGATCAGGTGATGGAAAGACACCGGCTTCACGAGGATGCTGTTTGTGCTCTGAAACCGGCTTCACGCGACCCCAGAAGGACCCGCGGCTTGCCCTTCCTCCCCGAGCCCCGTCTGAGCCGGGCCTGTCATCACCTGTAATACGAAGGCCCCTGACGCGAACACCGAACGCGGAAGAGAAACTCCTTCCGCCGCCCATTTCTCTCTTGCTTCCTCTTCCTTCAGCTTCTGGATCTTCGAATCAACGAAATAAAATTCCATCACGTTTAATCCACCCCCTCCTCCTGTCGTCCCGGCCAGAATGATTCGGACAGGGACCCTCACCGTCTCCGACAGGACCCCTCGTGGTAGAGAAACACGGAGAAGCCGGCAAGGAAAAGCGGCAGGGCTGTGCGAAGACGGGACTGCTCAGCAGGAGCAGGGCCCAGGGGCCTTCCCAGGAAATCGAGTCACTGCGAGAAGCCAGAGAAAATTCCCCGAGACGGTTCATTCGAGCTGTCAGAAGGCATCAAGAACAAACTGGCTTCCCATTCCCACATAGCGATTTAAGTTTATCTGGTTAATTCCCTTTCTTCTCAAAACCGCATCAGACCAAATTTTAAAACAGAAGGAGGGAAGGAAGGAAGGGAGGGAGGAGGGAGGGAGGAGGGAGGAGGGAAGGAGGAAGGAAGGAAGGAAGGACGGACGGACACAGGCCGTAGTGGAACTAGAAACTTAGATGACTTTTTTAAGTGATGGAGAAGCCGTCAGGAAGCGCGGAGCCTAACGCAGGCCCGGGTGGGGTACGGTCACAGGTGGAAGGGCTCCCCCCTGCCAGAGTCTCTTAAGTCCCTCATCTGATTATGAAGCTGGACCCCAGAGCAGCTGGTACGGGGCAAATTCGAGGACCTCAGGAACCACTCCGCTGCTCCCCACAGGAAACAGCCAGCAGCAGCTCACCCCTCACCTTCATGTGGCATAGACGGCGTGTGAGACGAAGAACAGGTGTGGCTAAGGGGACCAGAAAGGCTGTGCCGGTGAGAGAAGGGTTTGCTGCCCTAACTTAGGGCTGTTTGTTACTACAGTCATCACAGAAGTGCTAGAGGCGGCACACGCCCTGCCACAGGAGAGCAAAGGGAGAAGAGAGAGTGAGGGGGAGACGGGAGAGGGCGGAGCGAGCACCCCTCGGCCCTGCCCGGGGCTTTGGAGGCTGCGGCCCCCTCTGCCTGCACAGGGGGAGAAGCAAGGGCCAGAGAAATGGTGGACTCCGTACCTTCGCCTCCACGCCGTCACGAGGATTCCCGGACTGAAAAATGAAACCGTAACATGCACGAAGAAGTTCTTTCTCCCTCCTGGAGTAAAATAGTTCAATCAGGATTCTAACAGAATAGTTCTCAGTTGCTAATAGTGGGTGAACGGTCTCCCCTCTGCAAGTATGTACAACGAAAAGAAGACGTGGCACTAAGACACGTTTCTACGGTTTTTAAAACAATAGGGCTGCTTCTGAGAAAACAAAGCCAATATTTCCTCATGGTGTAAAACTAGACCAAGAAACAAGAAAAAAAAAAAAGCAACCTCTAATTCGAATATTTCCCAAGATTTGCTTCTTTTTATGGAAAAACCGAAATTCAGAAAGACAGTTCCCGGTGAAAAAGTAATCATGGAAATTCGCTAAGTGTCATTAGTAAAGAACAGATTTAACAGGGCAAAACTGAATCTGTGAGTTAGGAAATGAGTTCAGGAACTCTCCCCAAAATCAATGAAAAGGGGAAAATAATTGGAGATAATGAGAAAAGGTGCAGACGAAGGAAGAGAGGAAGGAGGGAGGGAGAGAGGGAGAGAGGGAGAGAAATCTGGGTGCTGCGAGGGACCAAATATCTATGTAGGAGAGATTAGAAATGATTATAGAGAATAAATGAAGGATAAAAATAATTAAAATATGAAGGAAAATTCCTCCAAACTGAAGAAATATTTGTACCTTTGGTACCTAAAGGCAAACTGCATCCTGTGGGCCATTTACCTGTTTTTGTCAATAAAGTTTTATTTAAAGCAGCTACACCCCTTCGTTTATACATCCTCTATGGGCGCTGTCAGGCTACAACAGCAGAATTGCATAGCTGGGACAGAAACCCTGTGACCCACAAAGCCATATGGCCCTTTAAGGAGAGGTTTGCCGACCCTGGAAGAGTTCTTTGAAGCATGCATGGATAAAGTGTTAGTGAACTTCAAGAATAAAATTTTAAACTCCTATAAACATTTAGCCCTCTGAGGAAAAAGTCCCAAATTATCTCAGAAAAAGGAAGAAACTCCATTCAGCCACAGCTCTTAGCAAATTCTAGGGTAAAATGTTTCTAAATCTAAATGCTTTGAAGGAAAGAAATAGGGAAATAAGAACCATTCACTCAGCCACAAGGACCTTGTCAACTTACAATCCCTTATTATTATTTTTACACCTGCAGCACCTGGTCTTCCTAGGTGGTCTCCCATCCAAGTACTAACCAGGCCTGACCCTGCTTAGCTTCTGAGATCAGATGGGATTGGGCACATTCAGGGTGGCCAAGCTGCATTCTTACAGAAGGGTGAGCTCACGTGTAAGGACTCAGAACATGATTATCACTTTCTTGGAAAAAAAAATGATCAAGGAATACTATAGGTGGCTGAAAATGTAGCAAAGTAAATAATTCAGGCATGAGGAAAAGCAATATAAAAGAAAGATTGTCGAACAGAGAACCAAAAAACTAGTTTCTTAATAATTGCAGCTAACATGATTATAAAACAATGCAAGTGTCAAAAAATAATTCCGGAAAGAGATGATGTACAATGTAAAAAATATATTAATTATGATATTCTCATTCTAAAAGCCAGATGGGGCTGGAAAAGGAATTGATGATGATAATACTGGTAATTATAGCTTCCGTTTTTAGAAGTTACTGTGTATTAAGCATGAAAAATAATGCTGATATAAATATTGTTTTTCATACATCTTTGTACACATCCCTAATACTAATTCCTTACATAAATTCTTAGAAGGTAAATTGCTGGGTCTGAGCATTTCAAAATTCACACAATGGGAATTTGAACTCTCACCAGAAATGCAGAAGTGTTCATTTCTCTTCGCCCTTGCCAACACTGGTTATTATCTTCCTGCGAGTAATAATAGTTAAAATAGTGTATTAGAAATACATAAGTTTGAACATTTTTGTACGAATTAGAGCAAATTGAAGGTTGTTTGCTGTTGTAACTTCCATTCATTTGTGTTGTCAAATACGAGAGACTTTGTTATTTAGATGCTTTCTATTTTTCATAAAAGTAGTAGGTGGCAGGTTTTCATGGTATATAAATAACAGTTTTAGAGGGATGCAAAATTTTTTTATTTAGAGACAGCATTTATGACCAACAATTGGGGGCTGGTTAGATAATTTAGATAACTGTATGTTCCTGAGATGGAATTAAAAGTAATATTCATAAAGGATGTTGGAAGTATAAGAAACTTCTCACACTATAATACCGAGTGAAAAAGTAGTTTATGTGAATAATCCAAATTATGAGATTAAAAAAATATATATATTATGTACAAATAATAATAAAGATACATACCAGATGTGAACAAGGATTATCTCTAAGAGGTTAGAATCCAGAAGATTCATCTTCCTTTTCCTGCTTATCTCTATTTCCTAAGTTTTCTACTTGGATATTTTAATATGCAGGAGAAAGATACCTGTAAGCTGGATACCTAAGGAAATTTTTGTGTTTCCCTAGCAACGAGGACAATATTTGGTTTATAGTGGACACTTTGCCCATGTTTGTTGAGTGAATGAGCGAGTGAGTGAATGAGCAAAGGATTGTGTGTTTCCCCCAAGGCAAAATCACCTTTCTTTGGGCATCTTCTGAAGGCCTGGTTTCTCCAGGCCTGAGACCCTGGCCCATACCTGCCTGCTTCCTGCTGCCACCTCTCAGTGGTCCTGCCCGCCATACACCTCCCTGTCTGATCACTGCAGCTCCAAGCCCCATGTATGCTGCCCTGGCTCTGACCCGCCACAGAGAGGGCTTTCCTAGGTCACCTTCCTCCATCGCTGGTCCTGAACCCCAAATCAGCCTCACTGGGGCCCACCCACTCAGCCTCAATTTTGCTGGTTCTTCTTCCTTCTGGGATAGAAATTGCCATTGGAGAAACGCCTTGGCTCAGGGCATGTCACCTCGGGAGACTGATCCAGCGAGGTTGATGCCATCCTATTAAGACCAGCATTATACCCAGCCAACTGGCTTCCTTGAAAGGGACTCTTGTTGCAAAAATCACAAATTGATCCACAGACTAAGCTGGCCGTTAAGAGCAGAACTCACTAACCTCTACTCATAAGCACCAGCTGGCGTAAGGGCTGGTTCCATTCTGATTTGTCAGTGATTATACTTTACCAGTGCTTCGATATTTTAAATTTTACCCTTGTTTCCATGGGACCCTAGGTGAGGAAGAAACAGTGGGGCAGTGTTCTCTGGCCGAATGAGCCTTAGCAGGTCGGTGTAACACGTTTGCCCTAACTGAGATTACATAAGCTTAACCTCTCCCCCGAGCAAATATGCATTTGCGAGGCGGTGAAACATCCATAATTATAGATGTAAAACACTAAAAATAGGCTCCGTGCCCCCCACACGCAGCCGGGAGCGTGGCATTGAGTGTGACGCTGCCACGTAGGGCAATATTAATAGCAGCTGTGGCACCGTGCCAGGTGGCCAGATGAGCTCTTACAGACACGAAAGGACAGAGGGTCAGAACGCGTGCGTGCAGAGAAGGCCGCTGGTCATCTGAGTCCGTCAACGGCTGCTGCAGTTGACTGTGGCCTTCTCCCAGGGGACAGGAAATGAGTCATCAGCCAACGACGATTGTTACGTTGTGTTACCTTATCTTCTATCATTATGATAGCTAACCAGTAGTAATACCAATAATAATAGCCACGTGTGCTTAAAAGACCCTGCTGTATTTTCCAGAGATTTTCACCTCTGTTCTTACTCAATTCACGTTGTCTGGGTCAAGGACCGTGTCATGTAGCCTTTTGCTGGGTACCGAACAAGCCCCCCCCCAAAGCGTGATGACGTGAAGCCACCACTTAGCTACGTCTCGCAATGCTGTCGGTTGGCTGGGTAGTTGTCTACTCGTTTCCATGGGAAGGTCAGCTAGGCTGGACGGTTCCAAGATGGCCTCACGCACACATCCATGCCTGTGCTGGGTGCTTGGCTGGGCCACCTGCTGTCCCTCCGTGAGGCCGCACCCCGTCCAGGACGCTTAGGCTGGCTTCCCTTAACCTGGTCTCCTTACCTGGTGGTCTCAGGGTGACGTTCCGAGAGGGCCAAGGCAGAAGCTCCATTGCCTTTTAAGGCCTTGATTGCTTAGTCACATGACATCACTTGCACGGTTTTATTGGTCAAAACCAGTCATGAGGCCAGCCCACACTTACAGGGGAAGAAGTAGATTCCACCTCTTGGTAGAAGGAGCAGCGAAACGTTGTGGCCATATTTACTGGAAGACAGCAGGGGCTGTGTTATGCCGTGGTATCATCGAATGAGTTCTCACGATTTACGGATACAGAAACGGAGGCTCAGAGAGCTTCCACACACTTCCCAGAGCCACACAGCTAGGGAATCGGTCCGAACTCAAGATCATTTGCCACTAAAATCCATTTGCTTTCTAATTTATCTAACTCGATTTCCGCACTCCCATCATGACCATGAATGAAAGGAAAAAGAATCTTAAAAAAAAAAAAAAAAGCCTCCGGGCAGCTTCAACAGGGATTATTATTTTACGATCTGTTTTACCCAACCTGCTCCTTGGACCTGCGCCCCATGTGGCCACGCCCCGCAGCGAGGCATGTTCGGGGCAAGCGAGGCTCTCGGGCCAGGCGCGTCCTCGTCAATCCAGCACAGCAGTGATCCTGCCTGTCGCAGGGGGAACGAGGAAACGGCGCCCTTGCCTGCTGCTGACTAGGTACCAGCAGGACGCTGGCCGCTTCGCCAAAATCGACTCAGCGACGGGAGTCCTGGCCCTTCATCCACGGTCTCGCTGACCCGCGGCCGGTCACCACTCGCTCGTCAGGGCTAGTGATCCAGGATCACCAGGTGACCCTCCTTCTGCCTTCGTGTCACAAGGTCAACAGTAGCCCTGAGCTAGCTCACGATGCCTGTGTCACTCACCTCACCTCATCTCACCACGTAGGCATCGTACCGCCCACACGTCATCACGGGAAGATGAGCTATTTTGACACTCTCGGAACGATGCTGCAGTAGGAACCCTGGGCTGGACGGGGCACCCAGGCATTTCGTGACTAAGTCAATGGGGAGCTTCAGTCACTGAGTCAAGAGGACTATGGCCAGGAAACCAAGAAAAGGCTGAGTCTGGGAAGGTAGTGATGGGGGAATTGGGGAAGGTACCCGAGAGCACAGGTGTGTCCTCAGAGACCAGGGCTCGGGACAGCCGCAGCCTCATTGTCCCGGTTTCTCTGTATGGACGCAGAAGCTGGTCTGTGAGGAGAACTGACAGGAAGAAACCGATTCATCCGAAACATGGTTTTGGGGGGAGAGCGCTACAGAGCCCCTGGACCTCCAGGAGGATGGACAAAGGGGTCCTAGAGCAAATGAAGCCTGAGGCATCGCTAGAGGCAAAAATGACAGAACGGAGGCTTCCTGAGAGGAAGGTGGCAGGGAGCTGGGGTGCTGGGGTGTGACATCGAGCACCCCCTGATAGACCAGAAACAGAAACACAAAGAGGGCTCGAGGGAGGGGACGCTGGGGGGCCACACTCTTCAGAGAGACTTTGACGGGGAACACCCCTGGGGTGATACGGTCGCCCGGGCGGAGGGCGCTCACTTCCCATCAGACGGCGTATTAGGTTCGGGGGAGTGGGGGCGATGTCTGAAACTTGGTCACTACTTCGAGAAGTTTGTAGCATGCCCGTGACGGATCGAAAGACCAAATCAAGGCCAAATGGACACAATAGCCTGTTTCAGAGGTGAGGATCGGTAGGATTCAAAAAAATAAAATAAATAGAACAAAGTCGCCTTTGTATATATAGCATTTTATAATAATTCCGGCCTTCTCAGAAATCGCCCATGGTCACCTCACCCTGTGTCCAGCCTCCCTTGCCCCCTCAGGCCCCCGTGGGGTGGAGCAGCTGGCCGAAGGGCAGATGGCCCGTCGGCTCTGAGACGAGACCCCTGAGCCCCTCCCTCTGAGGACTTTGAATCAAGAGACACTGAGAGCCCCAAGGGAATCAGGGGTTAGCCGTGGGGTTCGAAGCAGAAAGATGGGCAAACAGGGGAGGCAGGCTGTTGGAGAAAGTGACCACCTCGTGCTGTGCCTGGGCCCATGGGTGACTGGAGAAACGACTCAAGACGGAGCCAGAATGAGGCAGAGACTCCCGGAAGGGGAGGGCCCAGCCCGGGCCTCGACGCCAGCCCCACGGCCATCCCTCGCCGCTCATCGGGGGCGCCTCCAGCTCCCTGCCCCTTACAGCCACCCCTCCCCCTGCACGCCCTCATTTTTAGCTAAACGAGGAGAATTTCCGTGACGCGAGCGAAAGCCACTTGACTAGAACGAGGCCACCCCTCACCGGTTCTCACCACCACCCTTTCAAGCCGAAACCCTCGGGCTCGCCTCTTTCTGATCAGCCCGCTGGGACACAGCAAAGTCAAGGCGTATGGTCAAGGTCAGCGGTGTCGGGGACGGCCTGGACGCCAGGCCGGGCCCGAGGACCCTCGTCTGCGCTTGTCTTCTGTACCAGCTGTCGGTCCCCTCCAGGGTTTGGCAAGCTGAAGCAGTCTCGGTAGGTGGGCAGAATTTGTTTGTGTCTTTCCTTCCTCTGAGGGCTGGAGAGGACTCGCTCGGTGAGGCCAGGGCAGGGGGCATGAGTGGGGGCCGGAGGGCTGGTCCGAGGCTCGGGATGCTGGGGCCCCTCTTGGCTTCTGCTCTGGGGTTGCAGTGGGGGAGAGAGGCCGCATGGGGGAACCCTGCCCAGAGAACTCTGGGAATGAGGTGACCATGCTAAACGGAGTTCGGGAGATGTTGGTCTGCGCTCTTGGCTTGTGCCTCTACTTTCCCACATCTTTCCGTGGATGGAGGACACACTAGGCCCTCACATCTGCTGAGGGGCTGTTCAGAAAGGGAGACATTTAAATAAGTCCGCAAGCGGGTCAAATAATTCCCTGTTATCCTCGGCCCTAGCGCAGAGCCTGACGCATGAGTAAATACATATTCTTCGGGGAGGAAAGGGCCTCGCTGACCCTTCTGAAGGCTTCCGGGCAGGTGCTGGGATCCTCCCTGCCCATCCGCCTCCCAGGTCTGATGAGCTCACCCCAGGAGGCCAGGGCAGCGGCAGGAGACAGCGAGGCTTTCTAAGGAACGGGACAGAGATCAAGTTCACCAGAAGTCAGGCTGCTGCTGGTTGGCCTGAACCCCGGCTGGTGGAAATGCTGAGTGAGATGGAAAAAGTCTGGAAGCGAGCAGAGAGGAAGGGGCTGAGTGAGCCTTGGAGACGCATAAGGTGCGCTTACGGGGGAGAGTGAGGCCAACGCACAGCAGCCACGTGAAAGGGCCCACAGTCTGCGTCAAAGTGCCATGGGCGGCAGACCCGGCCTCAGATCGGCGGGGCGGGCGGGGGCCCGGATGCGGGGGGGCCCGCGCCTCCGTGAGCGCAGCCCACAGGACGTGCATGGCCGGCGTGTAAATCACTCAGGCGGCTGCAGAAGACATTCCCCTCTGAGGAAAATCGCTTCCTGACCCATTGGCTCATCTGTTTCAGGGTGTTGTTCTTGGCGCGGTTGCAGGCGGAGAACTTGCAGGAGCATCGTTTGGGTGTTTTTCTGAGGCTGCACACGGGTCTTTCGACCGCCTTTTCCTGCGAAGGGTCGCCCAGCCCGGCCCTGGCCAGCTCAGAGCAACATTTTTGAGAATTCCTTTTCTCGGCTCAGTGGGCCATGGTCACTCTAGGGCAGTGTTTTTTCTTGCAGGGATTGCCGTGAGGTCCCACCAAGTCCTAGGAGCGGCTTATTGTTCGGCGTTGGAAGGCAAAGGCGCAGAAGTAATGACATTCTTATTAGAGGTTTGATGAACGAAAAGCAATAACGACATCTCTTTTGTTCTTGCCTAGGGGGCCCACAATTGGCATTCTATAACTTGCTGTATGGATTCGAACTTATTCATCGTTTTACGGCCACATGCTATTTAATGACTGAAATAGAACACGAGGCCTTGAGGAAGTCAAATGGCAATCTGGCCCCGTTTTCTGTCCCAGGGGATGTAAAGTGACAGATTCTCTAGTCCCCCTGTCCCCACTCCCCTGCGCCACCCCAGAGGGTTTAGGGGAGTGGGGTGAGTGAGACTGGGGAGACCTGGAATGTTCGTGGGTGACGTGTCGTCTCTGCCCGTGCACAGGTGTGGACAAGGCTTTGGGCCCCAGGTGAGACCTTTGGTTTGGCGTCGGTGGCAGTGGCTGAAGGAAGCCCCTGTGGGGGGCTGTAGGGAGCACCTCGGTGGCATGCTGAGCTCTGGGTGAGGTGTCCCAGCCACACGGGGTTAGCCCTTCCAGCAGGGGCATGGGTGGGGCACCTCGCTGTCCCAGCACCTTCTCGATAGGAATGGAATGACTCCCACAGCTTCTTCCTCTTTGCAGTGAGAGAAACGGAGGCTCAGAGGCAGCCCGGGCTGCGGGGAGCGGTTCTGGGTTGTCGTTCCCGGCCATTCCTGTGCCCACCTCATTCTGTAACTCAGGACACCAAATACGTATCCGGTGCTTATGCCACGCTCGTTGGTCACAGGTCCGAGTGCCAGGAAGCAGGCTCGCCCCTGCCCTCCTGGGGCGGACGTTCCTCTGGTGTATTTCAGTTCATACTTCGGCTCAGCCAGAGTCACAGAAGCTAAGTAACAGTGGCTTTAACCAGACGGTTTACTGCTCCCTCCCCGCAAGTCCAAGTTCGGAGGCAGCCTGGGGCAAGGAGGCTCAGTGACTTTGCAACGCAGGCCACCCAGGGGCCCAGGTCCCTTCCGCCTGCTCTGCCAGCCCCCCATGACCGTTGTTGTCATTCGCACCGTCACAGCCGAAAAGAGGGACAGGGAGAGAGAGCAGGCCACACTTCAAGTGTCCGTGAAGGGCCTGACAGGAAGTTTGCATGCGTCACTTCTGTGCACATCGCACAGGGCTCATCTGAGTCACAGGTCACACCCTAGCTGTAAGGGATGCTGGGAAATGTAGTCTCCAGCTAGAAGGACATCTCCCCAGATAAAACTTGGGGTTTTATTACTAAAAGGGAGAGGAGACAGATGGATTTGGGGCCTTTCTCTGCCACATGGGGAAAGATAACAATAACTATATACTTTGATACCGTAAGTCAGGGGGACAGAGGAGGCCTCCTGAGCTGACTTTTGAGCAGAGGGCTGACTGACTGGAGGCAGCCAGCCGCACACTGTCTACGAGAAGAGGGCTCCAGACAGAGACGGCAGTACAGAAGGGCCCAGGGGGTCGGCGTGGGGCGTGGGGCGCGGAAACGAGTTTGGCATGTTTGAGAAAAGCAGCTAGGGAATGAGTACCAAGGGCCTTGTAGAGCACTGGAAGCAGGTGGGCTTTGTTTTGAGGGTGAAGCGTGTGTGTGTGTGTGTGTGTGTGTGTGTGTGTGTGTGTGTGTGTGTGAGGGAATGGGACCAGAGGCCAGGCAGGAGCCAGGTCAGAAGCTGCACATTTGTCCAGGTGAGAGACGGAGACGGGCTTTAGTCCACGAAAGCAGGAAGGGGTGAGAAGGGATGGGATGATGAGATAGAAGGCAGCCATGAAGAGGACTAACAATACATATTGTTAAGAAAATGGATTCAGGGTCAAAATGTGGGATGCCCTCACATGTCCTGCTAGAAAAAAGAAAAAAGGATTTTATTTTGTAGGCGATTTTAGAGGAGAGGGGCGGCATGGGCGGAGCTATACCTCAGAAGAGTCGCGTCCTCTTACGGGCCAGTGGCGGAAGCGCGTTTCTTAAAGATGGACAAGAAGGGTTTGTTGGGGGGTGGGGGCTGGCAAGAAGGCAGGGGACATGCTGAGGCCCAGCTTTTAGGCTGATGGAAAGTCTGGGTCTGCTCACAGCCGGGCACCAAGGGTTCAGAGCTGCCAGCCAAGAGGATAAAGGGGAGGGAGTCCTCAAGGACGTGGGTCCACACGCACCCCGCCCCCGAAGAGCCCCGTATTGCCAGACGCAGCAGCGGGAAGCCATTACGGGAGTTTGCACAATCTATTCTGGCTGAGAATGTTTCCCAATATAATTTACAAAGTTGCAGTTGGAGATGCATTAGCCGCTGAGCAGTGCGGAACTTCTACCGGGTAAATTGGAAAACTAAATTAAAACCCCAGCTCCCAACACGATCGAATGGTGCGCCGCCCCGCTGTCTCCTCCAACCTTTTCAAGTCCAAAGAGCCCTTTTGTTCTGCCCAGTTTAGGGGTTGGCTTTCATTTGATTTGGTTTCAGGAAGTTTCTACGGAATCTGCTCCAGTGACAGCTGATGAGCTAGCGTGCACAACTGTCCAGGGCAAGCCCCCAGCAAAGGACCTCGGAAGGAGGGAGAGACGGACATTTTAACACCCAGGGAGAGCCTACGCAGAGAGATGGAGAGCAAGTGTTAAGACAGACAGACAGACAGGAATGGAGGCAGAAGGAGAAAGACAAACGCAGAGAGGGCGGGGCAGATGATATTCACTGGGGCATTCACTGGGAGCACCTACTGTGTGTCGCAGGTGCGAGGGAGCCAGGACAAAGTTAGGGGGACTCCAGCGAGCAAGCCAGCCAAGAAATAACATGATCCAGGCAGAGATCAGTGCTTTCAAAGGTAGTAACATAAAAAACTGATTACGCATGGCTGGTGGCAAAGGTGGTTCTTTAGATGGGGTGAGCAGGGTGGCCACGTGGAAGGCACATTTGAGCAGAGACTTAGAGAATGTGTGGAGGGATGAGCAAGCAGACATGCCCGAGGCGAGAATGAGCTGGCCATCGTTAAGGAACAGAACTAAATACTTCCATGTTTCTTGGTATCGTTGGCGACTTAGATGAAAGAAAAACTGTTCGGAGCCTCCACTTGCAATGCTAACGGGCTTGTGTTGCCCACTGTACTGTGGGCATGAAACCAGCAAGCGAACAGCCCCGAACCTGGGCTGCCTAAACCTTAGGCAGGCGGAAAACAGCGAAGCAAACCTCAGGTGCTGAGATCCAGAGAGGAGAGACTCATGGCGCGTCGGACGCGCACTTGGAAATTCTCAGCCCTTCACTCTGAGAAGCTGCACACAGAGAAATGGAGAATTCTCTGTCAGGGGCGTGAAGCATAGGGAGTGACTTCTATCCAGTCCAGCCTGGATCACAGAAGCATGCTGATGCTTCAAAACTTGCCTTATAAAACAAGAAAGAAACCCACAGAGAACAGAGAATTTCTGCAGCCACACAGGGATAATTCCCAGAGAGGAGAGATTAGATTAGAAATGAATGCTAGAACTTGATTATCTCTCTCTCTCTGTGTAATGTGTATATACATGCGTATATATATCATTTTATTATAATTGATAACTATATAAATACATATAAAGTTGTCTCTATAAAAAAGAGTGCTGTGACAAGGCTCCTTTTTGCCTGAGTGTGCTGTCCATCATACCTGCCTCTTTTATAGGAAAAACTGCAGCACTAAATGACTAGAAAGAGTGGTTTTTAAACCTGATCTTCTTGTTGAGTAAATTAAAATTTTAAACTTCTGCATGGCTCAAAAGAAAAGAAAGAGAAACAAGAGTCCTAAACAGTCAGAAGCTAAGCAGTAATGTGGGAAACAGCGTGATAATAGACAAAGAGCTAATTTTTATTGTTTACAAAGAGCTCTTACAAATCATTAAGGAAAAGACAAACAGCCCAAAATATACACGAGCAAAGTACAAGAACAGGCAGATGGCAGAGAAAAGCTATGTATTTGGGCAGTAATATATGAAAAGAAGGCCAATCCACTCATAATTAAAGAAATAAAAGTTTAAAAAACAACATTTTTAAAAAAACAGATTGGCAAGGTTTCAAATTTGTCCTAATTCAGACCCCCCCAGAAGCTGACCCTGAGACAAGCGAGTTTAAGTTGTCAAGTAGGGAGAGGTCTTCGGGAAGGAAGGAGTTGGGGCCTGCTCGAAGGAGGGGATGAGAGAAATTAAGTGACTTTCCCTGGTGACTGGAGCTTAATGTGGGGGCGTGTGGCGGGATAGGGAGCGCTCTGAGGGGTGAGGGAGCTGTGGCACACACACCCACTCCCATCCAACCCGGTCAAAGTTGCTGGGTACGGGCCAGTTGTTAATTCCACAGCCCTTCTGGCCTGCAGTGAGCCCACGTGAGCAAAACAGCCCCTGGCAGCCGGGTGCTGACGGTGAGACGTTGGGGAGCACACACCCCTCCCCACCCACACACACATGGTAAGGTAAAGGGACAAAGGCCAGGGCATCCCTGGAGTCTGCTACAGAAGGCCACAGGGCTTCCGTTCCTAGTGTGCAAGGCACTGACCAAGCATGCACGTGCATCGTCATCTCACGCAACACCATCAACGCCTTATGGTCCCGATGCTGCTTTTATCCCCATATTCGTCCCCGTATTCGCACGCGCCGACAGACGCGAAGGGCTTGGCCCCACAGCTTCCCCAAGGTCCCGCAGTGATGAGGCGGGCAGAGCGACGGTGCATGCCGGGCTGCCCCGCCCAGCGCCCACCTCGCCACCACTGCCCCTCCGGCGGCTTGGAAGAAAGGCCCTCACACGCCGCGGATGGGACAGCGGGTCTGGTCCCATCTCTGGGAAGGGCTGCTCGGCAGTAACTGCCACATTTTAAAAGCACGTGTCGTGTGACTTGACCGCCCCACTTCTAGGAATTTGTCCACAGACATACTTGCAAAAAAAAAAAAAAAAGTAGCTGTAGAGGACTAAGAAAGTCATTGCGGTGTTTCAAATAATACGGGGGCGGGCGGTGGGGTGGGGGATAGAAGCCTGGAGAGAAGGGAACTGGACGAGGAGGAGGATTATGTGACGTCAGCATGACAGAGCCCTGTGGAAGAGCCTGGGGCGGCCAGTGTTGAAACAGGAAAAGATCCATTTAAAAATTGTTAAATGGTATGCTTTTTCAAAGAGCACGTGACAACGATGTTGGGTGTGAATTCGTTGCTGATTTTTCAAAACCAGAAAAAGGGTACCCACATATTGCCATGTGCCTGTTATGAGAGTCGAAGGGAACCCAGATAGGGACTGAGGGTCTGAGAGGTGAGGGGGCGGGTCTCTCATCTCCTCCCCTTTTCCCTTCCAGTATATATTTTTCTCCCCTGTGTTACTTTTGTAGTTTAAAAATACGAACAACAACAACAACAACAACAACAAAACAAATCAATAAACTAACCAACGAACCAATCCATTGCTCTGTCTGGGATGTTAACAGCTGGCTTCCGGAACCCTCCCCAACCTGCTTCTCTCTCTCCCTGAAATGCACACCTGCCCGAGGGGGCCCCTCTCCCCTCCTTGGCCATGCCTCTTCCCTACCCGCCGCCTTCTCACGTCCTGCAAACCCTAACGCAACGTCCACCTCTGTCCAGAAGCCACACCGGCCCCTCTCCAAACGCTGCCCACCCCTGCGGCCCATGTCGACCACGTGGCCTGGAACCCCAACTTGCTTTACATGCCTCCCATGTTTGTGTTTTGTGTTTCTGGTATTTTCAAGAAATTTATGTTTTCCCAACTCAGGGAGTGGTGGTGGGGTGGGGGGGAACATCAGTCAAGAAGTTAAGAAAAGGAGAAGCAGCATTATGCTCCTCCAATGAGAGTTAGAGCTCAGCAATCAATGAGCAGACGTTACTCATTGGGAGGAATCCGCTGAGTCAAGCGGAAAGCCAGGCGGGGAAGCCGCCGCACGGAGCTGAAGGCTAAGGACCAGCCGGGTCTGAAGCTGCTCGGTCGGTCTGGCCGGCAGTTGTGTGTGTGCTAACGGTGTGTCATTCTCGCCACCAAAAAACAGAATGTTTATGCACGTCGTACACTTCATTCAAAGCCCATGAGTGGAATTCCAAAAAAGAACATGGTTAAGAGGCAAAATAAGTCTTTTGGCATCTTTCTTTCTTTCTTCTTTCTTTTTCTTTCTTTTCTTTTTTCTTTCTTTCTTTCTTTCTTTTCTTTCTTTCTTTCTTTTCTTTCTTCTTTCCTTCCTTCCTTCCTTCCTTCCTTCCTTCCTTCCTTTCCTTCCTTCCTTTTTCCTTTTTCTTTTTTTTTTTTTTTTTTTTTTTTTCCTTTTTCTTTTTTTTTCTTTTTCTCTTCTTTCTTTTTTTTTTTCTTTTTCTTTCTTTTTCTTTTTTTCTTTCTTTCTTTCTTTTCTTTCTTTTTTTTTTTTCTCTTTTTTCTTTCCTTCTTTCTTCTTCCTTCCTTCCTTCCTTCCTTCTTCTTCTTCTTCCTTTCCTTCTTCTTTCTTTCTTTTTTTTGATTCTCTGGGGTTGCTTGCAGCCTTGCTAGGAAATTTGAATGTTACATTATTCAAAATTATACCCAAAAATGTCCACTGGCGCTGTCTAGTACGTGAATGTTGGCTACGGGCAAATATTCTTTAGGAATTCTTTGCAACGCTCTCTATAAATACTATTCAACTCAACATTTTTTATAGACCAAACGACAGTTTTAGATATCCATGGAAAATGTCAAAAAGTGTTTTAAGAATAACTTACGATTTAGAAATGTTAATTCCTCACTCGCAGACCCCAAAGATTCCTACCTGGTGGAAATTTGGAAACACAGGATATTGGTGTTTCTGACTCGGAAGAAACCATATGGGGCAGGAGGGGAATCTGGGAAAGTGCCCGAGCCCCAGAAACCACACACACAGCCAGTCTCAACGACATCCTCTCCCATCCACGGGCAGGTGAGCCGTCGCCATAGGCTGGGGACCGTGCTCCAGCTTAGAGAGGGCTGTGGTGATGGTGATGGTGATGACATGTATGTATGTGTGTGAGTGCGTGCGTGCACACGTGTTGTGTGCCTGATTCTCAGCGCATACGAACGTGGACTTCTCCGGGCTGTAAGTTTTCCATCTGCAAAATAAGGGAGTTAGAGAAGCCACTGCCTTTTCAAGCATCATTTTCAGTGAAATCTGGAACCCCAAGGGGGACCGTAAACCGTCAGCGATGTCGCATGCCTGCCACGGTTCTGAGCACCGTGCGCGTATCTAAGCTTCATGGCTGCTCGTGCGTCCGTATTACAGGTGTGAGAAAACCGATGTGGTTTCAGAGGGTTTAAGCGACTTGCCCGGAGTCGTGCGTGAGCACTCTGATCCTGAGCCCGAAGTCACGGGGTTGGGGCCTCCACGCCCTGCCCGCTCACCACCCCCTCATCCCCAGGGGGCCCTCACGGCACCTGCAAGCTCCTCAGGACACAGCTGAAAATGTTACTGCCCTAAAGGATCGCCAAGGCCTTTTGCAGCTTTGATCAAATGAAAACCTATTTTCATACCGTGGTCCATTTTTATGATTTGCTGAAATGTGCACATCTAGGGAACATGCAGGCGCCTCGCGTGTGAGCACGGCACCCACCCTCTGAGACGGGAGAGGCGTGGATTCGTACACAAGGAGCCGAGGGATTCGGTCTGGGTCGTTCTCCAACCAAACGGCAGAGGTGACTCAGGGAATCGGACCTCTTGAGTCTCGGCTCAGGGTTGTTTCTAAGGCGCGGGTATGAAAGCACCTTGTGGAGTGTGATTGCCGGATGAATATTCGGTATTACTTCCCACACCTGGCGTGCTGCCTCACACAAAATACGCGTTCGGTAAGTGTCCGTTGAATTGAATAGACGATTCTGGCCGCTTTATGATTACGGAAAAGGCAGGAGAGAACGATGGGGAATCGCGTGAATTACGATTCCGTTTACCTTGCCATTGTCTGCCCCAAGCATTTCTTTCTTTTAGGAAGGCGTTCTGCTGTCCTTAGACTAACACACACGTGCACACACACACAAGCGAGCGAGAATGTGCTGATTGCTCTTCCAGTGGCCATGAGGGTTGGTGGCCCCGAAGCATAGTGCAGGGTGTGGCCACCAGGCTGGGCTTTGGGGTGCGTTATAGGGTGTGGAGAAACCCTGCTCTCGGGCACCAACAGGGTGGCTCACAGGGTCACAGGGCAGGTCCCAAGAGCACGTGGACACCATTCACGAAGAGCCTTAAAAATCCACGACTCTTTGACCCAAAATACCCATCCTTGGGCTTTCTTCTAATAAGGTGCAACAATTTGGTTATGGAGCTGTTTGTTGTAATACTGTTTACGCAAGCGAAAACTGGGGAAACAGACTTAATGTCTGCAGTAGGGAGCTGAGGAGGTGTGAAAAAGTAGGTTACATCATAGCAAGTGCTGTGTGAGCTCAGACGTGTATCTTAAATGAGGCTGGAAATGTGCACACTAAAACTTAACACCGTAGCTATCTCTTCATCGGTGGGATTATAGATGTTTTTATGGCTTATCATCTTATCTCTCTCTAAATTTTATAAATAAGCATATTTACTTGCAAAATGGAAAACAATCAAATTGGGGTTTTTTTTTTAATGCGGCACTCTTATGTGTTCTTGCTAGGCTGAAGGGTGTTTGTCTCGCAGTTTTAATAATAATATTAAGGATTGCAGCAGATAATGTTTATTGAGCACCATTGCACATGGCCACTGCTAAATCCTTTACCATCTTGCTTCACAAAAATTACATAAGAAAGGCACTATTATTTTATCTCCTTTTACGGGTGAGAAATCTGAGCTTTGAGAGATTGCGTCTGAAACCACTGTGTACCACATTTCCCCTCTTGTGAGATGCAAATATATATATATATATCATTCATTTGCATGTGCACGTGGGTATACACACATGTGCGTATACACACAAATATGCACATGGCTGTCTTCTTGCTTTGTTGGTGGAATTAGGAATCATCTTTTCTTTCTTCTGCTTCTCTATTTCTCACTTATCTAAAACGAGGTCATTCATCAACTATTTACTAAAGAAGACAGAACCGCTTTAAGATGGGAAAAGCACATTTGCCACAGAGAATTCACGCTCTGTACGAACCTATCGCACACAAAGGGTGGCCATAGTCTAGAGGAGCAGAAGCAGAAGGAATTGAAAGAGATTTCCAGCCAGCTCCCCGGGCAGAGTCTGCGTCTTTCTTACGCCCTCTG
Organism: Eonycteris spelaea; assembly: GCA_003508835.1. Lineage (NCBI taxonomy): Eukaryota > Metazoa > Chordata > Mammalia > Chiroptera > Pteropodidae > Eonycteris > Eonycteris spelaea. The sequence goes on along the minus strand of PUFA01000071.1, from coordinate 5,094,451 downwards.
CCCACCTCTCAGAGCCTCTGGGAGTGGCTGGCCTGAGCGAGAAGCCTCACCGTGGGTACCTCCCTCGGCCCCTGGCCTTGGAAGTGACAGGCTCGTGTGCAAATCCTAATCCTGTGGACGGTGAGATTGCGGGCAAATCACTCGTGTCTCTAAGCCCCCGTTTGCCTTTCTGTAAAATGTGCACTGTATTAGAACTTATCTCAGAGGATTTGATGGCAGGCGGAACCAAGAGCCCAGCACAGTGCCTGGCACATAGTAGGTACTCAATCAAATGTAGGCGTTTTGAATTATTATATGTGATTATCACTGTGATTAGGACATTATGATCTATCAAACTAATAATATTTGGGTTGTTTTCTGTGCCTCCCTTCTTCTGGCCTCAGAATACTTGGCCTTGTCAAGTCCAGCCCTTTTTTCCACCCCAACACCAAGTTTGTACAGCCATCCTTCCCCCCGGAAACCCTTCCAGACTGGAATACGTTTCTCATTGCCACACTCAACGCATGAAAGTAATTACTACGTGCTAAGAGTTAATCGAAGCGCCATACTCCCTTCTCCACAGACCTTTGATGCCTTCGCCCCAAAGAACAGGCACTCGTCCAAGTATGGGCTCTGTCCTGGCTGATCTTGGGGTGACCAAAACCTGGTTCTTGCGAGAGAAAGCAGGTCCCCAGAGGGCACCTCACAGCTTCACCCACACTTCCTGACCTTGGACTCTTTCCAACCCCTGTCTCAAAGGCTCCAGACTTTTGTGCCATGTCATGTTTATAAACTTTTACTTAGAACCCATCAAGACAGATGAGTGTGGAGATTCTCAAAGTGGCTCCCAAGAACCCGGCCTCTTTGTGATGGTTGTGAGATCACCACAGGTGGCACTTCCACAGTCTGAGGATCACAAGGGGCCGTGGACTTGGCTGAGCCAGCAGCCGCCCTGCTGTACCACCCAGCCTGGGCATCGGCGAGGTCAGGACTGCGTTTAGGAAGGTGTACTAATGCCACATACACGTAGGATAATGGGTTTTGCGGTTGGAGAAATAGAGCAGAAAATATAGACTATTCCTTGATACATCTGATAAGGGGTTAATATCCAAAATGTATAAAGAACTTACACAATTCAACAACAATAAAACAAGCAATCCAATAAAAAATGGGCAGAAGACCTGAACAGAGACTTCTCCAAAGAGGAAATACAGATGGTTAACAGACACATGAAAAGATGCTCAAGGTCGCTAATCGTCAGAGAAATGCAAATTAAAAGCACAATGAGATGTCACCTCACACCTGTCAGAATGGCTATCATCAGTAAATCAAAAAACAGCAAGTGTTGGCCAGGATGCAGTGAAAAGGGAACCCTCATGTATTGTTGGTGGGATTGCAAATTGATACAAAAAAAGTAAAATGGATACACCTTTTGACCCAGCAATTCCACTTCTGGGTATTTATCCAAAGAAACCAAAACAATAGTTCGTAAAGATCTATGCACCCCTGTGTTCATGGCAGCACGATTTACAACAGCCAAGATATGGAAGCAACCTAAATGCCCATCCGCAGAGGATTGGAAAAAGAAGCTGTGGTTCATACATACAATGGAATATTACTCGGCCATTAAAAGAAATGAAATCTTACCATTTGCAATGACACGGATAGATCTCAAAGTTATTACGCTGAGTGAAATAAGTCAGATAGAGAAAGATAAATACCATATGATTTTACTTATCTGCAGTATCTAAGGAACAAAAAGAACCAACTAATCAAAAACAGACTCACAAATATAGTGGGCATTCGGTGACAGACAGAGGGGAAGGGGGTTGGGAGGCTGGGAGAATGGGGTGCAGGGTTAAAGAAGTACAAATGAGCGGTTGATAGTTGGGCACAGGGAGCATGGCAGAGGGGATGCAGGTAGCATTACAATGATGGCCAAGTAGAGGAGCAATGGGGGGGATCGGTTTATGAACATTATAGATGTCTAACCAATGTAATATATACTGGAAACGAATTGAAATAAATATATTTGTTTAAAAAATTGTTCTTAGTCATTGCTGCAAACTTGGAACGCATGCCATAATACACTGTTAGCTCAGCAACGTGACTCACTGAGGTAGGAGCATCAGAAGATATTCAGTTTTCAACTCACTGTTCTCACTGTTCAAATGCAGTCCCCCCACCCTGGCCGTATTTATGACTCCAACCCTCCAGATGTGCCTTACTCCAAATAAATCACCACCAATCTCACTGACCCGAATCTCATTTCTTACTAAACATCTTCGCGCTCTCTCTCTCTTGAGCCTAAATGCAAGTGCAGTAAAACTATTATGAATCCTTTAGGGTACTTTCCTCCAATTAAAAGTGGCATATTAAATTTCTGAAAACCTTCGCAATCTGCAGTATAAAATCGCATTTTATGGTAGCAGATAATTTAGAACCCATAAGCTAATTAAGTGAAGTGAGTGACAACTGTATTCTCTTGATACATGATATATCAGTCACAGATAATGTACAAATTTAAGGGACTGGAACCTTCGGAAGGAGAGAAAAACAATGAAAAAATTGGAGTTGCAAATGCTAGGCCTTATGCATAAATCCGACTACTTACGTTCACTGCATAATAGAATTAGTTGTTGGAGTCCTTTGTCTCCAAATGCCCCCAGAGCTGTGGGAACAGGTTCTTTGTACTGTTAAGAGAGTCACTGCCTCGCAACAGTGAGGATGTTGCCAGCACCCCGGACCTGGAGAGAGGGCACAGGTCCCCCTCTTCCTGCCCCGTATCTCTGGACAAAGGAACCAGAGCTACTGATGGAAAGGGAGGAGGTTTCCCCATTAGGATTCAGAAGCTACGCCTGGTAAGTGTCAACTTCTCGTCCCGGAGGGCTTAGGATCATATAATGTTAAGGTTTAGGAGAAACTTAGAGATCGTCCAGCTTGGCGTGGAGAAGGATCCTGAGGGAGTGTTTAGGCTCAACAAGAAAGGGTATAGCGATCAGCTAGAAATGTGTGGCATGTACCTGGGGACAGTGCGACTTTGAGGCCAAACTGACCAAGTTTAAATCCCTCGTTTAAGACATGAGAAGCCAAATCCCGCAATGCCAGGCGAGGTCAGCACTGGGAGGAGTATCTGAGGACCCCAGCTGCTCCCATAAAGCACCTCTCACAGTTCCCCGGTGTGTCCTAAAGCAACTCAGACCACTGGAAAAGACAAAGAGAACAGCAGGGGTCAGGTGCAGGACACTAGCCCCAGGCCAAGGCCGGCCGCCTTTAGCGCATAGCGATGCCTGTGACTCCATCAGTGGGAGAGGTGACTCCATCAGTGGGAGAGATCGTCTCAGTGTTCAACAGCCACATTACGCACAGGTAAAACCCAGCCATGTGAGGCAGGGTGGCTCTCTCAGGCAGGACAGAAAATGACCTGAGGGTCGAGTAAACAAACTAATAAGGCGACAAGGAAGACCGTCCGAAAATCCGTAAGCTGGAAGCGTGACTTCGCTTGTATTCTTGGCTCCCAGGTTCGAGGGCAGAGCCCCCGGGAGGAGGAATAGCCTCACTCTTTGTGTGTGTCAGGCCCCAACACAATGCTGAGCACAGGGCAGGCGGGCTGGGCCGCTGCGTGGCGCAGACTGAGTCCCCTGCTTGGACTCGAGCGGCCGACAGTGGCCTGGCAGACGTGAGTGAGTGCGCCCGGTTGTGAGCGGCAGAAACCCACTCGGAGGAGCAGGAGTCTGGATTTCTTTGGGAAAACATCTCCCTGGGGGAAGAGTAGAGCTCTACCCGTGTGGTATGAATGGGGCTGAACTCTCCCCTCCACCCCCCCCCCCCGTCCCCGCCTCCTGTTGTGCCCGGAACATTGTAATTAAGACCCCTGGCACTTAGTGAGTCTTGGTGGGATTGGTGGGAATACATAGTGACTATGCGGGGGTCCAGCACAGCCATCGGGGTGTGTCATTCCCCCTTCCCAGGGCCAGCGCTTCTGAGACGAGCATGTGACCCAAGTCCCAGCGAGGCTCCGAGCTGGACTTTTGCCAGAACTATTGGAAGAGGGGTCTCTCTTTCTTTCTGATAGAGTTGAAGTTGGGGGACATAAGCCGCCGAGTTCGTGGTGATTTGCGACAGCAGCCGCAGGAAGCTCACGTGGACCTTAACGAGCAGACTGTGCCCTTTGGCGGGAAGGTTTGGGTCAGGCCGGAAGGGAGGACGGGGACGTCAGCGGAGAGGGGACGGTGAGCACGCCAAGGCCCGTGAGCGTGGGCGCGCTGTCACACGGGAGGATTGAGTCATCTGTCTAAGCCGCGTGGTGGTCGGAGCCCAGGACTCGCTCACGGACGGAGAGTGTACACGTCACGCTGCGGTCCACGCACTGGAATAATGACGCCTCCTACCCGCTGGGGAGGGGAGCTGGGGCCCAGGAGACGACACGCTGTCCTCTGCTTTCAAGAAAGCTGCTGGAGTGGGGAGCGTCCCTTTAGTGGGGCCTGCTGGGTCGCCCTCTGGCTGGCATGCCTGGCTGGCCCCGGGCTGGGCAGCACACAAGGGCTTGTTTATCTCGCCCTGTCCTGCCGCAGCCTTCAAAGGACTCCTCTTTGACACACAGTGTCCAGAAGGTCCTGCTTTTGACAGTCCCCTCCTCCCTTCAAGGAAAGAATTATTTTTAATCCTGCTGATGGGTCAAACCTTCTGCAAGGGGTTACGTATTCTTTCGGCACCCTGGGGTGGGGGTGGGGGAAGCGATTCCACGACCGAGAACAGCAGTATGAACAAAGGCAGCTGACAGTTACTGGACACTCAGACGGTACATAGAGCTGCTGAACCATCACGCAGAGCTGAACCCCATTTGGCAGGTGAGGACACTGAGGCACAGAGAGAGGGCAAGCGCCTGGTCTAACGCCACACAGCCGGGGTGCAGTGGAGCCCAGCTTCAAGCCCGGGCGGTCCGACCCCTTCGCACCAGGCCAGGGCCTGGCGGGCGGGATGGGCAGGCGCCGCGCGCCGGCCTCCGCTCACCCCTGGGGCCTCGCGCCCGGAGATTGCTTTCCGTCCCCTTCTCACTCTTCAGGCTGCTACTTTTGAGCCGTGTTGCTGATGAGAAAACAGCTTAGTAAAATCAATGGTTTTAAATTATACCTTTATGTACCGAGGATACAAAACAAGCTACAAAACAGAAAGACTTTCCCGTGACAAAAAAAAAAAATCAATCTTGCCGAGGCTGCAGTTCCTGAAGCCTGCCTTTCCCCCGCCCCGCCCCCGCCCCGGCTCACCCCCATTCCCCCCTCTTGCTTCAGACTTTCCCTGCTTTTGCATCTGCCGGCTTCGTGTCGACTTTCTTCAGGTTTCTTGCTCGTTTTATCTAAAAGGTCAATTCTTTCAGCGGGGCACCAAGCAGAATTGAATATAATTATCCCAATCTCTACCGTGTAGAATTCATGCTTGAATTCATTCAAAAAATAGCATGCAGTATAATTAACTCAGAGTCCAAGCAAATCTATTGAGAAAGCCTCAGGTATCATACAGTTCCACTTACAATAGAACATTTTCATTTGAGGACATTGTACGTATTAACCCAAGTCAGCATCCAATTACTCTGAATAAGTGAATTCTCTGTTCCAGGAATGTAATTTGAAAATGTTGTCATGCAATCTGAGGCAAAAGGTCCTTTTTCATTAATCTAACTCTCATTAAAGTGGAAGCCTGCAGGTTATTTCAAATCCATTAGTTTTAAATACAGGTGATTACAATTCTACTGCACATAGGACAACAGAAGTGTCTTTCGAGAAACACTGGGATGTTATAAGGGATGGGACTGGTCAGTGGTTTTGCTGCCATGGCCGAGGATGAGATTTACCAGCTGCTGGATGGGAGACTCTTTTCTGAAACCCTCCCCCGCCCCCGGGGGGCATACTCAGTCAACTGCATAAACCCACAGGGCGGAGCCGTGTGCTGAAGAGAGCTCACGCTTGTCCAGTTCTTCCAGAAGTATCTGTTGTGTGTATTTCCGACCCACTGAGCTCTGGGCACACTGAAATGAACACTTAGCAGTTTTACTTCTTCAAGAGGCTGGCGATCTTTGGACACATGGCTTCGTCTGCCTAGATTCCCCTCCCTGACCCTGTCTACATCTTACTCACTCTCCAGGTCTCTGACTCAAGGCTTCCTCCCCCAGGCAGCTTTCCCTGACTACCCCACCTGGAAGTGATTGGCTTCTGCTTTGAATCCCTTCAACCCTGAGAGCATCTGATTCCTTCGGTATTTGCCAGCTGCTATGTCAAGGATGACCAATATGTCATCAAGTTTACCTCATTCTTCAGGGACCAGGTGAGCCAAAGGGATGAGCAGAAGTGCTGGAATTTGGCTGAGACCGAACCTGGCTGGAAGGGGTCCAGGGGCTTGCCTCTCACGCGGGATGCTGAACACAACCTCTCAACTGAATGCAAGGTGGAATCCCCACTCCTGAACCCTCTTAACGCCCTTCCCCACCTGCAGACCAAGTGGAAAGATTTAAAAAAAAAAAAAAGTTATATGCACTCAATGCCTGTCCATAAACTATTTAGATGGCTGCTGGGTACAAAGGTCAGGGGCGGCTGAACGGGGAGTTGAGAAACTTCAAACGCTATCTAAACTCTGGACAGAACGACATCCTTTTTGACAAAATAAATCTTTCAAGGAGCGAAGAATCCTTTTCGGGTGTTAAAGTTCTTTCATGTCCATGACCTCCGTTAATGTGCCGCAGAAACCTTCCAAAGTCACAACGCATTTTCAGAAGAATTAAACAGACTTCATATAAAGGAATAACCTGCTGAAAGTCACATATCTAGGAAGAGACAAAACTCAAACTTGAATCCAGGTCTTTGATGACCACGAGATAACACCAGGCTTGGCCACCCCCAGTGAGACCACAGTACAAAGCAGAGGAAATCAGTCCTCTCGTGAACCCCCTCAGGCTCCCGTGGGACATGCAAGGTCAGGTAGAGGTCGTTATGTTTATAAGACTGACCGTCATGGACCTCTTGACTGTTACGCTGGGAGAAAGCCATTCAGCAAGAATAACTTTACATCATTCCAACGGTTCCCATTTCCCAGGCAAACTCAAGGACCATCACTTCCTCGAAGCCTTCCCTGAACAGTGTCCTACCTCTTAGTCTTGCATACGGTGGGCGCCAAACGATCCTACAATTAATCAGATACCATCTCGCGCAGTTCTGAAATTGTTTCACGGGTCCAAGCCCTTACGGCCCAGTTCTCATCCATGACCAAGAACTAGACCTTGCACTGACTTGAGCCTTTAGACATCGGTTGGCCTGATGGGAGTTTGGGGACGAGCTTGGGCTGCTGGGCTCCAAAAGGGGAGAAAATACACAAGGAAGGATTTACCTGGTGATCACGAGAGGGTTTGCATTTCTCTAGTCCCTTTCTTCCTCATCCTCTCTCAGCAAAGAGAGGAAGCTAGCGGCCTGGAGCATCTCGCCAGACCTCTGCCAAGGCAGCTAGTCTAGGTTACCCTGAGCTGAGTTATTTTGGAAAAGGAATGCAATGAGAAAAAGGCAGAGATGTGCCCCAAAGATATGCTCCAAAAACTATCTTTGCAACATTGACACTTCGGGTCTCCAGCCTGGTGCCTGGACATCCGTGGCATAAAACATCCATGACCACGTGGGCGATTTTCCATGAATGACGTCCGACCTGACCTGAACCAGGTATACGCGCCATCCCCAGGGACACGTGGCCCCCTCCGTCTGCACTCGCCTCGTGAAGTGCCTGCATGCAAATGAGTGGCGTCTGTGCCCGCACAGACTTGAACATCTCTAATGTGTGAGTATTATTAGCAAACGTTGGCATTGTAACTATCGAAGTTTAAAAACAAACGAAACTCGCTTGTCTCACACTTCCAACTGATTACCGCATGAAATATGTCATGGTACTCGGCTGCCAAAATGTTTTTAGCCACCCGTTTCCTCCCTCTTCCCCCCTCCTCCCTCTACTGCCCTGATTCTATCGCTTTGGACAAGTCCAGGAAAGAAAGGCCCCAGAGGAGAAGACACCAATTTATACTCTTTAAAAATCTCTCTCTCTCTCTCTCTCTCTCTCTCTCTCTCTCTCTCTCTCTCTCTCTCTCTCTCACACTCACACATACTCTGATGATTATGCTTAGCATTTTTAAGTACTTTTTTTTTTTTACCATTCCACTGTTTTTTTTTTTTTAACGTTATCTTATTTAATTCTCTGACATTAAGATCAGCCCCTTCACAATCAACAGAGCTTCGTGCCACACGTTAACCAGCACAAATAAGCTTCCGGTTTTACCTCTGAGAGTGGTCAGTCCCCAACACCCTTAGAGGCCTCCAAGGTCTTGCTTCTCTTTGTTCTCCTGAAGTGAGCCTGTGGACTCCTTTCTAAAGCGAAACTTGAGTTTCTTTTCAAACGTATGTTTGACCTCATTTACTGTGACTCGCCTTATTTTCAAAATGAATATTTGGATTTCGTTTCACATGTCATAATAGCCTTTTGAAGTTTGTTTACTTGTGAGTACAAGAACCTTCTTTTCCTCTGGATTCCAAAGCATTTTCTGGAAGGGGTGTGTGGGCTGGAGGTGGAGGATATCATATTTATGTATTGTATTTATGTCTAAAATTACTTGCATTTATGTATAAGTACCTGTATTATGGATTAAGTATTATGTACCAGGTGCTGTGTATAAATGCTTGTGTTTATACATAAAAGGGAATGGGAAAGGTTGATAGGTTAAATACTGAGTTGGAAAAATCAGGGTCCCTATTCCTTCTGCCTGCAGGTTTTGGGTAGATGTGAAAAGCCATGCTTCAAGTCTGGTCTTTTTCCCACAATATCTCATGACATTTTTTGAGAAATATGCTGTAAGTATCCTTGTTTACAACTGGGATTCAGAGAGGTTAAAACAGTCACCCAATGTCACATAGATAACAAATGGAGAAGCCAGTATTTTACCCAAGTCTGTTTCTTGTTTTGAATTTTCTATGAAATGTTGATTTAAAAAAAAAATGATTTTGTCATACTCGTTCTTGTTATTTTGTTTTGTTTTGTTCTTGGTCAATTACGCTTGCATACGTGTTTTGGCCTCAATCTCAGACTAAGAGACTGTTGGCCTTTGGGGCCCTCCTTCCGTCACCCATCCTCTGCTCTGCTCGGGATGACAGGAGGGCTGGTCCCTGAAGGAAGCATCGTCCAGACTCCCACATCTCTTCCCACATCTCTTGGGTAGGGGCTGGCAAATCCAAAAATCTGCAGAGCCTACGTCTCAGTTGAAGTTTAAAGGCCGGAAGCTATTATAGAAGCAGGAAGGGAAGATGTCCCAATCCAAAACTCGTCAAGCGGGAAAAGCCAATGTTCCAGTGTGAAAGTCGGTAAGAGGAGAAGGGTCAGCCTTTTGTTCTAGTCGCACCTTCAGCTGAGTAGATGAGGCCCACCCACGTGAGGAGGGCTGTCTGCTTCACTCTGCTTTCCTGCTTTAAGTGTTACTCTCATCCGAAAAGTACCCTCACAGAAACACCCAGAATCACGTTTGGCCAAATATCTGGGCACCCCGTGACCAGCCAAGCTGATACATAAGGTACACCATCGCAGCAGGGGAGAAATTTTATCAAAGATAAAGCTTAAAGCCACGGGGATTATTCTACTTATATGAGGTCCCCAGAGTATCAACTTCATAGAGATATAACGAAGAATGGTGGGTGCCAGGGGCTGGGAGATGGGGAGTTATTGTTCAATGGGGACAGACTTTCAGTTTGGGTCAATGAAAAACGTCCCGGGGATGGAGGGGGACAGTCACCCAACGATGTGGATGTACTCATGCCACTGAACCGTGCGCTTCGAAATGCTTAGGATCGTAAAGTTTACATTGTGTATATTTTACCACCATAAAAACATTTTTAAAAATTAGCAACAGACCTTACTTAGGTAACGGAGGTATCGTTGTTAAAGGAATTAACAAATATTCTGAGAGTTTCTCAGTTAAAAAAATAATAATAAAGATTGTTTCGGTTGTCCATTGCTGCCTAACAAGTCACACCCAAACTAAGGGGCTTAAAACGACCACCACCACCTATGATGATGGTGATGATGATGATGATGATGATGATGATGATGAGATGATGATGCTGGCTTGGAGTCTCTGATCATCTGAGACCGATGCAGTCAGATGGTGGCCCCGGCTGTAACATCCTCTACAGCTTTGCTCCTGTGCCTGGTGTCTGGGCAAAGATGGCTGGCAGGCTGGGACTTCTCTCCCTCCCTCCGCGTGGTCTCTCCATGGGACCAGCCTGGGCTTCTTTACATGGGAACCAAGAGTGAGAGTCCCCGGAGAACCCACGTGGAGGCCGCCAGCGCTCTGAAATCTAAGCCTGGAGCTGTGTGCACCTTGTCACTTCCGACACAGAGTCAGCACGGTCGGAGGCAGTCCGCGTTCAAGGGGCGGACAAGTAGATTCTACCTCTTTAGGGGGAGATGACAAGCATCTGTGGCCACCTTCATTCCGCCACAAGGTGACGAGTGACGATAGAAAGCACACTAAGCAAGCGCGTTCTTCCTTAATTTCCATGCCTCGTCATCGGTCAGAAGAAAACATAGCTTAGGAAAGCTAGATTCACCAGAATGCCATTTATTTGGGCTCTGCACGTTAGGATCCCTTACAGTCCCGTAGGAGTGGGGATGGCTGTCCTGGCAAATCAAATCCTCGCCCGAATAGAGCTTCGAAGCACAGCACCACATGCAAATGGCCAGCGTTCAAAGCCTTGGTTCATATCACATCTATTTAATGCTAAAACTGCAGAAATTCATTTCAACTTTCTTAGATGACTCAGAAGCCCGCAGCGTAGGGAGGGGAGGGTCACCACCAGCAGCATCCATTATCATTTCGTGGGTCCCGCAGCCCAGGGGCTGGTTGACAGAATGCCAAAGAGATAAACCGCTTTTACTGTAATTCACCCTCTGAAAAAAAGGGATTTACTAAGCAAATTAAGAGGGTGAAGAAACTTGCAGGGGGTGACATTTAGCCTACTGAAGACACCAAACTTTTCAAGCACTTTAGAAGCGTGATTTCCATACAATTACAGGAATGCTTCATTTATCCACCCTGTCAGAGGAAGAGCAGTTTCATATAAGTGAATTTTTCAGATCATGATTGCTTCCCCCTAGAGGCACCAAGCCATTTTAACCAGACCAGACAGAAATCTTTCCCAAATATATGTCAGGCCTCGCTCAGCGTCCAGGTGAACGCCCAGCACATGGCTTCGTCTTTCTTCACGGAGCCCAAACTCTCATTACAGCCTGTTACGGCAAAGGTCCCCAAAATGACAATGACTCTGTCTCCCACGTGGCTGGCCTCACTCCTTGGTGACCCCTACCTTCCACCCGGTGCTGTTTTCATTATTCTCTTACTGTTGTATTTATAACTCCAGGTACACTGAGCTGAGATTGCTCACTCCTTGGTACATGACCTGCTATTTCACCAGTCAGTTTTGGGGTAATTTTTAAAGTTTTCGATCCCCTTAGCCCATCCCTCACCTCCCCTTAGGCGTCCTACCTATGCATACGTTTGATATATATTCTTTCATAAACGTGTCTGAGAAAAATGCTTGGTGCTGTTTTGTGTGTGTGTGCGTGTGTGTGTGTGTGTGTGTGTGTGTGTGTGTGTGTTTAAACATGAATGGTATCATGCTATAGAAATTTTTCTGTTTCCGGCTTTTCCCACTAACCTCTATGTCTTTGAGATGGATCGATCCTGCTTCTAAATGTTGTCTGGTATTCCACACGTCTCTATGTGTTATCTCTGGTCGCTCTCAGGATGGATGGTCAGGTCACCTCCCACTTCCTGCCTCAGAAACTATGCTGCAAAGAACATCCTTTGCACACATAGCCCTGAGGACTAATTTCTCAGGGGTGAGACCAAGGCGGAGATTGCAAGATCACGTGGTGGATCCATTGGGACAAGTCCGCTAGATTCCTCTCCAGGGTCGCTGTGTTCACTTATACGCCACCAGCCAGCACTTCGTAAAGACTCCTGCATGCCCACGTCACCACCAAAATGAGCTATTACTCAGTCTTTTTCTTTTTCTTTGTATTATTATTATTATTATTCACCAATCGGATGGGTATAAAACGTTACTCTGTGCGTCACTTTTTATTTTGCTGATTATTAGGAGGCTGAGGCCCTCTCCGCACGCATGCTAACCACTGTGAACTGCCTCGTCATTTTTAGTCCCCAGCTGCCACCCCCTATTCACTGTTTCCGGGAACTTCTGCAAACCAGAACGCTTCATTTCGCTGCAAGAAATATAGTCCTTCCTGGTTTTTGTAGCTCCTTTCCCTTTCCCACTCACCTCACCTGCCACCTTTCATCCTTCTCCGTATTTTTTCTCCTAATCGCCCCCAGATAATTTCACATGCACGCCTCATTCAGTCTTTCCGTCCTTTTCTGATGGGCTTGCCAGGCAAATTCCTCCCCAGCCATTCAGCCAGCTTCTTGCCTTTCACCCCAAGTTCGCACGTCACTGCGCCTGCATCTCTGTGCAGCTCCCCTGCATCCTGTCACCTACTGAAAGCGGACACTGCGATCTGTCTCCCCGCTAGGAGAGCAGAAGCCCCTTGAAGGCCGAGCATGACCTTACATTCCCGGCGTGAGCAGCACAGTGCTAGGCGGACAACGAACAATCCAGAAGCATCTATCGAACAAATTAAGTAGACCTTTAAAACATGTCACAGCCTGAACCGTAAGCCAGTCTCCAGCCAGCACGCACATGCTTTGAAATATATACTGCCAACCAAAGAGAGCTCCAATGTCAAGTGCAGCTAGAATCTTTGCCTTTGGAGCATGTAAAGGCAGAGAAGGATTCATTCCGCAAATCCCAGGCTCCAGACCGAACTGGTCTCTAATAGATAGACAGTTGTGAGCGGAGAGAAAGGGGAATAGGGAAGACACTGCATCTTTCCTCTTAGGGGTGAAGATGTCTGAGCATCCCATTCCACAGGGGTGCACCTTCCATGTGCTGGTGATGGACTGCTGTGGAAGAAACCACCAGCAAATAGTGCTCAAAGCAATGGCAATAGTTTAGTATTATCTCTCGCAGTTCTGGGGGTGGACTGGACTCCCCTGGAGGTTTTTGCTTGCAGGGCTGTGGGCACGTGTTGCAATTGGACTATGGCTGAGCTAGAATCATCCCGAAGGCTCGACCAGCAGGGACCTGGGAAAAGCCAGGGCCCCTGGAGCATCTCTTGGGGTGATGTCTCCTGGAGGTCTCTCCACCTTGGTGGCTTAAAGGTAAACAGACTTCTCACATGGTCGCTCAGGCTCCAAAGGCTTATGTCTGAAGAAATAGAGAAAAAAGGCAAGTGAGACAGGAGGAAGCCACTTTCCCTTTTATGGCCTCGTCTCAGAAGTCATGCCGTATCACATCGACCACACTCTGTCGGTGAAGGCAGTCGCAGGCCTGTCCAGGTTCAAGGGGAGAGGGAGTAGACGTCACCCCCAATGGCGAGCAGCAAAAATGGGAAAGAGCATGTGGAACCTGAAATATTTCTAGGGCCATTTTGAGAAAATACGATCAGCCACAGCTTATATCTGCCTAAACCCAAAACCTGACTGAAGGTACAACGGATTCATCCCTCAGAGCCTCAGTCACCTGTCCGTACAATGAGTGGGTTGGGTCAGGCCAGTGGTTTTAAAATTGATGTATCGTAAGCTTTGTCCAGCACATCTTTTTCAACACCTCAAGGGGTCAAGCAGGTGGCAGTGACGCTCTTACCTTGGAACAAAGCCGATGCCAAACCCGGGGAAAGAGCTTCCTTTTTAACACTGAGGCTCTAAGCTCCTTTTCCGCCTTGACATTTCATACCCTCAGGGTAGAGCCCAGGTCCTGGGAAGAATGGAGCCTCCTCCCTGGCTCCCCAGCTCCCGCCTAGAGATCAAGAAAGTCTCCTTCTGCCACCCCGGGCATTACCCAGGTGGCGAGCGGATTGATTTAACCCAACAGAGACAGATTGTTGAAATTACACTCGCAATAGGTGCTTGCAGGTAGTAGTACCCAGGAGGCACAGGTAAGCAAAAAAGGGAACGAACCCAGGCAATATCCACACATCTCCCTGCCTATTACTCTGTGCACTTAAATAAACAAATGGCCCCCAGGCACTCAGCGTCCAGAATCCCAGCACCCGAGGGAGTGATTTCCTTTCACTCCACCTGAAGTCTAATCAATGCCCAAACCTCACGCGTACACCCCAGCCAGCTCTCCACTCCTGGGCACCGACTCCGCTCAGGGTGGACGTGAAGTCCCCCATTCCCACCCTCCTGCAGGGTGGTCACTAAGAGAGGAGACCAGCCTCATCCAACATGTGACAGACATAGTCCCGTGTGCCTGAGATGCAAGGAAGCGGGAAAGGGGCTTCTGGGAGTGGGATGGCCCATGAGGACACACGGCGAGCATCTTCCATCATCACCGGTCAACTGCCTGGAGCCAGCAGGGTGGTCCGTAAAGAAATACCACGTCCGCCCAGAAACGGCCCTGTGCCGACCTCCAGGGTCTCCTGGTGATCCCTGAATGTGTCCGGGGACTATTGCTCACAGAGCCCTGGACACGGCAACCCTCCAGTGAGCAGATCCCAGCGGACAGGAACCATGCTGACCCTTGGGCCAGACGACGGGGAGTGTGACCCATTACGAGTGGCCAGAAACCCCTTTCTCTCGCCTTGGCCGTGCTCCCGACTCCAACCTCTTCCCCGCGGGCCTTCTTCTATTATGACAGATGAACTCTGACCTTGACTAATTACGAGACGGCGGGGCCACCTCTGATTACGAACTTAGGGAGCACGTCAGCGTCGGCGTCTGTCCCTGGGATGTCCAAGAAGAAGGCCCTGCAGGTCATTCTGTCTCATCTGCCACAGCAAGAGAACGGGATGTTCAGGAAATCCCCAATTTTTGTCTTTTTGATGTTACCGTCATGATTACGGCCGGCCTCCACATTTCATGTATTTAAGATTTTCCCTTGAATTGGCTCACTTTTGTAGGAAGAAAAAGAACATTTATTTTTAAAGAAAACTTTTATCCCTGCCCAAACTAGAAAACCAATATTGCACACCATAAATAGACAAAAAACTATAAAAATAAGCACAGTGGGAGTTCATGGTGGATTAAACACAAGCATTTTACTCTGCTCATTGCTGAAACCCTAAAAAAAAAAATGATAGTTCAGGGCTAAGAAACAAAAAGTAAAAATACGCAGGACCGAAAAAGAACAGAAGAGGAACAGATAGCAAGTGACAGATGTCAACAAAAGTTTTGGCTGCTAGTAAGAAAATGGATCAAGATTAAC
The DNA here is from genome assembly GCA_003508835.1 of Eonycteris spelaea. Taxonomy (NCBI): domain Eukaryota; kingdom Metazoa; phylum Chordata; class Mammalia; order Chiroptera; family Pteropodidae; genus Eonycteris; species Eonycteris spelaea. The sequence goes on along the minus strand of PUFA01000071.1, from coordinate 5,079,131 downwards.
TGACATCCGAGTCCGAGAGAAAGGAAGCAGAGATAAGCAATTCTGAGCAACAGTGCTCTGGCAAGGCTCCTGGCAAGGTGGGGGCCGGGGTAGGATCGAAGCCGGCAGAATTAATGGAAAACCTGAATTAGAATCTGTCAGCCTCTAGACTCCTCCTCCCGCCAACTGCCCTGCCGGGGACCACTCCTCCCCATCCCAGAAGAAGATGGGATGTTCATTTTGGGGGAGGTTGACAATGACATCCGTCCTTTGATCATCCAAAAAACTTAGCAACACACTTTCTAGAAGTTGAAAATGCAACTAACAACAAAGGTGCATCTTTAGTGTCTTACCACCTGTAATCCGTGGGGCCTGCAAGTACTCCAGAGGACAAGGCCAATGCAGCTCCTGCTATACTCAGGTAAGAAAAGAGGTTGCATCCATGAAACGCAGACACAAAATAATAAGGAGGTCGAAAAGATGGCAGTGAGCAGATCGAGGATAAGAAAATGAGTAAACTGTTACAGATCTGCTATTTCAATAATAGGCATCCCAGAGAACAACAACAACCACCAAACCAAACAAAAAAAAACAAAACAAAAAGAGGGTACAGAGGGGAGGAAAGTATCAAAGAAATAACACAAGAAAATGTTCCAGAAGCTGAAGACTTTGGTTTTCTGATTGAAAGGGCACACTGAGCACCTAAAAAGAATAAATGAACAAACAACCACCCTAAAAGATATCATCATGAAATTTCAGAGCATCAGGAATAGAGAGATGAGACTAAAATCTTCCAGAGAGAAAACGAGGAACAAGATAAAACAAAATGAAGCCACGCCTTTAAAAAATTGGGAATGAGCGAGGCAATGGACTTGTCCTCAGCAACACTGGAAGCCAGTGAAACATACCTTTACCCTTCTGAAAGAAAATCACTTCTACACTTGAATTTTATACACAGTCAAAGTATCAATCCAATGGAATGGAAGAGTAAACAGCTTTTTTACAATATGTAAGGCATCAAAACTTTGCACCCTTTCTTAGAGATGTACCAGAGGATGTGCTCCACCAAAACAAGGGAGTAAACCAAGAAAGATGAAGACACGAGATCCAGGGTACAGGGGCTCATGCACAGGACAACAACAAGGGGAGTCCCCAGTGACAGCTGTGCTGTAGGCCTGGGAGGCCATGGGATCGGATGGGCAGGAGGGCGGGTGGCTCCAGGAAAAAAAAATGAAACTGACAGATTAACTGACAGGTGTGGCCAGGTGTAAAATCGGATTGAGGGCCTTTGTATAGAGCTACTGGAGGGTGTGGGAAGAGTCACCCTGACATTCAAAGAAAGGCAAGCCAAAGCAGGAAAAGACCAGGGAAGAATGACATCCTAGGACACTGTGAATAATATTTACCCATTCGTCATAATGAAAACACTAAATCTGAATTTAATAATAAAAAACCCACGACAAACCTATGATGAGAAGTTGGGACAAGGGGGAAATATACATAAGAACTGGTCTAAGTGAGCACTCATTGTTCCTCTTGGAAAACTGGCAATATCTACCCAATGTGTGAGAAAAATCAGGAGATAGTAGCATGAGCATGTCATTTAATACAGAGGGGGAAAAGACCCAGAAGAAATAGCTATGGGAATGGACAGCAGTTTCTTCTGGAAATCAGCATTTGTGGGTTGGCAGAAAGCAGTGGACCAACGGGCCCGATGTCCATGCTAAGCCTTGTACTATTCAGCTGTGCGTTAAGCCATGTTTATGTATTATTTTGACACAACTTTTTAAGTGAATCAAAAACTAATACAATTTTTTAAAAAACAATACAATCGAATTTTCACTAGATATCATCGGCATCTTTCTACTTTTCTGAATTCCTGTCTGGGAGAAATCTCTGTCGGGTGCTAGCTGGTCTTTGCTGCCTCTCTACTTTAAAAAGGAGATTAGGAAAAATTCAAGCCAAAGGCTAGCTCCCTAAATATCACCAACACAAGCTGTTGCTTAGCCACAGCTGAATTTATTGCTAACGGGGCAAGAGACAGCAATGTTTGGCAGAGTTCTGGCAGTGTCTCCGAGGGGAGAAAGTTAAGTCGGGATGTATTGAGAGTTAGAAGGTTGTTTTTAGGAGGGTCTGAGGATACAGGGCTCGTTAGGACAGAGGAAGAACCACAAGACAACAGGTCAGACGTGGTGGAATCAGTAAGGATTTTGAGAGGACCGGATCGAAGGAATCTCAGGGCACAGCGTATGTGTTGATGCCTTCATCGAAGAGTTGGTGGGCCTTTTGACACGCTCCTGCAACAAACACTCAAGCCACTTCCTTGAGCAGGATTGTTCTGCAGGGGTCAAGTCAGGCCAGCGAAGACAGTGGACGAGCAAAGCCCTATCATCACAGACGGTGAAGTGTGGCTCGGTCCTCAGCGTCCAGGCTGGGTGTGGGGAGGCAGCGTGTGCTCTCGAAGACAACGAGAAAGGAATAATGGACCAAGACAAGCAACTGCCACCTTCGCGTATTGCCCACACCCAAGATGCCTTGGCTCACAGCGGGGACAGAAGGAGTTTTAGAACCACACAGAGTGTTACTCTCGGGGGTGCCAATTACACTCTGACAATTATTAGACCTCAAACCTTGAGGGCTTGAACCTCGGTGATGTCAGTCTTCCTTCAATGATTCAGAGAAGGAGGGAGGGGGGGGCCCTCAGGGCTCCAGTAGTTACTGCACAGATGTGGGGGCAGCTTGCCTGAGGCCAGTTCCCACCCCATCTCGGCCTGGCTACAGAGCAAGATGTCCAGGGCACTTATTTTTTGCCCATTTCAAGTGTCCAGTGTCCCAGGTATTTTGGTACACGAGGCATTTCACATAAGCGCACATATATGTTATTGTCCAGCCATGAAACGATTTTGAGTAATAAGCAATGGAAAACCACGGCCCGCACTTACTGTCTGCCTTTGACATGTTCTTGAATGTTTCCCTCGCGTTTCAGTGAGCCTGGCCCAGGGGGGAGAAGCGGGGAGCACCAGACCCAGCAGGGGTCCACTGGAACAGCTGCCTGGGGGGGTGTCCTGCATCCAGATAGCCAGGGTCCCTTGGGTGCTGCCTGCCGACAGCTCGTATCCCCGTTCCTGGCCTTCCCCACTAGCCGGAGAAGCGTGCTGAGCGATAGCCTTTCCTACACATAAAGTTGGTTTTCTGACAAAAATAGGATCAAACCAGGTTATTTATTTTCAGAAAAGGGTCTCTGAGCAAACATCTTGAGCCTGTGTCTGTGAGGCCAACTCCCCCCCCCCCGCACCCCCTTGCGTGTCCTGGGAGCAGCTTCCGAGACCCCCACACACCTGCAACCTCTCCCTTCACTTTCCCATACTTCATGCCTCTAGATGAAGGGACGTGTCTGGGGGTGGGGGTGAGGCCGACCCTGACAGTCAGCGCGGCAGGGAGCCTTCTCAAAGAGACCCACAGAGGTCACTTCACAGCCACTGTCCCCTTGGCCTGTAGATCGCTTTTTCTCTAAGAAGCAGCAATGCCGGGCACTCGGCTGAAGTTTCTATCAGAATCCAGGGGGAAGTTGTTCAGCTTAAATCCACTGACAAAGGCCTTGGGGTAGAAGGGTGTCTGTGCCAAGCTCTCTGACCCCGTCAGCTATTGCCTAGAAAAGCAAAATAATAATAACAAAATAATAATAATAATAAACATCAGCACCAAAAAAACACAAAGAAGACAAAAAGCCCTACCTTATTTCTTTTTTTGATGGCTAAAGCTAAAACCAAAGTCAGGTTCAGGTTCGTTTGGGAAGGGGACTGGGGGGAGGAGGAGGTGCCCGTCAGGGTGGCGGTGGCTCCTCACCTCCCCCGCTGCACCCCTCCCCGCCCACCCACCCGCCAGACCCAGAACACAGACAGGAGATTTGTGACTGCTGATGTGTGGCCCGTCGGAATGAAGGGGGCTTTCATTAACAAAGTAGCGGGCGGTGTCATCTTCCCCTGAGTCGGAATCATTCACTATTAGCACAATGTGTTATTATTGTATTTTTAATTGAAATGTAAATTCTGGGAACACTCTGACCCAATTTACTCCCAGGGAAAAAAGGGCAAAATTCTCATTTTCAGGTCTCTAGAAATGCAAGTTAGTGTTATTAATGATTAAGCTCTTTTTCCTGCCCCCGCTGCCTGGGGCGGGCCGGAGAGGGGACCTTCTTATCCAGGTAGATGGTAACCTTAGCCAGGTCCTCCCAGTGCATTTGATCGGCAAGGTAGATCGCTGGGTGGGAAACTCGAATATTCCCCCACCCAAGGGTCCTGGGGTTCACATCTGGGCCGGGAAGTGGCCAGCGTAGAGATGTGGTTTCAGGTTTTCAATGATGACGATGATTGATGCGTGATTAAATGATTGATTCGCAGAGGAGATTGCTGTCCCGTCTCTTCTAAAGAAACTCTCTTTGTAGAAACAGAGCCGAGTGGAGACAGGACGATACGGCCATTGATTCAGACTTTGTCCGCAAACATTGTGCACTCACACACCCCATTGGCGGATGTTTCTAGAACTTGCACTGGAATTCAAAGGGCGATGCGTATCGCAACACCTGCTCTCTGAGCAGAAACAGGACAGGGCGTTCAACCCACTGGCGAATATTTACTGAGTACCTACTAAGTGCCAGGCACTCGGAGATGGGCGAAAAAGCAAAGATGAATGCTTCCTCTACACACTTCTGCCTCTCCCACTAAGTCTGTGGTGGCTCAAGTGTCACCTCTAACGGGAACTTCCTGCCACCCGATCTAAGACACCCACCTCTCATCACTCTATCTTTAGCCATTTAAACATTTTCTTCATAGGGCTGGTCATTGCTGGACATTCTCTTGCTTGCTTGTCCATTATGTACGGCGTGTCTCCCCTGACCAGCCCGCGGCCACTAGAATAAGCTCCATGAAGCCCTGCCCTTGATGGCCGTGTTCTCCGCACACCCTCAAAGGAGAGGCAGCTGGCACCTACCAGCGCTCAATGAATATTTATTAAAAAGAGGAGGACTAGGGTATAGGAAGTCCTAAAAATCCATCTGACCCAGAGGCCTACTATGTTTCCTACCAATGTCATTAATTTTACACTCCCACTGTGTGCCCTAGAAATACAGAAACACAGCCTCGGCCCAAGGGAGCTCAGAGTTAGTGCAAAGGACAAATAATAGATGCAGCCCAATGTGATTGCGTTCCAGACCAGAGTTCTCGAAGGGGCCCAATTCCACATGCCTCCAGGGGACAGTGGGCACTGTCTGAAGATCTGTTTGGTCATCCAACAAGAAGGAGGTGCTAGTGGGTAGAGACCAGGGACACCAAGCATCCTACGACCCAGGGAATTAAAACAAAGAATTAAGGATTATCTCAAAATGACTATAATAGCAAGGTTTAGAAACTCTATTATACGCAAAGACTTGCACATAGAATTGATTGTGGAGGCAGAGGTGGAGTGAAGGGGTGCCCTCGGCTAGGGGTCTGGGTCTCGCAGAAGCAGCGGCCAGCGTTGTCATGCCCTTAACTCCCCTCTAAGTCGAGACCGAATAACGAGGGCTCACTCCGGAAGCTCGCTGCCTCCTCTCACTTATCAGTTTGGATGTGCCAACCCTTCTGATAGGAACTCCCTAATCTATTCCATCATTTCAGAGAAGGCGAGGTTGAGGCTCTGATAAGGAACTGGGTTATCACATTACCAGAAACCCGATAAGGAGTCTAGGGCATCGCCCCTCTCACTTTCCCCAAAGTAAAGGGGCAGAGTTGTCCCGTGCCACCGGCATGGGTCACATTCACAAGGCCGAAAGGACCAACTCCCACTCCCTTCTCCTCCAGAACTGCCTCTTTGCTGAAGCCAAAAGTGCTGGCGAAGAGGAGAGAGTCTATGAGCTCACGCTTTTCACGTTATGCTTAGACAAGATATCTGTGGCTTCCTATGAGCAAAATGAAAATAAGGACAGGCTGAGAGAGAAGTGACTGGCAAAGCCAAGCAGCAGGTGGGGTCTCCGGGTCTCCGGGACTCCAGGCAGTCAGCGTACCCCAGACCAGCGCAAGGGCACAGAGCAGTGCTGGTTCTTATTGGGCGATCCCCGGATTGAATCCTGGCAGGGGAGGGGATTCTTTTTAAAGCAACTTGGCATTTCATCACATCTACTTATAGACCATAGATCAAATGCTCCAGGCAGGAGCGGGGTGGGCGGGAGAGAGTCGAGACTGATGTGTAGAAGGTCGGTTGGGGTGGGCGGGGGGAGTAACGCCAAAGGAAGAGTCAGTGCCTCGCAGCTCCACCTTCTCAGAGCCGGGGACTCTGATGCCCCGTGTTTACAAACCAGGAGTCGGGGCTGAGCTAAAAATGCTTCTGCTTCCAAGAGCCCCTGCGGTGGGAGGGCTGCCAAGCGGCCGGCCTCCATGACGTCAAGGCAGGCCCTGCGAGCCGCGAGGAGGTGGCTCAGGGCCCCCTTGGTGGCTCACTGTCCCACTCCACCCGCCAATCAGATGTCCCCTGCCCCATGGGTCGAGAAAGGTCGGGCTGGAAGTGAGACAGTTGAGTCTTGGGCCAGATTCCCGGTGCCTGAGGTCACACTCCCAGCTACGAGCCACAGGCTTCCTGTCTCTGCCATGCTGAAAACTCCTCTCCGGAGCCCCGGTGCCTTCCGGATGGAAGTCCAACATGCTTCACCTTCCAGCCTCATTTCCTGGTGTTCCCGTCCCCTTCATCGTCATCCCGCCTCCTGCCACCTGTCACCGCCGCGTGGCACCCAATCTAAACTACCAAAAGTAACCAACCGTGATTTCAAGCAGGCAGGCCACCCTCGAAGGCAAGGCCTGCCCCAGCCGGCCACTGCCACGCACTCCTCGAGGCTTCGTGCGAACGCCCCTTCCTCCAGCGAGCCTTACGGCCTGCACTCCGTGCACGCCGCTGCCACTGTGACGCCATAACACACTGGGTATCTGTCTCGGGACTCACGCTCTCGTGCCGCGCCCTTAATCGTCTCTGTGCGTTTGCACGGACCAGACCGTGAGCTCCCTGAGCACGGCGTCTGTATCGTTCTCTTCGTTTTCCTCGCACAGGGACCGGCATGTGGCAGGCCCTTGGCAAGTAATCTTTGGGTGAATACACGAAACAGGCCTTTAAAACATTGATAGTTAGAGTGTGCGTTCAATTGCGAGTTTCAGATCTTTGGCCGCGGAGAGAGAGACAGAGACAGAGAGAGTCAGAGAAGGGGAAGGGATGCATGGCGGAGGAAGTTGTCCTAGAAGATGCTAGCTGAGGCTTCGCCTGGTGTCAGGCTGCCTCGGACGCTACATCCTCAAGGCCGCGAAGAGACAGGGAAACGGTAACGATAAAGGAGACGGTAACGCCCGTTTTTTTTAAGCCTGGCGTCCTGACTGAAAATTAGCACGGGGCCCGTGCCCGTCGCACGCAGACTCAGCTGCACAGGTGCGTTTTGTTGGCATGGGGCGGCGGTGAAGTGTTCAGAACATGCGGTCCGAGGGAACCGGGTTGGCATCCTGGTCCCGCCGGGGCGACCCAGCTCTGTCACACCTGCTGCGTGACCTCAGACAAGTTCCTTACCCTCTCTCCAACCTCTGTGACCCTCGTCACAGAGGAGAAACATAAACCGATCAACCCGTTTGGGATCTCTGACTACAAAATCAAATCAAAGGTGTAAAACAAAGACTCCAAAAGGACAGCTAATGTTATCGTTACATGGGATATCGTTGCAAATAGTGACGACCTGAACGAGGAAGATCTTTTTTGTCTACAAATTTCACGGCGCCCCTTCTGATTCGCCGAGACCTCCTTAGAAATTACAAAGTTAGGGTGGGCGGGAAGTCAGGGAATCGTTTTTTTTGTGCAAGAAGCTGCATTTGCTGACAAAAAAAAAAAATCCATACACCGGGAGCTAAAGCTAATCATCCACGCGCGAGGAAGAGTCATTCGGCATCTCATTTTCTTGCCGCACAAGCTCAGGATTCACCCGAGACCAGCCATCTCGGGGAGCAAGAAGGCCCGAGACGTGCAGTAACGCGGGATTAACAGGCTATCGACAGCTCGTGACAGGCGCGTCCTGAGAAACGCTTCCTGGTCAGATAGCAGCGATCGTTAGATATATGAGGATCAGTCAATTTAATCTGTTCTTTCATACGGATTGATTGGGTTAGCAAAGCCACCGGGCAGGAGACAATTGACATTTCTGCATCCCTCTCAGACAAGCTGGGGAGGGGCGGGGGAAGGGAGTGTTACAGAGGGAACTGCCCCCTCCCCCAACCCTCACCTCCTGCTCTTCTACCTGGGCCTCCATGGAAGCGAAACGGGGCGCTCCCTGGGCCATAACCTGGGGACGGGTCGGAGGCAGATGTACCAGCACTTCCTCCTTGGGTCCCGAGAATGGTCCCAAAGAAATTTCCCCCCTTCCTCTTCGTCCTCCTCCCACCGCGAACAACTGGCTCGAATCCCAAATGACACCTGTGAAGAGGCCATTGGAGGCCCTGGAAGCCGGTGGCCCTGAGAGGCCGCCCAGCCAGCTGGCCAGCCGAGGAACCGAGAAATCAAGGTTCACTCGGGACAGACAGGGGCACTGCCGGAGGATGGTTTCACCACCTGGCATGTCACAGGGCTGAAGCAGCTTCCTCCGGAGTGGTTTGCTGGGCGGCGGGGAGCAGTGAGAGTAAATCAAGGCTCTGACCTCTTCCTCGGCCGCCCTCCATCGCACAGGACCTGGGGGGAAGGGCACAGCCCTTCGCTCCTTGGGGGGCAACCGCCCAGGGCTTCCCCACTACGCACGGGGCAGGCACCCCGTGGCCCAGACGACTTCGTGCGGGAGTGCCAGACAGTTCCACACGCACTGCCCACGTGCCTGTGCCACCTCTCCACTTTTCCACCTCCAGTGGCCTGGGAAGCGTGGGCAGCTGTCAGCCCAGGTGCGGGCACAGCCCCGAGGCCAGGGAGTTGCCCTCATACACCCTGGGTGACGCTCCCCAGCGGGGGAGACTGTAGACAGCCCCAGCCTCGTTCCGTTGGAAGGACAACACTCAGATGAGTTCTGCCTGGTTCCGAGACGGTCCCCAGAGGGACACAGCCCCCCGGCCCAGAGCAGAAACCAGCTCGCTCACCTTTGCTGGCTTTCCTTTCTTCCCTCTCTCACTCTCCCTGCTCATTCGGCTCTTGTCTCCTGGGACCATATTTCCAGTCAAATACGTGGGCCCAAGTCCTTTTCTTAGGCTCTGCTTTTGGAAGGACCCCAAACCTAAGATGCATGAGAAACAAAAAATCAGGAGTCTTTCCAAAAACAGATGCCTGCTGTGCCCCAAACCAGGCGCGGGTGAGTGCTGTCCCCTCACCGTGCCCCAAGCCACAGGAGCCATCTTCAGTCCCGAGAAGGCGTTGTTTCAAATCTGTGTGGCCTTGTTTCCTTCCAGCAATAGGGTGGCCTGGAGGGACGACCAGGCATCTCTGGGGACAGCTCATTGGCATGAGCACAGCTCTTGGGTATATGACATTCTCATTTGAGCCACGACCATCCCAGGAGGCGAGGGCAGGACGGGGGACCACCCTCCTTCGACCCAAGGGCAAACTGAAAGCCTTTTCGCAAAGAAATCTTTGAAAGAGGTTTGGCAGCATTTTTAATAAAGTTATTCGGCAAATGCGTGCCAGTTTGGTAATTTTGCTCTTCTCTTTTACTTTGATAAATCAGTAAAAACAACCCATCTTTGGGACATGTCGAAGTGATACATTTATTTCACCTTGTTCTAGCCCGGTAATTCCCCATGCATGGCATATTTTAAGAGACGCCAGGCCGTGCCACTTAATAACCTCGAGTCACACAGTAAGAAAATGTTTCTTTTTAAAATTCTTTTTTAGTCCTATAATGATAAGCAGAAAGTCTCAATTCGGTACTAATATATCATTAACACTTTTCCAAAATTTGACAATCTTTCTCTTTAACAAAGAAAGAGTAGGCCTCGGGCCGGCCACAGTCTCTGGCTAGAAATTTACGCTGGCTATGTTTTCAGGGAGTTCATTTTCGGGTTTGTTTCTTTGTATAGGAGAAGGTCAGTTTCCGTGTATAGAAGTGATACGAGCTTTCTCTTTTCGATAAGTTTCTTAAAGCGAAAAAAAATGGAGTTCTTAAAACATGAAGCCACAGATCATGGTGACGTTTACGAATGCCGTTTGAGAACGACTGAGGTTTGGGAAACTGTGAGCCGTCAGTCACCCAGCTTAGCACCTCTCTCCCTGTGTTCAGGGGGGGTTCTCTGATCCGGTGATTAAAATGGAAACCTTTCTTCTGAAAGGACGCAGTCGGTCTAGAAAAGGATTCCGGAGACCTGCTGTGATCCTGACAAGTTCTTTCTCCATCCTGGAACTCAGTGTCCCCGCCTTTAAGATAGGGAGGGTGGGTGGGGCAGCAGAATAGATAAGACAGTGGCGAACGATGCCGTCACGTCTGACGTTCTGGGTTGACGGTGGGGACGACCCCGAGTCCTGACCTTCAGCCCAGACGTCTCCCCCGATAAGCTCAAGGCCTCGAACACATCGTGTCCCAGATTAACGCCATCCTCTTCCAGTCTCTCTACGTGCCCCCCCCCAACCCCACGCCTCCTGAACGCTCGATCGCCGCTGTCGCCTCCGCTGCCCTAGTCCCGGCCCGCACCCCCTCTCCCTGGTCCCCACTTGTCTTCCCAGATGCGGGCCTCACAGAGGGCTCTGATGGCTGCATCTTAAAGAAAAATCTAGCCCTGTGGGGGCAACACACAAGCCCACGGTCTGTGCGCCGTTCGCCCCTGGCCTCTGCGTGCGCCTTCTCTGTTCACACACCGACCGCCGTCTCTCGTCCACTCGCCCTCGCCCCTCACCCCCCACCCCCACCGTTTCCTCCAGCGGACTCTCGCCCAGCTTCGAAGCCCCCCATCGCAGATGTCACCTCTTCTGCGACACGTCTCTCCTTCACCTTAGCACGGCCAGCTGAGACGCCCCCCTCTTGAGTTACTGTGGCTTCGGCCACGTGGTGTCCTAGTCGTCTGTATCCCCGAGTGCCCATCTCCCTCGTCAGACTGCGAGCTTCTTCGTACGCTCGGTGCCCGTCACAGGGGCGGGGCTGAAGTAGGGTGCTCGAGAAACACGCAGGACACGCGTGAAGGACTGATTCATGATTGATCTCATGACTCTGCGAGTCTCTCTGCCTCCAGAGCCCTTTCGGCGGACTCCATGGTCCTTCTCCTCGTACTGTGACATTTTGTAGGTGTCACCTCGTGGCGAGAAGGTTAATTCATCACCTACGTTAATGCGTCCCTTTAAGTTTCTGGAGGACAGAAATTGCCTCCTACTTCGCTCCCTGGCTACAAAAAGCAGCGTTTGTAACTATAATTGTCCAGAGAGACACAAATTCTTCATAGACATAAATAGAATAGCCTCTAGACCCTCTTACACCCCACACTTTTAATTTTGTACCCCTCAAGTCAGGCCCATTTTTGCCTCTCCTGAGCCATCATCCATAAAAGCCATATCATGCAAAACACCACATACAATTATGTATGGAGGAAAGAAATTTCTATTTCGGTCTCAAGAAAATTATGTGATTTTTTCCTTAAGTTCAATTTTAAAACATGGAATATGACTGAACTTAATGTTAGGACTTACGAAAAACGCTCACAGTAATTATAGATGAGGATACATATATGCAATTTATTTCAAATTTAGTAATACAAAAAAAAAATTCTGGATCCTAACACAACTATTTATAACTTGGCCAGGAGAACTCTGAAAAATCCCAGTGATTTCGCCAGAATAGGTTATTCTTCGCGTACCTTATTGAAGCAATAATGCATGACAGAGCGTGAATTATGGCATATTAATTCTCACCTAGTGTGCTATTAGGCTGGCATTGACGGCCAAGGGCTGTCAGTGCAACTAGGCATGAATTAATATCTAATAATTCCCCTGCTGAAATGTCGTATTGAGATGATAGCGTTTTATTAGTAAAGGTTATTCCTTTAAAAATGTTTTCGTATGCTAATTGGGAGAGAGGGGTTCAGCTAGGAGCAGCCTTCCAAGGGTTTTTCCAGTAACCATTTCTGAAACTTCTCTTTGGTGTCCCCAACATTTCATCCTTGTCGCTACGCAAACATCATCTTTCGGACGCTTTCTCAGACACGCGGCATTGAGGAGCGACTTAGCAATTGGGAATACAAACACGAGAGCTCGCCTTGACCATACAATCAGACTTACGTGAGCCTTGCAAACGTGAGCACCGCCCGAGGATGCAAGAGTTGGAAGACTTGGGGTGTCAAGTCGGGGGCCCTGTGGGCGGTGGGGACCAGGCGTGGTTCTGAGGGAGAGTCTTTGAATCCCAGTTCTAGTACCTACGAACCACAACCCTTGGGCCCAGAGACTCACCTCTCTGGCCCCAGTTTCCACAATGGGCTTTCTCCCCACCTGACAGGTGCGCGTGATGAATAAGCGTCCACCGCCCAAAGCCCTCTCCCCACCCACTTGTCCCTCATGCTGAAGCCAAAGTGGACACACTGCCTGGCCACTCTCCTCCCTCTGGGGTACACACAGTCTTCCACTGGCGCCTGAGTCCCCATGTGTCCTGTTGGCATGGGAGCCACTTCCTCCTGACCCTGCTGGGTTCCAACTGCTCGGGCCTTGTTCCGCCACTTCCGAGAGGCTCCCCCATCTACTGTGTTAACCGTTCCTGGGTGACTCTCATCACTCTCCAGAACCCCCTGAAACCAGAGGCCGTCCTGAACCCTACCTGGTCGGCACCCGGATCTCCACCTCCAGGCACAGGGCGAGTGCCCCGCCCACCTCCTTCACGTCAGGTGCGGCCGTTTGAGCTGAACCGGCCAATGAAATGTGAGCGGAAGTAGCTTGAGCTGCCTCCAGCAAGAAACCCTTAAATTCATTTCTTTCTCCTGTGACTGTGGAAGCCGGGTGGAGGTGGAGCCTTCTCTAGTCGGTTCCCGAGTGAACACGAGGAGCATTCCAGCCTCAGAGCGAAAGAAGCAGGTCCCGCTAATCCCTGAGGTTTGGGGGCTGTTTGTTACACAGCAATGCGTGGCCGCACCTGGCTGAGACACTGGCCTCGCTCCCACGTGGACCGGTCTCTGTGTAACACCGCGAACTCTCCCTTAACACCGCTTATCACGACTGCGATTACTTAGTCATGTGTAATTACTCATTTAAGGTCTATTGCCCCTGCTAGACCAAAAGTCCCATGAGGGCACAGACCGGGTCTGCTTTGCTCACCACTGCGTCCTTAGCTCCTATGTGCCTGGCGCGTGGTAGAGGCTCGATAATTTGTTGAATCACTGAGTGAAAGAATGAATGGCAGGGTAAATGCAAGAACTTAGGAAGCATCCTACCCAAACACGCACACACAACAGTATGTTCATCTCCCTAACGAGTTTAACAGTTCAACAGGATAAAGTCTCCGAACGGCAGATCAGTGTCCCCTGAGCAACGCGCCCTGTCTCAAACTTGCTGTGTGAGTCTGAGCAAGAGTCGTCCCCTCTCTGGGGCTCAACTTCATCCGTCAAATGAAGATGCTCTTTCCTGGGACCTTCCTCATGCGGGGGGGGATACAATAAAAGACGCTGAAAAATTACGCCGCGCGGGCAGGTAGCGAATAACACCATCCCAGCGTCGCTGCTCGGGCCGGCAGCAGCCCAGCCCTCCAGACGCGCCAGACACCGAACCCCAGCTGCCTAATCTACCCCTTACGGCATCGCCCACTTAGAAGCCTCTGGGCGCCCTGCAGCAATGCCCCATGGAAAGGACCTCCCCGAGGCCAAGAGCAAAGCACATTTTCTCAGAGAGGCCGGCGAGCATCTCTCCTCGCATGAACTCTACAGGGGTTCCTTCGTACGATCCAGAAATGAGGCTGGTGAATACGGCTTCTCCCCCACAGGCTGTTGGTGAGGGAGGGGGTTCTCTGGTGTTTGGGGCCCAAGAAACCTTTCCACGCCTCCCACCCAAAGAAAAGAGGCTCCAAGAGCAGAACAGACGTAGCCGCTCGTGTATCCATCAGAAAATCGACGCCGTCAAGGGCCCGGAGCGGCGACGCTGGCCCGCGCGTGGACATGCAGGCGTGAGGGGACCCCGCACAGCGCGTGCGTCAACGGGACGGTGCCCCTCCCGCAGAGCCAACAGCCAGAATCAGGTTCTGAATGCAGCTGCGGGGGGGGGGGGGGGTCACAAGAGACTGAGGAGCGACCGTCTCTGAAACTGTGGTTCGAAGGCGCTTCCTGCCTCCGCGACAGAGATATTTTTTTTTCCCCTGGAGGCTTGGCCCAGGGGAAGGTGGCCAACGAGACGAGATCGCCAAGAAGCCCCGGGGTTCCGGTGACTCTCTGGCTTCGTTTGAGACCCTTCTGAGACTTCCGGTGTGTCTCCGAAGCGTCCCGGGTCTGCGTCTACTCCTGTGGACAACATCCCCAAGGAATTCGGGTCTCTCTGGGAGTCTGGGAGCGGACAGGAAACTGAGCGTCAGCCTGTGTCCTTCCTGACCCCTTGCCAGAAAGCTGGGCTCTAACAGGCTGAGGGTTGCAACCGATGCTTCAATGTTCTCCTAACCCTCAGGGGCCCCTGTGCCCCCATCAGGGAGGATTTGCTCAGGTTCCAGTCTTTGTGCAAAGCGCCTGCCTCTGTCCATACCACAGCCTCTCGGTATCAGCCCAGAGGGAAGAAACAGCCTGCAGGCATCATGTGCAGAGCAGACCAGGGGGCCAAGAATGACCACACAGCAGAAGCCGTCCCTTCTTGTCTACCCTGCACCATGCAGATGTCACCCCTTTGCCAGAAGACCATCCCTTAGCACAGCGGTCCCCAATCTTTCTGGCACCAGGGACGGTGCTCTTAAGAGAATCTAACGCCTGATGATCTGAGGCGGAGCTGAGGCGGTGATTCTGGCGCTGGGGGCGGCTGCAGACACAGATGGAGCTTCGCTCGCTCACCCGCCACTCACCTCCTGCTGTGTGGCGTGGTTCCTAACAGGCCACAGACCGGTACTGGTTCACACCGAGGGCTTGGAGATGCCTGCTTTAGCCGGAACAGTGGCCTCCACAGGTGTACCTGCTCAGAGATGGAACCATGTGACTCTATGCTAGGAACCACGTGATTGAGAAGACCGGAGAGGGGACCCATCGTAGAGACAGGATTACTGAGGCGGGTGGAGCAGCTAACTGCGATGAAAAGGATTCAAGGCCCAGCGTCAGAACCTTGCCATGCTTGCTGGGATGCATGCTCCCAGGCCCCAGGCCCACCTGCTTCATCAGAACCCCCGGGCCAGACCCTTCAGGCCTCGCTGTCGGGACAGTGGGGATCTGGTGTCATGCTTTCTCCCCACGCTCACGCCACTTGGTCCTGATGAGCCATGAAGTCCGAGAATCTCTGCAGGAAAACTTAATTCCTCCCAGCTCTCCCTGCAGTTACCGTAAAAGGGGCAGATCTGAGAGCCGGCAAAGACCGCAAGTTAAGCCCGGGCAAGCTAACACAGCTGAATTTAAAAAATGCAAGTGTTTAAAATCCTCCTGCATCGTTTGTTTCTGGTGGTGGTTGTTGCTGTCGTCAAAATCCCTTCTCCACCCGTGCAAAACCCAGGCTCCTCCTGAAGCCTCCCCAAAGGGGGCTGATGGCACCAATCACAGGGCACAGTTGGTAGGCAGCCTCAGGGGAAGGCACTTCTGAGACTGTGTCAGGGCTCCATGCAGGCCGTGCCCTCTTTCCAGGCTGTGAATTTCTATTCCTTCCTCCTGGGTGTTGGGGGTGGGGTGGGGTGGGGGGCCGTGCTCCTGCCCTGGCCCCCTTGGAGGGGCACGTCCCCTCTCCGTAAGCAGCTGGGCTCTTCTTGGCAGCTGCTGTCGATTAGTAAATTATAAGTTTGAGGTTAAAAAAGAAATGACGGAAGAATAAAACCTTTAGTCTGGCAATTGGAAGTCAGACTGCCCAAATGAACACCTGTTGATAAGGACCATTATTATTAGAAGCTGGAGGTCTGGGTGAAAAGATCACTGAATTAATTTTGATTGCCTCACAAAACTCTGTATAACAAATGATCTCCGACGGGGGCGTTGAGGGACTTGCATTTGAAGTGCTGGGGGTGGGGGGGAGAGTTTGTTTCAAGCAAGGTAATATAAGCTCTGCAATGATATTAAAATCCACCACTGACTGCACTTGCCTGTATGCCCCTGTTGAAACAGATTGTGCATGCTAAGGTTACCGCGTATTATGCTTCTGGGGAAAAAAGAGAAACAATTGATATCAGAATCTTTTAAAAAGGTTAGTTGAGAAAGCATGAGGTCAGAGACTCATGACTCCCGAATTGTTGAATCATTTATTTACTTCTGTGTCTCTGTAAATGGAGATTTGGGTGTGCGCCCTGTGATTTAAACAGCCTTTGTTTTATTTTTTAACCGTATGTATGTATACACACACGTTCATATATATACCTATTTTTTTTTTTGGCTAAGGAAGACTAGAGTAAAAACATGTGTTAATAAATGTAGTCCCTTGCAGTGAGATGACCTTTGTACTTTGTAATGTCGTCAGAAATGAGAAAAACTTAAGCATTAGAGATTACATGATGAAATGGGGGGGGGAGTGGATATACTGAATATTAAGTAGTTTCATTCTTTCCTGAAAAGAAAGAGACTCCAACTAAAATATGCCCGGCGTCCTACCTGTCTGTCAGCCCCTGATTAAATCTAAAAGCAGGCATCCCATCTGTTTGCCCAAATGAAAAGTGTAATATTCTACTAACTACTTTCTATTATCGCTCAACTTAAGAGTTTCCTGCAAAATGATCCTCGGTTCATTTGAAGTTTATTTGGCACACAAAAGGAAGCTTCAGAAAGCTTTATGCTTTTAAGCTAATAAGCAGTATAGCCAGCTGACTCCATGGCTGAAGTTTTTCAGCTCTTGGCCATTAATATAACATGAATTTTCTAGTCGTAGACTTGCATTTGTCACGAGGCACACAGCCTAAAACGATGCTGAGAGCAATGGACAACTCGGACTTTGAGCAAAATCCTCATACTTTGTCCCCACTTGGGACCTTTCTAATAGTGAGAGGGCAGAGGTTATATAAAACCCTCATTGGCTTAAATAACTGTATTTTCCCTACAAGTATATCGTTTTACTAAAACCAAAACGTGTCCTGCAGTGTCTGAGCAGAACAGGGGCATAAACTTCCCACCTCCACCCCCAAAACCTTGAAGGAGAGTCACTCTCAGGAAGTTTGAAGATGCTTCTGGTCCTTTGTTTCTCGTTTATCAAAAAGATTTGAGAAACCTTGCTGTGAGCAAAGGCTACTTGGGTTGCTTGCAAATGATCTCTCCCCAGGAGCAACCACTTCTAAAAGAATTCCAATTTCTGCGCGATGTGGAAGGTCTTTGGGGGTTCCTCTGAAATATCAGATAATTGAATATAGCTTCCTCCTACTGAAAAAAAAAAAAAAGTCACGCAACCAACAACAGCTCCCAAACTCCCAAGATCCCTTAGCACACTAGTCCATGTTATGACAAAATTAGTCTGAGCGTGACTTATGGAGCCCCCGAGGGAGCTCCCTGGGCCCGGTAAATATGTAAACATGGCTTTTTTTTTCCGGTTTCCTTTTCGCATGAATACAGAATAAACCGCGCCGCCCGCCGCGCGCTGGAAAGTTCTCCTCTAAGTTAATAAAATCTGTCAACTTCCATAAAGGCTGGGAGCAAGGGGGCCCACAGGTGCGGGCGCGGGGGCGCAGGCTCCAGAAGTCGGGGCAGCTGATAAAAAGCTCTGGGCACCGGGAGCCTCCGTGCCCATCACTCCCGTCAAGCGTTATTAGGGTCATCTGCCGCCTCGGAGGTGCGTCCCCCGCGCCCGCCCCGCAGAAGCGACAATGACATTTGGCCGCGCTGCAGGTGCGGCTGTGGGTGGCCGCGCGGCCTGAGTTGGGCCGCCTTTGTGGCGCTCGGGTCCTTTGATCTGGGCCACAAAGGGCCGCAGAGCGGCAGCCCCCTCGCCCGCTTTCTGCGGGCGGCTGGGCCGGGCCGGGCGGGGGCGGGCCGGGGGCGGGGCGGCGAGGAGGAGGCGGGAGGCGGGAGGCGGAGAGAGGGAGGGGATGATCCATAATATTTATTTCAACAATAGCTTCAAATCTTTTTAAACATCATAAGAACACGGCTCATTAAGCCCACAACAGCCTTGAAATTGTGTTATAAAACCGCAAAACAGAAATCAATACATTTGCTAGAAAGGAGGTAATGAAATATATCGAGTCGCCTGCGAAGCGGTTTGTATGAATCATAATATTATTATGTGCGCATCAATTCCATCTCCAATACTTAAAGTTAACCAGCTAGGCAAGCGCGCCCCGAGCCCCCGGTTCACCCAGCCCGCCGGGGTTACGCGCGAGGCGGGTGCAACCTGCAAACAGCCCGGGGCGGGGCCGGATCGATGCCGCGCGCGCCCGGGGCTTCAGCTGCCGCGGCCCTATTGCGTCCGGCCTGATCAATACGAGCTCACAATGGCCCCAGGAGCGCCGGGGGCGGGCGGCGGGGCGCGCGGCTTGGCTCGCAGCCTCGGCCTCCCGCCCAGAGCGGCGCGGCCACCGTCCGCCCTGGGGTTTGGGCCAGCTGCTCAGCCCCTTCTAACCAGAGCTCAGCTCCCCGCAGCCTTCATCCCCAGATCCCTCCCCAGAAGCTTCTCTCCCTTCCTCCACCCCGCCGTGTGTGCGTGCGGATCTGAAGACCCCAGCCTCTGACCCAGCACCCGCGGAACCCGCCCTTCCCCCCCACTCCTCCCCACCCCAAGAGGTGACATACAGTTTTTCTCATTCTTTTCTGTGCCGGGGAATCAATGTTTTCTTTCTTACTTTCTTCTTCTTCTTCTTCTTTTTTTTTTTTCTGTTGGTGAATTAAAACTGGATGCATTTTTCCTCTTTTGTGATATGTTTTGAGAGACGCTCTGACCTCCAGCATAGACAGGAAGCTAAAAACCACCCACAGATCTGGGTGTGTGGGGCTTTGACTTGATGAAATTTAGGGGGCCCTCATAAAAACTCTCACTTTTGACAATTTCATAAAAGCACAGAAGCACATTGCCATGGTGGCTCCTGGCCTTAAGAGGCGATCGATCGGTCTGTCCTGTCAGGTGGGGCCCCAGAGCTGGGCCCTCACCGCTTGTGGGAGAGTCTGACCCCATGAAATCACCTGCACATCCATGCTGCCTGGCAGACCTGCTGGCTCTCTTCCCTCCCTGTCCCCAGAGCACAGAGCCTGTCACACAGTAGGCGCCCCGTGCAGGGAGGCCATGGGGCCAGGGGCGCCCTCTCAGCCCCAGCAGTCTCTCCCCGGCCTTGGGCAGGCAGAGTCCGGGTCCACCCTCCAGCTCAGCCTGCGGCCCTGGCACGCTGCGTTTGCAATTCGGACAGACCGTTAAAACGAGAGAGCTGGCCAGCGCTCCGTGCAGTCTCAGGTGGTGAGTGAAACATGGACGGCCACGTGCAAACGTCCTTGCACACACACACGGGTGAACTTTCACGCCTGAACACATGCACGCACGAAGCCGGTCCGTGAAGGCGAGACTCCCCAGAACATCTCGGTGTTGGAAAAAACCCTTTCTGTCTCACTAGAGTCCAGCAAAGCTGGATATAAGGGCCCCGAACAGTAGTTCTCAAACTGGGGTGATTTTTGCCTCGCGCCCCCCCCCAGCAACTCCCACCCCCCAGGAACATTTGGCAATGTCTTGGAGACACTGTTGGTTGTCACGACCTGGGGGGCACGAGTTGAGAGGGAAAGAAGTGGTGCCACCGCCGGCCTTTAGTGGGTAGAGGCCAGGGATGCTGCTAAATGTCCTACGATACACAGGACGGCCCCAGCACAAGGATTGTCCCACCCAGGGACATGATGCCGAGACCGAGAAACCC
Organism: Eonycteris spelaea; assembly: GCA_003508835.1. Classification (NCBI taxonomy): domain Eukaryota; kingdom Metazoa; phylum Chordata; class Mammalia; order Chiroptera; family Pteropodidae; genus Eonycteris; species Eonycteris spelaea. Next base: position 5,059,237 of record PUFA01000071.1, on the reverse strand, counting down.
TGGGCCAAGGCTGCACCTCCTTCTGGCCAGAACTCAGAGGGCTGCTGGCACTGTGTCAGCCCGGGGCCTCCGACTCCCTCTCTGGGGGGGGATGGGACCGGGAGACCTTTGCCACTTCTCTTGATATCGTGGCTGGATACAAACGCCTCGCTCCAGCCCTCCACTTGATGACCGCGGACATTGTCCCCAGTGTACTGCCGCCACTATAGCTCTGGGCCTTTGCTCCAGGACCGCTGGAGGACAAGCCCTTTGTGCGACCCCTTCGACGAGTGGCCTGTTGCCTGAGGGTTGGCTGTCCAGCTCCGGCTTGGCCTTTGAGGTACTCGACTCATCGGAAGGCCTGGAACAAATAAATCACCAATTTCGAAATCATTAGCATCACCCCTGCTCTCCGAAACTCCCCATGCCACCCAACACCCTCCTCACCCACACCTCTAACCCTCCGCCCCCCCACCCCAGATACCCCACGGCACACTCGCCTGCTGCCCCTGCTTAAGCTCTGCAGTATAAATACAGGCATTAGACCCTGACCGTGCCCATATCGCAGAACCTGGACGCTGGGTGACGATAATGTTTTCAGCAGTCGGCTTTTCCCCTCTGGTCTGGTTCTTACTCCCTTCCTCTCCTCCTTCTCTCGTTTCTCCCCTCCCCCATTGCCTGTTGTCCATGCTTCTCCCAGAACGAACCATTCCTACCACCGCGGTCACCTGCGGACTCAGACTTTGCGACACCCAAGCGTCTGCTCGCGCTGGCCAGGAAAGATCAGTGGTCACATGAAATAGCACAAATGTGATTTTCTTTGTCTGGAGAGGGAGCGTCGTCTCTGCTACATAATCCCAATTACACACAATTAGCTGACTCAGGCCACCGCTGGCCATTTATTGACAAGGCAGATGGTCACCCGGCTATGATTTTGTCATTGCAGAACCTGAAAACCATTTTAATTTGGACACACAGAAAACGAAGAAACAGTCTCATAGTTAACCATTTGGTCGAATACCTTCAGATAATCCCCTGATCATTTTAAGAACCGAACTAAAACGTAATCTATAGTTTTGAGCTTTGAGCTTAAAAAAAATTTTTTTTAATTAAATTGTTCTCATTTCCTGTGCATATCTGAGGAATGAGACTAAAAGAAAAATCCTGTGGAACAAAATTTTCCATATTGGAGAGCTCAGAGATACCTAAGAAAAATTAGCCCTCGTGATTGAATTTTAAAACTTTGGGGAAGGCCAAAATCTAGGGGAAACTAAAAAAGTTGCCAAGTTCTAAACATATTAAACTAACTCAAACAAAATAACTCAATCACCCTTCGAGTTAGGATTTGCCATAACTTGGTCATGGTTTATGGAACCAATATTGAGTAAGAAAGTCAAAATGATTTCTTTCTCTGTAAATTTTTGAGGGTTTGTTTATAAACACAGAGATTCCATCATAAAATATATAGTGTTTTTTTTTTTTCTTAAACCAAGCACGCAAAGCATTAGGAATGCCTCCAGAATAGCAGGCAATTTATTCTTGTTTACTATGTTTATGATCTGCAGGATGTTCATAAAATCTGGAAACATAGAAAAATATAAATAATGTGGTCAAAGACATCTTTCATCTTAAAGACAAGTAATAATATCTATATTTCCAGACTTTATGGACCTCTTTTATTATTACTGCCATGTAGACAGTACAAATGAACATCTCCTTAACATTTCCTATGTGACGCCGATATGTACTTCAGTTGAGAGTAAATATATCTTCCTCCACAGTGTAATGTACCCCATCTGTGTAAGTTTTTGGAGGCCAGATTGAAATTTAAACGAGTATCGTGGAGGACCCCTTTGTAAAGGGAAGCTTTTTGAGAAGTGAATGTGTCCGTTGTTGAATAAAGTTCTGCGTAGATCGGATGTCCTTGAAAAGCAAGATGAGGGCAGGAACATTGGGGCTGAGGAGAAGGATGGCCATCCGTATCCCTTGAGCTGTTCTGCAGCTGGCGTTTTGCAATGTACGTTGCACGGTTTATCTCTGGAATCGTCTGCCATCTCTCCCAGCTGGATGAGGGCACACCTTTCGGCAAGTAAACCTAACGCGGGGAAGGCCCTTGTTTTACTTGGTTTCTAGGTATGAATGAAGCGAGCTGTAGCAGGAAGAACAGAGATAATGGGGGAAAAAAAAAAGTGCAACCTGATGTTCGACTCCCAACCCTTTCAAATATTGAGCTCTGTGCCCTGGGCTACATCGGTGGTCTTTTGGAGGCCTGTTTCTTTTAGAATCAGGGAAACTTATTCTAGGGCTAAAAACGCTAGATTTGTAGTACTTTCGTCTGCATTGATAAAGAAATTTCCTTGGTTTGAAAGCATCCAGCTCGCAGAACCTGTCGTTTACAGGTGAGTAGAAGAGTATCAGCCACAACCTCAACTGACTGGTCCATGGGGAGGCCCAGCTGCCTTGATTGAAACTAACTGCCTGAAAGAAATCTTAGGGGCCAACTCCGATGTTCTTACTTAGACTGAAAAGTCAGCTTGAACCAGGACGTGATGACTTACACTGCAACTATGTGTAAAACACTGTCTCATCACCCGCTTACGTTCGAATTCTTGAGGGCTATGCTGGTATGTTCACAGGACATCTCCCTGGTATCTGGGAGGCAGGTACATGCTGCCTGAATACTTGCACAATCAAAGAAAAAATTGGTCCATCCATCACTTGATGGTGAATCCCTCAATCCACCAAAATCGATCGTGTATCAATAGACAAAAGGTTGAAGAAGATGTGGTATATATACATTTATATACAATGGAATATTACTCAGCCATAAAAAAGAATGAAACCTTGCCACTTGAAAGAACAGGAATGGCACCCAGAGGGAATTACGCTAAGTGAGATAAGCCAGACAAAGACAAATACTCTATGATCTCGCTTGTATGTGATATCTAAAAAACAAAATAAACAAAACAGAGACAAACTCACAGACACAGAGAATAAATTGATGGGAGGAGGTTGGAGGAGGTCGAGTGACAAAGGTGAAAGGCATTGAGAAGTACAAACTGTCAGTTATAAAAACGGCCACAGGGATGTGAAATATAGTCGAGAATATTGTAATAACTCTGTACGGTGCCAGGTGGGTAACAGACTCATCAGGGGGATCGCTTTATAAGGTATATAAATGTATAATCCCTATGTTGTATACCTGAAACCAATATAAGATTGTATATCAACTGTCATTGGAACATATATTTAAAAGATTACAGCCTCTATACTATATTGCATACTAGATGCTAAAATGTGGAATAAAGATCATAACCTGGAAGCCCCCCACCCACCCCAAAAAGACAACATTGATTGAAGTAATAAATCAGGATCTGACTGCTCGGGCTTTTACTTGAGTTGGCATCCCTGTCTTGAGGAATTCTGCGGTAGGAATACGTTTGTCCATATTTCGAAGTTGTTCCTTTCCACCTTCCGTTCTCACCACCTCACTCACCACGTAGACCTGTTCCAGTCCAAAGATTCCAATCTTGGATTCATCTGAATATCAACAAATCTCATTTGCCACGCCGCCTGGTTTGTAGCAGTCTCTAGCCTGCGTGTGAGTGCGCGCGCGTGTGTGTGCGTGCGTGCGTGGGTTCTGTGCAGCCGCCTGCATGTTTGGGTGCATCTGTGTCTGCAGATGTGAGTGTCTTGCCAGTGAGCAGTGGGCCTGCCTTTCTACAGCCTCGCGAATCTTGAAAGCACTGGCTGTACCGTTTTCAGCAGCTGAATCAATATTTTAATAGAAAATTACAAAGAAAATGAGTACAGTACTTGGAAACCAAAGGTTGCCGACCAAGCGCAGAAAAATAAAAGGCTGCACATCACCTCAAGGAGAGAGCGGGGAGAATGGACTTCCCATCGTCTCTTGTATTCCTGTTTCCTGTACTTACGTGAGAGCCAACATGTGCTCCTTCGGCCCATGATTGCTTATTTTAAATTGTCTTCCAGTCCCGTGGCTCTGGCGTCCTTCCCCCGCCCCTCTTGTCTTCCAAGCCTCCCAGATGATAGAATCTGTACCATTAGCTGGTGTATCTGGTTAGAGTCCAGAGATGCTCCTTGCCTTCAGCCGACCCTGGGGAGAGGAGACAAGAAAGGAAGATGCCTCCCTCCTGGAAGATGGTCGGACGGCCCCTGAGGGTCTGAGGCTCTGCCGATGAGCCACATAAAATCCTGCAGAAGCCCAGTTGCCAACCAGTGCAGCACGCGGCCGTGATCTGGGTCAGGGGCACAAATCGAGGTCAAGGTGAGAATCTCTGACCTTAGCCTGTGCTCACCCGCTCTGCCTCCAAAGTCTGTGTTAACCAAAGGTCGCATTTCCATTGTCACCCCCAGAAAGTGGCCTCTGCTTCTGTCACTTTCCTTCTCTTGCCAAGCACCTCTTTGGGGAAGGCTTTTTACGTCATCTTTTAAATACCCGAAACACAATCCTAAACATTTCCAAGTTGAGCTCCTCTTCCATTCGCAATAAACCCCAGAATGTGGGTCGGAGGAGGTGAGCAGCAAGCAATCCCTTCATCTCGCGTGGAACCTGGTATCTGGACCCCCTACGGGGAAGAATCATCACGAACCATCTCACACCGACTGTCTCCACGAAGGTCGGTAAAGTCCCCGAGACTGAACTCTGCGGTGAAAGGGATGAGCGTATTTCTCAACAGCACGGAAGGGAGTGGTTTCAGTGACTTTGCTCACTGAACTTGGAAAACTCCCCAGCAAGTTCGCAAGTTGCACACGCTGCAAGGGAGGGAGCCTCCGAGCGAGGAAAGGCGCAGAGAAGAGCATTCCAAACTCGGCAGCATTGAAAACTCAGTTCTCCTTGAACTAGGTGCTCATCCAACTGCGCACTCATTCACCTTCCTTCCCCTCTGGAATTTAGACACTGTCTTCCGTAGCAGGAGACTCCCTTCCCGGTTCTAGAAAGTGTTTTCTTCTGAGGCCACCAGCAGCCTGGGGTGACTGTACCTTCGCACCCGCCTCAGTGCCCACGTGGGAGTATGTGCCCCACACACGAGGACAAGCTCCAGAACCATTAAGTTCATCTTTGGAACTTCATTTCAAAAATGTCATGTTCTTCTATTGTCATTTTAAAATTTCTATTACAATTTTAAAATAAAAAATGAAAGTAAATATCAGCGATTCCAGATTCTAGCAACTGGGTTCTAATTCTTCCAGGGCGGGGTGCTGGGTTTTAGTGGCAGCATGCTCATTTGAATTTAAGTGGACGCCAGCTACTAGCCGTGCCCCTGTCCTGGGCAGCACGTTACTCAGCCTCAGCGCTATTGACATTCTGGCCTGGTCATCCTTTGTCATGGGGGGCTGCCCTGTGTGTCGTGGGGTGTTCAGCAGCAACCCTGGCCTCTACCCAAACAGAATTGTCTCCCGACATTGCTGAATGTCTCCTGGGGGCAAAACCGTCCCCAGCTGAGAGCCACTACTCTTATCAAGGGGAAAATTCATGTATTAGCCATTTCTAGACCACTGGAAAGAGAGCACAAGGTTAAAGTGTTTTTCTGGGCCATAGAGTAAAAAAAAAAAAATGAAGAAAACATGTATGTATGTTACCTGTTTAATGGAATACTAAGCTATTGAAAATATAAGTTTTAAAGACACTTTGTAGGCATGAGAAATGTTCTTCCTATAACGTTAAATAATAAAAGAGCAGAAAGTAAAATTGTCATACATGTATTCTGTAAGACACGTGCATTTGAAAATATTGACAATATTCTAAAAGGAAGAACAAAAATGAGAACCATTGGTATCCGTGGGTGGTAGGATAATGCAGTATATATTTTCTTATTTAAAGTTTTCCATTTTCCCAAATTATCCACCAGGAACATGTATCTTTATACTTCTAAAGCAGACGCAGGAAAAGGCCAAAGACTCTCGCATCAGACAGCGCGCGAACAAAACGCTGTCAGCGCGGTGCCATCCTCTGTTCCTGATTCAATTTCCTTCCGCACCCCGAAGGAAGCAGGCGGTCCCTCTGCTGTTAGACCTTCGCTTCCGCCTGGCCGTTCCGTCTTCAGTTGCTAAGGTCAGAATTCATAGCATCGTTTGTTTTGTTGTGTGTTTTGCTTCTCGACCTGGCTACGTGTGTTCATTCGTTCAATATCCATTCCCTCGTCACGTGCCCTGGCACTGTGCTGGGTCCCGGGGATTCGGTGGGGAGCAAGGCAGGGAGAGTCCCTGCTTTCACGAAGATGGGCAGCAAACCAACAAGCGTCTACACGAACCAGAGGATTCCAGGCAGCACTATGAGCTGTGATACGCCATGCAACGTGGCGACGTGCGAAAGGGAGAGAATAGAGGATAAAGCAGTACTTTTAGATGCGGTGGTCACGGAGGGCCTCTTGGAGGAGGTGGCGTTTGAGCTGAGAACTCAAGAACAAGAGGAGAGAGTCACGGAGAAGCGGGGAGGATGTAGGGGCAGCTTCCCCAGCGTGACATTTTTAAGTCCGAACATACAGAATCAGCAGAGAAGAAAGGCCGCCGAGGTTGGAGCTTTGTAAGCACGGGAAGGAGCGGGTGCCGGGGCTGGGAAGTCGGCAGCTGCTTACACAGCCGTAGTCTGGCCAGGCTTAGGTGGAGGCTCACGGAAAGGTGACAGTGGTAAAGCCGCATTTTGGCGAGGGGAGGAGTCACAGCGCTGGAATCTGCATTTTCCAATAAGCTTTCAAGGAGGTTTTGATGCGCTGGAAATTTTGAAAACCATCGTTCTAGAGTATTCACTCAAACATTGTGGGAGTGACCAGGACAGAGGTGGTGGGGGAACGGGTCCAGACGCTTGCTCCCCTCAGTGTGGTCCATGAACCAGCATCACCAGTGCCCTCTGAGAACTTACTAGATATGCTCTCAGAATCTGCATTTCAATGACATTCCAAATGGGGAACTTTAAGAAGCACTGACTTCAGCTAGTACATTACATATCACAGTAAAGCGTCTGTAGAGAAGAAAATGGCAACTGTATGATTTTTACTGATAAAAGATTAGACAGCAACAAAACACCTGATTATACTATCATTTTCCTCCGGCATTAGGGAGCCGCAGAAAAAACGCCGAGTAAACTCTGTTCTAGGTTATGCCCGTGGTTAGCCTCCTCAGAGTGAACTGTAACGTCTGAACTTGAACTTGTTGGCTTTACAGAGGTTCACTTACCTGAGCAACAGATGCCAAAAATTATTTCCATATTTTGACTTCTTTTTAAGGGAGGGAAAATTCTTCATTAAAGCAACTAGGCATAAATATTTATTCTTATACTCATATTTTATAGCTAAATAATATGTTAGACTTAAAGAAATATAAACATTCTCGCTATCAATAGAGACCTCGATCACTAACTCTTAACAATCATGAGTCTTACCCGAGTTCCCACTTCCTCTTACCCAGGATGCTTTGTGGTACTTGACGCACGTCACTGCACTTTGGTGGTAGCATCTAGGCATTCTTCCCTTACTCTGTAAAATCTCTGTCTCTGTTCTAATTAACACAGAGTGGGGTTTTTTGTTGTTATTTTGTTATTGTTATTATTTTTACAACAGCTTTTGCTAAGACGGGTCCTACTTCTCCTCCTACAGTGTCAGGAGCCCTGTGTTTACGCCGTGGCCCTCTCTGATCAAAACGTGTTTCTTTCGGCTGACCTGGGCTCCTAACTTTATCACTTTGTCTTGCAAAGCCGGAAGCTATTATTTCTAGCAACCATCACTAATGCAAGAATAAAGGCTGTTTTCTCCCAAAGTGCTACATTCTGTTAAAGGGACCTCAAATTAGCAAAGGCTCAATTTCTGTCAGCATCCTGTTGTATAACAGGATAGTAAATAGGATGCAACAAGCCTTGAGAACAGAAGCAAAGTGTGTTTTGCCCACGTTCGCCACTGGCCCTTCTCCCACAGTGGCGCTGGTGAAGCCCACCTGCCCACAGGTGTGCACAGACTCACTGCAAACTTTGCACAAAAATCAGAGGTGAGACAACATTATCATTTTTTTTTTTTTGCATTTATTTGTTTTGGGACAGTGGCCACTGTGTTCTTCTGCCTGCTCAGTCACACAGCTGTCCCTTGTGGAAAACTGGCCTTGGCCCCGACCCCAGGTGGAGGCACGTTGGGTGGGAAGGACTCTTTGCCTGGGGAGCACCGTGCCACCCGGAACAGCGAGGGAGGCTGTTTTACGCAGGTCTCGGGGTGCGGTCTGTGGCAGTCTCGGCTGTGCTCCTGGGTCTAGGGCTTTCCATCACAGGTGACCAGGAGCAAACGCAGTCCGGCGCTTAGCCTAACGTGCGGCCTCACGGCCGTCCGCTCGACTCCTCACCTCGTCGGCTGTGGCGTTGCTCTGGGCCCTCGCCGTGCAGCACGCAGGGTCCCACAGCAGTCGGTGCTGCTGGCGGTACCTATTCACAGTGCAACGGCTTTTAGAGAAGCAGCCTCCTCAACCACAGAGGCCACCCCTCTGGCCATTTCACAAGAGCATAAGCAACCCGAGGGCAGATGTTCATGCTGCTTTGGTCACTGCTGTGTCCCAGAACCAAGAACAGTGCCTGGCAGAGAGCAGGTACCCGCTAAACTCCTGCTAAGTGAGTGAGTGAATGAATGAATGAATGTACTCCACCCAGCATGCCCGGGTGTGAGAAGGCTTCGCTGAGCTCCTGCCCCTTTTGTCTACACTGTCCTGTGTGTGACATCCAGGGCACGTCGCTGTGCTCCAGGGGCTTCGAGGCGGTGGTCCCCCGGACTCTGCATGTACCGGAGGGTGATCCTGGGGCTCACCAAGCTGCCTGGCACTTAGCGGGCGGATCACAGGTTAATGAACTCTGAATAACCATTGGGTGGAGGAAGGAAAGAAGTGGGGACAGAGAGAAGGTGGGAGGGAGGATGGGAAGGGGGCTCTGGGCCGTGGTGAATTCGAGACCGCTCTCTCTAGATGACGGCATTTAGATTCGGGGGAAGCTAAGCGGCTTTTTCAGTCTGTGGTGTGGCTGCTGCTGTGTCTGAATGGAGCCTTCCAAGGTCAAAGGCGGAAGAGCCTTTCTGCAGAGGGCGATTACCACTCCTAAGACTGTTTCCTTAGAAAGAGCTGGGCTGGCAGAGAGAAATGCTGGATTGAAATCACTCCCTGCCACGTATTAAGCAGCCCTGGAATCATCTCATTAAATTCCCTGGACCTTGGTTTCCTTATCCGTTTAAAGGGAATGGTGTTGCCGTCTGCTCCACCCTGCGGTTTAAGGGAACCGTGGATATACAAGTGTTTCGGGAAGCAGAAGTCCTCCCACAGGCAAAGCATGATGGGTAGGACTTCCTTTCCCCACCTCAGGCTCAACGCCACCGTTCCGCCATCCTTCGTCCCTTCCTCTCTCTCTCGAGCATCGGGATCAGGGAGGTCTGCAAGAAATCTGGGATCCCGTCTGAACCCGAAGATCTGCTTCCCGATGGAGCCCTTCTCCTGACACGGCCTCGTGCTACGGAGAGCCCTGCTCTGACATCTCCATCTCTTACGCGGAAGGAATCTGCAACCTTCCTTCCCGAATCGGTCTGTGGTTGCATCCTTCTAACCCAAGGTACTTCTGCCCCTGGCCATGCCTTTCCTCGCCTGCAGAACGAGCTGACTGGCCCACATCTTGGGAGAAAAGACAGTGCCTACAAGAGGCCGCAGGCGGGTAGGCGAGTGGGGAGGGGAGAGCGGACGGGTGCGGTCCATCCAGGGGCGCAGCCGCGCCTCCGGGCCGGCCAAATGTGGGAAGGCGAGAACGCGAGATCATCTGACATTCAAAAAAAAAAAAAATCTAGAAATTTGAACTTTTATATGAGATCGCCTGACTTTCAAATGTTGGCAGCGCTTTCGAATGTGCTGAATATGCCTTGGGAGCCAAATACAACACACATGCCGGCCTCCAGTCAGCCTGTGCGTCTCCGCTTGGTGACCCGAGGCCTCTGGGCATCCTTTCAGCTCCGAGAGCCCCAGCTGCTCCGGGCTGGGAAAGCTGCTCAAAAAACACCCAGAGCTCCGTCTTCTACCTTCCCACTGCCTCCAGGGTGTTCTTCGCCCGTCACCTGAGCCGCTGTGACAGCCTCCTTCCAGCGCTCGGGATCTGCACGCGGGACTGTGTTTGGGAAGAGGGTCCTTGCAACTATCATCGAGTTAGGAACGAGGTCATCCGGGCGTACGCCGACGCGACTGGTGTCCTTAGAGGCAAGGAGACGCAGAGGCAGACGTGCATCGGGGGAAGACAAAGGGAAGACGCATGAGGCAAAACGCCACGTGACGACAGAGGCAAAATCGGGGGGTGGGGGGCGGGGGTGCGGCGGGATGTGTCTCCAAGCCAAGGATTGCCGGCGACATCAGAAGCTGAGAGAAAGGCGTGGAACAGGCTCTCCCTGAGCGCCTTCGGAGGGGGCCATGGCTCTGCCACCCCTGGACTCACTTCCAGCCTCTAAGCCTGTGAGACGGTGAGCTTCTGTCGTGTCATTTGCCAACGCGGCCTCGGGAACCTGATACGCTGGCCAGCTCAGCAATGCCAACCTCCTCCTTCTCTCTCTGTCCCCAGAGCGCGTCCAGGCCCTGAAAACCGGACGCTCCGCTCGGATTGCCGAAATTTCCTGAAATCGTCATTGCTTCCCTAAAGCTTTCCTCGGTCTTCCAGGCATGTTTAAATCTAGCCCTGCGTGCGTAAGAACAATGTGAACCTCATCGATTCTCTTCACGGGAGACAAAAACACACCAGCTGCTCATGTCTGCAAACTCGTTCCTCACCGCGAGAATTCGGGTGCAAACAACCTCCCCCGCCCCGCCAACGACAGCCTTCATGGCCCGCAGTCTGTGAAAAGGACAAGGGAAAACAGATGATTCGCTTTCCCGGGGGAGAGGGAATGGGGCGGGGATAAAGCTCCTCCCCACCCCGCACGATTAGGGGGAAAGGATCGTGGTCCTCTCCTTGGGAGAGATGCAAAAATAACTTGATCGCTAATTATTAACAAGGTCTGTGGAAGGTAGTTAGTGACCGTCCCATGCACGAAGCACCAGTGGTCACTGAACAAAGGGACTGGAATCAGAGTGTGGGCTCCCAGTTACCGCGGATCTCTGCTACTGCTGTCTACACTGCGTGCCGTGCCGAGCACGAAGGACGCGGTGCTTAGGGAACTGGTCACGTGCCTGTGCACCTCGGAGGAGCCTGCTCTGGAGCCTGGGTTCAGAGTCTGGCCGCTGACCAGGTGCGCGCCCTGAGAAACTTCACACTAACCCTTGCTGTGCCTTGGTCTCCTCCCCCAGGAAGTGGTGCTGAGACAGAATTCACGTCATGGGGTCCTGACAGGGATGAAGTGAGGTCGGTTAACTGTGGCCCCAGTGACAGGGAGTCAGGAACGTCCTGCAAACTCAATGGCTTATGACAACGCCCGGCTACTCCCCGAGCTCCGTGGCGAGCCTCTGCCTCTGGCGGGACCTGGCGGACCACGGTTGGGCTGAGGGTGGATCTGCTCCACGAGGCTCTTCTTCTTTTCCGGAGACCACTGGGCAAGTCCTTCTCGTGGTGACGGTAGAAACATAAGGACACAAATACAAACATGTAGGCAGCTTGAGGCCCAGGCTGGCTCCTGGCACACCATCGAATCTGCCTCCTCCTATGGACCACAGCATGTCCCATGTGTGAACCCAAAGAAGCAGGAAGTGCACCCGGCCCCGGGGGCCGGACTGCAAGTTCCGAGGCAAAGACAACAGATAATTCGGCTGAAGAACCGACGGCAATAATGTCGACGACCAGAGCCACCCTTTTTATTATAATTTTCGTGAGAAGCACTGGACTGAGAATCCAGGTCAAGATACGACAGCCTGAGCTTCGACTGGCAAGCTGACCTCGGGGCAGTCACTTCTGCCCCGAGGCGGAGAGGGACGCATTTCAGTGACTTAGGCCTCTGCGCTCACACTGACTTCTGTACAGCCAAAGCAGTTCCTCTGGGGCCCTCCGAGCGCTGGAGATGCAGGTAAAAATGCACGCGTGCGTGTGCTCGGCAGCATCTGATCGTGGCTCAAGTCTGCGGGAACGCTCACTGTCCCACCCACGCTTCTAAGGGGACCCTTGTAGGACCGATGACTCGGGGCTACATACCACACATGTGGCTGCCGCAGGCCCCAGGGTTAGCACAGTGACTAAGGATGCTTAGACACGGTGGGGGGGGCGGGTTCGGGAGGGGTGTTATCTTGGTTATCCAAGAACTGGGGCCCCATTACCAACGGGGGAGGGGTCTTAAAGGGACAGTGCGGCTCCTGGCGGTAATTCGGCTTTCTTAAGAGCTCAGTGTTTTGTTTTCTCTTTTGCACTCCTGTGTGTAGGTAAGGAGACATTCCCTTCACAGCAACGTGCTGTCAGAACCCTCCAGGTCGAAGCAGCCCAGGAGAGAAACATGCAAGCGGCCGGCCTCTCCTGACTAGCAGCAGCAGCGGCAGCAGCTAGAAACTCTGCATAATGGATGAGTGAGTGCAAAGAGACCTGGAGCGTCCACCTGTGCCTTCATCACCACTCTTCCCCCTCCCGGACCGGACCGGGCCGCCAGCGCCCCCTCTCAAACCCTGGCTCTGAGACCCCAGCCGAGAAACACGGGAAGAGCCGTGGTCTCCAGGGCCTTTGTCAACGGCTTTCAAACCCTTTTGATGGCAGTTCGAGCAAAAACGTACATTTTATTGCTGTGGCCGGTGCACGCAGGAGCGTGTACACACGTCTACAACTGTGACGAGGGCTTTAGGAGACACTACTCACGGAGTGTGACACGCTCTCGTATTTTCTATGCTATTGCATTAAAAAAAAAATAATAATGCTGGCGGTGACCTTACTAGATTGATTTCATAAGGCACTAATGGGTTCCCAACCCACATTTGCAAAACTCTGGGCCGGCTCCAAGGTGTGTGTTGGAAAGTACTGGAGTAGGGAGGAGGACCAGGAAATAAAACTCGTTGAGACCCGCAGACCTCACGCTCGTGTACGGCAAGGGGAGGTGGGTTAGAGGAAAGCCCAGAAGAGATGCAGCTGAACGAAGCGTCAGGACGTGTGCTTCGCGTCTCGATCTGGGGCGCATCACCAAATGGATGTGAATTACGAGGATTTTTTTTTTTCCTGCACAGCACTAGAAAGACTCCTGGAGAGAATGGAATCCAGGGTTTCCTGGTCCTTCGAAACTAAATATACTCGCGTTTTCAAAAGGGAGCAACTTAAACAAAACGAACGAATAACGACACGTCTCCCTGTTATCCGAAAGCAGAGCGTTCCTCTGGAGCCTTTCAGGAGCCGAAATGGTGTAAAGCAAAGAAAGGAGTGATCACCTTAGGGCGCATCTTGCGAACGATGCACACAATAAGTCCAGAGACGGCAAAGATGCTCGCAGCCAAGTCCCAAGCTCTGAGGCCAGGTGCTGAGGGTGGTTTCCGGGAGGAGCTTGGCGGGGCCCCTCCCCCTGCTCCGGGTGCCGCTGCAAAACTCACACCGCAGGACCGTTTTGATTTTCCCTTTTTTTCCGTAATAATGAAAATCCTCTTCGGATTTGTTTTGGTTAGTGAAACAGGCCTTTTGTAAAAGCAAAGTGGGGCGAAGCGGACTTTAGAAAAGCGGGGATACCGGTCATAGCACAGGGGGTGCTCCCATAATGTGTGATGGGGGGGGGCGCGGTAAGCCTCCGACGGAAACTCCTAGGGAATGCTGATGGAACTCGAACCCCGCAGGGTCCAGATGGGGAAACCGGTCCCCGGCCAGGCGACTGAGGACCGCACACACCCCAGGTTGGCTCTCGAGCAGTGACTGGTGCCCAGCTGTTCCCTATCAGCTCTCTGGGTCTCAGTGCTGTCACCTGGTTAGTGACAGTGGCCCTGCCTGTCTCACAGGACTGTCACGAGACGTGTGGCAGCACCCCTAAATTCTGACTGCAGAAGCAGCGTGGCAGGCTGATTAGGGCTCCCCTTCCCGGCCCTCACGTCAAGAGAGGGGTCTGCAGTGTTTGCATCTTATCCAGGTTTGCAGGACTGTTTGGGCCTCCCACTGACTACGGCCGTGATTACAGCAAGAAGATGGGACCCCTGGCCTCTGGGCATCCACGTCCTCACAGACCACACTGTGTCAGGACTCAGTTGCACTCGGCGAGCTGGACGGGGTCCACCTTGGCTCTACTGAGGACGGGTCAGCTTGTGTGGCCTCCCACACAGCGCCACCACTGCCTTCAAAGCCCTTCACGGGAAGTAAGGACAAAGATGCTCCTGGGCCTGCCCTCTGTGAGGTGCGCGGCCCGAGGCCCCACACAGAAGATGGCCTGTTCCTGGCGGTGTTTATAAAGGCTTGTCACATTCCCCACCCCCGTCGTCCTGGCCAGAGCCCCTGACAGGCGGTCCCTGAGTCTTTGTTAAACTCGAGCTCAGATAGACATAGAAACACGAGAGAAGCCAACTCATATGTTTAAACAGTTAAGAGGAAGCCAGGCTCAGCAAGGGACTACAGCCCTGGATTTAGCCCGGGTGAATTTTCCTTCTCTGGGATTTCCTGTCCCTTTTCTGGATGTTTCTATCTATCAAATGTTCCCTGGCAGTTGGTTTAAAGCCATCGACTCTGCAGTGAAAGAAAGCCTTCCAGTCCTTAGGCTTAGTTGTTAAAATATCAACGGCTGCCCTGTGGTGAGGACCCAAAGCCAGGCTCATGTGACTGACACAAGGCCCAGCCTCTGTGCATCTGCCCGCAGTGGGGAGAGAGCCCAAACCTGCACAGTGGGCTCAGAGCACCCACGACCAGAGAGGCCAGCACATCACCCCAACAACAGCCTGGGGGCAGGGCCAATAAGATTGGGGGGAGAGAGAGGAAGGTCCCTAAAGACCATAAAGTAAGTGAACCCAAAAGTCAGCAGCCTGCAAGGTCCTCAGACTGCAGTTAAAATTTAACAATTTTTTTTTTATGTAAATCATCTGGTCTGCTGAACTACATGGGGTGGGTGGGTGGCAGGGGGAGCGGAACAATGGGCTGGGATTAGATAATTTACTTAGCGCTAAAATTCCAGGAAGTTTGTGTTGATCTGGGCCTGGATCTTGTTACTTTTTAGCTCAAATCTAAATCTTTATCTTCTTAGTATAGTTGGGAGGACTTTTTTTTTTTTTTTTTTACTCAGTCATTTTTACAGTTGTCATTGTGACCCCCTTTCATCAAATAGAGCTGGTTAGATTAGTAGCTCTTAGCACAGAGATGAAAATATTGGTAGAGCCCAAAGGGCCCTGTTTTGTTTATCCTAATGGAGCGGGCTTTGATCTAAACAGATTTCCTGGGGTCTGGAGGCTATGACCTAATTCCTGTCTTATCCGTCTCCACTTTCTGTGAATCTCAGATTGCGCTTCACAGTGGAGCCCTTTGAAATTCGCTTTCCATTTTTTCCCACTTTGTTACCCCCTCTGACACTGGTTTCTTTCGGGGTAGAGTGTGTGACGCCTAGTAAAGGCTCCGATGCTTTATTTTTCTAACAGGACTGCGAAATTTTAACAAAGTGAGAGTTTTTTTTTTTTTAAGGTTCTCTCATTCCTGACATTTGCAACACGCCAAAAACAATAAGCAAATAATCTACCGCTCGAAATTTATGTCAACTGCAAATCATTTAGGATTTTCTGTATGAGCACCTTTTTTCTTCTAATTAAAAAAAAAATTGTCCCCACACCCCCAAAAAGTCGGTTGACTAAACCTGGCTTATGAGGATGAGATGTGGAAACGCAAAGTTAGCTTCAGGCATCACCAAGTGATCTGTGGGGACCGTCCCCCTCCCTTACTCTACCCCCATGCCCACCCAGCCGATGGTGTGAGGGGTCTCGGGTGACTTGGGTCTATCATTGGTCTCTCTCCTTTTTGCCTTCTTTGGTCACTGTCAATCACCAAACTGCTCTTTCGAGTATATGTTCCAGAAAGAAGGAAGCCCGTGTGTGTGTGTGTGTGTGTGTGTGTGTGTGTATGTGTGTGTGTGTGTGTGTGTGTGTACATGGAGGCAGGGGGTGGGGAGCCGTCGAGATAGAGGGGGAAAAAAGAAAAACCACAAAAAATATAGAGAAGAAAGACACAGGAAGAGGAAAAATGAGAAGAAGGTGAGAGAATGATGGTGAGACAGAAATAGAGGAAAAAGTACAGTTATTTAAAAAACACAGAAAACCAGACAAGTTGCAGACGTTTGTAAATTTTGTGTGACGGACACAAGGGTGTTTGTTACTGGACTTTTCTGTATTTTTACAACAATTCATATTTTTTTTAAAAAAACTGGGGAAAATGTCACCAAAATGAATATTTTTAGTTCAAAAATTTTGTAAACTTAGCTGTCATCATTCCAGGCAGCCACAACCCAGGAAATTCTGTCCTTGTTGGTTCCAGCACTACTTCGGTGCACCTTAAATTTCTGAAGAGGAAAAGAAAGATGGTCAAGTGAGGAGAGGCTTGGCAGGAGGGCTTGGGGAAGGGGATGGAGCGATCATCGTCTCCAGAAAAATAAACCCTCTTGCTTTATCAATGTAAACCCATTTCTCTTCCGCGGGGTGAGCCCCAAAGGCTGAGCGTCTTTGTCACAGGGTGGGAGGAAGCAGGGCCCAGGGCAATTTCTTGCTTTGGAAATGCATGGAATGGGGACTGGGCAGGTGACGATCAGTAGATTAGAAAGAATCACTCACTGGTAGCTGGCTGGGCCCGGACAAAAGCCGAGAGCGAGGGGAGGGACAGACAGAGACCAGGACGCTCTGACCTTTTCCTAAGCGCTTCGGATGCCTCGGAGAGTCTGTCTAAAATGCAAAGCCGCTCTGGTTGCCCTTAGCTCAGAAAACGCCAGCAGAGAGGAGGCTGGTGGTTAGAGGGAGAAGAAAAAAACCCTCCGGGTCCCCGCCCCAGACCGCCCGCCTCGCGGAACCGGACGCGCCGCCCGGGGTGGCGCAGGGCCGCGACCCAGGGCTCGCCGGCCTGTGGGGGACCCAAGGGGTGGGGACCTCGTGGCTGCGACAGGAGGCGAGGGGCGGGAGAGCGGGGTCCAGCTGCTGACCCCGTGCTCCGGGTGAGCCAGCTGGGCCCTTGGAGAGGCAGGCGCGGCGCAGGGCGCATGGTGTGGGCCTGCCCCTCGCGGTGTCCGGCATCCTTCCGATCCCCCTAGTGGGTCCCCGCCCCCCCACCCCGCATCTCGGCCAGCCCCGGGGCGCAGGGGCCGCTTCCGGGAGGAGCAGCCAGACCCTGAGACCACGTGGGCCCGGGCACCCAGTCCACATCGCGCCCAGCCACGGGAAGGGGATGGACGCCTCCTTCGCAATGAAAACTGTCCCCTTAGGCCTCGTAGGACGAGAGCTTCTGGCCAGAATCCGGCCTCTCTCCTGCTCCGCGCTCTCCACGGGGCGGCGGCCGCGGCGGGTCAGAAGCCATCGAACAAGTCGCCCGCACTTGCTGCAGCGCGGCGCCCCTCCCCCGTGCGCGCCCCCCGCCTGTGGGGATCCTGGGGGGGTGGGGGTCAGCGCCCACCTTCTGGAAGGCTGAGCCTGGGCCCCCAGGCAGAACCAATGCTTCCTGGGCCCCTTCAGAGCGCAGACCCCCCACAGCCTGGGAGGCGCACCCTGAGCGGCCTGCGCGGGGTGGAAACTTCTACTGGAAGGTGGCCGCAGGTTCCCAGCCTCACCGAAGGAAGTTCAACGGCCCCTCTAGACACCAACTGCCACCCTGTCCGCTTGCTCACCCCAAATAGTTCTCAAGAGGAAAACACATTTCCCCAGAAGGAACCGGAGAGAGGAAGAATCTGCATTTTAAGGATGAACTATTCATGTCGATTCTAGAGATCTGTCGTGATGGACTTTTCCTTTCAAAAACGCATGTGTGTTTCAATGCCTAAAAGACTATTTAAATCAAGCACAGGTTGGCGTCTCTGGGTTGAGATGGGTTTGAGTCAGATTATCCGCCCCTCCGCCCCCCATCAGGGATTCTGCAGGGGGCTGCTCTCCGCCTCCTGAAACAGACAAACAAAAACAACAAAACACCACCAAAAAAGCGACTGCATCCTGGGAAATGAAACCAGAACAGCTGAAATCAAACCGAAGTGTGAATGGGTACAAATGTCCTGCTTAAGGACCCTTACCTGTCTGGGTGAAACCTCCAGTAACAATGATTTCATTTCATTGTTTTTCTTTTTTCTTGGGTGGGGGTTGTGGGACGAGCCAAACTGGTAATAGTTACTGAGAAACTATCTAGATCCTCCAAATAAAAAAAGAAGCAAATCTGTTTCTGTTATGCCTTTTACAATTCCTTATTTCGAGGGAGAGACACACACTCACATACAAAATTTACTGGTGCCTGGGGAAACGTTAAAACACATTTCAGGGCCTAGCTAAATAGAAATGCACTCTAAAAACACAGACACAGTATTTGGTTTTATCTGTTGCAAAAAAAAAATGTATTTGATTACTTGAGTAAAATTACAGTATCTCTGTTGTTAGTAAGTATTAAATGTTAAAGAAATTGGACCCCCCTTCCTTTCGACTTTCCAAGAAAGTGCATGTAACAGTCCAATTTTTTTCTTCCATACCTAATACAAAATAAACAAACACTATACCTGCTCTCTTGATCAAGAAGCATTTGCTCTCGTAAGGAACATATGTACATTCTAAGGAAAGTGATATTTCTTACTGTATATACAGAGAATCTACATTTTCTTCACTGAAGTTTGTTCAAGATGCTATACTTAGCAGCATTGTGAAATTCCAGCACAGGTCTTCTGTCGTGAATATACCTACAAGGCAAAATGTTACGTCTCAGCTTCAACTACCAAAACAACACTCGTATGTTTCTCTAGAGAATTCTGCGTGCTTATTACTGTACAGAAACCTATGAACATTGAGGACGACTCAAGTAAAAAGCACGATACAAAGAGCAGTTCAAAACGGAAATGGTCACATCTACCAAAAAAAAAAAAAAAAAGAAAAAAAAAAAAGGCAGGTTGAATTTTAGAATCAAAATCAACAACCAAAACCCAAAGCAAAAAAACCCAAAAAAACCAAAAACCGAACCTTTCGAGGAACCACACTGTTCAGTCTGTACTTCCAGTCCCTTCCGTAATTCTGTTTGGAAACATTAGACAATGTGTTTGCTGATAAAATTTTCCA
The DNA here is from genome assembly GCA_003508835.1 of Eonycteris spelaea. Taxonomy (NCBI): domain Eukaryota; kingdom Metazoa; phylum Chordata; class Mammalia; order Chiroptera; family Pteropodidae; genus Eonycteris; species Eonycteris spelaea. Next base: position 5,040,109 of record PUFA01000071.1, on the reverse strand, counting down.
GCAGGATCAAAGTGTACATTTATATACAGACTTTATTGGAGATCTAATGCATCACGGAGGCATTGCATCAACACCAGATTCATATTAAACTGGATATAGAAAATAAGTTAATGCCAGATTAAGACCGCCTAGCAGGGCAACTTGCAATCGCCATAAATGTTACAGCAAGTTTACAACACTCTAGTCAATTAGTATTTAGTCCGAAATACAGAAGACCAAAGTTAAACGCTTGCCTCCTGTTTGCAAAGCAAGGTTATATCACTAATAAATAAGCTTTCTTAGAACTCTAGAAGTTGAACAAGGTACAAAAGAATGTCTTCATAAGGTGGTCGTTCTGAGAGACGGGGGCGGGGGGGCGAGGAGGAGGAGGAGGAGGAGGAGGCGGCGGTGACTGTGGGGCTCGCTGGGGACAGGAGTGCTCTCTCTCCCGCCGCGGCCGCTCTAACTGGTGACGATCTCTTTGCTGTCCTCCACGAAGCGCGTGAAGCGGAAGCCGGCGCCGCTCTCGCTGCCGGCCATCTTCTCCAGGCCGGCCAGGGGCGCCCCGGGCTCCGTGTTCTGGAGCTTCTCCAGGTTGCCCGTCAGCCCGCTGAGGGGCGAGCTGCTCCCGCTGCCCAGGCTCCCGGGAACGGGCGGGAGGCCGCCGTTCTGGATGACGGAGATCTCGTTGGCCTTCATGGCCAGCCCGTTGGACAGGGCCGCTGCGTACTGGTTCCAGAAGCCGGAAGGGTCCCCGCTTCCCGACCTTGCCGCCAGATCCTTCTGGAACATTTCTGGGAACTTGACGGGATTGCCTCCTAGAAACGTCATGGGGCCGTCCACAGAGAGCCGCCGGCCGCGCCGGGCGGGGGTGCTGTTCCACATGTGGGTGCCCATGTGTACCTGGGAGGGGGACACGGGGAGGGGGGAAGGGGGAGAGGAAGCGAGAGGCTTAGTGGCTGAATCTGTCCCACCCACGTCCCAACCACAGTCGGCAAAGCAAGTGGCCTCACTGCTGTCCTGATTACGTGCCAGACAGTGAGCAAGGTAACGGGGACCCCCACGCCCCGCGACCAGGAGTAACGTGTTGGCTCTCTGCAGCCCCGGGCGGCCGCCCGCCTTCCTGGGCCATCGTCCCTCACTCACTCTTTTTATTACCCGCGTTTAGCTTCTAATGGCCTCCGGCGAGCCGGTCAGTCGCAGATAGCTCCTCTCGGGTTAGAATCGTTACGTCCACTCTCATCGCAGTGGTAAATACTGTAACTGACCCCCTCTCCCCTACAAACATCCTTTTCAGATGCGAAGACAGTACCCCGCACCGACTGCCCACGGGAGGACCCGTGCACGGAGGCAAATGACAGAGAGTAATTATTCATCGCGCATCACTGGCAGCGATCTCGAGAGAATACTCTGTCAACAGAAAAATGTACACAGGACGAGAGCCCAACTGTTGCTCTAGAACTGAGGCATATTTGCTGAATTTCCAACACATATCAGTAGGAAGCGTCGTACAATCAATTATCATAATACCCATTAGCAGAGGGGTGACGTTATGGTTTTCAGAAAAACAAACCATGCGGCACACTGCAGAGCCAGGGGGGAGAGAGAGACACACACGCCGAGGCAGACGGCCGTCACTTGTGAGATGGGCGGCTCGCAGGCCACACGGAGGCTCAGGCTTTAATCAATACCCCGTGGCCAGGCCCGCCTGTCTTCCTTGCTAGGTGATGCAATTCATCTGGTGCACTTAGCGAGACAAGGGAGACAGGCCGCTGTTTCGCTTAGGTACCAAATGACTCAACGGCGGTCTGACAGTCGGCCAGCCGCAGCCGCAGCCTGCCCTGGTCCCCGCCACGCCCCTGACCTGCCCGGGCACCCTCCATTCTCCACGATCGGCCACGTGCAGCAGGCCCCTGGCGAGGGCCTTCCTCCCTGGCTAGCCGAGGGCATTCATCACAAACCGTGAGGGGCGTAGTGGGGGGAGGGGCTGACGGGCGGCCGGGCGAGGTGCCGGTGGGGCGAGGTACCTTCAGATTGCCTTTCGTTGTGAAAGCTCTCCCGCAAATAGTGCAAGCGAAGGGTTTCTCTCCAGTGTGAGTTCTCTCGTGGATCTGCAGGGCACTCGACGAGGAGAAGGTCTTGCCACACGTGTTGCAGTAGTGCTGTTTGGGGGTTCTCCTGGGCAGCGCTGGCAGCAGGACCGGGGACGTGGCGGAGGACGACAGAGGCCCGGAAGGGACGTGACCGGCGGCGGTGTCCTTACCATCCTGAGGAGTCACGTGCACAAAGCCGTTGACCTCTGTCTTGATGAGCGATGACAGGGAGGTGGCGGGGAGCCCCGCCGGGTTCTGATTGGGGCCGAGGTTGGAACTGGGCTCGAAGAGCTGTGATGGCAGGTCTCGCATCTGATGTGTCAACATGTGCTGCTTCAAATTACCCTTTGTGGAAAAGCCACGATTGCAAACTGTGCAAATAAACGGTCTCTCTTTGGTATGACTTCTGTAGTGAATGTCCAAGGCACTCTGACAAGCAAAGGTTTTGCCGCAAATGTCGCACGCGGTGTTTTTAAATTTACCCCGGTCTCTGAAAGGGAAGAGGAGCCCCAACGAGTCTTCTTTGACGATCTTCTCTGTGTGACTCGACGTCAAATCTAAAGCCCCGCCGTGCACCGGGGTGGGGGACAGCCCGTTGGCGAACTCGCCTGCCCCGGCTCTCTGCGGCTTCTCCTCCACGCTGGGCGACTTGTGGAAGTCCTGGGTGCTGTTGGACGGGGACAGAGCCTGCATGGAAGAGGTAGACTCTGAGACGGCCGGGCTGCCAGCGCTCTGGCTCTCCATGTCGCCGCCCACCGAGGACGAGTCGTTGGTCAGCACGTCCCCCTCCACCGACCCGTTCTCCACGGACTTCAGGCTGGCCTGCAGCTGCTCGGCCAGGCCGGCGTTGATCATCTTCATCTGGTTTTCCAGGGCGGCGATGCTGGACATCTCCAGGGGCAGAGGCGAAGAGGGCAGGCTGTCCTGGGACGCGTCCGCGGACCGGGGCGTGTCCGGGATGCTGCCCTCGGGACAGTCCTCCATGTTCTCGTCCGAGAAGTTGTCTAGGTCGTCGAAGGTCTTCTCGTCGAAGGAGCCCGTGTCGGACTCCATGGACTCCGGGTAGCCGTCGGGGACGGGCGTGTTGGGGATCTGGCCGCCCAGGTGCATGCGCACGTGCTGCTGCAGGACCACGGCGTTGGTGAACTTCTTCTGGCAGATGGGGCAGGAGTGCTGCACGCGCAGCGGGGGCGCGGCGCGGTGCACGCTGTAGTGCGTCTTCAGGTTGCCCTTGGTGGTGAAGGCGCGCCCGCAGGTCTTGCACTTGAAGGGCCGCTCGCCCGTGTGCGTGCGGTAGTGCATCTTCAGCGCGCTCTGGCAGCTGAGCACCCGGTGGCAGATGACGCACTCGTTGGGGTCGGCCGCCTTCTTGTCGATGTTCTCCACCAGCTGCTGCAGCTTGGACGTCTCGGACGCCTGGGCCGCGTCCAAGAGCCCCCCGAAAGGGAACTTGGCCTTGAACTGCTCGGACATGAGCGGCAGCAGGGGTTGGTGAACGCGGCGGACCCGGCGGGGCCCCCGTCCGCCGGGGAGCTCAGCGCGCTGCCGCTGGCCGCCTGGGCCGCGCTGCTGGCCGCGCTGCTCTCTTCGCTTTTGCCTCCGGCGGGCAGCGCCGTGGACCCCTCCGCTTCCTCCGGGAGCCCACCCAGATTTCTCGCGCTGGGCTCGGCGGCGGCCCCGGAGTCACTTTGGACAGAGCCCGGGGGGCTGGCCGCAGAATGGCTGATGGGGATGGGGCTGGCTCTTCGGTCTTGATGAAGGGCGTGAGGCTGGGGAGGGTCGGGGGCAAGGGCAGGCCGACCGAAGTGGTGAGGGTGGGCAGGACGGGTTTGGTGTCCAGCCAGCTGGTGACCGGCTTCTCCGGGGGAATGGACATGCCGTAAGGGATGCCGGTGCTGGTGGGGATGCTGTCCAGGTGCTCGGGCACGGGGTAGGGGTTCATCTGGATGTGGGGGTACTTCTCTCGGTGGCGCTGGAAGTGGACCTTGAGGTTGCCCTTGGTGGAGAACCTGTTCCCGCACACGTTGCACTTGAAGGGCCGCTCGCCGGTGTGCGAACGCAGGTGGATCTGCAAGGCACTGTCGCTGCCGAAGACCTTCGCGCAGAACCTGCACTTGTGTTTGAAGAACGCCTCGTCCGACGGGCTTTTCGCGTCGAAGGCGGTGACATTTGGTGGCTTGCTTTTTCTCGGCTGGGCCAAGGCGGACAAGGAGTTCAAGTCCTCTGCAGTTGTCCCAAGGTTGGGCAAAGGGCTGGGGAAAACCGAGTTAGCAGGGGCCGGCTGAGGTAGAAGTGGGTTGGACGCAGGGCTTAGTAAGCTGCTTATTGCAAAAGCTGGTGAGGACGCCGCCGAGACCGCCGGATTGCTCGCATGGGAGGCACCAGCGCTTGAAGCCACTTTTTCCGAGGACGGGGTGGTGCCCGCCGCCGCCAGGACGTGGACGTGGGGGGAAGAGCCGCTGCTGGGTGGAATGATGGTGTGGCCGGGACTGGTCTGAGGTAGCTGGACCGGGGGTAACTGCTTCGCGCCGCTGATGCTGGCTGATTGGCTGGCGAGGCTCTGTGCTAACCCAGCCGCCGCGGCCAGCTGCTGGGACAAATGGGAGCTCAGTGTGGACAAGGGGTTGGCGGATGTTCGTAAAGTCCCTGGAGACGGGCTGGACGCGGGCGCGTCGGCGCTCTGCGCGGCCAGCAGCAGGATTTGGTGACGGATCTGCTCGATGAGCTGCAGCTGGTGGACCTGCTGCTGCTGCAGCGCCAGCAGCTGCTCCATGAGGGCCGGCACGGCCAGCTTGCCCCCCGCCGCGCCGCCGCCCCGCGCCTCGGGCGAGAACTGCGCCACCGCCACCTTGGTGCTCTGGAGGTTCTCGATGACGACGTTGCTGTTGAGCACGGAGAGGTTGCCCAGTGTCGTCAGGTCCCCGAGTTGAGGTAGAGACGTTGTGATGGCTGAGGTACCTGTGGGGCGCGGCCGCCGCCGCCGCCGCCGCCGCCAGCGGGGCCCCGCCGCGGCTGCCCCCGGAGCCCCGCCGCCGGCCCCCGGGGCCTCCACCTCCATGGCCGCGGCCCCGTCAGGCGCGCGGGGCTCCGCGAGGTCGCGGTGGTCCGCCTGCTCGGTGTCGTTCACCATGTCATTCATCTGTTCCTCGGGTGCTCGGAAGGGGGCTGGGGGACGTTTCAGGTGGGGAGCCTGGGCTTTCATTGACGATTAAAACTAATTGGTTTTTAGTACAGTGTTTCTTGTGGAGCAGAAGATCTGATAACTCAAAGAACTCGGCACAGCACCGGCCGCAGACGTGGGCGTCCTTGTTCTTAGGGGGGCGATTTGGTTGTCCCTTCTCTGTGTTTCCTGCAAACATCAAAAGACTCAGGGTTACGATGGGAGCCAGGACACACGTGGTCACCTATGACTTTAAAAAAAAAAAAAAGAAAAAAAAGAAAGAAAAGAAAAAGAAAATGAAAGAGGTTGATCAATTGTTTTCCACCCGCAAAACTCAAAACTGTTGCCCTTAAAACCAGTCCATATTACCTAAGAACATCTATAATTACATTTTAAGGGTGTTGGAGGAATTCCTATCCATCTGGTCTCTCAGAGAGCCATGGCCTTCAGATAATCCATCAAAATATAAAATACTATGAACTGAAGACATTGGTGCATAATGAAATTCCATAGCTAAGTATTGATTTCCAATATTCTGTACACCTTATTGTCTACTCATCCAGAGAGGGTCCAGCAGCCATTCTGAGGACTTATTAGGTTCCTGAGTTTCTGTCAACCTTATTCATTTTCAACTGATTCAAAGATATCTGTGACAGTTAGTTCTGTCACTAAACTAATTTGTAGTCATTCAGGTTCCAATCAGCTGGTGACAAGGAGAGGGGAGAAATGCGTATCACCAAGCTGAAGACTGACAACTCGAAAATCACCTCCAGCCCCTACCTAGAACCCGAGCCGAGTCTGATCCGTGACAAACACACTTTAGTCACATCTCAGTAACAAATCCTCCAACTGTTTCTCAAGATCCAGTTGACTACAAAAGAGAAAGCAACACACACACACACACACCACACACACACACAATGAAGAGAAACACAATGACCATAATCCGTTACAAGGTCTGCCTGGCATCTATATATCACCCTGTGGCATGTTTATTTTTAAAATTAAAGAATGCAACCCTGGCTATCCCTCCACTAATCAAGGAATATATGCCACCAGGCTCCAAATAGCAACATTATGCCTCTAAATATTTCATCAAAAGTGCTCTTTATATCTATAAGACTGGCACAAGATTTACATTTCTGATTAAACATCAACTCAAAGAAGGATGTGCCGTTAAGTGGAAGTGAAGAAATAATTCTTAGTTTGGAGTTTGGAAGTGCTTTGCAGGTCTCCTTGTCTGAATGCCTTTAAAAAACAGTTTGCTCTTAACTGTTATCAATTGTTTAGCAGATTGTCCTGAACCTTTCATTATAAAAATCCCTTTATTTCATGTTTGTTTCCACTGGTTGCTCAGATTTCTTCTCGCTAAGATCCATTTGTAAATTAAACATAAAAATCTCCAGCTCCAAGCTAACGTTCTATTCGAAGACAGGATGGCGCCCCATTGTTTGCCCAGCATGGGGAACACCAACTTCTGTTGTACAAATGGTGTGTGGTCATCTCCGAAGGCTGCGAAAAAAAAAAAAAAAAAACTGTTTAATTCAAGGATTACCTCCCTGCATGCTTTTCTGCAGAACTGAGTCAGATAATAGTTAGTTTCCATGACTTCCAAATTGAATCTCCCAGAAAAGTTGCAGGGAGGAAAAAAAAAAAAAAAAAGAAAAAGAAAAAGAAAACCTAATTGCAAATATGAATAAATACAAAATCAAATGCTGCTTTTTCGGTAAACTGGAGTCAACTCAAAAGAGCCAGCCATTGGCCTTTTCGTAGTGAACATCAAAAACAAAAACACAAAACAACATACAAAAAAAAAAAAATCCCTTGAGTTTGTTTTGCATTCCAGAAAATATAATTAATACCTAAATGCTAACTTCTAAAAATGCCTCAACTCTATTTGCCTTGAGTGATGTTGAAGTTGATTAAACCCTGGTCAAGTATGCCAAACGTATGCGTGCTTTATTCACTGGGAGTGTTATTTGAGCAGCTAAGTTATACTTAACAAGCGAGCTTTCCTAATACCCATCTTTTAATCTCCACCAGGGTATGGTGCAAAATGCATTAACAGCACCAAACACATCTCAGTCGCAGCAGAAAATACCAGTAAGGATTGTTTTAATTTAATGTTTAATCATCCTAATTGGTACCCGGATTCCTATGTACATTCGAGGTGCTGTTTTAAGCAATTTCTGTCTCTCTCTCTCTGCCTTAAAATAATATAAACAAAATATTAAACGAAATTCGCTAAAGTTATGTTGCTTTACTTGGGACAAAAATAATGTGACAAAAATTCTGTTTAAAGCTTCTTATTTTGACAACCAATTTTAAATGATGCATCCATTTCAGATGCTTATTTTAAACTAGGAAATGCAATTCCTAATATATTCAACAGAAATGTTATTTCTTTCTCTTTGCACATTTCCATATGTAATGGTTATGTTTCCATCTACTTTTACAGCCAATTATGAAGGAACAAAAGCTATTCTGTTTGTTCACACATTTTCAACAAAATGCATTAAAACTATTATGTCAGCATGTTCTATTAAGCTCTGCATTCAGTGGAAAATACTTTTCAACCAGCTCACATTTATCAAAACATAAAGCCACTTTAAAACACAGTTTTGCTTGGTCAGCTGGGCTTAGACAAATAATGACAGATTCAGAACTAAATAACTAGCAAGGGAAATCAGAAAACTGACTTCATCAATTGTACACATTACAATGTAGTTGCTTCAAATATTTAGCACATCTGTGCTCACGATTAAAGGGCATTTTAATTCTTTGTAACTTGCAAACATCTGATATTCTCATAATATAGAGAGAAAATAAAAAGAAGGTTACTTTACAGGGTTTAGCCGATTATTACTTTCCTGTACTCAAATTCTACATTTGTGCTGCTTCGAGACTCACTTGAGAATTTTCAAGTTTTCAACCTGAACCTTTTTATATCTCAGATTGTGCTAACTGGACAGAAAATATAGATGCTTAAAAATAAATGCCTGCTTGCTTCTAAGAAAGAGATCGTGTTTAAAAAGCTGCCCATATTTCAGCTTAGATTTTCACAACATTTTATAATAAGCTGACATTTGATCTCACTGTAGAGTCAACTAATTTAATTTCCTGATGTTTATGAACATACCCCCCTCCAAAAAAATTCCTGGTATCTATTTTGATTTATTTCAAAAGCAGGTGTCGCTACACTGTAATAGTTCTTAACTTTAATTCTATCTGCATTCTGAACAGAATTCCAATGAAACAGCTTTAAAAAAAAAAAAACAAAACATGAGCAATATTTTGAATCTTTAACTACTAAAGGGAATATTTTAAGTAGTAATAAGACACACACTCACACAAACTAAGATGTTCTAATCATTTTTCCAACGGCTACTTTGTATTTCTCTGAATAAACTGTTACATAGGATTGCAACTGGTGACCCATTATAGTAAATACAGTTGCCTTGTTCCCTGTACTCTGGGTGAAAATAATATCCTGGTTCCTTTTCTATACATTTTGCATACAAATTAATTTTGTGATCTGGGTCAGATAGGAAGATTTAAGAAGTAGTGGTTTTCTAAGTATGTACACACAAAAAGATATTTGGAATTTTCTGGGGGTTTGGGGGAAGGGGAAGGGAGGAGTGGTCTTACAGTTCCATCCAATTTATATGAAAATCCCCAAAGTCTTGGTTCTTTTTGTACTATTTAGGTACTTGATGCCCAGTTCAAATCTGTAGTTTTTCATCATCTGAACCAAACACTGCAGAATAGGAGGCAGAAAATTAAAGTGTTCCAGGATATCTGTCTACTGAGAAAACAAAAATAAAACTGTGCCCCACACAGAAAGGTTTAGCCAGCCAGGGGGGAAAAAAAAAAAAAAGCCAAAGCAAAACAAGACAAAACACTACAACCACATTTAGTTTTCTGTTTTGGAGGTTCTCAGAGAGAGTCTTCACCTACCTCCCCTTACCTAAAACAACATTCACATTTTTAATACAACCCCTCGTGATGGTTTTGGAGCCTGTAATTTTCGCAGGCTGTTCCTTTTCGTGGGCCAATTTAGAAAGGCTATCACAAACATTTTTGATTGATTGGTCTTTTATCTTTTATCTTTTTTTTTTTTTTTTACACAGACCTGGGAAAAGCCTGAACCTGACTATCCAGCTTCAGATTCCAAAGAAATTTTCAACACTACAACATATGCTGTGCATATTTTCTGTAATGTCTTAAGTTTCCTCTACGCGATATGCAACCAATGACAAATTTACTGGCACCTTCGCGTTTTCTCAGTGTTCTGGCCCGGATCTGTGTATTCGTCGTGCAAGAATTCATGTGAAATCTTTGAAAAAAAATAACAACACGGACAAGACACTCCTTTTGAAATACTGATAGGAGCCCACCGAAGGTACACGAGAAATGAAAGGGGAACTGCCTTCCCCTTGGATAAATCAAACTGAACACTAGATGGGGTTCCAGTAGCAAGGGCTTGTTCAAAAACTTCTTTGTGGCTTTCCTATTCCAGTGACGCGTAAAAGAGAGACTCCTTAAGGCGAGATCTAACCTTCGACTACATAAACATTGGCAAAGGCACAAGAAACTAAATCCCTGTTGTTTGAGGGTAAAACTGAGCTATGGGAACTACCTGTCAATCTTCCCCTTTGGGGGTCTGGCATCTGAGGGTGACAGGGGAATAAGGTTAGGAAAAGAAGCCAAGCTGATAAGGTGAAACTAAAATAAACTACTAACTTCCTGCTAAGTGACTAGCAAGACTCAATTTGGGGGTCACTGGGAAGATACTGAAGGACATATTATGATCTGGACCTTGTCACCTTTGCATGGGAGGGGGCTAGCAAAGGTTAAAACAGCCCGACACATCTAAGTTTTCTAAAGCCTGGCACACAGACTTTTTTCTTTTGCGGGGGAGGGGTGGCGGTTCTTAGGATAATTTACCGTCTCCTTCGCTGAACTGCTAAATTACTTCAGTTTAGATAATCTAAGAATATTCTGGAAGACATGGCTAGCTGCACCAGGATATGTCTTAGAAAAACTGAATGAAGACTGCAGGAGAAATTTGGTTCTGGTTACTATACAGAGCTCGGCTTTTAACAATTTCAAAAAAAAAAACTTAGAAAACTACTCGTCTACCAATTTCTTCCCCAGATTCCCACTGAGATTTCCACATTAAAAAATGTAGGTTTCTGCCTTCGAAAGGGCTGTTGGTACAGAAAACTTGCTACCTACAAACAGAAAGAAATGAAACAAAGTCCCCCAAGAATTACCTATAAATTGGCACTTGTGCCCATAAACTATGGGAGAGAGCTGATGCAAACGCACAAAACATTCAGCATCACAAATTCACTTTCACATACTCTCTCCCACGTCCAAATATACTTTGCTTATTTCTGTTTTTTTTTTCTTAAACGTTTTAGGATGTATGTACAGCCAGAAGCAAACCCCCAGTTTGTATTTTCTTATTCAGAATCTTTCATTATGCCACAAACTTAAAACAGGCCCGATTAAACATAAATTCTTTCCAACTGCCTTATCTTGCAGGTGTCGGTTTTACCAAAAAAAAAAAAAAAAAAAAAAAAAAAAAAGCAGTTCATTTTAGTTCTCTCTAACCTTTTGGGCCCAGAAACCAACGTGCTGCCATTAAGCTGCTCACAATGAGTAAATTATTTTGGTAAATAATAGAATTTCATTATTAATATAAATAAGAGGAATTTTGATGATACTTTGCATGACAGTGACTGTTTTATCTGCAGCTCATGATGGTTTTATCTTTCTTCCAATATTATTTTTCTCCTCGAAAAAAAAATGAGCACCAAAATACTTGCTTAATAAATGAATGGAGTCTGAATGTGCCATCCATGCTGTTACAGAAATCTTGAGGGAAAAAAACCAACACCAACACACACACACACACACACACACACACACACACACCCCTGAAATCCAAATTTCAAGCAAAGAATCCACATACAAAATCATTAGGCTCTAATATTCCCTTTCCTCAGAATTGTTTTTCTCCGTAAATACTTTTTCCAATGGCAGTCATCTTTCTACAAGTAATTCAAGACTTGTTGAATATCATTTAAGAGAGAAGTCGTATTTGCCATAATCTTGGTTTCAGAAGAAACAGAAAAATCCCCAGATTGATTTTAGGCTGTTTCTGGTATTACAGCTTCACTGAAGTAGAATTAAAACGTGAACATCGTAAGATCAACCCAGCAACCTTCTTTCCTCCAACTTGCTCCCATGAAGTTCTCCGTGGCTGGCTGTTTAGCATGGCTGGGGTTGTCCTTGTACACGCACACACACTCAAACACACACATGCATGGCACCCAGCACAGCAGGCTTGGTTGCCTCAAGCCTGGGGGGTCGTTGTCTCAGGGCTGCTGGAACTGGGGTCCACAAACTTTTTCTAGGTTCCACCCCAGATGTTACAAAATCTGAAATGCTAGCACATGAGAGCATCAAGTAGATCTGATTTGCTATGTCCCATATTTCATTTACCGCATTTTAAGAACATTTCAAGACTTTAAGAAAAAGGAACCATGTTGCTTAAGGTCTGTCTGCTAAAATGTAACAACCTTTTATCTATGCAAATAAGTAAGTAAGTAAGTAAGTAAATAAATAAATAAATAAAACCTCCAAACACAAAAACAAAACAAAAACCAACAACTTCTTGAAGCATGCCGTTGTGTGCAGAGAACCGAGGTGGCTAAATCCGCTGCAGAAAAGGTAGTGACTTTGTGAAGGGAACTTTGAGACATGTCACCAGTGCCCGGTCCCACTTATCTGCCAGTGATTCCCTAATAAAAAGAGCTGGAGTGTGCAAGGCCCTCCTGTAAGTCAGACCTTGAGGAGGATTAGTTGTGTACTAATATTATTACAACACACTAAATCCTGTAACCCTGTTACAGAATCCACCCTCTAGGCAGCTTCTCCCAAACTTATTGTTCAACCATGTAAAAAAAAAAAAAAACCGGTCATAACCTAAAACCATTACTACCAAGGAGAAACAGGGGGTGGGGGGAGGTGGGAAAGGGGCCGGGAGGGGAGTGTTTCCTCCCGCGCCCCGGGCAGTTTACTGCTTCTTAGGACAATGAAGCAGCCTTTGGGAATAAAAAAAGGAAGAAAAAAGAAAGGAAGAAAGTGAAGGAAAGAAAAAAAAGAAAGAAAGAAAGGAAACTTGATTCACTTAATTAACTTACCTCAAAGCTTGAATCAACGAAAAAAAAAAAACCAAGTCTAATAAATAATAATGGTAAGAGGTGGTGAACCCCTTTTATGCTATGGCTTTATGAGAAGCCTGAACTATTAAAAATTCAGGATTTAGAACGCGACAGGAGAAAGGCAAAGATCAGGCAAGCATCGTTTCTCCGCGAAGCCTGAGTCGTCTTTTTCGGGGGGTGGGGGAAAATGTATAAAACCGGTACAGATTTACCAAAAAAAAAAAAAAAAAAAAAGACTAAAAAAACTCTTTCTTCTCCAGTTTGTTTGGCGTTTCCCATATTCATTAACTTTAACAGTATCACGGTGCGGAAGGGCTCACCAGAAACTTTAGGAAAGATGGGTGTGGGGGCGAGGACGCAAGGAACCAGCTGAGAAAACCCGGAAAAATGTTCGCAGCGGCTGCAGCGGCCTGGGGTCCTTTCGCCTCGATTTCCCTCGCGTCCCCGGCTTCGCCTGGGGTGGAAAGCGGGGGTCGGGGGCTCTTTTCAGCGGACTGAGAAGTCGCAGAGACTCTGGGTAAGGCTTGTTGCTTGACAAAGTACTGGGGTGGGGAGCAAATACCGTAAACAATTTTGTCGATCGGTCTCAGTGCTTCCCAGTTTCTTAAGAGGACCCCCACCCCCGGCCCACGCCAGGGGTTCCCTTCCTGACTGCCAGGCGGGGTGTAGGAGCCGGGTCGCTCGGCTTCTCCGCGCCGGCCACTGTGCCCGGCCTCTGCTGGGAAGCAGGCCTCTGGGGAAGGACCGGAGCGCGGGGCCCGCGCGGCCGCAGAGTTCAGTGGACAGAGGTGGCGATCTCAGGGCCGCTCCTGAGCCCCGTAGGGGTCCAGAGCTCCTTCCTTGGTACCCCAAAATGCCTCCGGGGATTGCAGCATCCCGAGAGACCCCGGAGCCGCGGAGACCGCGCCGGGGCCAGCCCCTCGCCTTCACAGGGCCCACGGCAGCCCAAACCCGGCGCCGCTCCCTCGCGGGCGGCGCGGGGCCTGGGAGCTCGGAGCCGAGCCCCTAAACCGAAACACTCTCGAGACAAGGAGGCATTCGAGGTGTCCTCCGTCCGCACCCCGGATCCCCTGCCCGATCTGTCCCACTCGCGGCCGTAACTGCCTCACACAAACTTTGTTCTGGACTTGTTCATTCCCTCCGAGACTCCGCAGTGGTCGCCTGCCTCGGGTTCAGGGGGACCCTGCTCTGGCTGGAGAGCCCCCAGCCCTGGAAGACGACCACGGCGAGTCCCGGGGCTGCGGGGTGCCACGACCCTCGGCGGGCGCATGCCGAATGGAAAGAGTTCTTGGGGCCGGGGTACCACGCGTTGCGAGACAAGGTGCGGGGAGAGACGCGGGCAGCGGGACCTGACGCCGCGACCCCATCCGCCCGCACTGGCTCGCGAGCGGCCGGCTGCCGAGGTCCCTCCCGACCCCGCCGCGACCCCAGCGAGTCAGGCGCGGGCGCCCGGACACCGGTACCCATCTTCTTGCAGCTCTGGACCCCCACAGGCACCCCACGCGGGCGTCGCCGGCCCAGGTGGAGCGTGAGGGGGGAGGCGCGGGGAGCCACCTCCCCACGCTCAGAGTGCAGCGCGGAGCACGGAGCCAACTTCCTCCGCGCCGGCAGCTGGGCCGGGAGGCTGAGGCCCGGCCGGGGCCCCGGGCGCGGCGCGGTGCGCCCCGGGCTCCGCTCCCCGGAAAAGCCGGCCGGCGTGTCCCCTCTCCTTCCCCCGGAGCGCCCACAACTCCGCAAAGATCCTGCCGGGAGCAGTGTGTGTGCTTGTGCTTGCTTGCCCCGGGCCAGCGGGGAGCCCGGCGAAGGCAAATTGAAAATTAAAAAGAAAGAAAGAAAGAAAAATCTCCCAAAAACCAAAACCCGCGCCGAGTCGCCCAGGCGAGCGGGGCCGCGGTGGCGGCGGGCGCGGGGACCCGCCGCGTGTGCGTGGGTCCGGGTGTGCGTGAGTGTGAGCGCGTGTGTGTGTGTGTGTGTGTGAGTGTGTGTGCGTGTGTCCGCGGCGCGGGCCGGAGCACTCACCATCTCGCCGGGGGAGCGAGGCCACTTCGGGGTCGGACTGGAAATGTTGAGGCTTCGCTTGCTTCCTCCGCGACATGCTGGCTCAAACATCAGCTGGGGCAGAATAAAAAATTACTAAAAAAAATCTTCTCAAAATTACGGAAATCGAGCGGCGGCGGCGGCGGCGGCTCCCCCCGCCCGCCGGCCCGCCCGCCCCCTCCCCGGCTCCCCGGCCCCGGGCGCAGCGCGCATGTGTCCTGCTATAATTATGATTATCAATAATGCATTGCGATTAATCATAGAGGGGCTCTTTGAAAGGCGATTGGCACCGGGCCAGCGCTATTCAAACCCGCTCGCCTTAATCAATTAGTTCGTGATTTGCTGCAGACCCCTGTCTCTCCGCGCGCTGGCCCAATAAGCCGGCCGCGGGGCTGGCTCTGCGCGCCGCGCCGCCGACACTCGGTTAACCCTGTTCGCGGCCGCCCGGGACTCCGCGGCCCAGCCGCCGGGGGCCGGCCTCCTCGCCTCGCCTCGCCTCGCGCCCTGGGCGCCCGGCCCCCCCTCCCTCCAGCGTCGCCCCGCCACCACCCCCATCCCAGGCTGGGCCGATCCGAATTAGCATGCCCTCCCCGGAATGAAGCCTCCCGGGCGGGGGGTGGGGCCGGGCGGCGGGGGCTGGAGCCCCGGCTGCGGCGCGCGGCGAACTTCCCAACTCGGGCGCTAGGCGCGCCGGCCCGCGGGGGGAGGGAGTCCCGTGGCGGGATTGGGGAGGGGGGGAGCGCAGGAAGTCCCGTTTCGTGAGTGTTTCTTCGTTTCTTTAAGAGCTACCAGAAAGCAGCCCACCCCCACCCCCATAAAAAAAAAATAAGCGAGTGGGGAAGAGCCAGCCCCACGCCGGTCCGCCTCCCGCCCTCGGCCCGGCCTCCCGCCCGCTCGCCGCCTGGCTCGGCGCTCCTTCGCCCCGAGTTCTCCAGCCCCTGGATCCCGGGCTCGCGGGGGGCGCGGAGAGAGGACCGAGGAAAGGTTTGGGAACGTGATGGGTCTGCGGTTTGGGGGGAGGGGCAGCTCCCCCGCCACCCCGGTCCTCCTCGGAGGGCCCCGATCCTCCAGCCTTCGCTTCCCCCCCTCGCTCCCTTTCTCTACCTCGGACATTCCCAGGACAATTAGGGCTGAAGTTTTCGGGAGAAGCAGCCCCGAGCCCGTGGGATAAGGGGCGGCCCGGCTCCGCCCAGGACCCCTCCCGGACCTCCCCCCCGGCTGCCCCGGTTGGCTACAGGGCGCGTCACTCCGCGGGGAGGCGGCGGCGGCGGTGGCGCCTCCGAGCCCGGGGCGGGCGGAGAGCAGCGACCGGCCTGGGATCCGAGTTCAGCTCCAGCCGGGGGGGAGGGGAGGGGCCGCCGCTTGCCCTGCACGCTGCCACCCGCCCCTGGCCGCGCGAGGCGCGGCCCAGCCCGGCCGGGCCTACAGCGAGGCCAGTCCGCAGGACCCCTGGGCTCCCCGCCCGCGGAGGGGGCCGCGCCGAGCCGGGGGTCGGGGGTGGGGGTCCCTGTCCTTTGCCGTTCGGCCCAGCGGAAGCTTGCAGGCACCTCTCGGGCACTTGCCGAGAGCTGCACCCAAACTTTTCGCTCGAGCGCCATCTCCGTAGGCAGGGAAGCAGCCTCCCTACCCGCGCCCCGGAGCCCCGAATCGGGAGCCCGGGCCCCGCGCTCCCTGCGCTGGGCTGGGGCGCCCGCGAACCTGAGGCTCCGTCCTCGGCTCAGCTTGGCTCTTCCCGCTTCGCGCCTCGGGGTCTCCTCGCTCCAGGGTTCCCGAAGTCCTGCGCCCGAAGGACAAACTAAACTTGGGTTGAGTGATGGGGAGCGGGGGTGGGGGTGCAGATACACAATCCCTGCCCTATCTCGCGATCGGGAAAGGAGAGGGCTCATAAGGACGCCCCAATTCCGGAGCGCCCTGGAGTCTGGGAAGCGGCACGGTCGGTTCGCGCGAAGTGGGCACCAGTCTCCCGAGCGGACTTTCGGGTGCTCCGGTCCCTTACCGCGCTCTCTCAAGTGACTTTTTTTTTCTCTTAGCGTCTTTTTTTAAAAAAAAAACAACTCAATCTCTTGTGTGGGGGCGAATGTTTCTGTTTTCCTCCCGCTGCCCCCCGCCCTAGCTATAACTTTTTCTTTCTTTCTCCCTGTTCGCCCTTTCTTCACCTTTTTCTCTTCTCCCCTTATTTTCCCTCTCTTCTGCCCTCACTCGCTGGCTCGGTCACACACACACACACACACACACACACACACACACACACACACACACACACACACACACACACACCCCCCTCGCTTCGCCTTTCTCCCCAGGTCCTGTTGGTTACAGTAGATTTTGATAAAAAGACAAACGAAGCTATCAGTGGGGCTGATGTTGAAGAATGAAGATAATAATGTTTCCTTAGGTGGTGCTTCAAATGCCATTATTTCTCACTGAATATTTAAAGAGATCCCTCGGCAAAGATGGATCTGCGTGCTCCTGGGGTGCGGGCCGCGCGCTCCCCCCAGACCTCCGGGGAAGCGTGCCAGAGTACGTGCAGCTCCCGCACCCACCTCACCCCGCACACCGGTCGTCGCGGACACACCCGTCCGCACTCCCACAGGTCCACGAACGCGTCCTCGGGCACTTGCACCCTCGTTTCTCTGAATAAGCCCGCGTTGGGAGCCGCCCGCGTCGGTCTCTACCAATCTTGGCGTGTTGAATGTCGGGGCCTCGGGGCACCGCGTGCGGCCAGGAACCCAGCGGAGCTGGCGGTCCAGCAAACGCTTCTTGCCGGGACGCGCCGCTGGCGCCGGGAAGCTCCGGGGGACAGCCTCGCATGTGTTCGTTACTTGCTCTGCGTGTGATTAAGCTTAAGGCGGGGGAGGGGGGAGCTTTTCCTCCCCCTAAACACGAAAACAAACAACCAAACAAATGCGCACGCAAAGCAGCTTCTGGATAGTTAAGTAAAAATGGGCGAGCAGAGAGTAAATTGCGAGGATCCAAACTTTAAGAACTTCTTTCGTTCTTTTGCGTCCTCGACGGCGTCCGGGCGGGCGTTGCGCTCCGCGCGCTGCATCCGCAGCTAATTTCTTGTTTGTTTTCTTTCCCTCTGGGGCCCAGAGAGAGGAGAGGGGAGGTGGGGGGGGGGATGGGAAGAGGGGGATGGTCGGAATGGCGGGGAAAGGAGAATTGGTCTTTATTGTTGATGGCAATACATCAATTACGGGCCATTGTCTCGGGCCCAAGTTCCAAGGGTCGCTAACGCGGGCGCCGGGAAGCCAGGGCGAGGGTTAGGCTTCGCGTGCAGCGAGGCAAAGAAATAACTAAATTCATAAAAAAAAAGGACACGGAGACAGAGTAGGGGTTGGCTTTTACTTTTGTGCGGGTCGAAAGAAGGTGGCGAGTGCGAGTGAGGTGCCGCCTCTGGAGCCCCTGCCCAGCCTCGCTCACTCGCCAGACCAGCGCGCCCTCCGGGGGGTCGTGCGGTGCCAGCCTTGGGTGGGGCAGCTGCTGGGGAAATGGGGAGGAGGGGGACGGGGCTCGGACTTTCTGTTCCCACCAGAGGGCCTGACACTGTGGGGCCGAGCCACGCTAGAGGATTGGGGTGGCCCTTAAGAGACGCAGCGGCCGCGCCAGGGTCGTGACCTCGTGGGGAGACAAGAACCGCATCCGGGGGAGGCATCTGGCGGGTGGTGCAAACTCACATTTTAAGGGCTCGATGCCCGGTTTCTCCCCATACGTCCCTCGGGTTCCCCAAGACCTAGAGCGTCTTTGGTAGGTTGGCGGGGCGAAAGAGCTGTGTCCCCAGGCACAACGGAGTTCCCAGTGCAAGGGGTTCCGAGCCTCTCGGCTTCATGCCGGATCCTGGACAGGGAGGAGGGTGTCGCGCCTCCCCGTTCGGAGGCCTGGTTCTTCCACCCGCAAAAACATCTTATTCTGGCCCAGCCTGACCCGAGGTCTGGGATGGAGCCTGGAATGAGGCCTGGCCTGGGCCCCAGACCCTCCTCTTCGCTCGCGCGTGCGTTGGGCACCCAGGACACGAAGGACGCCCCCATGCGCTCTGCCCGCGCCCCCCTCGCCCCCTCGCCTCAGCTGCCTCTGCCCCCAGCCCCAGGCCCCCGCTGGCCCCTGGCCGAAGCTAGATGGGCAGTAGAGGAGGTTTCGTTTTCTTAAGCCAAGTAAAAAGCAGCGAAAAGGCGACCATGGCGCCCCGGGGGGCAGGGGCGCAGGCACTGCGATGGTATCGACGTTATTGATGGGGAAACGTTCGGCCGGAGCCGCGAGATCAGGTTCCCAGCCACCCCGCCCCCCGCGGAGGGGGAGGGACGGAGTGGGTGGCGGCGGCGTGTGTGTTGGGACCGGGGCACCTGGGTGCACGCGCATTAACCACCAGGTTTATTTGTATTTTTCTTGTCTGAAAGTTTGGGGGGAAGGGAGAAAGAGGAAGGATTGAGGTGCAAGTACCTAGTCCTTAGTACCCTCTCCTAGGATTGGGGCTAGAGTGGTGGGAGGATGGGGTGCGGGGAGGCTAGGAAAAATGACAGAAAGCAGAGACCAAGACCGGGAAGCCCACCTCTAGACTCGGTCCTCGTTCCAAGCCCCGGGACTTCGCTTTCCTGGGAGTTTCAGAAACTCCTTCCTTAACCGACCTGCTGTCGCTCAAATCCTAACCTCTCCTCGGCCTCTGCAGAGGCATGGAACCGGAGGCCCGGGGGCGCAGGCTCGGCGGGTGCCCCCGGGCCCGGTGGAGTCTACGCTGTGCGCCCTCGGCGCACTACCACTCCGCCGGCCAGGTCCCGGCGGCGCAAAGGCGCCCTTTGGTGGGGACTCCGCCGCCCATAGCCGAGGGCTATCTCCAACCCGGCGCCTGGGACCGCGCTGGGACTAGGCGCCCAGGCGCCGGCTCCGGCGGCAAACGCAGCGGTGGCGAGCGGAGGGCGGGCCTGGTGATCAGCTGCTCGCATCCCGGCCGAGGGTCCCACACCGCCTGCCCGCGCAGCGAACTGCCTCTGTCGTCTCTTGCGGGGCCATCCCCAGCGCCGGCGTTTGGAGCCTGACTTCGCTGGCGGCCGCAAGTGCTAACGCCTGCGATTCTTACTTTCCGTCCACGGGCGTCTTGCACTTAAATTCATTGCGCCCCGCACGCAGCCGAGCCTCGCTAAGGGGTGTCTGGGTGTAAAATCCCAAAGGAAGTGTCTCGAGGTAGAGAAAGTGGAAAAAGACTAATCGAATTTACAAAAAGAAAACCTTTGCTTCTTTTTGGTTAAAACCCCTTTGCGGTTGTGTGTGTGTGTGTGTGTGTGTGGTGTGTGTGTGTGTGTGTGTGAGAGAGAGAGAGAGAGAGAGAGAGAGAGAGAGAGAGAGAGAGAGAGAGAGAGAGAAGGAAATTATCCCCATGCAGTACAGTGCCCCTAATTTCTGGAACCCAGTGATAAGTGGGATGTCCAGAAAACCCAGCGAGCTCACGGATTCCCATTTTCAAGCTCAAGAAGTAGTACTTTGGGATCCAGTGAACAGTGATTAGTTCGTGGGTGTCATCTATTGGGAAGAAGGTGAGATCTGTGAAGCCCTGTACTGCTGTGTGCATTTGGGGGTGTGCCTGGGGGGTCTGCTAGGAAACTGATTTTTATTCATGAACTAGATCCCCTCAGATGACCTCCCAATGGGACGTCTAGATAAACTAATGTATCTAGATTTCTTGCAAATTTCTTGCAACAAACTTTAAGAAAATTATGCTCTGCCACTTTCTCTCCCAAAAATATATATATAAAAAAATCTCAGAGATGTGCATCTTGGTTTTATAAAAAGGCTCGTGTGCAGAGAGACCTTGCCTGGGGAAGACTTCCCTTCGTCCACGTGCATGGAGGAAAGCACCTTTTGGTTTCTGTTTGGTAGAATTCAAAATATCCAGGTCTGGTTTCAGAACCTTCTTGGGGTCCAGGCTCCTGTCTGCCTGTCGGCCTTGTGAGCAAGGCCTGTCCCTCCCATTGGTGGTAATTTACAAATCCCACAAGTCTCGGCTGAGCTATGATTTTCATAGGGGCTATTTTAGGTTTCTCTCTACTGAGAAAGTGCTTGCTGTGAGGGAAGAAAGATGTTTCTTCTTGGGCTACAGTTTGAGTCAGAGAACTATAGCTTCCACTCCTCCCCAAAATAAACTTTAATTCATCAATCTTGTGCCATTCAAAACCTTTCAGCTCCATATGTGTGATGAATAAGAAAGGGGGTAAGGGGCTAGCTCCCCCTCTCCCTGTCTCTTTCCCTCCTTATTTCTGGAGAAGCTCAACCGTTTTCTTAATTATCACACTCTAATTTCTTTCTCTGCCACGGTAACACCGCTGCTCTCTTGAACGTGATATCCAGTTTCATGTGGACTTTTAAATGTAAGAACCTCACATGTCCCAGTTCCACATCTGTGACTCCTGCTTCCTTCTGGCTTCTCCAGACAGGAGCCATCCTCTCAGTCACAGTCCCCAAACCATGTATCCCTCCGCACTAAGGTCAGAAACCGGCCCCAACTTTTTCTTCCTCTTCCCGTCCCTAATTCTCATTCTGTCCCAGCTCCATTCCTTCGTCCTGCCCTTGGGCCTCCACCAAAGACTCTTTGACATATTTTGTAGTAAAATCCTGAGAAGCCGTGCTCTGAACTTCACTCAGGCTGGCATGGATGTAACGTTTGCCCAGAACTTGGCTGGAGATTTGCTGTGGCCTTTGCCCAGGGACTGAAGATGGAAAGATGCCAGCAAATCTCTCCTCCAACCAAAACATGATGGTTTCAGGAGAGTTGAGGTGGAGCTCATGTTTTCCAGGTTTGTTTTTATTTTCTCTTTCTTTCCTGGACCCCACAGAACCTCCAGTTTGGGAGAATAGTATGGAGAAAACCTGCTTCTTCTCTCAGCCGCCCCCCCCCCTCAACAATCTGTCTTTTACTGATCTCACATATTTGCCACAGAACAGCTTGATTCTGCATTTCCAACGTGGGCGTTGGAGTCCGACTGTTGGGGTTCACATCCTGGCTCTGTCATTTAACAGTGTCCTGGGAACACCGTCCTAGCCATGCGCCCATATGGGGAGGGGGGTAGCCTTGGTCAAATTCACATCACTACCCTCTGTTTCCTGCGTCATGAAGTGGAGCTCATGGAGAGGCGGCCTAGTGCTCACTCTCCCTCCTCCTAGGCGCGTGACCTCCAGATGTCTCCAAGAGTTTCTTCATCTGGTAAATGGAGATAATAATAGTCCTTATTTCATAGAGCTCTTCAGGGTTAAAAGAGTTGATGTGTATGAAGAATTTAGAATAGTAGCTGGTGTGTAATTAGCACAATATAAGTGTTAACTATTATTGTTGAGGGTTGTCGTGAGCCTCAAACGATAGTTAAAATATCATTATCCATCCATCGCTCATCATCCATCCATCCATCCATCCATCCATCCATCCATCCATCCAATTACTCATACGCTCTGCAGAGTAATGTGCTAGGCATGGGGGTCACAAAAAGCCCTATCGTCCTTTCCTTGTTGGCGGGCAATGAATCACACAGTTTCCTGGGAGTGAGTTCTTGCCTGGCTCAGTGTTGGGGGTGAGTGGAATAGAACAGGAGCAAGGGAAGAAGCAGTGCTCGATCTCAGGGAATTGCCAACATCTTAACAGGAAGTCACAACGAATAAAGAAAACTGAACTAGAGCAAGTCATGCATGAGCCCAAGCCCAATCGTGCATGTGGGTTGTTTGGGCCCTGGAGAGACCGTCTTCATGGTTCTGGAAGGTTCATGAGAGCTGGTGCATGTGTAAATAGCTATTGCTCAGGTACCAGCCTGTATTCACCTGGTTGTTTATTTGGCTCATGTATTTATTTGCTTATTTGTATGTTCTGATTGTGCAGACTCCTTTGAGTTGTGCAGAAAACAAAACAAAACAACAATAAAACAAGTGCTGTTTGTCTCGGGGCCCCTTGAAAGGTGTAAGTGACTTGCAGGGTTTCCTTAGGCCTCACTCTTCTGGCTTTTCCGCCTTCCGGTTTTTGTCAGGTTCCCCCAATTAATCATGGTCATTACAATAGAGCATTCTGTCACCAAATCTGATGTTTGAGATAGAAAAACCTGTCAACCTGTCCTACCCTCCCAGGTGTGTGTGATTCTTCTTTTCTGGGTTCAGACCCGCTAATGGCTGCTGCATGGACCATCTCGCAATTAGTATTAGATCCATATTATGACCAAATGTAATCTAACATTTACTGGCGAATACAAAGTGCTCTTGCGAATACCACTCCCCCCCCCCCATTCCGTGGTTTGGGATTAAAACACATTTTATGGTCCAAATAGAATGAAAGTCTGAGAAAAACTACCTGTTAGCAGTGGAGCTGGGTTAAAGGGAGCGACGAGAGCCCACGTGTACCACTTCCAACGTCACGGCTTCCTTGGGAAGCCTCTGACAGCACACGTAGTTTAAGGCGTCCGCACGTGGCGGGCGAGGTTCCTTCCCTCCCTGGTACTGAGGGAGTAGACTCGATTTACTCTGCCCCTTGATGTCCTTCTCCTCAAAAGTAGTGCACAGGGGGCCTCCAGGGGCTTTGTTTAGAGGCTCTCAGGAGCTTGGCAGTATGTAAATTATGCATCAGTGTCCCCCGTGGTCACGTGGTCACGATCGGAGGGGTTTAAACGTGATTTAGCGTTTCAGATGATTTGTAGGAGCGTAGGAGCCAGCCAGGGCAGTGGGGGGAGCTCAGGCTGGTGTTCTCACCATCGCATTAAAATAGGTTTGCATGTCTTGGCTGCTCCGACCGCTCTCCTCCTGGCTTCTGGATTGATCTATGAGTAGCCCCTCTCAGCGTTGGTGGGTGGCCTCCCAAATGCGTTTACTATATTGGGGAGTGCTGAGGTTTTTCCAAACCAAACGTTTTATAACTTTAAAAAATACAATCCGACCTACAGTGACCTTCTCGCCTTCTCATTCATTCATTCACATGGAAATTCATTAACTGACATTTGTTGCGCACCTACTCCGTGCCGGTTCATATTTTAGGCATGAAGGATATATAACTAACGGTGAATAAGACAGACCAGATCCTTGTTCTTCTCATGAAAGCATATATATACCAAAAAAAAATTTGTTTTTTTTTTTTCACTAAATTCCGAGAAGGCAAGTACTTTAGAGAAGATGAAAGTATGCGCAGTGATGGAGAGTGCCTTGGGTGGGAGCACAGAGTGGAATTTTAGGGGGACCAGGGAAGGGCTCCGAGGAGTTAATGCCTGAGATGTGAGTGAGCAGGTGTCGGCTCTGCCCAGAGTTGGGGACATGAGCATCCCCGGCCAAGGAAGGGCAGGTGCGAAGAATCCTGAGGTGGGAACCGGCTCAAAGAAGTGTGCTCCAGTCTCGCTTTCCCCTTTTCCGCCTCTTCCTTGTTGTTAGATTTTCGGGGGATTTAGGAAAAATTAATTAGGATTAGAAAATTAATTTTTCCTTTTTTCACAATGGTTTCCCAGTGGAATGGAGAAAGTGAATTGTGGACTATCCGTGCAATGGAACACTGCTACTCAGCCCTACAAAGGAATGAGCTATGGATCCTTGCAGTGATGTGGATGGATCCCAAAAGTAGTGTGCCGAGTGGAAGAAGTCAGAATCAAAAAAGCGATCGGTTATCACTACGTGTATAGAAAACCCTAGAAAATGCAAACTCTTCTGGAGTGACAGAAAGCAAGTTAGTGACTTCATGGTTGCCTGCGGGTGGAGTTGGGGGGAAGGAGAGGTGGTTAGGGGCACGAGGAAACATTTGGGTGATAGAAGTGTTTGTTAACTCGGCTGCCGTGACAGCTTCACAGTTATGTGCATATTTCAAAACTGATCAAACTGTATTGTACATATATGTGATTCAGTATACGCCAATTAAATTTCAATGAAGTTGAAAAATTAGGTTTTTCATGTCACAAAATGTCAGAAACAGATGTTATACATAAGGAATTTAAAGAGAAAATAGAAATTGCTGCCGTCACATTTAAATACTTGAACCCTAAAACCTCTTTGGGCCTTGGTCACATTTGATCTGGGGATCAGTAGTGACTTGGGTGCAGATGGGACTGGGGTTGGCTTAGAGCCACCTATGTTGACCCTGGAAAAAACATAAAATTTTTCTTTTGTTTCTGAGTAGTAATGACTCTTTCCATTATTTCGACCCAGAAACAAAAAGTCCTCAGGTTGCCTCTGAGCCACACAGATGTTGCCATTGTTTATGTGGAAAACGTCAGGGCAGGAAGCACCGCCTGCTCAGGTGGTCACACTTCCGTGAGCTTAACAGTTGCCTGGGGTGGGACTTGCTAAACATGCCTATTTCCGAACCACAGCTCAGTATCTGCAGAGTGCGGGCCGGGAATCTGCATTTTGATCAATCAATACCCTGGTGATACTGCAGTGGACTCCGAACATGTGTTCCAAGGACCTCGTTTTGAGAAGCACTCATGCAGCCGAGCGGAGGCGGGCAGTGGCGGGCCTTCCTCCAGCAGCACGGGCTGACGTCTCTCTGCAGGCCAAGTTTAAGACCAGACATCGAACTGAATGATGCCTGCGGTGGCTCCTTTGCTTCAGCAGGAGACCCTGTTCAATTTCCACAGAGAAGTAGCCCCTAAAGGGCTTAGGGAGCTCCCAGATTCTTTAGGAAGCCCAGAGAGTCAGCCCAGCCTGTTGAGATTCGGTCAGCAGAATAGCTCTCGAGGAGACATCATTATTGCCATTGGAGGCAGAGCCGCTACCGGTGCCACAGAAACTGGGCACTGTGGCTTCTGGCGTTGGCTGTAGAGCTCATTCCTGACCCCGCCTGGCAGAGCGGGTTCTTTACAGGCCCTGTCTCCGGAGTCGAAATCTTGCTGGGGGGCATTTACATAGCTGCAAGGGAGTCTGGGAAGATGGACGTCTGGCATTTTCAGCTTCTGTCTCAGGGCCGATGTAAGACTCACATACTGGGGAGTTTCCTGAGCGAGGTGAACCAGCAGCATGTACACTGTCCCCGCAGACTCGCAGCCCCATCCATCTGGGACTCCCATGGCTGTCTCCTTGTTTTTCTGAGCATCGCATGCAGAAGGGATGGTAGCGGGCTTACTTCCAGGCATCTATGACAGCGAGGTCCCTCAGCGGCCCCCTGGAATGTTCTCAGAAAAAAGGAGGGAGGGCAACCTGCTGCTTAGTGAACACTTGCCAGGGCTGGGGCTCGGGCCTGAGCACAGCACACACGTTGCCTCCATGAAGTCCCCCAGGAGTTCTGTGAGGCGTTTCTATTCCCCCGATTTATTTATTTTTTTATTTTATTTTATTTTATTTTATTTTATTTATTTTATTTTATTTTATTTTCCCCGATTTTATAGATGAGAAACTGAAGCTCTTGAGTAATTTCCCTGGAATCACAGAATTTTGGAGGTGCTGATGCTTGAACCAGGTTTCATGGTATCTTTATGAGAAAACAGAACTAAGCTAATGGAACTAAATAATAACAAAATCATTTTCAATTTAGGACGTCCAGGCGAGGAGGGGACTTGGGGTAGGACTTCGGAGATAATCTGGACCTCTGTTTTAATTTTAAATGGTAGGAAGGTAGAGTTGAAGATGGAGATTCATTAATGTCATGGGAGCTGTGGTAGCATTGCATATTTGCATGGGGGCGTCTTTCAATGCCTCTGATTTGAGCTGTTGAAACTGAGGGAGAGCTTTGAGCAAAGCAAATCCACCCTAGTGAACAAAACTGTCTCCGACTCTAGATGAGGTCGTGACTGAACCCCACAGTCACTCTGACTGGCTCCCTAGTCCCAGTCCCGCCTGCAGGATGAGTCAGTAGTTAAGACAGGCAGATGCCTCTGCTGCTTTCATTTGCCCTGACGATTGTAGTCGAAAAAGTGAAAAGTATGAAAAGTTGCAACGTAGAAAGATCCAGGACTTGGGAAAAGGATGTCTGTGTTAAAACCTCGCTCTGGTTGTGAGTGGCAGAGTTTCCCCCAAGTCTGGTAAGCTGGTGGAGCTTCACTTTCCTCCATCGGTGTAGTCACCTGTCCGGGGGAGAGGGGAGGGGACAGCAGACTGTAAGCTGCACGTGGGCAGGACACACGGTAGGCATCCGGGTACATGTCTGTTGAATGAATATGGCGAGGGAAGGGCTGTCGCGATGCGTCCGTGCATGCCCTAAAATGCTGACAGACGCTAGCAGTCTTGTGTGGTTAAGACAGGGCAGCGTCCCAAACACTAGTGCACACAGAACTAACCTGGGGTCTGGTTCAAATGCAGATTCTGAATCGGAGGTCAGGGGTGGGTCCAAGCTTCCGAATTTCTAACAAGCTCCCAGGTGACACAAATGCGGCAGGTCACGGACCACTCTTTGTGTAGTGAGGGTGTAAATAAGTGGCCAGCAAATGTACAGGTCATGCCGGGGGGGGAGTGGGGTGTGGGTGGGGCCACCTGGACCTGTGATCCTCCAGTAGGAGTGTGGCTCTGTTCTCCAGCTCATCCTGTGTCTAGACAGCCCCCTGGTCTGTCACCACGCCCACGAAGGGACACAAAGCACACGCTCTGTCTCATGCAGCAGCTCTTGCAGCCTGGCCATCATGTCTCGCATTTGCCATGTTGGGTGAAACTGATGGCTCTGGCTGCCCGTTACTCTAAGTCGCCAGCATGTGACACTGGCATTAATGACCACTAATACTTATGAGCCTCGGCACAAACTGGACATGTGATAGGCACTCCACAAAAGGTAGCTGATGATGATGGTGATGATGATGATGATGGTGGTGGTGATGATGATGATGGTGATGGTGGTGATGGTGATGATGATGGTGGTGATGTGATGATAATGGTGATGATGATGGAAGTGATGGTGGTGGTGGTGATGATGATGGTGATGATGGTGGTGATGGTGATGGTGATGATGGTGGTGATGGTGATGGTGATGATGGTGGTGATGGTGATGGTGATGATGGTGATGGTGATGATAATGATAATAATGATGGTGATGATGGTGATGGTGATGATAATGGTGATGGTGATGTGGTGATGGTGATGATGATGATGATGATGGTGATGATGATGATAATGGTGAAATGGCGATGACTATTTTAAGACACCTTTTCACACCTCTTTCTTCTCTTGGCAACTCGATGACATGGGTGTTAGTTGTTGTTTGGGCTCTGGAGCGTCTGTCTGTAGGTCCTGGACATACCTGGCTCACTCCCAGCTCCACACCTTTGCTGGGAGCGGTGGTTTCCTCTTGGGGGATATTTCTGCCCACAAGGACAAAAATGTCTAAAACCAATTTTGGTTGTCATGACAACCATGACTCAATGGGAGTGCCACTGGCACCTAGAGAGTAGAGACTGCAGATGCCACCAAACATTCTACAGTGCACAGCAAAGGCCCCCCATCGGCAAATAGTTGCAGGACCCAATGTCACGGTCATCTCAGCGGAGGCTGCGAAACCCTGGCTTAGGCTGTTTCTCCTGTAGAGAACGCCGTCCTCGGTTTACTGTGACCATTCCACAGGCCTCTGACCTGAGGAACGGAAGCATGTCATTATGTTATTTTCCTAACTCTGAAGACGGCTGTGAGAGCCTCCCCGCCTCGCCCCTGTCACACCCCCGCCTTTTACAGCAAGGATGTCGGGTGGGGTGTTTGTTTTCACATCCACTGTGGGGGGAAGAAGGGGGCAGAGGGCACCGGCGGGTGTGTGCCTGTGTCATCTATGTCAACTTAGACCCCAGAGGGACTTAGGCCACTGCTGCCCTCGCACCCCACCTCCCTTCCCCATCCCCTTGCTGTGACCAGGTCAGGAGCCTGCCCAGCATAAGGAGGCAGAATGCTTAGCCCTGCCTCGGTTGCAACATCCAGATGTTTTTCTTTTTGTTGTTTTGTTTTGTGTTTTTTTCCTTTGGAAGGCAGAAGAAGAAGGAGAAGGAGAGGGAAAAAATAAAAAAGCACGTTAGGCAACTAGCTTGGCAGAATATGTCTTTTCCTCTCCAGAACATGAGGCGGGCTGATGTGCTGTGGCCTCCCTGGAGTTTTCATTTGGCAAGCCTCTCAGCAGCACGCGGGGCTCTGTGACGGCCTCTCTGGACTCCTGCGGCCGGCCCGGTGAGATCCGCTCCCTCCACTCAACACGCAGGGGTCGGGCGTGGGGATCCGGGGAGGAGGTCTGGCCAGCGCCCGCCAGCCAGAGAAAACCTGTGGCGTAGCCCAAGGACACGGCCCCTGGGAAGGGAGAGGGCAGGCGGCAGGCGGACGGGGTGGTCCTCCTGGAGGTGCTTCTTTGCGCGAGCTCGTGTGGGGGATGCTTCTCGGAGAGGGGCGGCGGCAGGCAGGCCTGAGGTGAGGCGAGCCGCGGTTCAGTCTCCGGCTGCCTCTGACTGCTCCTGTGACAGGTGCCGCCAGCGTCCGGCCTGAGAGATGGCTGCGCTGCAGGCCCCTCCGTGAACGCATCTTATCGATCCGCTGTGCCCCTGCCTCCCCCCCCCCCTGGAGAGAGACAAAAGCAGTGCAAAACGTCAGGGCCGCCGTGCAGCCCCAGCCGTGTGGTACCAGGGGCGGCGGCCGCCCCCCGGGGTGACCGCGTCCATGGCGGTCGCCACGCTGCTCCCCTCCGCACCACCATCCCGTGCCCCCCACCCCCCTTCGCAGTGACGACGCAAAGCCCGCTTGCAGAAAGATGCGTACGTACCTCTCCTGACGCTGTTCCCTCGTGGAAAACGGCGTGGCTGTGATTCACTTTCCCCCCACTGACACCTTGGACCTTCGTTAAATAGGACCGAAAACAATCAATCTGGGGCAGAACGCCTAGGACCCCATTCATAAATCATCCTTTTCTTAAGCTCCCCAGCACTGGTGTGTGTGGGCGGGGGGGGGGGGTGTCACAGCCCAGAGCCTGCGGGCCACACTTGCAGGAGAGAGTGTGTACACCAGCCCTCTGACTGCACACGTGACATGGAATTGGCCATGATCAATACATTTCCATAAGCACGGAGGGGACATTTTTATGGCTTGTACATAAGCATTTGTAACGTGAGGAGATGGGGTCCGCCACCAGCCCCAACCGGGGCATCGGACGCACCTTCCACACACGGCCTTGAAGGCGCTCTGGGAGAACTTCTGCTCTGTGGCCGCAGAGCAAGGGCTTCTGGGAGCACAGCAGGCTGAGGCCAGAGAGAGCGGGTGCTCGTGCGCGTGGGAAGAGGTTCTTCCCGGGCCGAAGGGGGTCGCTGCGCGGTTAAGCCCCTGGCCGAACCTGGTGGCGAACTGTGGCTCTATCACTTGGTAGCTTGGTGACCTTGGGCAGGTCACTTGGGTTCTCTCAGCATCCGTTATGAATGATGGCAGTCGTACCTGGCCTCATAAGGTTGTCGTCAGGATGACATGGACCGATGTGTATACACTGTGTATAGCCTGTCCCTGGGGTTTGATGACGGACAGCGCACTAAATGTGCGGGAGAAGATGCTGTTGACGATGATGGTGTTGACGGCGATGACCCCGTGGTGTCTGGGATGTGCTGGATTACGACATACGGCCACACGCCTTGCTATCTGACTCGTAGCTGTCACGTAGGAAGCGGGTTCAACCACGTGAGAGTGAGCTCGGTGGCCGAGGCCAGGCAGAATGTGTCCCCGTGATGACTGCTTGCACTCCTGAGCTGCTCCTGGGTCTTGGACCCCTGCCCTGGACCCCTTGTCCCCTCACTGCTCTGTCTTCCTCATGCTGCCCATGGGCTCGGTGTCCCAGCACTGCAAAGTGCTTGCTCACATCAGGGCTGGCAACCCACGGTGAAGAAGGAGAATTTGTTGCCAAAATTGTCACTCAGCGTTCTTGTTTGTTTGCTGTGACTTTGGGGTGGTCCACGCCTCCATTCCGTAGTGTTCAGCGAGTGATGTCAGTTCGTTCGTGGCGAACATGGCAAGCGGGGGACCCGAGGCGGCCAGGGCCTGAGTGCAGGGTGGGACGTTGCCAAGTCGGCAACTAGGAGTCTGTGTACCCTTTTTGCTCAATTAAAACGCTGTGTTTACCTCGGATCATCGCGGTCTGGGGGCCATCTGAGCCCGTCGCAGTCTCGAGAGCAGACGTGTACCGAGCCAGACGGTCAGCGGCGTGCTGTACAAGTGCGATTTCAGCTGCGTTCACAGCAGCCTCACAAAGGGGGCCCTTTCAGCGGGCGGCCTTCTTGGCTGCAAGCGACCGCAGCAGCCATCGTGCTGTTCGGGAAGGAGGGAGTGTTTTGGAAGGACGCTGGGGCTTCCGATGTGACTGGTAGCTGTTGTGACGTGGAAGCATCTTCGGTCTCTGTCAGGAGGCGGAATACAGGCTGCGATCAGGGGCAAGGACCCGGTACGCCTAGAGGGCCAGGTGGCAGGAGGGCTGTTCCGTGTGTCACCTCTGCTGCTCCAAGCAACATAACGCCCCGTCTTCTCCACGAGGTGACATCGCTCGATCCGGATCTGCTGAGCGTGTACCCAGACCCGCCCTGGGGCAGGAAAAAAAGGTCTTGTCTGCTGAGCAGCAATGATGCCAGGCAGCTTATCTTTCATGAAGAGTACATTCCAGCGGGGGATCCCCCGAAGGCGTTTTCAATGGGGGAGAGCTGGGTTCTGGGTGGCCCAGATCGGCAGATGACCACCACAGGAAACTCCTGTCCGCGCTGTACAGAGCAATTACCCGAGGCTCAGGAGGGCTGGCCGGCTTACCCAGTGTGTCACAGGCATCCAGTGGCAGAGCTGGACCTGCTCTCTGATTCTCCTTCTCCCGACATTAGCTCTTATTCGCTGTCCTTGAAGACTGCATGGGTCAGGGACTGTCACATGATACGAACGATGCTCTCCTAATCTCTAGCATGAAGAAAACACTTTTGTTTATAAGCCACGAGTTTGTGTGTAGCTTCAAGAGAACCTAAAAAAAAAAAAAACACTAAAAAACAAAAAACAAACAAAACAAAACCTCTGAGGCCTGGCCTGGGGTTCCTTCCGCTTTCCTTTCCAGACTTGTCTTGCCCCATCTGCCCTTGGCAGCCTCGCTCCAGCCGGCCCCAGCCAGCCTCAGCCAGGCCCGCCCCTCCCTGGTTCTCAAACTCAGCCCCTTCTGCTTCTAAACACGGACCACCTCGCGTACTTGCCAAAAGGCTCTCCCCTCGGCCCTCGCGGGGCTGGCTCACGCTTCGTGGGGGGCTCGGCTCAGAGGCCCTTCCCCAGGGGGCCTGCCCTGTCTGAGTTGGGCTCAGCCAGTCTGTTTTCTGATCGTCGTGGCCTTTAGCATAACTGCCCCTCCTCTGCCTCTCGCTGAATGCAAGCTGCATTGGACTAGGTCTGGTGGACAGTAGGACCTCAAGGAATATTTGGTGAAGGAAAGAAAAGAAAGAAAGAATGAATAACTCTCGATGAGACACACCCGGGAACACAGAGTAATCACCTGAGGGTGTTTTCAGTTCACAAGGGCCCTTTCCAGTGAGAACCCCACCCCCTTTTGGTTGGTGGTGGTGAGGGTGGTGTTTGTGAAATTGATACTCTCCTCTCCTGTTGTTCCTTGCCTCTCCAGTTCTTCGCCATTCTGCCTGAGTAATATTTTTGTCGTGGAAATGTGGAGTAAATAGCACCACTTAGGGTGCCTGGGTTCAAGGTCAAGTTCAGTGCATCCTGGCCATTGGACCTGAGGCGGGTCTCTTAATGCCTCTAGGCTCAGTACAATGCGGGTCATTAAACTCCATTCGGGCTCCTTTATACAGTTGTGGAGAGTCAGGTAGGAGAGAACTTAGGAGCATGCCATGGATGTCAATTCACACACTTAACACGCGTAAGCTGTTGACCCTGTTGACCCGGAAGCCGCATTCGTAACACAGGGCCACAGCCCTCCCAAGGAAGGAGCAGGGGCTTGGGCAGAAGTCCACGGTGGGAGCAGGCAATCACGGAGACACCTTAAGGTCCCTAAAGGCTCGCTGAGCCTCAGGGTCTAAAAGAGGCCCTGGCGATTTGCATAATGATTTGCATAATACCCTTTGCAAGTCCTGTGAGGCAGGAGGGGAGAAGGGATCATGACCCACCGTACTCCTTCCTACAAACCATCGCTGGCCTCTTTACCTTCATATCCTCCCTGCTGGAGAAAAGGGGGCTGGGCTCCTCCTGGGGGCCCCCCTGCTGCCATCCCCGCTTTCTGGTGGTGTGGACGGGGTTGACTCAGACCTCAGGTGCCACGCGCTCTGATGGATGGCAGGCCTTCAGCGTGACAGCTTTCACAGTTGAAACCATTAGAGGTTATTCTCCTTTTAATTCTTTGTGGTTGTTCTCGCTCCTTCCTTAGAGAAACCTCTGATTTTCACTTGCGAGACGCTTGGCTGCCCTTGTCATACGCTGCAAGGCGATTTCAGTTCTCCGATGCCAAAGAGCCTTTTCTGCTAATCAAAACACAGCTGCAGAGGCCCGCGTGAGCTGCTAATGGGCACCCCAGCTCGGGGGCTACGTCTGTCTGTACCTGGGAAAATAGATATAATTAGGAGAACAGATATCATATGCATATGCAAATGCAGCAGGTAAAAATGACTAGCAACGAGACGCAGCTTGACTTTGCCAAATGCCGTCAGACCAGCCGCGTGGCTCAGGCAGAGGCCCACGCTGTTGCCCCCACGCCGCCCCCAGGACCAGCTCCGGTGCCCTCTCTCCGTCCCTCTCCTCCCCGGTGCTGGACCCCTCCTGCAAGTTAGTTTTCTTTTTCCCGTAAAAATAGATCCCCCTCGTTTTTTCTTTCTTTCTGTAAAAAAATTTTAATTTTTAGGCGAGGCAACCCTTGGTTGACCTCACAGATTGCAAGGACCTCGTCAGCGTAGATCCCTTTTTCTTCTTCTTCTTCTTCTTATTTTTTACGCCTACAGCAACCAGTCTTCCTAGGTGGTCTCCCATCCACGTACTAACCAGGCTCGCCCCTGCTTAGCTTCCACGATCAGACGGGATCGGGCACGTTCGGGGTGGCGTGGCCCCTTGGACCCCCTCATTTTCTGAAGAAGCTCTTCCAATAGCCCCAGATCTTACGAGGCTGCAGGGGCCCCAGCATCTGAGAGGTAAGCAAGGGACAGAGGGGCAAGGAGAGAACGAACACGATCCGTGTTTTACCTTTAGTAACGGTTTTGTCCCCAGAGTGGACAGCACGTTGACCCCAGAGGACCTGACAGATCGTTAAGCCCACGTGTCTTCATCTGAAGATCGTCACCCTCGGAGGGGGCTTGGAAGCTCAATGGCGCTGTCGGAGGCCGGGGCTCCAGGGGTGTGTCTGCCTCCTCCCAGTGTTGTGAGCTCGGGCACGTGACGTACCGCCCTGTGCCTGGCTCCCTCACCCTAAAGTGGGCATAACGACAGCACCTACCTCAAAGGGCCTGGCCAGCCCTTAGCTCTCGGACGATGTTATCCCTTGTGACGGGTCCGCGGGAAGGCGAAGAGCGTCAAGGCCCAGGCCTGGTGTCCTCGTCTAGCTGTACCATTCCATCTATGCGCCCTTGGGTGAATCGTTTCTCCTCTCTGAGCCTCAGTCTCCTGATCTGTAAAAGGGGCTAATAATGCCTGCTTTCCTGGGCTGCTAGAAGGACCAGACAGACAGCAGAGGAGCATCACAGTGTTGCGTTAACAGTGAATAACAGATGCTGGTTTCGTCTGCGGAGTAATGGTGTCTGCACCTTTGGGGACCCCCCGAGTCTGATGTGACAAGAGAGCCTCATTTGTGAAACTCTGGGTCTGACCGGGTTGGAAGGGGTCCCCGAGCCCATGCAGTCCATCAGAAGGGCTATGAAACTGTGCGGGCACACAACCCGCTCACGCCTACCAGGCTGTGCAGGACTCATGCGGGCATCCAACTCCACCAACCCGTGCGGGTCGCGTGGGGACATCCGGCTTTGTGGCTGGGGTTGGGACCTAGACCTTTTGCATTTTTGGATTCTCTGTACGTAACACAGTGCCCAGTGTGTTGTAGACGCTCAAGAAATGTTGGTTGCCTGAATCAGTGGATGCCCAGGGGCTGAATTACACTGCGAACTTCTTCTCTGCCCTGTGGGTATAGACAGCTGTCACGGCCCTGGTCCCTCTAGCGACGGTGAGGATGACACTTGTGCAGTGCACAGGGACTTTGCAGTCAAAAGCACGTTGACATCTCAGTTCTGCCACATACTAGCAGTGACCTTGTTTGAACTTCAGTTTGGGAAAACGTGCTAAACTTCGGTTTGCCTCATCTGTAAGTGGGGATAAAAACAAGACCTCCTCGACGAGGTTTAAACCTGTGTGTGCCAGTGTCTGGCGTATACGGAAAACGAAGGTAGTAGAATCGAAACGGGCCTCCCTGT
This sequence comes from Eonycteris spelaea, assembly GCA_003508835.1. NCBI lineage: Eukaryota > Metazoa > Chordata > Mammalia > Chiroptera > Pteropodidae > Eonycteris > Eonycteris spelaea. The sequence continues at coordinate 5,005,317 of PUFA01000071.1, read as the reverse complement.
CCCTGCCCCTTCACCCTCCTCCGCAGATCCTGGGGCTGTTTCACACCCAGTTCAGTCCCGAACCCCACAAGTGAGTCTGATCCTTTATCGAATCGTGGCATTGATGTGTTTTTTTATTTCGTTGAAGGCATCGCTCTTTGTCCAATAGTGTAAGTCTTAAATAAGCATCTAACCCACCTATCAGAGATGACGGAAGTCATTTCTGCACAAAAGATGATCTCACGCGATCATGTTTCCATCGTTGTCTGGGGCCCCCGTAGTTGGCCAGTCTCCGCAGCTACTTAAATGATGACATTAGTCCTGATCCTGTGCGAAATGACGAGTTCCTCAGGGTAGGCTTAGTTTTAATAGTGCGTGTCAGCAGCAAATGGCTTGGAAGACCCAGAGGACAAAGCACAGCGCGGGCTCTCGCTGAAGCGATGGTATGGATATATTTAATATCTCTGTTAAAACCCTTTTAGGCGCCACGGTGATATTGAACGAGATAGTTAGACGCATGCAGGCGAACCCCTCGGGTTTATGGGGCACGATGCAGTGTGCATCACAGAAACCTTTTGAGATCGTTCAGAGTCAAATCTGAGCTTCGAAAATCTTTGGCAGACATTTGACTCTGGTAGTAAGATACTCTGAAACAAGCTGGGAGAATAAAATCTCTTCCTTTATTTATTTTATTTTATTTTATTTTTTTTTGGTAAGTCGACCGATAAGTTCGCTGCGCTGTTAAAACGTTTAATCACTTGCCTCCAGCAAACAGCAACCTTCCACCTGAAGTCACCATTTATTAGAGCGCCGAGAACATCCTGGCTGTTTACCCAAAAGGTGACCAGGGGTCCTTAGAGGCAAAACAAACCACAGCTCAGAATCACAGATGAAAGGATTGAAAACAAAAAATCAGTTTGGAGGTGACCTCAGGGAGCATCATATACAACCGTCACCACTTTCCTATTCCAGATGCACAGGTTCAGTTGTAGCATTGTCACGGGTCTGGCCTGAGCTGAGAAGGGGGCCAGGCCTGCACCAGGGAGGGGACACGGGGCAGCAGGGGACACGGATGCTTGCTAGGGACATGTACCTTCCAAGAAGGGGCGGTCCTCTCCGCCCCAGGGGTGTGGTCAGAGAAGCCCAGACCGGAAGAGCAATGAACAGATTGGGGGTTCAGTGGACTCTGCTGCTGTCAACGTCCACTCCGTCTGGTTTCATAGGTGTGGCCCTCGGTCCAGCCTTTCTTCCTTAACCCGAGGCCAAGTGAGTTTGGTAGCGGGGGATGTCTCGAGGCGGGGAGAGCCATTAACTGTGGACACTGCAGGCAGCTTGGGTTGTCCTCGTTGGCACAACCCCGTGGACCTCATGCTTGGCCGGCCACAAAGGTAACTCCCTCCGGGAGCCAGCCATCCAGAACCGTCCCTCGGAGGGCACCCGGACATAGCACACCAACTGGGAACGATCTCCTCTAAAAGTTGATGCATAAAGAAATGGAGAATTCCCTGCGTACCGTCCTGGATTCTTGGCTACGTACATAGCGAAAATGCCTTTAGAGTTTCTGAGAATCGTATTTCAAACCGGGTTCTAAGTAATAACGGGTGTTCAGGCCAGAAACGGGTAGCTCCGAATTTGGTAAAGGGACAGGCATCATGGCAGACACATCATCCAGATCCACCTCCCCATGGGCACGGGTGGAGGCTGAGGTCTGACAAAGGGGTGGGACTCCCTCAAGGTGACAGGTGCCCTGACTTTCCATGCAAGGATCCCCCGAAACCACACACACACACTCACTCACACACACACACACACACACACACACACACACACACACTGTACTTAGCTGTCTTATCATGACAGTTCTCCATGTTGAAGTTACAAAGATCAAAACAGGTCCAGAGAGCCCTGGAGGGCGCTCGTGGTAGCACACCTGCCTCAGCTCCCGCTTTCTCCTGGGCACATGTTCGCGTTGCATGTTCCTGCCCGCCGTGAAGTTCGGCGAGACCATGGACTTGCGTTGGTCAGTGGGACGTAAGTAAGCTTGGGTGTGTCAGCTCCGCGGGGCAGTGTTAAGAGTTAGTGTGTGTTCCCCATTCTCCTCCCGCACCCCGGCATTCACAGGCCCTGGGCCGACGAGGGAGTGTGTGCTAAGGTGGGGCCTCCTTTGCCTTGAGCCTCTGAGTCATTCCCGTGATTGGAGCAGCCCCTCCCCGCCCCCTGCCCCGTGTCCACCTCTAGCAAACAGCGTGAGTGAGAAATAAGCTTTTGTTATATTAATTCACCAAGATCTTGCAGGTTGGTTTTTTTTTTTTTTAACCATAGTAAACCTAGCTTAACCTAATTGATATCGGTAGGGTGTTATTGTCACCACTTTCCAGATGAAAAATCAGGCACAGAGAGGTTGAGAAACTTACTCAAGATCATACAGCTCATTTGTGGCAGACCTTGCTGAATGGCTGTGTCCCAGAATATGGGGACTCCAGTAAACCAAAGATGTTCGTCCCACCTAGAGGCAGCTCCTCGGCTCTAGCTGGTGGCTGTAAACGAGGAATATGGGCCAGTCATTGCCAGATCTTCTGATATTTTTTTTAAAAAGGAGGCCGTAAATCCAGAGTTTTAAAGTCAAATCCCAGTTCTTATACGCAGGTATTTTCTTTTCTCGAAGACTGGGAGGCCAAACTGTCAGTGCACTGCTAGATTTGGTTGGCCAGTTTGAGACCTGACAACATCCAACGTCCCATCAGACAGACAGACAAAACCCTGAAACTTCAGGCTGGTGACTGGTATGTGCTAAGTGACGTAGTCAGGGATGTAAGGGGAGGGGCGGAGTAGGTGCGTGCAGAGGCTGCGGTCTGTGGGAAGGCTCTGGGGTGGTGGTGGTGGGGAGGGGCAGTGGATTTGGCACGAGGGACTGCAGGCGTGAAGATGTCCAGTGCCCAGAGAGGTTTCATGCCGCAAGACAGAGGGCTTGGGGTGTGGCTGGGGACAGAGTCACATTCATTTTTAAGGATGAATCACGTAGAAGATGTTTTGCTAGGATTCTCGGAAGCTTTATACGAGGCTGTCAGCCTTACACACAAATGGAGTTGGAGCTTGAGCCGTGGGGGTTTGAACGGTGAGGGGTATCATTATGGGGGATTTTCTTTTTTTCAGTCAATAGAGTCGGCTTTTCGTATCCACTGCGTTTCCCATTCACAGAGTCTCCACATGGGAATGTGGAATTTGGAGATGTGAAAGGCCAACTTGAGTCAAAAGTCTCAGGTGGCTTTTTGACTTCGCAGGGGGCGGCACCCCTAAGCCCCGCATTGTTAAGGGGTTACACTGCGCCTCCAGGAAACACTCGTTATTCCACGTGACATGGTGACCCTGTCACCACGAGTATGTGGGATGGACCAGGACGTGTCTGAGTGCCACTGAGTCGCAGAGAGGAGGCGCTGTCTGCCACACGGCAGGGCTCCTTGGAACCTTGAGGTCGGCTCGGACCCCAGGGAGGCCGCTCTTCGAGACACCCCTGCTGGGGGGGGGGTTCCCTCCGCCTGTCTCCGCTTTGTCTGTGAGGCTCAGCTCATCCTCCAGAGCCGTTAAGGAAGTTATGGCTACACGACTCTTAACACTAAGGTTCCGACGAAGAACGTCACGGTCAGATGAGACTCGAGTTTCCAGAAGATCTGACCTCGTGCAATAAGAGGAGGTTCTTAAAGCATCCAGAGGAGTCTGGATTGCCCTAAGAAGACACCATCTGTGGAAATAGACTCTCGTAGGCAATGGCGCTGAGAAAGCAGAGCTGCCCCAGGAAGCGAGGCCTTTTCCTGCAGGGCTTCCCGAGGCCTTCAAAGGCCACCAGCCCTGTGCACCTCCAGGGCGTCCGCATGGCACCCTGCATGGCTGGCGAATCTTTTTGTTTGCGTTCGTTTGCTTTTGGAATCTCTCGGGAAAGAATGCGAGAGAGATCATTCTATGAGACATGCTGTCTACGTTTTCATTCGCGGCTTCTCTCCTCACCTCTCAGGGTCCGAGTCTCTTTCCTTCCAGGTTTCTTTTAAGAGCGCAGTTTTCTCTTTTCAAGAAATGATTCATTTCTACTCATCCATTAGTTAAAAACAAAACAAAACAAAACAGTCGGCGGCCCGGGGGAGGCGGGGGGCGGTCACTGCCCGTCCATCCCTGGGTCTCCTTGTCCTCCGCTCAGGAGTTACTTTCACAGTTGGAATTCGCAGCCCAGGGGAGGCACTCTAAGGCCCCAGGACAAAGAGCCTTGGGAGGTGGCCTGACTCTAAGGAAAACACTCATTCCGCCCGGGGACATGTCCTGAGGTGGGAGGAGGAAAAGGAAGAGGAGAGAGGATCCCCCAGCAGTTGACCAAGAGGGGCCTCTTTTATGGCCTTCCTGTTTATGGCTGAGGAGTAAACAGCCTGGGAGCCAGGTCTTCTCCCCCACAGCAGCTGCAGCGGGGTGCGGGCTGGCTGGGGACCCTCTCTTTCTGGGTGGCAATGGGCCAGGAATCTGCCAGGCATAAGAGTCTTGGGGGACATTTTTTTTGGAAACGGCATCTTGGGGGCACTTTGTCTTCACCTTGCGCCATCTGCTTCACCACACCGGTGGTTCTGCTCCTCGGAGGGGGGGGGACAGAGGGGGATCTGTGTGCACAGACTCAGGGTTCAGGGCCCAGCTGTGTGGCTTTGGCTGAGCCCTGTGCGTCTCTGAGCCTCACTTGCGGTGATGAGCAGGAGGCACTGGAGAGGATGGGACGCTGGGCCTGAGAGCGGCACTTACAAGTTGCCTGGCCTGTGGCATGTGTCCGCACGTGATCACCGCCACAGTTATTATTTCAACTGTCCTCCCCCCCCCCCACTAAGTCCCCGGGGCCCCGGCAGGCGGCGGAGGGCTGTGGGTAGGGGCGGGGGCCGGGCCCACCTCTGAGAGGTTTCCTGGCCTGGGCCCAGGTGGCAGCTCCTTCTCCCTGGGCAGGAACCTGGAGCACTTTGCCTCCTGAGAGGCCTGGGCTGTGATGGACGAGAAGGTGCCTGGACGAAGATGGAGAGCCGGGCCGGGGGGCGCACACACCGGATCGATAAGCTGTAATTATCAGGGATGGTGTCTGCGGGAGGGGGGAGTCCTGCGGACAGAGAGAGACAGCGGAGGGGGCGGGGAGATGCCAGGCAGACGGGACAGCTCTCGCACAAACGCACCTTCTGAGGGGTGCGAGCCGCGTGCGTGCGGGATGAGCCACTGCGGACCTGTGACGTGCATCCCGGCCTGTCCTTACGGGGGGTCCCGCCTTGGTGGGCGGCACAGGGGGAGCCCCGAGTGGGAGCAGCTCACCCTGCAGGCCCAGCACCCAGGCCTCCGCCCACGCGGGTCGGCTTCGTCAATTCCAGGAGTCCGGATGTACCGTCGGTAAAGAAGGCCGTGTTACCTCTTTGGGGCAGGGATGAAACGTTCTCATGTCCGCGGACGCCGTCAAATCGATCGATTTGGTTGGGCTGAGACGGCAAAACGATACGGATGGCACTATGTTAGGTTAGACCTGCTTCTCGCGTCACCAGGGGCTTCGTCGTCCCCCAACTGAATGCGCGTGTCCCGGGCCCACCATCATGGGGCTTTCGATTCGGTGCTCCTGGAACCTGTTCGTATGATGCCATCACCAGGACTTACAGGCCGAAGCCCCGATTGTCCACTGGCCGTTCGCGAGCCCCGCCGCGTTGCATGTCCCTCAGAGCTTCCCAAAGCCCCCTTTCAAAGCTGCCTTCTCCCTGATCCTGACACTGGTGATGTTGGGGGGTCTCACCCCGGAAAAGGCCAGTACATCCGTGTGTGTGTACTCGGCCCTCCATCCGTCCCCTTGCGTCTGGTAACCGTCACCGCACGAAACTGGCATTGATCGAGGTCCTCTGGGGTTCACGTGTCCCCTAAATGTATCGGCGAGGTCCTCGTAGGAGGAATGCTTTTGTGACACTCAGATAAGTCGAGTCACCCCGTTTGTTTTTAAATAATATTTTTGAAAGCCAACGTAAAAGCAAACCTGTTTTACACTGGGCTTTCCTGTGAGCCTAGCACGGGCTAAGGACTGACAAGCAGTATCTCTGTCGCCTGCCTGATCTCGAGGGTACCAGTGGCTATGTGTTCCCTCATTTACGGACGGAGGCGCTGGAAGGAAGCATCGCCTCCCTGTCACGGAGCTCACAGGTAGCGGAGCCTGGCGGATGCTCAGGCATCTCGTCAGAATTGCACTGTGAAGCACGAGGTCATCGCCACCTGTCCTGGTGAGGAAACCAAGGTCCCAGCAGGTTAACTGCCGAGGCCTCACGGCTCACTGTGGCCGTGACCAGAGTAGGTTAGAGCAGGTCCCTTTGTCCCTGAGGAGGGGAAGACGGATGCACAGCAAACCCCATCCTGCATGGGGGTGCTCCGGCATCGGCTTCACACTTCCTGTCGCCTGTCCAGCCCCATCGCCTCAAAGTATGTACAACGCTCCTTCTCCTGTTCCAGGTGATGCATTTGATGAGGAGGTCAGCCTCCTGCCCCTCGGGTGGGGACCCACGTAGCTGCCCAGGTTCCCTGGAAGTCCAAAGGCAGGAGCGCTGGGCCTGGTGGGGACCAACTGGGCTGTCTCCACTGGACTCACTTCGGATTCTGTCTTTTCTCTCTGGGCGGCACCATCTGGAAAGGTCCCTGTCATCTATCTGGGAGTGGAAAGAAGCACGCTTCATGAGCCCACTTGGCTGGGTGAGCGAGGGACCCTTGGTGGAGAGACTTTTCCTGGCTTTTGGCTGGTTCGTTCCACACACAGGTGGGCACATGCCCCTGAAACCGTTTGCCTTGTGGGGGACAGTGATGGGAGGAAGGGAGGACCGGGCACACAGGGGCTTGGGGTTTCTCTCTACTCATTGAGCACAACCTCGGCCTTTGGGAGGGAGAATGTGATTCCTACTTTGTTTCTTCTCTCTCTCTCTCTTTCTTTCTTTTCTTTTCTTTCTTTTTTTTTTGTTATTTCAAGTTGACTCTGTAACCTCAGGCGAAGTGCAACAGGGAGCTTCCCTTTATCCTTTTCCTTTTGTTTTGTGCTGGTTTAAATCCTATAAAATTGTTGCACAGTTTACTTTGGATACAATGAAGCCAGAAATGAGAGACATAAATCACCTTCCATTCTGAGCCTGAAGAATCTGTGATTCTTCCCTTTCTCAACTCTATGTGCAGTTTTCATTTAGTAACTTATTTTTCTAACTTGATAAGATATCACTACAGAAAGGGTGGTTAAACAGAAACATGGTGTGTGTGTGTGTGTGTGTGTGTGTGTGTGTGTGTGTGTGTGTTTCACTTAAAAGAGAGAGTATAACACGGATTGATATTCTGTTAATTCTGCTTGGCAAACACCACCCCAGGGGTTATTTGCAAGCATCGGTGTGGCTATTTCTAGTTTTTTAAAACTTCCAACACAAATCCTGGTCATTCTTCAGAGGCATTCAGGAATACACATGTGAGACTTCACGAAAGACTTACACATGTATGGGATTTGAAGCAGTTTTTCTTTAAATGAAAGGAAAATTTAAGTTGCGTTAAGCGGAATAAATTTTTCCTGCAAATTCAGCCCGTTCGTTTCAGTTCTACTTGGGGAAGAAGGGCTATCTGTGCAACGCCAAGCAGAGGAATCATGTTCATTAGATGTTTTCTTACTCACTTCAGATGAAGGGAGAAGTCTTGAAGCTCTAGGAGAATAAAAATGTCTGGGGGGAAAAAAACAGTGCAAATGATGGCTTCTGTCTATATTTTCTCCAACCTCGATTTTTCTCTTCTCCACCAGGCATGTCGGACCTTCCCCCACCGTCCCCATCCCTGACGTCTCTACAGAGCAAGGACATACGCCCGCTTGCTGGGAGTCCCACAGGTGCCTGGGGGTTTGTTAGAGAGAGGAGGATGGTATGGGGGAGCAGAACTGAGAGCTGGGCTTAAGCCAGGGGCCACCATGACACGGGGAAGACGGGCCTGGAGGTACCACTTGCCAAAAGGCTTTGCTTTCTTCTAAAAATATATTAATTTGATGTCAGCCGTTCACGGAGGCAGGCAGGAAAGGCACGGCAGGACCAATATCAGTAGCTCCGCGAAAGGTGCCGCAGCCTGGGTGGGCTTCTGATTGGACTACTTCTTTTCCCTCTCTCCTTACTACGGCAGAAATACGTGCATTAGAAAGACTCTGCTTCCCGATTGTAGTTGTTTCTCCCGCCTCAAGGTTTTGAATTTGCGGGGATGCTCAGAACTATACATCCATGCACACACACAGGACACAGCACGCTCTTCTCACTGGGTGACCACGGGCTCCTCTGCGTCTTCCCCAAAGCACTGCTGTGCTCTGTCTCCCCTGAGGAGGTACATCCGGGTGGCCCTGATACCACATGAAGGCTTCAAGCCCTTCCCAATTCCAAAACGTCTCCATCCCACGCCCCCGGGTTTCTCGCTGTCTGTCAGCATGGACCAAACGCGCCCTTTGCGGCTGATTTATGGCTGCGTAGGGAAAACTCCACCGAGGATATAAAACACAGTGTCCCACACCTGCGCCTGAAATCACACGTTATCGGTGACTGTAAGTGCGTTTTATAACCCCGGCGCCAAATCGAAATCAAGGTGATTTGCGCATCAATCTCCCGGATAAAATCAGGGCATGCTCTGTTGCAGTTTGACCTTCCTGGCGCCTTTGGAGGGTCCGACTTTTCTAAGTCCCTTTGGACAATTACCCAGGGACAGTTGGAGAATGCAGTGATAATGGCCAGAGCTGGGATTACCAGCTGTATCAAAAGGCTTAACTCTTGAGCCCCAGAGAAAAAGCCCTAGGAGGAGGGAGCATGGTCGCTAAGAGACTCAGGTGCGGGCAGAGGGTGGGGAGTCCTGTTCTCTCAGGCTGCATCCCCGGACCTCAAAGAGCAAGAAAGCAAAACTCTGAATTGTACAAAAAGCTGGCAGAAAACAGTCTCCAAAATAAGGCCTGATTTATAATCCCAAGAGCTCAAGGGACTGAATGTGAGAGAAGTCATTACGTTTCTAAAATGAGCGGAAGAGTAGTGACAGGAACGAGATCAGGGGCATGCATCCTGCCGCTACCCAGAGCGGGTTCTTTGTTGATTTTTACAGAAAATGGTCAGAGGCCTCCTGACAGCTCTGACTGTCTCCTTTGGTAAAGTTCAGATCTTAACCCAACATTTTGACGGATACCTTCACAGGAGCCTAGCAGGGTTAAAGAAAGATATTTTGAACAGATTCGTGGAAATTATAGATTTTTAGAACCTGAAGCCTCTTTAGTGATGGTCAGAGGGTGTAGTTAGGATAAATATTTTAAAGTCTGGGTTTTTATGCCTATAATCTGAGCTTCTCAACTTATATTTAGCCCAAACTTCTTTTGAAAGTAATTTCATCTCTTCTGATTCTGTGTCCTTCCAGGGGCCAAGGCAGGAAGCTCAGATGACTCTTCCAATAGTAGAGCCTGTTTTACAAATCCCTTTAAGATATGCTAATGTACATGGGCTGATTATTAAGATAAATGCCTTGTGTTGGAAACTGGAGTTAATTATAATATATATAATTAGCCACTGGTCAGCCTAGAAGTTATAATTTATTGTTCCCTAATTTGCATTTATTATCGAAGATATTTAATTTAAAGAAATTACCAAAAAAAAAAAAAAAAACCAACCAAAAAAACCTGATTTGGGTGGTTATGGAGATGGTGGGCATTTGGGAAACTTCAAAACTCTCTTTCCCCCACCCAAACTTTTCTAAGCCCATTATATACAATTTCAGGAAATAACACATTAACATTAGGAGATGAATTGTGCTTGTTGATTAAAAAATGGCAAGGCCATTTTTGTAGGAGAAGGAGATGTGGTTTTCTCTTTTGGACCCTGATTTTTGGAACAGCAGGTAAGCTTGCGAGATAAGAGGGTCCGGGAGTTTGCGTGACGGGGAAGCCCACTGTGTCCTGTTGGGCAGGGGCGGGGGGAGGGGATAAAGTAAAATATTGGATGTGTTTCCTTTCAGGTAATAATTTCTTCTGGATAGTGACAAAGAGTCCAGCAGTTTGTGACGGATGAAGCTTTTGTGTAAAAGGAGATTCTGGTGCCTTTTCATAAAGAATGTTTCTGTCACGCCTCACTGGCCTTTCAGACCTATTGTTGCTGTGTTCCTTTATCTGACGCCCGCTCTGTCCCTACTCTGGGCCCCCTCAGCCACACAGGAGCCACTTCCGGGTGTCCCTTGGCCCCTGAAGTAATTGGCACAAGGAGCCAGCCCTCCGTCCTCCGGAGACCCTCCTTTTAATACAGGTAGCCAGTTTGACTCCCAGCGAGTGAGTCTGAAACGTGCCTTCAGGAGAAGTGACCTCACGGGGACGTCAGAATTTCCCTCCTTGAGATGAAGGGATCCTGCCAGGCTCCTGCTGGCAAGAACGCGCCTTTCAGGTTTCTGAGCTGGTGGCGATCACCCGGAGCCACTTGGGCAACGGTTTAGAGCTCGCTGAATGCTGAGGTCAGCATGCCACTCTCCCAACTGTGTCTGCGGAGGTCAGAAACGGGATGTTTTGGCTTCACGGCTGTTTCGTTAAGAGCACGGTCAGATCGGGTGAGGCTGGAGTCTTTCTTCCTGTGGACCTAAAGTCTGTCCTCTTACTGAAAGGGAAGTTGGGGTGAGGATGGGGGAAAGCTTTGAGGAAAAGACCGCAAGCTGCCCTTGAACTCCTGAACAGTGCAAAGCAGCATGGGGACACCGCCTGTCATTTTTGCAAAGGGCCCCGGGCTCGCCCTCTGCTCGGGAGGCCGTAGCCTGCGGTGGCGTTTCAAGGGGTGGGGGCGTGGACTGCAGAACTTAAAAACGAGCGCCAGCTCCAAGCCACCCAAAGCAGCCATCCTGATGTTGGTGACGCAGCATGATGAGGCTGCCAGAGAGGGTGGGCTTTGGTGATATGCACGTCGACTCTGATCGGGGTGAGTGCCAGGCCCTGGCCCATCTCCAGGTTGGGGCACCCACAGCCCAGTCCCTGAGAGTGTTGGCCGCCACTGGCTCAGAGCTGTCACCTTCCCTGAAGGGTCACACCCGTGCTGCCCTGAGCAGCCACGGCCAGGGCATGGCTGGCCCCAGCAGAAGACAGGCCTCAGGGACGGACAAGTCACCATTCAGAGACCACACCTCCACAGGCCAAGCTTAGACCTCGCTCCGGACCCCAGCCTTGCTCAGCCTGGACCCCACATCTTTCTTCTTCCCCCCCCCCCCCTTGAGCACGCCTTCAGCAAACCCTGCACAGTCAGACTGCAGTCGTAGGCTGTGCTTTGAGGGATTCTCCCTGAGTCGTTTGACTTCCGGTCAGCACGCTCTGCGGGGAAGGCTCGCTGGGCCTCCCATGTCCCCAAGCTCGCCTCCAACGCAAAAGCGTCCATTTGTCTCATTCCTCCTTCTTTGCCCGCAGATGCAAGACGTGCGCCCAATGTGGCTTCGGACTTCTCAGGTGTATTTGATGTCATCTGCGGGCCGGTGGAGTTCCAGGACGCTGTGTCCCCTGGAGGGTGTTAGAAGCCCTTTCTCAGGGGCTCTGTTCCAAGGCCCTGACCAGCCTCTGGGAGGCAGGACAACATGGGTTTTGTGACCCAACAGACCTGGGTGGAGTCCAGACTGCCATCTACTTCCTGTGCCATACCAGACAAAGGACTATGCCCAATGCCTCTCGCCCCGCTGGCGAGCTGCGGAGCCGGCGTTGAACCCAGGCGCCCCGTTCTGGAGCCCGGGCCGTCAGCCACTGTCCTAATGCAGGGGGTCAATGGACCCACGGTGCTGAGCACCGTCCCTGGCTGCTCAGGGCATGGTGGCGATGAAGAGGATGATGATGACGATGACCACAAGAACCTTTGCACATCCAGATAACAAAGGGCAGGAGACCAACCAAAATTCCACTAAGCTCTTCCCCCGCAGCTCTTATGATGAGAAAAAAAGGACAAAAACAAAACAAAACAAAAACAAAACAAAACAAACAAACAGAACCGCAGGTTCCCGGAATGAGCACCAGTCAGACTCCACCCTCCTGAGACGCTGACTTCGGTGAGGCCATTTGTCTGCGCCTCGGTGTGCTCATTTGTAAAATGGGCAGAAAGGTGAGGGTTGTGTGAAAAGAGACCCGGGTACAAACGCTCAGCCCGGCACCTGGCGGGCAGCTCCGCCCCTCACGGGGCGTCTCCCAGGGCGACATGGCCAGCGTAGCCCGGGAGAATTCCTGGGATCCCAGGCGCCGCGGCGGGTCGGTGCTCCGACGAGGTCTTGCCGTCTCCTTGACTCTGTCGTAACAATTCCTCTGCGTCCCGGGGTGCCCTGCCCTTTCCAGGGCCTGTTTCATTATCCTGGCAGTGAGCTCCCCCATGAAGGGCCGAGAAGGGTTGAGAGGTCACTTCGTATTCCTTCTCGCTGCATTCCCAGTGCCCAGCACGGTGCCTAGCGCGTAGTAAACGTTCAATAAATATTGTTGAGAAGCCGAACCTTAGCCGCAGTTGGGGCTGGCTGGGGCAGGAACAGGCACTCGTTGGTTGCCAAGAGGCCTTAAAGGATGTCTTTTCTCTGCTCTGGGACTTTGGAAACACCACCTGACCCCCCATGACTTCATTCATCTAGCTTGCAGTCACATCAGCTCTACCTACAGGGGTGGGGTAGGGCCAGGCGAAACTGACTGGCTCTTAGAAATGTAAAAGCTGTGAAATTGACTTGAAAAGAACCTTTGAAGGGAATTTAGCTAGTCCTAGAATTTACAGTAGAAAATGTTTTTAGAAAACATGCTGCAATTTTTGTCTTCTCTTAGAAATTTAAAGGTGCCTTTCGAAATAAACTCCAGGATTAAGAAGTCAAAACGGAACTAATCAACGATTTAGAAATGAACCGCGCCATGTACCAGAAACCTGTGGGATGTGGCTCAATTAGTACTCGGAGAACAATTTATAGCTGTAACGGATTTATCAAAACATCAAATTGAAAATACAGTTTCTGAACATTTGACTCAAGAAGCTGGAAAACAAACACTATCACCAATACCAACACACACACACACACACACACACACACACAGAAAACATTTTCGACTAATTTTTTTTTTCCATTGAAAAGTCTTACGACAGTGGGATATGTTATACCAGGAGATTTTCTGGAAGTGGTCGCCATTTGATACATTTTCCACGAATCAATAATTTGTAATTACATACTGCCCTATGCAGAGTGTGAAGCTTTCTAAAGGATGTGGCTGTTCCGCCGTAGCCAATCATGCTTTATTTTGTCCAGACCCTTTTGGGAAGAGGGTCAGAGGAAGAAGATGAACGGGATTGTGGGGAGAGCAGAGGGCTCGCCCTTGACCACACGAAGAAGCATCTTTCTGGGTGATGCAAATCGTACAGTGTGGTAGCAGCATCGATATGGACATGGAGCCCTGAGTGTGGGAGGGCTCCCCACCCCTCCCAGCCGCCAGCGGGGATTTCCACGGATGCAGATGGAGGTAGAAGGGGGACCAGAGCGCTGGCTTCCTTTTCTAGTTCTATTTGAAAACTGTTTGAAAATTAGCCTTACGACTCATAGGGGACCAGATTCTCAGCTCCCTGAGCACAGCATCCAAACAGGATGCTGGCGACGGAGGGTCAGTGGAAAATCCTATCTGGGTAAAATGACAGTGCTTATCTATCTTAGCCTGTTCGGGCCGCTGTAACAAAATAACACAGACCCAGAGGCTTATGAACAATCGGTGTATATTTCTCATAGTTCTGGAGGCTGGAAAATCTGAGGTCAGGGCAGGCACTCGCCTGGTTAGCAGAGGCGCCTCTTTTGGGGACCAGCCTCATTGTTGTCCCCTCTGGGGTCTCTTTCGTGAGGGCACTCATCCCACTCAGGAGGACTCCACCCTCATGACCTGATCACCTCCCAGAGGCCCCGCCTCCTGAGATGAGAGTTCAACACGTGAATTTTGGGAGAACACAGCCTTCAGCCATAGTACTGCCTCGTAGGCAGTGATAAACATCCATGAGGAAATTGTGTAAAGCGTTTAGATTAATGCCTGGTTCACACCCAAACTCAAACCTAGACGGGAGCTATATGTGACTATATGCCCCTTTCGTGCCGAATTTCTCATTTGGAAAACAGAACAAACCATAACCATCATATTCTCCGTGGGAAGGGGGTTTAAATACCGAAGGTCGAGTCATATGAAAGAGTCAATGTTTGATCATTTTTGACCCACGCAACCAGCAATTTCACACGGGTCGGCCTGGTGAAACGTGGGATGGCGATTCATGTCTATAGAGCCTCGCAGCTGATTATAAATATGGTTTGTTACTTTATTCCCTCTCCATTCTCTCTTTCCACGGCGAAAGCACACCTCAGAAAAGGGACAGGGCTGGAACTCTGGGTTTTTCTCTCCCCCCACCCCCCGCCCCCATCTTTGTTTTATTTTGTACTTCTCCCTCCCTCCGCCAACAAACCCATAACGATATTTCACAGTGCTCGGTAAGGGCGGCTCTGTTAATCACAAATGTCCCATAGAAGTGAGTAGATTCGCTATTTTCTGTGTTAAGTTGTTAATTGATTTGATAATTGCCTGGGAGACACACAGACACACACATATGCAAAACAATGTCAGGTCACAGACTTTTCTCTCGACAGTAAGATGAAGATGTTTTAGTTATTGGAACTCAGATGTCACCTAGAAGAATAAGAGGAGGGAATGGGAAAAAAAAAGAAAAAGAAAAAGAGGGGAATGGAGCCAGCGCGGCGGGGTTGGGGGGGGGCGAGTCATCCCTCTTGGTTATCAAGCGAAATGACTCCCCAAATATGACAATAAATCACCACAGGAATCAATCAGACGGGAGGCCACTGCTCCATGCTGATAATGCATCAATCAATATTTAATGTTTACACTTTAATTAATCTACACATGGGAAGCATTCTTTCAGTGACAAAAAACAAAGGGATGAGAAATAAAACACCTTTTATATCAAGGAGCGGGAGTGTGCTGCCTATCTGGGTGGCTTTGATTGGACCTGTCATTGATCACCTTGGTCCTCGACAGCCTCCGAGTCACATTTGGATATAAAGCCAGTGTGGGGGAGGGGACTGGAGGTGTCACAATCCGGCAGGGAGGGTTGTGACTTCCTCAGAACTGCTGTGGAGTATAGATTCTGTGAAGGCAGAACAAAGCCAGGGTAAATATTGGATTCTAAACGTTGATGACATCTTCTCCTCAGAAAAGATTTCTGTCTGCAGATAGTGATCTATAACTCTGGGGGAGGCCGGGTGAGCAGGAAAGACATTTTCCTTCTGTTTTGAAGAATCCAACTGTCGTCTCGGACACACGAATTCCAGTCTCCTCCACTAGGACTGGTTTATAACATTCGTAGCTCATCAGCATGATTCCTACCAAGCATTTAAAAATATCCATGCCCCGCATTCATTATAATTTGCACCCAGCTGCACTTGAATCTATTTCAGCTGTGGTTGACTAGTTGACCTACTATACTCTATTTTGTAGACATTTAATCAAACATATATTGCATTTGGTTTTGCAGGTTTCTTTTGATATTTTTAAGCTAACGCCTTTTGTTTAGGGTCTCAAACATTTTGTGGGCTCTCGAAAAGCTCAAAAGCTATAAATATGTGTAGGATTTCTATTTGAGGAAATGGCTTGATGGATGATGCTGGATTTTGATCCCCTGAAACCATGAAGCTTTCCAATTGGGGAGCATAGCAGTGAGGTGAGGATAATCGAGTTAAAAATGCCAGGAGTCTTGGTTGGGGTTCCCCAGAAGTAGATTCAAGATAAGGATTGGAGAGCAAGTGTTTTATTAACGGGGAAGCCATATTTATCCACCAGCTCTCTGTCTGCTGTTAATCAAGGGCTCCTTCCAGGGGTTCATGGCCCACTACGCCCCACTCCCAAGGTTCGAGAAATTGCACAGAAGCAGATCTGCTCAAGAAGACTTCAGCTTCCAGAGTTAAATGGTGACAGGATGTGGGCGCACACCAACTGTGACTGCTCCTCCAGGACAAATAAGTCATAACTGACATTGATTCGGATAATAATTGAGCAAAGTCAATCTTTGTATGACGCAGCTCTTCTGTATATATTTACAAACTCTACTGCTTAACCCAAGAACTGGACTGCACCCCATCTTCCCGGCCCAGGTAGCATCATCATATGTGAACGGCTTCTTTTGTAGAATACATACTACAATTGTCAAGTGCTTACTAGATTGATTTAAGTTTTTCCCACTTTTGCGTTTAAACTACACGCCTCCCTCCACTCTGAGTTCCTTTGCGGTTTACTAAATTTAGTTCCCCTTTATCTGTCATGGGCCTAAACGTATTTCTAATTGGTCGAATAGTATTTAACTTCCAAAAACTCTTTTTCCAGGAAGCAGGTCCAACCTGTGTCTCTCTTTGAGTTTTCAAGAGTCTGTTATGAGGTTCTGTGAGTGCAGGTAACAGAGACAGGTCTTCATGAACTTAAGCAACAGGAGGGAATTGTGGGAGGGCTACTGGCCAGACTCAGAGCATCTCTGCTGATCTCAGTCAAGACCCTTATGGCCAAACTCCAGACACCTGTCTCTGTGCATCTCTACTCAGGAATTAGCATTCTAGGAAAGACCCTTTAATTGGCTTTGGTTAGATTTTCTTCTTACTTTATGTCCAAGACTGAATGAGATGTCCGAAGCTGTCACCCCCCCACCCCCCCAAAAAAACTAGACCCGGCAGAAGGCGAAAAGGAACACTGAGCTGACAAAAGCGCGAGAAGCCGTGGTATCCACCACAGTCTTGTTTTTATACCATTTCATACGAAAAAAAGGATTTAAGTGGACACACATGTGTGGCTCCTCTCCTGTTTTTTTTCTTTTTGGTTTTAAATTTCTATTCATTTATTTCCACTCTGATCTTAACTGTGTCCTTCCTCTGTTTCCTCCGTGGTTTGTTTGTTCTTCTTTTTCTAATTCCTTTAGGTGTAGTGTTTATTTATTTGGGATTTCTCTTGTTTCATAAGGTAGGCTTGCATAGCTAGGAACTTCCCTCTTAAAACTGCTTTAGCTGCATCTCATACGCCTTGAAAAGTTGTGTTTTCATTTTCATTTTCATTTGTTTCAGGTAGGTTTTCATTTTTTGATTTCTTCTTTGATCTGTTGGTTGTTTAGAAGCAGGTTGTTTAGTCTCCACATATTTGTGGGGTTTTTTCCAGTTTTCTTCCTGTAATTGATTTCTAGTTTCATGCCATTGTGGTTGGAAGAGACACTTGATATGATTTTAATCTTCTTGAATTGATTGAGGCTTATTTTGTGGCCTAATATGTGACCTATCCTGGAGAATGTTGCATGAAAAACATGTGAAAGATAGTTTACAGGTGTAAACATTTTGCAATTTTTAGATGAAACGCTCTAAAGGAGTCTCTTAAGCCAATCTCTAAGAGAATTTTAAGGCCATTATTTCATTATTAATTTTCTGTCAGGATGATTTATCCATTGATGTGAATGGATATTAAAATCCCTACTATTATTGTAATTAATGAAATAAAATAAAATCCCTACTATTATTGTATTACTGTAGATTTCTTCTTTATGTTCATTAATAATTGCTTTATATATTTAGGTGCTCCTACGTTGGGTGCGTAGGTATTTATGATTGTTATATCCTCTGCTTGGATTGACCCCTTTATGATTATGTAATGTCCTTGTTTGTCTTTTTAATTTTTTTGTTTTAAAGTCTATTTTGTCTGATATAAGTATTGCTACTGTAGCTTTCTTTTCATTTCAATTTGCATCTGATATCTTTTTCCATCACTTCACATGCAGCCTGTATGTGTTTTTCAATTTTAAAGTGAGTCTTTTGCAAGCAGTATATAGATAGTTCAGGTTTTTAATCCATTCAGCCGCCCTATGTCTTTTTAATTAAGTGGATAAATAAATAAAATCAATATTTAAATTAAATACATTATATAAATAAATTAAATAACATGAAAAATTGTTTTAAATAAATTAAATGAAGCATTTAATCCATTTACAATTGAAGTATTATTGATAAGTTTGGACTTATTGCCATTTTATTAATTGGTTTTAGGTGTGCTTATAGTTATCCTTTGCTTTTTTCTTTTTCTCTTGAACCTTTTCCTTGTGGTTTTCTACTTTTCTCTCATGTTTTATTTCGGTGCCTTTCTTTTTGTTATTTGTATATCTTTTGTAGGTTTTTCGTTTGTGGGTACCTCGAGATTTATCGACGCCATTCTTTATCTATAGCATTATATTTTAAGCTGGTAGACGTGTAAGTTCAAGTATATTCTACAAGGACTATGTTTTCACTGCCCCCTCCACGCTTTAGGATTTCGATGTCACATTGTAGATCTCTTTGTGTCATATATCTCCTGACTGCTTATTGTCGCTTGCGTTGAGTTTGATACTTTTTCTTTTCCGCGTAGTAGCTTTTTAAATGTCCGATTTGCTGTATTTAGTGAATATTTGGCTTTACCTATGGAATTTTTCCCTCATATTTTCTTATTTCTTATTTATGGCCTTTCCTTTTCTACTTTAAGAGAATCGTTTAACTTTTTTTTTTTGTAAAGCCAGTTTAATGGTGATACAGTTCTTAGTGTTTTGCTTGTCTGGGAAACTCTCGATCTCTCCTTCAATTTGGGATGATGACCTTGCTGGGTATACCAGGGTTCTTTCTTCCGAACGTTAAAGCTGTCCTGCCCCTCCCTTCTGGCCTGCAGTGGTGCTGCTGAGAAATCAGCCGATAGCCAACAGGGGTTCCTTCGTATGCGACTCGTTTTCCTTTTGCTTCCTTCGAGATCATCTCTTCATCTTTAACTTTCGCCATTTTAACGATGGTGTGTCTTGGTGCGGGTCTCCTCGGGTGCATCTTGTTTGGAAGCATTTGTGCTTCCTGGGCCTGGATGTCTGTTTTCTTTCCCAGATAGGGAAGTTTTCAGCCATTATTTCTTTAAATAAAGGTTCTGGTCCTTTCTCTTTTTCTTCTCCTTCCGGGATCCCTATAATGTGACCGCTGGAGCATTTGATGTCCCCGAGGCCCCTTAAGCCATCCTCAGGTTTTTGAGTTCTTTTTCCTTTCTGCCGTTCTGATTGGTTGATTTGCGCTAGTCTGGCTTCCGGGTCCCGGGGTCGTTTTTCTGTGTTCGCTCATCTGCTGTTGTTCCTTCTCATGTGTTTATTGTTTTGCGTATTGTATTCTTCAGGTCTGCTTGGTTCTTTCTTATACTTTCTAACTCTGTTGAAGTTCCCCCAAATCCCTCTATTCCACAGTCAAGTTAGGTGAGGATCCTCATAACCGGTTCTTCGAATTCTTTATCAGGTAAATTACTTATTTCTGTTTGCTTAGAGGTTTTTTTTGGGGGGGGGGCTGGGAATTTTTCTTATTCCTTCATCTGAGAACATGCTTTCTTTCTTTTTTCTTTTTTTCATTTTGACTTTCCATATTTGTTATATGGATTAGACAAAATAGCTATCTCTTCCAGTGTTGGAAAAGCAGCCTCATGTAGAAGTGGGTTCTCTGTGCCGTGCGTGTGTGCCCGTGGTTTTGGCCAGCTGGTAGGAGCAGAGCAGGTGCTTCAGGTATCTTACCGAGCCGGAGCTGTTCCAGGGGGGAGGACAGGTGTGTGTAGTAATGCCCTGTCATCTCGCCCGCTCCCTTTCTCAGGCTGAAATGGGTTTAGGTGATGTGTCTGGGAAGACTCTGTAGTGACTTTGCAGGCACCCTGGAGCCCCTGGAGCGAGCCCTTGCCACCCTGTGGAGTTGGGCAGGGGTGTAAACAATGGGGCTGATTGGCTCCTCTACCCTGGAGACTTCCTGTGGCTCCCAGAGAGCTTGCCTGACTCTCTAGTCTTCTCTATGTGGTCTCTCTCTTATCCGTTGTATTGCAAGTGGTCCCATGTAGAAGCGACCTCTGTCCGGGCTCTGTGTGCTGAGTAGTTTGGAAAGCAAGCACTTTAATGCACCTGGGGGCACCAGCAGGCACTTCCGGGCACCTGGGGCACCAGCAGGCACTTCCGGGCCTGGAGCACTGCTCCTGCTCCCTCTGCGCGGAGGCTCGAGGCTCCAGGCAACGTAGCTGTGAACGCGCTGTTGCCGGTGACCCTGCAGGTAGGACGCAGCCCTGAACAGTGCTCCCGTGGGGCTGGAGGGGTCATAAACAAGTGGTGTCACCCATTCCTTAGGCTGGAGAGTTCTGGCAGCTCTCGGAGGGCTCCCGCGATTTGCCAGCCTCTCCATTTGGTCTCTTTCTCTTGTTTGCTGTCAAAAGCTGTTCGTTGAGTGTCCTACCCACTGGCTGGAGTCATCGCTACTGATACGCATGCATTTTTGGTTTTGCCCCCCGGCAGGGGGGGTTTGCGTCCTCCCGCACCGCTGCCATCTCGGGTGTCTCCAGTTACTCCGCTTTCTGCCAGGCTCTGCTCTAGGCTCAGATAAAATAACAAGCCGAGAGTAAGCGTGATCCTTGTACTCCAAAAATGTTAGACAATTAATCACAACGTCACCATGCTTTAAGTGTCCTGAAGGACTGGAGCACGGAGCCTTTAGAGATCAGGCAAGAGGGGCGGCCCTGACCAGGTGAGGGGCTTGTGCAGGGGACGGGGAGCAGAGGCCCTTGCAGGAGAGTGGGCCTAGCGTCGAGAGCAGGACGCGCACGGCGGAGATGCGGGATGCGGTGGGCGGGGCCAGGGCAGGCGCGGGGAGCGGATGGCCTGGTGTTTCGCGCAGAGGCTTTGAAGAGCGTCCAACGGGCACCCACACTTCTGACTTAGGTTTGAAGATGCGTCCGGGAGGTGGAGCTGGAAAGAGTGGAAAGTGGGAGGGGACCAGGAGGCACCCAGGGGAGGAGCAAGGGGGCTGAGGTGGGGGCGCGAGGGTTTCGCTGGGGAGCAGGGTGGGTCACCAAAAGCAGAGGCACATGCTCTTTAAACCCCTTCCAATCTTTCCAATTTTGAAATTCCATTCACAATGATTTTTAAAAGCTCACGAAAGAAACTGGCCCGCTGAAGAGCAAGAGCGTGGCAAGGAAATTAAGGTGTGACTGAGCACTGGCTGCATGCTAGACCCTTCATATTTGTATCCAGAAAGTCCGGTCATATAAATTCTTGTTTTTTAAAACAGTTTCTGAGCCCCTGCCTCCCCGAGAACCAAGAGGTCCAATATTTCCCCGTTGAGAATTTTCTACACTTTCTTTAAATTATCCAAGAACCTTTCGGAATTACTTTAGTCCAGCTGTTTTAACCAGGGGCATCTCCCCTCCCCTCAACCTGAGGACATTTGCTAATGCCTAAAGAAAGTTTTGGTCATTACAGGGTGTGTGTGTGTGTGTGTGTGTGTGTGTGTGTGTGTGTGTGTGTGTATGCTATTGGCATCTAGTAGGTTGAGGCTAGAGAGGCATCTAAACATCTTAAAATGTACATGGCAGCCTCCTACAGTAAAAATTGTCTGGCCCGCTGTGTCCATAGTGCCAAAGCTGAGAAATCTTGCTGTAATCCAAGGGATCAGTTGTAGTTCAGTCGCTGTCAGACTTGCTAGTCTTGGCCACATGGGGTCGCTGTTGGAGATGAGTCTAGTGCAGTCTGGTAGCTGCTTGTTCTGGTAAGAATCCCTGCTCGCACCCAGCGATGCCCCATGCTGGCGCTTAGTTCACACTCACGTGTTTATACGTTATTTCGTAAAGTTCAACAACCGAGCCAGGGAGTCTGGACCCGAGTTGCTTCTATTTTAGCCACAGACAGATACTGTGCGAAAGAAAAAGACCCTGAGCTTTGGGTTTCTCTGTGCTCCTACCCTGAGCTTTGCCCCCTGAAGCAGAGTTCATCCTGTAGATTGCCACCAGGTTCACTGTCGGTCAGATTTCAGACTCTCCAGGACCTTTTTTTATTTGGTGGGAGGGGGGTGTAGGGGAGAGTTCCCTGCCCCATCACTGAGGGCTCATTCTGCTCCCTTGGGGACCTGGCACCCTATTTGTTTAGCTGCTCGTGTCTTAGAGTTAGCCGAGTGTACATGATGAGTCCTGAATGGATTCTGCTACCAGCCGGCTAGTGACCTTGGACTTAGTGGCCTCGGCTCTCTATGGTAGGGAGCCAACTCGGGCTGGTGAGGGTTTTCTAGACTTAAATCATGTGCGCAAATCGTTTTCCCATTTTATATCATGTCTGAACATGTACTCTTATTTATTTAATATGTTTCCTTTAATTGGCTCGCCGAATTTACTCAGTACTTTTTTGTTGAAAAGAAATCTTTATTCGCTCTCGCAGATGGAAAACCAGTTGGCATAAATAGAAGGTAACAGAAAAAATAAGTATAATGCAAACAAAACAAAAGAGCTGTTATTAAATTCTGGCTAAATGCTGTTGCTTGCTAAGGATTCTGAGTCATAGGCCCACTTGTGGTTCTTGAAAAGGGAGACGGGCCAGTGTTAGAGAGGAATTAGAGACACGCTAGGACCCATGGAGACATTTTTCCCTCCACGGCTGATCAGAGGGTAGGACAAGGGCTGAAAATGAGTCTGCGAGGGCACGTGATGCCCGTGCAGCAGCTCACGTCGGCTCGGGGGCCATGTGCATCCCGTGCCTTGGGAATTCTGGACTCAATGGTCTCTAAGCTCCTGTGGACCTAACTGGCTGCCTTTCCCTAGTCTATATCACAAAACGCCGAGAGGTGCTGAAGTGAAGGCAAGGCGGGGTGAGGGCTTTCTAAACTGTCGTGCGGCACCCCTGGGGCAGAGGCGTGCTCACTTCCTGTGGATGTGAGAGGTGAGGCTACAGCCTCCACTTCTGAATCCGGGGATTGTTGGTTCCTCAGTCAGAGATGATGTCCTTGATTTAACGCTTCTCCTTCTCGGAAAAAGCGCAGATTTCCAGGCGGCGTGTGAGTGATCTTTCCAGGAGCCACGTGTCATTTACAGCACCAAGTCTATCAGTCCTTTCCTGGTGGGAGGGCCAAGCTCAAGGACAGTTAAGGAGGAGAAATGTCTGGGGTCTGGCCGAGGCACCGAACCAGGCAGCAGGGATAAGCAAAGCCCAGGGTCACAGTTTTGCCAAGGTCCATCCTTGGCTTGACCTCTGTTCTCAGCCTCGGTAGGGCTGGGTTTGATGCCCCGTTGCAGTAATAAGAAAAGGCCACCATGGGGGGCTGGAAAAAGGACCTCACTCTTTGGAATGGATACAGCGTTTCCGGTGCAGTTAAGACCCCGGATGTTACTGTTACTTTGTATTTTCCCTGCTGTTGTCTTTCCCAGCACCCAGATAGAGGCCGACTTTTCCAACTTGGCGGCGTAAAGAATAACAACATAGGCCAACTTTTTAAGACTCTTATTACTCGTCCCAGGCCTTGTGCTCAGTGCTCTGTATGCACTGTTCTATTCCATCCATTCAACTGCCCCGCAGAATAGAGGCTATTAGTTTCCTTATTTTAGACTTGAGAAAACTCAGCGTAAGTGTCTTGGCCAAGTTAACAGTCAGCAGCTGAGCTGAGTTTCGGCTCCGGGCTGCAGCCCGGGCCTCTTCCGGCGTCTTCTCAGAAGCACTGGGTTAGAATGCGAATCCTCTAGAACAGAACTTCCTTCGGCTTGACTTTCTTTCCCATGCCCTCCAGAGGTTCTCAGACGACGAAGATCGGACCCAGGGAAGAGAGAGAGAGTGAGAGAGAAATTGAGAGAGAAAGACCAGAGAGCGAGCAGACACTGCAGGGTTGTCCTTGATCTATAAAGTCAGGATCTTTGGGACGAGTCCTGGGAAGGAGCATTTTTGAAGAGCTCTCCTGGTGGTTAAGCCAGATGCGAGAAGCTGTACGGGGCACAGCATGCGGGGTATTTCAATCTACGAATAGCAGGGTCTGCTAAATGTTTGTTGAAGGACTGTGTTCTTCCACAATTTGCCAAGGAAGGATGGGGCACAGAGTTTCAGGACAGGAGAAGGTTTATGCTGTCATCTCGATGGGCATTGTCAGGAAACCATAACCTTTAACTCCTTTTATTACTGTCTCCCTCCCGTCCTCATTTCCTTCCTCCCTCCCTTCCCTCCCTCCCTCCCTCCCTCCCTCCCTCCCTCCCTCCCTCCTTCCCTTCCTTCCTTCCTTCCTTCCTTCCTTCCTTCCTTCCTTCCTTCCTTCCTTCATCTATCTATTAATATTACTAAGTCTACTTTGTACAAAGTCTTCTCTCCTGCTGGGATTACGTTTTATCCTGCGCCAGGTGGCCTGAATGCTTGGCTCCTGATGTTGGGGGGTGACTTAACCTCCTATGGGAAGCAGAGGCATGACCGTGAGGATGTCACCAGCATTCCCTTTTTCTGACCTGGGAAGTGCAGCAGGATGCCCTGTAGTGGGAACTGAAAATGACAGTCGAGTGGTTGAAGCGTTAGACCTACAGCCAGGCCCCGCCCCCTCCACCCTCCACCCCCCCCACCCCAAATCTCCGCTAAGAACAGACCTGACTTGTTCTTTTATTTTTTTAATTCACCCCACTCTTTGGCGCATGAACACGCATCCAGCGTTTGTTCCTAGATGACTTCTCAACACAAACACAATTCTTCCCTGGATCGGTTCATAGAGCCCACAAACTACTTCCTCCAGGGAGGAGCCTGGCACAGGAGGAGGGGAACGGAATACAAAACGAGGCCGGTGCCCCGCCCCCCCACCCACGGCGTGGGGAAGGCAGCGTCAGGGCCGCCGCCTGCGGTTCCAGGCCACCGCTCCTTTCCATGGATCTGGGCAATCAAGGCTTGATGGTGCTAATAAACCCTCTGACCTTTTATTTCCCAGGAAGCCAGACATCCAAATTCCCCTCGTTTAATGTGTACACAGGCACGCAGTTGGTCAGCGAGCACACCGGGGTGGGAATGCACCGGGGAGCTCACCTCATTCTCGCCGGTTAAATTCTCAGGCCCCTGGCGCGGGTTGTATGCTGTAGTTAAGATTCTGAAAACACGTCCCCAGGTCGCCAGCCAGACGCATACGGAGGCGCTGGCATTCTTTAATCAGCCCGTATCTTTCACCGAGTGCATGTCCACTGGTTTCTCTTGCCGAGCTCTCTTGAAAGACAGAGAAAGGAACCTTTTTTATTTTATTTTATTTTATTTTATTTTTCCATTTTAACCTGATGTCCGAGTTTGTCTTTCTCTGTGTGGAATCAGCTTAGGAAAACGGTAAACCCAGATCATATATTTGCATACAGATTTTAAGGGTTTTTTTTTTTTTTTAGTGATGTTTAAGAATATTCGATAGTGACTGAAAAAAACAAACAAACCCCACTTTGTATAGTTGCTATAAAACGGTGATTTTTACAAAGCAGATTCAGGCTATAGATGTTTTAACTATAGCATTTCTAGAATAAGAACAATGAGTTCTGGGAAGCCAGTGGAAAAATGGCCAACTCCCTTACTCTAAATGATGACTTTTCCCTTTTGCCAGCAAGGGTTTAGCATTTTTATTTTATTTTTTTTTTTCGGATGGCAAAATGAGAAGCTTATGTGGTCCTCAGCACTCCTGGAAAATATTCGAATGTAAAATTGACTAATGTTGCTGCAATGATGGGATAATTAAGTAATTTCAAGAGCCTGTGTCCAAATATTAGGCATAAACCACCATGTTGGCCCCGGCAAGGATGTTAAAAATTAAATCCTCATCAAACCTCTTGTGGCTGGAGACAGAAATTGAGTGGGTGTCTTGGTCAAAATTTTAAAAAGAGCTAAAATTCTGAAATTAGACCAAGCCATTTTTTTTCCTCCCTGTGTTCAGAAAATCTCCGAGAAATGATACAGGTCGGAGGAGAATGTCTTTGAGTTTGAGAAGCCAGAGGAGGACCGAGCAGTCGCTTTCTTTGCTCTGGCACGTTCAGGAACAACTCCCAGGCTTCACGGGGCGGGGGTGGGGGGAACCCAAGATTTTAAATGCCAGAGGAGACCTCCTTTCCCCTTACCCACATACATGTCTGCCTGTCAAACCCAAGGCACCCCATAAATTCCCATCACATGGCCTTTCCCATTAGTAACAGAAAATGGAATTTAGGGCCAGTTTATAGGGTGACATTGTTGCGGCTGACAAATGACCCATGTCAGGCACCTGTTGTGAAAGCTGACTGAATGCCACATACTTTTTTTTTTTTTTTTGTCAAAAGTAGTTTGAAGAGTACTGGGTTCAAGTTGCGTGAAAGGCTGTGAGAGGGATAGAGTGTCATGTGTAGGTAGTCAGCTGGTTTGACCCCTTTGAGATATTTAATGAATATACCCACTAATATGCCCTGGTTAGTATTTGGATGGGAGACCCTGCTCGGTTTCTGAGATCAGACAGGATTGGGCACGTTCAGAGTGGCATGGCCGTAGACTAAATTTAGGTTTGAAAAGGCTACTTCCACCAAATGCTAAACGTGCTAGACATGGATAGAATAATCTGCTTAGTCCGAGGACAATAGAACTGAAATCTGGATGACATTTAGAGAGCGCTCTAGTAAAACTCACGGGTTTTCCTAATGGGACTGAGGATCAAAAGGAGGAAGTGTCTTGACTAAAGTCATATGGGGGTTTGTGGCAGAATTGGAGGTCTCCTGATTTTCCAGGGTAGTGTTTCTTCTGTCGTAGTGATTTAAGAAACAACACTGCCTCATCCATTTGAACACAGGTAAAGCATTCTAAAATCATCTGTCTGTTCATCCGTCTGTCCATCCATCCATCTGTCCATCCATCATCCATCCACTTAAGACAACATTTACCAGTCTTTTCTGTTTGGGGCATTCTGCTAGGTCCTGGGGACACCAGAAGGAAAGATGCCGTGTGTGTCCTCCAGAATCAGGTCACATAATACCATGGAGTGAGTGCTCTGCTGAAGGTTTGCACAGCTCCCTGTGGGAATGAGAAGGAGCCATATTGATATCTGATTGGAGGAAATCAGCAATCGCTGTACCGGAGGTCTGACCTGTGCTGAGCCTGGAAGGACAGGAAGTATGAGTCCCCCGACTTTGTTCTTCTTATTCGCAATAATTTTGGCTAGCTGAGTTCCTTTGCCTTTTTATATGCATTTTAGAAGCAGCTTGTCAGCGTCTTCAGAAACATGGCTATTGCAGTTTTTCTGTGAGGTAAGGCGTGACGTCCCTGTTTCCTTCCTGGTTTTAGTAATGCAAGTCTTCTCTTTTTCTCATGGTCATTCTAGCTAAAGGTTTGTCAATTTTGGGTTTCGTTGATTTTTCTCTGTTGTTTTTTGATTCTCTGTACAGTTCCACTGTAATCTTTATTATTTCCTTCCTTGTACTTGCTTTGGGTGTGCTCTTAGCTTACTTTTCTGTTTCCAGCTCCTCAAGGTGGAAGGGGGTTTATTGATTTGAGAGCTTTCTTTCTTTTTCTTTTTTTTAAATACGGGCATTTACATCTATAAATTTCCCTCTAAGTGCTGTTTTAGCTGCATCCCGTAAGTTTTGGTATATTGTATTTTTATTTTCATTCATTTCAAAGTATTTTCTAATTTCCCTTGTGATTTTCTCGTTGACCCAATTGTTTAATTAGGAGAGTGTTCATTAATTTCCACAAATTTACAAATTTTTCAAATTTCTAATTACTGATTTCTAATTTTATTTCATCATGGTTAAAGAAAATACTGTATATGGTTTCAAGACTTTTAAATTTATTGGGCCTCGTTTTATGGCCTAACACATGATTTATCCTGGAGAATTTCCCTGTGTGCATTTGGGAAAAATGTGAATTCTGCTGTTTTCGGGAGGAGTATTCTGTAGGTGTCTGTGAGGTTTAGTAGTTTACAGTACTGTCTTCTGTTTCCTGGCACGTAGTCTGTCTCATTGTTCTACCCACTATGTAAAGTGGAGTATTGAAGTCCTCAGCTACTATTGTTGAATTCTCCATTTTTCCTTAAACCCTGTCAGTTTTTGTGTCACTAATTTTGGGGCTCTGTTGTTAGGGGCATATAGATTTAGAGTTGTTATGTCTTCTTGTGGGCTGACACCATTACCAGTATACTGTGTTCTTCTTTGTGTCGTGGGACAGCACTTTTTGAATTTTTGAATGATGCTGCATTGGACATTTTACCCCAATGCTCAAGTAACGCTCATGACCTCCAGTACTAATAACTTATTATATGGCTTTTTCGAACCATCATTTAAAGGCTTGCGTACAACATTCAAAACTTGCTCTTGTAAAGACATGCCCCCAGGAAGAATGACTGAACCTATTTTAAATGTCTTTGCCTTCTTTCTTTATTGATTCTGTCAGGTGATTTCTTTTAGTGTCCAAACCAGCTGGCTGAGGTTATTTCGGGCTAACTTATTTTCCTAAAATAGTACTGTTTGTTCAAAATAAAGCATTTGAGAGCCTTTTTACAATATAAGAGACTTCAAGCAGATTTAAATATAATCCAACTCCCTCTTATTCAAGAAATAATTTTAGAAAAATAAGCTTGTCTAATATTCAGGCACATACAGTCTCCAGCTGTCTATACTGTTAGTTTCACTCTCTTTCATAAAGAAACTCAGCTAATCACACATCATGCCTTACCGGCGTCTTCTTTGGCTTTTTGGTGCCTTGAAAGTCACTCCTGGGCCTTATTCCTGCAAAGTCTCGGTGAGCAGCATGTGGGTTCCAGCCAGGTCTGCAGCTTCGTGTCCTGGCCTCAGGAGGGCCTTGACTGGGCTTCCTGATGTGCTTCCCGTCCGGACTCTGCCAGATAACTAACAGGCTTGTTCGGTTGAGTAGGAAGCTTGGGAAGCAAGAGAAGCATAGCCCTATTTTCCATAATGGTTAATTTTCTTCAGGGCACCGAGAGGGTGTGCATCGTTTAAGGCAGGCATCACCGTTCCTGGACGTCTTGCTCCCTTGCTCTGAGCCTCTGGCCCTGGATCCTTTGAAAGGCATTCTCGAAGTATTTATTTAGAAGCAAAGCTCCCTTGTACAAACTCTCTCTCTCTCTCTCTCTTTCCTTCTTTCTACCTCTCTCTGCCTGTCTCTCTCTCCCTCTCTGTCTCTCTGTCTCTGTCTCACATGCGCGCGTGCGCGCGCACACACACACACACACACACACACAATGCTTGGTGTTCTTCATGGAATCCTAGAATCTCAAGGCTGGCAGAGCCCAGGACATTCCCTCATAACATAACCAAGAGATCCTTCTATTACATTCACATGGAAATGTGACCTAGTGCAAAGATACAGGCGTATTTTTCAATGTGTATATTCAGACATTACTGCGAAATGCACGTTTTGAAAAACCAGATCATCTGGCTTTAAAATACTTTTCGAAAGTCAGCATGCCGGCGAGGCCGCCAGCGAGGCCGTTGGCTATGCGCTGTGCTCTGGACTCGCTGAGCACCGACCCCTCCTGTCCTTTTTCCGCGCCCACCCATTTTCTCCCATTTACGAGGTCAGATGAAGAGATACACATGTTTCGCCAGGGTGAAAAATACGACGTGAAGAGATGGCTACCTGTCTTTCAACATTTAGGAACCTGTAGTTGGAAGGGAATGTAGGCTTAGCTCGTGGGACCCCAAGATGTAAGACTGGGGCCAGTGGAAGTCAGGTGGATTCTGATCTGTTCTGGGAAAACCTTTGTCTCTGGTAAAAGTGTCCGACTGGCCTGCTTCGGCAAGATACAAGCCGCCTGTTCCCGGCGACCCTAAAAATATAACTTTGATGATCGTTCCTTACTTTATTATTTGGCAATGTTTATTTGCCCTGCTTTTCCAGGCTCTGTGTTAGGAGCTGGGACATGGCTGTGAACGAGATGGGCAGGGCCTGTCTTCTCGGAGCTTCCCTTTTAGTGAGGTGGAGGGTGCAGACCGTAAACAAGAAAATGAAAATATTTTTAAAATCATACGTTGTGATGCATGCTGAGGAGGACATGGACAGGCTGCCGTGGCGGGGAGTGGAGGGGGCCCGATCCCCACCTTGGCCGGGATGCTTTCGATGGGAATCGAGCGTCCCCTTGAACGGTCGTTGCCTTACGATTTTAGGGGAGTGATTCTGTGACTGGGCAATGGAAGCTTCTTGATGGCTTTGCTGCCCAGAAATTCAAGATAGTCCTGGAAATTTGAGTTTGGTTACCCGGAAGTTGTTGAAATCCAGCACAGGGCTCAGAAAGTCTGGACGTGGGACAGCCAACTCCCTGAAATCAACAGAAATCTCATTTGTTGTTGGTTTTTAGTTTGGACTGGACTTTATAGTTTTTGGCCAAAGGTCATGTGTTGATTTTTAGCAGAAAGAGTCAGATTAAAAGAACTGGCCTGATATATATATATATATTTTTTAATCACATTGCAAGATCATTCCTGGAAAAAATTCTGGACTCAGGACCTTTTGGTTGAACCATCTACACCTGGCATTGGAGGGGTGTAGATAAGGAAGCTTCGTCCTATGCATAGTCTTAGTTTGTCCCTTAGAGGTGTTTTTTTGTTTTGTTTTGCTTTGTTTTTGTTTTTTATTCTCCTTAACCCAACATTTAAAATTGGAAAGGTCTACTTAAAATTTCTGGCGTTAACAATTTCTGGCACTTCTTGGAAAACTTGGAGATCTGTCAACAAACAACCGCATTCCCATGCGGTCACACGTCTGGGGAGGCAGCAGCAGCCTCCTCTGTCTGGGACGTGGGCTCCTCAGTGCGTTAGCCCCTGTGCAGCCGGGTCACTCATTCCTGTGACCTGCTGGGCTTCTGCAGTCATCTGAGTGTTTGACTCCTGATCCGTATGTCTCTGGGCCTGGAGACTGGAGATGTTGTTTAGGGACGAATCCTTTATGACCCTGCCACACTGTCTCTTTGAAAAGAAAAGGTATCATTGAACTTTCGACTCTCAGAGGCGAAAAGGCCTATGAAGAATCACCACCCCCCCCCACACCTGCCACCCCCATCCCAATCCCTGTTGAATTCATGGGGAAACTGAAGTCCAAAGAAGAGGACACTCACCCATGGTCACACCCGATGTTGGTGACCCCAGTGACATGCCACAGCGAGTCACCTATGCACAGAAGTTCCATAGTAACCATTAAATTAAATTAAATCCAAAGCAGTTTTAAAGAAAGACTTCCATACTGGAAGGACTTTTTTTCTTTTTTCTTTTTTCTTCTTAAATGTATTGGAAATAAGTAAAGAAAGAAAAAGAAGGAAATTCTGTGTTGTCAGGCCCATCTGAATTTTGTTAACAACCTTAAAAAAAACCTTCCAGATAAAAATATTTGAATGTCATATCTTAATCATCGTCTTGTTGAATTGCACTTACCACTTAATCTAAAAACTCAACAAAAATCTTAATCCCTTTGGTAAACTTCTCCAGGGTGCTGATGCCATAAAGATATTAAGCTCTTTTCATGTCTTCTCAGGTGTTGGAAAGGAGGAGACTCAATATTGGTTAAAATGTCAAACATTCTTCATGTAGAGAGGGTGTCCTTACACTTTGGACCATTATTCTTTACCCTTTTCCTTCAGCAACTGAGATCAAGAAGGCAGATTTTAAGGTGTGTGGTGTGATGCCTTGATTCACATATATTGTGAAATGATTACACAATCGGTTTAGTTAACTTGAAACAGAAACTGCGCAATCCGTCAATTACATCTCAATAAAACTGGACAAAGAAAAACACAGGAATTTAAAAATTTTGCACGTATGATCATGGTATTGCGATTATGTCGTTTTTAAAGAGATCTTTTTAAAAAAGTTACTGCACTAAAAAATACATATTGAGATCTTTATAGTTGCAATGATGTATCTTGCAGTTTTTTGAGGCGGGTGAGGAGATGGGTAGGTGTGTCGGTGTAATGAGACCGGCCGTAGTGCTGGGTTAATAACTCACGATGAGCGATGGTAGGCAAGGTGGGCTTCTCACGCTACTCACCGACTTTGTGTGTGTTTGAAACTTTCCATAACGAAATTTTTTTAAGTGAAAAAAGGAAGCTGGCTTTTAGAGGTTTCTGATGTCCCCCTCATAATGGTGAATTGCTCAGGCAGCAAGGTGTAATTCTAGAAGGCTGAGTAATGCTAAGTCCCATTAATAATAATAATAATAATAATAATAATGATAATAATAATTAATAATAATAATTTTTTAAAGCTACATTTGTTGAGCATTTACCAAGAGTCAGGCGCCGTTCTGAAAAAGTTCCCTCTAGTGTCTCATTCAGCCATCACGACGCCCCTGTGAACTAAGTTTTATTGTTATCCCCATTGTACAGACAGGTGAACTGAGGCACTGGGGGCCGAAGGGGTTCCGTCCAGGGCTTTGCAGTGAGCTGCAGTAAAGCTGGGGTGTGGCCCCTGTCTCCAGACTCCAAGGGTTTCATCATTATTTTTTTTTTAAGACAGTTCCGGAAGCAAAATACACATTCCTGACGTTCTCCCTCGAGATATTGTTTTGAGATGGATGAAGCCTCTGAAGTCCCTGCTTTCTCGGTCTCTGCTGCCCAATGTGGCAACCGTTAGCCTTGCGTGGCTATTTACATTTACAATAATTACAAATTACATCTGATGAAAAATTCAGCCTCCAGTCACGCCAACAACATTTCATAAGCTCAAAAGCCACGTGTGGCTAACGCCCGCCGTGTTGAACACTGCAGACACAGACATGTCCATCGTCACGGAGAGTTCTTTTGGGCAGCACTGTTACAGATGAAGGGTTCGAGGCTCAGGGAGGCAAAAGGGACTTGTCCAAAGACACAGTGAGACCCAGGATTTAGAAAACGCCGTCGCGATGCCAGCATCCCAGCCTTTCCCCTCGTCCTCTGTGCCCTACCTCCTGCCAATCTCTTTTTGTCTTTGAACGTGATTTTAAAGTTTCTCAAGGGCAAGTAGCACATCTTTTATTTGTGCACTGTCAGCCATTCGACCCTCAGCCCCTTCCAGGGCCTAGCACATAGTAGGGCTTTCACAAGCCCTCTCACTCTCCAAATGACAGTGGGGGTTCTGGCAAGTATCAAGCTTCAAGTTTTAAGTAAAACGTGTTATTATAATTTTTTTTTTTTTTTGGAGCCGGCATACTTAATTGCGTAAGGCAGAGAGATGGTTTTTATTTGCAAACCTCTGAGGACTAGTATGTTTAGTGGGAGAAGAGGGAGTGAGCGGACCGGTACTGTTTACCTTTCTCGAGGTGAGAGGGGGGTAGGGGGCGTGGGGACCTGGGCCTTCAGGACCCCAGCACTAACTTGATCTTGTAAGAATTCTAACCAGAGGTTTAGTGGAGTGTGTAGACCCTGGGGACTGAGGGGTCTGGGCTGCTGTTTGAGCTGCAGCAGGTAACAGCTGTGCAAATGTGGACAGTGTATGCACAGTTTCTGGACCTGCGTTTCATAATTTGTAAAGTGCAGTTTGGCCTCCCAGGGTCGAGACACAGGAAGTGTCGTTGAGGTAATGCCTGAAGCATGACACCTAGGACCCTGGCCCTGTACCTGAGGGCCACAGCTATCTCATCACCTTGATGTACAATATTTCTCATTTGTCACTCTCGCTAGATTGAAGGCTCTGTGAGGGCAGGGCCCTTGTCCATCTCATTCTCTGCTGTATCTCCAGGGTGCAATTCCCAGCTCCATAGTAAATGCTCAATAAATATCTGTTGAAACAATGGAAAGATAGCTTAGTTTCTCAAAAAGTCTGTGTCACAAGGATGCGTAAGTGTTTATAGTTCTCCTCCCTGTCAGGTACACAAATCTCCAGTTTAACACCTCTGTTAATCAGTTGCGTGGGCACTTCTTGAATACCCCAGCGATGGGGAGCTCACTACCTCAAACTTTTCAGTTTGTACCTCTCCATCGGGTGTGAGGGCAGTCACACGTGTCTAGCCGAGCCGGACAGTGTCACACTCCTCAAGTGCGCCGTGCCGTGTTGCTCGGCCACCTAAATCCCTTTGCTTTTGTAGAAACAGGGTTGTTTCTACAAACTCTGTAGACTTTCCCAGTTATCACTGGGGGTAGGGAGCGAGGTGGAAAAACGAACCTAAAGAGTCTGGCTATAAAACACATTACCTGCATTTATGGTCCTCGTGCCCCAAGGCCTGGGATAAAGTGAAGAAGGAAAAACATTCCACTCTGGCTCCCAGTGACCCCTAAAAGCAACCCTCCACGGAGTCATTTAGGATAGTAATTCGAGTATAAACTCAAGCATGCGTTCCTAGCCTTCTCTCCATAAACGCAAGGAGCCTCACGACTGTCGGCACCAAATTGCTTGAAAATGCGGCCCAGAACCCTTCTGGATGAGGATTGGGCTCAGAGAAATAAAAAAGTTAAGGGCGCGTTGCTATGGCGTTACAGGCGAGGGGGTACGCACCAGCCTCAGACTGTGCACAGAACACGCGTTCTTCCTGGAAGCCCTGCCCATGGAAAGCGAAGCCAGCAAAAGCCATTAAAACGTCAGCCCGGGAGCCGGGTGGGGAAAATGCACGTTTAAAAGTAAACATGTAGCCTTGTGATAATTGTGTCCCCTGGAAAGCTAAGCATGATGGAGAGAAAGGGAAAGAATTGGGAATAAAGAGAAAGGCGGGGAGGAGGGGGGGTGGTGGTGGGGGGTGCTGCCCAGTTCCCGCCTCCCGCATGTTTGCCGTTTAGAGACATGGCCTTTGTCACTTGCTTGAGCACAGCACCCAAACGCCATCTTGATGCTTTCTTTCCTTTCATGATTTCTCTGCATCTAATCACCTGGCGAATCCTGAGGAGTCCTGACTGAGCTCCAAACTATTAGGTTGAACCCTATGAAGTTGCCAATATTATAGCTTTTCTGACCCACAGGAAATGACAATTCCATATGGTGCAACCTAACTGAATTCCACATCGGCTCCTTTTATCCATCACCACTGCCATCGCCATCCGGGCTCAAGCCCCATCATCACTACGCGACAGTAACCAATCGGTCTCCACGTCCTGACTCTTGTCTCCTCCCTCTCCTTTCTCCACGTGTTAGAAATTAGAACGAGCCAACTCCACACTTACGTTACTCCAGGGTTAAATTTGACTGAAGGCCTGACTACAGAACATTACACAGCGTTGCTGAAAGAAATTAAAAAGTTCAACTAAGCAGAAAGACATTCATTCCATGTTCATGGGTCCAAAGTCTCCGTATTCTTTTCAAGTTGACCTACAGATCTGTAGGTATAAAAGTGATGCAGTCTTAAACAAAACTTCACAAGGTTTTTGTGTCATAGACGTTGACACGCTGATTTTCAAATTCCTAGGAAAGCCAAAACGACTTGTCAAAAGAACAAATTGGAGGGGCGATACGACTCGATTTCAAGACTTCATAAACAGCCACAGTAGTCAGGAGCGTGTGGTTTTGGTGTAAATATAGACAAGCTGATGAATGGAACAGAACAGAGAGCTCAGATGCAGACCCACACGGACAACTGATTCTTGACAAAGGTGCAAAGACAATGCAGTGGAGAAAAAACAGTCTTTTTAACAAATGGTGGCACAACAATCGAACGGCCGTATGTGAAAAAATGAATTCAGATCCACGCTATACAACATATAAAATGTTAACTCAAATCGTAGGCCTAGAAGTAAAGTGTAAAACTATAAAACATCCCCAAAAAAGAAAATCTTTGATCTTAGCTTAGTCAAAGATCTCCTAAATATAACTACCAAAACACAAACCATTAAATAACATACTGGATTTCATCAAAATTTAAAACTTCTGTTCTTCAAAAGACTTTGTTAAGAGAATTAAAAGATAAGCCACACAGTGGGAGAAAATATTTGGAACTTACATAGCTCATAAAGAACTTGTATCAGAATACACGCACGCGTGCGCACACACAACACACACACACCACACACCCTTAAAACTCAATAGTAAAACAAAAACAAAAAATTTAATAAAAACATGGGCTAAAGATTCAAACAGACACTTAAACAAAAAGATTATGTGAAAGTCAAATACACATAAAAAGATGCTCTAATCATTAGTCATTTAGGAAATGCAAATTAAAATTACAGTGTTATGCTACTATACATCTATTAGAATGGTTAAAATGAAAAAAACTGAACATATGAATGTAGAGAATTAAAACTCCCACTCACTGTTAGCGGGAATATAATATATGAATTAGTACTTGGGAAAACAATTTGGCAGTTTCTTAAAGAATTAAACATATACCCACTACATGGCCTAGCCAGTTCACTCTTACCTATTTACCCAATAGAAATAAAAACTTATGTCCACACAAAAACTTGTACACAATTGTTCATTCCAGCTTTATTATAGTCCCAAACTAGATACAACCCAAATGTCCATCAACAGATAAATAGATAAAAAATTATGGCATCTTCATACAATGGAATACTACTCAGCAAGAAAAAAGGAATGATTGTTGACATATGCTATAACAAAGGTGAATCTCAAAATAATTATTCAGAGTGAAAGAAGACAAAGAATATGTACTGTACGATCCATTGATATGACAGTCCAGAAAATGCAAGTGAATCTATTGTGAGAAAGAACAGGTCAGTGATTGGAGATGGTGAGAGGTAGGGAAAGGGTAGGAGGGATTTCAAAGGAGCATGAGGAAACGTTTGGATATAAAGAATATGTTCATTATCCTGATCATGGCAATGGTTTCACAAGCATATACATGTGTCAAGACGAATTGAAGTCTACACTTGTGCCGTTAATACTAGGTCAATTATGCCTCAATAAAAGTGTTCTAAAAAATGTTTCGGTGGTGCATGGAACAAACGGTCCCCTGGGACAAACCAGTTCTTCACGCACCTTGTCCCTGTTCCTCTCTTTTGCTTTTTAGTTGGTGCTAATGATTCAGGGTAACAGATGGTTTGTTGAGAACCAAGTGCAAATCAACTCAGGCAGCCATTCTACGTGGTCTTCCTGGATACAAAAACACGGTCCAACTATGTGCCATCTACAAGGGACCCATTTTAGATCTAAAGACACAAAGAGGGTCAAATGAAAAGATGAAAAAAGATAGGCAAATAGTAACCAACGTGAGCTGAGGTGGCTATGCTACTAAAAGAGAAAATAGAGAAAATCAGTTAAACAGAAATGTGGTTCTTTGAAAAAAAATCAGTGAAATCAACAAACTTTTTCCTAGGTTGACTAAGGAAAAAGAGAGGAGACTGAAATTGCTGACATCAGAAATAAAAAAAACAAATTGCTACTGATTTTTTTTTTTTTTTTAGGCGAGGCAACCCTTGCTTGACCTTAGATTGCAAGGACCTTGTCATCTTACAATCCCTTATTTTTAAAATTTTTTATGCCTACAGCACCTGGTCTTCCTCGGTGGTCTCCCATCTGAGTACCAACCAGGCCCGGCCCTGCTTAGCTTCCAGATCAGATGGGATTGGGCTTGTTCAGGGTGGCATGGCTGTTACTAATGATTTTATAGAAATAAAAAAGATTAGAAGAGTGTGCAAATAATTTGTATGCCAACAAATTGGATAACCTAGATTAAATGGATGAATTTCTAGAAACATACAACCCACCGAGACCGAATTATGAAGATACAGAAAACCCGAATAGAAGTGTAACAGAGGAGGAGGCTGAATCAGTGATCAAAAACCTCCCAACAAGGAAAGCCCTGGACCAAACGATTTCACTGGTGAATTCTACCAAACACTAAAAGAGGAAGTAATGCCAATCATTCTCAAATGCTTCCAAAAACTTCAGGAGGAGGGACAACTTCCTAATTCATTCCGTGAGACTAGCATTAGCCTGACACTAAAGCCAGGTAAAGACTCGGCAAGAAAAGAAAATTATAGATTAACATCCCTCATGAATATTGATGCAAAAATCAAAACATACTAACAAACAGAATTCAGCAGGATAATAAAAGTATTGTACACCATAACCAAGTGGGATTTAGTCCTGAAATGGAAGGATGGTTCAACATATGTTTATCATTGATATATTAATCAATTAACAGAATGAAGGGGAAAAAAACTCATGGTCATCTTAATGAATGTAGAAAAAGCATGTGATAAAATTCAACACCATTTTGTGATAAAAGCACTAACAAACTAGGAGTATAAGGAAACCACCTCAACATAATAAAGGCCACATGAAAAACCAACAACGAGCATCATACTCGGTGGTGACAGACTGACAGCTTTTTTGCTAAATTCGGACAAGATTGGGATGGCTTCTTTTGCCACTTCTACTTAACATAGTGTCTGATGTTCTAGCCAGAGCAGTTAGGCAAGAAAAAGAAATAAACACCATCCAAATTGGAAGCGAAGAAATTAAATGATCTCTGTTTATAGATACCCTGACCTTACATGCAGAAAACAAATGAACACAACAAAAATCTCGTTAGAACTAATAAATAAATTCAACAAAGTCATAGGATACAAAATCAACACACAAAAATATCAGTTTTATTTCTATACACCCACAATGAAAAATCTGAAAAGGAAATGAAGAAAAATGATTTCATTTACAATATCACCAAAAAAAATAAAGTAAATAAAATTAACCATGGTGATGAAAGCCTTGTACACTGAAAACAAAATATTGCTGAAAGAAATGAAAGAGGACATAAATGATTCATTTTACACATATATTTGTGATTATCGTGTGCCAGGCATTACTCTCTCTCGATTCAGGGTTGTACCAATAAATCAATAAAATAGAGCTTACATTCTAGTGGAGAGATACAGGCATACGCGGGTGAATTAGTGACATGTGCATGTTAGACTGATGACTGCCGAGGGCAAAAATAAACCAGGGCCAGGATGAAGCCTACCGGGGGCGGGATTTGCAATTTGCTTGCCCATTGCCTGACCTCTGCTAGGATGCGAGACTCTAGGCAGGAGCCATCTCTGTCTCGGTTCCCTTCACAACTCCGTGCCCAGAGCGATGCTGGGAACAGGTTATGAGTGACTGCTGCGTGGACCAATCATGGTCCAGTCTGAACGAGGAGTCGCAGCAGGGCACAGGTGGGGAGATTTGTTTATAGAGTCTGATCTCCACTTGCCCGCTCACCTCGGAAACTTGTGCCCAGTGAGAACCAAGAGATCTTCCTTTTTTTTGAATTGGGGTAAAATACACACAAAATGTAGCCCCTTTTTAAGTGGACGATCCGTGGCACGACGTACATGCTCAGTGTTAAGCAACTGTCCCCTCTGTTCACCTCCGGAACTTTTCATCATCCCATCCTGAAGCTGCCTGTTAAACACCGATTCCCCGTTCCCCTGGTAACCGCTATTCTAGTCTCTGTCTCTGTGAATTGGACCACTCTAGGTACTGCATAGAAGTGGAGTCATCTAATACTTGTCCTTTTGTGTCTGGCTTATTTCACTTAGTGCAATGTCCTCAAGTTCCATCTGTGTTGCAGGCATGTGTCAGAATTTCATTGCTTTTAGGTAAAAGGAATTTACTTTTAAGCAGATTGTTTAATAGGTATGTAGTGGCATCCCATTGTGATTTTAATTTGCATTTCCAAAAGACTTTCGAGGCCGCATGATAATCATTCTATGTGCAGACCCAAGGGAGCTTCGTGGCTGTGTCAGAATCCTCGGTCCGCTTTGCAGCTGGTAAAGCAAGAACTGCTTCGTAAATTTCTCAAGAGTGGAAAATCGTGGCTACCTCATTCCCTGCAGGACCCCGGGGCCCACCACCAGCGCCGAGCACGCCAGCACGCTGAGAGAGAGAGAGAGACAACGTGAAGATCCAGGGCCTTTCCCGGAACTTCTAGAAATTGTCCACTTTATTATTGGTATATTTTCCTGTGTTTCCTGCAAGTGAAGGTCCCAGGAGGGAGGGTCCCCATGGCCTTTGCCACCCTCACAGAGAGACATACCGAATGATTCTGACAGATCCTGACTTCTGTTCATTCAGTCACCAAGATGTCACTAAGCAAAATGGAACTGGAACAGATGGATCACTCTATTTTCATCATCAGGACAAAGAAACGCCCAGGGGCAGGATGAGAAGGAAATCTGGACCACTGGACCCTGATGGGTGCCTGCGAGTGCGCATCCCTGTTGAAGACTTCATTTCCCTCATCCGCTGTGGTAGGAATGGTTTTCTTTCCTCGTCTCCATCTGTTTCCAGCTCGTGCTCTGCATTTATTCTGGCTTCTTCCCGGGGATTCAGGTGCGGAAGTATAACCGTGGCCGCCCCCTTATAGAACCAAAGAGAAGCAGATCAGTACACCCACTGGAGACATTGTCTCAGGCCCGGGCAGTACAGACTCGAGGCAAGGACCTGTTTCTCACAGCCAGGAGTGCTGGGTCCCGGACCAGCTCAGAGCGACTTCCCCAAGACGTGTTGACACTGTCACGCTGTGCAAATTGGAGAGTTTGTTTCCAGGAACATCTGGGAGGACCAGCTGGACACGTGTTTCCCTTCCCATTAATTTAGGTTCCTAATTAATCGTGCAAAACCCAAACCTAATAAGCAGGAACTGAGACTGAAAATAATCATTATGCCCCTCCCACACATGCACACAGTTTAACGACAACTTGGCCCAGGTGATCGGGTCTCTCTTGGCTCAGTACTGTGGCTCTGACCGAGGGGTTCGGAGCGAGAAATGCTTGGGGAAGCAGATGGATCTGAACCCTCCGCTAGGCAGAGTAGAACCTAATGTACCAGGGGGACCTGGGGCTGACTTCCTGATAATTCATAAGGAACGGGGTTTCCCTTGGATCAAGTGCTGGATCGTGGGCCTGAGAGTCAGTGGGCCTGAGTTCACCTCCCCCGCCCCAACGGTACTAGCTTCTGCTCACCTCTCCGGGTCTCAGTTTTCTCATCTATAAGTAGGAATAAGCATATTATCTGTCTCACAAGGTTATTATGAGGACTGAATGAGAAAATTTATTTATGGTGCTTAACTTTGGAGTTGGCGCCCTTGTAACAGTGAGTGGGAGCGTTATGGTCAACACTGCTGCTGATCAATATTCTTATTAGTAACCTCTTCCTCTGAGGATGATGGTGATGATGATTAGTCACCTAAAAAAAAAAAAAAAGAAAGAAAGAGGTAGGAGAAATGTCAGGGTGGCCAAATATGGCAATAAAAACCCATTTCTCATCTGTTACGTTGTACATCTTGGTTCATAAGACCCCGGCTGAGTGCAAATTATCGGTCATCAGATGCAAAGCACAGCTTTTTTTTTTTTTTTTGAATGCAATAGCCTCCCGGGTTAAGGTCCTTGTAAGCTTTGTAATACCAGGGAATGAGATCGTGATGTAGCCGCATGAGTGCTGGCTGTCCCTGATCAAGACAGAGCAAGGCATCGGCCGGGCAGGCTCGGAGCTCCATTATGAGGAGCGTCTGGAAAATGCCAGGTTTGAAACCAGATCACGTGCCGAGGACGAGGCACCCAACTTCGAGGAAACACAGTGTTCGAAAGATCTGTAGAAAGTGTTGGAAGGGCGTCTCGCACACCCACCCGCCGGGAGAGGGGCCGCGATGGCCGGCAAGCAGGGGCGTCTGAACCCTGTGGGTTGTCCTCTCCTCCCTTTGCACGTGAGCGTTAC
Organism: Eonycteris spelaea; assembly: GCA_003508835.1. Taxonomy (NCBI): domain Eukaryota; kingdom Metazoa; phylum Chordata; class Mammalia; order Chiroptera; family Pteropodidae; genus Eonycteris; species Eonycteris spelaea. The sequence continues at coordinate 4,963,916 of PUFA01000071.1, read as the reverse complement.
AGGCGCCCGCGTTCGGGGTTCTGCCCATACTGTGCCCTTTCGCTTTCTGCCCCAAAGACCTTCGGAGAGTAGTGCGGGAATAGTGTTCAGCGCACAGTGCGGCTCACTCAAAAGCCACGCGGATCGTGATCCTCCACCTGTGAGGAACTGCCCTGGGGATAGACAGTCAACTCTCTGCCCCGCTGACAAGGCCCTGGGAAGGCTGGCCTCCCGGGGACCGCAGCCGCAGTTGCCATCCTGCTCACCCCCTGCCCCACCCGCCCCAACTCCACCAGGCTCCCTCCTGTTCCTGGGAATCCACACACCCCCTCCTGTCTCCTAACAAAGGCTCTTTGCCACGGCGCAAAGCCTTTCTCCTCCTGCTCGTCCCTGGACTCTGGCATCTCATCCCTCAGGCTCTGGTGCAAATGTCATTTCCTGTAGGAAGTTGCCCCGGAACCTGAACTCGGTTGGTCTCTTTACTCGTGTCCTCCCACGACTCCTCGGGCCTCTTCGAGGCCGGCAACTTTGGGGCTTCGTTGCGACTGCTCGTTTAATTGTCTGCCTCCCTTGATAGACCCAAGATGGGTGAGGGCAAGGGCCATATGCATCTATAGCTTGACATCTGGGACCTCGATTTTCAAGGAGCATGTGTGGGATGCATGACTGTCCAGCCTGATGTGGCTGCTTCAGGCCTTGGCTCGGAGGCAGATTGCACAGCCCTTGTTCAGGGGCGACCAGGTGCATGCTCTTTACCTAGGAGTGCGGGACCAGCCCGCAGAACTCCCCCGCCTCTGTCCCAGGGCCCCTCCCGCTCCTTCTGCCATCGTGTCTTTCCTTTGCCCTTTGGCTTTACAAGTCGGTATCTTCCTAGCGGTGTCCTTGGGTGTCCCCCAAGGTTTTAAGGTTTTAGGTAACATTCCACCTTGCCCCTCATTCTCCTACTGGGCTTCTCCCTGGGGAGCAGGGCAGAACCTTGGTGAGCATGTCTTCCCCCAGGCCCTGCGTGCGCATGGATGAAAGAAACTTGTTCTGCTTTTCCCTTCCCCAGGATGGGGCTGTCTTTCCCACAGGCGGATGCTGGATGTCATCTCATATCTGCAGGACGAGCAATCAGTGTGTAACCTTTCAAAATGATTTACTGTGGAATGGGACAAAATATTTGCAAATCATATATCTGATGGGGGTTAAAAGCATAGATGATGATAGGTAGATAGATAGATAGATATACTCATACAACTCAATCACAAAACCCCCAAACAATCCAATTAAAAAATGGGCAGAGGAACTAAATAGACATTTCTCCAAAGAAGACATACAAATGGCCAACAGGTACATGAAAAGATGCTCGAAATCACTAATTATCCGGGAAATGCAACTCAAAACCGCAGTGAGATATTACCTCGCACCTGTCAGAATGGCTGCTGTCAAAAAGACAAGCGATCATAAGTTTTGGCAAGGATGTGGCACAAAGGGAGCCCTCGTGCACTATTTTATTTATTTTTTAGGTGAGGCAACCCTTGGTTGACCTCACAGATTGCAAGGACCTTGTCCGCTTATAATCCCTTCTTTTTAAAAATTTTTCATGCCTACAGCACCTGGTCTTCCTAGGTGGTCTCCCATCCAAGTACTAACCAGGCCCAACCCTGCTTAGTTTCTGAGATCAGACATAGGCTTGTTCAGGGTGGCACAGCCATAGTCCCTTGTGTGCTATTGATGGGAATATAAACTGGTGCGGCCACCATGGTAAACAGTACAGAGGCTTCTCAAAAAATTGAAAATGGAACTAGCTTATGACCCAGCAATTCTCCTTCTGGATATTTATCTAAAGGAAAAGACAATCACTGTCTCAAAGAGCTATCTGTCACCCATGTTCATTACAGCATGATTTGTAATAGCCAAGACGTGGAAAAGACCTAAGTGTCCATTAGATGAATGGATAAAGAAAATGTCACACACACACACAGGAATATTATTTAGTCATAAAAAAGAAGGCACTTCTATCATTTGCACAAATGTAGATGAAACTTGAGGGCATTATGCTGAGTGAAATCAGTCAGACAGATAAAGATGAATACCATATGCTCTCACTTACCCGTGGAATCTGGATAAACAAATCCAAAACAAAACCAAAGCACAACAAGAAAACCCCCAGATTCATTGATACAGATAACAGGTTGGTGGGTGCCAGGGGTAGGGTGATGGATGAAATGGGTGAAGATGGTCACAAGGTATAAACTTCCCAATTTAAATGATAAGTCAGTCCTGGGGATGTAACAGACAGCGAGGTGGCCGCAGTGAATAATACTACATTGTATATTTATAAGTTGCTAAGAGAGTAGATCTTAAAAGGTCTCATCACAAGAAAAAATTGTAGCATATGAAGAGACAGGTGTTAACTATTGTGTAATTATTTTGCAATATATACATATATCAAGTCATCAAGTACACCTAAAACTAATAAAATGTTACATGTCAATTGTATCTTAATAAAACTGGGCAAAAATTAAAAAACGATGTGTTAGAACATGAAAGCTGCTATTGACAGGTGGGGCAGAAGATTCCAGGATGAAACCTCTAAGGGATTTTCTACAGCGAGCCAGACGGAAAAACTGTGGCAACTTTGTAAGTTATGGCGCTTCTAGTTGTAAGAATTGGAAACCCCAGCCTCAGGCAGCATAAGCAATAGAGGGCGTTTATTCACTTACACAACTGGAAAATAGAGGTTTCTATTTTAGAAAATAGTATAGGTTTCGGGTAAAGCTTGACCTTGTGACTCAGTGATGTCAGCAAAGTCCAGTCTGTCCCTTATGATTGCAAGATGGCTTTCGGTTACTTTCAAGGCTTTAGGCTTGATCATTCCCATCAGGAGGGGAGAGAGCGCACCTTTCTTCTCCCGCTTCTGGGAAAGAATCTGTCCTAAGATTGGCGGAAGTGGCGTGAAGCGTATGTCCAACCCAATTCCGGTCGCTGAGGCAGGCGGAAGGAAGGTGCTGATGATGGAAGGGTCGTCGGTCTCGCTGCTGAAAGCAGGGACGAAGTCGGCTTCTTCAGAACAATGTAAATTTCCACCAGGAAGTGGGGAAAGGGAAAGTAGGAAAAGATGGGAGACGACCACAAAAGTGATCGCAACAGTGATTCGATCCCCAACGCCAGAAGGTGTCGGTGTGGGTAGCTCGACCTTGGTGTGACTGAAGGAGAAAAACGCTTAGCGGGGACCCTGGTGGCAAACGCACGCAGGGCTGTGAGCCGGCTTCCGTCTGCCGTGACATTGTATTTCTGCGCGAGGTTTACTTAGCTGATGCTTTGCAGTCTCTGTCTGCCAGCCCTGGGGCAGGTATGCGCTTGAGCTGAGAACAGGTGCGCACGCGTGACCGTGGAGTGCATGCACGAGGGTGGCACAGGGTGGGACTCCAGAGCCAAGAGCTGGTGCTTTATTCAGCCCCCTCGCGTGTCCCCGTGATGGGTGTGGCAGCATGGATGTCTCTCCCATTGCATTTCCTTATAATCTGTTCTTAATCCAAGCTCAGCGAGTGTCATGCTGCATGTAACGGCCCTGAGCCTTCTTGTCATCAGGAGTTACAGTGCCCGCCTCATGGTAAGAGCCTGTTTACTCCCATGCGCTGCACAGGTTTTCCTTGGGTCAGTGTACTGTGTCACAACAACCTAGCAATTTGCATGTTCTTCCTGATTATCTGGTAATTAAAGCCAGTAAGTACAAACATACTGTAATTATCGTGTAACCGACCATCTGGACGGAGAGATGGAGATAACTGTGTATTTACGCTAGAGCTGTGTGATAATTATGACGTAACAGAATGATCGGCCGTGAACGAGAAGAAGGATCTGTGAGAAGCGTGATCGTTGCTTTTTTCAACGTTAATTCTGGCACGAATTTTCTAGAGACAGCCAGCGATGTAAGGAAATTGGCTGATGAGTCCCATCAGGATGGAGGTGTTGAATGCACACCCACCAATAGGAAGTAAACGTGCTCACTCATTTATTCCGATCTTATTTACACGTCATTGGACGACGCTAAGTGTTTGTTTATTTGAACTGTTTTCCCATTTGCATGGGACTCCCCAGTGCCTATCAGTAAATGAAAATGTGTTTGAGTATGGTCACTATGTTTTATTTTACAGATCTTAGGTTTGTGGAGGAAACCAGGTGTTCAAATCATAGACAAAGCTTTCCCATAGTGGCATTCGTCCTGTTTTAAAATTGTTTGTAAGATGTACTTACCCTTTTGGATAGCACCACAAATAATACTTTTAACAGTGAATGTGCTAAACATGAAGCCTCGCTACACCTTGACTGTGATATGTGTCACATTATACTTTGCTATGACACATATGAGGGAGAAAAGGAAATAGTGGGTGGAGTGGGGGAGAGTGGCCAATGGAAGCAAAAAATAACCATAATTACAAGAATAATACAGTAGGGTCGGATCTTGTGAGCTTTCATGAGATCAAGCTCCCGTGATTCTGCCAAATCTAGGGTGGTGTGCAGGTGCAGGGATTGGTTCACACAGTACTAAGAGGGAAAAGAATGTCATCAAGTCAATCTAATGCAGTGTTTTCTTATCATTAGCATTTAGAAAGTAAATGAGTCGAAAGAGCTTTCGTACATGTATTTAGGCATAATTTTTTTTACAACTCCTCTTGGGTCATCATAAAGAAGGAGTGCCTCGATGAGGTGCTCCTGAAGTGTCTTCACGTGGAAGGTCCCATGCTTTCCATTTGCTCTTGGACTCTGAGATTTCAGCATCTGTGTTCACGTGGCTTCGTCCTCTGCCTTGTGCACGCTGGTGATTCAGCGTTTTGCTGAAAGGGTGACTGGCTATTGTCTCCGGCATTTTCTTCCCAGGCAATTACACCCATCCTGCAAATTCTGCAGCATTATTTGTGGCTTAAGCATTAGTGACGGTTCTGAAATTTTATTTGCTATTATTATCGTGTAAGCTTTCAAAAGTCTTTCTCTAAGCAGATGTTTATAGAAATATTATATGAATAATATAAGGAGTCAAGTAAAACCAAATAGTCTTTTTTTTTTGAAATGACAATGACTCAAGCTAAGATTCCTTCAGTATGAGTCAGGCAACAAAATCTTGATTGAAATGAATTATTGTAAGTTAATGAAACATTATGAAACATGTAGGATTTGCACTTTAAATATTTTTTATTAATCCTCATAATTCTATTTAGTATCGGCTTTTTAAAGATCCTGTTCATATCTCATTATTAGTCACAATAACTATAGTTTTGTTAAATTTTTATGGATGAGGAACTTGACCAAGTCTGAGTTGGGATTCATCAGGATGAGGGAGACTTGGCTTCTGTCTCTTCTTGTCTACCTAAAGTGCACAGGAATATCACAGGGGCTCCCCAGAAATTATTAGAAGAAGTTAGTGAAAGGAACAGGTGAAAATCACACGTACCTATTTAGCTAGAACTCTTTGGTTAAAAGTGAAAAATTAACTGCAGAAAGATTAACCAAAAAGGAACGCTATTAAGGTTATAGGATGTAGTGGGCATGTATTGGTTGCTTTCATAACTCCATTCTTTGCCTTCCATCTCCACCCCCAAATGCCTGAGTGTCCCATGGGGAAATCCTTTCTCCTATCTTCAGTCATGTGGTGTGGGAGGGATAGGCCCTGCCCTTTGCTCCGGAGGATAGTCCTCATTTTGTTCACTCTAAACAGCATATGTTATCTCCTCGTCCGTTCATTCAGAGGCGGGCGTGTGGCCTAGTTTGGGCCAATGAGAGTGAACCCCAGGACTTGGACCGGGCCGACTTGAAGGGGTTCTCTCCTCCTTTGGATAGTAAGGGCTTTGGTGGCGTGAGGTCTGGAACTATTGCAGCCACTTTGCTACCACCCAAGATAAGCCTAGAGCTGCAAAGGACCCTCTGGTTCCTGAGGACGAATTCTACATCACAAAGGGTACTGGGGGAGACAGAGCTAAACTGGGCCCTTGGTCGTATTATGTCAGCTCCCACATTAGCCCGGCCTGAAGCCAGAACTACCTCTGGGCTTTGCAGTTCAAAGAGTGATGTTCAGCGACATCTTTGTTATAAAAGGTCACTGGATGTAAGTTTTCTTTGACTTTTGGCAAAACAGTAAAAACTTTTCTCTCTTCTGTGCTATGTAATGGGGTCCAAGGTCAAGACCGTGGAGGGATCCAGGGAAGTTATGGGGAAATAGGAGCCCCGAGGCTGCGAGTCGGTGGGTCCGGTGTCCCAGGCTCTGTGGTGTGGGCTCTGCGCCTCTTCCGACTCACACACACTCCCACTGGCAACTTCGGTCCCTGCTTCCCTACGAGCCGTTCTCCCCTCCCCGGAGGGAGATGCTAATTGGACCCGCTTAGGTCAAGGGTTGACCTTTGACCTAACAACTCTGGCCAGAATGTCAGGGTCAGGAAAGCATGAAGGTGACATCCAGTCCGCCCCCGGGGGGCGGGAGGGCAGTTCCGAGAGGAGGAGGTGGGGGCGCTCGGTGGCCGCGCGGGCGCCCCCAGCACGTGTCCACGATGCGGGGCCCTGCGAAGTCTCTTCCTAGCTTGGCGCGACTATTTCCTCCTGTATGATGGAAATACTAAACCAAAGGGCTTTTCCAGTGAAAAAGGGAAAACCCATGGCGGGCGGAAGGGGCGAGCCAGGCTCATCACAGGCCTCAGTCGCCGCGCTGCGTGTGGTCACGTCGCCGCGCACCAGCCCGACTCTGGGGACTGCGAACGCCGCGGGGTCGGGCATGCGTACGCGCACCTGCAGGCTCACGAACAGAACGCACCCTCAGGACCGCCCGGCGAGGTGGGCCGCCGCCCCCGTTCTACAGATGAAGAAATGGAGTGACTCGTCCTGAGCCGCTGGGTCTCTAAGAGTGAGCGTCACCCGGGGATTTGCTAGAAATGCAGATTCTCAGGCCTCCTTCCGGAACTCCCGCATCGCCCGCTCTGAAGTGGGGCCTGCCGTCTGCATTTTGACAGACACTCTCCGGTCTTCTTGGATGGCCGGGTGACCAGTGACTCCATGGTACTGCAGGAAGGCGGTGTTAGCCAAAACTATCAGGCTGCTTGACTTTTATTTATCATGATGCCTTAAAATCCTCTTGCGACTGGCTTTGGTGTCCTCTCTGGTGGGCTTTCTCTGGGCGGGGGGCTGGCTACCCTCGCCAGGTTTCTCTGTGCCCCCGCGTGTCTTTGCGATGAGAGCACAGTGAGCATGTAGCTACCATGGGCTCCTCAGCCTCCTCGCTCTCCTCCTCCACTTCCCGTCACTCCCCACTCCCCGCAGAGGAGCCCAGGCAGCACCCCGATGTGGCGAGTGGTGTGCGAAACAGACACTCTAGGGCTCTCGGTGATGGTCCCGGCTGCAGACAGTCTGCTGGCACCCTGGCAAGGTTGGGGCTGCTGACCGATGCCAGCTGAGGTCCTACCACCTAGGCAGGCCCCGTTGGCTTGTCCTTGGAAAGAGGCGTACTTATGAGGTCAGTCATTTATCAGTATTAAAGCTGAAATCCTTCCAGAGCTTTGAGACGTGTCTCATTACATCAGGAAGATTTCTCAGACACAGAAGCAGACTTCAGCTCATGTAAGGCAGGAAAGAAAGTAATTCGCTGGGAGAGCTGGAGAGCCAGCCTCAGAGACCATGTACCCGGTGGAGGCCCTGGCCATCTCATCGAAAGGTCTGGTGAGAGCACTCGTGCCACCAGCCCTATGTGCTTGAGGCACCCCCTGACACTGTGGGGGTGGCGAGGGTGGCCCTGCCCCAGCGGCCCCGGGGATGCCATCTTGCTCTGATGGCCGCCACTGCCCCAGGAATGCTTCTCAATCCCCAAACTTTTTGGATCACAGGGACTCGATTAATCACCTGGGTGCGCGTTTCTGATTGGTGGAACATAGGTCACATGCTTCCTCCCCAACTGCCGAGCATCCTGGGAGGGCAGAGACCTGCCCTTTTCATCTTCTGCCCAAAGAAGTGGGCTCTGCTCCTTTCAAGACTCAACTAGTGGCACATTTCCCCCACATAAGAAGGAAGTTAACAAGCTGGGAAACCAAAAGACTAGCTACCCAAAAATATCCTCTGAAAATGATAATCATAAAAGCTAATGACACTACCGCCCTTACTGCAGGGCCAGGCACTGTTTTAACTCGCATGCATCACTGTAGTTAATCCTCACAACAGGTCTGTGAGGTGGGCACTACTGTCACCACCCCCACATCAGCAGATGGGACATCCAGTCCCCGAGAGTGGACTGACCCACCCCAGACTCCGCAGCCAGGCTTCCAACCAGGGCATCCGGCTCCATGGTCCAGGCCGAGCTGCCCGTGGAGCCGGGGGCGATTACCCTCGTTTCAGGAGCCGGTCAGCTCCTTGCTGCTGTTCTGTATGTGGATTGTAGCCAGAGGCAGCCTCAGGTGAGCTGCCCTCACTCGAAGAAGACGGCTGACTAGCGTGAAGTTTAGGAAACACCTTTAGAGCCGACCAGCCGCAAGCGTTTCCATTTCCCTCTTTCTTCTCACAAGGAAAGCGTGTGCTTCTGCAAGAACTCAGTGAAGTAACAGCAGCTTTATCCCTTTGCACTGACTTCAAAACTTAGGCCTGCAGGGTCGAAGCGGCCCGGCCCTGCTGCCTCGTTCTGTTGGAAGAATCGAGAGTGGCATCCAGAGAGGCTTTCGTCTACCTGCGAAACCTTGTCTGAGGGTCCCCTTGAGCCTGGTGGTGGGGCTGGGGACACATAGTGCCCATGATATGCCAGTGCTGGTCTAGGGCAGGACACACACTCAAGGCCACAGGTTGCTCCATGGGCCACCTGTCAGCCACTCTCTTGGAAGCTTCGCGACAAGGAGTCTCTGGGGCCGTGCCACAGGTGACACCGGAGGCCTCCGCCTCTGGCAGCCTCGGCTCCGCCGGGCTCCACGTGGCTCTGTTTGCATCTTGCTGCCCACAGGCTGCAGTACGGGCTCTGCTTCTGGGAGAGCGGCCACAGCCGGAGTGTGACGATGCAGGCTCCTGTGAGATCATCGGATTTCCAGGCTTGGGACACAGAGTTAGCTGGTGGGAAGTTGGGAACAGAATAGCAGCGAGGTAGGAGCAGGACGCAGAGGGGGTGCTGAGCCTTGGCGGATGCCGAGACCATGAAAGACACCGGTGTTTGCCAGAGATAGTGACCGGTGCGACGAGGAGGTGGGGGTGTGGTGAGGCGTGGAGCAAGGAGAGTTGACAGAGTTATGGGAAGACCCAACGGTGACCCTTGGAAAAATATTGATACTATTGGGCATAATAGATGATATTGACTGAGTGCTTATATACTTACGCCGGCTCAGGTAAAGGCTTCACATTTAATCATCCCCATTGTCCTAGGAAATAGGCTACGACTATTATTCCCATTTTACAGACGAGGAAACTGAGGCTCAGGGATGTTGAGGAACTTGACAAAGGCCATGCAGCCTGTGGAAGAGAGACAGCATTTAAGCACAAGGCCCTTGCCATTAAAGGCGGATAACAGTCAGCCAATCAAAACGGGCGCAGCCTTCAGTGGGCGTGGCCTCTCTCACCTGCGCCCTGAGAGTGAGTCTATTAGAAAGGAATAACTGCCCCGCCCCCTCCTCCTGCCGCCTGGTCCCTGATGTAGCAGCCTCCGCGTTTCCTATTTAACCTAAGCACGGCCGCCCTTTCTTTCTTCACATAAGTACGTTCAGCATCTACTTCCATCTGACCAAGATGGGCACGGGGGACGCAAACGATTTCCCGTTCCTGATCTTCAGGGTTGGCAGGGGTTCCAGCTGGCAGGAGCCGGAGGTGCCTGCCGAGGGAACCGGAGCGGCGGGCAGGTGTCAGAGGCGAGGTGCGTTTCAAGTCAGGACAGAACAGGCGCAGGCCGGAAGGGGAGGAGCGGCCGCCGCGGATCTGCGGTGGGCGGAACGCAGGACAGAGCCAGCCAGCTTGACAGACGGAAGGCAAACCTTAGCAAGGTGTGTTTCCACGCGACTTTCCTCGCCCCCCACCTCCCGAACACCTATACTGCATGGTTATAAAAGAGCGTGGTCATAGTAGCTATTCTCTGGCAGCCTAGTTTTGCTATAATTTATTCCTCATTGAACGTAATTTGAGGTTGCTTATAACGCAAAGCACAAGATCTTAATTGGAGATTTAAAAATCACATTAATCTATGAACACCGGAAGAAACAAGATGACTCTTGCCAGAATTTAATGCAGCAGATTACAAAACTAGACTTTTTTAAAGTCTTAGTTCTAAAACTAAACTTAGTCCTGAGTTTCCTGGCGGCCAGATAACGAAGGGTAAGAAGATGCATTATATGAGTTCTTGCCTGAAAGGAGGTTCCAGGGAGAGTATAAACTGATGGCTTGTGGTGAGTCTGGGCTTAGGTTTGCTTTAACTATAAAGGTTTCAAATCAGTACAGCTCATCTGAAAAGCCAGTCTCGTGTCAACGTGACGAGATATGGCCACTCTGTACTCATCCCCCAAGTTCGATAGGCAGGCACAGTACCGTCGCCCCTCAGACCAGCAGGCAGGCTTCCGTTTGCCACACTTCCCACCATTTTCTGTTATTTATTTCCTTTTTCGCAAGCTTGGCCCCTGTCGGCACCTGAACTGTGTGGTCTAGTTGGAGACATTAAAGGTGCACGTGGTCCTTTTCGATTCTACACATGGAAGCCTGGGAAGCAGGGTCAGCACAGGCCAAGGCCCAGAAGTGAGGAAGGGCACCTCGAAGCCTGGCTTGTTAACTCGTACGTCAGACCCTGTCACTCCTCCGCTCACAGCCCTTCGGGGGCCCCTGCCATCGTTGCTGTCTGAGTTAATGCCATGGCCCTTGAAGGGACCTTGTCTGGGATTTCGTTCCCTTTTGCTCAGTTCTCCAGCCCGATTGGCTCTTTCTGGGCCTCAAACCCACCGACTGCACTCCTGCCTCCGGCCTCCTCTGCCAGCTCAGGTCTCTGCTCAACTGTCACCTTATCGTGAGGCCGTCCCTGACCACCTCCTATGAAATAACACCTCCCTCTCGTTCCCTATCTCCTCCACCTGCTCTGTCTGTCTCCACAGCACTAGTTATCATGCGACCCATTTCTATGATTACATAGTTATTCTCCGTTTTCTCGCTCAGCGATGTAAATTCTATAGGGAGTGGGGGTGGGGACTCTGTTTGTTCACGGCTGTAGGGCCAGCCCTGGAGCAGTGCCTGGTACGTAGGAGACAGTGTGTGGGATGAATGGATAAACGTCTATGGTCTCTCAACGTTCATATGTGAGACATACAGCAGAATCTTTCAGAATAAAGACACCTTTATATAAATATAAAGCTCAGAGACATAAAGATGCATTGTTTCATCTTTGCCTGTAAAAATACAATGTTATAAAGATAGCTATATTTATATCTATAGCATCTCCAGATGAAAGGCCAAACAATGGCCAGCAGTCACAGAAGGCAAGGACAATGGGCACGCTGTTTACAGCTTCCTTGCCGGGCACACTGTTTGTCTCTGTGAGCTCCTTTTCTGTATAAGTGCTTTTAACCCTTGTGTGGTTGTTTGACTCTTTCTAGAAATAGCCACAGTTGGCCAAAGTCTCTGTATCGGACACGTTAGAATCTAAAATGGGGCTCTCAGACTGACAGACGGCCCTCTGTGGTGACAGTACTTAGACGCAGGCTGTCTCCTTCCTCTCCCCGGCTGCACCTATGCCCAGGCCAGCTGGGTGAGGACATGAGGACAGTCCCACAGCAAGCATGTGGCCAGCTTACTCCATCAAGAGTCCCCACAGGCATGCCGTGTGCCCGCCCTGCTCCTGCCCTCCCCCCCCCACCCCAGCTAATGCTCACAGAAGCCCTCCTGGACCCAGAGAAGTCTTGTTTCTACTTTCACGAGCCAGAAATGTGTCCTTCCACACAGCAGGGACCCTGGGGAAGAGCCGTTGCTGTCAGGATTGGAACCCACTTTCCTGGCCTGCAGAAGGCTTTCATGACATGCGTTCTGACGAGGGCACATTCCAAACACTGCAGCTCCCAACTCTAGATGGGATGGGTGAGAAAGGGAGCCTCGCCGCATCCTGCAGAGCTGCAGGCCCCGGCCCAGCCATCAGGCCCCGGTGGGGACCGGGCGAGGGGCTGCTGTGCTGGCCTGGCTGCCCCCAGCAGCTCATCTCCCTTTTCCCAAGCTCCCTGTCCCTCCCCACCTGCTACCAGAGACCTCCCAGAGCAGCCCACTGGCCTCCCACCTCCCAGCCCCTGACTCCTTCGCTGGCAGCTCAGAGCCATCCTCCTCTGCCCAGAAGGCTCAGGTGCACTGGGGTGGGGTTCGTTGTATTCCCAGACCCCACAAGAACCTTCCTCCAGGAGGCAAGTTTCTTTTCCGCCCTTAAGAAACCACTTCCGGAGGCGAACTCTGGGAGAAAAGGAAAAGCAGATGTCAGCCAGTGACACAGAATAATCGCTTTGCTCAGTGCTTGTATTTTCCTACCAATTTCGTATTTTTCAAAAAGGACAATAAAACAATTGTACTCTCGGCTAATTAATGACAAGCTGGTAAAAGCATCTTCTCATTGTTCCATTTATTTCTCCATTTCTCCCGGTTAACAGTCCTGTCTCTGAAACGAGTCTGTCGTTTACACAATGCTGTCACCCCATTGTTCCTTTATCATCCTCCATTTTCATAAATCGGGGTGTTAATCCCTTAATGGCTTTTCTTAGTGCTAAAAAAAAAAAAAGAAGAAAAGAAAAGAAAGAAACAACAAAAAAAAAACGCCCAGCCCCTGCTCCTCTGAACCCCCAGCTGACAGTGCAGGGCGACACAGGCAGCCCTGCTGTGTGTTTACCTGAAAAAGCAGGTCGGGTGGGGGACTTAGCCCCTTCTGTTTGTTGGTTAAACAGGAGGCCCCTCATCCTGGGGATCCGCCCCTTCCCCAGGTCAGGTTTGCTCAGCTTCTCTGCTGGGCTCTTTGATGAGGCCTCTGACCTTTGCCCGATGGCCCAGGAAGGCCTTGCTAGGTTAGGGACGGGATGGGACAATATAGGGTAGGGACATCCGATCCTTTCCAGGCTTCCCGGTGCACATTCCCAGCGTCTTCCCACCAGTCTGGGCTTCCCTTGGATTGGACCCCTGGCCAGACCCGTTCTTCATGTCTCAGGACCCCGCACAGTGACTGGCAGGAAGCGGTAGATGATGACACCATCATCATCCTCATCACCATCATCCTCCTCCTCATCATCGCCAAGACCTTGCCTCAGCCTCCTGCATAGGAGTCGGGGGTTCACCAGAATTTCACGCTCCGTGACTCAGGGAATGTGTCCTTCCTGAGCTCTAGCTCTGGGCGAGGCCATGCGCAAGCTGCTGGGGCTTAGATCTAAACCAGAGGCCCCTGCCCTGAGGGAGCTGCCTATCTAGTGAGTACACGAATAACTTGCACGAACAGCCTGCAAAGCCCCTGGCAAGGGCTGCGGCAGCCCTTCCGAAGGCGCGAATGCAGCGCGAAGAGCCCGCGCTGGTGGGGTGGCGGGGCTGGCGCTGGTGATGGCGGTGGTGTTTTCGGCAGCAGCAGCAGCCCTCACAGAGAGGGCCTCGGCCTGAACCTTTCCGTCTGGCACAAAGTGCTGCAGTTAGAGTTGGGTAAAAGGGCGTTCAGGGCAGAATGAGCAGCGTAGGCAACACGAAGGTTGAAATGGTGCAAACTGCTGCTGAAGGAGTTCGCCGAAGGGCGGTCGTGATGGGAGGGTGGGCTTTAGAACAACCAGGAAAAGCCTGCGGATTTCAGGCCGATGGGCTAGAATCTCACCCCTGCTGGTTTGAACCATGCAAGGAATTGATTGGCTTGTATGCCTCCTTAGTTCGAAAGAGTTCCCAAGGCTTCAGGCCTAGCGGGATCCAGAAGCTCACGCAGCTCATCAGAGAACACTGGGTGTTGGTCCTGCGTTATTCTTTGCGGGTGTCGTTTTCAGACAGACTCTCGCAAGTCGATAGCAAAGATGGCCATCGACAACTGAAAGCTTATTGAGACTTTATGCCCAGAAATTTTGAAAAGAGGGGGCGGATGCCCCCAGGGGTCTCCGAAAAACTGCCTGCCTTCTAGACCCCCATGGGCCTGGCTTGCATTGCTCGGCTCTCCCAGAATCAATCACTTTGCTTCAAGTCCCAGCCGACCGACCAGACCTGGGTCTCATGGTCCCTCCGAAACAGGAAGAGGGCATGAGGGATGGCAGACCCTATTCGAAAGGCATGAGTGAGAGTGGAAGGGGCATGGGCGTTTCCAAAGGAATTTTGCAATGTTTTCCCAGAGAAAGCGGCAAACAATTTGGGCCAGCCAGGGAGAAAAATGTGACCTGAGTGAAAAGCTAGAGACGGTTGAGTAAAAATAATTGAACTGCTACTGAAATTATGCATGTTCATCTATGCACAGAAAAAAAGACTAAAAGAATCACCACCAAAAGGTTGCAATTGGTTATGGGTGACAGGGTCATGGGTAATTTTTACCTCCTTTTCCTTTAACTGGGTGACGATAAAACACAGACAGAGACAGACAGACCGCATTTGAATCCTGTTCCCTGCCTTCAGCTAGAGGGTTCGGGGCGAGAGCGCTGTTGTCCCGCTCAGCTTCGGGGTGAATGCTTGTGAAATGGGTCTCCTTATAGCTTCCTAACCCTCCCTGATCGGCATAGAACGGTAGATATTAGCGTCGTCTTCGTTGCTTCTGTTGCTTGGCTTAGGACGAACAGTTATTACTTCTGTGTGAACCAGCGTCACTTAACCCAGATGGCTGAGTATAGAAACGTGACGTCACTATCCCATCTTCTTCATTAGCATACCTTTACTCTCCCATGAATACTCTTGCCAGCCAGTTAGCTTTATTGTTCATTAAGGAACTATTTCAAGGACTCTTCAGGAGGAAGCATCCAGTGACGTTTTCTAACCGCAAGCTCTTTGAAATCCTTCCTTCAAAAATGATCACTTGGCTATTTCCATCCATCCTGAACGATTGGAGTGTGGTCCTTACCCAATTCTAGCCAACTCCGGCCCCTGCCACTTTAAAAACGCTCTTCAGACCAGAGTTCAAAATCTCAGTAAAAATGGCCTCGGCTTTCCCGCTTCTAGATGCAACCCAAGCTCTGTCGAGGTGCAGCGCCCCTCTGCAGTGACCCCTAGACGCGGCTTTGCCTTATCAGTAGGTGATTAGGGGTGTTTGGGGAGGCAGCATTCGACATCTGCAGTAGAAAGCTGTAGAACTACGTCTTCGCGTGACCTCATTCAGAGGGCCCGTGGGGGGGATTCTCTCAGTACGGGGATCTTCACCCTGTTCCCTGAGGAAACAGAAGTGGGTGAGTTTATGGAGCCGCGCCCTGCCTGAGACTCTTAAGACCATTTTACAGTCCTTCTTATAGTTTCAAATGACCTATTTGTTTGTGGTCATTGGTTCAATGTCTTTCTTCCTGCCAAAGCTGGAACCCCACGCAGGCCAGTACGGCGTCCTAGTCGTCCTTTGTCTCCAGGGTGAGAAGGGTGCTTGGTGCATGTGAGTTCAGTAGTTGTGGGATGAAAGGGTGACGCGTGAACGAGCCCAGGAGGCGGCCAGGTGACGGTGCCGGATCTGCGGCTGGCCCGCCGCATGCCTCGGGGCAAGGCCACTCTTCCTGGGTCTCGGCCTCGCTGCATGTGCAAACCTGGGTGCGGTGACACCGGGCCCGTGCGTTACGTGATAGGCAGTTATGGCTCCAAAGGCAGCCGCGGGCTCTGGCGGGTGACTGCCCATCCGGGCCCCAAGGTCGGCGGCCCCAGGGTGCCTGGTGATGAAGGTCAGATCCTCAGGTTCACCCACCTTCCCAACTCCTGAGACGAGGCAGTGGGGGGCCGGGGCCGGGCGCCAGGGTGTTTCCTTGCATCAGCTACTGTATTCATATAAAATGTCATTTTCTCCTGGCATGTGTGTGGGTGGGTGCGAAAGTCTGTAAGTGGTCCTTAGTGACATGGGGCAGAGACAGCCCCCGGCCCCTTGTCCTTGTTTTCCTTCTGGTGATGTCCGAGTCCCCAGTCCCCAGCCCAGCCTGCTGCTTCTGGAAGGGGATGCTTTCCGCCATTTCTAACCCCCTGGGGACTTAGGTGTTGCATTTCCCTGCCGGAGACATTCGCACTTATTTTCTCCCATTACGAATCACCAAGTTGGAGCCCACCCTCGGAACGCCCAGGTGATTCCTACACTTCCCTGCTTCGTGACCTGAGGCCAGCTGCGTAACCTCGCACAGCCGCCTGCTGTCATTGTCACCCCGCGAAGTGCCTGGTACCTGCCTGACGCCAAGCGATGGCTGCACGATTGAACACCACGCAGAAAAATCAAGAAAAGAAAAGAAAAGTGCGCTGTGGGCCTGTAGGTACGCGCCCCGGGCGTCACGGCGCGGGAAAGAAGCCAGTCTCCGCAGGTTGCTCATTGTGTCAGTACGTTTATATGACATTCCCAGCTGCAGAGCTGCGGTGATGGAGAACAGAGCAGTGGCCAGGGGTTTGGGGCTGGATGAGGCCCGACTTTTTAAAAGGCTCGGAGGAGGAAGATTTGGGAGATAATGGAGCCGTTTCACATGCCTGTGATGGTGGCTACGTCTCCCTCTGTCCACGTGTTAAAATGCACGAGCCCGTGACCCGGAAAAAAGTGAATTTCTGGTTGTGATAATTAAAAAAAGAAAAAATGCCATGTCTTGCTTTGCTAACAGTTGTTACCTTTCGGCTACCTCCTCTCTGCTGACAAAATAAAAAACTAGTAAGTAAAATTACAGCTCGTCAGGTGCTTCGAGAGCAGGGAGCATCGTGCGCGGCGCCTCACGGGGGTGGGGGGGAAGGGCGCCGGGATGCTGGGACCCGCTCGTCGGCACGGGGCCCAGGCGGGGGGTCAGAGCCCGGGCGCAGGGGCGCGACGTAGACCGGCAGCAGGCTGTTCCAAGGGATGTCCGTGCGCCGTGGCCTGGCTGCTCGTGGCATCGCCGTTCTTCCCAAGCGAATCCTTCGGATGAGAAGGTCGTCGAGTGAGTTCGGCGACGGCTCGCGCGCCCGGCGTGCGATCTTGGCAGGGTTCGGGCGCCGTCTACGGTCGCAGGAGGGAGCTGGCACATGGCGTTTTAGTCCCCACGCGATCATTTGGGGGCTGGCGACGAATGCGTAAGTCGTGGGGAGAGAACGCTGAGGCCAGACATGGCAGCCGGGGACACTTGGGCGTCAGGGGCCTTGGCTTGGCACCGGAGCTGTGTGATGGAGGGGAGTTCCGCTCCTTTCTCGGACTCGCTTTCGCCGCCTGCTCCTTGGCAGCGTTGAGGGTTGAACCTGATTGTCCCCAGGCTCTTTCCTTCCTGCATCGTGGCTGAGACCAAGTCCCTTCTTCCTGTTCTTCGGGGCCTAGGTGCCACCCCTGCAGCAAGGCAGTCCCGGTGCGTCTGGAATTTGATGCACAGCCTCCTTTTACCCCTCGGCCTCCCCGGAGGGACCCCCCAGCAGACTGCTGTGCCACACAGCGGCAGGCTCTGCGGAGCGTCCGCCACTGTGCCCAGAGGTGCCGTTAGGACGCGGGGATTATGAGGTGAGCGGGAAGAAGCCACCAAAAAAGCAGGGAGCCACTTGAGCAGAGAGTATCCACATAAATATCGCCAAGCAGGCCCCCGCGCGGGGCTTTTACGTTGATGCGCTAATACGTTCTCCGCTAAGGGTTTATTTATGCCGCCTTGGTGTATTCCCTGCCATTCATTTATCTGCATAGGGAAGAGGTACTAACAGGACAGTTCCTCATGAACAAGCGTCCCCGTGTGAGCCCCACCGCTGTTTATAATCCTTCATGCCCAGATCTATAATTCATGAGCCGATGGCCTGGTGGCAGTTTCCATAAAGGCCACGCCGGGCACCCAGTCGTTAACTGCTCACGCTGTCGCGCACAGAATCGAAATAAGCCGACTCTTCTTCTATTCATCACGACGCCACCGACGTGTGGGCAATGATATTATCCAAATATTATTAAAACTTTGAACCCTGGGCCCATAAATTACGGCCGAATGGCTCAGCGGCCATTAGGAGAGAGGGATGTATGGGCTGTGGTGGCCGCCGAGTAATTATGTGCTTAAAAGGAAGCGTGGCTGAGCATTCCCCTAGTCAAAAAAAAAAAAAAAAAAAAAAAAGAAAAAAAGAAAAAAAAAAAGAAGAAGAAGAAGAGGAGAGGCCGGGATCGTTTGTTACTGCTCCAGCGTGCGAGGCTGGGCGGCTCCGGCGGGTCAAGTCAACCTTACAGCAGGGCGATTATCTGCCGAGAGACAGCGAACATCTGTGACGGAGTATGCACAGGCCTCGGGACAGCGTGCTGGAGCCTCGTCCACTTCAAACGCTTGGCGTCTTCCACACAGCACCCCCCCCCCCCACGTTTCGCTGATGCCGCTTTGAAATACGCCCTGTCGTCCCTCCCCCGGCCCCGCGCTTTAATGCTCCCGCAGCTGCTGACGATGGCGGCGTGACTTTAGAAGGCTCTCGCTATCTGTCTCCCACTCTTTAATAATAATAATTTTTGTTGTTGCGTTTTTTTTTTTTTTTTTTTACTCCCGAACTTTTTTTTTTTTTTTTTTTTTTGGCATTTATTAGTTATTCAAGGAGTATGACCGGGCAAAGATAACATCCAGTTTGAAAGTACAAGGTCGGTCCGTGTTTAATAAGAAGCCCGAGCTCTCTTTGATTCCTGCACCTGCAGAGACTGGCGGGCCGCTGTGGTGCGTGGAGGCAGATGGTTCTGGATTATGACACGGGAGATAGGAATTTGCAGGCTGTCGTGGTTCCCTGGACCATCTGCGTGTCTTGGGATCCCAAGGAAGGAGGGAGAGGGACCCTAGAAACCAGGGAAGAAGGAGTGGGGAGCGGGCCGAAACACAAGGCTGTCGACCCAGAAGGTGGGCGGAGCTGGGTCCCTGGGCGACATGGCGTGGTGGGCCTGCCCAGGTGGGTAACACCGCAGTCACACCAGCCAGCGTTTCTGGACATGAAGAGCCCGAGAGCCATTCTCCTCCCATAAAGATGCAAAGTGTCCTCTCGAGCGGGGAGAACCGGGCCCCGTTCACGGAGGAAGCAAAGCAGGATTCTCCCTTGCGAAGTGACGTAGGACTAACAGACCAGATTCCTTTCTTCTCGCGGAGGACGGAGCCTCCAGGTCTGCCGGGCGGTTGCGACCCGAGCATCGCAGAGATATATGGCGTCTGGGTTAGCTTCAAAGCAGCCCCGGGAAAAGCGGGGGTGCGCGGGGCTCCAGATGCATCAGACGTCCTCCTGAGCTGACCATAACTGTGGAAGCCCCGTCATGGGCACAGGGGGGTTTTATTAGACTCTTCTCTATGCTTTTGATTGTATCTGAAATTTCCCATAATTAGAAAAACCTCAAGGAGCAGACCTGCTCTGTGCTGTGAGTGACCTGTCTCCCTGGGACTGAGTTCTATGGGAAAAAGCCCAGAGAACAGAAGCCCAGATGAACCAGTTGGCAGAATTTGTGAGATTCTCTTCTCTAATCCGTCCCGGAAACACTTCTTCCAGGAAAACCTGCTTAAAACCCTGCTCAGGAGCCCACGAGAGCTTCCTGAGAAGCCTACGTTCCTTCCTGTGGTTTCGAGACCTGCCTTACCTCTCAGGCCCAGCATCTCCTCCTTCCACCTTCTTCCCCACCCCCCGGAGCCTGGCAGGAGGGTCAGATGGCAGCGGTGAAGAAGGAGAAGTGGGCACAGGAGTGGTGGCGCCGAGGCCACGTCCCCACGTGTTCTTTCCCCAGTGACATGGCCTTTGACCCCAGGGTTCTCTTCCCTTAGTAAGGGCTGGGGAGAAGGCAGCTCTCGCATAGCTACTTGCTGTCACCACAGAGGGAATAAAAGGCGCACACACGACCAGGGCCCAGTTCCCTTCAAAAGCACAGGCAATTTTTTTTTCTTTCATAAGGGCTACCTGGACCTTTAAAACAGTTCCAGAAACAGACCACCCCAGCGAGTCGGGGGAAGATCTGACTCTGGGCACCCTCTCGGGCTGCTCACCTGAGCCGCCGTCACCGGTGGAGCTGACCAGTGAGCACACCCCCTCAAGCCCGCCTCGTACTGGCCACAGGGCTCCCCAGGGCCAGACGCCTGGGGTCAGGGCCTGGCGTGGCTCCTTTTTCAGTTGCGTGACCTTGGGCAAAGGACTTAACGTCTCTGTGCCTAGGTTTCTTCACTTGTAAAATGGGGATAATAATCACACTCCCTCCCTAGTTTGCAGCGACTGTTAAATGAGCCCAGGTAAGGCCGTGAGAGCAACACCCGATGTGTGTTAAGTGCCACGCGTTCGCTACTTAAACAAATCGAAACCGAATCTTGGGAGGTTCAGCCTAGCGGCCGGGAAGTCGGTCCCGAATTCCTCCTCCTGCTTGCTCCTCTCGTCCTGCCTTCTCTCCCATTCCTTCAGCAAACGTTTGTGAAGCGTCGACCCCGGGCCGGATTCGGGGACAGTTTCGACTCCAAGTGGCTCTGCCAGATTTCTCTGAGTCTGAGAGATACCGGCCTCCACAGGGTCCAGGTGCCCCCCGCGGGCCTCGGCTCAATGGTGTCTGGGCCTCTCCGGCCCATGAGTCACACATTTCTACTCCCCTTGCTGAGCAGAGTCTCGGAGGCGAGGTCCGGGAAGCTGGGATTCAGAGGCGGCATAACTTGCCCCGGGTCCCTCAAGCAGGATGGGGTCCAGCTGGGGTTTTGCAACCTGGGTCTGACTCATTTTGATGTCATATTGATGTGGGCCACCTTGTCACCAACTGCTTCGCCGGACGTCGTGTGTGTGGTCAGGGAGTTTAGCAAGTTGCTCAAAGCTGCAAATCACGGTAGCAGCTGGAAGAGTGAGGGGTATGCGCCCCTCTGACGATCCCCACACCAGTCTGCACTCGGCGCACTCGTCAGGTTGCGGGTGGATGTCCATTTTCCACTGACGTCTTTGTCCCTTTCTCTGACCTGAAATGCCCGTGGCTGGGTTGGGTTTCCGGGGAACACTGGACAGAGAACTCTGAGAAAGAGCCCGGTTTGTCCCGTCTGGGCCAACCTGCGACCTGCAACCTGGGCCAACCACAGTGACTCACGCGGCCCCAGTGACCAGCTTCTCCGTGAGGGGCTGCTGGTGGTCATTGCCCAAGAAAGTCCTCTTTCCCGGGAACAGCCCCTCCCCTCCCGATTTCCTGTCCTCTGGCCTCGCTCTAATTTATTGCTTCTGTTTATGATTTGAGGTTAAATGCTTTCAGTTCCATTTTCTTAAAAACATAGATTTCATCCCCTGCCCTCCCTGCCCCCCCCCCAGCCAAGGTAATGACTTCTGGTCTCTGAGGCCCTGGAAGGGAGGGGCACGCCAGCCTCACGGACCTCCGGCCAGAGCCCATGTGAGGCGGGCAGGCCGACCTCAGTGCAGCCATTTCCAGACTGCAGTGGGTGTTATTTGATCCAGTCTTCACATTTCAGACGGGCTCCTGAGGCAGGAGGCTCTGGCGGTAGGTAGCAGTGGAGCACACCTGGGCCCAGTAGGGTGGGAGGCCTGGAGGGGCTGAGCGCCCAGGCCCAGGGAGCATAGGAGAAGTCTGGGGACAGAGCTGGCTCCAGATTGGCCCCTGGAGGGGGTCCAGCGACCTCTAGACTCCCCTATCTGCCATTTCCTGAAGAACAGAATCTGTGGGGCAAATGCGCTCATTTCTGGATCCTAATTTCAAAGTCTGCCTCTAGCCATCATAGGCCTTCTGGCCAGGTGCGGCCACTCACCTGTTTTACGTGGTACTGGGGGGCATGCGACCCTCTAAAACCACCCCATATCTGGCAGGAAGTCTATGCGGGACGTTGGTTGGCCTCTATTTTGGAGTCACTTTGTGGATTGTTGGGGCTTCTCTCTAAATCTCTAGTGTAGGCGCCACATTTTCGGACATCCACCTGCTTTCCATCCCCAATATGCTCATTTATTCATCCATCTGTTCATTCATTCATTCATTCATTCATTCATTGAACAGCTGATATTCAGCACCTACGCCAGGGTCAGATGCTGGCTGAGGCCATGAGATAGAGGTGAGTTCGAGGCTGCCACGTGAGTGTGTAGAAGAGTGTGCGTGTGTGTGTGTGCGCATGTGTGTGTGGGGGGGTGGCGGTGGCGGTGGCAGGTGAATTGTCAGAAATGTGACCGTTTCGTCTGTAAAAGTGCACGAAACCATCTCTATAATTCTATCATTTCAAGAACGCGACGTAAATGGGATCATTCTGCACATAACCTTTTTACAGTGGCATAATTTCTCGTTCTAAGAGAAGTGTGCATCCTCAAAATTCATACGCTGAAGTCCTGATCCCCTGTACCTCAGAATGCGACTGTATTGGGAGATAAGCCTTTACAGGGGTAATTCAGTTCAAATGAGGTAATTAGGGCGGGTTCTCATCCAATATGACTCGTGTCCTTGGAAGAAGAGGAAATTGGGACGCAGACTGGGGCAGAGGGAAGACCATGTGAAGGCAGAGAGGAGACAGCCATCCACGAGCCAGGGAGATGGGCCTGGGAAGAAAGCAAACGTGCTGACACCTTGACCTTGCACTTCTGGCTTTCAGAACTGGAAAAAGTCGTGTAAGCCATCCAGTCCGTGGGATCTGCCACGGCAGCCTCAACGGACCCATACATCTCTCTCGGACTTGGGCATCCAGCGGTGAGGACCGTCGATGATGGCGATGATGATGATGACGATGGGAACGTGAACCGTGGTATTGGCTGGGCCTCCTTTTAAGAATTCTACGGGCGATATTCATCACATTTCGTCAGCGGCCCGAGCACCCGAGCCTTCCCGATTATCCTTGGTTCTTGGGTATTTTCATAGCCCCAGAGCAATGTCCCCTGGGGCTGCCGATGGTGCTCCCACCCCCACCCCATCCTTAGGCCGATCTTGAGAGAACTGGTTCATGATCTAGTCTCTTGTCTAATTCTTCCCTGGAGAGGCCAGACTGCGGGGCGGGGGTGGGGGGGGTGGTGGGGGGGGGAGGACAGGGAGGAAGAGGAAAGGCCACCTTCCCCGTGACTCCGATGATTGATAGAGCATCTGGCGAGCTGCAGGCGCCTCCTCAGACTATCTTTTGCCTACTCGATAATAGATGATCTAATCTGTCTCTCTATAGCACTTCCTTCTTCGGGCAGGTGACAGAGATGGAGCAACCCCATCCTTCACCTGGAGGAGACAGGGCTTCCCAGGGAACGTGCCCGGCGTTGCTGCAGGCCGCGGGGGCATGTGGGAGGCTGCCATGCGGGCACCGCCTGCGAGGCCATGCGGCTGGCTGGACCCCCCGCCCGCGGGAGCTCGCCTCTGGCTGAGCAGTGGCCCATGAGCAGCTTTTCCCAGGGTCCCATACCGCCTGGCCACCTCTCGTCCCCACTCTGTCCCAGTGGCCTTTCTTACTCCCCCCCCCTTTCACATTATCTTATGCTGAAATAGTTCAGGTGTGCAAAAAAAAAAAAAAAAAAAGCCGCAGAGCATATTTGCTAAACAAACACGGGGTACGCAACGCTCCGCTTAAGGAAGAAAACATGGCGAATACAATCGCAGCCTCTTTCCTGCCTGATTTCCCTCCTCCCTCCGCCCCAACCGCCGTTCCGAGTTTTCCCACACATGCTTTTATGACTTGACTGCATTTGCAGTGTCCGTGTGCTTTTAAACTGAAAAAAAACAAAAACAAAAACAAAACACAAATGCCGTCGCGTGGTTGGCAGCCACTCTTCCCCCCAGCCCGGGTCTGACAGCTCTCCACGCTGCCGTTCTGGCGTGAGGCCGGTCGGTTAACCACCTCCAGCTCTTCCCAGGACGATGAGCTGAGCGCACTCCTTACCCTCGTCTTGATAATGGAGAGTTTGTTTCCTTTTTTTTTTCATATTTCAAGCACTATAGCAATGGACGTTCTCATACATAGCTCCTTAGCAAATGGGCAGAATTTTTCTTGCATGTACCTGTGGGCGAGGCGCTGGGTCACGGGTCACCGCTAGCTTTTCTAGACGTCAGCATTTAAATTGCGCCCCTGAGTGATTTAACCAGTGTCTGCTTGTACCCGAGAGGCAGAAAGTCCCCATGGCCTGAGGACCTCACGGCACTGCTGTGCCAGACTTTCAGCGACATCATTGGAATGAGGTCCCCCTGTGTATACAAGGCCTTTCTCTCTGTCTCTCTGTGTCTGTCTGTCTGTCTCTCTGTCTCTCTCTCTCACACACACACACACACACGGATGCATTTAAGCTTTTGCCTGTGCTTGGATCTGTGAAAGGCCCCTCTGCACGAATGCACATCGGAGCCATGGGACGTAGGGTCTGCAGAGGGCGTGGCCTGATTGTCACCGGGGGAGAGTGTGCTTTCCGCTCAGGTGTGATCTGGACTCGACCCCCTGCGTGTCCACTATGGTCTTGCAACTCTGCGGAGGAGGCTTGACTTCTCTGAACCTATTTTTTGCTCATTTGTCGATGGAAAAAGTAAGACCACCAGGGAGCGGCTGCAGGGTTACGAGATGCTGCATGCTGAGCCCGTAGCCCAGTGACGGGGGACGCAGACCACTGGGCAAACGGCGGCTGCAGACTCTTCTCGCCCCGCTTTCACTTTGGGGTACCACTAAACGCAGACGGAGACCCTCATGAGGCCCCGAGTGTGGCCTGGCACGCGTAGCCTCAGGGGGCCCCTAGTGCAGTAACCAACGAAATGACGCCTTTTAGTTAATGCATTTGTTGTCTGCACACAAGCTGAGGCTCCTTTGTTGCGACAGGGCAGCTCTGTTGACTCAATAATGGACCCGCTTCGATGAAATTTGGTGATTTGGGTTCCTCTGCTCAGAAGACGTCCCCCCCTCCCCAGAGCGGAGGGTCCAGAGTGCCCGGCCTGGTCCAGGTGCATCAGTATCCTGCGGCCACTGTAACGCATTTCCACAAACTCAATTGCATTAAACAGAATTTTTTGTTTTG
This sequence comes from Eonycteris spelaea, assembly GCA_003508835.1. Lineage (NCBI taxonomy): Eukaryota > Metazoa > Chordata > Mammalia > Chiroptera > Pteropodidae > Eonycteris > Eonycteris spelaea. The sequence continues at coordinate 4,938,971 of PUFA01000071.1, read as the reverse complement.
TTTTTTCTCTCTCAGTTTTGGAGACCAGAGCTGCAAATTAGTTTTACGGGACCCAAGTCAAAGCGTCAGCAGGGCCATGGTCCTTCCCGAGGCTCGGGGTGAATGACCCCTTCCTTGCCTCTTCGGGCTTCTGGCGTGTGCCGGGCTCCCTGGCTTGTGGCCTCCGCACCCCGCTAGCTGTCTGTCTTCTGTTCTTCCGTCTGTGTCAAATCTCCCTCCGCCTCTCTCTTGTAAGGGTACTTGTGATTTCATTGAGGGCCCACCTGAATAATCCAGGACAAGATCGTGAACTGAGTTATAGCTGCAAAGACCCTTTTTCAGAATGAGTTTCTAAGAATTAGAACCTGAGGCCTTTGGGGACCTGTATCCAGCTTGCTGCACCCGATTCCACGCCCTATTGCATGGTCGGGGGCGGAAGGGGGGGAAGGGTTGCCCTGGTTCACAATCCACGTAAATGGCCAGAATCCATCACGGGGAGCCCTTTCTGTCCCCTAGCCTCCCTCTGGGTCAACCAGACCCTAATGGGACTGGGGACCAGGTAAGCATTTAAATCCAACATGACATAATGTTTGTCTGAAGGTAATTCTGCTTCTAAATTATTTGCAAATGTTCTTCACATTTCCCCACTTCTCTTTGTAGGATTCAGAGCCAATTTGTAATAAGCAAGAGCAGTTTGACCCAGATTAAAAGGTACAATTAGTCTGTCTGCATGGTAAACCTAAAAAAGTACTACTTACAACAAGTTATTGTTTTTTTGACAAAGGAAGATGTCCTGGCAGAACAATAAAGTCCCCACTGCTGATAAGAGCCTTGTAATTTACCCAGAACGCTGTGGTACAGGGACAGAACAGCCCCCCAGAACCTGCGAGGCCGTAGCACGTCCTGCTCTCGCAGGGCTAAGAGGTGACTCCCAGAAAAGGAAGTGAGCCCCCTTATTACACAGAAGAGAGGGGACTGCCAGGCAAGGGCTGGGGACCCCCCTACCCCTGCCTCTCCCTTGGAACTGCTAACGGTTGCTTCCCAGGAAATACATGCCCATGGGGCTGCCAGTGTGTGAGGGCCACCCTGACTCGGGCCACCAGCTGTCCCAAACTGGTGGTGGGAGGGGGCAGTCCTGGAATGAGTGCCCACTTGACCATAAGTACTTGGTTACATGATTGTGTAAGCACATACAAATGGGGCGCTCACCTGTCACAATTACTCTGGCCTCTGTTCTTCCTGTAACAATGTGAACAAAAGGGTGGACCAAATTTGGCTGGTCCATTTAGCTGGATCTTACCCAGAGGCCACAGTGATTGGTTCAAGTGATGACACGTGACCTCCAACTGACCCATAGACGTCTTCTCTGGGACTTTAAAACTTAGAGCAGGGAAGGAAGTATTCCTTCTGTGGTCAGGAGGCTCTAAGAATGTGAGGCCCTGGCTTCGAGAAGCCATAATGCCCGGAATATGAAGGGAGACCCTGGGCAGTGGGATGGCTCCAGTCCAACTCGCCTGCGAGCCATTCCCCAAACACAAGTTGAACTAGAATCCCGATACGATCATCATCGTACCTACCACTTACCGAGCGTGTAGGGTGGGCTCGCCTGTTGTACTCAAGATGCCCTCATTCTCCACCGGCAGGTGGGCTGTCCCTTTTCTGGCTTCCTGGGGGGCACCGTGCTTGGCCTTCTCTGGTGGCGATTACCACACCCTGCGTCAACTCATTGGCATTGATCGTTTGCTGAATACTTGCTGGGATGGAGGGCTCAGCGCTCGGCACCGGGGAGGACTGTGGAAACCTGTAACCTGGTTTCGTGTGAGTCTTGAGCCCGTGTGCGCATCGCCACATTAGTCAGGCGGGCTGATGCTGAAGCAAGCTGGAGCACACAGCCCGGAGTCTTTTCGGGGGTTCATAAGCATCCATGTTGATTTCTTGCTCACGTTTGGGATCCATGGTGAGGGGCCCAGGGCCCTGTTCTTTCTCCATGACCTTTATTTCCAGGACTTGGCTAACGAAGTTGTAGCACACTGACTCTTGAGTCTCCTACCTGAAAGTGACCCATGCCCTGTGCTCACATTCCACTGGCTGAAACAAGCCCCAGGGCCATGCCCGAGTTTGGCAGCAAAGGAAAGGGCAGCCCTTCAAAAGAGGGAACTCCAAACCCTGGGGAGCATGGCACCGCCTGCCACGCTGTCTCTACTGGCCAGCCTGGGGCCTTGCACCTACTAAGTCCTCAAGGATCGCTTGTGCTCTTTCCTTCCTACCATTTCTCACAATCGTAATACATGCTCAGGCAGTGGCTGAGTATTCAGTACATACCATTTAATGTCTATTTCACTGACTGGACAATAAATGCGTGGGGGGGGGGTCTGTGTCTCCTTAAGCTATAACCCAGCACTCAGGCAAATACGTGATGCGCACCAGGTACAGTGAATGCGTGTTCGTGATACGGATATGGGTGAGGGAAGAATCCACGGTGGAGTCTGCACCTCTTTATTCCTGAGCTGTCCCAGCTCTCCGTGTGGCCAGGCCCCGTGTTAGGCTGATGTGACGTGGACAGCTCCCCACCGGCCCTGCCCTCCGCCTGGAGCTGGCGGTCAGAGCGGGTCTGTCCAGCCTGCCCCCCCCCCGCCATCTGAAAGTCAGAGGTGACTACATTCCCATACATTCCCCCAGAAATGTTAGTTATATACACAACTACCATGAACCACAATATGAACCTTACAATTGTCAATGGACTGCTTCTGACCAACAAAACTAGCAATTTCATATGGTTCAAGCTAATAGGAACCAGACGAGAGCTCTGTTTGAAGCTCGGACCCCCACCGCTTCGGCGTTTCTCCAGCACCCGCCCCTGACCCCCAAGGCACATGCACAGAGTCCTAGTGTGAAAATCTCTGGACAAAAATCATCTCCAAGTCTTGAAATTCTAAGTCCTGGAACTGGGCTCTACTGCAAGGACACCCAGGCACTGAAACGCAAAGGCCTGATACATCCGCAGAAGAGTTCCACCCCCCCCCCCCCATACCTGACCATGGCACCTGATGCATCTGGGAGTCCCAAAGGGGGCCCTAGGCTCCAAGGCAGCACGTTCTCGTGGTCCGCACCCCGCGCATGGATTCCGTGGCTAACTGGATGAGAAATTGCAGCACATTTTCTTCACGGGGCTCCTCCATGCATCTCTGTCAGTGCCCGTTTACATTCTGGGATTGAACTAATTTGTTTCCCGTTTGCTCCTGGCCGCAAACTTCAGGCAGCTCAGCTTTGCCGCTCTGTGTTCGCAACTCAGTCACCTCCTCCCCGCGCGGGCCCCCTCCCCAGCTAACCACATCTGAGAGCAAGGAGGATTAGCAGGCTCAGGGTGATGTGATTCCGGCTCTTGGAGCTTGGACACTCCTGCTACTTTTGGGGGCTGGGGGTGAGAAGAGCGAGGGCTCTGATGATGCGTAAATGCAGGGGGTGGGGGGAACTGCCCTCACTGCACAGCTTGAGTGCGGCCCACCCAGCTCAGAACTCCCCACCTGCGACAGCAAGCAAGTAAGAAGTGATGGTGGCGATGGAGCTAATTGCAGTTGACGTTTTTCCGAGGACTAAGCCTCCAGCTCTGTGTTAACTCCTGATCGTGCATTTCAGACTAGTCTCTTCATCACCCTAGGACTTAGGCAGTGTATATTATGCCCGTTTTGCAGATGGAGAAACCAGGACCCAAGAGGTAAAATAGTGTGCCCAAGGTCACCCATTAGGACTCAACTTTCAAAACCTGTGTCTGACTCAAGGACTCATACCAGTTGCTCCATACGGCCTCCCCAAATCTTAATGCTTCTAGGCAGCTACTGAAAAATAAGCATCTTCTAAACTGTAATCAGAATCGTAGCCGGAAAACGGTGGGGGAAGGTGTGGATTTCTGGAAACCCAAGCCGGGAGCCCCTTTGGGGCGATGAGCGATGGCATTTGAGACCCTTGCAGTCCTCCGGGTGTACCCATGTGGCATGTTTTAATTTTAAAGTGACAAACTAAAAAGATGCTTCCTTGGGGCTTCCCCAAATGCTTGGATAGTGGCTGACGAGAGGGCTAATTTTCTCATTGACATTCTTCTCCTCAATAGAGTTAAGTAATTTCAGCTGTAAGAATATTTATTTTTAACCCCTATGGGACTCTCTACAAAACTGTTTGCATGTTGAGTATGAAAGAGTGGAACCTCAAATCATTTTGAGTTTTTTTCAGGCTTGGCCTGCAAAACATCTGGTTAATATTTTCTAAAGCTGAAGATATGCATATTCTATGACCGGACAATTCTACTCCTGTGTAAATATGGAATAGAAATGAGCACATATGTTCATCAAAGATGAACGTTCAGAGCGGTTCTTACAGCCTCAAGAAGGCCCATGGCTGATGAGTGAAATTATGGTCTAGTCACACAGGGGGACCAGTACACAGCACTGGGACAGAACAAATGTCAGCCATACCCGGGGCCACAGAAGAATCTCACGCCCATGTATTTCATTAGGTTCACTCGGCAGAAAGTCAAACATAGGAAAGTACACCCTGTATGATTTGGTCCACTTTACAAATAAAACAGCCAGTTATTTTACCAACAAAATGGGTTCATTCGGAATGGCAAGAACAAAAACAAAACAAAACAAAAACCCGAAAATGCAATTTGGGACATGCAACCTTGGCAAACCATAGGCAAGTGCGGAGAACAAAAGACAGGAATGTTATTTTATAGGGGAAAAGGGGGAGTTGCGGGGAGGGAGACTCTTATAAACAAAATGTCCATTGGAGGAAAACGGGGAGTTAGAAGTGTGGCGGCTTCCCATTGGCTGGGTCATGGCGGTTTCTCATTGGCTGGGTCATGGCGGTTTCTCATTGGCTGGGTCATGGCGGTTTCTCATTGGCTGGTCATGGCGGTTTCTCATTGGCTGGGTCATGGCGGTTTCTCATTGGCTGGGTCATGGGTTTCTCATTGGCTGGGTCTGGTGCTAGGCCTGGAGAAAACCTCGCTTTCTCCTGCCGGAGGCGTGGAGTGGACTCTCCCATGTGAGGAATGTGCGGGTGCGCTGCTCTCCGTTGGAGCCCGCTAACCGCAGTGGGAGGTAGTGTGCGCGAGCTCCCCTTTCAGCGCGCCCTGACTGCATTTTCAATGAGGTTTCCTTTATTCATCTGCACGACCTGGCGCTTTCGAAGTTCAAAAACAGCCAAAAATAATATTTGGGGTTAGGAAATCAGGATCCCTTTCGCCCTGGGGTGGAGGGAGAGTAGTGACTGGGAGGGTATGCAAGGGGGCTTTGGGGTGCTGGCGTCACTGGGGCATTCATGGTGTGAAATGCGTTGAGTGCTGCCCTTAGGGCGTGCACCCTTTCTTGTGCGTGTTACACTTCGGTGAAAAGCTTCCCTGAGGAACGGCTGTGCCTTCAGCTGAACTTGAACCTTATTTTATCACCAGAGATACGCAGGGTGGGATCCAGCCAGGCTTTATTATTTCCATCCAGAGCTCCTATTTCAGTACCAAATTCCATATCTGCTGGTTCAGTGTTTTTAAATGGAGGGGTGCCACCATTTCATAACCAAAAAGTGGGTCGTAAAATTAATTTAGTGGGTCTTGACCAGCATTTTTAAAGACAAAATATATCATATACATAATATACCAGAATATATTAGATTGTAAAACAGGTAGTAAGGATAAGGATTATGTGATGACATGAAACATTTTCTTTAAGGTACATGTGTGTGCTGGGTTGACATGTAAAATGTTTTTTTTTTGTACTTTACTATGAGTTTAGGTTAAAAAGTTGAAAGTTTGCAAATTCCCCCTTCACCTTCCCCAGGCAGCAGCTCTTAGATTTGCTATTGCAAATCGTACCATGCGGGATCTTATTCCTTACAACCCAGGGGTAGGAGGCCAGGTCCCCTCTCCTCTGTTTATTATTATTATTTTTTTCCCTTGTCTGTCCTGGGAACCCAGGTGAAGCAGAGTGTCCAACCCTGAGGGGATCGGAGAGGTGCGGCTGTGTGTTCCGAGCCACCGCGTGTGATGATTCACTCTTGGTATTCCGAGTCTTGATATAATGCCCAGAGCCCACTCTGAGGTCTCAGATTTAACCCAAAGTTCTTAAACCTCCTGGAGGTCCTTGGCTTGTGGGCCCCAGGCGTGACCCTGAAGGGTACCCCATGGGACTGGGCTTGCGGGTTCTCTACTCCCTTGGCTGTGAATGTTCTCAAACCCTAAAGAGCAAGCCACTGTCTCCACACGTCACTCTACTGTCCAGGACTAGACGTTGCCTCTGCTGGTGGCCCCTTAGGGAGAGGGGACCACACAGCTGACTTTTGGAGGATGCTGGTGTGGTCGTACTTGTTGTGGTCGTACTTGAACTTTGGGCTGGCTGAATGTATTATCATCTTCTAACACACGTGGCGGGGGGTGGGGAGAGGGGCAGATGCTTTCGAAGCCGGTCTTCTACCCTCACGGCCCACCTGAGTCCTCCTCTAGTGTGCGCTTCCACCTCAGCATCTGGGTCTTCTTTCTGTACCCAAGGGTGTCGTTTGGCACTGCAGGAGCTTTCTTTGCTTTGCAAGCAGGGGCAACCTAGAAATATGGGGGAGTTACCATGTTGGAGACAACACCCTACCCATGGGGGCTGGTTGTCAGTGGACAAATGCCCAGCCTTCTATTCCAGAAGGTCCCGAGGAATGAGCTGCAGTTGCCCGTAGTGTACCTGCTCATTAATGCACCTGTAATCACCTTTCCTCTCCTTCCTGCCTCGCCTCCTCCTCGCCTCCTCCTTACCTGGGCCTCCTGGGACTATGTCCCAGGTCAAACTTTCCACCGGATTGTTGTCTCAGAGTCTGCTTATAACGGGCTCCTGCTCGAAGACGTTTATTTCCTTCTTAGGTCGGTGATTCATTGTTGGCTCCATCTGGTCACTCCATGAGTCCAGGGATCTTTGTCTTGTTCACTGATGAGTCCGAGGTGCCTGGAACAGGGCCAGGCAGATAGTTGATGCTTAATAAGCATATCAAAGGAAATATGCAGACATAGCCAGGGATTCAAGGTCTAGGAAACCTCAAGCTGCCCAGAAGCTATTTTACTCAAGCCACAGGGAACAGACCTCATGTCAGTGCCCAGTGTCACTGCCGTGACCTAATAAGAGTTCCTGTAATGGTTATTGTTGTGATGTCACGGTCAGATAACCATTCAGTTCTCCACTACATTGAAGGTTCGCAGGAGCAAAGGCTCTTCTTGTCTCTGCTGCCGCCTTAGTCCTTAACACTGAGTCGGGCACATAGTAGAGGCTCACTAAATATTTGCTGACTATATCAGTAATAAGTAGATAAGTAGGTAAATAAGTAAATAAATAAATCCAAATAAACAAGAAGCATTTTGCCAAATTTCACAGCTGGGAACTGTTGGAGCTTTGAACTCAGTTAGAGTCAACTTCAAAGCCCAGGTTCTTCGGCCACACCAGGCTACTGCTGCAGCGTGGCCACTCACACTCCTTTCTGCCTTTTGTCCTTGTCCCCGCTGACTGCGATTTCAGCCATCGGCTGAAAATGGCTATTGCTTTAAGGTACCAGAAAACTTCTGTAACTGAACTTTATGAAGAAAGCTTTGCGCGACCACGGGGTCGACCCCACAACCCTAGTTCTCCTGCCCTTGGTCTTTAAACGTCTCACCGCAATTAGGCAGATCGTCACACGCCCCACCACGCCCTCAACCTGGAATGCCTGGCGAAGAAAACTGTGCCCGGCCGGGCGATCTAAAGTCTGAGCTTACGTTCTGGTTTGTCTGTACACTGAAGCAAATGGGGCTCGAGGTGAAATAGGGGCAGCTATGGGGATCTTCCCCACGCGACATCTTAGAAGAGCTCTCAAGCGTTCCATGCCGACTTACTCGGTCACAACGCCCTCAGTTGTTCAAGGAGTTGGGCGATCAAAAATCTGGGTGGGCCTTGGCCACTAAGAGCTCGCCTCCTCTGGGGTAAGTGAACAGCCCAGATGCTGTTGGCTGAGTGCGACGCCATAGAGATACGAAGGGGTGATTTCCCTAAGGCTGCATGCAGAGCTCACTAACGAGAAGGAAGGTGTAGGAGGAAGTCGAACTGTTTCTTCTCGAAAATATGGCATCCTGCTCTTGGTCTGGTCCTCCGGGGCCCATGGGTCAGAGTGATGTTTCCGGGGCTGGGCCGCGGCGCCGCCTGGAAGGGATGAGAAGTGTTTTGAGGGAATGCGAGGTTGGCATTGGGGTAAATAGTTAAAAATCAGTTGTAGCCCAAAAAGGCTTAAAACGTGATGGGAAACCAGGGAATTATGGGAGGGAGGTAGACCAGCCTGAGGTGGCCCTTAGAGCAGATGTAGAAGTGTCCCAGGGCTCACCGGGAAGTAGGTGGCGGATGAAGCGGCCCTGAAAACCGCGAAGGTGTTCCATACCGTCACTCTTTGTCCATGAGGTGATGTTCCCTCCTCTCAGGCGAGCACTGGGCCCCAGGAAGCCCCTCTGGCCCGCCTTTCCGGGAGGGCCCTCGTCCTGACACTGGCTCTCTTTGTTGATTTTCTCTGCATTTTGTGTGCTTCTTCCTCGGAGTCTGCTCCACAAAGGTTGTACACACAGAAGGAGCCCGGGGAACTCCACAGTGTATATTTATTTATAATTTTTTATGTCTAAATACTTATGTCTTTGTTATTAGAGGAATTTAAAAAACTTCCACTCTATCTCCGATGTGTGGGATATGGTAGGTAGTTGCTCACGCGAGGTAGCATTCACACGGACTGTGAGCAAGAGGGAGCCATTGAAGGGTTTCAAGCAGGGGAGAGGCAGCATCTTGCTCTAGGAGGCAGACTCCCCTGCCTGCGACATGTGCTCCTGCTTGGTCCCAAGAGAAGTCCCATGGCTGATCCCCATTCTTGTCCCGTTCTGATGTTTGGGGTTTTGTCCTAAGGGTCTGCCGGCCCCTCCACTGTCCTCCTTAAGTAGGGCTTTATTCCTTTTCATTGCCTAATAATATTCCATTTTGGCATGTGTTGGAACTTCTGTGTTGCGAGCTTAAAATTATGAATTTCCTCCCACAGCTAACATTATGCAGTTTAAAAAGAAACGAGAATTCCTATTTCATCTTTAAGTATCCTGAATTTTATATTCTGGTTAAAAAAAATGTTTTTAAAGCAAAATTATGGACCACTCAGCTGTCATTGATGCCATTTACAGGAAGGAAGACGGTCACGAAGTACTGGGTTCGGTTTTTCCCGTAAGCAGACCCGGAGACAAGGATTAGAGTGTGAGGAGGAGGCTCCGTCCCCCAGATCTCCCGTTTCCGAGGTAAGGAAGGTGGGTCTTTGTCCACCTGCTCCTGTCCTTCCATGCCGGAGACATGCTCCCTGCGCGTTCACTCGCTGGCATTCCTGTGCATCCTCCTTCTGTCTGAAAATGCCCTCGGGCACAGTCCCAGGTGCTGGCAGGGGCCGGCTGCCTGAGGGGACAGGAACAGTGGGTGCCGAGTGGCAATGGACGGAGCGCTGAAGTGTTTTTGTATCATGGACTGACAGCAGAAGTTTGATTGACCGAGAGTGGTCGTGTGCCAAAGTAGTGTGTTCCTCCTCCTAAGGTACTCGGGGTGGGGGGACCTCGAGACCCCCTCTAAATAAGCACTTCCTTTTGGTAGCGTTTACAGCTGGTGACGGGCCATGGTCACGTTGGGGCGTCAGCAGGACCCATTCCTCTTGTGACATTTTGAGTTGAAATTGCCCCTCCAAATGGCAAGATTTTATAGGCATGGATGTTTCTAGGGAGCAGTGGATCTGAGTGTGGAGTTAGAGGCTTCGTTTTGGCACCAGTTTGCTGTGTGATGTTGGGCAAGTCCCAGTCTGTCTCTGAGCCTCAGTGTCTCTGAAAAGCAGCAGTGAGACAGCTCTTCTGATTCAGACTCCAGGGCTGTGGTTTTTGCTCTTCCCTGGGGGCGAGGGTGGGGGCCGATGCTGTCCCCAGGATAGTGTGAGAGGTTATCCAGCCAGCGCACTCAGCTTCCCTACCTGGCGAAGGAGGTGGGGATGTGGAGCGTAGGCTGTCTCAGAGCAGAGGTGGCTCTCACTTTGCTTGAGCCGTGGGAAGTCCGCTGACCTGGGAGAGGGTAAAGCGGAGTCCGAGGACATGGCCGCCCTTCCCGGGGCCGTGCTCCTGGTGGCCAATGGTCCATCACGTCGCTCTGGTCCACGATGTGATATAAGTCGGCAGTCTTACCCCACCCCCCGCCCCCTGCCACCTGCCCCATCTCGGGTTTTGGACGAGGGGCCCCCTACCCACTTTTACCCGCAGGACACCGGCCCACACTGCCCAACGGCTGCATTTCTCACACTGCCTTTAATGGTGGCCGTGAAGGTCATTGCTCTGGGGACAAACAGCTTGCGGCCCAGCGTGTGACCCACAACTGGCTTAGAGACTGTGATCCACACAATCTGAGGAGCGGGGGAGGACTGGGTGCGCCCGGGCTGCCGTGTCTGATGAAGGAAAGTCACGCCCTGGAAGGGTTGCCGTGGGTGAGCGAGGCTGTTTAGTATCATCGGGCTGTGAGTTGGAGGCCCCCATAATGCCTTACGATCCTGGGGAAGGAGAGAAAACGGGGTGGGCCTGTGTGTTGTTGTGTTTGTGTTTCTTGAACAAAACAAGACAAGAGCATCCCTCCGTGTTTATGAGATTTACGGCCCGTGGGCCGCCATCTGTATAAACCCACCAACATTCCGTCAGTGGCCCCCGGCTCTGCAGACTCGGCTGGCCGGAGCGGAACGCCATCGGCATGTCATCCGACTTATTGTTTATAAAAATAAACTGGCCGGCCGGAGCTGTGTGTGCGGGGTTTATACTGAGCAGCTGCAAAAGCCAGCGTCTGAAGGGCCGAGGGAGGAGGAAGTCGGGGGTGAGGAGGCGTGACCCCCCGCCCAGCGCGGGGCCTCTGTCCCGTGAAGCTGGAGAGGACCACTTTGGGAGATGAAAGGAAGGAGAGGGGGGGGGACAGCCTGGATAGCGAGCAGGTCAAACGCCCTGCCCTGTGGTCAGACCAGCAAGTCGGAACATTTGGAGCGCTGGCCTGGATGGAGCGCATTTCCCTTCTCGGGGGAAGTGCCAGGGTGGGCCCCGAGGGGTGGCCCTGTGTTCTTTTGGGGGAGCAGAGAGCAAAACAAGGAATAGAAGCTGATCAAAGGCTCCCTGAAGAGCTGCTGATTCAAAAGCTGGGTGCTCTGTCTTGTCACTGAGAAGCAGAATCGAGCAGCTGTTGTCCCCTCCGGCAGAGGCAAGAGAGCCCATGGGAAGGGCGTGGCTGGGCTCCATCAGCCCACGTCAGCTGCAGGGCATCGTGAAGCGGCCTGAGCTTTGTCACCTGCATGGCCAGGGGGCTGACTCGGGGCTGCTCAGGCAGGAAGGCATCGGCCTCCTGTCTTTAGGTTTGTCTCTGAACCCAATGACAAAGACGAGACTGAGATGCAGAAGTTTCAGAACGTCATGGTCGAAGTGCCCGTGAGCCCTCTTATTTAAGGAGTGGGGAAAGAGAGGGCTCACCTGTCCCGCAAAACGGTCAGGGAGGGTGGGCTGGGACTGGACCGGAGGTTTCCTGGCCACAAGACCCGCACCATTCCTTTGTCCGTTTGTCCACACCCTGATGCTTCCTGTCCCCTGTAGTCCATCCTCCAGACAGAGGCCAAGGTGATCTTTTAGAGACATTAGTCCAGTCCCCTATGCGGAACCATTCTGAGGCTTCCAGTGCGACTGGAATAGCACCCAGAGTTCTCACATCCCATGATCTGGTGTCTGCTAGAGTCCCCCGACTTCGCACCTGACCTCTCACGGGTACCTGTGAGTTCTAGACACAATGGCCTTTCTGCTCTGTGACCATGCCAGATCCCACTTGCTGGTCCCTCCATTGGGTCCTCTTCCCTGGAATCTAACTGTTCTACATCCTATCTCATCATTCACCCTCTTTTAAAGGCTGCTTCCCCAGAGAGGCTTCTCCCGACTACCTATCGAATCTTCCTGCCACAAAAAAAAAAACAGGTTCATGGACCAGCTTTACTGTTTTTTTTTTTTCCCTTGAGAGCACTTATCCCAGTCTGAAAAAAATATTGACCTACTTTTTAAAAATTCGTGTTTGTCTACCTTAAGAGAGTAAGGACCTTTATTTACATTTTTTCTTCTACATTGCCAGTGCCTAGAATTGTGCCTGGCAAGAAACAAGACGAGGATGTCCACTCATGCTTCACATGGTGCTGGAAATCCTGGCCAGAGCAATCAGACAAGAAAAAGAAATCACGGTTTTCCGAATTGGAGAGGAAGAAGTAAAATGTCACTATTTGCAGATGACTGTCTATAGAAAACCCTAAGGCTTCTACCAAAAAACTATTGGAACAGAAGTACTAATTAATTCAGTAAAGTTGTAGGATACAAAATTAATATTCAGAAACTTATGAATTTTTCATTTTCTGTCTTATTTTTTGTGGGGGGGGCAGTTGTCTTTGGCCTTATTTTTCAACACTTCCATTAATTTTCTGGCAATTGTACTACTTAAATATTTTCTGCAACAGAAAGTCAAATTCAAGTGGCTTAAGCAATAAGGTTTTGTTTTTCCTGGTAGAACTGAAGTTCAGAAGTGGGACAGAATAACTAAGGATTGGTTGATGTAGCGGTTCGAACCTGTCGTGAAGGCTCTGATTTCTTTCCATCTCTGTTCTGTTACCCACAGTACAAACCTTATTTTAATGCCGGTTCCCATCATAGCTGTAGGGTGGCTTCCAGGAGACACTGGGTATGTCTATTTCTTCCTTAACGTCTTTCCAGAGAAGGAGACCACGAAGGCCACTATCCTTGGCCCAATAATTCTCCATCGGAAGCGACTGCTCAACATTTCAGGACATTTAGCATCTGTGGTATCTGCCCACTAAATGTCAATAAAACATCCAACGTTAGTTTTATTTATTTATTTTTATTGCTGCTATAACAAATTATCACAAAGTTAGTGGCTTAAAACAATGCAGATTTATTCACTTATAGTTCCTGAGGTCAGAAGTCTAAAATCGAGGTAGAGCTCTCTTTCTCCTCAGACGTCCAGCAAGAATCTGTGTCCTTGCCTGTTTCGGCCCCTAGAAACCACCTGTATTCTTTGGTTTGTAGCCTCTTCTTCACGTCTCTCCAGCCTCTTGCTTCCATTGTCGTATTTCCTACTCCTGCCTGGTCCTCCAGCCTCCCTCCTTGAGGACTCGTGACTGTGCTGGGCTGGCCCAGATCATCCAGGTCAGTCCCCCACCTCAAGATCCTTAACTTAATCACACTGCAAAGTCCTGTCACCATGTAAGGGTGACAAGAATTAGGACGGCATCTCTGGGGGCCTTTCGCGAGCCTACTACATACACTCCATCCCCTTTGCCTCCCACCCCTGTTGTGTAACAACAAGAACAGCAACAACAAAACGCCTGTCGACTCACCTGGGCTCCCTGGGATGAGCAGACACCTCAGCAAGATGGGGAGGAACGGATGCTGACTGAATAAACACAGACAGCCACACGTTATCCCTCGTTTATGTTCAAAAGCGCTTTTCCTGGGGCTCTGATTGCTGCCTTTTCCGAATGGCCTTTTCTTTTTACAGACGTAAGGTCATCTTAAATATCTCCGGGCGTGCTTCTTAGGTATTTTGGCCATCCGCTTCCGTTTCCTAAATTCTCTGTTTCCTCCGGGGCCGCTTTGTGTTTGTGTGTTCGCTTCGGGCCGCACGATCCCACCAGTTCTCTTGTCTGCCTCCTGATCTCTGTCCATTGTGGGCGTCTGTTACGGACTCGGCTGGCGTCCGCCTTGCGTGGCCTGGGTTTGCGTTTCCCTTGTGTGGTTGGTTCTGCTTTCTCGACACAAACCTCCCCGAATCGTGGGTGGCAGCGTGACTGTCACCTTGACATAAGGGGTGGGAAGTCCGGAAGGGCCGGTCCACTGGCAGCTTAGCCCCTCCTGTGAGTTGAACGTGGCACCATCATCACCTTACCAAGAGCCTCAGTCTGAGCCTTGGGTGTGAACCATCGTGTGCTCAGGACGATGAGGGTAGTAGGGAGCGGGGGAGGGCGGCCTGACGGAACCGCACCTTGATTTCTGCGCCTCCCGCTTCTGCTTTGCTTGCCCACCGGTATGCAGTTTACAGTCAGTCCAGGGCTCGGCCAAGGGGATGCACCCCACCTTTGCAGGTGCCTTCCCGGGGTGTTCTGGACTCCGGCCTCCACGTCTGCGATTCGTGCTCATTAAGAGGCCACACACACACTTTCCATCTGCCGGGAACGACTCGGATTCTCGGTTCCGCTGAAGGATTCTCTCCTATTCGCAGCCCTTTTTCTATTTATTAGTGGTCTTTTATTAGTATTGAGGGAGAAGAGAAGATAAAAACATGAGACCCCCCCCCCCACCATTTTGATCTAAAAACCTCCTGGCAGCTTTATTGGACCCTCGGTTCCTGGCTCTCGAGAGGTCAGAAATCCAGTCTCCGCTCCAACACCCTGTTGTAATTTTATGCGAGAGATAATGGGGTGGTTCAAAGCTGGGCCGGGCTGACGGTGACAGAGCACTGGGGCGTGAGTTCGGGCCGGAGCAGCTCCGCACCCCCGGCGAGCTCAGAGTGGCTTCCTGGAGAGGCGGACTCCTTTCCTCCCTCAGGACGCAGCCCCCGGCTCCCAGCCAGCGGGATGTCAGTGCAGGGGAAGAACTGGCGAGCCGCGGGGAGCAGACGCAGAGAGCCACTCCAGGGGCCCACACCGCCTTCACGGCCGGCCCAAAGCATCGCCGCCCTTCGAATTCTGGAAACTCATGCTGCTGCATCCACCCAGTTCCCTGGGGGCGACCCACTCACGTTCCACCGAGAGCGGCAGCCTCTCAGCCCCGCTGCTGTCTGCACGGCGACCTGGCTAGCGGTGGCATCGCTTGTCCTCGTGGGCCCCCCTTACCCACTGACTTGTCTGCGGCAGTGGCCGAAGGCGGGATCTGGGACGTGGGGCCTGCGAACCCTCACACTGGCCATCCATCCAGCCCTTCCTGGACACCAGGAAGTGGAGGCACTGCAGGGCCAAGGACCCAGGGGACACAGGGAAAGAGGATATGGACGTGGAGCTTTAACCAGGAGGGCAGACGGCTGAAGGTAGAATGGCGAGTGGCCTCGGGTCGGGGCAGGGGACCTGCCATTGGTTCCTGAACACTTTATATATATATTTTTTCTGGTAATTATCCTTTTTTTGATAGATATTATTTCAAATCTGTTAAAATTATACAAGCAAGTAATCAACATTAGCTTCCTACATACTCTCTACCACTTATCCAAGCCCCTCAGATTTTGGTGACGATATCTCGTCATTCTTAGGAAATCACATGCTTTATTTAGCATTTAATACTATTAACAGTAGGGATATTAGGTACCAGCAATGCCGTTATTTTTCACGGGTGCTTTCGGCATCCTTCATATTACCTCTCTGGTCTTCGTGGTCTTTTCGCTAAGTTATGGGAGCTGTTGTGGAAATTTCCAATCAACTTAGGTGAAACTGAGGGCTCTTTGGCTCTTTTTTGATTTTTCCAAATCATCTTTCCAAGAGAGATGTGTTTCTTTAAGCATTGTATTAAATGATAACAGAAGAGATGACCCAGGTATCTTGGGAGATGGGGTGGCTGCTGGTCAAAAGAGGCATGCAATGTATGGATTACCATGTAGCATCATGGATACTGAGTGATGCCAGCTCTCCATGGGCAGGGGGTGAAATAATGGACTCTCTGAGTTAATGTTGGCAATCCTCTTCGATCGTTACCCCTATACCCGCCCCCCCCCCAAAAAAAAAGAAAAAATCGAGAGGATGCTGTTTCAATGTCTAAGCTCTCTGGGACAACAGTCTAATCATGAGATGATGTGAGAGATGTCAGAACAAAACAAAACAAAAAGAGCCCGTTTCTCTTGGTTTGTTAGAAAGAGCATTGAACAGAGATTCACTTCTTTAATCATTTGTGCATTTATTGAGCACCTACTAAATGCTAGACGCTTGCTGCACAGTCCTGTATCAGAAAGGCATGGACCTCGGCATTCTTTATGAAGCTTGCTATCATATTGTGTGCGTGTTGGGGGCATGTGCACATGCGTGTGCATTTTCAGGAGGTAGGAGACAAATTAATAGCCCACATGTGCATATGTGTACGTAGTAAGTGCGTATCAGGATTATACTGTGGTGAAGAGCTATTGAAATGCTCGTTTCTGGTCCTGGATGACCAACGAAATGTGCCGTGGGTCATGGACGAGTTGTCTTGCTCGCTGTCTCTGCTAGTTTTCTCACCTGAAAGAAGAGGTTATCTTTTAGGTTGCATTGTTCGCACTGAGCATATTTTACTTTAATAATCAGGAAAGAAAGACAATAAAGATGAAGGAGACAAAGATAAAGAAGAAAGAAATAGAGCAGAAGGTAGAATTCCAGCTTAGATCTTCTGCGGTTTGCCAGTCTGATGTTCTGTGGATGTTTCTACCACTCGGTTGGAGTTTTGTGTGTCATTTGTTGAATTCTTTGGAGGCCTAGGTACAAAGAGTATATTCTCTTTTCTGATGAGCTTAACTGTCATGCACAGCAGATGGTGATTCCATGTCTGTGGGGACAACTGAGTCAAAGAGAAAGGCAAGTACGTGCACCTCGATATGTGAGCGACAGTTTAAACGCTGAACTCAGTTCATCTTTGTCCTGGCTTGGGGTCTCCTTTATCCTTTTCTTCGGCTTCGTCAGGATTGTTTTTATCTTGGCATTAACCCCCCCGGGTTCAAATATCTTACTCTGACTTTCTTGGCTTTTGTGATTCAGGCAAGTTGTTTGAACATCTTTTTTTGGTTTAAAATTCTTTTTAAAAATGCCATATGATTCCACTGATCTTACCAGAAACCAATAAAAACACATTACTTTAAAAATAACTCCCATAAAACCTCTTACTTGTGAAAAGCTTTCATTCTAATAAAATTGGAGCTAACCAAAACCTTTTAAAACTGCTCGCAGGCATGCATGAGACTTGGCATGTCCAGATTGCACAGCCTCTAGTGGTGATGAAGATACCAGAGCTCTACTCTGTCTGTAGGAATGTGGGTCCAAGATAAATGAACTCTCCTCCTTTAGAAAAGAAAAGTCCAATATGAGAATGATAGCACCCCGCAGAAGGCCACTCATTCTGCGTTTTGCCAACATGGCCACTGGGAATCTACAGTCTTTTCCGTTGTGTGTGAGGTTGTGGTTGGATGTGTGTGTGTTTTTTTTTCCCCCTTTCCCTTTCAGTTTCCTAAATATAGAATTAATGGGTTTTAGGGAAAGTCAGTGATTGCCCTTACTCGAGACTGGAAAGTAGAAAGAAAATCTCTCTCTCTTCAGGCTTCAAAATCCCCTTCGAGTTGGCGCCGTCGTGAAGTAGTTTCACTTTTATGTCAGACACATGTCAGTGGACGTGTTGTCTGTGCTGACGAGAAGGTGGAAGGTGGTCTCGTTGGTCCAGGGTGGAGGAGTGAGCCCCAATGTCGGGCCTTGGCTAGCGGTGCCAGCTTAGCTGCCCCAAACTCCCCACGTGGAAGACTTTGAAAGAACAGACTTGCAGGCTGCCCTACTTGGCGATCCAGAATGGGGACCCAGGATTTAAATCGTTGCTGTTTTTTTTTGTTTTTTTTTTTTAAAGATACCTCGATTACTCAAATGCACGGCCAGTTTGGGAACCAGAGATGTAAAAAACAAAAAGCACTGCAACGAAAGATAATTAGATACAAACATGTCCTCACAAGAACGAAGAAGGAGAAGGGCGATGGCTCAGTGTTGCTTACAGCCCACCCCCTCCAAGGTTTATTCCTGAGTCCCTTGACTTGTTCCCCCATCAGAGGGATCCGTGATCAAGTAAATATGGAAAAAACACTGAGCTGCACCCACGTCACAAGGTTCCCAGGTTTTTAGAGAGTCTATAAAATGGACTAGGATGATCGTCACAAAAGGGTCATGTGCTGCAAAGCTTAGCAGCATGTGTCTCAAATGAGCTCGACCACAGACTACTTTCTTATTAGCGAAATAGTAACATTTCTAAAGGCCTACGGAACATGTTTTCAGAGATGCAGCTTCAGAAGAGGCGCTGAGTAATTCCCGTGAGATAGGCAACCCTTGAGTGCTGGCAGAATTTTCCACACACGAGTACCCGTACTTCCTACATTTTTTTCATGGGATGGGCGGGCCCCCACAGGCCATGTGCCCACAGGCCACACACCCTCCTGGTCTGCTGTGGCAGTGCCATTTCTGCAAGGAAGGACAAGGGCGCCCTCGCGAGTGACCGCCAACATGCCTCTTGAGAGTAATTTTCACGTCTGACGACGCCCGGCCCTTTTCGCGTGCCGAGGGGGTGACGTGGAGCAGGATTCTCTGTGTTCCTTAATGAGTCGGCACTTGCTTTATTTCATTTTCATGGCTGAAGGTGCCAGTCGAGGAATTTCAGAAATGTCACTCTGCCTCCAGAGGTTTGTCGCTGTGCAGGAGACTCCCAGAACAGCCGATGGTTTCCTTCCAGCTGTCCTCATCAGCAGACAGGCGGGGACAGAACCGCGCTGCTCAGTGCGGCTGTACCTCCGCTTCATGTCCCCCGTCTAGTGGTTAACAAGGATGACGGCAAATGGCTTGCAAGTACGGTCATCTGCTGCCCGCGCAGAGGCACTGGCTGTGTCCCTCTGGTTTTCACGATGACCTGCAGACCCGCCCCCATTGCGTAGATGAGAACACTGAGGCTGAGAAAGGGTCATCAGCTCGCTCACCTTGTCAATAGAACGAGCTGGTTGCCCTGAACATTTAGGTTCTTTACTTTCAAAGGAACCTTGAAAAGACCACTTCACTGCTTTTCTTCGATTATCTTCAACACAGAGAGAATGTGACGGCACGGTCGTTCCCCTGCCTGCTCTGGGTTTTTTTTTTTTTTTAATTTAATTTTATTATTAGTTTCAAGTCTACAGTGCATTGGTTAGCCATTTCCAAAATGATCTTCAGCTACATTCAAGTGTTTCCTTCCTAAAGGAGTTCTAGATATGAAGGAGGACTGGGACAACTTGGGCCCCAAAGCCCCAAAGCCACATGCGTCAAGCTCCACAAGGCTCCATGTCCACAGCGGTCAGTTTGTTAGTGTCAGTAAAGGACCGCAGCCGGCCAGTCAAAAATCTGTCTCCGTGCTGCTTGGGGTCGGGGTGCGAGGTTCTCATTTTAGGAATTTGCTCTTCTTCTGTTCTTCGTACTCAACCCTGACCATCATCGCAAACTGGAAGTCCCTGTGTCCTGTATGTTCCTCCCCCCTCCCCCCGCCCGGAGTGGTGTGTGGTCCTACATCCCGACGCTCGGCTTCATGTGGCCCATCATGGGAACAGGGTAGGGTCAGCCGTGACGATGGAGTGTCTGGTCTCCCTGCTGGCCACCCTGAGAAAGAGCGGAGGTGAGAGAGAATGAGGCCTCACGTCGCCTTTTGTTCTTTCGGCAAAGGGTAGCGGGTATCTAAGGTTCATGCTCAGGAGAACAAAGCCAAGTTCAAGAGCAAGTGTTATTGCTCTTTCTGGACTATCGTGTCTGTTCTACTTGCTCATCCAGACCTGGTATTTACAGGTGATGGTTCTAGATCTTACAAAGCTCTTTGGAAGGTAGCACTGGACAAAAGGGTTGCTTCTTTAAAAGAAAAAAAGTAAATACTTCCCCAAACTCTACTTTTTTCCTCTTACCTAAAAATTATATTGGTTCAAAACAAACATGGAACTTTGGCCATTGTTTCTGAGAGTGCAGGTGCAAACTGATGGAGCGTGTCACCGTTTCGAATTGACGTGGAGTCGGGGCGGCCCTCTGGGTCCCGATGTTTGTGAGCGAAGCGGGCTTCCCCGCGGGAGGCCCAGCCCCGCCTCCCAGGGAACGCACGGGCGGCAGCGGCCGGCTTTGGCCTCTGTGGTCCTTCCTTGTCGTCACATGTCAGCGTTGCCACCCAGGGACTGGCAGCAGCCGGGGCCCTCGGGCACGTGTGTTCCTCCAGCTTCCGGAATCCCGGTCCATCTTCCTTGTTCCTCGACGCCGTTGCCCCTGCGGATTTGGAAGGGCTTTTGAAACACCACCAAATACATTTCGTGTTCTCGACAAATTCAAATGCCTGGATTAGTTATTCATTAGCATTACATTTGGAGTGTGGTGGCGCCTCATGTTACTGGGAAAAAATAAATGAAAGAAAGGCAATATTGCTCTAAATCCCCACTTGCCCCTTCTCAGGAGCCCGGGTCAGCTCTGCCATGAAGCGCTATCTGGGCCTGTCCAGCCTGTCTCCTCTGCTGTCTGTCTGTCTGTCTGTCTGTCTCTTTATTGCTCTATCTGCCCAGGGTGGACCTCCTCGTCATTTTGTGGCCTCGATAAATATCTCAACCCGTTTGTGAATGTTTTTTAGTTTTGCTAAAACTTAAAACACATTTTCCCTAAGCACTTTTTCCTCTTAATTTTTAAACTCATATATTTTAAGGAAAATTTAGCCCATGTGTTTCTCATTATTCCTGATTCATTTGCACTTAACTCATCAAAATGTTGCTTTGCAAAAGCTGTTTGCTTTCCAAGAAGACTCCTGAAGTCCTTTTTTGTAGCTTCGGCCTCCCCCAGCCTCTTTTCTCTCCCTTGCACTCTTTTTTGCTTCAAAGACACACTTTTCTTACAAACAGGACTCTCCGCCCCCAGGAGTGGATGTGTTGGCTTATTGTAGGAAAAGCTGACGTGGACGTGGAGTCGAGCTTCCCATCAGTCATTCCTTGATGTCCCTTCAGAGTGCTGGCATCCGGGAGAGACGTGTGGTGCCTCGGTGTGGGAGGGTTGTCCTCTGTTTTCCTGATGCGGGAAATGAACTTTAGGCCGAGCGAAGAGCGGTTTAGGACGCAAGCTCTGGAGCTGGCCATTTTGGGGTTTAATCCCACATTAACCTCTTTGGATACTCTCCTGTAAAATAGGGGTGACCATAGTGCCTACCACACACACAGAGTTACAGGGGGATTTGCTGATATACCGTAAAGAAGGCAGAGCAATGTGTGACAAGTTCAGAGTGTTCAGTTATTACCTGTTCAGTTTTACACATAAGGCCCCTCCCACCCAGATCACGTGTCTATTCTCAATGAAATCCTCTGGCTCAGTCTTATTTAGGTGACTCCAGAGACAGATCCTGAGACCAGGATTTAGGTGCAAGGAATTTGCTTACCTTAAGAAATTCCTGTATAAGAGTGGGAAGTGATTAGTTAAGGTTCTCCAGGGAAATAGAACCATTAGGAAATGTGTATATAGAGGAAGAGATTTCTTTGAAGGTGTTGGCTCATGGCTTGTGGAGGCTTGGAAAGTCCAAAATCTAACAGGGAGGCTGGCAGGCTGGCGACTCACGAGTCCCAGGTCAGTTTTCCTGAAGAGCCATTGTCGTAGCTTAGATCTGAAGACAGTCTGCTGGAGAATTTCCGTCGCTCAGAGGAAGGCAGCCTTCTGTTCTGCCCAGACCGTCAGCCGATTGGATGAGACCCACCCACATGTGGAGGGTGACCTGCTCAAAGTCCACTGACCTTAATGTAAATCTCATGCAGACATGTCCCTCATCCTTGACTCATCCCTGACAGAAACATACAGCATAATGTGAGACGACGTCGCTGTGGGCCAGCCAAGCTGATAAAATTAACCATCTCAGGAAGTAAGACAGGGACAGAAAAGGAGCCAGTGAAGGTTGCCTGTGAGGGCAGCTGGAGCTTCACCCCGTCAGGGAGCTGAGAAGGCGCTGATTGTACTGGCTGAGGGCTGCTCCCACAAAGTGTCCACCCTGCACTTGCGGCCTGCTGCATTCGAGAGAGCCCTCCATCATTCAATGGTCACTTGGATTTTTCTTCCTTTTTTTTTTTTTTGTCTATTATGAATAATGTTGCTGTGAACATTGGTATCGAAATGTAATTTGGTTCTGAAGTAATTTCAGAACTAGTGTTTTCTTTCAGGCTCACACATTTATCTCTCAGTTGTGAATAGAAACTATCAACCAACATGCTTCCAAATCGTTCAGTTGTGTAGTGACTTTAATAAATATATTTAAACTCATAAACCTTTATATAATGGTAGTGATAGGTAAAGAACATTCACTGCATTACTTCGGTTCACAGCTATTGAGAAATTAATTATATACAATGCATAGGGAACTCGATTTGATGGAAACTCTAATCAAATCTTAGAGACCATTAAGTGATTATTGATAGTAATCAATGCATACTTTCCTTAGTGCTGAGGTGCCCTGGGATCATGATGAGGTTACCTTCTAGTTTTATCTGTCTAGCTATGTGACCTTGGGCAAGCTAATTAACCTCTCTGAACCTCCATTTTCTCCTATAAAACGATGACAATAAAAGTAGTTCCTCCTTCATGGAGTTGTTATGAGGAACAATATAAGTTGGTACATTAAAAGCATTTACAACAGAGCTTGGCACATAGTAAAAGCTCAATAAGGTGTTAGCTATTTTTATTAGACAAAAATATTGAAGAGTTTGGTCTAATGACCCAAATTCAAATCCTGTCTCCTCCATGTACTTGTGCGACCCTGGGGAGGGCACTTCATTTCCCGGGGTTTCCTCTTCTTGCCTATGGGATGGCCCCATTTTTGCCCACTCTCCTCCTCTCCTGGGGTCACATGAGATCACATGGGCAAGTCCGTGGTCGCTGGCACTTCCTTTGTTCTTCACACTTTGCATCTCGACATGCCTCTGGTGTATCTCTCACCCACTTGTTGACCTTAGAAGTTTCCAGATAGCCTCTGAAAATTGCTTTGTGGATGAACCAGCATCCAAAATGACAATCTAGCAAGTCGAATGGCACCATGCTGCATGAGAAAGAGGTTCCCATACAGCCCAGAATACCTAATTGTGTTCAGCAAGGATTTGAGTCCTTAAACTGTTGATGTCGAGGTTTAATTTTTCCAAGACTTTGTTATACATATTTCCGAGCATGAAGCAAAGTTGAAAGAATTTTATAATAATCGCCATATATCCCCCTCCTAGATTCTATCATTAACATTTTACGATAACGGCTTTATTGGATATCTGTCCATCTAACTGAGGGTTTACGTTTTGAATTCAGAGCTGGCAGTATTACCTTTCAGATATGTCGTTATCCATCTTCAGTTTTTGAATAATCTCAGGTCCACATATTCTATAATGTGGACTCCATAGGTCATTGGGATGTATCAGAGATTCTAACAGGTTGCAGTCGAAGAAACGTAGTGAATTTCCTTGAAGGTTCAGAAACAACCTAAAAAAAATGTTTCTTATTTAGATCCAATGGCTTGATTGCTCTTTGCAACACATAATTGGCACAGTTAAACCAGCTGGTCTCCCCCCTGTCATTTAGCTTGAGGACAGAGAGGCTTAGGAGAAGGAACTGATCCTTGGTGTCAGAGTCCAAGATAAAGTCACAACTAGAACTGAGGTATCAGGACCGCAAAGTGATTCTATGTTTAAATTGTCTTCAAGTCAATGCTCTAGCGTCTACATAATGCTTTTAGTTCTGACACGCTGGCTGAAAAGAGAGAACTGTGAGATTCCTGCTCCCAGCAAAAGTGAAATCACAATGAAATGCCATGTTGAATATTTATTTCCCTTCAAAGCACCAAGAAACATTTAAGGGGAAAAATATTTACAGGAACAGAAGTTTCTGCATACTTCGTGCGTATGAGTGTGTCCACGTCCTTGAGGGGCGTGGTATGCGTGGTGATGCCTGTGTAAATCTGCGCGCGCAACAGGAAGAAATATGTCTGTGTACTGGTATGTTTTTCACTGTTTTGCAAACACATTTGGCCTGCCTTTCCAACTGCCCTCCCTGTCAGAGGTTGACATGAAAATTCTGGCTTCAGAGAAGAGAAGACCCCATGTGATACAAACTAATCCAGCTCAATGAGGCAGAGTCAAATTACCCTAAAGTCAGCGGTGACCCCTTACCCAAAGACCCACGCAGCACACGGCCGTGTCCTGCAGGGCTGGCCAGGGAGCTAGGCTCGCTGACATGTAACGTGCATTTCTGGCAGTTGTATTGTTTCAATTACTAGACCATTCACATCTCAGCTGACACGTGCAATGAGGCTTGCTCCTTGCCTGGTACATAATTTAAGGTAAAAAGAAAAGAGGGTGTGTTTCATCATGGCCTATCATATCTTTGTCTTTTGTTCTGGGAGGTATTTGCATACCTAAAGGGAAATGGCCTCTTTAATTTCTTTCCCTTCTCCTAATCAGCTGAGGCCTATTAAGAAGCTGCTCTGTATCCTGTAATCAGACAATTTATACAGCATGCACCCTTAGGCAACAGCTATTACAAACAAGCTGGAGAACTCCTTTACAATAAGTGATTAGAATGGGAAGACACCATTCATAATTAATTTTTTTTCCCCCGTTTTTGTTGGCAGATGTCTGAGGCATCCAAGCATGGCCTATCGCCCATGTCTTTATTCTGAATAGATCAGGGCAGCCTTGGGGAAAAGCTGGCTGCTAGGCTAGCTCACTTTAAAAAGGAACCTGACCTCTTCTCCTGTCGGACTCAAGGCTCAAAGAGAGTTTTAGAGAAGGGTGTCTAGTGGATCACGTGACTGTACCTACTGGTCCTTTCCCTGCCTTTTTAATTATAAGTTGGCATAACCCTCGTGGGGGCCCGATTGCATGACAGGGCCCAGCCCTCCATCCCCACTGCTCTGCCGTGTAGCTTTGTCGCGCCTTCTCCCTCTGTGTCTGGAATCTGCCATCTGCCTTGCTTTGGCCAACGGGGTGTTAGCAACCAGGATGCGTGTTGGCCACAGAGGCTCGCATGCCGTTGTACAGGTGGACTTCTTGTCTCTTCCCTTCTGTCGTGGCCGCATGAACATGTGCGTTCGTGGTGGGTGACGGGAGACCCGTGAAAGAGAGTGAAGTCCCGCCGCTCATCTCATTCGAGACCTTTCTTAGATATGTCACTAGCCAGTCACCCCCAGACGTCTGCGTGAGCTGACCCAAGATCAGCCGAGCCCAGTCTAGATCCCTACTGCACACTTGTTAGTTCAATAAAAGTTTCTGTCGTATGTCACGGAGGTTTTACGGTTTGTAGGTACACAGCATCACTGCGGCAGTAGGTGATGGGAACAACCCCCAAACCGATAGGGAACCTCTTTGGGTGTGAAAAAACCAGGAGACCCATAAGTCTAAGCCTTCGCAAAGATCCTGTTGTTCATGATACTCCAACTTCGACCGATAGAAAAGTTAAAGTGGCTTTGGACTAGTGGTGTGTGCCTGTGCGTGGCCATGTGCGCGTGCACGCACACTCCTCAAGGAGTCTGTGAAGGAGGCTGCTAAAGTGTCACTCAGATGACATAGGTGGTGCCCTGTTGGCTTTCGTTTGTTTCTAAGTGACGCAAAACCTGATTCAAAATGGCTCGGGCAAAAATGCGAATTTGTAGGTCAAAATGACTTTAGACATGAAAATAATCGAAGACTCCGGTGACATGACCCAGATTCATCATACTTTCTCTTGGGAGGCTCCGGATTTCCAGATGTGGAGAGGCGCTTTGTAGCACCAGTTCTCCTAGTCCTAAGCCAGGTGAAGTCTTCATGCCCTGTGGGCCCAGCTACAACTCTACTTTTATTGGATGGTCCCAGGGGTGTGCTGGGGCCAGCTCGCATGCTGTGGCTCTCTTCCCAGCTCCAGCTTCAGGGACATCGTGTTGGTAGCTCAGAATCAGTCACCGTGGGAGGATTTACACCACAGAAATGGACAACGGCTACAGATCGACACATTTATTCTTCACGGAGCCAGGCGTTAAACATTTACCAACACACTCTGTTCACAATTTTTGGTCAATCGCCCAAAAGAATGGGGTTCACCCATTCATGGGCCTTTTCTAGGTATGAAAGTAGAGGGTCAACCTCCCTTAAATTAATGCCTAAAAATGAGAGAGGATGGTGACCCAAGATATATTCAGAGCACTCCCACCAAGAAAGAGGGTCAACGGGTATTAGCCTCAAATATTAAATACTGGTTCTACTTTTCAGATGAGAAAGAGGAGATTTAAGTGATGTTCAAAATTTCACACAAGGAAGCCCTAGACATGGTACTAGAACCCAGTTCTTCTGAGTTGGCAAATTGCCTGTATGGTTTTTTTTTTTCTGTCTACACTTTATCATTCTTACCTTATAGTCCAAAGGTCCACCCAACCTAGAGCCTGCGAAGCCTAAGGATGATGTGATTAATCTCCTGGAACATCCTTCACCAAGCGATGAGCAGATAGTACTGTGGTCTCACTGGTAAATGTGGGATTGCTCTCCCTGCCTCTTCCACTGACATGAACTGCAGCCCAGCTTCCTCTCTCCTTTGCTATTTTTCTGCAAGTTTTCCACCCAGGGTCGATTTAGATACCCGCGCCCTCCAGGAGGAGTTCCGATTTGGCAAATTTGTTTGGAAAGGGGAGGAGACAGGCGCTGGCACTGGGCTCTGTAAGTGAAGCGCATGTTGTGCTCTGGCAAGAGCCAGTTCGTTCCTAGGAAATGCAATTTAAAAAAGAAATTGGCATTGGATTTACCTTTGGTGGCGGGCTTCCAAAAGCTCTCGCCTGCGAAGCTATTCTTGACCAAGACGTGAACGTCGTTGGCAGGGATGTAAAATTTGCTGGACTCCTGTGACCACCCAGCATTTTCTTGCCCTGACAGACGTTGCTTATTAGTTGGACACTGAGTTGGCTCAGATTTTGGCGAAGACTCCTTGAGATGATTCTCTAGGTCACTAGCTGATCAGAGCTGTCATGGCATGAAAACGATTCCGGCTCGTTTTGCTTTTATGACCTGCCGTCCTCAACTACCTTTTGGCTTTTGGCATTTTCCTCTGTATTGGAGTTTTACTAGATCCGGTGATGTAACGTTTGGTTATTTTGTTATGTTATCCTTTTTTTCTTGATTCACGTAAGTTCAACATTGTTTCTCACAGACTGTTTAAGAACCCAGGGTTCTTCAACTGTGTTTTACACCACTTTGCGAACTTCCCGGTCAGGATGGGTACAAACTAGGTGCTCAATAAATGCTCGGTTGATTAATTACCTACTGAATTAGGATTAATTGCCTAAGGGATTTCTGGGTTGATTAACTTACGGAATCCGATAGAACAAAAGGCTAGGAAAAGTTTTGCTAGCATGGAACTCGCAAAGTAAAGCTCTGAGACAACCTACTGATTGGGAGAAGATATTTGCCACAGATACATTTGCTAAGGGTGAATATCCAAAGTCTGTACAAAACTCATAGAACTCAACACCAAACAATAAATAAATAAATAAACAATCCAAATGAAAAATGAGCAAGGGGCCTGAGGAGACATTTCTCCAAAGAGGACTTTCAGATGGGCAATAGGCATGTGAAAAGATGCACAACATCACTAATTATCAGAGAAATGCAAATATAAGCCTCACACTCGTCAGAATGGCTGTCATCAATAAATCAAAAACAAGTGTTGGTGAGGATGTGGAGAAAAGGGAACCCTCGTACGCTATGGGTGGGATTGCAAATTGGTGCAGCCACTGTTGGAAAATAGTTTGAAGGTTCCTCAAAACATTAAACATAGGACTGCCTTTTGACCCAGCAATTGCATTCCTGGGTACTTATCCAAGGAAAACCAAAATACCGTCTATGCTCCCCTGTGTTCATAGCAGTGCTATTCACAATAGCCAAGGTATGGAAGCAACCCAAATGCCCATCGATAGATGAATGGATGAACAAGAAGTGGTACGTATGTACAACAGACTATCACTCAGCCATCAAAGTGAAATCCTACCATTTGTAACAACATGGATGGACCCTAAAGGGTGTTATGCTTAGTGAAATAAGTCAGACAGAGAAAGGCAAATACAACATGATTTCACTTAGAACAAAATAAATGAACAAAAACTTATAGAGAACAAACTGATGGTTGTCAGATGGGAGGGGTGTTGGGCTGGGTAAGAAAGGTGAAGGGATTAAGAAGTACAAATTTGTAGTTATAAAATAGTCATGAGGATGTAAAGTACAGCATAGGGAATTTAGTCAATAATATTGTAATAACTGTATAATGCCAGATGGTATTAGACTAATTGGTGGGACCACTTTCTAAATTATACAAATGTCTAACCACTATGCTGTACACCTAAAACTAATATAAAATGTTATTGAATGTCAGTTGCAATTGAAAAAAAAAAAGTAAAACTTTGGACTGTGATAGTTTAGACAACCTGCAAACCTTTATTACCTGCTTGGAGTTTGTGAACATCTTCACTGCAGGCACTGGAGTGTGTTGGTATCTAGACAAAGTCTTTATCTTCAAGGAATTTGTGGCTCAGGGCCAGAAAAAAAAAAAGAAGGATACGTGTGATCATCAGGAACATAGACATCTAAAAGCACCTTGAAAGGAAAGGGTAGAGATGGATGGAGTAGGCTCGGTTAACAGCTGGATGCTTCAAGTGGAAAGTGGAAGTGATCCCACAAAGCTGCCCTCCAAGAGTGTCAGAAGAAATTTAAGGCCAATGGAACAGGAAATCTCCCTCGGAATCAGTGTCCTACTTGGTGGGCCTTGACTATACATGAAATTACTGAAGCGTGAGTACCGAAATGATTTCGTCTGGAGTAGGTATTCCTTTCTTAGTTCGTCACCCGAGCTTGTCTTAAATTTCCTTGGGCTTTCATGTTTGGTTCGCGTTTGTTGGCACTGGTGTTTTCAGAAATGGAGCCTCTTGGACGGCATGCGTTGTTAACTGCGGGCCTCCTCAGCCCGGTCTGCTTGATGGCCTGCAGTTTGTAACGCGTTTCGCCTGCCCTGCTCTGCCCAGGTTCTCCCTCACGGCAACCAGCCTCAGGCTTCAGCTGTTTTGCCCCCACATACAGAGAGCTGGTGCAGCTTGGGTAGTTGCAACCCCTGTGAGTCAGCCCTTAGCCAGCGACCGACTGGGGCAAACGTGCGAAAGCCCCGTGGCCACGACTTCCCTGTAGGAGTACGTTCTCTGGAAGATCAGAGCGAAGCTGGGACTTTGCCTGATGTCTAATGCTAGTGTCTGTTCTTCCCTTTCCTCTCCTGCTTTCTTGACAGTTTCTCCGGGAGCAATTCCTTAATCGATCACTTATACAAAAGCCTGATGCCAGGGTCTACCTCTGGGGTTCCCACCTAGAGAAAAGTGGTGTTTCTCAGAGTGTGATTTAGGGGCTGGGGGGCTTCTTAAACAGCAGGTTCTGCTGCCTCCCCACCCTACAGATTCTAAAACAGAATCTTGGGGGACAGGTGAAAGAGTCTGCTTTTATAACAAGATCCCCACATGAACTTTTTTTTTTCTTAAACATAAAATGCTGATTAATGAATAGTAAACAAAGCTCCAGTTTTATTTATCATAGGGTTCATATTTTAAGCAACTATGTATATGGCACATATTTGGGGGTGAAGATGAATGAGGCAGAATGTGAACAACTCCTAATTGGCAGAGTCTTGGGGTCGCTAAATGACCGAACGATCCGATGATCTGACTTCAGAATTCTGCACTGTTGGGGTATTTTCGTGTGCATGGTATCTGTGCAACAATCTAAGAACCGTTATTTTTCCTTTGCCAGCTGTAATTTTTTTTTTTTTTTGAGGATTTACTCTGGAAGACATCGAGTTCAGCGGTTTCCATTTGTATTTTATTTTCTAAAATATTTTAAGCTCCGTACGTAACTCAGGTCCGCTCAGAGCTGTCTGAGTGGTACGGTTGGAGAGCCTGGGACTCCCGCCTGCACGCTGCCCCAGGACCACTGAAAACACAGTTGGAATCGACTGGCCAAGTCCCAAAGTTCACTTTGTAGATGGAGAAACCAAAGCCTGAGAGGTGCAGGACTCGCCCAAGACTGTATACCTGGTGTCGAGCGGTGCCTGCTATTCGATGCGGCTCCCACGGTTTCTGATCAGAGCTGCTTCGACTAATTGCCATGAGATCTCGAAAAGTGATTAATTATCCCGATATCTCAGAGGCCTTCTAGAGTTCTGTGTGAGTGGAAGGGAAAAGATAGATGGGCTTTTTTTTCCTTTTTCTACATAGCACGCGTGGTGCTCCTGTTGATTCAACTGGAGTTCATTCCACTTGGGGATGGAAAGTGCTTTCAGCTCGTTTGATCCATGTACGAAGCTATTGAACTACGTGGTTGAACGACGGTGTGTCTAGGTGCGGGTCTCCTCGGGTGCATCTTGTTGGGAAGAATTTGTGCTTGCCGGGCCTGGATGTCTGTTTTCTTCCCCAGGTTAGGAAGTTTTCGGCCATTATTTCTTTAAATGAAGGTTCTGGTCCTTTCTCTCTTTCTTCTCCTTCCGGGATCCCTATAATGTGACCGCTGGAGCATTTGATGTCCCAGAGGCCCCTTGAGCCATCCTCAGGTTTTTGAGTTCTTTTTCCTTTCTGCCGTTCTGATTGGTGATTTGCATTAGTCTGGCTTCCGGGTCCCGGGTCGTTTTTCTGTGTTCGCTCATCTGCTGCCTGGTGACCTGCAGGCCGGCCACAGCCACCCTGTGCAGGCGGCAGTGTCATGAAGACATGCTGCTCACGGGTTCCTCTGGCTGGGGAGCCCCTGCAGCCCCCGGGGCTCCCTCAGCTTCCCAGCCTTTTCTTTGCGATCTCTTGCTCTTCTCCGTTGTGAGAAGCTGTCCATTCATCACTCTGTTGTCTCGCGGGAGTACGACACGTGTGTGTTTTGTATTTTGCTGCTGGGAGGGGCGAGTTCAGTGTCTTCCTGTCCGCCGCCAGCTTGGATGTCTCCTTGAACCGCTCTGAGAATGTCTGCAGGAAAGGATTTTCCCGGGGGCAGTAGAAGACGTAGTATGAACCCAGCCCTGTGAGTGTATGAAAACAGTTCACTGGGACTAGGAACCAGCAAAGCGTCAAACCCCGACGGCAGGAATGACTAAGAAAGACTTCACTGAGCTGCCAAAGCAGCTGCTCTCAGCCTCTCGAGCCCGTAGCCTCCTGTCGGTTCGCTGTTTTCCTGCTGCCTAAGTGGGATGTGCCCCCAGCCATTCCTCTCATTCCTCTCCCTGCCTTCTGCTGCAGGGAAAGTCTCATCGGGTCAGCCCCGGATAGTGTCCCCGCTGATTCACTGTGGCTTTCTCTGATCGTTAGCCAAACTAGGGGACTTCTCCGCGGCCATAAGCTGCTGGAGGTTCAGATGGGCTGAATTGTCCACAAAGGCTTCATTCCTGAAACAAACAATCCTACGCGGCAGGAACAGTGTCACTAGGGGAGATGACAATCAGGAGTGGCCTCAGAAGCGGTGACTGGGCACGAGGTAGCTCTCTGACCTCAGCAGAAGGATTTGGGGTGAGGGGCGTCTTTCCTCAAGTCCTCAGATGCGCTTTTCCAGGCCTCTCCCCACTCCCTCCGGCTTGTTCCCTCCTGGTCCGCACCTGCGTCCTCACCCTGCTTCAAGCCTTCCGTTTGCTCACAGTCTCTGCTTCCTCATCGCTCTGTCGTGCCCACAGCTCTCCAGGGTCCAGCCTCTGCTCACAGCAGTTGATCTTCAACCTCACTTTCTGGAAATAAAGTTCTTTTTAGACACAGAAAACCTTGTTCTTCGGAGAGCCCTCGGCAAAACCGAATATGAACTATTCGTGGAGTCAGTAGTTTTTTCTTGGGCTCCGGGTAGGACACACACATACCCTACTTGGAAGGGTCTAGAAAATGGTGATGTAGGTGCCTGAGTGTCTGTGTAATTGGAATGTAGAAGCTGAGGGGTGTCCTTCAATAAAGGAAGTTGGGGTCCATGCATAAAGAACCCTGGTTAGCGAGTCAGGAGATCCGGATTGTAAAATCAACTTCTCTGGGCTTCGTAAGCCATGAAGATGCTTGGGAGAATTTTGCGTGAGGAATATAGGGTGGTCTCCCTACTTTCTCTCATCTTTCTCCTTCCTCCATGCACTTCTGTAATGACGGACATATTAGTCCATCACCTCATGATGGCGGCTCTGGCATCCCGAACTCCATCAAATTAAAATAATTTTCCAACTGATTACACATTGGGTACCAAGTGCCAATCACTTGAGAAGTCTCAGATGAGGCATCCATCAGAGCAGACAGAGGCTGAGTCATGGCTCTCAAGAGTGTCTACCCACACAAGAAAGCCTTTTCTTTGGGAGGAATTTATTTAAAAGACACATACGTGCATAAACACACACATACACACAAGCAGAGTGCAGCTACGCCACTGGCCTGAGCTTTCACCTTTTCATTTTTATTGACTCAAGAGTCTAACTCAAGATACAGGGGTCTGGAGAGGTCCCTCTTGAATCTGTCAGCCCCTGGGTTTTACTGGGAGCCTGGCTTTTTGGTTTCTGACCCTAAAAGGACTTTGTTAACCGGGTCCAGGTCTCAGCTTTGGCTTTATTCGCCCTGTGACTTACTGGAGGTTGCAGACAAGTAAAATCTACTTAGCATCCCTAAGGGGAGAAGGACCGGCACCTCCAGTGGGTTGCTCTGGGGAGAGGAAGCCTCATCAAAGGCGTGGGGAAAGAGTGTGGGATCATAGGATCGAAACAGAGAAATGGGTTCCCCTTTACGGGAAGAAACAGCAAAGAGGCCTCTGCAGGGAGGCTAGGGAGCCAGGAGGCATTCTGTGGTGCTCACGTCTCCTGCCTGCTGGAGAGAGGCCTGGGAAGCCAGAGGGCAGAGGTCAACCTGGCACCTTAACTTTGTCCAGCTCTGAGAAGTCAGTCAAGGACCTTCGCTGCTGTAAAGGTTCTTAGACATCACTGTCCACATTCTCATCATTGACAGAATCACTGAGAAGGAAAAGGACCTCTCCAAAGCCACACGCATATCCACAGTAGAGTCAGGGCTGGAACCCTATGAGTTACCTGCTCCTAGACATGAGATTTTGCTTTAGATTTGAGAGGAGCGAATCTCTGATTTAAGAAGCCAGAGAAAGAACTAGCCCCTCCTAGCCGAGTCGTTACTGAGCAGAACTGTAGGGGAGCAAATGGGGAGCAAATGCCACAGGGACCCCTGAGTCGTCAGATCGTGTTTTCCTCCGGGCCTCCGACCAGTCATGGTGGTGAGGAGGCAGCCCACAGCCTTGTCATCATACAGCTAAGCTTCCAAGCAAGGTGCACGTCGGAAATGTCGAGTAAAATCACATCCACAATGTTCTATGGGTTTTATTGCAGTGCAAATTAGTGAGGGCTCAAACTAGTTTCACCAAAAAAAGAAGGTACTTTGTTTCCATAGGCAACCAAACCAAGATAAAGATTGAAGGTCCATTCGAGCCTCAGAGATGAATAGACGCCAGAAACCACGGGGCCCACAAGGCTTTCCTGTCACCTCTGCACGACAGTTTCATTGATCAGAGTCGTTTTCCCGTAATCTCTGATGCCTCCTGGTCTTGCATCTCAAGGCTTCGTCACGGAAGCAAACTTGGTTCTCCTCCCTTAGTTCTGGTTTGGAAAACCCGAGGTAGAGTCGCCCAGCGCGGGCCACTTGCCCGCGTCTCTTCTCTAGACCAGCCCTCAGCCGAGCGGAGATGTCGAGCAGGGGGTATCTACCATTTCCTCACACTGCCTCAGTGTTCCCATCCCTCCAGGGCCCTTCCCGTCTGGGGGAAGCTTCCTTCTTGGACATTAGGGCAGAGGTGTAGGAAGGTTCCATTTGTCATGTTATCTGTGGTGAGTGGAGAGTGACCACCCATGGGTCTGTCGTGAATAATTCCATGACCGGCCAAAGACTCCACGCAGTGATCGATCAGTAATGCCTTCCACAGCGTGGGAAGGTGGAGCCACGGCGTCCATGCCACACATTTGTCACCCCTGTGCCGGGACCTTAAAGGTGCCCAACCCAAACTAGGGGCACGGGCACATCAGACAGAACCTCTGCCTTCAGAGTCACGTGAGAGGGAGACAATTAGATGACTTACAACAGAGCGACAAGGGCCAATGCTGTGCTTACGAGAAAGGGAGCCGACATAGAAGGAGCAGCGTTTCTCATGGCACAACCCGTTTTTCTTTTTAATTTTTAATTTTTTTAAAAATTAAGTTTATTGGGGTAACATTGGTTAATACAATCATATAATTTTCAGGTGTCCATTATCCTCTGACGTCTGTATATTCTATTGTGTGTTCACCATCCAAAATTCAGGTTCCTTCAGCTACCATATATTTGATCCCCTTTACCCACTTTCCCCTCCCCCTATATTTTACCCCCTTGACCCCGTCTACCTCCCCCTTTATCCCCCACCCCACTAGTAACCACTACTCTAAAGTTCTCTGTAACTACTGGTCTATAATCTATGTCCGTGAGTCTCTATTTGCCCTGTTCATTTGTTGCTTTTAGGTTTATATCCCACATATAAGTAATATCATGTGATTTTCGACTTTTTCTATCTGGCTTACTTCGCTTAGCATGATTATCTCGAGGTCCATCCATGTTGTTGCAAATGACAGTATTTCATCTTTTCTTATTGCTGAGTAATAAGTCCATTGTATATATGTACCACAGCTTCTTTGGCCAGTCCTCTATCATAGGACACTTCCGTTGCTTCCATGTCCTGGCCACAGAATAATGCTGCTGTGAACATTGGTGTGCAAATACCTTTTTGGAGATGGGTTTTCAAGTCTTTGGGGTTAAATACCCAGTAGAAGGGTTGCTGGATCATATGGTAGATCAATTCTTAGTGTTTTGAGGAGCCTCCATACTGTTTTCCATAGTGGCTGTACCAATGTGCATTCCCACCAGCACTGTATGAGGGTTCCTATTTCTCCTCTCCAGCATTTGTTTCTGCTTATCCTGTTGATTATAGCTATTCCAACAGATGTGAGATGGTATCTCGTTGTGGTTTTGATTTGCATTTCCCCAATAGCTAGCAATGGCGACTTGTGTTAGCACTAAGTGACTTCTTCCCGGGCAAAACCTGAAACGACATTTCTATTCCCACGCTTGGTCTGTTAATGCCACCGCAGGGTACATTTAGGGCAATGCGACGGATTACAGTGTCATACGAGCCACCTCGACGACTCACATGAGGGTGCGTGCAGAGCAGGGGGCTGGGAAGGTGCTCTCTGGCAGAGAATTTCTGCCAATTTGGGGTGGGAGTGCGAATCTTCAGACTCCTGAGGTCCCAAGCGTTTCTCTGAGAGACATCAGAGACCCGGCCTGAGAATCCAAATCTGCACATCTGACTGTCTCCTGGACCGCGGCGTGGCATAGGGATCTGCACAAAAAGCAGGACATACCAGCACGCACGTGGAAGGACAGAGTGGGAAGACTGTCCCTCCTTCACTGAGGGAGGGGTGCAAACGGGAAGGAAAGGCTGGGCGAGGTCCAACAGTGGCAAAGCCCTCCAATAAATGTCACTCCTTCAGTGCATTAAACAGTTTCTCTTCCTCCACTGGGGCGGGGCCAGGAGGAGAGGGGCAGAAGCTGGGCTGAAGGGACCATGGTCCTAGGGGAGAGTCCAGGAAAGCCTTCTTCTCTTTGTACTTAGCATTCCGGAGTGTCTCGCCAGCAAAGACGAGGCCACACTGTTCTCCGTCCTTCGATCCCTCATAGCATGGAGATCGGGGTTCCGTAAACGAGAGGCGCTCAGTTGAAATTTGGTTATTTCGAGTATTACTGTAGTCTGTCTCCTGGGAGATACAGGGATGCACATGGGTTTCAGGTTTGGACCACCGTTTTAAATCTGGGACTTGAGTTCTTTTCATGAAGGAGTTTAATTGCCTGTGGGATGCTTTGGAGACCCACTCCTCCTCCTCCAAGAGCCTGGGAGAAAGTTCTGCACCGGAACCAAAGAGACCGGAACTGGAGAGCTGGCTCTGCCTGACTCTGACCC
This sequence comes from Eonycteris spelaea, assembly GCA_003508835.1. Lineage (NCBI taxonomy): Eukaryota > Metazoa > Chordata > Mammalia > Chiroptera > Pteropodidae > Eonycteris > Eonycteris spelaea. The sequence goes on along the minus strand of PUFA01000071.1, from coordinate 4,903,134 downwards.
CGTGGCTGGGTGATGGCGGCAAGACACGTCCGTCCTTCGGAGCTCATTTTCATCGCCTTTAACACGGGGACCTTGTGATCACTCAACTTGAAAATCGCACAGCTCCGTGTGCCCGTTTTATAGATGAGCAAATGAATTAATCTTTCGACTATGTAGAAACAGATATTTAGGTCCATAGGGAGTCGGTAGACACAGCAGGCAGCACACATGGTGCAAATCCCACCTCATCCAGTTCCTGGCTGTGTGACGTTAGGCAAGTGACGTAATCTCTCTGACCCTCGGGTTCTTCACCTGAGAAACGGAACTGTGATACTAGTCAGAACACCTACTTCATAGGTTGCTAAGAAGAACCAATACGTGGAGAGAGTTTGGAAGAGCAGCTTCCCCGGCTTTTGTTATGCGCTGAGCCAGCTGTGTTCGCTAGGATGCAACCCCATCTTCCAAGGGCCACTATCCATGTTCTTCGCCAAAGGCGCACATCAGACGCATCTGGCACAGTAAAAACATACCTGGCACCGGGCCCCATGCCACTCCAGTTAAACTGGAAGGAGGGGAAGGGGCCCGGGACTCTGAATTTTGAAAAACCTCCGCAAAGCAATCTTAATGTGCGGCCTGGGCCGAGAGCTGCTGCCCTTGACCACGTCGGAAGACCGTTTTTGAGAATCCAGTACAATTCGAAATCCTTCTGTGCAAATAGTATCCAGAACCATTTGTCAAGATCTTATTGTCTTCTAAGGGGCATAAGTTGCTTGTCAGTGTTATTCTCGCTTCGAAGATGTGAAAAATACATTTTTTTTTCTATTTTCTTCCTTTCGTGAAAGCCCCTAGTGGGGGCTGAGCGCCGGCACACTGGGACTTATTTCAGAAGAACCGGAACAGCCCCCCACCCACCGCCTCCCCCCCGCGCCCCACCCCCCGTGGGAGAGACGCAGCAGAAGCCCTCCAGTCATTACCATTTTAATGTACAAAATGACATTATGCCGAAAAGAAGGGGTTCATAAATTATATCTGATTTTAGAAAGTTTTCCAGCCATTGTATAAATGACAGATCTATAAAAGAAGACTGAAAATGAATTTCAAATTAAAAAAAAAATAATTCCATGTTTTTATGGCAAGCTCAAAAAAAAAAAAATATTCTCGGAACAAAGTGATTCTGAGGAGGGCGATGCAGGAGCCTGTGGGGATGATGAGCACTGCCTGGTGGGAGGCAGGAGACTCGGGACCGGAGGGGAACTGGGCTTGTCGGAGGTGGGGGACCGTCACCAAGGTGGCGTGCCCAGAAGCCGGAGCACGGTCCCAGCGGCTGGAGGAAGAGTGGCCTCATTACCGAGTCTGAGGGAAGTGAACAGTCGGGTGTACCCCACACAGGCATGCGGCCAGCCTGGAGGCCGCGATGCAGCTGATGGATGGAGTGATGCCCTGAAATTCTCAGCACGTACCTTTCCACGGGGGCTTGGCTACGGCAGATACAGGACTGGATATAAAGCTGGTCACATTTCCTTTTCTATTTGTACCTCAAATTTTACATAAGGTCAGAGAAGCCCTATGGGAGAAAAGTTACCCTGGACTGTCCCTTTTCCCTCATTGAGGTCTGGTGACATTGAAACCTTGTCTGAAGAGTGGGGTGGCCCTGAGCGAGGCCAGATTGCAAACCAGGACAGGGAGGCCCCCGAGAGAGCAGAGGATAGAGCAGAAACGTGACCTTCGCCTCAAACCTGGAAGTCGGAGAGAAGAGGCAGATGCTGACATCCTGGTGAGCCAGGCACCTCCCTGAGGTCCTGCGATGTCAGGGCGTCGGTGGGTCTTGCAACGTAAAAGGGCTTTCCTGAAGGCAGGAGGGGCCTTGGTCGCTGGAACTGCTCAGGGCAGTGGTGTGTGAGGGCCGGTGGCCCAGTTTCTGGTTGAGCTGACCGAGTCCAGCAGGCAGGCTTCTGTGGGCAGAGGACAGGGCCGCAGTGGTTGTGAGCTCAGTTTGAAGACGCTCAACAGAATTGTCACCGCCCCCTTGAGGAGCACAGGGACGGATTCACGGGCCTGTGGAAACAGCTGTCAGTGACTTAGAAAAGGTAGCACGATAAACTGGAAATCCCGCTGACGGAGGGGGAGCAGTGGAGGAAGAGGGCCGGCCGATGCGGGACGGGGCATCTAGACCCGCGGAACCAGCCTGGCTTCCACAGACGGCGTACGTGTGAGTGCCCTCCACCCACGTTCGTCCTCCAATCCATCACGTCTCTTCATTCACTCAGTGACCGCTAAACCCAGCTCTGTGCCAGGAACAGCACACACAGGGACGACGCGAGACGAGCATCCTCATCCACGAGGCAGAGCGGCCCCCGTACGCAGGCGGAACTGCGGGCAGGAAGCTCGTGTCACGCGCTCCGTCCTCACCCTCCGGCCCCGATGGCTCTGCCCCTTCTCTGCAGACCCGGGGCGCGTCCTTCGGCTGCAAAGATTGTCCTCCAACCTCTTCCCAGGGATAACAGGTCCCTGGAGAAGTTCTGTGAAAAGGCGGCTACGAAGACCAGGGCCGCTGGGACACAGAGCGTGTCTCGTTCTCTTCCCGGAGTCTCGTGATCAGCGCTGGCAAGCATAAGACTGCTGGGCGTTCTCGGGGGCGGCGGGTCTTTCTAACTCCGTTGGACCCAGCGCTCCGCAAGCCCGTGTGGCCGGCCACAGGGCAATTTTCCCCACAACACTTATGAACATCTTCGTTCCTTTCTCTTTCCCTATCACGATCTCCATTTTCCCCTGCTTTATTTTTCTCCTTAGAACTTAGCACTTTCTAGAATTCGGTCTTCTGGATGTAGGTGTGTACCAACTGCGTGTTCTATTTTCCGTTCTCCCCAAACTCCCACTAGAATTTGAGACTTTGTGAAGGCAGAGAGACACACACATGTATATATATGTACATACGTGTCTATAGAGATACATACATATGCATATACATACATAGATAGATAGATAGATAGATAGATAGATAGATAGATAATAGATGATGGGTGAGTGGATGCATGGATGGATGGATGGATTGACGGATGGATGTATGGATGGATAAATGATAGATAGATGATAGATAGATAATGGGTGGGTGACAGGATGGATGGATGGATGGATGGATGGATGGATGGAGGTGGATGGATTATTGAATGGAAGGGTAGATGGATAGATAGATTCCACATATGCATATACAAAGGGGCCTAGAATGGTGCCTGCAACATGGTGGGTCTTTACTCAGCAACTATTTGTTGTGAAACTTAAATCAACATGCTTCCTTCTGCCTGTCCTGAATAATACTGGAATGAGCAAAAATAACTTAGCCTCCAGCTCCAGGAAGCACGCTCATGTTCTAAGACCAACAGCTTGCTGCTCATCAAAGTTTGCTTCAAGACTCTTGCCTCACTCTACCTACCAATCCAAAGGTATTCTGTTACAAGCTCTGCCCAGTTCCAACCAGTGGCCTACCTTGTAAAACTCACCTTGAAATCCCCCAGCTTTAGCCCCAAAACCTTAGAAATACGCCACCCCCCACCCCCCACCGCCCCACCGCAATGTCCTTACACTGAGATTCTACCGAGGTGGTCACTGCAGTAGGTCTGATGAACTCAGCTCTGTTCAGCCGACAAGGTGTCTGGTGGTCCTTTGCAAGGCCAGTGATTGACAATTCAATTAACACAGGATGACTGAATTCTGTTAACTGCGACCGTAGAACCAACTTGGTGAACAGGTTTTTGATAGGTCAGGGAGCAAGTTTCTTCGCCCGGCATTCAAGGTCTTTTCTGGTCACGCCTCCTGCCACTTGCTGGTTCCTGGCTGCTTCGAGGGCTCTTGAACCCTGGCTTGGCCCTTCTGCCCCTACCTAAAGCCTGCCTGCTGATCCTTCACCTCTTGATTCAAGTACCACTCTTCCGAGATGTTTTCTTCTATCAGTCACTCACAGGGATGGCTCGTGTGGTTCCTCACCAGCCTCCCTAATTGCTCGTTTTAGGGACTGCACCTCGGCACTGGTGTACTGAGAAGGTCACTCACTGCCAAGTGGCCCAGGCTTTACCACAAACTTATGTGAGAGCAGGACCTCGCTTTCCTCACTGATCACGGAGAAGTTAGAATCCTTCTCAAGGGTTCGTATTACGATTTAAGGTTTGCTAGTGCTGCCTCGGCGAATGACCACAACACGATGGCTTCAAACAACGGAAATGTGTCATCTTACTGATTTGGGGGCTGGAAGTCTCAGATCAAGCTGCGGGCGGGCCGCACTCCCTCTGAGGCTCTTGGGGAGACTCCTGGCTTGTCACTTCCGGCTTCCGGTGTCCCCAGGTGTTCCTCGGCGTGTGGCTTCATCACACCCTCTGCACGTGGCCTTCTCTTCTTCTTGTTCATTCCTCATCTGTATGTCTCTTAAAAGGACACGTCATTGGATTTAAGGCCCATCTGTATGCCAGGAGGCTCTCATCTTAAGATCCTGAATTTTATGGCATCTGCAAAGACTCTTTTATTCCAAATAAGGATTTCTGGAATTAGGATGTGACGTATTATTTTGGGGGCCATTATTCAGCTCACCGCAGGGGTGTTGAGGTTAACTGCACTAATTCATGAAGCATTGCCTTTGAAAGAAAGAAAATGCAGGGTAGAGATAAGTGGGCATTGTTGCTTCCACAGTAAAGAAATGTAACTCTCTCTGCGGAATGTCCTTCCTTCCTTGTATACTTACAGTGTTCCCTGCGAAATGATTTGGAATCAGTTCCGTGACTTTGGACTCCCTCCTCTGGAGTCCCCTTCTCACTCGGAACGTCTACCCATCTTCCAAACAAAATAGCTGAGGTCTCCATCGTCCAGGTGGACCATGCCTCCATAGCCCCCACCTTCCACCATGCCCGCCTGCCACTCCAGCTGTGACACCTCCCCATGCCACAAACGCAGCCTCTGCAACCCAGCCTCCAGCCACCTTCCCCCCACCCGGAGTTTCTTTCACTGCCCACCTCTACCTCCTCAGGCTGTCCACCCATCGGCCCTCCTAAAATAGTCATCCTCTGTTCTCATTCTCCGACCTCTGCCTCCTAACTCCATTATAAGATTGAGCTACCTTCTTCAAAGCATCGCATACTTAAAAAAAAAAAAAAATGTCTCTCGCTAGCCACCCACGGCTGCCTAGTTATTTGCTGAATGGCAGTCTTGCTCGCCAGACCCGGGGTCAATGAGAAAGAGGCCTTATCTTTTCCTTCTCGTCTATCTCCCTCCTGATTTGTCTCCCCTCCCGAGGTTACCCCCACCGCCTCTGCTTCTTCCTTCTTCCCCTCCTTCCTCTTCCTTCTTCCTCTTCTCCTTCTCTTCCTGCTTCTTTATAGTAAGCATCCCTTTCTACCCGGTCGACGTTTTCCTTACGTGATCTCCTTCAATCCCGGTGACAACTCACAACACACAGTGGTGCCGCCTCTGTCGGAACCGGGCGCGTGAGTCCGTTACGGTTTGCCGCATGGAAATGGATCCTGCGCAGCCCTGATGGAGCGCCTCGCACACAGTGGGCGTTATGCAAATGGGCGCTGAATGAATGAGCAGATGTGGAATCATCAGGGCCATTTAAAATATTTTAAAATAGCGGAGGAGGGTGAGAACATCGGATCATTTGAACCCAAGCTGTTTGCGCATCTGACGGTTGCAGCGAAAGCTTCTAAACAGCACATTCGTTAGTGGTCTGCTGGTTAATTGGTAGGTGCACACTTGCTTCTGTGGAAATGAGCCCTCATTATCCTGTCTTTTGTCCTTCAAGTCTGACATTTATGAAAGGTGAGTGGATATCTTATCACTAAGTGCAGCCAGCCACTGCAGGGCTCCTGCCTTGACTAAAATATTGCCAGTGTTTGTTTTCCTGGGAGTCCGCGCTGTTGGCTTTTTTGGCAAGACTTGTAGAAAACACGAAACTCGGGTTTGCAGGTGGAGGCAGCGATCCGGCAGCCCCGTCAAGCTGCAGGAGAAACGGGGCTTCTCTCGCGATGGGGGCCTCGGGCTGTGTCGAGGCGGCTTTCGCCCTCGAGACCCTTGACTGACCAATGAGCAGGATGCTCCTTGGCTGCCCTCCATGTGTGCACCTGCATTTAGGAAGGTGTCAAGTTCAGAGACCTCTGGGGCTCACGCAGGAGGCAGATCAGAAGGCTCGTCGGCTCTCACTCTCTCCCAAATCGGAGCTTCCATTTTTCGCTCCAGATAGCTCTCCTCAGTGAGTGTCTTTTCAGGGCCAGCGACAGTGGTAAACTTGCTCGCGTTTATCGAGTTACGCGTGCAGCACTGTTTGGAAGGCTGAGGGTCCCCACAGCCCTGCCACGGGGGAAAATGATCGCACAGAAGGGAGAGCTGGCCGTGCCCCCCCCACCCCGTGCACACGGCTATCAAGACCCATCCAGCCCGCTGGCTTCGGTGGACGTGGTTTCGTGCACGTAAATCACACGCTATAAAAATGAATGACAGGGACGCTCACGCAGGGGATGCATCGCCTATAGCATCCCACGGAGTCCCCACCGCTGTCCTGGCAGGTCGCTGCTGCCATTATTCCCACGAGGAAATGGAGGCACAGGAAGGCTGAGACATCGTCACGCCGTGATGAAGCGGGACAGATGGCATTGAACTCAGCTGGCCAGACGCTGCTGCGTTTGTGAACGTTCTCGAGTCGTGACGCGTTTCGAGAACCTACCGAAAGCTGTGGCCCTGGGAATCCCGTGTTAAAAAAACTTTTATCCTAGTTAACGTGCTTTAGTGAAAGCAGTGACGAATGGTTTGTCTTGTCTGTCTTAGTCGACATGCTCCCGGGGCCTGACGCCTAATAGTGGCACAGGAAGTCCATGTTCAGGGACATGAATGGGCAGGTAGGTGTGATGCTTAATTTTATGTCTGCACTTGGCTGGGCTAAGGGGTGCCCAGACAGCTGGTAAAACATCATTTGGGGGCATGTCTGCGAGGGTGTTTCTGGAAGAGATTAGCATGGAGTTGGTGAACTGAGTGAAGCAGGTGGCCGTCCCCAGCGGGGTCAGCATCATCTGATCTGTTGAGGGAGAGAGGAAGGACGAATTCGCTCCCTCTGCTTGAGCTGAGACATCCGTCTTCTCCCGCCCTGGGATGTCAGCATTCCTGCTCCTCCAGTTTTTGGACTCAGATCAGGACTTATTACACCATTAACCACTCAGTTCTCAGGCCTTTGAACTTGGATTGACTTGTACTGCTGACTTTCCTGGTTCTCCCGCTCGGAGATGGCAGATTCTGGGACTTCTCGGCCTTCACCTTGCGAACCCATTCCTATAATGAGTCTCCTCTTATCTCTCTCTTTATATATACCCCGTTGGTGCCGTTTGCCTGGAATGCAGTAGGGTCGCGGTTCTGAACAGGCTTCCAGCCAATTTGCCAAGGGCTGGGATTAAGGCCCCCTTAGCAGTATGAATTCAGGCCTCAGTGTCCTCGACTGACAGCAGGGAGGATAATAACAGCCTCTTGTTGTGTCGTGGGGTTGAAAGGAACCGATCCAACAGAGCAGCACAGGGACCAGCATACACAAAGTCCGCAAAGAAATACGTTATTATTAATAATTTTAAGTCGGATGTCGGATACCTAACAGGAGGCCCCTTTCCGTAACACAGAGTGCATCAGTGCCCAAGCGGCAGGAGACCTTCTTGCCTGCCTTTGCCTGCAAAACCACGCTCGGGTCAATCAGTCGAAGGTATTTCTTGAGCACCTACTGTGTGCACAATTCTGTGCTGTGGTCTGGGCTGCGTTTGAAGGTGCGAGCAACATGCCCCTGCCTGGGAGGTTTCGAGTCTGCTGCTTTCACGACGACACAGCAGAGCTCATGAGTCCCGTGTGCGCGGCTCCGAGAGAAGGCGCCGCTGTCAGGAGGTGGGCAGGCGGGCGAAGGGCGCCGTCCGTCACGTGCGGGGCGGCTGCTGGGACTCTGCTCACGCCCTCCCCCACCTGGAGGGCCCTCCTCTTCCTGTGGTGACCCCCGGCCCCCCCATTTTTCAATGCCTAAGTAAAAAAAAAACCCAAACTAACAAAGTTCTTTGCTTCTGTTCCCCAAGAGCTTCTGGTGCCTTCCTCGTAAAACTGTTTCCCTCAGTTTCTTTGGAAAATCTAGAGAGATTGTTGCCCGAGCTGTTTGCTCACCTGGCGACACACCACGTGCCATTGCTGGCCATCGTGCTCCCGTTTTGAAATGTCGTGTGAATCGCCTGTTTCTGTTAACTTCACACGTTTTTCATTTTCTCCCTTACGCAGATTGTAACTATGCTTCAGGCAGAGGTTTTGGGGGGAAAAAAGAAAGCAAGAGAGAGTGAACTCAGAACTAGCACCAGGAGGATGGAGTCCTAGGGTTAGCTGTGGACATTTAACCTTTCTGCAATTTAATTACCCTCCGTTGCCCGTGCGATGGGGTGATGGAAATGTCCATGCCTCTATTGCGGGCGCCATATATAAAAATACGTCGGTAGTGTGTTTAAAAGTGTGTCTGCACTCGGAGCGGGTGGGCTGTGTGGGTTCACGTCGTAGTTGTAGCACCTGACTAACCGTGTGACTTGGGGATGCCGACGTTTTCTCATTTGTAAAATGGGGATATCGAGAGGATTGAAGCGGCAGGGCTGACGTGAGGATTAGAGGAGCGATATAGTTAACTTCTTCCACGGTGGCTGGGATTCGGTGCGGTGCTGTTATCATAATTATTATGATCATAATTATCGGTCAGTTCTAAATAAATACTTCGAAGGCAGGTAAAAACTGATGCTCTTGCTGTGCTGATAAAAATCAAGAAATTCTCTATATTATTTCTACAACTTTTATGTAAGTCGAAAATAATTATAAAACAAAAACAAAAACAAACAAACGGAAAACATCTCTGCTACTTCCTTATGGAGTCCGAGATAGAACTGGGCTTCCTCACATGGCAGCACGTGGCGTTTCCCGAGTGGCCACAGCCTGCCTTCCCTCCACCACGGAGCTCCGTAACCCCATTCCTGTCACCCCAGTCTCCTGCCTAGACTGTCCCCCGCCACCCCCGCTGGAACGTGTCCTCCCTCTGCACCGGGTGGCCTTCTGTTTGTCTTTTAAGACCAAAGAGCGGCTCTCCTGTTCTGTGAAGCCATCCTCAACTTCCGAGCCGGCCACTCCTGCTGCCCCCTGCCCCCACGGGCTGCTCTCATTTCTGGCCTAGCACGCCTCATGCCGTGTCATGTTGTGTGTTGGCACGTCCCTGTTCCCCATGACCTTCGAACGTCTGGAGAGCAGGTGCCATTTCTGAGAGCTTCGGCGGAGGCGGGCACCTCCTTCTCTGCACCTGTTCCCATCGTGCGTCTAAGAGCTTCTACCAGGAAACCGGAAGTCAGCCTCCAATGAGGGGTCCGTCGCGGCCACTTCTCCTCCAGAAGAGGCCTCGACCACGCCCACGCCACCCCGACTTTCCCTTCGAGCACATTCTTATGTGGTCTTTGCACCCCACTTCGAACCGATTCTCCTCAGAGCACAGCCAGAGTACTGTCCTCATGGGTGACTCCTTTGTCACAATGCCCGTTTTCCACACTTCCGGCGCTTCCTGGGCCCCTCTGATGAGGCCCAGAGCTGCCATGGGGTTGGCGAGGGCTTCCTTACTCGGCCCTGTGGTCTCATCTCGCTTGTCTCCTCTGCTTCTTCCGGTCCCTCCTGCCCCCAGCCCTCTGTGTACACTGCGTCCCCGCCTGTACACTCGACTTACTTGGCGTCCTCTGTCTCTCTACTCGTCTGTCTGGTCTCCACTGAATGGTGCATCCGCTGCTGAGCCACCTGACATCCGAGACGGGTCAGGTCCCAGCTGGAAGCGTCCATGGTAGCTTTTCCTTTCACCACCTTTGTCATTAGGGTGACCAATCACCCCGGTTTTCCAGGACCAGGAATGCAGGCCCAGGAATCAGAACTTAGCTCTAAAACAGTGTAAGTCTTGGTAAAACTGAGACAAGTTGGTTGCCCTTTTGTAATGCATGTTCAATGCCTACTCACAAGGCCAAGGACCACGAGATCCAGGCACAGGGTCTGTAGGTCAGATTCACATTGCGATTCCATGGCCCAGATCAGGGCTAGATGTGTACTGAGTGCTCAGTCCATATTTGTTGGATAGATGGATGGCTGGATCTTAAAGCATCTTTCCAACTCTTGGGTTGAAAAGAGTAATAATGAGACCCACCCTCTCGAATGCCCTCGAGGCAACTGGTACCGGTGGGAAGGACAAAAATGAGAACAGAGAGTCGCTGGTAAACAGAATGCCTATTCCAGGCACGAAGGAGATGAGGCAAGAAGCTGCGGCTTCAGTCAGATGAGGTCCGCCAGACACTGTGCCCTTTTCACGCGTTTGTTCCTTAGAATTGCTCTGTAGGAAGGTGCTGTTTGCTTCTCATCTTTCTTTTGCAGAAGAGGCAACTGAGGGATGTTGAGGTTAGGTGACAGGTCCCAGGTCTCACGTGGGGGTTAGAGATGGGACAGACCCCATCCCTGAAGCCTGCAACGATTGCCTCGCCCCTCACCCCATGTTCGAGGCTTTGTGATTCTCAGTCTCTGGGTCCTAACACGGGAGGATGGGGTCACAGGAAAAAAGGGGGTGCAGGGAAAGGAAGAGGGTTCAAGGCTGGAGAAGGAAGTGGAGACTACCCCGCCCCTCCCCCCCGAGTCATCTGAGGCTCTGGGCGGAGCGTGAGTTTCAGAAAACTCACAGGAGCAACGGCATCTGAGGACCAGGATGTCAGGGCTGGGTGGCTGTTCCCTAGGATTCGAGCTTGGGAATGTTTCCCTCCAAGAAGAGGAGAATTGAGGTATTGATTGCACTTATTTTCTCATGACACAAAAGGTAAATTAATCCTTTTAGGGCAGAAAACATGTTTTTATTACATTCTGAGTAATTTCCTTTGAAAAAGAAAAACATTTTTTTAAAGCCCCTGGCAGTAAAACTAGATTCCTCCCCACATCTTAGAAGATGAGAATGCGTGTCATTATTCATGCATAATCTGATTCCAAGCCATTCCTTGTTTACAGGTTTGTGTGTGTGTGTGTATTTTCTTATGTAAGCAAGAGTTAATACATGCAGACATGAAAAAAATAAGCTAAATTATTTTTACTGCTTCTCTTTAGGACGTACAATATGTCTTCTTTAACTCTCAATGACATGCAAAACAGTTGGGGGAAAAGCACAAATAAATACCCATGGAAACAAAGATGGATATCCCGGTGGGGAAGGAGAGGGTGCATGCCGCCCACCTGGCTCTCTTCTGCCCTGTCGGGGGACCAGGAGGGTCCGGACTCGCTCTGGAGCTGGCTGCCCCTTCCCGTGCCCATCAGATGCCAGCTCGCCCTGGCACCGTCTTAGTGGGCCTCCCTGCTGAGCCGAAGGCGGGGGAGCATCCGGCTGGGCATGCGCTCAGCACATCTGGGCGGGGGGCCCTAGCCGGTCTCACGTTCCCAGCCTCTGCCGCAAGTCATCCAAGGATTGTGTCCGTGTGCTCATTCGGCAGCCCGTTTATCCGAGAATTTATCATGGCTTCGAAGCCTACCTGCACTTTTTTTTTTTTTTTTTTTGGTAAAATTGGTATATAACTTTATAGGTCAGTTTCGTGTGTAAAAGTCTCCGTTGACCCAGAGGATGCTGGAATCAGAGTGAGATGAGGGCCGAGGGCTGAAATTCAAGGAGGAGCCCCCCCGCCAGGTGCTGACCCCGCGTTACAGGACCGAGAGCCGGGTCCCCTTAAACCATCATCCTGGCCTCTTCTTTGGCCTTATGGCTGCTCTGAGCCTCCTGGTGCCTCTGTGTGCGATGTGACTTCAAATCCGTTTTCGGCTTCCCCTCTCCTTACGTTTTGCTGATTTACATTTCAGTAGATAACTCTGCGTATGTGACGTCTGCTTAGAAATATCTTTTCACTTTTTAATTTTTGTGTCACACACAGAAAAAGAGCAATATGTTCTCTTGTCGCCATCATTAGAAGAAAAAAAAACACGGCAGCCTTTTTTTTTTTCTTTGCATTTAATGCAGAGATGAAATAGGCAGCATATCTTTGATGGGGATTATCAAAGTGTGGCAGTGACGAGGCTGTAAAGTTTGACCTTATGAATCCAGAATACGAGGGTCGCTGGGAGCGTGAGGCGTGCCTCCTCACCCCGCCATCCCCCGTGGTCCCTTTGAAGAGATAAACTGGCTTTCTTTTCATTCCAACTCAAATAAAGTTTCTTCCCTGTCATCGGTTAGTCGGTCTTGGGCTCAGAGGGGGCAGTTGGACCTGACACAGCCAGACACCGCAGTGGAAGTAAAATGTGTTATGACAGCCATTGACTGAGCGTCCAGCAGGTGCCAGCCCTTGATCTCAGCTGTCACCGAATCCTTCGCTTCAGAACCAATCTTGGGTGCAGGCGAGAGGCCCCTGGGCCGCGTGTATGCAGGCGTGCGTGCCAGGGGACGCGTGTGCACGTCGCACTGGCTCGGCTCTGGCCCTTTGCTGACCGTGCCTCTGCCCAGGGTGCCGAGACTCATGTCCTCCTGGAACTCATGTCCCCTCTTCTCGACCACACTCGGGGTGCCCAGAACCTCAGAATGTTCTGCCTACGAGCTGCACATACCTCTTTCTTGGGTTGGTCGTCTCAGAGGAAGATGGCAGTACCAGTGAGTGTGCCCAAATCCCACAGGTGGCTTTTAACTGGGCTGGAGGTGGGCTGGGAGTAGAGGGGTGCATGGAGCAAAGACAGGTGGGCCGCTCGGGTGAGGGCCCTTTGTGGCCCTTTCTCGTGTAGCAGCAGGACCACTCACCGCACCCCTGTGATGTTTGCTTACGATGATCTCCATTTTATAGCGGAGACCCAGAAAGTCAGATAACTTCCCTCGATGTGCACGTCGAGTGGGTGGTGGGGACCCACTTTTAACTTGGACAGTAAGGCTTCAGGCCCCCAACTTCAGAGGACAGGAGGCATGTGTAATGATAAGATATTGGCTCGTGTGACTAAGGAGGCTGAGTCCCGTGATCCGCCATCTGCCCGGTGGGGGGTGCCCCGCCCAGGGAAGCCCGTGCCGCAGTTCAAAGGGCTGAGACTGTGTGAGCCAGTGATCGGTGAGCTTGCGTCTGGGTCTGAGGGCCTGAGAAGCAGGGTGTTAAGGGCAGGGGACGGTCGAGTCCTGGCCCAGAGGTCCGGAAGAGCTGACTCGACCTTTCTCCCCCGTGTTCTGGTTCTAGCCAGACCCTCAAGACATTGCACGACGCCCACCCGCGTTGGAGAGGGCCATCCGCTCTACTCAGGTCACCCATTCAAAAGCTAATCTCTTCTAGAAACACCCCTACGGAGGCACCCAGAAATTAGATTTGACCAGCTGTCTGGGCTTCCTGTGGCCCAGTCAAGCTGACACACAAAATTAGCCATCGCGGTCAGTCAGAGCGACCTCGGCCTTGAAGGAGGGTGCGGCAGGTCTGCTGATGGAGGAGGTCCTCGTGGAGTTAACGGTATCTGGCGGTGGGTCCTGGGTCGAGGGGCCTGGTTTCGCAGCTGAGAAGAGGGTCCTAGGGGATCAGTGATGTCACCAAGCATGGGGCCTTTCATCGGTAGTAAACAATGAGGTGAACCAAGTGCAGGTTCCTAGACCTGCACCATCCAATACGGCAGCCACTTTAAATGTAAATAAATTAGAATTAAATAAATCACGAACGCTCAGCAGCCACAGGTAGGGGACAGGGGCACTTCCGTCACTGCTAAAGCTTCTGCTGGACAGCACCGCCCTGGACCATCTTCGAGTGGCTTTTGTTGACCTTTTTGCCTTTCCAAGTGTCAGATAATTTTTTCTAACATACCCAAGTAGAGTTATTATTTGGGCAATATTATCCTTTTTTTTTAAAGTAGTTCTCGGGTCTGGTGTTCCATCAATGAGTCTAACCAATCAGGAATGCTTCTTTAGAGGGTGCACGTGAAACCGAAGTTGTTGCAGAGACCACCTGCGCTCGGACCGGCACCCCCACTCATGGGAAGAAGAACGAAATCATCTTCTCGCCCAGCAGGAAGAAAAGACTCGCGGGGCACACGAGTGAGCGTAAACAGTCTCATTCCGCATATCGATGAGTTACGGGGAGAGGTGTTCAGGTGTCACGAGGATAGCAGCTTCCTGTATTCTAACGTTAATGGAATAAGGTAAAGACGTTAGTCTTGTAGTCAGACTTGGCCCTGAAAATCCCATTAAATTCTATAGAACGTACAGAACGCGTTGTTTGGGGAACAGCCTCTCAAAAAAGTCAATCACATTTTTTTTTACTTTTTCTTTTTCTTTTTCTTTTTTCTTTTTTTTGGGGTGTGTGGTCCCACATTGAAAGAGATCATCATTTCTTCAACTGACTCCTAGATGAAGTGGTTGGCTTGGTTTACTGGGTTTGTTCCTTAGCTATTTATGCCCAGCCTGTTTACTAGAGCTCTATGAGTTTAAAAAGTGTCTGTGGTTTTACTCTTTGTAGTTTTGGTTTTATCAGTAAAACAAAGAAAAAAAGAGCAAACTGTGTTGAAACTAAGAAAGTCTAGTACTCGAGTATCTCAGGGGCTGGTGACCTTATTCATGAGGGCCAGACAGTGAATAATTCAGGCTCGCAGGCCATATTGCCTGTGCAGCCATCCTTCAAGTCTCCCTCGTATCGTGAAAGCAGACACTGCATAAATGAATGGTCATATCTGTGTCCAAATGAAAACATGTTTACAAAATCAGATGGCCAGTAGGACTTGGACCGTAGGTCCCGGTTTGCAAACCCCTGGTATAGCTGAGTGATGGCTTATCTGCTCTGCCTTGTGTTAAATCTCTATGATCATCCATCCATTCATCCATCTATGCATCTTCGCATTTATACATCTATCCATCCATCCACCCATCCCTGCATCCATGCATCTATGCGTCCATCCGTGCATTCATCCTTCCATCTACCCATCCACCCATCCATCCATCACCATCTACCTGCCTGCCCACCCACCATCCACACAGCTATCTGTCCAGCTAGTCATTTACTGATTTAACGAATATTTATTGAGTGTTTGTAGTATACATGCAGCACGAACATCTGCAGAGAGCATCGTTGCTTTTATTTAATGCTGAGGCGAAAGGGCACATGTAATTGTGGCTCTCCGGCTTTGACTGTCACTGAGATTAGTGACGCCGAGGCAAATCCCCACAGTCAGGACATCCTCCCTTTTGCATCTGATTGCCTCCTACACCCACCTTCATTCCAGCCTGCCTTTTTTAATTCTCCATTCCTTCTTGAGCCGCAAGGAAGAGAAATAAATAAGAAAATCTCCTTAAAATTGGGGCTTGTGACTGAAAAGCCCTTTGCCACAGCAAAGAGTGTGGAATGGTGGGACGGAAGGCCCTTTGAGGCGGCCCGCACCCCGTCTGCGACTGGCACAGCACCTCTTCCTCTGGGACTCTGCCAGAGGCTCCCCTTAGTGCTTCCTGGCGCGCACTGAGCCGGATCTGTTAGACTTCTGTGGACCCCAAGCCCCCTCAGCGCCCTCGCCGGTCCCCTGTGGGGGCTGTAAAGAGCCTTCAGCACCCCAGCGTGCTGTCCTCCAACCGGTCCGGAGGAAAGACTTCCGTGGTCTACTGCAGGCCTGCACGCAGCAGGTGACAGGAGCCCAGCGCGCCACCGAAGCGGAGGCATTGCCCTAAAAAATGTGGACGATGAGGCTGGGGGTGTGGATGTGGGCTTCCTGGGTGAATTTCTGACGGGGTAGAGACGAAACTGACAGCGTTAGTCAGCCTGTGTATGAAGATGGCAGAGCCTCCTGGGGGACCTGCCCGCTGTCTCCCTTAGACACTTCTAGGCGTTCATGGTCACGGCATCAGGGGGCTTGGGCTTGCCGCCGAGGGGCAAGGCTGGCTTTGGCCATGCAGCGAGTCCCTCCGGTCGCTGGCTGGGCCCTCCGTCTGTGCGCAGGGCTCCGAAGACCCCTGGGTTTGAACAGGTGCTGAAAGCTGGGGAGAGCCAAAATATTTTGTTCTTTCTGGGTCACGAACTGTTTGCTGATAGAAACATCTGTGTGTTCGGGTGTATGAGCTAAGCATAACAGAAGTGCCGAGGACGGCGCTAGCAGCCTTTGGTAGGGAGCCCCCTGGGGACCCCAATAAAGTCACTCTCTTAAACACAAGCCCCTTGCTTCTGGCCAGAGTGACAGGCAATGAATTATCCACGCTGGTTCAAAGGGCAAGGTCGCCTCGTAACAACATCGTCCATATGCTGCAGCTAAATCAAGCCTGTCCCCAAATCTCGTTTGGGGAAGGTGTGTGTGCGTGTGTACGTGTGCGCGCGTGTGTGTGTGTGTGTATTTGGAGCGGGGTGATGATGTAGGCCCACTTCAGAAGCAATATTCACCACAATTAGAGGAAATGTTACGAGTTCATTTCCTCGGAAAAGAGCAAGTGAGAGAGAAGGGGCTTAAAGACTCGAAGTTTAGACAGGCCTGCGAGCCCCCTCGTGACCTCGCTCTGATATTTAACAAAACATTAATCTTCTTGCCAGCAATTATAAAGGATACAGTGATGTCGCTGGCTCTCAGAGAGTGAGTAATAGTGATGCCATTGTTCCCCTTTATGTACGCCTTGGCTGTACCAGGCAGATGAGGTAAGTTGGGGCTTTGATATGTTATTATTCGGCACTGGCAACACATAAAGGATGCTTACACAAATATCTGTCTGTTTCCGAGGCTCTGTTTCCCACCTCCTTACAACGCCAGATCAAAGCGTCTCAACATTTTATTATGAAATCATGAAAATCCTCCTTCTAGTTTGCATATGAATCATGGCCTTTTTTTAAAGCCACCACTGAGCCCCCTGTGACAGTGGCTTTTGAACCGCCCAAGGGAACAAGGTGTTAGATGTTTATTCCTTGAAGGCTGGGACTAGCTGAGTAGGGGTGCTATCCAAGATCTTCAGGCAGCAGCAAAGCTTGGCGGGGGGGGTGGGGTGAGGGGACTGGAGGGGGGACCCTCTGTGCTATGAGGAGGCCAATGATCTCTCTTTCTCTTGTCGGGGAAAATAAAATTCGGCGTGAAAGCCTCCATTTGGAAGTGAAGAAGGGAAAGTTTACACACCTAGTTATTTCAAGCTAAACACACACACACAAGCCATCTTTGTCGTCTTAAAATAGAAGGAAATTTTCATTTTCGAGGTCGGGGCCGCAGCTGGGATTCCTGTAAGTGGTGACTTCTAAGCCCAGACTTCTTGCCCTGGTGGGTCTGGCAAGCCAGGAGAAGCAGCCGCTTCTTTTGTGGGATTTGCATATCAACTGGGGATCTTCCTTTTGAGTTGGGCTTCTCTTCTGGGGACAATTAATAATCTCCCTTGGAATGTGGAGGGTGGGAGGAAAGTTGCCTGACAAAATCGGCGACTCCAGGACACACACACACACACACACACACACACACACACGCACACGCACACACGCACACACGCACACATGCACGCCTGGGCTGGTTGAGTCTCACTCTGGGGGTTGTTTCTTATGTGGATATGACTGTGTAGACTGCAAGGAATCGGAGCTATCACATTTTGTGCAGGGAGCCTTGTTGGGCAGGGGCAAAGGGCCATCTGCAGCATGGAGGATACAATTTAGCTTTAGCAAAATTCCCCTGCCCTAGGAGAGGTCTCTGCCTCTGATTAGCGCCTGTGGGCCGGGCACATCTCGGAGGCCATGAATCAAAGGTCCTGCCCTATGGAGCAGGCTTCTTCCCTGATGTGGTCCAACAACGTGAGATTCTGCATCGTATCCCAAGCCTCGCTCGGCCTGTGCCCTGTGACGTGCCAGCTAGTGGAGAGAGGCCAAAGCTCTCAGCGCCTGCTGCATATAGACAGAACCGGCCTGCAGACCTTGGAAGGAAAAACCGGCTCCCCCTTCTCCTGCAGAGTAGGAAGTGGGGTGTTACATTCCCCTTCAGGGGACATTCCTCTGCCTACCTGTCCGTGCCTCCTGCTGGCCTTTGGCCAAGGATACTACACACGCGGCTGGGTTGTGACATAATGTTCTTACAGTAAAATATTTGCTGTCGTCTCAAAAGCACGCTGAAATGAATCATCATATGTAAATAGCTCACCAGTGACAGCTCGCCTCACTTCGCTTAAAACGTGTGGGAATTTGTCAGAAACCTAGGGGGTAACTTCTAGCTCCGCCCCCTTTTCCTTCTGACTCAACACTCAGAGAGGGAGCGGCAGGTGAGGCCTTCCCTACCCTCCGCCACCCGTCTGGCTCTGCCACTCACCGCCAGCAGGAAACCGTCACTCCTGACCTGAGGCTCTCACATACCCTCGTTTCCTCTCAGCCCTATATGTTTATTCATGTCACTTCCCCTCACTCAGAAGGACAAAACATCTTATTTCACGAAGGAACCCTGAACAGTTGGTCACGATGACCTGGAACGCCGGGCCGAGAAGGGTTCTGAAGGCTGACGGGGGGCCGGGAGGAAGGGCAGGGAGTGGCTTCACCGACCGGTGATGATTGCGTAGCGATGCCTGTGTCCCAATGGCTGCCGTACCGTAGTCATGGAGAAGCCAGGGAAGCAGCTGCGCTGAGAAGTCGCCCTATCTGAGCCTTCCGGGCTGCCCACCCTTTCCTTCCCGGCCTCCACGTGCCACCGTCCCCGTAGGTCCACGTGGAGACCCTCCCCTCGCCTGCAGCCTTTGCCGCGGGTCCCTGGCCCCGTCCTGTGTAGCTGAGCGTCTCGAGGGCCCCAGCTCCCGCTGGGCATTGAGCCGCCTGTCTGCCTCTGATGCCGGCTCCCCGCTCTCCCGCGTGCGTGGCTTTCGCTCCCAGCGAGAGCGGCTGCTCTGTAGGTCACTCTCCCGCGCATGACGCAGGACACACTGACTTCGCCCGGAATCACGCATGAGACAAGTCGTAGAGCCCACGTAACACGGTTCGTGACAGCACGTGCCGCGGGCGCTTCCTCTAGCGATCCCGGCCCCGTGCGTGGTTCGGTTCTGTCTTTCGGGGCGCACGGCGCCCCCGGGGTACCCCTACTGGCTGCAGGAAAACGCCTAAGCCATGCGTCCCAGGTAAATGTTCAGAGTCTCACCAAAACACAAATCGTATTACTCGCCCAAATGCACAACTCTTTACTCTGATATTTAGGGAGAGAGCAGTGTGTCGACATCGTACTGTGTCTACTACCCACTTAAAGAATGACATGCCACTTTTTTCTATTCTACGACTAAAAAGGGAGGGTTTTTTTTTTGTTTTTTTGTTTTTTGTTTGTTTTTTGTTTTTTGTTTTCTGGGGGGGTTTGTTTTTTTGTTTTGTTTTGTTTTGTTTTGTTTTGTTTTTTGCACATAAAGATGGCGTGCCACCGTGTAAGCCGAGAAGGGTCAGCATTCCCAAGAGTGTCCAGTGTTCCAGCCGCTCGGCCGGCCTCCTGCTGCTGGGATGTCCCCACCCCCGTGTCCCGCCCTCGGCCCAGCAGCCCGGCTGCCACGTGATGGAGGCTCACAAAGGGAAGAATTCCACAGGCTGGGCTCTGAGCTTGTTCATAATTTGTCACATTGTTCCCCCACTTTGCCGCATGTAGGAGATATGGAAGACCCCCGACCGCGCCGAGGCCGCCGCCGGGGCCGGGCACAATGGGGGGGGGTGCGGGGGCCGAATTGCGGCTGTAACCTGCAGTTCCTCTGCTTTGTGGCTGCCAGTGAGATGCTTCAGGGCGCGGGGTGGGCCTTTGTGAGCGCGATTAAAGACCGGAGAGGCAGGGCGAGGAAGCCGCGGCTATCTGCACGGGCCCAAGCGACGAGGGCCGTGTGGCCACGGCTCCTGGGGCAGTGGGGAGCGGGGCGAGGCGCTGGCCACATGGCCACGTTTGTAGTCTCTCCGGGAACAGAGCCGATGGCCCGCGCGGGGCGGGGCCTTGTTTCGGCGCCCTGCCTGTTACCGAGGCTCTCTCCACCTGCTCGCGCCCTCCCACCCTCTGGACGCGTTCGCAGACTCACCTGCGGGCTGGAGGATTCCGCGGGCTGGAGGATTCCGCTTTACGTCCGGAATGGAGCCCATCCATTTGGGGATGGTGCCCACAGGGGAGGCTGCCGGGCCACGCGTCCTGACGGCCTTGGTCAACACGACTGTAATCCATGCCCCAGGGACCCTCTTCTGAGGTGACCCAAGCCCTGAGCCAGGGCTCTGGCTCCCTGACTCCTGTCCCTCTGGGCGTCTCCTCGCCTCCCACCCCGTCTTGCTGTGCTGCCTAGACGCGTAGCCGTTTTGAGACTCAGTTTTCTCGCCTGTAGAAGTGGGGGGGGGTGGTGCGGGGAACTATCGCTGGCTAAAGCTTAGGTGCAGAGGGCTGGGCCCAGCCAGCTCACGCTCTTGCTTGGACTCTCTCCTGCGTTTATTATGAAGTAGATGTACGCACGCGATCGACGCAATACCTAGTTAGCCTAATAATAATAACGAACGGGCTCCCATCCCTCCAGCACGCAAACGTCGACCGCCTGACTGCAGTTTCCTGTGCGTTTCACCCCACGCCCACGGAACAACCCATTCTCCTGGAATAGTGAAAGGGGTCAGCTGCACAGCCCGACAAGCTGCAAGAAGGGAACAGAACAGAGCAAGGGCTCACAGGGTGCTGGCACGTGAGGAAGAAGGTGGAGCCGTGGGAATGGGGAGACGGCTTCATTGAACAGGTGATGTTTGAACTGAACTCAGAAGGAGCCAGCCATGGAAAGGTCAGCAGGTAAGGGTTTCTATGCAGAGGAAAGAAGAGAGGGTGCAAAGGCCCCGAGATGAGAAGCAGCTTTGCGTATCTGAGGAGCAGAAAGGAGGCTCGAGGGCATGAGATGTAATGAGTGAGGAGACGTTTGTACAAAAGCCCAGGCTTGACGATACCATGTTACATTGAGTATGTTGTAGGCAACGAAATGGAATTGGGACTTCATTCTAAGCACCGTAGGCAACCATTCAAAATTTTAATCGGGAGAATGGTGTGGTCTAATAATATATACTTTCAAATACCACATGAGATAGAAGGTAAGAAATGTACTGTAATGGCCAAAAGTGGAGACAGTTAGGAAGTTCAAGTGGGTGATGGTGATGGTTAGAACGATCTGTTTTGGCAGGATGAGAAATTGAGGCATGCCTCCCTGTATTAACTCACCTGGCCAGACCTCACGTGGCCCGCCTTCCGGGATGCCCAGAGCCATCCTCTCTGCTTCCCCTGTGCTCTGATTCACCTGTCCCTCGCCCTGGAGGTCCTTCCTCCAAATTTGTTGGAGTCTCGTCCACCCCTCTCCTCCCAGCAGCATTTTCCTGGCTCTGGTAGGATCAATCTCTCCATCTTCTGGGCAAGGTCTCATACTGCTCCTCCAAAGCTACTGGGGGCTCTTTGCCCCGTCTCCCTGGCATTGGCGTTACCTGTGAACATACGGTCAAGGCTTTATCTTGCTATCAACAAGTCGAATGACCCTAAGTCCAGCCCTTTCTCAATCTGGGCCTCAGTTTCCCCCTCTCTAAGAAGGGTTTGGCCAGATCCTTTTCAAACAATTAGATGCTTTATCATCTCTTTCTTGCCCTATTAGATTTATGCACACGGAGTTAATACATCCACATTGTTTTTATCTTTCTGCCTAGGCTCTTACTGAGTAATATCAACCGTTACTATAAATAATAATTCCCCAATAAGCATTCTCTCAGTTCTATATGATGTTTTACGCATAGGCTATCAAAAAGAAAAAAAGATGGAAATTTGAGAGTGTAAGTTAATATTATTTTCATTACCTGCTTCGTTTGGATTTTTCTCGACTATCTATTTGGGGACCTTCCTAGGTCCAATCATATGTGTGGCCATAGACTTGCTTATTTTTCTTTTTTTCGACCACGTTAGCAGTCAGCCATGTGAATCTGCGTGATGCTTGTATCTGTCTACCCGGATGTGTGCTGTTAGAGTAACCTTGTCATTAGCTCGACTTGACAACTGGTCTGATGACTGGTTACAAATTATCTCGTCCCTTCCGAGTTGTTGTTTTAGGCTGATTTCACTTGATGGGTTCCGGAGATGCCGGGAGAGAGGGACAGCGTCCCCTCCTTGCCTGGCTCCCAGATAAGCAGTTGCGCAGCTTGGATGCCATCATTCGAAGAGTCGTAGCGGCTGTCCCCGAGCACGGTCCCTTCGAGATGCCATAGGAAATGATTCACGTCCTCCTTCCTTGGTGCAGGAGTCTCTGTGGGTCAGGAAATGCCTTTCTTAAGCCCAGTGTTTCTTGGGTGTCTCTTGGCCCTGCTATTCTGAGAGACACGAGTTACGATCTCTGCTCTTGGGCGCCTCCAAGAGTGAGGCCGTCGGCCCCGCGCCCAGAAAACGCTGAGCCCAGCTTGCCAAGTGCGATGTCGGAAGACACGCGCTCAGAGTGCTGCACCCCCACAGAGCTCTGCATAGTGAAATCAGGGGAGGCTTCTCAGAAGAGGTGGGATGTGAAACGACTCTTCAAGGATGAATTGACATTCGCTAAATGGAGAATGGCAGTCCTGGGAGGTGGAGGAGCATATATAAATATAACCATATAAAGACTGTTTTATAGAAAGCAAGGAGTTCCTTGGACTGAAAAGTAAGAATGTGCCCAAGATGGGAACATGTCGGGAAGGCAAGAGAGATGCTCAGATTTGAACCCACCAGTGGACGATGGCGATCGAGCCGAGATTTGGAGACAGCGGACCTTATTTTGGGTGGCAGCCTTATCGACAGAGGGTTGGGAGAGTCTGGGGCAGGTAGGGGCCCGAGGAGGCCCCCTCGAAGAGAAGTCTAGATACGAAAGGACCAAGGCCTCACAGGCGAAGTGGAAGGGGGTGACTTGAGAGATTTTTAAGGGAGAGAATAAATAAGGTTTGGGGACCCCCGAAGCGAGGAGAGAGAGACGTGGTGTTCGAGGCGGAGCGTCCCATGGCTTCCCACGGGCCTGGAACGAAGGCCCAGCCCCTCACCGTGTCCTGCCAGCTGAGCTCCCGCTCTCAAATCTCGTCTCCTGCCACTGTGTCCTCACTCACCACTGTCCACCACAGGGCTCGCCGTTCAAGTCCCCAGGCGCGTCGCCACCTTCTGGGCGCCGCGTGTGCTGACTTCTCTGTGCGGAACACCCTGCCCCGTTCGTCACGTGGCCGACTCCTTGTGGCGATTTGGGTGTCCACGCAAGCCATGTCCTCGGAGACGTCTTCCCTTCCCCGGCCCAGTGTCACCCACCCTCTGCGACAGCGCTTTATTTTCTGCACGTATTTAGTGACTGATCTATTTCTTTTCTGCATAAGGCTATCTGAAACGGTGTCTTTTTTTTTTTTCCTAGTCATCGTATGCACATTTATTTCCCATCTTCCTTTCTAGAAGCTAAGTTCCATGGGAGGGGCCAGCGCGTCCCACCGTGTTCACAAAGAACACGACATCGCTGGGGCCTCTTGCAGTTGTGCGACCCACGACTCTTGTCCAGCAGGACGTGTCCGGTCTCCACAGGGTGCTTTTAGCTCTGAGCGTATGAGACCAAGGTCTGCTTTCTGCTCGGCGCTGCACAGTTTGCTGTAAAACTTCGCCGACTGCTGTTACGTGCGTGATTTCACTGGGTCCCAGGGCAGAAGAGGGAGTCGTTAGTATCATCCTGTCCTCCAGAAGAAGGAACCGAGATTCAGAGAGGTTGAAAAGATCCTTCGAAAAGGCTTCATCCGTGATACAGTGCTGCTCCTAATTTTAAGCTTTCCTTCTTCCCCAGGTCTCAGATGTTCCCAAATAGTACTTTTCGAAACACATGTTATCTGTGATCTTCTGAGGATGACCCTGTAACATAAATTACAACTTCCTCTGTGGGCCGGCTGTGTGTATATGGAAACCAACATCCCCCTTAAGGGCTTATACATCTGCTTAAATTCCCAAACACAACTTTTAGTGTACACCCATATGTGCCATTCAGTGGAAGGACGCGGGAATTACACAGATGAGTGAGGCACAGCTTCCCTCGTGAGGGACAACCATCTGGTGGCAGGGGCTTGGGACAGTTCCCCAGTTGTTGAGACTCTATCTATTATTAGAAACTCAACTCAAAACAGCTTAAGAAAAATGGCCAAGTACTGGCTCACGTAACTGGGGATCTAGGCAGGCATCTGGTCCAGGGTAGTTGGATCCAAAGAGCTTTGATGATGTCAACAAAACTCCTTTTTTACACCTCTAACTCTAGGCTCTTTTCTCTGTCTCGACGCTATTTGCAGCTAGACCATCTCCTTACAATGGAAAGGCAGCCCCATGCTCTTTGTTGTTGTTAAAATAAACTTTCCATTTTAAAACGGTTTTGGATTTATGGAGAACTTACTAGGTAAGACAGAATTCCCATGATCCCTTTCACGAACCAGTGTTTCATTCTTACTAACTGAAGTCCACGCTTTTTCAGATTTGCTTTGTTTTTATCTAATATTCTTTTTTTTTTGGTTCCAAGAGCCCTCTAGGACATCACATTACATTTCGGTTGTCATGTCTCCTGAGGCTCCTCTTGGCTGTGACAGTTTCTCAGACGTCACTTGTTTTTGATGACCTTGGCAGTTTTGAGGAACACCAGTTGGATATGTCCAAAGATGCCCCTCTACTGGACTTTGATGTTTTCTCACCATTCAACAAGGTTTATGGGGTTTTGGGAGGAAGACCACAGAAGGAAAATGTCATTCTCATCGCGTCACGTATAGGAGTGCCTACCATCCAGTCTTGATGTAGCGCATGTTAAGAGTGTTTGTGTATCCTTCTAGATCTTTTCCTATGGACACACACACACACACACACACACACACACACACACACGATTATGGGCATTGTTCCCCGTCACCAGCCTCTTTTCTCAGACACTGTCTTGCCTTTCTTTCCTTTTGCTTTCTTCTATCACTAGTCTTCCTTTGGTCCTTGCCCCTTATTTTCCGAATGCATCTATAAGGACGACACATTTGTCTCAGACCAGGTTCGCGGCACGCGATCGTATGCTGCACAACTCCAGGAGGCGCTCTACACTTAGATTCCTGACTGTGGCTTCTTGGAGCTCTTCCAGAATACTAGGCTGTGCTACCTTGTCAGGCTTGCATAAAGCCCTGCCTTTTATAAAACATTTTATTTGACCTCTATAGCAATCCTGGATAGGAGACCAAAAACCAAATAAAACGATTTGCTTTTTTTCATGAACCAAGGAAAGACGCAGGAAGAACCAACCATAGAAATCCTTAGCCAAACCGAGTGCTGGTCTTTTCCCAGACTACTTTCCGATGGGAAAAAGGACATCCGTTTGGATAGAGGGTGTACAGTTGACAACTAGCCTTGAGAGGCCTCCAAAGATATGGCCAGAGGTGGGGAGCAAAAAAGGAGAGGCAGGTAAAAAAATCCATAAGGTCCTATGAAAATCACATCCTAAAACACGCAGGTGAGAGAGATGAAGTTTGTAAAAGACGAGAAGTGAGGAGGATGGTCCGAGGCCAGCACTTACCTCCCGGGTCCAGGATGACATCTGACCCGAAGGCTAAGGCTGTGGCGAAGAGGGCACTGTGGGCTGACACTTCCATTTTTCTACATCTCAGAAGCGAGCTCCTCCACCCCAGCTCATCGGCAGCCTTGCCTGATTCATGCAGATGGGTGGCTCAGCGTGTTTTGCCAACTCCGGAGCACATTTGGTTCTCGAGCACAGGGGATCGTGTTATATTCTGAAATAAAAATTGTAATTGGATTATGCTCAATTGCAGTCATAATAGGATTGGCTCTTGGTATGAAATATGAATGAGGTCAGCCTAAAGGAAGCAATTCATCCCCCTAATGACAACATCTTGGTCTATGAAATGAAAAAGAGATCAAAGCTCATTCAAAAATAAGTGTATTTAACGGAACAGTAGTTAAAGGAGTCTGGAGAATTCATTTTATTTTCATTGTATAATATCTGTTTCTCATAGGCTTGTCTTGTTCTTCAGCCCTCTTTATTCTTACGACCGAGTATGGGTTTGATTAGCTTAATTAGAGTTAATGTTTTGGGAGTAGAATGTGGGCTGTGAAAGTTTGGGTTCTTGAAGACTTTGAAAAAGAGAACTGTTGGCCTCGTGCTACATGTTCGGAATCAAAAAAGTCTGATGATTATTATCATCTTAACATAATTGAAGCACTGCTAAAAATAAAAACCAGAAGGAAAAAAAAAATTGAACCCAAATAAAAGGAATGGCTTAACCCAGATTTGGATACAATTCTTGCAGCAAATTGAGCTTGAATCTGAAGTCTTAGGTAATTTAAGATGAATGCCAAAAAATTATTATTTTTTCACCCTCTGAGCTGTTAACCGGGGCGATCTCCCCGTTTTCACAATATTTCCTGCTATTTTCCTTCTGTTATCTGTGGCTCTACTTAAGATTGAGGGGGCCCTTAGAGGAAAATGCCACTTGAGCATAAAGTCTTGTTGCATCTCATTTATTAACTGCGCAGGGTCTCATGTGCCGGAACTGCGAGGTGTCTAGGGAACCCCCTGGGGGCCTCGCTCAGAGGGACAGCGTGGGCCATACTCCCCCTACCTCCTTCCTTAAGCTATCGTTGAGCCTTAGGCTGAGTCTGCTGAGGCCGGACTTCCCACGTCGGGGGAGGGGAAGTTCCACAAAATTAAGACCCCTCAGAGGATTAAGCATGTTGTTGCTAAAAATGAGAAAGGTTGAGAGACAGGGTGGGGTAGGGGATGTTCTTCAAGTTTTTGCTTTGAAGACCCGACCTTTAAATTATTTACATTAAGTGAAGTCATGCTTTAATCAATTGGCAGTCAGCAAGGTGTTAATTCGGTCATTTAGCAAATATTTATATATGTATATTGTGGCAGGCCCGCACTCGGGCTGGAAAAAAGTGGAGAATAGAACCGACCACGTTGCTTTCCTTATGGGGTTTAATTTACCCTCAGAATGGGGTGTGTGCGCGTGTGCGCGTGTGTGCATGCAGTGGGGCAACAGACATAATTAAATGAGCAGAATAATTTCTAACGGTGGTAAGTACTAGAAGGAAATAAATAAGCTAATGACGTACAGTATGACCCAACAAAAGTTATTTCCACCTTTTTCAGGAACATGGTTGACACTCAAAAAATCAATGTGCTTAAGTTACTTTATAGATTTTTTTTTTTTGCCTTATAAATAAGTAGTAATCACCATCAACTATGACACATGTTAATAAAGTAAATATTTTATCAACTGGAATTTTGGATTTAATGACATTTCTGAACATCTGTTTAAAGTATCTATTACTTTTTAGGCTATTTCTGAACCAAAGAGGTTTTTATATTTTTCAGTTGCTAATTGTAGTGTTAAATGTTTTTTTTTCGTGTTTTACTTCTTGAAAACGGTTCAGCCCATATAGGTTCTGTCCATTCAGTTATTCAGTGAACTAATTCAGTACCTGCTCTGTGCCAGGCTGGCTACTGGGTACTGGGTGCTGGGTACTGAGTACTGGGTGCTGGGTGCTGTTCCGGGTATCTATGTGAAAGCCAGCTCTATGTTAATCATGATAGAATTCTAGAATCCTATTATTTACTAAACTGTAGATAATAGAGAATCTGCTCATTTATACTATTTGCCTATCCAAGTCTTTTTCCAGGCCAGACTAGGCTAAAGTTCAGCCCATGTCCAATCACTGACGGTTATTTTTAGTGAAGCTTTTCACCGTTTGGTGTTTGCTGTAGATAGTCCCAGCCATCTGTGGGCGGGTCTGACCCTCCAGAGCCGCAAGGAGCCCTGACATCTTCCTGCCCCTGGAGTGGACCGCTTAGGGGAGGACGGACTAACGGAAAAGGATGACAACTTCTGAAAGAGAAGGTTGAGTGAGCCTTTGAACACATGGTCAGGGGAAAATTCTAAATCTTTTAATGCAAAAAAGAAAAGCTTTTGAGCAATAAAATAACAAACGTAATGGAAAACTTCAGAGGGAGCCCCATCGCTACAGAGGGTTGGGAGTTTCCAGGAGAACATCAAAAGTGTTAAATGAGAATAAATTTATAAAGCCAGAGTGTGTGAGTGGTCTCACTTGTGGGGATTTTAATGTATCTTCTTCGTGTTGTCCTGCTGGTGTGGCGTACAGTCAGGATCTGGTCGATGGTAGTGAGGGTGTTGGCGAGGTGTGACCTTTTCCGGCAAGTCCTCCTTGGTGACACCTTTGATTGTGTCTCTCCTAGGATGAGTCGCGTATCTTTATAGGACTAACCTGACCGCCGTCCGTTTTCTGGTTACGTGTGAGTCTCCCGTGGTGGAATATGGGAGACGGATGTGGGCCGCGTGCAGCCCTGTCTTCCCACACCTCCCACCGGCACACAGTGTGCAAGCAGTATTGGCTGAGTCGAATGTGAGGGGAATGAATTGTCAAATATGGCAAAAGAGGAGGTGACTGTGTATCTGCCTGTGCCAGTGTTCCCTTTAGACAAACTACGTCGCCGTACAGATCACCTCTCTTCACCCCTCCGCCAGAACCGCCCGGTCGGCAGAGGATAAGTCTACATTCCCCCACCAGCCACGGGGATTTTCGGTGTTTCTTCGTGTGTTTTGTTCGAAGAAAGCAAAACTGCTCTCCTGCCCAACGGTCTAGGGTTACAACAAATATTCTTTTAACACCCATTTCCCCCAGATTCTGCTATGCACCCGTCTCTCGGAGTGGGGAGCGGGGAGTGGTGTCTTACCCTCCCCCTGCATTGAGAATTTCTGCTCCAGTTAATCTCTGAACCCTTTTACAACTCGCAATTCTGTGAGCCCGTCTGCTGCCAACATTTGGTCGGGAGATGCGTGGGCGACGCGAGGATTTAAGAAACATATTGGGCAGCTTTGTTCTTAAGCTGGCATTGGTGCCATTGTGTGTCTGGAGAGGTTTTGTGGTCAGACTTTGATTATTTGCTAGTTTTGGCAACTGTTGAGATGTTAGATCTCATATTGTTTCTATCATTTTTTACAGTTTCACGTTTAACTCTTCGCTGACGGAATTTTTAGACACGTATCAAGATCAGACGGGATTTAAAACAGAAATGGTGATTGTGCCTCGCTGTTGACTTCACGCTGACCCGGCAGGGCCCGACTCCAGATTGCAGGACAATGTTGGCTCTCCTTTACGTATCAGTGGGCCGTGTGTGGTCAGCGTCATCTTGTAAGCAAAAAAAGGCTTAATGGTGTCTAAAAAAGATAGAGCATTAGAATCCCCACAAGTAGGACCAATTAGTTCATATCGGCCTTATGGATTTCTTCCTATTCCACACTCTTGACATTTTTTTTTTTTTGCAATGCCTAACCCTGTAGGTTTCTCTTCAGATTATTTCATATTTCCCAAGATTTTTACCACTTGGCACCCATTGTCTGCTGATATTGCCCTCCAGCTAAAGAATTCCCCGCCCCCCACTATCCCCCAGTTCCCCCCCCCACAGGAGTTTAATTTATACATTGTGAAATTCCACCCTTAGGAACTTTTGAGGAGACCCTTACCTCTACACTTCCCTCTCCCCCAAACACTTCCAAATCCAGTCTATGGAGACCGTGGAAATAGATGAAGATTTCCGCACATTAGCCCTAAAGAGATGGGCTGCTGACCCGACAGAGTCTTGAGAAACAGGCTGTGTTACCTATCAGCTCTTAACCGTGGGCTCATATTGACATTTTTATAGCCACTTATAATACTATTGGTTTTTCAGTTCATAGCTTAAACTCATATCGATTAGAATATGACATCCAGGTGCTAGAAAATCCATCCCAGGCCCTGGATTCTTCGCATGCCAATGCTGTAAGTCACATGGGCAGAGTGCTGTGTGAGGCACATTACAAAACCACACAGGCTCTGCGTGGAAGTGTTTTGTGTTTTGTAATGCATAAGAACCTGCGATGACACAGAGCCAGGAATCTGTTTAGCAGGGCCACATGACTGCCGTAGCTATGTGGCCCAGAGCTAGTGGGAGGAAATTATGGCCGGAATTAAGAACGACACCAGCTAACATCTCCCCTGGCCCCCTTCCCCTCGGCCTTTGAATCAATTCAGGTGGTATCGTTTGTGACAGTACCAACATCTCCGAGGCTTAACATCATAGAAATATATTTCTGGTTCCGGTGTATATGATTCGACCAGTGGCGGAAGTCGGAGGTGCGCTCTGCTCCATGTGGTCACGCAGGGACCGAAGCTTCCATCTTTGACCTGTCCGCCTCCAGGGTTCTAGAATGCTCTCTATTTAACCAGTGAAGTGATGGAAAGACAGCACAGGATGGTGTGGGAGGCCTTTGTGTGCCAGGCCTAGAAGGAGCTTTTGTTCGCTGGTCATAACTCGATCACGTGGCCCAGAGGAGCTAGGAAATGTAGTCCAGCTCGACACAGGTCCGGAAGGAAAAGAACCAGCGATGCCCTTAGACGAGGGCACGCAGAGCTCCCGCCCCGAGCCCTGCATGTCACAAATGGAAACACAGAACTACACTGGCGAGAGAATGCCACTGGCCTCTGTCAGGTGGCGTGCTGGGTCCTCAGCCCTGCCACCGCGTGACTCACAAGCCGAGCTTCTGCTTTGGTGGTGACTGACACCGCGCGGGCCCCAGGGAGACGCGTTTCCACCTTGTTGTCCCAAAACAAACAGCAGCTGGGCTCGGATGCCGTGGAGGCTTGTGGCCCGTCCACCCCCCCCTCGCTGACGTCAGAGACGCACCTCCCGCGTCGCGGGGCGAGAAGGACTCCGCGGGGACGTTCGAAGAGGAAAATGACTAAATAGTTTTCTCACCACCTTCTCCTCAGATGGGGCGATGAAGTCGATTTTCGCCCGATCAAGTCTTATTCCGAGGAAGGAGCCACCCCCATTTCCTGCTGCTTTTTGTGTTTTCATTTGTGGCCTCCGAGGGGCTCACACAGGAGCTTCGCGCACATTCCTCGGTTTCGACCTTATGACGATGCATTCGTCAGGGTAGAAGTGGGGTTGACAGATTCTGCAAATAAAACGTCAGGACTTGTTATTTATTATTATTATACCTGGCAACTCCAGGGAGGAGAGGACGTACCTTATGTAATCATTCGTTAGCTCGATTCATAACTTTGAATATTTATACATATGAATAATAGTGGGGCTCGGTTCCTGCTCTTGCCCTGAGGCCTTGGGAGTTTAGGGGGCAGCCTGAGAAGTTTTGTCTGGAATCGCTAGCTTTTGCGTGATATTGCTTTCCTTCCTGACCCATGGGGGAAACATGTGGCTTCAGCGAAGCTAGCTCTTGCCAACTTCCTGGGCCAGAGTACGCATGACTAAGCCAGTCCGATCGAAGTGAATCTTTGGATTTTTTTTTTTTCTGGGAATTTGGAAAAATAATCTTGAATTTTGTGGCTGGATTTGGACAAGGGGCACATGGACCACGATGCCACCGACAACCATCTTCATGCACAAGAAGAGCCAGTGATAAAGACTCCGTCCATGACCAAACTGGAGACAGACGCCTCTGGACCCTCTTCTCAATGAGGCTGCACCCTCTGCCCCGTCCTGTCCCTGACCTGCCCCGCCCAGGCTCAGCGAGCACCATGCGAGGTCAACCCTCCAACCCCAGGTGATATGTGATCGCACGTGACAATGATCAGGCGCCTCTTGTCAGGCGCCTCACTGCCCCCCTTAGCTTGCCCTTTGTAAGACTCCCGTTGGGTCAGTGTTTCAAGAATCCCATTATCCTCGGTGTTTCTTCTTAGTACTTTCCCTCCTGCTGGCCCTGTCCCTGTTCCGTGGCCGTAAATCCCCATTCCTCCTCGTACTATCGGGACGTGAGCTCAGCCCCTCTCCTCTGTGGCAATGTCCCCATTGCCGCGGTCTCCACTCGAAGTTTTCCTGACAAGCCAGCAGGTGGTCAGTTCCACCTGCCGTCAAGATGCGGCAGCCGCACCCCCCCCCCCCCCCCCGCGCTCCCTTTTCTCCTCGTGCAGTCCGGAGACACGTATCGGGTACTCCACGTGTGGCTGGTACTGGGTACTGAAGGTGAAGCAGCAGGTTAGGTCGGCAGAGTCCCTGTCCTCAGGGACCTTACATTGTCGCAGGAGAGACAGAAATCGAGGAACGAACGAACACATAAATAGGAGAATTTCAGATGGTGACAGGAGCCGGAGAGTGAAATAAGTGGATCAAACAGAAGGACTTAGAGAAATAGGGAAGCCCTGTAGAGGAGTCACCTTCACAGCAGCAAAGGGAAATACACAAACGGAGTTGATTTTTATAATATACTGTATTTAAGCCAATATATCCAAAATACTATCTGAACATGTAATCAGTATAAAAAATAGTAGACATTTCACCTGCTTTACTTGTACTCGGGCTTTGAAACTCGGTGTGTAGTTTACACTTACAGCACAACCTGTGCCACATTGCAGGTGACCGACAGCCACGTGGAGCTAGTGACCGCTGTACCCAACAGCACAGGTCTGCTCACCCAGAGATGTCTCCTCCCCCCTGACTGCACGGACGTGCCAGCTCTATTCTTAAGCCCCATAAAAGGGATTTTTAAATTTAGATGTAATCTACCAGTGCCGAAATTACCAGCACCGAGCTCTCGTTAATTCCCGTCAGGCATGTCCTTGCATTGACCCACTGGGCCTGTTGGGAAGGACTGAGTCACGGCGGTGACAAGCCATCCCTCATGAAGCGGTCACTGAGGCTGGCCGGGCGGGCTGGGACCAGCTTTCAGGATCGCTCTGGGGAGCCCACTGCAGTGAGGGGCTGGTGGCGCTGCTTCTGGGAAGACCCCTCCTGGGCTGAGACAGAAGAAAGAGGAACTCATTTTTGTCCTGCAATGGCTCTCACCCTGGCGATGGGGAAAATGAACGGGAACACTTTGAAATGCTAATTATTTAATCTCTGCCAAAGTTGGCTGCTTTCAGGGGAGCGGAGTTCGTTTGCAAAATGCAACTATTTTAGAAAATGATTCAGGTTGGGAGAGTGTGGCCTGCAGGGGTGCCGAGGGGGCCTCCTTCCTGGGTGCCTCAGCCCTAGGCACCTTCAGCATCCTCCCGGTGAAGCTCGGCTGCTCCCCAAGCTCCTCCCATGTGTCCCTTATGAAGGCCCCAGACCTTAAACGGCGTTGCCAGCAGATGCTCGGGAACACTGGTGTTAGGGGCCGAAAGACCCGGACCTCAGAACGCAGTTTCTGCATTTTCTTCCCAAAGGAGCTTTGGCGGATTATCAACCTCACCGAGCTGTTTTCACATCTCTAGAACGTTCTCTCTGCTTTTGTCATGAGGGTCGAGCAGTGTCTCTCACGAGGCCCTGACGCTGTCCAATCCAGTTAGCGCCCGGTCCATGTTGGCCATACTCAGCTGTGCTGTTATCCTTAGGGTTGGGAATTGCGTGGTTATCTCTCATACGTGCTTATTTCTCTCAGTTTTTTGTTTGTTTGTTTGTTTAAGTATCAATTACCCTCTGAATGGAGGAAGAAAGAACTTTCTGACAGAGCCTCTTCCTGCGCCCAGATGAGCACCCATGTCCGCCTGTGTTTGCCATCTCAGGCTCCCCTAACACAGGACCAACAGAATGAGTGGCAGAAATAGCAGAAGTTTGTTTTCTCGTGGTTCTGGAGGCGGGAAGTCCAAGGCCGAGGCATCTCTGTAGGGTTGGCTTCTCCCGCGGCCTCTGTCTTCGGCGTGAGTTGATGCTTCTCCTTGCTGTACCTTCTCGCGGCCTCTCCCTGTGTGCAGCCACCCGACGGCTCTCCCTCTCCTTCCGGGAGAGTCTTAGTCTTATGGAACCAGGGTCCCCCTTAGAGGAAGAATGTAGAGCACAGAGACATCAGGTAATTTGCCGATGGTCCCACAGCCAGGAATCTACACAGTCCGATTTTCGAGTCTTTAATGATTACATTGTGAAAGGCGAATTTCTGTAGATTTAATGGTGAAAAACTCCCGCGGATTGCTTTTCTACATTCTCAGAATAACACTTGCCAAGTCACATCAGAGAAACTAACCATGATTTCTGATTCTGGAAGGGAGTCTGAGAGTTTGGCTGGCGGCTAGGTAGGTGCCTGGGCTGCAAGAAAACATTTCAACCCAGAACTTTCTGATCGGGGAGCCCCAGAGAGTCTCTGCTCCCCAGCAGCTGTGTCCGAGAGGAAAGCACTCACAGTCTTCAGGGCAGGTACACGTGACCCAGTGGGCCTCCTGGGGACCTTCTCCCGGCCAGGCGTCTTTTCCCATCAGGCAGCAGGAGGCAGGATGTGGGGAAACATGCGACTTGGAGGTGGGGGGTCCCGTAGCATTGTCCTGAGCAGCCGCAGAAGCGGAATCTGCTTGTCTCCCAGGTAGCAGGAACGGATCATGACGGAAGGGCCCGTCTGCATCATTTACCACCCGGTAGAGCCCACGAACCCGGTATTGGGAGCATCTTGGGCGCTCCTCCAACCTCACGAGGCGCCTGGCAGGACTTTGCTTCCAGAAGTAAGTTAGCAGCAGACGGCTGATGTAGTTGACTTGCAGAATCTCACACTCGCACACGCACACACACACACACACACAATTTCCCACACACATACATATGTACAGAGTAGTTTCGGATCTTCTATTTATGATTCATATGCATCAGAATGCTTCAGACGTTTTGTACACGTGTGTATGCGCATGTCCGTACGCACGATACATTCATACACCACCGGTTCCTTCATTTCGGCTTTGCGAATTCGGCGTTATGTCACCGCGGTGTTTGCGGTGACACGTTACTGAGCAGAGAGAGTTCGTCCGCCCGTCACTGGCAGAGGTGGACACTGAGCACCGAGCATCGCCGTGAGGAAGACGGGCTGTTTTACTGGGACTGGCTCCACCCGGGGGGACGGGAAGCTAATGCTCCAAACCCCAGACGCCCCGTCCAGGGTTCCGGGTGGGTTTTCAGGCGTTTGGGGGAAACAGCAAAGCGGAAACGCTGGTGGGGTGAGCGTGAGTCGGGGGCCTGGGAGCTCGGCCCTTTCCGGGACGGGCGTCGGCACCGAGTCCTCTGCACGCCGGGCTTCACTCCCGAAAGGCTTCCGGTCACCAGCTCCCGGTTACGTCCCGGCCCTTGGGTTCCGTGTGCGTTTGGGTCGTGGGGAGGGGGTGAGACTTTGGTTCCGGGGCAGCCGGAGGTCACAGTCCTCTCTTCTGCGCATCCTCCGGCCACACGACTCGTGGTTTTGGTCTGTTGTCTCCGAAAGCGACCCAGTATCTCGTCACTGGGATAGGACCCGTTGTGACCTGGTTCCGAGGTTACAGATACAAACATGTACGCACGTTCCTGTACACGAAACATAATATGATATAAATAATGTAGCCGCCAGTCTTCTTCCCTGTGTTCCAGCTCCACCCCAGGAGGAGTAGGAAGGCAGGGGCTTTTCTTTCCTTCCTTCCTGTAGCTCAGCCACGAACCCGAGCCGCGCTGGGGGACAGGCGGTCCTGATGTCAAAAGGAAGACGTGAGAGGCAAGGGCAACCAGGCCACAGCCCAGCTCCGCACTTGCCACAGGATGCAGAGCCAGGAGACCCAGCACTGGGGGACTCTGCACTGCTCCCCCTGCCCCGGTCCCTCTGTCTGGCAGCCAGGCGAGCCAGAGATCCGGGGCGTCTGACTCCTGAGCGACGATGACTCTTTCAGACCCTGTGTTCCACTTCGCTACGTTGTCCCAAGGCTGCCTTGGGGGTCTGCCTTGGCATTCAGACCGGCCATTCGTACCTTCACAGGCCCGGCCAGCCGCCTGTTGGTGACGCTGGGGGGACAAGGCCTGGCAGTTTCATGCTGTAAAAGGAGTTTTGTGCAAATCAGCGCCTCTTAGCTGCCCCCACCCCCTTCTCTCTGCACCCTCATCACCCAGGCCCCGGAGAGAAGAAGCTGGTTGGATTTAAACTCACAGAGGGGATGGGAGCTGGGCATGGGGGTGGGGGTGTGTGTGTTTATATTTCCTCTGCATCCATTAGGGCTAGTGGCTGAAGGGCAGGGGTGGGGTGGGGGAGCGGAGGAGGGAGAAACTTCATTTATATGTTAATAGTTGCCAGCACAGGGGCTGAACTGACAGAACTATTTCATGGGAAACTGACAAATTTTGTCAGCCCTGGCTGTGGCTCCACATCTCAATGGGGCAATAATCTTGATTAGCAAAACAATTGGGGGCCTTGGGTTCCCGCTCAGGTTACCCTGGGCCAATGGGGGATGGCTGGGGCCTTCAGGCTTGAACACATTTTTCAAAAGCCACCCGAGTTTAGGCAAATGAAGGGAACCGTTGGGTCGGGGAGGGGGGTAGGAAGGCGGTGGACAAAAGGGGTTAATTTGATTGACCGAATCTTCATAGTCTTACAATCATTTACTTAGCAAGTAACTCCGCAGGAGAAACCAGGGGCAGGGCAGGAAATTGGAGCGCAGTATCTCTTCGCCCCAGATGTGTGGGAATTTTAGTTGCCTCCTCCTTCCACTTGCCAACTCTGGGGAAAAAAAAAAAAAAAAGAAAGAAAGAAAGAAAGAAAAGAAAAAAATTCGCAACCCCGTTGGGGCCCTAATTACCACGTGCAGAATAAGTTGTTATCTAAAAATACACACACGCGACACCCACAAA
Source organism: Eonycteris spelaea (assembly GCA_003508835.1). NCBI lineage: Eukaryota > Metazoa > Chordata > Mammalia > Chiroptera > Pteropodidae > Eonycteris > Eonycteris spelaea. The sequence continues at coordinate 4,866,608 of PUFA01000071.1, read as the reverse complement.
CAGAGTCACTGCAGGCCACTGCCGTTACCCGTCTTGACTCAGCACTGGTTTTCGTGTTTTATTATCAGTTCGTCAGCTTGCTACCTACAGCTGAGAGCTGGCTACGGGAGGTGCCTTCTGAGACCTGGACTGTCTTGGAGAGATCCGATCGGTCGGTTGCTTTATTTTCAGCGTGACCTGTGTCTGTTTGTAGACAGCGCTGCAGAGCTGCAGTTCCCCCAGGGGCCTTGGTGCCAGGAGAGTCCCTGAGAGATGTGCCCACCTCAGGGCTGAGGGGGAGGGACGCGTGGAGCTTCCTCGCCTCTGCAGCGGGAACCTTCCATCCTGTTAGACTCTGCTACCTGCCATCGCCCCCCACCCCCGGCCTCATGAAAGAAACAAACAATTGTTCAGTGCAATTCCCCAACCGATTTTCAGCTTTTTATTCTGAAGTAATCATAGACCTACAAGAAGTTGCAAAAAGAGTACATCGAGGTCCTGTGCGCCAGTTACCCTTATTCGTGGAGGAGGTACAAAATTAGGTCCTCTACCCTCTTAGGTCTAGTCATCGGGGGCCTGCAAATTAACCTGACGCCAGAGAGAAAAGCACACACATTTAATTTACATGCACAGAATGTGTGTGTGGGAGAGCTCAGTGATGCGTAACTCCAAGGGCTGCTTAGAATTTGGGGCCTGTACACCTTCCTTCGTAGGGAAAGAAGCGGGGAAGGGCACTGTGGAAACGCAAGCGAATTGTTGGGAAAATAAACGGGGCCCTTCGGAGAACATGTGGGGGATGTGATAATCTCGTGACATCTGTCTGGGTGTGGTGCTGACTTTTCCTTAACAGAAGAGATTAAAGATATTCCAGGGGAAGGGTTTAGAACGGTCGCGTGTTGCGGGGAGGCTCTGCTTTTAGGCAGGTAAGGGATCGCAGGGACTCACACGCCTTCAGCTTAAAGTCATTCTTATGCCAAAGCGGCATATTTGGGGGTGGCAGATCCTGATTCTTTTCATTGGCAATGCTGGCTCACGTGCTCCACTCCTGACCCCCTGAATCGGAACCTACATTTTAACCAGCTCCCTGGGGATACCCACATTTGTCGACGTTGGGGGAACACCGTTCTGACCACAGCTTCCAACACGTAAGAATTCCTGTTATCGAAGGAGCCTCTGTCTTAATTACATGGGTTTTCGTGTGGTCTGTGGCCCCTGTGGGTTTGTTGGGCTTCTTGGAAAAGGTGGACATTCTCGTTGTCACTTGTCGGGGAAGATCCTCGTACAGGCGAGGGAATCCCAGGGGCAGGCGGGAGCAGGCACTCCGGTCTACCTTTGGCCTTGATCTGGTAGGTGTGAAGAGCTCCGGCAAGGTGCCTGATGGCGCTTCTGGGGCATACGCAGCTGGTACCGGGAAGCCAGTCGGAGGAGCTGCCTCCAGCGAGACCGTGCCGAACCGAACGTGTCGGGCGCCCTTAATCCGCGCTTCTTTTCCGTTTATTTCTCCCACCTTGTCTTAATGCTGCGGGATTGAGGAAGGGTTTGTGCCAAAGCGGGGGACAGCAGAAGAGGGCGGTAGCACCCCCCCTCACCTCCCTCCAGGTCAGCACGAAGGTTACAGCAGTGCGCGGGGACAGCCACGGGAAAAGGGGACTGTCAGCCGAAGAGTCGCAGCCGCAAACTTGTACTTTCCTTTCCCATGCGGAGACTCTCCTTCATCGTTAACTTGAAAAACTCAAGTCTTATTTTATTATGCAAAGTGGCAATTCTGTAATGCTTGCAAGCACTTTCCAAGTTGACTCCTGGGAAATACAGATTTGGAGCCATGGTCTCTGTTTTCCCCGGGAGGGAGCCCGGCCTCAGCCATAAAAAACAGGAAGGTCCCTAAGTAGGTGTGCATGTAATTTGCATTTCTATTCTCTATTTCCTCCGGCTTTAAGGTGAAAGAAATAGCACATCATCTATTCCAAAATATCTGATTCATCTTTTTTAATTAGCAAAGGCCAGCAAGCTTTCTCCTGTGCAGAATGAGGCCAAATGCTGCCAATGGCACATTGTCGTATGGCAGATTCGTGGATTCATTCGGCCTACGTTTTTGGTCTGCTTTGCTTTTTACGTTATCATATTCCAACATGTTAAAGCGGGAAGGGGCCTTCGAACCCATCTAACTCAGGGGGTACAAAAAGCTTTCGTCTTTTGGTCCAGCCCTGGTAGAAGAAGGGCTGCATGGAGAGAAAGCTGAGCAGAGAAGAGGGAGAGGCTCGGAACGATGCTCACGTGGGCAAGCCGTGTGGCGCGGCAGCCCTGGGCCGGGCTTGGCCCATGAAGAGCAGGGCCCGTCCCCCCATGTCCCACACGGGGGACCAGGGTACCAGAGAGTGGGCATGATTTACGATGTGACGGGAAGTCACTGGCACAGCCCGGATGTTGGTCTCTCAGCTTCGACTCCAGTTCCATACAAACGAATTCCTCTGGTCTCAGTCTGCACTGATCGAAACTACAGATCAATTGCGAAAACCCTGGGTCTCCTGGGACCTTACAGTCGCCCACTTCTCCTGCTCATCCTGACACAGACGGCGAGCGCCTTCTAGCCGTCAGCCCACTAAGCGCACACAGTAGGTGCTCCTAACTTTTTTCATAGATTAGGAAAAGGATCTTTGTACGCATAAACTATCACACACACAAAAGAAGGCCATGGGTTCAATTTTTGTTAACATAGTTATGATGATGCTGTAGCAGAGTTAAACAATGTTAAAGTTATAAATCAATGATGACGATGTATAATTATTTTGGTTGCTACGCAAGAGAGCACCGTGCATCCAAGTTAGATAACTTGAAGTCGCATGACAAAGGAAAGAGGGCCAGATGAAGAAGCAGATCTGCAACAGTGCAAATCTATCTCGATTTCTAGGAAAACAGCTCAAAGAGCAGACCCTGAGAGAGGTGGATGCACAATGATCTGTTTGTTATTACTTAAAAATAAATAAATAAATAAACCCCCACTGTTTGCATGGGGCACAGAGCAAGGATTGTTCAGGGAAGAATTAGCAAATATATGGTGATGTCTCAATTACTTCGTTATTTTTATTAATCATTTACGATCATTATTTATTTTATTAATTAGTCCTCCGGGGGCAGGTCTTTTTTTAACGAAGCTGGTTCTCCAAGGGCTAAAGGTTAATTCCAGCTGCTTTTGCACTGGGTGGTAGCTATGGCCCAAACCAGAATTGTTCCTCCAATACCCTTTTGGAATAGGAAAAGTCTTAACTTGTCACCAGACTGCCCAGGTCAAGATGCATTTCCCAGTTTCTCTTGAAAATAGGTGTGGCCAGGTGAGCAGGTTCTGGGCAATGGGAAATGCGCCCCCCCCCCCCCACCTGACGCTCCCTAGAGATTTCTCATTCCGCTTAGACCGAGGTCCCGATTCCTCACACGATCGCTTCGGGCTCTGCCCGCCTCCCGGTCACCTCGGGCTGCTCGCTCCCTCTCGCCCGCCCGCTCTGCTTCAAGGCTGTGGCCGTTTTCATTTCATAAATAGGACCTGACGGTTTCTTCCGTGCATGGGTCCTTCTCTCGCCCAGACCTTCGCATGGCTTGTTCTTGCTTCTCCTCGACGGCCAAGTCCAAGCGCCAACACTTCCGAGGGCAGATCTCTCCGCAGACCTATCTAAAATCTGCTTCTCTCTCCATGACTTGGTTTCGCCTGGGCCATCAAGGCATCATGGTTTGAAATGACCTTTCTGATTCGTTGGCTGGTTGTCTCTGTCTCCCACGGAAAGGCCAGCCCCACGGTGGTGTGGACCTATATCCCCGTGAAAGCGCCTGGCATGCAGTAGGTCCTCAATAAACACCGACTCATTACAGACCGAACCCTTATGAGGTCTACACTGCTGGTGTCTAAGTTAGGTGAGGGAGCGCAGGGGTCGGTGTACAGAGCTCCTGAGGGGTTTTCTCAGAGCCTGGCTTACCCACCCTGCTGACATGCTGCATAGACACTCAGCCTCTGTCGTCTGGGACCTAATTTCCCAGACCCCCTCCGGTTGTAACTTGCCTATATTAGCCTCCACGACTGTCTATTAATTTACAACGTGAACCCACCAAAAGGGCAGCCAGATATTATAATGCATTTATGTGCATGAATATAAAGGCTGACAGCCGGGCCAACAATTTTGGATTTTGGGCTTTTTTGTTGTTGTGTTTATCCGTGTGTGGAAAAAAAAAATGTTTTTGAACTCCCCTCCTGAGTCAGACTTGATTACTGCCGGTGAATGACACGGCGGTTCTGTCTGATTTTATCTGGAGTTTTTCTGTGAAATGCAAAGGCAGAAAGAAGCCAGATAAAGATTTGGAATGAATATATTGACAGAATTCAAAGAAAAGATAATAGATTTGGTCATGTTCCCAGCATCATCGTTGGAGGGAGTGGGGAGTGGGGAAAGGTTTGCTCAGCCAGAGCTGTGTTTGGTTATAGATTAATAATCCAAGGTACAAATGGTTCGGGACAAATACGCGAAAACATAAACTGCAATATTCAACAAACTGAAGTTCAAAGGTCTCTGGAATTTGCTAAGTTGTTCTTGGTCATCATACATTTTTAAGAAGTGATGACACAAAACAGAGCGTGTGAACTTTGCCACACAAAGAGCAAGTAGACTTTTGCTTGAATTGCATTAACTATTATTGAAAAAAAAAACAAAAACAAAAACAAGGAGAAGAGGGAACCAGATGGAAAAGTTTGGACCCGCCCATTCGCACGTTGCCAGCAACCAAAGAATAATAATTCTACTGCAGAAAATGTGCATTTATTTAGTTTCCGTTCCACATTGCACGGTGGTTGGAGCATCGCTTGGGGCTCACTTGGGGGCTCCCCGTCTGGCTCTGACGCTTATCGGCTCTATGGTCTGGGGCAAGTGACTAAGCTCTGTGTATAGAAATATTCTTTGAGCGCCTCATGCAATGCCAGGCATACTGACCGCCTTCCTAAGCCGCTCTGCTTCACATTGTGGAGTGTCATCCTTATGATACAGAAAGGTCACATCTTCGTAAAACCCTTCATGTCTTCAAAAGACATGAAGACCAAAACTCTTGACATGGGCCGCAGGCTAAGCATGCCCTTCCCTGACTGCCTCCCTCCCCTGTCATGTGGCTGTCCCCTTCTCTCCTCTCTGCTCCGCCATGCTGGACATCGCCAAGTCCCTTCAGGATGCCACACTTGTTCCTCCCTCAGGATCTTTGCACCTGCCCTTCCCTCTGCCTAGAATTCTCTTTCCTCTTTCTCTTCCCTGACTCATCTTTTTGAGTTCAGTTTAACTGTGGAGACGTCAGAGACTGTCTTTGACCTTCCAGGCTTCCTTTCCTGTGCTGTTCCTTTAGTGCATGGACTCAGGTGGACTCTGACCATGAATTGCTCTGCCGGTGGTTATTGCTGCTCTCTCTGAGCAGGCTGGGGTGGGGGACCCTGAAGACAGGGGTGGTATCTGGCTTATTCACTACATCCCCAGCACTTGGCACGCCTGGCACAGCTGAGCACTCAGTAACCGCTCAGGGTGGATTCCAGGAAGGCGTCAAGGTTTCGGCTAGTCCGTGTTCTGTTCTGTGGACATGGGGATCACACCACCTCGTCGTAGCTTCGCAGAGAAGGTTAAACGAGAGAGAGAGAATATACAGGTGCTTTGTCAGCCATAAAGGACCACAAAGAGTAAGGCATGATTATAATTTTTTGATGTCCCTCAGTAGCATTTCAACTTCAAGGGACCAGAAATTTAACTCAAATTGGCTTACACTGGGGGGAGGGGGAAGGGAGGAATTATTTTGGTATATATAACGGCAGGATTCAGATTCTGAAATGGCATCATCAGAATCCCCACCACGCCCCACCCCCGTCCGTCCCTCCCTCCGTTTTCCCGTGTTCTGTCCCCAGCCGAGCTGTCTCACTGTCAGCAACGGAAGGGGCAGGTTCCATTATACCGCGCGAGCCTGGCACCCCCAGGAGAAAGAGTGTTTCTTCTCGATAGTTCCAGCAAAGGCCTGTGGAAAATTCTCTTTAGTTCCTCTTCATCATATCCCCTCTCTGTTATGGACTGAATGTTTGCATCTCCCAAGATTCACATGTTAATCCCTGCCTCCCCCGCCATGTATGGCATGGCTTCGGGAGGTATTTAAAATGAGCCGAGGTCACGCACGTGGAGCGCTGAATGGACTGTGCCCTCTGATAAGGGTCGCCACAGGGCTTGGGTCCTCTCTCTGCCCTTCCCCGTGTGAGGACACAAGGAGACCTGAGCAGTCCAGCCCGGAACGGGGTCCCTGCCGGAATCCGATCGTGCTGGCACCCCGATCTTGGCCGTCCGGCCTCCAGAACTATGAGGAAGAGATGTCTGCTGTTGATAAGCCAGCCAGTTCATGGTCTTTTGTCATAGCAGCCGGGCCAGACTGAGACACTCTCTGAATCACTCTCCTGGGACAGAGGGCTGTGCACTGCTCAGCCACTGGGTCTAGGCTGCATGACGCCGTCTGCATGACGCTGTTGGTGCTTGAAGATGCAGTTATTCAGCCGGAACTCCACGGACTGAGATGAGAGCAGTTTGATTACACAGGAGAAATGTGGGGCGTTATTAAGAAAAGCTGAAGCACAGTAAATGCAGACTGGAAAACGCAGCGCGCATCCTCTGCGGACACCGCCCAGCTCAAGGGAAGGCGTTCTTGCCTCTCACCCCCTCGCCTGAGTTCTGTCTTCTCTCTCACATGAGGGACAGTCCAGGCAAATCACGTGACGCAGCATCTCCACCGTGGAGGCGTTTAGGAGAAAGCTGGTTCTCTGTGTGTTACAGCGGGTGACATCAGGGTTCATCACAATCTTACACCCTGAACCCTCACAGAAAAAAAATAAAATAATAAACCCTGTGTCCAGGCCCTCAAGCTCGGGGGTTCTCAGAGATAAGCAAGTTCACCACATTTTGGAAATTGCCAAGAAGTGCCTGGAGTTTTCCTAGGCAATGATACAAGTCCAGTTATAGTTCCGATGTTGAAGTCAGAAGATAAAAGAGACCCCTATTCTAGTGAAAAACAAAAACAAAAACAAAAACAAACCCAACATGTGTTTGTTTGTGTCGTCGAGTGACCAGTCTGCTGCTCTGTCATGATGATGTGGTGGTGGCAGTCCTCAAGGCCGGGATGGATGGAGCGTCTGGCATCTTCTCTCACATCTAGACAGAATCATAGAACGCTGGGAGGAGGGACATTATTTCGGGGGAAAATAGACCATTGATGGTAGGGAACAATTTCAAGGCCATCTAGCCAAAGCCCTCGGTTTAGAGCAATGGCCCTGCAGCCCAGCGTGGGGTGGTGGCCTGCCCGAAGGCGCAGAGCTGTTTAACGACAGGGCCGGGAATAAGCTTGGTTCCGGAGACTGCCTGTTATTTAATCCCGTCTTAATGGTTGTGATCAAAGGGCACGGTTTCTCTCACACATCAAGAAATAACTGGACTTAATGTCGGTTAGGTGCCTAGTGAGCTGTCTACCATGGAGCAGTTACCCTTCGTCAACCGCTAAGACCTGTTCGTGCACACAGACGGCTTCATTTCTGCGTGACAAGCCCGCATTTGAATGCACAAGGGAACATACTCGCCCTGTGGAAGGGTCATTAACCGAGCCTCAGCGGGGCCCGTAGGCAGCAGACTACGCGTATGCGTGTGCACGCTGAGGTGACGGTCATCGTGGGTGTGCAGCCTGCTTGACTTAGGGGCATGGGCTCCCCACACACAAGTTCGCTCTTCGAGAGAGTGGCTTCCCATCTGCCTTAAAACGCAAAATATGGACCTGCAGACGATCTATATTCATCTGTCTGTCGTCTCTCTTCCTGCGATGCACGTGATCGCGCGCGTGTGTGTGTATGATAAAGACACACACACTAATTTCCTCATCAGAGGGTTTTATGTATCAGAAACCATACAACAACAAACAAGCATGGTTTTATTTTTTCTCAGTCATGACCTTCTGCATCAAATTTGGGTTTTTAGTGTCTGGCAAAGCACCCGCTTTGCAAACTCCTGCTTATTCTGACATTTCAATACAAGTGAAATGAAATGATCGATGAGCCTCCTGAACGAAGAACTTAAAAGAGGGGAACAATGATTTACAAAGAGTCCGGTGGACAGTGTGAAAAAAGGCACGGAGCCTGTCCGAGAAGTTGGGTCTCAGGTTGTGTTCACTTTTGATTAGTTCCTGTGCCTTTTAATTGCCCTCACAAGCTCCTTTCAGAGTTTAGGGAGCCTGTCCCTGCGGGGATCGCACCAGCCTGAAGCCCCTCTGATTCCTGGCACCCACAGGGCAGAGCTGTTGCCACAGGGAAGCTGGGCTCAAGCCACATACTTTTAGGACCTGCAGAATTCCAAAAGTTAAAAAGAAACAACAACAACAACAACAACAAAACAGCCCAAAGCAAACTCTTGGGGTTCCTTTCGTGCTGATTTTGTACCAATATCAAACTCTTAAACTTCTGAATATACAAAGAGGTTGTTATTTTAAATCCAAGGGACAAATGACCTCTTCAAATTCATAATGAGGCGTGCATTGAACGGAACACAGCCCAAGGTGAGTCATTCATTAATCATAAACAAAACAGCCCCGATCAAGGACACATCAGAACACACTGTAAAAAGAGGCTAGGTTGCCCAATCTCTTTATTTAATATTAACTACATTATGTTTTTCATGTGAGTTCTGAGAAGGTGATTTTCTCACTTTCCTTGTAGCCAGCTCGGTGTGAATGGCTAATTACTTCCCTTGGAGCTGTTTCTTCTGAAGGTTAGACCTGTTCGACAAGACCGGGGGTCCAACCTCCCCTCTCACGGTGGGGTGGGGGTGGGAGCGTCCACAGCCAGAGACTTTTAGCTGGAACCCCTCAAGCATAAAAACAGCTGCCAACAGGAATATTTCAAATGACGTGAATAATATTTGTGATTAATAACATCCAACCAGAACAGCACAACCCAAGAAATACATTATTAGCTGATTACGGATATCTGATATGCTAATTATCTTCAAAAATTTCATTGCTGATGACTGTTTTGGCAGAAATTTGAGTAGGGGAAGGGGAAATTTAAACTTTTATGTAAGTTGGAAACAAAGCATCGGGGCGATTGGACTTCGGAAGACCTGAGAATGGTATTTCGTGTTTAATTCTGTCCAGTGAGAAGGAAATTAAATGATGAGAATAGAAATCAGTGTGAAGATTGAAACTTGAGCCAAGGAGAACTTGGGGGTTCTCATCAGAAGTTCTTCATTCCTTTCTTGACAAAAGGCTCCTGGCACCAAAGAGGGCAGGTAACTCGATGCGCTCTGGCAAGGCTCACCTGGGTGCCTTTCAGGGGCATGCGTGGCACTGCTTCTCGTAGGCCTAGAGGACTTGTTCCTGGATGCCCATGTTCCCAGGGGAGAGCTTGTCACTGCCAGATCCTTCCCCCCGCCCCCCACCCATGTGCTCTGAGCTCATCTACATCCCAACCAGATCCAGCACTTGGTGCTAAATGGGCGAAAGTAGCCTGGGCACTGTCTCTGAGGCCTTACAGAATGCAACATATCGCAGGGCAACCAAGAGGTCCCATGGTAGCCTAGTGGAGGAGCCCAGAGTAAACTCTCTCATTTTACTGGTGGAAAAGCTGGGTCCCGGAAAGGGTCAGTAAGTTCCCCAAGATCCCAGGAGGGTGACAGGCTTCTGGCTGTAGAACATATGCTATTTGCTGGGGAACAGTGAACTAATATCACTCTGGACTGTTTGCTTAACCACAAAAATACCCAGTCTCCCCTTCTGGAAGTCTACAATCAAGAGAGACTTTTTGTTGTTGTTGCCGATGACAAACAAAATGGTAAAAACACTCGTTGGTTGGACAGTAAGTTAGGAGGGAGGGACTCTCTAGTGGGTCGATCCCTCCATCTCCGGCCCCCTTTCTGCCATCTACTGCCAGGAGGAAACTTCCCTCTGTTTCTCTGTCACCCTCCAGGCCGGACTGGGTTGTCTTTGTAGTCTAGAAATCAGGTCACATACTAATCAAGTCTCCCAAATGTTTCAAAGTACGGGGAAAAAAAAGAAAGAAAAAGAACAATACTATTTCCCCCTCTTTCATATGTGCAGCTCCTGGCTCAAACTTTGCACACAGTAGGTGTTTTTCAGAAATTTCAGTAAACCAAGCTGCATTCAGGGAACAGGTTCAGTTAGTGAGATTTTGTCACCAGGTACCCGGAGTAAGGAAATTAAGGCTGACCCTGAAATTTTCTCTGCTTCGAGAGGGACAGCTACCAACTACAGAGGAAGCCAGCTAAATGCCTCCTGTCATTACAGCCGAGGCTGCGCTCACCGCTGCCTGCACCAGCGTGAGCGCTGTAGGCAGCTTTGATTGAAAAGTTAATCAACGGGCTCGAGTTTCTATCAATAAAGAGGAGAGAGATTGATTTAAATACTTGATGAAAAAAAATTTTTTTAAAGCCCTAAACCCCAAACATCTTAAATTGTGGAGATAACAAATTAAGAGACAACGAAAGATGGATTGTGGCAGGTTTCCATCAGAACGATAAAGTTTTCGAGAAGAAAGTGGCCTGGGGAGCGGGGATTCAGCCTGACTTGGAGCTTATGAAGGAAGATGGGGAAGAAAAGGTCGAGACAGTTGCCGACTGGTTGGGGGTGAGTTTGTGGGTGCGGGATGGACCGGCGTGCGGGATGGACCCCAGCCCCACCCCACGGCACTCGGAGGGCTCAGAGGGTGTAGACGGTCTGCTTTTCTCCTGAACCAGCCCCTGTCATCATGACCAGCCCGAGGGGAAGCCCGGGTGGGAAGAACTGTGTGGATCGACGTGGTCGGCTAGGCTCCCTGAAGGAGGTGCCCTTGAGTGGGGAGTTGCAAAGTGGGCATTTTCGAGTTGGAAGTACCATTCCAATGATCAGGCACAACCCTGTAGCTGATGACGCGGAAAAAGGACCCACCTGCCGGGCGGTAGGAAACAAGCAAATGAGATGGAGTGTTTTTTCCTCAATCTCTGTACGCCCTCCGGATGGCTAGGTTGGCCTTTGGTAAACTGGGGTGGTTGAATAAGAATAATAATTAGCGTTTATTAAGTGCTTACTGCTAGGTGCTTTACCGCCAGTCTCTCGTTTACTGGTCCCAAGCACAACGTGCAGCCGTGAATTTCACTGCATTTCAGTTTATAGATGAAAAAAACTGAGCTTGCGAGGCCAGGGTAACTTCTCCAGTGTCCCGGAAGTTTGGAGCTGGGGTCGAAAGCTCATGCATTCACCCATTGCCCAGTCTGAAGTGACTTCCAGCGTATTCTGCAGCCAGCAGAACAGGGAAACAGAGGCCTCTAACAGACGCCAGAGCTGGTTTATCTAGTGATGTCAATCCGTGTCAGGTGCTGAGCCACAGCCTAGCATTTATCCCAACCGAGATCCGTCTTCATTGATGCAGGATCTATTGGAGAGTCTGGAAGACCATAGGTACTCAGGATAATGGCCGACTACCCCATGAGCTTTACTTCCTCTTGCCTTCTCCCATAGAACTATTTCTCTCCCATTCCTCGCACACAGTACGCCCTGTGGGACTCTGTGCCCTTGATCGTGCTCTTTCCTTAGCCATGGCACCGTTTCTTCCTTTTCTTTGTCCATTAAAATGGATTCTGCAGTGCCCACCCAGCTCAAGAACGGCGCATCCATGGTGCTTGTCTTCCTTGACCCCGCTTACTTCCTCACCTGCCCCCCAAAATCAGGATGCCTCTTCCAGCGAAGGCTCTTGGCTTCGATGACACCCTCATTGGCCCTTATTAATTTTTCTAGCGTCCTACCGAGATGTAAACATGTGCATTTTCCCCAACTCTTTCTGAGCTCCTTGAAGTCTGGATATTGCTTGCTAATATGTATACTCGTCACTCTTCGCCCGGCCCAGCCTCTGGAACTGTGCTTGGCACCCAGTAGGCACTCAGTGGCCAACTTCAATTGCAGATTAATTCTGGAAATCCCATCTTACAATCCTAATGTTTTCTACAGAGAAGTCACTCGATAGACTGTTAAGTGGATATCAAGTCCTTGCTAGGAATCTGCCGCTCAGAGAACTAGCTCTGCCTTGTGGAGGACAGGGCTTTGGTGGCCTGGCGTAAACATATGTTCTGAACAGGAGTGACTGGCGGAGAGAGAGGGATGAGACAAAGCAGCTCAGGGTGGGGACAGAGCGATGGTGTGGACAGCGAAACAGGATTGTCGAGAGGTTGGCCCAGAACAGCCATTACCATGGAAACTAGCACCAGGGCTGAGTAGGCATCTACCCATCTTCCTAGGTGGTCATCCCGGGTAGGTGGGGTCAGGGACCTGGCCCCCCCCGGGAACCTCCTGGGGTAAATACATCAAGTCCACTTCTCATCCCCAGGGGAGCTGTCAGTGTCACACATTCCATCAGGCACTTCAGCAGCCCTCAAATCACTGCTTTACAAAAGCATCTTTTGATTGATTCAATCAAACTACAAAACAGAAAGACACGCCTGTCACAGCGTGGTGGGAGCCAGCAATTAGCGATGGGGAGAACTCAGAGGTTTGGCAGTTTGCGTTTTTGGCGTGGAGGATAAAGCCAAGAATAGCTCTTTATCCAGAGACCCCCAAGCATCCTGCCCATGACCTGGCTGGGATGAAACAGAGAGTGAGAACAGTCCATGGGAATAGCGACGTTAACACCGGAATGAACAGATAACTTCTTGTGCCCTTATCAGTGCTAAGGGTGGTACGGACAGGTTTAATTAAATTTAAATTAAATTAATTTGAGTCTTTAAAAGACCCGATGGATAGGGAGTACTATTTCCATTTTACAGATGACAACATGGAGCCTCAGACACAGTAAGCATCTTGCCCAAAGTCAGACAGCGAGGAAAAGGCGGAGGAGAGATTTGGAGCCGGTCCTTCCGACCCCAACACGTGGGCCCCTGAGCATTCAATTGGCGAGCAGCCTCCATCCAAATGTGGTGTACTAAGAGGACTCAAGTTTGAGAACAGATGAAAACTTACCCAGTGAATCCTTGTTTTCAAAGGACAATTTTCCCCTCTTTTCTCTCCGAGATAAAGTACATGCTTCTTTTCTCTATAGTTAAGCATGCAAATCACCATCTGCATAACATTCTGTTTCAAACAGTTAGGCTCTAGGTAATTGCAGTTTACCCACTGGCCATATTTAATTTTTCCAATGTGTTTTCATTCATTTCCCCCTTCTGAGACCTTTCTTAGAGTATTTTTTTTTCCAAAGTAGGAAAATTCGCAGTCATTAATCTAGCACTAAAGTATTTAGTTATTATTATAGATATTATTTTTTAACCAGTAAGACTACTTAGCAGCATTAAAGATTTTGGATAAAAATAAACAGAGCAAATATTCAGCTACTCTAATACAATTCTATTTATTTCTTGCATTTTATCTTGGACGATTGGACCAAAGAGCTAGATTTTTGTATAGGCATTATATACACAGACTATTTTGTAACTTTTATAAATTTATGTAATTTTAAATTATTAATCTTAAAAAAGGATTCCACTGCATTGACTTTCCCAGTTTCCCAAATGACTCTCCATCTCCTTGGATGTGTAGGTTGGGCTGACTTTCCAAATATTGTAGCTAACACGGCGTTCCCTGTATTTCACAAACTCTTCTCTCCGTTTCCTAAAGGAGTAATTTATTTCCTCAGCGACCTTGATATGTGCTTCCTGCCTAATTTTTAAGAGTTGGCAAAGGACACTTTAATCTGCTGACAAGTTATTTTATACCCTGTTTTTTGGTTCTTTGTACTAAACCAGATATCATTGGGCACCAAGATGGCCGATCATCAGGTCGCCATTGCTCTTGGGTGATGAGCTGCAAAAGGCAGGGAGCCCTGCCGGGTGCCTCATGAACCCCGCTTGCCTGTGAGAGGGTCAACGTGCACGTATTGACTGAGGCTAGTGCCACGCACTCATGCCGGACGCAGTGCCAAGTGGTTTACATGCGTTCGCACTCAGCCCAGGGCTCTACACATAGTAGGCCCACAGTCAACATTCGTCGAATGATTGCGTGGTCTCTTCTCTTTCTCAGAATACCTTTGAGGTTCTAATGATTAGTCCTACTTCAAAGATGAGAGCGCCAAGGCTTTGGGTGACTTGCTAAAGGCACCTGGTGATGCTAAATTGGATCCGGTTTAGTCTGACCCCAGAGTGTCCCTCTCTTGTAAAACGTAACAATACCAAGCCCGCCCGCTATCTTACCGCTATCCATCTTCTGTGCTGCTCATAGGTTGGAGTACATATGTGTGTTTTTCTTCTTTTTTTCTTTTTATTTTTTCAATCTCATCTCATTTCTGGGAATCCTTATGAGATTCTAAAATAACCTCTAACTCAAGGTCTTAAAAGACTTTTGTCTCAAATCTTTAAAAACAAAACAAAACAAAAACAAACAACAAACAACAACAACAACAAAAACAGAGGGACCAGGAGAACAGGTGCCTTAAACTACCTGGTGTGTCTCACCGGCATCTGCGAGACAAGCCTGGTGTACATGTGCTCACTGAGCAGATGCGTTAGGACCTGCCCTCCGTGCCAGGCTCAGGGCTGGGCCTGAGAGATATAGACCGATCGATGAAAGGTCTCCAAGGAAGGATCAAGAAAATAATAAGGGAACAATAATTCCCCAGCAGCGAAGGTACGCCAAAGAAAATGTACAGGGTGCGGGATGCGGGTGGCAGGCCGGTGTGGGAGGGGGCCGCATTTTGACGGTTGGATCAGTTATTGCTTTTCTCCCAGGCAGAGGTGTAGCCTTGTAGGAACCACACTCAGATTTTCAGCATGGTCGGAGGTGACGGTTTCTCTTGTGCTTTTCCAGTTTCAATGCTAAAGTGTCGAGTAGCCTCTTACATGCTCATAGGCCCCTAATGATGACTTAAGACCTACCCTCGTCGGTTTTTCCTGCCCTTGCATTTCACCCAGAGTTTTTCAACCTCAATGCTATTTTGTGTCAGGTAACCCGTTTTGTGGGGACTGTCCTGGTCACCGTAGGATGTTAGGGGCATCTGCGGTCTTTACCCGCTACACACTGGTAGCACTCCCTCCCCAAGAAGGGGCGGTCCAAAACGTCTCCCCTTGCTGCCTAACGTCCCCTGCTGGGCAGAATTGCCCCCGGTTGAGAACCACTGCTCTAGACTTGTAGAGCGGAACAAATCATTCCCAGAATCTGACAAAAATCCAGAAAACAGTAATTGTCATTGAATGCTTTCTATGTGTACGTCGTTCTGTTAAATGCTTCACACACATTATCTCATTCAATTTTCACACCACTCACGTGACGAGGCTACGATCACACAGCCAGTCACTGGCAGAGCCCCGGGCTTGGGCGCCTACGTGGGCCACAGCCATACAGAGAATGATAGGTCTGGACCTTCGGTATCAGGGGTGGGCTATCGAAATCAGCACATCTCATAAAGTGCACGGCGGTCACCTGGAGATCTTGCTTAAATGCAGATTCTGATTCTGCTGGTCTGAAGTGGGACCTGAGACTCTGCATTTCCAAGAAGCTCCCGGGTGGCCCCAGCGCTGCTGGTCCATGGATCACACACTGCGTGCCGAGGGCCTAGAGCAGCAGTTCTTAAGACTTTCTAGGTTCCAGATTCAGCCAAGAATGTGGCACGTTATGGACCTCCCCCCAAAAGCTGCAATTATACACATACAGTTCCTAAACGCCCAGCTGAGATCCCCAGCTCTCTCCAGAGCCACACCTGAACCCTTGCCGAACAGATGGGTCTCCCCTGTATCAGATTCCCATTAAAGCAGAATCCTGAGTTCCGTTTCGGCTTACCCCTTTGCACCATCTCAAAACGCCCGTGGCCTGAAAGTCCTTGTAATGCCCACGTGTGTCTTTCTTACTGTCATGCAAGCTCACGACCTCCTCCATTGCCCTTTGTAGAGACAGAGAGAAACTGGCTACCCTTATCGAAGCAGTAACCTCACTCTCTTACTTTGCCTCCTCTTAAAAGAGTCTTCAAGTCCTGCATGCCATCTTTCCATAATAATGCTTGCTTCCTCCCCCACTCCCCCTGCCATCAATAATTATCTACGTAATGCATATGCCATGTGATACAGTTATCAGAAAGTGATGTTAACTGAACATACACATACAAAACAATATGAGAAGATACTTTTCTAAAAGAACAGATAACCTTAAACATTAATAAGTGGAAAATCTGTGAAATCAAAGCATTTTTTTCTTTTTATATAATAGCCTTTCATTCTTTTTATGATTTTGTCTTTGAAAGCTGTTTCTGCAGATGACAGATGATATTGTTCTTCCATCCTCCTTCAGACAGAATTAAGGGAGGAAGGGGGGGAAAAAAAACTATTGTAGAGCCATTCCTCTCTGCAACACGATTTTTATAATTAATATATACAACCGAGCAGAGAAAGGTACGTTATAATGAAATGCAATTAAGAGGTATTTGTTCTTTTCCCACACATGATGACTGTAATTCTCTTGGCTGTTTAGAAGTCAACCATTATCATTACATTTTGCACATATCTTGTCTCTTCCTCTTTTTGTTTTTTCCCTCCCGGATTTGTTTATTTCCAATAAAAAACAAACATGGATTTAGAGCATTTGATATTCAGATAACATCATCTTTTAATGATGGCCCCCGGTTATCATCAAATCTCCCACCTTTTATGGTGTTTTTCGCATTGGCGTGGCTTCCAATTTTTTAATTAATGGACCTTTAAAAATAGCTCCAGATAAAACTGTAATTTCAATTTACAAAAAAAGCTTAGTTTGGATGACAACGTTGTGTTTTCCTCCCATGTGGAAAGGAACCAATCTGATTTTATAGTTATCTGTCATCTTGGGCTTTAATTATAACTCTCCTGTGCAACCTGACATTTAGTCGTGCACGCTGGGCTGCCCTCTCTTCATGCTCCCCATTTTCTTTCTCTTTTGTCCCGCTGCTCCCCAAATTGAATGGAAAAATAAGGGTTGGGAAGGATCCGACAGTCACTGGTGGTGGGAGGTAGTGCGTGCTGGGGTGAAACCAGGCGCCTGTTCGAGTCTGGCTCCTGATTCTCCTGGGCTGTTTTCAGCATCGAATGTGGTGGGCAGGTCAGCACCAGCCCGAAGGACAGAACTCACCTGGAATTGCTGAGCTCGAGTGCTGAGAAACTCGCCTTGCATAGCAGAGACGATGTGGGGACAGAGAAACAACGTCTCACGCAATCAATGCTTAATAAAAACGCGTGGCTTAAATGCAGCTCGGAGCTGTATTGGGATAAGCAGGAGGAAACACGACACGCAGAGTGAGGTCTCTGACACTACATGTTAGGGCGTGATTTCTACTCAACATCTCTTAAGTTTCCAGGGCCCTAAAATTAAAGGTGGTGGTGGCATCTGCTCTTACTGTTTCTCCTTTGGTGGAGGGAGGGAGGGAGGCAGATTGTTTAAAGCACACATGGCGAAGAATAGATATTACGTCTAAGAACCAGCTTAATGTTTTAGAAACTCCAAACAAGGCAATGGTTGCTGCTTAGTTCAGAAATATGTTTGTTTGTTTGTTTCCCCCAGGTGTGGACAATCGGGAGAGGTAGGGAAAGCATACAACACAGCAAAGGTTTCTTTCTCTTTATGCTATATATGTATAATGTTTTATTAAAAATACAGAAACAGTCACTAAAAATCTCAAACAGCTCTTTTTAGCCTATAAGTAGAAGTCAAAAATATAGAGCGAGCAAGATCTTTTTTTTTTTTTTCAGTTACAGCTGAGAGAGCAAGATGTAAAGGACCAGAAATAGATCCACGTAAACACCTTCCCACTAACCCGACTGCAGCCAATTCAACTTCTGGAGCACAAACACATACACAGATGAATAAAACAATAAGCTGGGCCTTCGAGACGCTCTCGGACAGACATATCCAGAGCAAATGAGGGTTCCGACTAGGTCCTGGGGAAGATTTGACACACCTGGCGGATGCTGAGACCTGGGGCTCGCAGGCCACCCCGCGTCCTGTGTCAGGCTGGCCCCTGCAAGGCTCCCTGCAGCCGCTAAGTTAATTCCAAGTTGGCTTCTGCTTGGTTATTATGGAGTATTAAAAAAAAAAAACAAAAAACCAGTTCCTTTCGAATCTAAAAAGAAAAAAAAAATGTCAAATTCATAAAAGCAGAGAGGAGAGAAGTGGTGGCCAGGGATATAGGAAGACGCTGATAAAAGGGGACGAACTTTCAGCTGTGCGGTGACATGCGTCTGAGGATGTAACTAACGGTGGCTCTGTTGTGGCGGCTGTAGTTGATTACAGTGTCGTGCAATTGAAATTTGCTAAGAGAGAAGAATTTAAATGTGTTCACCCAAAAATAAACAAATAAGTATGTGAAGCGATGGATGTGTTAATTAACTCAACGTGAGGCATCTTTTCATAATATATATGTATATGACATATCACCACGTACACGTATCTCACAATTTTATTAGTTATACCTCAATAAACATAACTAAAAAAAAAATTAACCAACACACGGGTTTCTTTTAGAAATGAGAGCTGCTTGTGAATCCTGGGGGTGGGGAGATCTCAGACTTTTCTTTACATCCCTTATTCCTTAACCTTTCCAACCAAAGTAGAAAACATAGGATAATGCGCAGCACCACATTCTCTCGCTCTGTACGAATCATGGCGTTTTCCTCCAGCGAGGAGCAAAGTTTCCTCGGCAACTAAGTTATGTCTTACTTAACTCTCCCTCTATGCTTTTCTGCTTTTTATAAAAGTTAGCATGAAACCGCTTTTCTGCTGAGCTCTCAAATTTTACAACCTGTTGGGCAAATTTTTTCTTTTTCTTTTCTTTTCTTTTTCTTTTTTTAAATTCTGGCTATTGCAAAACACAATTTGAACCTAAAAGATTTTACAGGTATTTGTGTGGTGGTCTCTTCCCGTAGGCTTAGCAATTTGTGTCTCTTGGTCTGTCTGTCTGGCTTCACGCCTCCCTTGCCGGAGGGTGTGGGTCACGTGTCATACTGAGGTCCCTGCGAGCTCTGGGTCCTCAGACTAAGGCTGTGTGAACGCTCCAGAGTGTTTGGTGGTCGTGCCCTTTTATCTTCCCCGTTGTTCGCCTGTGGAGCCGCGAGTTAGGGCCAAGTTCGGGTTCTGACTCACCTACTCATTTTCTAAGTGACTTTCAGAGTGGCTCTCTCCCTTTAATTGTCAAGTGGGACATATAGTTGTCATAGAAAGTGAGACAGCGCTTCTCAAAGAAGGGAGCATGGCCTGATGGTTCAGAATCCGTGTCACAACTCACAATTCAGGCTCCGGTCACTGAGTAGCTGTAGACCGTGGTGCCAGGTAGCTCACCCCAGGAAGCCTCACCACTTCCTCCTGAAAACAGGGGTAATAACGCTGCCTTCTGCAGGGGGTTCTTAGGAAGAGCAGATAAAAGCTTTTAGGACTAAACCTACGACACGGTCATTGACTCGCTGTGTCAATAAATGTTGGCAGGTTTGTTGTGTGTGTGAAAATATGAAACTCGACGAGAATCAGATCATTTCTGAATTGAATGCCACGTATTAACTATCGAGCCTCCGAAGGCAACATAACCTTTCGGAAGCATAACCCTTGGGCTTAAATGCCCGAATCCAGAGGCGCATTCCTTTGACAGACGTTTTCCTCTTCTCGATCAATATACTATTATTTAAAAGTCCATCGTGACGTTGCCTGACCAGTTATTCCACTAACATCTGAAGAGTCTCCGTGTGGTGTGAATCAGGCCACCACGTCCTCATGCTTCTGATCTCAGCAACAAGCAGGAAGGGGTTCGCCCCCCAATCAAAGTGGGCCACACGGGTAGGCAGCCACTTGCAGAAGGGCCATGCGCTTGGCTTGGTGGTGCCTGGCTGTTGCCGTCTTGAAATTCTTAATGATTTTTGAACAAGGGGGTTCAGCATTTTCATTTGGCTCTGGGTCCTGCAAATTCCGTAGCCAGGTCTGCCTCTGGTCCACGTAATGGGACTTTGGCTTCTGGTGGTGGCGAGACTCTTGGGGACAGCCCCCGCTTAGGATGCTCTGCTTGTTGTCTAAACCTCCTTCGGTATCATTCCTGGGGGAGGTCGTTGGCTCCCCAGACAAGTTAAACTTAAAACTTGACACTTGGCGATCTCTTTTTTGGACTTTGCGGCAAATGCTTTACCCTGTCACTCCCATGACTAAGGCCCACCGTCTATTTTGACCAACGTCACACATACCCTTCACCGCAGTCAACTTTTCTTTGCTGTCTAGTATCTAGACCCACTTGTGGCAGGGTCAACTGGAACATGACAGCGTGTATTTTGATTAATGCCACCTCCCATGGTTCTATGAGTTGTAGGGACCCGATGCCTCTCAGACATTTGGGATGGACACTTGTCCTACAGTTAAAACATCAGCCTTCAAGACGGTTGTTCTGGAGTTCCTAGGACATCTTTGTTGACCTGCCCCATGGTGAGATGGTGGCCAGACCCCCTTGGAGTCCAACGACCCTTCTCCGGGTTCCTGTGCATATCAGAATGCTTCTTGCAAATTCCACATGTCTGCCGTGCGTCATTTTGGTTTCTCTTCTAGTTCTCTCTTTAATGTGAGGCTGTGCCCAGTGATTGACAATTATAATTATTCCTCAGAGAGCCTCATATTAATAACAGCCATTGATCTAACTCAGATGATTCTAAGCATCTTTATTTCCTAACCTCAAATGTGAGACTTCAGCTCCTCCAAGCTTGAATTGTGCAGCTTACGAAGGAGAACTAAGACCAGATTTCAAAATAATAGGTAACCTTTTTTTCTCCATATCAACCCAAATGTAAAGCCCCCTCTCCTCAATGGTTTTTTTTCCCTCTTCTTGATCAACATATTATTATTTTTAAAAATCCATTTTGACTTCCCCTTGCCAGAAAAGGCTCTCCATGCTCTCTGCAGCACAGCAGGAAGCTCTTTGAGACTCGCTCAGATTGGTGGGTGGAGGAGACCACAATTATACCCCATTTCAATGACACGTCTGGGGGTGCAGTGACTCCAGACAAAGAGGCTGAAATGTATGAAGGTTTCTGTGTCTTCAAGACAGAACCTAAAAATACCTGCCTGAGATGCAGGTTGGGAGCTATTTCCAACAACGTGGCTTTCCTGCTGGGAGCTTGAGAGGCTCTGAATTCTTTTCAGCCGGCTGTCTAGGGCGCCTGGTGATCAGGAGGTGATGCACAATACCAATGCCGAGGCTTCGAAGACTCCCCAAGAGGCACCTCAGCCTCCTGTTCCCGCCTGCTGTGCCAGGTGACAGGCTCCGATGGGTCTGCTCCAAGCTTTTCCAAATAGCCAAGGACACCGTCCATGCAGAGAGCAGGTTCTTTAGGGAGCAGCATTACTAGGTCAAGGAGAGAGACTGCTGTCACAGGGAGAGGGAAGAAGAGGGAAGTGTGAGTGGGCAGGAGAGGATCTTAGAGATTTTCCAGTTTCCTCTTCTGATGCTTCAGTTATTTCTAAAATAGTGCCTCACCCAAGGGATATACAGCCTTCATTTTCATGCTTCCTTTGGTGGTGTGCTTACTACCTCAAGAGGGATCCCGTCATTCCATTTTTTGGTCACTTCTCTTTAAAAACACGCATCTTCGTTCCTGAGTCAAAACTGACCTGTCTCTGACATCTGAGTTCATCTAGTTTGTACTGTTTTAGTACTGTGGACACTCGTCAGTGGTGCTCAATGTGCTCCACAGAGCTCGTCTTCTTTAGGTCAGTGTCTCTGTTTCCTTCGGCCTTTTCTGTGGGGACTTTGGGTCTAACCCCGCCTGGTCTCCTCTGGAAAATCGGTCCAAGGCCTTCTCACTGTGACACACAAGTCATGCCTTCTCATGTGAGCTTCCAGGAGGATGTTCCGGAAGCATTTTAACAGTGTGAGGGTGGGGTTTTGTCACGGGGCGGTCAACCGAATTCTTTGAGACATCAGTTATCATCAGCTCAGCTAACCTGATCTGGTTTGGAGATGCTGAATTTGAAATGCATGTCTGGACCACTCTCAGGAGCATCTCTTAGCATTTTATAATGAGCAGGGTCAACCTCTTGGTTCCAGAAAAGAATCTCAGTCTGGTGATGGTCATACTCTTTTGAAGAGCAAAGAAGAGAGCCCCCTGATTTGTTGAGCTATTTGAAAGAGGAACATTTATTAAAGGGAGAAAGCAGAGGGAACCATACTCCTTCAGACTACTTTTTAATTTCTTAAAAAGGATATTAAACACTTGTGTAAACTACAGTGTAAAGAAAGGAAGATCATTGTGTCAAAAACTGGACCAAATATAAAGATTATTTCATAATTTTTTCTTTGTTATTTTTTGTGAAAAAGCTTTCCTTTAAAGAAAGTATTTTTTAATTCATGAATTTTCAAACTCACAGGAAAGTTGAAAATGCAGTATAATGACTGACCATATCTCTTTATCTAGATTCATCAACTGTTTCTCTTCCTTCTCTCTGTCTGTCTCTCTGTTATCACACACAGTACCACCCCAAAAAGTGTGTAGATATAATGATATAGTCCCACCTGCAATTACATACTTTATCAGGTATCCCCCAAGAATAAGAACATTCATTCTCTTCCTCAACCAGAATACCGTGATCATGATCATATCTACGAAAAATCATTAATTCAATTACATTATCCAACATGCAGCCCACACTCAAGTTTTCAGAATTTTTACAGAATGTCCTTTTTTTCAGTTAAAAAAAAAAAGTAAATCCAGGATTGCATCAATCTCCTTGCAGTTCATTGGCTCCTTGTTTTTGTCTTCCCCAATCCAGATGCGCCCTCCCTCGCCCCCCAACTTCTCGCTGGTCTTTGAAGAGCTCCAGACAGGGTCCTACAGAAGGACCCACATTCTGGGTTTGTCTGACCATTTTCTCACAGGCACATTCAGGTTAAACATTTCTCGCAAGAACACAGGTCCCTCCCACAGCATCCCACCAGGATGTTTTTGTCTCTGTCTTTTTTTTTTTTTTTTTGCTCTGTTTTCTAAGCATGTCTTAATGCCTGTGTCTCTAACACAATAGCCACTATGACCACAACACCCACAACACACCACTCATTATGAAGATGAAAGAAGACGACCGTCTGTAGGCAACTGTGATATAATTAAAAAGACTTTGCGAAGAAGGTACGTAAAGTGACTTTAAGTGGGTTGAGCAAAGTGCGTGCTTACAGACAGAGTGACTCTGGATTCTCTGGCCCGGTTTTAGTACAGCGTACGGTGAAAGGCAGAATAGATTGAGATTTTCACATATGAAATCAAAATATCTTATGTAAAAATCCAGGAGGTCTTAGAGATCGCAGACAGAACCAGAACGTCCTCAAGACTGGCCAACTCTGCCTGTGTAACTGTGACAACTGGTTGTCGTTTGACCATCCAGCTTCTCTTGCGTCTCCTCGGTTGTTTTGGAGAGTCTCAGAGGGAGACGGTGTCACGTGTTCTGGAATGAGTCTATGCACGGGCTTCCTCTCCGTCCGGTCCCCTAGTCCAGCCTCCGCCGCAGCTGCCCTATGGGGACATGGCTGCCCTGAGCTTCCTGTGCCCAGCTGTGCGTTCCATCAGCTGGTCTCTAAGTCGTCTCGCTCGAGGGCTGGGCCTCACGAAGCTGCTCGGGAAGACAGCTTTTGGCTCAGAACCCACCACCGGGGCATTAAGTGTTGGCGGGGGGTGGAGCAGGTGGTAGTTACACGTCGGACGCCTTGGCCACTTTTCTCCACTTTCATTGATTTCTGTTTTTATTGATTCTGAGTTTCTCCTTTCTCCTCTAACACGTGACCTTCTCCCAGCCACAGCCTCCCGCAGATCCTAAGTCATGACCGTAGCTACTTAGCAGGGTTTTACTCACCTGCGACCCAGACTTCACGCATGTCAAACAACCCAAGCAAGACCAGCATTTCATCACGTTTCATTAGAAATCATTTCTTCAGGATAGACACCCACCTTTCTATAGATAATGACATAGGTAAGATAGAGTGGTGTATGAATATATAGATTACAGATAAGATAGAGAACTTTAAAACATGTACCTATTAAAGTTAATACATAGATGTTTGACAGTTCTCTGGTCAGACATGCTTGAGAATCATTGCACTGGACACAGTAGAATGTTTTTGGTTACAGATCCTTTAACATAATCAGGTCCTTTGTGAGTCTCCAAGAAAGGATCACGGTTGTGGCATTTCCCCGCTTACTGGAAACAAGAACCCTTCTTTCTTGGGAAATAGGTGAAGCGAATTGACTCCAAATCTGCTTGTAGAGCTTCTCTTACGCTGGGAGCTGTGTCTGTGGAGGATCCAGGTGACAAGTCCTAGTTGGGAATAAGTATGTTTTCGTGTCTTGTGCCAAACAGTTGGTTTCTGAGGCTAAAAAGAAAAGAAAAAAACAAAAAACAAAAAAAAACCCCAAAACAAACAACACACCAAAAATCAGTTAGCAGGAGGGTCAATTATCTTTTACTCAGAGTTCAAAACAACCTCAGGGACATCTAACCTATAGGCTCTGCCTTTTCAAGTCATTAGTAAAGAAAACTGTTTGGACTTTGTAAGTACGCTTTTATTTTGGGATCCAAAATAGAATCCTAAAGAGATCTCTGTTGTTCTATCAAAGGTCTGGCACAGTCCCTGTAGTCACCATTCCTTCGTGAGACCCACACAGCCAAGCCCTACGGAGGCCACAGAGGGACAGAAGGGTTGTTCTCCGCAAGAGCAGAGCTTTAGATTCCGATGTTATAATTGAAGTATAAATAGAAGCATAATTTGGGGCTCACTGCTTGTCCTTTCTCATCAGTCCACATTCTTTAAGCTTGCCACTAAGATAATTCTAGAAGCGCTAAACCCTTCCCCTCAAGTCTCTCCCTGACAATGTCTGGGAGAATTTTAGGAAATGCAGTGATACTCAAGTTGTGTGCAGCATTTCATACCCAGGGAAACGTGGAGGCAGTGGCTGGGGTATTGAATGCACACAGTCTAAACATCCCCTGCAGTCTTAATTAACCACATTTGCTTTCCTCTTGGCTTCAGGCTGAGTCAGACCAGCCATTGCTGAAGTGAGTTACAGTCCTGTGCAATCACGTGACGTGTGACTTCATTTTGGCCTGTGATAAATGATTGTGTCTCTGGACCTGCAAGAGTTTGTCATATATATATATTTTTTGGTGTATGTTGAGTTATTATTATTGCATCAATCCAAAGTAAATGAATGTCTACTACCATTGTAATGGGAGAGAGGGGAAGGAAGGAAGGAAGGAAGGAAGGAAGGAAGGAAGGAAGGAAGGAAGGAAGGAAGGAAAGAAAGAAGAAAGAAAGAAGGAGGGAGGGAGGGAGGAAGGAGGAAGGAAGGAAGGAAGGAAGGAAGGAAGGAAGGAAGGAGGGAGGGAGGGAGGGAGGAAAGGAGGAGAGAGAGAGGAGGGAAGGAGGGAGAGAGGGAGGACAGAACATCTTTAGAGCAAGTACTGCCATAACTGAGAAAGCAGGACACTTAACCTGCTTTCAATACCTAAATTCGCTGTATGACTTTATTTATAAAATTCTGCATATTTCTTTTTCCTGGGTTCTCCTTAACGTTTCATGCTGAAATGTTTACCGTCGTGTTGAGATAGTGATGCAGACCATGCCGTAAAACTTGTCTTTGATGCCAATGGCAGACAAATACTGCTGTTTTTTTTTTTTTTTTTTATTGGAGAGGGAGAGAAAATTGGCATCAGCTAGGAAGTCACTGCGTGTTCAATATCAAGGACTTAAGTTCCTTCTGGCTGGCTACCTCACAAATCCCCGCGCTCCATGAAACAGCATCAGAGACAATAAAAGAAAAAAAAATAGAAAGCACAGAACTATAAAAAGGCATCCAGAAAGATTTTCATAAATGCAACAAGACTTTAAAAAAAGCAATTTCATGTCTACTCCAGGTAGACACATAAAATCTTATGCACAAGTTCAAAGTCTCATTCATGAGACTTTCATGAAGATTCTTTTAAATTTTTTAAAAGAAAGCACTCGGACGGGGGGAAAGGGAGCGAAAACGGGTATTTGGGCCACATGAGGCTGGGAATCAGGAAAAGGACTTGCGACATTTTCCTCGGTTGCCGGTGCCGTCCAGTGTGGGCAGGGCCTTGTCACAGGGCTCATTAGCGCTCATCATTGCTTCATATTTTCAAAGCAACGAAGGAGACGGCGATAGTAGGAAGAATAAGGAAACGTCAGACCCTGGGGGTAGTGACTGAGGTGAGCGGAGTGCGTGGAACAGCCAGTCCAGACGGGGAAGGGAAGAACGTACGCTCTGTGTCCGCTGAGTGACAGGCCACCCAGCCCCAGGCCCAGCCTGTCTCTCCTTATCCGGAAAGCCCCTTTCAGCAGCGCCACCCACCCGGCCTCTAGTCCCCTTTTTAGGAGTTCTGTTTGATAATAATGAGGTGCATACTCTGGGCCAGGTGCAGGGCGCGGCGCGGGGTGTGTGAGGATGATCTCATCTCACTTCCCAGCACCCGAGGAGGGATGAACCCGCATTTATCGCTATTTTATAGACAAGGTAACTGAGGACAAAAAGGGTAAGTGACTTGCCTGAGCTTATCCCACTTGCCAGTTGGGTAGCCGGGTGCAAACCCAGAGCCTATGCCGTAACAGGGGGCACACAGCACACACAGGACCACTGCCCTTCAACCATGCTGAACCCTGCCCTGCTCACACCCACGGCCCTGCTCACACCTGTCAGCCCTGCTCACACCCGCCGGCCCTGCTCACACCCAGACTCTTCCCAGGCTTGACGGAGGCAGCTGGATTTCTGGTTGTCCAAGTGTAGGTTGATAAAAGCCCATGCATTCAGCATCAGGTTTTACAAAGCCTCCTGTCCTCCCTGTGGGGTTGGACAATAAGACCAGTGAAGGGTTTTCCCTATAAAAATCGTAATTCTGTGCTTTTCCGTGATGAACGGCTGTAGGTGAGGCTCATGCAGAAGAAGCCGTACTTTCGTAATACAGATGCAAACATACATCTCTGTGTGTCACCCACTCGAAGCCTTTCCCCTTTCCTTCACCTTCCCATTCGCTTACTATTCATTTAGCAAGTCACTCAGCAAACCTTGCCCGTGTCTACACCACATCGGGCTCCGGCCTAAGAACGGGGAGTACAAGGACGAATAGAGGAAGACTTTTTTACTCAGTGAGGGTTCCCAGGTAGGGAAGTTGGAAACGATGATAGAAAATAGTAGCTAATGTTGATCAACACTCTTTGCCATCCTAACTAAGCTCAGTGCTTTACGCTCTTAATCTTCAGTTAGTTGCTATTGTCCCCATTTTACAGGTGGGACAACCCAGGGGCAGAGGAGGTAAATGACGTGCCTGCAGACTCGCGGCCAGCAGGTGGATGCTCAGCGGTCCTCCTCCATGGCCTGAGCTCTCTTGCCCGCTGCTTCACAGCTCAGCTACACAGTTATCCTTGGGAGAGAGAACAGGGCACCCGGCCTGCAGCGGTCAGGCTCAGATGACGCTGGTGTTTAAACTGGGGCTTGAGGGTCCCAGGCAGAGTTAACTGGGCAGAGCAGACAGCGCGTGCCCGGCAGGGAGTACGTCTGGGCAAAGGCCCTGGGGCCTGAGGGAACAGTGAAGGCGAATGATTTACAGAGGCTGGATGATGGGATGGAGGATGGCGTGGAGGCATGAGGCTGTGCGAGAGAAAGAATGACAACGCAGACTCTGTTTTTCACGGACAAGTGCCTGGCTGTTTATAGGCAGGGAGCTATCGAAGGCCCTGCGCAGGGACGCACGCTCGCTGAAGTCTGAGAAAGGCATTTTATTCATGGTCCGAAATGCAGGTGAGGTCAAAGGATGTGACTCTTTCCAGAGGATTTTTTCAGTTTTAGTTTTTAAATACTTTTAGTACACACACACACACACACACACACACACACACACACACACACCCTTTTACTCTTTCCAAAATGTCTGAGTTTACTGGAGGTGAGGTGTAGCTGAGAAAAACAAATCAGGTTTCAGGTTGTTAGTCTAAACAACATTTTTGCGCTGTCCAGGCCTGGAGGGAGATGAAGTAGAGATGAAGTTTCTTGATCCCAGGAGAGAGCCCAGAAAGTTCTAGGTCGCAGTAATTCCTTGATATACACCTTTATTTCCCCCCCATGTGCCCCTTTCTCCTACAGACAGAGGGCAGCCGAAAGAAAAATAAACCTGCTGACCTGCAGGAGCCGTTGGTTAGGGTGTGTTTAATCGAGGCCACACAGGACAAACTGGTAGCGCGGTCTTTACTGTGATATGTTGGTTTCAGCTCGCGGGTTTCACCCGTTGAGCCGCCTCTGACTGGTATGTCGCCGGTGTGTTCAGGCCTTCCGTGCCTGGGGTCAGCGAGAGTGACCGCTATAATCCACTAGCGACGTGCCACGGTCACAAGGCAGGCTTGCGGTTGCACGTCGGCGGATTCCGATCCAGCGGAACTCAGGTTGCGCGTCTGCGAATTTCCACGTCTCCGATCAAGGGAACGCTTGATGGGACTGTGAATGCTGCTTTTGCAGTCTACCTCAGGCTGGGGGGAGAGGGGAGATGCGGGAGCTTGTGCAGAGGGTTCCCTGAGCCAGCCCTGACAGGGCACCCAGCCAAGGCTCGTGCTCGACCCCCGAGCACACAGTGTGGCTACAGGTGCGTCACCGCTCAGCAGGTAACAGTGCTGCGAGATCATAGATGCAAATAACACAACTTGCGTGTGAAGGGACATGGTTAGAATGATTCTGGCCAGTAAGAGCGCTTTGCCGAACTAGATTTTTTACATCTAATTTTCAACAAGCCTGTGATATATCCTATTGTGCTAAGTACCTTAAAAATCTTAAATTTTGTTTGCATCTGAACCAGGTGAAATTGCTCCAGGAGACGTCCTTTTAGCTATTATATACCCAGAGTTATACCGTAAAAAGGTAGCGGGGGATGGCCCCTGCAGAGCCGAGGTGAAATTAAACATTTGATTATTATGGGCATATGTATAACAAAGGTAGACAGTCTACACTTGGGTGTTATGGGAAAATGGATTTTTTTTCCTAGTCGTTTTGTCATTCCTGAGGTCACTCTGAGCTTTAGGTCTACGTGAATGAAGAACAAATTCTTAAAACATTACATTTTTAGGTATTGCTGTGGGTTTTTTTTTTTTTTTAATGCTATAATTTTTCCTCCGGAGAGGTTGTAATTTACACATCCCCCTGAATTGTAGGTAATAGGATTACTGCTATCTCTTTTCCTTGGGATTTCATTTTGGGGTGGTGATAAGGAAATCAAACCTACAAACAAACAGAATGCCTTTGCCTTCTGAGAGATTTCAGGCAGGGGTAGAGGAGAGGAGAGAGTTAGTGGGAAAATGAACCTAAGAAACACCTTTTAAAATAGAATAATAGGCAAATGTATCAATACTCACTTTGAGCTTAATTATTTATGTTTAAGAAAATCCTACCTATGGCAAAATAGGAAGGAAGGAAGGAAGGAAGGAAGGAAGGGAAGGGAAGGGAAGGAAGGAAGGAAGGAAAAGAGAATGAAAGAAAGATACTAAGTCTAAATGGGAAATTGTGTTGAAAGTAATTAAGTTCTCAATATTTGATCAATTTTGACATACAAAAAAAAAAGTGACGTATGATTCACTCAAACAGCACTCAGCGACTGCAAAGCAGTTATACTTAGGACGTGCATGTACACTCATCCGGATTTTTTTTTTTGTTGTTAACGTGAACTTTTATTTAAAAAACAATTCAATTACAGTTACATTCGATAGCGTTTTATGTTAGCGTCGGTGCGCAGCAAGAACGCGGGACTCGTCCGTTTTAACTAGTGCCGGGTCCAAACTGCTCGCTGCACTGACTCTCCCCTAGTTGTACAAAGATCGTCGTGCTGAGCAGCTCCGGCCTCTCGAGGGGGCGTCGCGACGCCTGTGACCCAAAGGGAGAACAGCGAGAATCCCAGGCAGAGAAGTAGCTGTTCCACCATCCTTTGATTTCCCCTCGTCATTCACTAAACGCGTTCAAGGGAGCTGCAGATGTTTGCCGGCAACACGGCGCTGAATTCTGGTGTGTTATTTTCCTGATAGAAACATTTTCTATACTGTAAATAAACACAGTTTTGTTAATTAGTTAATGAATTATTTTTTTTAATGCTCCATTAGGCTTTAGAAAAAAAAATAGCGCAAGCTATTGAGAGTTCTCATTTTTAATAAACAGACCTTGTGGTGAATATGGAAGGCTTCAAATCTGCTGAGATGGTGGTTCTTGACGGAGTAATTATGGCTCCGGCTCTGTTTTAAGTTATTACGTGCTGCTTGGAGTGTTTTAGGCTGGGGAATTCAGGTTTATTAGAAAGACCCAGGATTTGGGACAGGATATCTGCACATAGCATCTTGAAGTAAGGGAGAGAGACTTGGAATCTGCTCATTCATGCCATAGCTCCCTCCGCTCCCCCCACGGGAGGTGCTTTAAACAAGTAGCAAAGAAATAGAGAATTCTGCATTTGAAAGTCCAGGTTTCCCAGAGAAATGCCAGAACTTCAGCAACAAAGCGAACCCGCAAGCCTTCTCCTTCATGCTTGAGTCATGCCATTTTTTTCTGCCAAGCGAGGACGAAGAGAGACTTTGCTCATGGAGCGTCTCAGTCCAGCAGCGGATTGGAAAAATGTCTAAGCAGGGGACGCGAGTTCTCTCCCGGATGAGTTCATTTCAATAGTCACTGTGTTTCATCGGATGCAGCTGGTTACATTTTTAATAGGCAGATGGCTAATTTTACAGTTCTAAGCCAATCTCTCATTGGAAAGCATCCAGAAAGCCCGTGGTACGGTAAGGCCCAGCAGAAAGTTCAGCAGGACACTTGCGGGGAACATATGCTAATGTCAGCCCTTTTACTTAAACGTCTTTAAAAAGAATATTCAGCGCGAAGCTGAGGGATTTTCAGGGACTGAAGCCTAATGCCAGATGGGTGGCCAGCTATGAAATCTTCAAGGCCTGAGCAAATGCTCTTAATTAGTCTTGCGTGGTCCGAGAATCACATGGCATCAAACCAGTAAACACTGATTTTTAAAAAATGACAAAGGTGGGTGCATTTGCAGAGATGACCTGGCTAACTGGACAAGCGTTTTCTCTTCATCGAAGCCCATGGCGTCATTAATCTCTGCAGTCCTGTGATCACCCCTGATCCCCACCTCTGTTTGGGGTACCCCTCCCCCTGACTAGTAGGCAGTTACTAATATCCACTTACCTCCCCAGGTGACAGCCACCTCCCCACCACAGGGTTGGGGAGAGGTCAGGGTATCTGTTGCAATTTTAAATACATCCTTATTCCTAAACCGTTAGGACATCTCTCTCTTTAAAGCCATGGCTATTTAGACATCTTCATTAAAAGGGAGTTTGGGAATATCTCCCATTTTGCAGGGCATGTAATCAAGCATTTCTTATTCTCTGCAGAGGGACCTCAGTTCTGTCTTCACAAAAGGCTTTGAAAGGTCCTAAAACAATCCCTCCCCAGCCCCGCCCCGTAGCTCAGGGTCGGGGTAGGGGTGAGAGGGAGTTAAAAAACCACAGCGAAAAACAACAAACATTTTCTGAGAGGTGATAAAAGTCTTGGATGCAAAGCATCCTTGTTTTATCCATGTGATGAATCGCCCCAGGGCGACTGGAAAACTGTTTAAGGACCACGACAGGCAAATGCCATTGTTTAAATGAGGCAAATGGCGTTTTACCTCTAAGCAAAATAAAAGATGAGGATCAGAAGAAAGGAGGGATCAAAAGAGCTTTCTCAAAACAGATTTATAAAAGAGAGTGATTTTTCAATGATTTCGACTCCTACTTTATAAAAATATTTTATGAGGCACTTTTCTGAAAATAAAACATGCTTCTGAAGAGTTTTCCTCCCCAAATCGCTTCCTGGAAGTGGTGACGTTACTTTTATCCAGTGCAATTGGCTGCCCAGGACTTTATTTAAAACAATGCAAAGAAATCCAACAAAGCCAGTAACTCTGCAGAGGGAAACCGGCTTTTTTTTTTTTTCTCCCCCTTTTTGGCCAGAAAAATAACCTTCAAACCTCAAATTGAATCTATAAATGCTTCTATCAAATTTTTCTTTCAAGAACCTGGAAAGCGGTTCATTTTGTTTTACAGAACAGGTTTGAAAAGAGTTTTCTTGCAGAGTTTTTTTTTATAATCAAAATAATTCAAGGGAAGTGACATGACTTTTCTTTTGAGATTTTTTTTCTGGACAAAGTATAGTAAAAGGAAAGAGAGGGGGGAAAAATCTAACCAATTCCAAGACTAGCAGACAAAAGTTACACACAATGGGAAAAACCTCAAAGATAGTTATAAATTATTCTGTCACTAAATTAAAGTATTAGTAGAAGAAAAGTCTGAAAAATGTAAAATGAGTATTAGCCAACGACCTTCACAGTTAATGGAATTATGGAAACTTCTCTCTGGTATGAATATCTCCCAAATACACTTTAGCCTTTTTTTTTTTTTAAATGCAGTTTAAAGAAACTTTATGCCATTTCAAAATAAATAATAACTTTAAAAGGAAAAAAAAAGCCAAAAGAAAAGCAGAAATTAGGGCAGTTTTTAAACTACAAGCCAACTGTTTGCTCTACTTTGCTTTATTTATTAGTTCTTAAGGTATTTAAAACTTGAGCATTAAAACTGCAGAATAATTTGCAAATGAATGCAGTTGGAGTTGTGGAAATATAACTCACAGCTGAATGTGGGTTATTCAGACAAATGGCTGCTTTGTTGGAGGAGGGGAAGTAAAGTTCTGTGTTAATTTATTACAAACTGCAGCATTTCATCCCTGATGTCCAGGCAACAATGTTTTTTATTTCAAGTAATTTAGAAGCACTTCCCAGAGCACTTAAGCAGTGATGTCCTTGGCTGTTTTGCCCCCAGAAGCAGAGTGTATGTGTATTTACTGTGGGAATTTGTTTTTAATAAAACTGTTTTAAGGCATTTTTATTCCTTTGCTTTGTTACATTAAAAACATTCGCTGCATAAGTAATGTATTTTATTCCAAGCTGAAAGGCAGCCGATCACAGCCGGCAACTGTACATTGGTCGGCGGCGAATACTGAGGAGGGCGAAGCGAGCGATGCTTAAAGCGAACGGACCATTTTCTGAGCAGCGCCAGGTGCCCCCTCTGCCCAGGTGTCCGAGGGAGGCAGCTGGGAAACGGCGGGGAGGGCCCCCCGGAAGTGGACTGGCGCTCACGCTCCGGAACTGGATGGGAGAAGGGGGCCTAACCAGCAGCGAACGCGCGTGTGAGCCCTGCTCCGTGTGTGAGGACACGCGCGTGTGCGGTCAGCGTGGGCAACCTTACGGTTCCGTAGCTCTCCGCATGTCCTAGGATCGATTCCCCGCCCCAGGGATTCCAGAATTGGCCCTTGTATCAGTTTTTAAGGAAGGCCCACGGATATCCAGGTTTCTATGTACATGTTGACATCTATAATTAAAAAAATAAAAAATCAGAATTACTTGGATGCTATTGGGTAGGTTGAAATGGGGGCTCGGTAGCTCAGAACCACCTTTGGTTTCTGGTTTTCAGTACTGGCGAGAGAATTGCGGAGAGAGCTAAAAGTCCCAACAGTCTTGCCCCGAAGGTTAGAGGTGGCTGTTCCGCATGACAAGGTCCTCATGGAGATTCCAGCTCTCAGGGGCCGACGACTCTCTCACTCTCTCAGGAAGGGGTGAGGTGGTCGAAGTCATAGTTTATCTATCAAATTGACTTATCTCTATCACCTATCAATCTATCATGTATGTATGTATGTACCTACCTATCCATCTCTCATTATCTATCTATCATCATCATTATTATCTATCATCTATCCATCATCTATCTATCTATCTATCTATCTATCTATCTATCTATCTATCTACCTACCTACCTACCTATCATGTATGTATCTATCTATCATCTATCTATCTTCTATCATCTATCTGTCTACCATCATTATTATCTATCTGTCTGTCTATCATCTACCTACCTACCTACCTACCTACCTGCCTATCATCCAGTTTTATCATCCTCGCAACTTTGGGAGAAAAATCATTGGTCTTAAGAGCTGATGCCATAGGACCCTGATAGTTAATTTCCATATGCATGTAACCCCGGAATGTCTATACACGCAGAGCTCATTTTGTTGTGTTTTGCTTTGTGCTTTATGTGGTCTTTTTACACATCGAAGGCAAGACCTCCACCCGCAACGAGGTTGGGTATGATTTGCGTTATTGTGGTGGTCTGGAACCGACCCCTCCTTGTCTGCGAGGTCTGCCTGTGTGTCTGCCACGCATCACGTAGGGCTTTAGATGTGCACACAGCTGATGCAATCCCAGGCTCCAAAGGCAAAGATTATACCAGGCCTTGCAGCCTACTGAGGTATGGGAGTTAGATAAAATGCAGCCTCATAATTATCTAGACACATTTGAGGAGTTCTTTATAATTTGAAAATTGCTTTGACTTTTAAAAATTTGATGAGCAATTACTCCATAATAATAGATTTTTAAACTTATTATTAAAAAAAAAGTAACAAGAGATGTGTTTGAACAAATTACCTTTAAGAAAATAGTTTTTTTCCCCCTCTGTCCACTAACTTTTCCAGAAGTGATGAATAAAAGAAAATTCAGATTGCTATGTTAATTAGCCATAGAAATCATCTTTATTATTTGTAAAGGACCCATGGAAATAAGCACTGGCCTGTAGGCCAGGCAGCTGGAAGAAACTAGGAAGTAGGTCTAACAAGAATCAGACTCATGCACGGGGTGCAAACGATATCTCTTTTCTCATAAGGAGCGATCCCTAATGCAGATTTGATCAGTACTTTCGCCTGTTTCTCCTGTTTCTTTATTAAAAATCAACCTAAGTTTTTAAGGCCAGCTCTAAGAAGCTTTTGTGACTTTAGCCTATATTCATCTTTTTATTTTCTGACTCCTGGACCCAGAAGTGTGTGTGTGCGTGCGTGCGTGTGAGTGTGCATGTGTAACACACATACACATTGTTAGGCTTGAAAGGCCCTTGGGAATCACAGGGCGAACATCCCTCTGGGCTTTGGTTGTCTCACCTGGAAGGCTGGCAGGTGGACTGGGAGGGAGGAGGAATGGGCGTGGCAAGTCCCTGCAACACATGGGCGTGGAACGCAGCTCGGCCCCGGGCGGGCTGCCCCTCTTGACGTGGTCACGTTCTTGTGGGGTCCAGCCCCAGCCTCCTCCTTCTGAGATTTCTAACATCTTGAGTCCTTTGGAGAGAAAAAGGGAGTCATGTTTTCTCCTTAGTGAAGAAATCAATTTAAGAGCCGGTCATAATAATATATAATAAAAAAGGTTCATGATGTTTTTTTAAAGAAATGAGAGCGAAAGAAAGAAGCAGGAAAAGATAACAACACATCACTGCGTGATGTGGCAGCGACAGCCGAGAGTGTTTAGCTCATGTAGGAAACAATCATCTATCAATCAAACGATCCTCGATTTTAAATTTGTCGTAACAAATATTTACCATGTACGATGAATCTCGGCGCTTCCGGAGAGGCTGTTCATCTTCTCAATGAGCAGGGCGCAAATACGACTTCGTCTATGCCGAGATGACTTTTTTACCCCCGTTTTAAGCGTGTCGGTAGCAAGCCATGATGGTTAATCACTACGCCAGAGAACCTTTGAGTGGACACTAGGAGGTGAAGCTCAGAGTGGCTGAGAGACCGACACGCTGTCTCCCCGTCCAGTGGCCATTTCATGGCACCATTCTGTCCACTAAATATGCGTCAGCAGGGCAAAAACAGTGACGTTCAGGAGGCGTTCTCTCCGAGGACACGAACCCTTCCTGATTCTCGACCACGTGAGCCCTTGGCAGCTGGTGAGGCGTCTTCCGGGCAGGGAAGCAGGCTCCGGAGGCCAGCCGCCTCGGATCGTAGCCCTGGACGTGCCTCCTGCCATCTGTGTGGCCTTTGGGCTGGCGACTTTATCATCCTCGTACCTCAGTTTCCTCATGTGTAAAATTGGGACGATCATGGTCGCCTCTACCTTCTAGGGATGTGCTGGGGATTAAATATGGTACATGGCATTTTCTACGTGCCAGCCAAGCGCGGCCTGTTAGGAAACACCTGAGGATTATGACTCGCTATTACTTCCCAGGTCCAAGTTCGTGTGTGCACTGCGCCGAGTGGCCCCCATGTCGACCTTCAGCTTGTAGCTTTGCCCAGGAGCAGAAATGCTTTCCCCGCTCGGCTTCTCTTTTCCAGGGTGTTCGCTTGGCCAAACCAAGCAGGCCGGCACGCTCCTTCTCCCCTTCTGTCCCTCCTCGGCGCTCTGGCTTTCTCACTTTCTGTCTGTCTCTCCCTCTTCCTGAGCCTGTATCTGTCTCCTGGCGTCCTCTCGAGACATCCTCATTACAGCTCTATCTGCCTCGTTCGTATTCATTCATTAGCATATGTTTTACATGCCCCTCCGTTACCCAGCCTGAGAAAGCAGCCCCCACGGTGCTACGGAGGTCGGAGGTCGCCGGAGCTGGGAGGCAGTGAAGGGGCTGTGGGGAGATGTGTTCCGTCTTCTCCAAGTCCTCTGGAGGAAGCAGAGACGTTCAGGATTCAGAGCACAAAAGCGGCCTTATTAGCTTCCCAAGTCCAGGAACTCAACAGTGCCCAGAGAGACAAAAGCAAAGCCTCGTTTGGGCTGATGCTGCCTCTGCATCAAACCCTGGGGTAGCAGGTGCTGGGGCGGAGGGAACATGGGATCGGAATCACATCCTTGGGCACCTGAGTGTCTGAGCTTCGCTCTTTTGGGGTCTCTCAGTTTCTCTCTTAGTACGTTTTCTCTCTTCTCCACCGTTATCTATTCTAGTCCAATTCATTCACACTCTGGTGAAAAAACTAATCTAGTTTAATGCACTATCTCCCTGAGGGATTTGGGTTTTAACAGGCTGCAGAAGATGACCTCCGGATTGTAGGGCAGGGCGACAAACTGGCAGAAGGCGGGCCATATTTGGCTCTTAGATGTCTTCGTTTCATTCCGCAGTGCGATGCCCCCAAACACACTGATGTTAAAAATTAGTAGAATTCCCGTAAAAGCCTGGACGTCCGGCCTGCTTTTCTTCATCTTCTCTCTCACTGCGCGTCTGTAAACCTCTTGGTTGGTAGATTCTCTTGTTCGGCAAGTATTCATTCTCAAATGTCTGTCATCCAAGCTCAAAGTATCTCAGGCCCTCTGCCATCCTAGATCCTGGGGATCTTAAAAGCTGGCGCCAGATGACCCATGGGTATGGTGAAAACACGTTTGACCTTTTTACTTCCTGTTTTGTGTTTATTATGAAACGCGTCTTTGTGTGCATCATTTAATGTAAACATGTGTACGTAAACCCACCTGTCTTGGGGTGCACGTTCAGATGCTGTTGGCCGACGGTGCGTGTGAGCCACACGGAGACTCTTGCTGTTGCGCCATGGTGTGTTCTGGGACACTCATAAAAGGTGAATGCATGCAAAGCACATGTTAATTCATGAATAACAAATGAGCCAGATGGAGCTGTACCAAGGATGCCAGGAGATAGATAGCTCAAGGAAACAGAGATAAGCGCCAGAGAGAACGAGCAAGGAGAGAAAAAATTTAAAAAGATGTAGGTGCTGGCAGGTATGAGCCTTAAGGAACCCCGGTGCTCTGATCTCTGAGCTGCGGAAGACGTACCACACGGGAGAGAGCAAACTGCCTTCTTAGAGCACAAACAGAATTCTTGATTCATCAACATGGAGCTGGGGAGCTTAGAGGACATCTCATCCCATAGGTCATTTTATGTAGTGGGGAGATCAGTCCTGCAAAGCTTAAGCAGTTTGCCTGGGGTCGTCAGCAAGTCTTCTTTGCTGGTAAACGTGATCATTTCCGGTCTCTGAGAAGGGGCCAGTGATCAGTGCATCTAGAAAAAGAGGGTACAGCTCTCAAGGACCACCGATAAGAAATGCGCACTTTATTAGGAATCCACTCTTACTGTTCTGCAAAAGTTCAATCCGTTTCGTTGCTGTTCTGCGTGGTGAACCCAGGCCATCTCCTCTCTGGTCGGTTGGTTTCAGGAAAGGGACGCTCAAGGAAGGGCCTGAGGCACAGTAGATAAGGACTAGGGCTTTGGGATCCAATGAACCTGGGGTCAGGTTCCAGGTCTGCTTGTGACTCAGGCTGTGAGGCCAGTATCCCATCCGTAAAATGGGGCTGATGATGGTACTTAACCAGGCTCGTGGCAGGTGTAATGAGGCGCTAGAGATGAAGGAGGTGGCACAGTGTGTGACTCATTCAAAGGGCCCAGTCAACGGCAGACGTCGTCAGATGGAAATTAGCACCGGGATGCCAGCTGCCAGCTGTCCCCATGTGGATCTCACACGGGGAACCGGGGGGCCTCCGAAGCTTCTCCCAGGATGTCTTCCTCTGGTTTTGACATGCGAGTCGCCTTCCTTCTTTGCCCATAACAACGTACTCAAGGCCCCCAAGTCTTTTAAACACAAGTAAAACGGCGGCTCGGCATGCCCGGGAGTCGAGGTCCAGGAAGAGAGCCCTGTCTCGTAGCGACAAGACCGATGATGGGCTCAGCTGAGCAGGGCCACCGCTCATGAACGCGCCCGAGCCCAGGGGAGCCCTTGAGTTATCAATAAGTTTCACTAAGAAAGAAGTGCTGCTTTCTTGTGGGAAGAGAACCCAGATGCTCTATGGGACATGGTATGCTCTTGGTTCTGGCCAAAGCAGCCAGAACCAAGCCTTTGCTTTATGTGATGCAAAGTTACGTTTTTGGCAAGGAATTTCCTCAAGTTTTATTGCAGAAAGGTCTCTTGCCTTCTTTTTACTTCTCCTTGTCCTGTCTTGTCCCCTGTTCCTCTCCCCTCTGTCCCCCGAGGCAGGTTTCTAGGACAGGCCAAGGACTCCAGGGTGGCCTTGAACCCTAGAAAGGGAGGGAGGATCCAGGGCGTCTCTGAAATACCAGCTTGGCTTCTGCTCTTGAAGCCTCCACTTCCTGTGTGGCCCCCCGCCTCCTTGCAGGGAGCAGATGGGGAGCACCAGCCGTCATCAGCATGCCTCCTCCTCGCCCCAGCTCAGACCCAGAGCCTTCGGGTCAGCTTTGTCCGCCCTTCACGCGAGGAGCCACCATCGAGGTGTGTGCCGGCCTTCTGAGCCGGGTGTTCCGTGTGTCCGTTCTGGGTGCAGATCCTGGATCAAAGGCCCCCACAGGGAAGGGGCAGTATCGGGGTACCGGCTGTGGCGGCACCCAGCTCGGGAAGGCAGTGCCGGGCCCGGCGTGCTGGTGCAACCCGGTGGCTCCCTGCGTTGGCTTCCTTCCCCGACGTCGTTCTGGGAAGGACCCCGGGCTCCGTTTCCTTAGCCTGGCTCCCTCGATCGGTCTGGAATACGAAACTTCTCAAACCCCATTAACTAGTAATCAGTCAGGGCCAGTGAGGGCGCCTCCACCACCCCGGGAATATCCAATTAGCAAATCATGATCCGGCCCTCCAGTGAAAGAAGTCAGACCCATTATCTGTGATGTCCCCAATTAGAGTGTTTATTCATGAAAGTCTGTGCCGATCCGGCCAGCCCTCCGCGCCTTCCTTCCTTCCTTCCCAAAGCTCGGCCAGATTAAGCATCTCTTCCCACCCCCACCCGGTCCCCCCCCCTGCCCCGCTACTCTCCCCGGCCTCCCCCACGGTCTGCCCAAATCACGAGGACCTTCTGCAAGCAGCAGGGCGGAAGAGCCAGATTCTTCAGGTTTGGTCATGCCTGACTCGAGTTCCATGTTATGTGTTCTTTTCGCGGGAGAAGGGAAAATAAATGAGTGGAGCCCCGAGTGTGGCTGTGATTTCGTTAGTACTTATCAATCTCACTTCAGCGGTGAACCTGGCGTGCATCAGACGCTGAGAATGCCCCAGGCACGGGGGTCTCACCCCTTCCCCTTCCTGCTTTCTCTCCTCACTTGCCATCAGTTACGTTCTCACCGCATAAAAGCGTGGAGCACAAATTCATCTGCTTTTCGAGTCGAAATGGTCCTTCGGGGACTTGGAGGGGTCTCACCCCATTCCATTCCATTTTACCAAATGAGGAAACATAATATTATTCGGTTTGGTTTGGTTTTATAAACCTCTCCATATTTCTTTTTTTTGTATATATATATATATATATATATATATATATATTATATATATATAGCCAAGACTATAACCCCACCTTAAAAATGCTCAAATAAATATAGTGATCATGAAGTAAAATAATAAATAATAATAATAATAATAATAATAATAATAATAATAATATAAAGCAACCAAAACCAGTGTCGGCTGGGAAGATGACCTTCGCTAAGTCTCTCCATTTGAAAAGAATGAAGAATTAAAGGGAAGAATATCCTGGTTCATTCAGACAGACAGTGGTCCTGTTCTGTGTGCTGGGTAGGTAAAGTCTCAGCCCTGAGAGGGTTTTTGAGGCGGGCATTTTAAAACGCGTTTGACACGGTATGAATTTCCTTCCACCGTCGGGCCTCAGAAGTCAAGTCTTCTCCGCACTGGAAGGGAAATTCTGTACCTTTCCAACTTTCCCACCAGACCAGTTGCTTGGGGGAAACTCGCATAGGCTGCTGTGAAAACACAATCTGTCTGTTTATATTTCTAGAGCCAAACACGGTGTTTTCTGTAATTCTGATTAGCATCTACTTGGCCCCTTCCTTGAAGCAGCCTGGGTGGAAATGTTCCCGATAGAAATCTGCGAGCTTCTCCCATCAGTGGTGAGCCGGGGCCCGGCCCTGCCAGCTCCAGAGCTGACCGTCAAAATCGCAGGAATTTTGCGATTGTGGAAAACCGGTTTTTAAATACAATCGGCATGCAAGTTTTAATTAGATGAACTTACGATGAAATGAATCCTATTAAAAACAAAGGTAGTAATACCCAAACCTGTGACTTCTTAATTACGCCGCTCCTCTTTACTGGCCCCGTACACGTTACATCTGGAAGTTATTTACACTTATTGCATCTGTACGGCGGGGACGACCAAGTTCCTCTTGTCTCGAAATCAGCCATCGGGGGGAATGTTTTCACCATGGAAATGAGGAACTCGACAGGTCAGGGTCCCACGCTACCCACACCCCAGCACCAGTCGTTAAAAATGTACCTGTCTGTCCCCCGGAGTCTGTTCACGTAGGGGCCCCTTCCTTACCTGGCTTTGCTGGGCAGACCTCTGGTCTGCGTTGGCGAATTTCATATGCCGCCGAATGGTGTCCACTCTGTACCAGGTCCTTCGTTATTGTATTGGTGCCTGTTTTTAGTGGACGTTTTTCTAAGTTACGTCACATAATCCGCCGTCTTTCAAACAGAAATTCTGACAGTGTTTCGATATTTCTTTGAGACTGGAACGTGGGTGCCTGGAGCTGTGCTGTCACGGTATCTCGGGGACATGAAGAGATATATTCATTTTCCCTACACTAAATGACCTGGACAGCTCTGAGGTTTTAGTTGTTCTGCTTTGATGGCTCGTTAAACGTCTTCTGGATTAGAAAAAAGATGTCAACCGTCAGTCATGTTTTTAATTACATAAATAGTACATGAATACATGTTCAGAATAAATGATTGAAACAATACATCAATTAAAAGGAAAATGACCCTCTCAAACCATTTTCTATTCCCAGAAATAACCCCAATTACATTTCGATGTGTTTCCACCATGATCTTTTAGGATATATCTACACATGTGTGCGTGTTATTTTACATAATAACACATTAATATATTATATACACACAACTTTTACCTAAATGGGAATCACAAAATATTCTGCAGCAAGATTTTTTTCTCTTACGTCATTAATTTTGTCCATGCTAGTGTGTGTGAATCTCTATCATTTTTTAATAACATCTACAGGATCTCACAGTCTTTATCGAGGGACATTTAGGCTGTTTCTATTTTTAAAAAATATTTGTTACAAATGAAGCAATGCTAATCTTCTTATTTACCTATCTTTGTGCACCTGCAAATGTACTTGTGTAGGATGACTCTGAGAAAGTGAAATCACTGAGTCACAGGGTCATCGTCATTTCTTACTCCTTTCATTTCTCATCATCTCCTGTATCAATGAGGTTTATTAATATTGTGCCCGTGAGTCAATAGGCTCTGGGGAATGCTCCGATATCAACAAACAATTAACATTAACACATAGCGGATGTGTGAGGCCTCTGGAAAACCAAGCTGGGAATGGACGTGTCTGTTTGAAGAAGGGGACAGGGCAGCACAGTGGTTAGTGAGGCGGACGCTGCCGGCGCCTGTCCACGCCCTCGGGAGCTTCTCTTCCAGCATGTTCTGGCTCTCTCCCAGCTGTCCTTCTCTACGTCTCCGGCCTGGGGCTTTCTCCAAAACCTCAGGAAGCCATTTTGCCCAGGAGGTCGGCCTGAAGCGCTGGGGAACTAACAGCCCCCCAGAAACAGCTCTCAAGCAGTGATTCTAGTTGGCATCGAAACACCCCAGCTCCATCACTGCTACGATGGGCTCCTGCTGAGGCCTGTGCTTCGGTCCCTTTCCGGAGTTTCCCCCAGGGGACTGAGCTGCAGTTGTTGACAAGGGTAGCTGGCTGGGTGCGATGACTTCTCTCAGCCACCTTCTCTTCCAGGAAGCTCGCTCGCTTTCCTCTCCTCTACCAGGATTTTCCTCACCTCCCAGATAGATCACCTGCACTTGAACCCTTGACTCTGGGTCGTTCCTCCGCGGAGCCCACACCACGACAGCCGACTTCTCAGTATGGTGGTCATGGCAGCTTCCACCCCAGACACGAGGTGTTGCTCAGCAAAGCTAATGCCCTCTTTCCACCCCTCATTTGTTGCAAGGGACGCGTACCCTCTTCATGAGCGCATCAAGTTACGTCCGGCTGCCCTGGTACGGACGGTCGGGGCCTGTGACCTGACCGGCAGGGCATGCCATTTGCGGTGGCAGCATGCTGCGTTGTAACAGGCTTTAGGAAGAGCCTCTCACGTTTCTGGCCCACGCGCTCGGCACAGAACACCCACATTTTCTTGAGGGCGCTGGGCCTGTCGTCGGAGGTTGGGGGACTCGGGTGAAACTGAATCATCTCCACCTACGAATGTGAAGCTTGGAGCTTCGTTGACCAGGAAACCAAAACCCTTTCCTCATAAGGCAATTTCCCTCTCCTGAGGCCGAGGCCTGGCACAGGGAAGCCCATCACCCGGGGCCCCGGTCAAAGTGCCCCAGAGCCGTTCACTGGACATGAAAGAAAGAGCTCCAGAATCATTAGAGAAGCTCGTAACTTCTTCGAGCCAACAAAGCCTGTGTGGAAGCTGTCCCTTTTCTGCTTCTGAGCTGGGGCCAGCTGGTGGTGACTGTCAACTTCTCTGTCATCAAACCCGGAACTCTTTCTTAAGCTCGTCCTGATTTCTCTTGCTTTAAACAGCACTGAGAAGGCCCTGAAAAACGGACCCCGACTTAGCAAACGTTTTTTAAGCGCAGTGCCAGGCAACACGGTTGTGATTCGCATGCATTATCCCTGAGTCGTCAAAGCAGCGCTCAGATAAGATGGATAAGATGGTGATGATTCCTGCCCAGATGAGGAAACCGAGGCACAGTGAGGGTCAGCGACTAGTAAGTGGCTTAGCGGGAATTTTTGTCCTGAGGTGTCTAGCTTGAGAGCCCAGGCTCTTCACCTGTCAAGTGCGTGACCGTGGAGATCAGACCATTCTTGTTTTAAAGGCTTATTTAGCTATGTGGCCTCGAGCGAGGCATTTAAGGTCTCTGAGCTTGAATTTCTCAAATGAGGGGATGATTCTTACCTCATGGGGGTTGTAAGAACCACGGGCTGGTACAAGTACTGGCAGCCGAACAAACACCCTCAGAGATGTGGCGATGATGATTATTGTTGTTTTTATTTTCACCATCACCTCAGATTCTCCCCGCCCACACTCAT
This sequence comes from Eonycteris spelaea, assembly GCA_003508835.1. NCBI lineage: Eukaryota > Metazoa > Chordata > Mammalia > Chiroptera > Pteropodidae > Eonycteris > Eonycteris spelaea. The sequence continues at coordinate 4,822,693 of PUFA01000071.1, read as the reverse complement.
TTCCACGTGTGCTGAACGGCTGGCTGGCTCCTCCCTGAACACACCAGTTGCTTCTTGGTCCTCCCGCTGCCTGCAGTGCGGGGTCCCTTCTTCTGTCTCTAGCGACCTCATGCCAATTCTCTGAGGCCCAGCATAAATGTCACCCTCTTTGGGGAAGCCTCGAAAATTCCCAGTGAGTCCTTTTTTTCCATCAGCGATGTCATCTGACAGGGGAGGAGCTCGCTGGTCAATAGTATAAGGTCTGAACACAGAGAGTTCAGCTTCAAGGAGGGTCCCCCTGTTTACAGATATGGCGTATGTGAAATGAGGGAAATCACAGTAGCTGTGTCATAGAACCATTGTGAGACGCACATGAGAATAAAGGTATAAAAAGCCTTAAGCCCTGGGGGCTGAGAACATAGTAAGTGCGTATTAATCTTATGTTATTTTAGCATTATGAACATGTCTGTTATATCATTTAATAGTTGGGATTATGATTATAATTATTGTATTTTAGGGTCTTTATCCCTACTAGGCCACAAAGCTTTTTACGTTTTACGGTTTCGTAGTCTGGCTGACGGGGCACCTGTCCCATTCCGGGAAGCCAAGGCCCCGGGGTGGTGCTCTGCCCCCGTCTGAGACTCCAGACGAGGGCCTCCGCCAGACGCCCTCAGAACCAGGCCCTTATTCCTCATCTTGTCTGTTGCTCGTGAGATAAATGGACCGCAGACATTTAATTCTTGAGAGTGTCTCCTTCAGCGTCTCTCTTTAAGGCCCGGCGCCCATATCTGCTCGACATCCTACGTTGATATCTAACTTGAGAAAACCCTAGCCCCTCTCAAGATCTCAGATACTTTCTTCTTCTGCACTGACAGCCCCTAGTCTTATTTTCAGGCTAAAGGAGGCTCTGGCGCTTGCTTTATAGCTGTGGGCCTTCCTGTCCTCTAACTGGCTCCCCGTTTTCCTCACGCAGACAGGGCCCATCTTTCCTTGCGTGTCGGGAAAGACCAAACCGCTTCTTTACTTACTCCTTGAGACAAACAGCATCCCGCCCATCCACCTGCGCGCCCTCCCTGGTCCCACAGGTCTCAGGGGCGATGATGCCCCGTGTGCTCAGCCTCAGGGGACAAAAGGCGCACTTTATCGAAACGTCATATGTCAGCCCACATCCTTCAATTCTGTTAAAACCCCTGCTTTTTTCTCTTTCTTTCTTTCTTTCTTTTTTCCTTTTCTTAAAAAAAAAAGAAAGAAAAAGAAAACATTACGGCGAAAAAGGAGAGAAAAGGATTGGGAAGAAGGGAGAGCAGTCCACACACACACACACACAAAAACCCCAGCAAACCCAAGCCCACTTCGGGGAGTGAAAAACATCTGCACTTTCTCAGCAGTTTGAAAGGAAACAAAAAATTGCCAAGTGGTATAAAATTTGAAGAAAAATTACCCAAAGGAGGAATGGACGTTAACTACGCTTCAATTCCCCACTATGGGTTGACATTTGAAGTACTTTCTTCTCTCGTCTTTCTTTCTGATTCACAGTGTGTCTAAAAGGGTGAATTGGGTGCACAAAACCCCACCTCGTCTTGCCAGGGTGGGTATGAAATATGAAGGCCAGACGATTGTCTGGGCTCAGTGCATTGGAATAACATTGGTTAAATTATGGATAGTTTTTGAATAGTGTCACTTTTTTTTTTCTCTGCAGATGGTTGTTCACACAAGGAGCCGGGGCTGCATAATTGTATCACTAATCAGCAGTAAGGCAATTAGTTGTGTAAGTGTGCTATAATCATTCTAACAGAAGAGATGACGAAAAGACAAAAAAAGGGGGGGGGGGACCAAAATGTCTTTTCTGAACCCGTCAACTGACAGCCATAATTAGATATCTATAATTGAAAATTCCGCAGTAGGGGGCCAGCTTACACAAATGAATTTTCTCTGCTGCCCTCACGCATTTTTGTCTTTGGTCGAGCATCCCCCTCGGAAAACGCAGAAAACTCGTCATTCCTGGCGTGCATACTGTACTGGGTATTCTTTCAGACCGATGATGTCAGAATAACAATTTTTTTTTTTTTTTTTTTTTGGAGCATAGTGGGGCTCAGGCTGGGGACTGGGAGGTGAGTCTGCTGTGAAGGCAAGTGCTCAGTGTGGGCCGATTCGGATTGCGTTGCCGTGAGTTCTGTCATCGTCACTGGAACCCTGAGGTCCCCGTTGTGGTTCATAATGAGAGATGATGGAGCAGGGCTGACTGACCCCTGAGGCACACTGTCTAGGGTCCACCCTACGGGTAGGGGCCCCCATGACTGCTTTAATTTGAATTTCTTTGGAAAGGAAAAGGAAATGGATATAATAATAAAGTGCGCAGAAAAATGAATCCAGCCCAGATTAAAATGATCTTTGTACCAATTCAATTGTAAAATACAATTTTCAACAGCCTTTTATGGAGGAAGGGGCCCACCAAGGCCAAAGCGTCCTGAGCCCACTAAAGTCATAATGCGTCATTGCTCCCGGGGGACGTGTGGCCCTCTAGAGAAGTGAGCGAGAGTGGGCTTTTGGGGAGCCTCCTCATGTCTACACCTTCCGTCCCAGCTCGTAGAGTCAAGAGGAGACTTTATTTAACCAAAGTCTGATGATCAAAACCTATCGTTACATTTGGGTTCAAAATTCTTAAGCACGGATATCAGTTCGTGGAAACTATGCAGAAAAGTTAGCACCGAAATGATTAGACTATAGCGTCTCCCACAGACTAAAAATCTCTTTTTAAATTGGAAGTGGGTTCTCCCAACCCTCTCTCTCTCTCTCTTTGAATCTACCAACTCTCCTATAATTTAATTGGAGAATCTTAACTGTGATTTTTCCCCCTCCCAAAGAGGGGGCACACTGCAGCCAAAGCTTGTTAATTAAGTTCTTTAAATGCCCCCAGCTGTGCAATAAGTTTTCAAAGCACACAACTGCAAACTTATTATTTTTTCTTTTTTTTTTTTTAACATTTGGTGGCCAGTTTTCAATCACGCATTATTCCCCCTCGTTTTGAGGATGGGAAAAACAGGAATAATCTCTGGGAGAATTCCCATGCATTGTGAAATCTTGGACAGACAGTCAAATTGGAGGTGCCATTAAGTGGTGTCTAATTGGAGCCTGTTTAAGGACGGGAGTCACAAGGGGAGCGTCTTTGGGCTCCTAGGCAGCTTGGGCACACACGTGCTCGTGTGGAAATAACTCCAAGGAAAGAGCTCAGGAAAGCGAAGCTCCCCCACGGGGCCCGGGGGCTGGAGTTCTCACCGGTGGCAGGTGGACTGAAGAAAAGCCCGGCCAGAGGAGAGGACGGACGGTCACCGCCTGTGTTTCTGGTTTCCTCTGCCGCCGCCTCTCCTTGTCGTAACTGTCTCAACCAAACTGGCCCGGGGGGGTCTGAAGCGGCGGGAAAGAGGCAGAAGTGAGTCCGCAGTTACCTGCGGTCTCTACAAAGTTCCTCCACGGGAAAGCCGCGTCTCTTTCCGGAAACAATGGCATCCACATGCCGGTTTTTCCCACGTGTCGCTTTCTTTTCGGGCGTCTCCCCATCGCCACCAGCCTCGCCACTGGGCACGCGCGCAGGCCGCGCTTTGGCCAATGGCCTGGCCGTGGACACGCTGCCCGTCCAGCGGCAGCTTTAAGAGCCGATGCGTAATCACCCCCTTCCGTAAGCCCGCGCGGGAGTGACCGTCCTTCACCCTGGGCGCCCCGGTGTCCATGACACGCAGAGCCCCGCCCCCCCCCCCGCCCCCACTCCGCCCTGCCGACCCACACTGGGCAGCTTGCAGGTGACATAAGCGTCCCGTGCCCGAGCAGCGAGATTCGGGGCCGTCTGACACAGTCACTTGGCGTGTGGAGCTGACTGGTGGCCGGAGGAGGCCTTCGGAAACGTTTCGTTTGGGCGTGTTTCCTAGAACACTAGTTGCCACCATGAAATGTCGAGAGAGCACACGTCAAAATCTGGCAACACAAGACTTGCACGCCTCCCGCGGTGTGGCCGCTGTCACCTGGGGCAGCAGCCCCCAGCACCGCCATGGGCGGGCACCAGAAGGTCCGCTCTGCCCTCCAGGCTAAGATCTCCCCAGGTCTGGAGGACAGGATGTGTCTTGGGGTCTCCCTTCCTCGGCGCTTCTTCCCGGTGCCTCTGGAAGGGCAGTGACCAGGCTCGTTCTGGCTTCGTTGCCTAGCAGCGGGGCTGCAGGAGGCAGCGAGGCCCCGGGTCATGGGCCTCCGTGAGTCGGGGCTGCAGGTCTCAGATCTGGGTCCTTGCACATGGTCTGCTCATCCGTGGACCATGGTGTGCCGTGGCCACCGGGCGGGGCACACCTTGGAGGGGCTCGGACCCAGTGGAACGGTCACTTGCCAACTCTGCAACTGTCACACGTGGCCAGACAAAAAGAGAAGGGACACTGTGGCCGCTGGGAGCCAAGGGGCCCCCTCCAGCGCCCCTCCCCGTTCCTCGATGAGTCTACCTTCAGGCCCATGCTTGTCGTATAAAAGGGCCAGCAGCCATTTGTCTGCGAAACATCCCACACATTTGGATCCTTAGCGTCTTTTCCCCATGGCTCCCACAGCTCCACAGACGGCTCCATTGCCGTTACCAAGAACGTCAGATGGAGCTGTGAGTAGGAGAGAAACCAGACCTGCCGTACCTGGGATACAACTCCCTGAGGCGTAGCCTGCTCACCTGCGGGGCGAGGAGAGAGGAGGGAGACGTGAACTGAGTTGCGCGCTCCAGTGTCTGACCCTTAACACGTGTCTCTGAATGCTGTTCTGCTCTCGGCATCCTCATCTGTTTCCTAGATGTGGGACCACCTTTGGGCAAAGCCGTCAATAAGATTCTCTTCTCCAAAGTCCCTGGCCCCGGCCTTCCTTGTCCCGCTGTGGGGGTCTCCAATCGTCCTCCTGAGTCTTCCCTTCCCTGCATCCCGCGGACAGTGAAGCTCGTCCTCGGTCTGGTGCATCTTCCTTTTGGTCCTGTCCTTGCAAGCCGTCTTGCAGACTGCCCTGCTGAGACATCTCAGGACTGTCCCCCTGAGAGGGACTGCCTGGGAGAGTGATGACCATGACCAGTGCAGGCCCTGTGATGGGCGAGCAGGGTTTTATCCTGGTCCTTTCATTTACTGGTCAGGTGACTCTGGGCAAGTGATTGAAGCTCCAGATACCTCTCTGTTTGCGCGGTTCAAAATCGGGATGAGAACAGAACCGGCCTCAGAAGGGTGCGAGACGTTGTTCTCCACGTGTGAAATTGCGGAAACCACTTCCAGGTTACCTAGTTCTTCACTGGGAGAGCTCAATCAAATTAGCCCTTTGTCTCAACTCCAAGAAAGGGATTATCTCACCCCAAAGTGTCTCTGCTGCCCCCTCCCTCGCTTCCCTCACGCCTTTCCTCAAGAGTTCTCGGACTCCCTGCCGAGTCTCCCTCTGACTGCCTCCTTGCGAACCCAGGAAGCCGTCTCTCTGACTCTTGGTTGTCCCTGAGACGGTCACTTTCCCTTGCATCTCCCGCATCCTTGGACCTCCTCAGTGGGGAGACCACTCTTGCCTTCATCTCCACCTCGCCAGCCCTCCTTGCAAATGACCGATGAGGGTGCCTGCTCAAGAAATGGTTCCTTCTGGCTCAGTAATAGCGGCTCTAGCTGTCTGTCTCCTAGGGAGGTGGCAGCTTTTTACCCTTTGTCCCCAAGCGCCTAGGAGGACTGGCTCCTGTCTCCTTATATTTATTTGGATATTCATCATGTGGTCTCCCATCCAAGCGACAATAATGAGTGCCCCATAAATTGAGGTGGTTCCATTGCAAGGCTCATCAGATACTTTTCCATTAAAGAAGACCAGAATTAAGCCTTCCTCATTCTGCGGAGGTGGGAGCTGTTGCCTCCACGTTCTCCTCCCCCTGGTCTTCGAGCTTTTCTGGGTCATGCTGGCGATCTGGAAAAGTCCTCAAGCCACGTGCTTGTGTGTTTGTTTGGCTGGTTGGTTATGACTTTCATTAAGCCGCGTGCATTTGTGATGATGTGATCATGGGAACTATATGAGCGGCCTGAGGACTGCCGCCGACATGCTGCTTAGTATTTATTAGCTGGGGAACTGATGGCCAGGCCTCGGGATAATGACAGCTTGGCTGCACCCCAATCGCTTCGTTTAATATAACTGATTTCTCAAGAAGCGAATGTGTCTGCTGGCCTCGTACTTGTAAGTCAGAGGTTATGGAGGCGAAAAATGAGCTGAATTGTAGGGCTGAAAGAATCGACAGAGTTCTAAATGCCCCCATCTCGTGCCCTTTTAGCCAGAGGTCACATCTGGGTCCCCAGAGGGCAGACTTTGGCTCGCACAAGGCTTTTATAAGAAATCAAATTTGAGCACTTTCAAGCACTCGTATGTTCTCTAGTTTGCCACAAAATCTGCTGTTCCCTTTAGTTTTACATGTCAGCTCCTTCATTCATTTATGTTAATCTGTGTGGTCCCTGGAGACAACTAAAAACCCTAGTGTTTCCTCTGTAAATACGAAAACTACCGATAGGGACGGGGAGCCTTGGGGGTTAGAGCAGAAGGCATTTAACGACGTTGTAGTTATCCCACATTTCCAAGTGGGGACTCTGAAGTCCAAGGCAAGCGACATAAAACCATTTCTGGCCCACAAGTAGCTGGTGGCAGAGTCTTAGCTGTTTGCGGTCTCCGAATGGGATAATTCTTCTGGAAATTTCTTGAGCAGAATAAAAGTTTGTGGAATAAGCATGGGGGCACCGTTGATGAAGTATGTCAGATCCTGCAACACAGAGCCCGTATGAGAGCTGTCATCTGCCGTAACCCCTGCATTGTTCCCCGCTAAGCCTGAAGAACTTCTCATTCATCCGGAAAAGCCCACTTATACCACAGCATTAGTGAGCATTGTATATTTTACCGGAGATCTTAAAATGGAGACAGAGTGAGGGGGTTGTGTCACAGTGTACCCAGTCTTTCTCTTAAGAAGTTCCCACCAGGAGCATCTTCCCCACCCAACCCCAATCACCCCTCACCTCTCCCGCTCACCTTCCTGCTCCCGCCCACCCCCAGCCTCACTCCTCTGCCCACTGGCTGTACGGGGTCTCTCTCTCCTCCTTGCTCAATTGATGAGAGCCCCTCAAACCCTGACCCCAAGCCCCCTCCCCTGAGCTTATCCATCCTCTTTTCTTATGCTGATCTGCACAATCCCCCCACCCCACCACCCCATTTCTGTCTCTGTCTATCCTTAATGCTATTTACAAGTGTGAGAATAGAAATTTTGTTTGTGCTCGGTAAATAAAAGATTCTTCAGTTCCCATGACCTAACTCCATAAATGGCAATGGAGGATTATAAATAACAGCGATAAAATATTTTTGTTTCTCTAAACACACATGATCTTTAATCCTCTCTACAGCTCTGCAATGAGATAGGTATGATTTGTGCCCCTTAGGAAAAAAGAGCAGAGACCGGGGAAGTCGAGTCACTTGCCCTGGGTCATGCGGCTTGTACGTGCCGCAGACAGGAATGACTCAGTCCTTCCCCAACCTCCTTCTTTACCATCGGAAGGCACGGGATGCCGGGCAGTAGGACTGAGTTAACTGATCTGCTGGCATCAATGCTAGATGACTCTCTTTCATCCTTGCTGGGATCTAATAACTCAGAGATGGCAAATTTGGTCCAACACCCTTTTAAAAAATAGAATTCATCTACAGGATGCTTTGCAGACTTAGAAAGCAGCTTCTAACGATGAGGCCTCCCCAACTTTTCTTTCTCCTCCTCATCTGAGCCTTGTTATAATTCAGGCCTCTGCCTGCAGCCGACAGTACCCTCTTTTCTCTACTTCTTTAATTAGCGCTATCACTTTTAACCTGCTGGAAAGATGAGCGGGAGATTGAATGTCCCAACGACAGACACGTTATTCTGAAACGCCAATTCTGACAAATTCACAAACTCATAAAAAAAGATGTTTTTCTATGTTATCCGTTAGCTCAGAGCAGAGAGTTAAGAGTCTTTCTGGGGGCTAATTCAGAGCCATTTTTGGTTATTATTCACAAGACGTTTTTCAGCTGAGTTGTCAGGTTGTTAAATGTCTTCACCATGGAGTGTCCCAGTAATTCAATCCCTCTGGATCGCCCGGAGTGTCTTAAATGTTTTGATTGCAAATACAGGAGAGAAACTGCCGTCCCGAAGAGTCTCTCCTTAAATCTTCTTATAGATTAATTTGCTGTGTGGCCTGAAATAGGTCAAAAGGTTTTGGCTCAGGAGTAGAATTCTAGAAATAATCACCCTATAGACACTCTAAATCAATCATAATTAATGCACTTGCCTAGTTCTGTCAGCTGATTGCTGCTAGAGGGTGAAATAAAGAGACCCTTTCTAATACAATTTGAAAAGAGATCAAATCTGTCATTTCATCTAATAATTGAGCCAAATGAGAAAAGAGAGGGGCCAAAGTTCACTGGGTGACCTTATGTAAACCCAATAATGCATAATTCATTTCCTTTTTATGGAATTTATACGCTGCTGTAAAGGCACAGGACAGAATCGTCCGCCCTCTGTGGCTCCTACCGAGCTGTTCTCGCTTGTCCCCGGCGTCTGAGGAGCTGCCCAAACTTTTCGGGTGCCTGTTCTGGCTGATCGTCCCCAAGCCTTCAAGACGGGCCGGCGTTTAAATCATGCTCCCAAGCGTGCGAAGTTAATAACTGAATAAATCCCTGCCAGATCTCTCTGAATGATATTAAAACCTGTAATTTATTTATTGAGCGTTACAAATACAGTTACAACATGTTTTCACGCACACTGCTTTCCCGCTTTTTAACATGATCGGAAGGGACATGGGTTGTGGTTCTGGAAGAGGTTGAACAACAGTGTGTTTGTGCGCCGTCCATTTTCCTCGCGGCGTATGATGTGGGCGACGAGAGTTCCCTCCAGCCGCCGCCGCTTGGGATGGCGCTGTCTGGTCGAGGAAAGTGTGTTTTAGGAAAACTTCCGGCAGTCCCTCAGCTCTCAAGCGACGGTAGTCAATTTCCCCGTCTCCGGGCTGTGCTGGAAGGAAAACATTTGTTGTAAATGGCACAGATCGTTCTGAGCTCTTGCTCGAGAGTCTTTGAGAGCAGCGAGTCCAGTACCTGTTTTCAGTCGAATACAGAACCGGCAGCTATGCATCTGCTTTCGTGGGTGGCGTCTGAAGGACCCCATGCTTCTCTGTGGTGCCATTAGCCGAGATGCCATCAGTTCTAGCAAAAATGGTGTGTCTTGGGCAGTGGCCCCGCTGGGCAGCCCCCAGCTGCTGTCCAAGCGTCCCCACGCTGTTCGGCCCTCGCTCTATCCACCCCACGCGACACGTTTGTCGTTTGACGCACGTGTCTCCCAGAACACCATCTGACTATTTCCATGCTGCGGTTGTGCCGCCAGGGCAGACTTCTGAAACTGGATCCGATCTCGCCATTCCTTGCCATCGGAGGTTTCGGTGTATGTGGCGGGCCAGTGTCCACTGGTCCTCTGAGAACGGTTTGGTACGACTGAATTGTACATATCATTGACTCCCAAAGTTCACTTTTTTGTATTTCACCTTAAGTAATGGTAATTTTTCTTAAATATAGATCAAGATGTACATACTTATGATACATCTGCCATGTATTATAGCTGTAGAAACACCCAAAGGCTCATCCACAGATCGTTAAATATGATGTGCATTAAACATGATGGCGTCACACACGAAAAGATGTCTGTGACGCGTTCATTGAGGAGCGTGTCACAATACGACCTGAGACGTACAATTCCATCTATTTTAAAGTATTCCATTCAAAATAGAGAGGAAAAATTAGGACTTCTAGAGTTTATTACAGATTCATGTCATGACCCCAGGAGAGAATAGACAGTGACACCCAGTAATATAGAAAGTCGGCGTAGACTGGGGTGATATTCTGATTCGGTGTGGAGGGATGTTGGAGTCAAAACTTAATGACGTTGGGATATTTCACAATCTATACAGAATTCATATAAAAAAAAAACACATATAAACGTTCCGTACTTAAAAAATAAAAACCTTAGCATAACTGTATATATATTCTGTATATTTTGTCCATGTGTCTGTATGCACACGCATGCACATATGAACCACACACTCACAAGCACAGTAGATTCGTCAACATTGAAATGAAAATCTTCGTGTGTGACATAAAGCATCAAAAACAAAGTTAAAGACAAGATAGACTAGGAGAATATATATTTTAATGACTATCAACAAATAACAGATAAATTTATGAGAAAATATAACTCGATAGAGAAAAACAAATCACAAAGGATACATATTGACATTCACAGAAGAGGAAGCAAAAGGCTGATAAACATGAAAAGAAGCTCATTAGTAATGAAGGAAGAGCACATTAAAAAAAGCCTTGAGTTACCATTTCAGACTCCTCAAAATGACAAAAACTGTAAAGCTTGACATTATCAAGTGTTGGTGAGGAAAACAGGAACTCTTACACACTACTGATGAAAACTATTCCACATTATTTAGCAATTTGGAAATAACCACTAAAATTGAAGATAAGTACCAATCACAATCCAGCGGGCCCACTTGTTGGTATGTGTCTTAAAGAGGTTCATACATATGCATAAGGACAGTGGTCCCCAACCTTCCTGGCACCAGGGACCAGTGCTCCCATGAGAATCTAACGCCTGATGACTGGAGGCAGAGCTGAGGAAGTGATGCTGGTGCTGGGGAGTGGCCGCAGATACAGATGGAGCTTTGCTCACTCGCCCGCCGCTCACCTCCTGCTTTGTGGCCTGATCCTTAACAGGCCACAGACCACTACTTGTCCACCGCCCAGGGTTTGGAGACCCCTGCATAAGGAGACAAGAATGAGGATAGTTATAGTTGATGAGAGTAAACAAATAAGAAACAATCGAAATGTCCATCGACAGAGTGCTAGCTATACAGGAGTGGTGTTCATTCCATAAAAGCACGGGCTGTAGTTCAAATTCAGGCTCTAGCGTTTACAGCAGTATACCTGAGAATCCCTTAAGCGCTCTGTGCCTCATTTTCCCATCTGTACAGCGGGAACAATAAAGACCTTAATGAGGGTCAACAGGTTAAGTGTGGAAAGCATTTAGAACAGTGTCCGGCACATAGCATTACACGTTATTTACAATTATCATGATAAAATCGTCGAAGTAAAAACAAAACCCTAGATCTTTGAGTATCAACATGGTTGAACCTCAAAACTTCATATTGAGATCGATGAGGAATTTGTAAAGTGAATGCATTGCTTGGTACAGTAGGAAAACATCTACGCCATCTTTGAAAAAGCACGTAAAACCGAGTTATTTCTTGCTATGGTGATATTTATACAATAAAATGATGAGAACATGCCTAGGGAATTCCAGTGTTATGCTCAGTTCTTTCAGCGAAATGGGCTAAATCATAAAAGGTGCTTCTTTAAGTGGAGCTGTATTGTTTCATGTCTTTTGAAAAAAGAGAGATCTGTAGCAAAAAAAAAAATTATTAAGAATTATAAAATTTGGGTAGTGAGTATATGGGAGTCTGTTATTTTTTTCCAAAAATTTTTAGGTCAATATTTTTTCAAACTTCCTTTTAAGTTAAAGTATAGTTTTCAACATTTAGATTTTGTTAGATTATACTGCAACTTTTCTTTTTGAGCAACTTTAAATGGTATTGTAATTTTAATATTGGTGTCCACTATTAGCATATAGAAGTATGTTTTTTAATTTTTGTATTTTTATCTTGTTTTCTGTAACTTTGCTAAATTCACCTATTCTAGGAAAGTTTTGGGGGGTGTGGGAGGTAGATCCCTTGGAATTTTCTAAATAGCTATCTGCCAGTTGGGGACAGTTTTATTTCTTCCTTTTCATTCTTTTAATTTCTTTTTTCCTGATTCATCGCATTAGCTAAAACTATTAGCACTATGTTGAATAAGGGTGGTGAGATCCTTGACTCGTTCCCTGTCAAGGGGAAATCTTTCAGTCTGTTACAATTAAATATACTCTCAGATGCAGGCCTTTTGTAAATGTTCTTGATCAGTTAAGGAAGTTCTCCTGTATTTCTAGTTTTATAAGAGTTTTTTTTTTCTTTGAATCAGAAATGGGTGTTGAATTTTGTCAAATACTTTTTCTGCATTGACTGATATAAGCATATGAAATTTGTTTCAACCTATTAATGTGGTAGATTACAATAATTAATTTTATAAAATTTAGCCAGCCTGGCATCCCTGGAATGATTCTAACTCAGTTATGGTACACAATTCGTTTTACATATAGCTGAATTCTCTTTGCTAATAATGTCTTAAGGATTTTTGCATTATGTTTACGAAGGATATTGGTCTGTGGTTTTTCTTTTTTTTTTGGTACTGTTTTGTTTTGAGTATCACGGTAATACAATCATTATAAAATGTAGGCAGTGTTCCCTTTTGTTCTTGTTTTCTGTAAGAGATTGAGTAGAATTGATGTGAATTCTTCTGTCAATGTTTGTTAGAATTTTCCAGTGTAACCATCTGGGGCTGGATATTTGTTTTGGAAAGTTTTAAAATTATCAATTCAATTTCCTTAAGATGTATAGATCTATTTAAATTATCTATTTTATGTTTAATGAGATGTGGTATTTTATATTTTTGTAGAAATGTTCATTTTTATATGTTGTCAATTTATGTGGACAGAGATGTGTATGGTATTTCCTTATTGCTCTTTTGAATTCTTCAGAGTCGGCAGTGATAGCCGCTGTTTTATTTCTGATATTGGTAATTTGTGCCATCTCTCTTTCTTTGTCAGTCTTGCATGAAGGTTGTCAGTTTTTTTGATCTTTTTTAGAAATAGATGGTTGTTTCAATGATTTTCAATAGTGTTATTATGCTGCTTTGGGTTTTTCTTTCTTTCTTTTTCAGATTCTTTAAGTGCGAACTTAGATAATTTTTTTTTGAGTCTTTTTTCCATTCCTCATATATGTGACCAGAGCTAGAAATCTCTATCTAGTCTATTTTCATTTTCATCTAGTTCAATGTATTTTTTCCTTTAGATTATTTTTTGATCTATGAACTATTTAAAAGTATGCCATTTAGTTTCCAAATGTTTGTAGGTATTGCTTTTTTATCTTCCTGTTATTGATTTCAGTTTAATTCCATTATGGTTGGAGAAGACACTATATGATTTCAATTTTTGAAAATTTGTTGAGACTTGTCTTTACTAACGAGAATAAGGTCCATCTTGGTATATGTTTCACAGAATCCGTGTTCTACTTTTGAGTGACATGTTCTATAAATACTCTGTGTAGAATAATTCCTATTGTTCCATCTTCAAATTCACTTAATATTTCCTTTGTTCCTTTCACTCTGTTGTTCAGCCTACCTATTCAGTTTATTACATCGATCATTGTATTTTTTAATTTTAAAATTTCCGTTTGGTTCTTTGTCTTCTCTCTTTCATGCAATGATTTTCTTATTTCTTTGATTCTGTATTTATAAACTTGTTTCAGACATGTTTATTATTGTTTGTTGAAATATTTTTATTGCTCTGGTGTTGTCATCTTTTGCCTTTCTTCATTCCATGTGAGAACTTCCTGCTCTTTGATACGTGAATGATTTTTATTGAAATCTAAATATTTTGGATATTGTGTTAGAAGACCTCGAAAATTATTTAAACCTTCTGTTTTAGCCATTTTTTTCTGACACTCCTCTGTCAGGAGAGGGGAGATGCGGGCTTGTATATTGCCAGGTGGGAGTAGAAATCCAGTGTTTCATCTGGCCTCCGCTGGCCTCTGAGCATGCGTGCTGGGGACTCCTCATTACTGCTGGGCGGGTATGGGACTCCCAGCTCCCTACCAGCTCTTCACTGATACTGCTGTGGTTTCCCTTACATCACAGGGGAACCGATTGGCCTCTTTACTGCTGTGCAGTGGTGAAAGTCCTGACGTTTTACTAAGTTTCCTTCGGTACCAACCCAGTGGGGAGTGGGGAGAAGCGCTTCATGATCGCTGAGTAAGGGCACAAGTCCGGGTCCTCTCTGCTGGCATCGTGGTGGAGCAGGAGGGGGCTGCTCATTACCACCTGGCAGGGATGAAGGTCCTGGCTCCCCACCTCGTAGTCCCTGTACCACTGACGATCCCAGTGTGCCACCTTCCTCAGCTTTGCGTCTGGGATATATGAGGGGGCAGGAAAGCCCAGGGGACTTGACACCATGCCGTTCTCTGGGCTCTGAAGTCTCGAATCAGTCTGTCTTTTTTTCTCTATCTTTTGCAGTTTTCTTACATTGGTTTTATATATAATGCCTGACAGTTTTTTAGTCATACTTCACTGGAGGACTAGAGAAAAGTGTGTCTATTCCATCTTCTCTGAAGGAGAAATGTCTCAAACTTAAAAAAATATATATATATTTCAATCATTTTATAATTAAAATAAGTATTTCCAAAATGAACAGGATTTGGGGGGAGTGAAGGGTGCATACCAGGTCGGGGAAAAGCAGTGAGTGTGATAAAGGCAGAGAAGAGCCAGTGACAGGAACACACGTGGAGGAGAGAGAGCTGGTGAGATTTCCGGTAACGAAATCTGACAACGTAAGAACCGTTTACAAGCACAGTTGGATTCTGAAGATTTTGGGAATATGTGAGGAATGTTCTTTAAATGATCACTTCCATAACAGAAACGTGGGCGTCCCTTTGTCCTTCAGGGCCCACTCTAACCTCTTTTTTTTTTTCACCTTTTTGGAGTAACAAAAAATGACAGTAATCATTGAATTCATCGTAGTATTTGAGAGTGACCCCTTGACCCAGAGGTCAAGCCTTTGCTTGCCCGTCTGATTAGGACATTCCATAATTTTTGAAGGAACTTATCTCCAGGCCCTTTCCATTAATTAGTCCAGCACTAGCAAGTCCTTGAAGAGGAAAAACCAGCGCTGAGGGCTCTCCAATCCCTCTTTGGAGATTAGGAAGTGAGATAAGGAAGGGAAGCTTTTAACAACATGACAGTCATCTTGCAAGCCCCGGAGAGGGGAGAGGGGGGCCGTCTGCAATCTGAGAGGAGCCAAATTACATGAGAAAAGGAAACAAACAAAAAAATACCTCTGTGATGCCGGGAGTTTATAACCGTGCTAAGATCTGGTGTTTACTCCGGCTGTCCGGGCCAGAGAGGACAGCGTTCAATTGCTTTCTATTCTTGGGCCACCTTAACCTGTCGTTGGTAAGCCAGCCTGTGTGGAGCCTTTGGAATCAGAGCCAAATGCCCAGGAAAGTCGTACCGGCCCAGGTCTGGTGAATTCGGAACCAGTGGAAGTGGCCCGAGGTGAAGTGACGCCACCAGAAGCCGGGCGAGCTCTGCTGGCTGGACGGCGTGGTACGATGACTCTTCAGAGTCTGTGGAGGTGAGAGAGGTGGCATCTCTCAGGCCACTGTCCACTTCCCATTGACTCAGGAAGGTGGCGTGGAACAATGATGAAAACCCCGGCCTCTTGCACGGAGCCGGAGTCGCAGGGTGACATTGGGGAGCGACTCCATCCCTCAGGCTTCGGTTTCCTCAGCCATAAAATGGAAATCGTAATGGAGCCTCTCTCACAGTTTCGTGATAATGAAATAAGATGAAAGAAGAATTAGCATCGCAGGGAAGTGCTCCATGGACAGTAGCCACTGTTATTTTTAACACCATCGGTCTAGTAGAATATGCATGGAGAAGCAGGAAGACCCTGTGAGAATTGAGTCTGATCATCTCATCTTATAGAAGACGTAGCTGAGACTCCATGTTATTTTCTGTGACCCTTTGCATGGCCCCCGGCTGGTTGGAGGCAGAACTGCCTGATGATGTCAACCTCCTCATCCCTGCGCTCGTGCTCAGTGCCTCCAGTTTCCCCACCATCTGGGTTATAGTTCGAGCCGATGAACACATTATCTGACTTTTTTAAGGTATTAAAAAAAAAAAGACATGTCTCCAGAAAGTTGTGCCAAAATGAAATGCAAAACAAAACAAAACAACAACAAAACCCCAAAACAGTAGTATCGAATGAAAGAGACCTTCGAACGAAGAGACGCAGGCGCGAACACCCAGGACAGAGGGACGTGGACACGGCCATAATCGCATATTATCGGGGTCTTTCTCATCTCAGGAGGTGAGCGATCCCGAGTGCATTCTAATGCATGTTTTATTTCTCCATTGATTTTAATTAAAAGGATATTGTCAAGGTTGCTAGGCATAAATATTGACTGATTTTGACACTACAGTCTTCCCGGAGGCTCAGGCCTGCCTTTGCAAGGTTCTTGTACTTCCTTCGACTCCTCAGATGTCTTTACTGTGTGTTGGAAACATCAAAAATAGAACTATTAGGACAAGCCTGATATACAACGCAGGTTGAGAAAAATGAAAGTCCGGGAATTGGGAGCCATGACTCGCAGATGAGATTTCGGGCCTCGCCTAAGTCGGAATGATTGCATCCGTGGTAAAAATGTACTAAATAACAATCTGCTTCTTTCATCGGTTCGGTCGGTGTATACAGATGCTTGTGTCTCTCCAAAGACCCATCTGAACATTAATCATGCCTTTAATAAAACAAAGCAGCGTGCTCCTTTAAGAGATGGTTTTACTCTGATTCCTGTAGTCCCCCCATCTGCCCCCCCCAACTCAGCCCCCAACCCCAGACCTAGTTCCTTTGTGGTTTCTGGGTGATCACAGCTCCCGAAATGAGCAGATTCACTGCTCAGAGACGCCGTTCCCGCTCGCTGCCGTCCAAGGGCCAGAAGCCCCAAGTTGGTGCTGGGCCTTTGGGGTTCATTCTCAGAGTCCGATGCAGCAGGGGGCTATGGCGGCCCAGCACTGTATCAGGAGGCGGTGGGCTGCGGGAGCAGGAATGGTGTGAATGCATTCTGAGCATTCCCAGCGAAGAGCCATCGTCTTTTTCTAGTTGATAGTAGAAAATCAATAGGCTTGTTTTCTGTTCCGTTTTCAAGGGCACGAGTTGCTGCTACTTCAGGCCGGAGAAGGTCACTGGGTGGTTAACGAAATGTCAGTGGTGATTGAGCAGTTCAAGCAAAATTGACACCCCTCTGCTCTCCGTCTGCCCGAGTGAACCGGGGCCGTAGGGGAAGCAAAGCTTCCCGGGCCTCGGGGGACAGATGGCCTGAGGATGCGTCGAGCTACGAAAAGAATTTCCGACCCCACACGACAAGAGGGAAGGGAGACGCGTGGTCACCCTCCTTGGTGTGGGCGGCTGACAGGGAAGGGGGAGAGACCCTGATGAGCGGAGTGTTCCCCAGAAACCGATACAGCGCCGGACGCCGGACGCCTGCGTGCCAGTCTCTCCCTGCTCCGATCTTGCAGCATGGGGCGTTGTTTTTTTTCTCTTGGCGCTCTCTGACCGGCTGTACGTGGCCTTGCCCTTTCTCCTCCTCAGATGACCTCTTATCCCACCCCTTCCACTTCCCTCCGCTTGCCCCTGAAGGGCAGGACTCAGTGTCTCATGACGGTTAAGAAGCAGGCTCCGGGTTCAAATCTAGTGCCTCAATCCGGGACTGGACATTTATTGGCAAAGCTACTTAATTTTTTTTTCCCCAAGCCTCTGTTTCCTCAACTGTAAAAGTGCATAATAATTGTCCCCACCTCCTCAGGTTGCTGCGAGAATTCATAAGGTTATGCACATGGGGAGTCTCGCGTGTAGTGAGTGCTTTAACCTCCTTTTTACAACTAATAGGGCTTCCCGGTTCCACGAACAGCCCTCATCTCCAAGCACGCCTCTCCCGTCCACTGGAAAATACACTGTATGTTAACTGAGACCAGGAGGTTGATAGCACCCCGTCCCCAGGCACACGTCACAGGTCACCAAGTGCCATCAGCTCAGGATGTCATTTAGCCATCCCACAAAGCCCTACAAGGAAGGCGAGGACAGAGCATGTTGGTCCTTCAAGGTGGTTTAATACCCATGGTTCCTTGCTCCAATGTGACAACTCTGACTACAAGGTCTCAGTAGATGTGGAAGTTGAGTTAGAAAGATGTTTGGACAAAAGAAGCATTTCTTAGACCACCTCAGATCACATTATTCAGACATGTTTATACCGTCTGTAACGGCAGGCTAGTTCTCATTGGAAAAGCTGACTTTGCCATTGTGAACTGTTGTCAGTAGTCATATAAGGTGGTATTTTAAGCTATAGCTAATCCTATATGGAGCTGTTCAGGATAGGCTAACTTCTACACACGAACTACCCTCTAATACCTGAAGACACAAATGGATATGTCGCAGTCCCATGATGGGTGCTGGGGGCAGGGCTCTCCTCCATGCAGTCAGTCATTCGGGGACTCAGTCTCCTTCCCTCTCACCAGTGAGGGGGACAAGAATAAAAGTTTGTAGAAAGTCGTGTATGAGGCTGGACTGGAAGTGTCATATTCACTACTGCTCACATTCCATTGGCCAGAACTCACACCGAACTTGGCTGGGCTGCATCTAAGTGCAAAGGAAGCTGGGAAATCAATCTATCTGGGTGCCCAGGAGGACAAAGAAATAGTTGCTGAGCAACCAGCCGGTGTCTGCCATACATACACACACTATAATTTCTGTTTTCTTCGGGGGAGGGGCTTGAATAGGCCAAAGAGTCATAGTTTATGAGTGGGACTAGGCTGAAGAGGGTGAGTCGCCCAGGATACAAGATTTAAGGGGCGCTTACGCTCAAGGTCCCACAGTGCAGGGCGGATGCCCGAGAGCAGATGCCACCTTAAATGTCATGCTCCCCACACCTCACTCATTTGACCCTCCTAGTAGCCCTATTTTAGTCACATTTTCAGGTAAATCTATTGGTTTCTTCCTTAAATGTTTTCCACATTGAGTGATTATGACATTGCTCTCTCTCTCTCTCTCTCTCTCTCTCTCTCTCTCTCTCTTTCTTTCCGTCATTAGGTGTGGGCAATGAGAGAGTATATCTTTGTCTTTTCTGTAAACTCAATTTACCATGACTAAGAAAAGGGACATCAAAAGGCTCCCTGAAATAGATAAACTGCCCCATCAAATAGCTCGAATAAAACAGGGTCTTGCTAGTTCTTGAGAAGATGGATCAGAAGCGTATGAACTCAATTTCCCTGGGAAAATCTATTGGGAAAAAGAAAACGCAGCGGCGTGGTAACATGTCCCAAATGTTTCATTCCATTTCCAGTCCTGAAATGCAGCTCTACCCCTTAATTACGAAAGCCCATTGGAGTCAGTCTGAGCTCTGGGTTCAGGTTAGAGTTTGACTCCCAAGGAGTTTAGGAAAATAAATTGAGGTAACCCAAAAGGGTGCAAGCCTGTGTACAGCTTATATTTGTTGTTGTTTGTTTGTTTGTTTGTTTTAAAAAAGATTGCTGCATTTTTATCTGCAAATGTAAGAATTTCATCTTGGGGTGGGGAGAGGTGAGAAGGGTTGTAGAAAGGACTCAGCTTCTTCGGCGGTAATCTCTTGTGGCTGGCCTTCCATCTTTACATGTCATCAGTCCTGAAATGGTCACTAATCTTCACTATAACCCTTGCAATTGTCAACCATTCCTTTGTTTGGTGTCAATTAGATAGGAAAGAACTTTCAATAATTCAATAGTTCTGTATTAAAGGGCAGCTCAACCGCACATAACTTATCCCTACAGATATCAATTGTTTATACAAAACAGCCAAGTGGAGATCACTTGGCTAACTCACCAGTCATCCATCAGGGCCCAGATTCATGTGAGCAAATGTAGAGTTATGATTTAATTACCGAAAGGTTGGGTTCAAATCCAAGGGAATGAGTCTTGTTTATAGAACAACGGTTTGTTTTTCTTGGTTACTAATCATGAGCTTAATTTTTAATGGAAGAGCATTGCTAGCATAATTAACACCCAATTTACATGTGCATCCATAGAACCAATTAATTAAATTTTATTGATGTCTAGTTGCTCTTTAAAATGCTTTCCAAATGCCTCCAAATTGATTTTAAACTGTTGATAGTGGAAGTCAGTTTATACTTTTCTTGTGTTTATGAAATACTAACCTCTTTGTTCATTAAAATATGTTTTATCTACTAGAGACACAATTCCATAATTTGCTAAGGATATTTTGCATGGAGCTCACAGTGTGATCCGATGATGATGTAAGTTTGAACAGTCTTAGAAATAAATGCTACAGTACTTGGGGGTTACACTTAAGTGGTCCCAAGGATCTGAAAATGAGCAAGAGCAAAGATAGGCAAAGTCAACAGTGCCAAAAACAGAGCATCTAAAATCAACCCCCCAAAACCAAAATCAAATCCTTCCAGGACAGCAGAATCAGACTGTAACTTGAAAGGGATGTTAACACATCTCAAGGAAGAGCGTGTTACTCCTATGAGGTGGATCAGCAGTGAAAACTTGAAAAAGAGGATCCTGATGGCTGTCATTGGGTAAAGGCATGGGCTGGAAGCACATCGAGGCAACTTTTATGAGATGATCACTGTCGACATTTAGTAGTGATTAGACCGTGATTATTGAATATTATCCAAGATGCTCAGGAGCTTTAGGATTAAAATAAAAATAGCACATGTTATTATGGAGACTTCCATGATTGTTCACCAATAAGTTTATAAGAGTTTTCTGGTGTCACTGAGTATAACAATGATGCTTGGTAAAAAAGTGTTATTTTACTTCCAGGACTATTTGTAATTTAGTGTAAAGTTACAGAAAAATAAATAGGCTTGCTTTGGCTTAGCATCAGGTGCAGATCTGAACTTAATGCATATTTGGTGACTCACAGTTTCTTTTGAGAGGTTAAAAACTAATGAAATTTGGTAAGGTTTAGGATCTGGAGGTGGGAAGTCTCCTGAGAAATTCTGCACCTTAAATAGTCAGCTCTTCCTGGAAACTGGAGGTAGATGGTATCACCCAGAACTTTTGCTTGACGTGAAGTAGCTGAGATGCAGGATCCAGACCCCTAAGTCCCTTGAAAATATCATCGAGGAATGAGTTCGATTGTTTTACTGAGCTGATGGCCAAAGGCAGAAGAGGGTCCAGGGAGTTTGCATGACTTGTGTTAACTCCAAAACACAAGGCTCAAGTGAAGACGTGTGGGAAAGGCATACAGAGTTTGTAACATGCCAGATCTGGGCTTTATTCCTGATTCTTACATTGTGATGTTGGTCAAGATATTTAACTTCTGAGCTTTTTTTTGTTGATAAAACAAATATGATAATAAATATGATAATCATCATTACAGTGGTCATTGCTAACATTTATGGGGAAAAGGTATGGAAGACACCTAGCAGAATGCCTGGTCTTTAATGGGTGCCCAATGAGAAACTACCTTTGGTTATGCTTTTATTTGGTGTTTAACCTATGCACATGACTTACTTTACTTACAATGAAAAATACATTGAAATAGGAGGTGAGAATAGTAATTTGACGGGAAAATTACGTCAAGGGTCTATGGACAGTATAATGGCAGAGTTGAAATTTAAACCTGAGTTTTCAAAACCATGCTTTTGCTGCACCACACATTGCCTCAGGAAATCCCAGTTCTCTTCTTTTTCCCCTCCAGCTCGAAGGGCAATGTGTTCTGAGATAGCTCTGGAGTTAGTAGACTCGCCTCCCAAAGTTTCTGACTGATTCATTTCTAACAAGTTCCCAGGGACCAAGGTAAAGAACCTTTGCCCTACTGTGTGGTGCACCAAATTTACATTCCTTCAATTATGCACAAGGGTTCCCTTTCCTCCACATCCTCAGTAACCTTGTTTTCTTTTTTCTTTTCTTTTTTCTTTTTTTTCTTCTCTTTTTTCTTTTCTCTATTTCCTTCCTTCTTTCCTTCCTTCCTTCCTTCCTTCCTTCCTTCCTTCCTTCCTTCCTTCCTTCCTTCCTTCCTTCCTTCCTTCTTTCCATTCTTTCTTTTTGATAAAAGTCATCCTAACAGGCATGAGGTAATATCTCACTGTAGTTTTGATTTTTCTTGCCCTGATGATATCGTATATCTGCTGGGCATTTATACATAGTTTTTGGAGAAATGCCTATTTAGTACCTTTGCTTATTTAAAAAAAAATTAGCGTTCTTTTTTTTTTTCTATTGAGTTGCAGGATTTCCTTATGTATTTTGGATACTAACCCGTTATCAGATAGATGGTTTGCAAATATTTTCTCCCATTCTGTAGGTTGTCTTTTTATTTTGTTGATTGTTTGCGTCGCCGTGTAAAAGCTTTTCAGTTTGTTGTAATTACACTTATCTATCTTTTTTTGTTCCTTGTACTGATGATGTCATACGTAAGAAATCATTGCCAAGACTAATGTCAGGAAGCTTTTCTCCCATATTTTCTTCTAGGAGTTTTACAGTTTCAGGTCTTACATTTAAGTCTTTAATCCATTTCGAGTTTATTTTCTGTATGGTGTAACATAAGGGTCAAATTCTATTCTTTTGCATGTGGATATCCAGTTTTCCCAGCACCATTTATTGAAGGGCCTATTCTTTCCCCAGTGTATATTTTTGGGACCCTTGTTAAACATCAGTTGATCTATATGTGGGCTTATTTCCAGGATCTTGATTCTGTTCCATCAGTCTATATGTCTGTTTTCATGCCAGAACCATACTGTTTTGATTACTGTCGCTTTGTAATATATTTTGAAATGAGGACGTGATGCCTTTAGCTTTGTTCTTCTTTCTGAAAATTGCTTTGGCTAGTCAGGATCTTTTGTAGTTCCACATAAATTAAAAAAAATTTTTTTCTGTTTCTGCAAAAAAATAAAAAAAAAATAATTGGTGCCATTGAGATTTTGATAAGAATTTCATGGAATCAATGCAATTTGGATAAAATGGTAATTTTACTATTAATCATTAATTCATGAACATGTGATGATATCTTTTCATTTGTGTCTGCTTTAATTTCTTTCATCAACATTATGTTTTCAGTGGATAATTTTTCCTATACCTTCTACTCTATTCAGCACAAATATCAACATATAGTAGATGCCTAGGAAATAGCTGTCGATTAATATTTTGGTAAACTTGAGAATCCACTTATACATTACAAATGATCAATTTTCAAAATGAAAAAAGAAATTCAGAAAACACACATACTAAAACTTTCTTGAATTATTCTGTGAGCTTCCGTTAGTCATTTAGAAGGCAATTTTTAAAAATGACCTTAGAGGGTTTTTTTCTGCATATTGTTGGATAAAACACTCCCGCCTTCCCATTTAAATTCAAATTATTTAAGATTTGTGATTGTTTGGATCCCTGTCCTCCCACCCCCATTTTTTTTTTTTAATTGTAGTGCAGGTCAGCCTAATCGAAAGAGAGAAATGAAGTTACATTATTATTCTTTTCCATGGTACCTCATTGTGTATGCATTGCGCTTCTAAACCACAGACTGGTGATGAGAATCTACCAAGCACGTGCATGCAACAGGCAATGTGCCCGTTAAGAAGACTAATAGGCCCGAAGTGAACAAAGAGATCCGATCCTACGAGTGTGGGCCTATGTCCACTAATACTTACCATTCACAGTTAAATGCCACCCCAAACAGATCCTCTGTTCAACTACACTTAACTTCAAAGCCTCAAATTATTAGACACGGAAGAAGAAATCTCAACCTCGCCTTTGAGTTGTTCCTGATTTTAATCTGCAGACCATCAGCATTAAAACAATGTAACTTTCAGTTTGTGGAATATCATTTCCTCCCACTGAGGGCGTTAGCTGTGGAGTCATCCTGCGTGCAAGGCTGGGTCAAATCCCACATTACTGTTTAGGCTACAAGATGCAGTACATTTTATAATAAAAACTCCTGAGATTAGTTTAATTTCTCTTAAATATCTCACAAACTATAAGTGTTAACAATTAAAAGCGAAAATGACAGAAATGGTGCCTGTGTTATTTTGTGCCTATGCAATTTGAAAGGAGTTAGAATATTTTGCTAGATTCTAAGTGAAATGAGGTAATATGTTTGGATACGTTTAGAGTGACATATACATATCTACACACACATTTCTCTATACCATCTGTTTGTGTAGTGTGAGTGGGAAGGGCAGAATTTATTCAACAGATGATTTGTACCCTGATTATAATACCCATAAGTCAACAAGAAAAAGGCAACCCAATAAAACACGAAACGGGTGAAAGCCCTGTACAAGTTTTCACAAATCAGTATGTAACATAACCAGTTATCGTACTGGACATCAGAGAGATGCATATTAAAACCATCACGAGATGCCAAAAACCTCATACTGTGTGTTGCCGTTGCTCGTAGCCCATGGTACAGGGAGCCAAGGACGCCAGGCCATGATGTGTGAGATGACGAGCATGAGAACTCGGAGCCGATAAGCAGAAGGTAGCGCTTTGGATGGATAGGAAGAAGCCGCTTTCCTGCGCTGTGGTCCCTGCTGGCAGTATTGTTGACCCTCTAAACCGGCACAAATCTATCACTTGCCCCCAACCTCTTGTTATGGGAAGGGAGAGACAGACAGACAGACAGACAACCTGTTTAAACTCATATAGGGTCAGGTTTTCTCCTAATCACAGCTAAATATATTCCTAACTTGGAGACATCACTAATTGATAATGGGACTGTGTCCTGGAAGTTCTCTGCTCTGGCTTTAGGTTGCTTCTAAAGGAAGCCTCAGTTCTTACAGTTCCTCAGACATTTATAGATCGTCTCTGCCACTTGGACTTCACTTTCGAACGGCAAACTAGATTACAATACACGTGCCCTCTGTACTCGGTTTCGATTCTTTGTGGGTTCCTGGACGACTCATAGTACCTTACAAACGAAATGGTAGGATGTGTGGGAAGCAAAATTGTGACAAAGAAAAAAGAAGAAGTCATAGATTCCTATTACCCAAAGATGACTGCTACCCTTTCAGTTTTCTAGAAACTGTTCATCATTTCTTAAAGCATAACAGTCCACGTCTAAGGACACATGCTGTGTCTCACTCATGGTCATGTTCTCAGTAACCGGCGTTGTGAGATCAGCTATGGGAAGTGGTGGGAGCAAGTATGGGTTTGCAGCCTGACTGCCAGGGTTTAGATCTTGGCCGTGTGATCCTGGATACTTCGTTTGACCTTTTCATGGCAAAGTTTCCTCACCTGATGCATGTGATGCGGCGTAATAATTGTGCTTACCTCGTGGGATAGTCGTCATAAGGGAATCAATGTATGTAAGGCTTTTCAAATAGTGCTTGGCACATGTAAGCATGATCTGGGAGCACATGCCAGGCAGTCAATATTTATGAAATAAAATGTCCGCCACCCTCTTTTTAACAGTAAAGCAGACACAGGCGGACAGGGTAAGGGAGAGAAGCGTGTCCTCGGAGTGTTAGTGGATGAACAAGCTGAAACTGCTTCCTGGGGTAAAATCCGAGGATTATCAACATGTCTTCTTACCTTTCCCTCACGCTGGTGGATGGTCTGGAGAGGATGGAAAACGTGCGTGTGTGTGAGTGTGTGAGTGTGTGTGTGTGTGTGTGTGCGCGTGTGTGTGAAAAGAAAGCTCAAAAATGATTGCTGAAATACCAAAGAAGGTTATTATTTTCTTAGACATGGGTCTTGACCTTGACAGCGGTCAAAGCCTGGTAATGCCCAGCCAGGTTAAAATGAGGTTGGCGTGTCCTAAGCACGTCACCGGCAGGGTGCCAACGGGAGCTAAGGCCCTCCAGACTCTGTCTTGTGCGCTGGCCTCTTCCTCAGGAGAACCTGATGGCAGAGCGCCTGGTTGGCATAGGGGACATATTGACCAGCCGACCCAGGAACAATATCAAGATTTATCATCTCTTGGAGTAAAAATTGACCCCAATTTAACCTCTATTAATATTTATTTCTCAGGTCAATAAATCTAGAATTTGTCTTAGTAAAAGTCAATATCTGTTGAATTCTGACTACTCTTCTTGGGAGGCACAGAAGAAAAGGGAACTGTAATTTGCATATGTTAAAAATACAATAATGAAGCGACATGCAAAGTTTCTAGGAAAAAAAAAACAAAAAAAAAAAACAAGGGCACCAAGACGTACGATTTTAAAACAAATGGATATTCAACCCCAAACATAAGCTGCCTTTGATTCCCTACTTACGATCCGGTGGGTGAGAGATCGCCGTCCAGAAGGAAATGAGTGGAGCCCAGGTTCTAGGCTCTGGGTGACCCCCAGTCCATCACTGCATTCCTCCCAGCCCATTCTCTAATCTGGAAAAAAAGCTGTATATTTCTACCTAAATTGTTTGCTCATTATCCGTTCTCCCCAAGAATTTCAGCTCTGTTATACTAGGTAGTCATCTTCCCTTTGTACATTTTGCTGATCTTACTGACAAAAAAAAAAAAAAGAAAAAAAAAACCACCCAGAATTATATTACTAGATTATATTTTAAGGAAAACATAGCATTTGATATTATGGGCAGACACACAAAACTAGTGAATCCTTCTCTCGTCTTCTTCATCTTCTCAGAATGCTTTGTGTTGGAGGGGCAGGAGATGTCAACAGCCGTGTATTTGGGTCATTAGTTTTCGGACCTCTTGCCCACCCACAAAATCCCCTCTGCCTTTTTCCCTTTATTCCATTCTTACTGTTCTCCTTTTTTTTTCCTGGAGAGTACCTTTCCAGACCACCCTTTCTTCAGCACTCCGCAGTGTCCCATCTTACCCATGTTTTGCTATCTGATTCCCAGCTGTTTCCAAGAAATGCGAGGAGAATCGGGCAGATAAGCTGGGGAGAGTATCCTTTCCTGACTCTAGTTTAGTCTCTCATCATTCTTTGTGTCTTTCACATGACTTATATCAATATCCTATTGTTTTATTTGTTTTTGTTTTTTGTTTTTTGCCTGTTTGTCGTATATCCTTTTCATGAAAATGTAAGTTCTATGAGGACAGGAAACTTATCCTCTTATACTTTTGGCTTCTGTGTGTTCAACACATGTTTTATACTCTGTAAATATTTATGGAGCGAATAAGTGAATAACCAAATAAATATATGTAGAATAAATTTTTTTAAAAATAATACATGCGATCAGTTGAACGAATAGCTCCAATTCCTCATCTTTCCCTCTCTGCATGTCTTTTGCTGTGTGACTTTGAAGCTCCACCCACAAAAGGGGAATTGTCTATTTTTCCACCATTGGCTCTTGGTTTGGCTATATTTTCTTACTTGGGTCAATGAAGTGAAACGGAAGTGATGGTGTGCTAGGTCCAAGCCCAGGCCTGTCATTTTCTTGTTTTTTTTTTTCCCCCACACTTCTACCATTGAAATAAGAGGAACATGGCTGGGATAGCCCATCTATCTCCGTAGAGGACGAGAGACCTGCAGCGAGCTATGGTTTAAATCAGCTAACTCCTCAGGCATGGGAAATAATTTGTGATTGTTGTTGTAAGCCACTGAGGTTTGGGGTAGTTTATTACATAGCAATATTCATATATATAAATAAGACTAACTAATAAATAAGACTAATAGTAGCGGTAATCAAGCTTATCTTGACTTGGATCACCTATATCCAGATAATGAGCTGGGTTGCTGGAGGTCAAGTAGACAGATAGTGCTGGGTGGTTTTGGATACTGGGCTTTTAAGTTACTGTCACAAGGGCCAGAGGCACATGCAGACAGCTGTCGCCAGCGTTCTTCTTCCTTCGGCCCTCCCGTGTCTGCTCTGCACGTATCTTGATGCTGGATCTAGAAACTGAGGATTTGGATGGGCGCCTACATTACGCGTGGCAGAAACCAGAACCTTGCCCATCAAGCGACTGAGGGAAAATAAATTGTGCTTTGGTATTTGCATTCGCTGTCACAGTTCCCACCATTTGTGAGATTGAGCAAAGTTAATTTGACAGACATTTATTCATCTTTTGTAATGAACTTGTAAAGAACGGTGTCGGTTTCTTCCCTCAGGCCTTCAAGAACATCATTTCCTAATATATTTTTTTTTAATCACCTAACATGTTTATCTGCCCCCATGCATTAAAACCAAACACTTGACATTCCGAAGCAGCACTTAGAAAACCATGATAAATTTACTATTAATCAGAGAGGCAGGAAAGTAGATTACAGAAAGATACTCAATTGTTTAAATCAACCTTGTAAAGCATACCTATTTATATTTCTTATTTTCCTACATCCAACATTTCTTTTTCAAACACTAACAGTAGTAGCACTCACGCATTTCATTTACTCGTTGGAATCTCCTTTTTCTTTCGTTCTTAGTGAATTTTTAAAAATAGTTCTGGCTTCCACTTAAACTGGTTACATTTTAAAAAGATTGGAGCATTTTACATTAACTGACATTGCTATGAGGATGGTGATGCCTCTGGAATTTTTTTTTTTTCTGATTCTTTTGAGTTCAAGAGGGTAGACCGAGAATGAAGCTGCTGGATGATTAGAAAGTTAGAACAAAGTCTAGGCTGGTGGTGCCAGTGGACGCTTCTCTCAGAAAGCGATGTTTATGTAGATGCAGAGGTTGGAAAGGTCTTGGAAAACTGTGCATAACAAGGCAAAAGAAAGGCCCCTTTGGACATGTGTATGATAAAAATAGTTTTCAAACTTTAACCCACTTTGCATGTGCCTAATGATTTTTTTTTTTTCTGATAGCTGTACCAAAAGTCCTGGGCTGGGCTTCTGTCGGCTTGTCTTGGGTCACATGACCTTCCCTGAGCCAATCAGACTAGCCAAGGGAATGACTTACTCTGATGGGCCAAGCTGCAGTCTCATGTTCTTTGCTAGAGGCAGGGAGAGATGAACACTATCTGAATTTCAAGGAGAAAGGGGAGGAATAGTTTTCTAAAGAGAAATTGCTATTACTACTAGAACTGAGCAGGCAAAAATGCCCACTAATAATGTTTTTTTTTTCTATTTTCTGAATCTACATCAAACACACACACACATACACACACACACACACACAAACACACACAGAACTATGTGGATTCGGCCTCTATGACAGATTTAATTGTTGGTCCTACCCCCTGTTCCTTTGAAATAGATTAGTATATCTCCAATTTGCTTTGTCCTCATGATGGACCTCTGAATACCTCTGCCTCTCGACCTTGGGCTTGACCGTAGGCTTTACTTTTGGCCAATGGGACAGTGACAGATGAGAGGCATGCCGAGGTCTGAAGTGTGCCACTGTGCTTGGGTTTTCCCTTTTGCACTCCTGCCAGTGCTGTGAGATGAATATGCCTTGGGTAGCTGCTGGTTCCAGGGGAGTAATAAATATGGAGAACATATCTGATTTGCCACCTGAAACCAAGTCTAGCCAGGTTTAGACAAGATATGTCGAACTCCAGCTGAACCATAGATGCGTGAGTGAGAAGTAAAGCTTGTTACATGCTATTGAGATTTTGAAGCTGTTTGTTACACGGCAGTAGCTGATGAAGACACCTTCTCTTTCCAGTCTAGCTATAAGGAAGAATGAGGAATGAGACTATATTTCCACCTACTACTTGTACTTTCTGGAAAATTATTCATCGCCCTTCTCATTTGTCAGTCTGAACGCCATCCACGAGGTAAGTAAAAATGATTTCTAATTTGGTTGAGTAAGTTCTCACTATAATTTCCCTGTGTTAGATTTTATTTCTGCTCTTATATATTCCTATGAACTTCCCCCAAGCTCTAAGAGTTTATAATTCTTGTCCTGAAATGTTTATCATTGACCATGATGCTGTAAATAATCCATGGCTTTGAACATGTTCAATATAAATTACAGTACCATTATTGTGACTACACTTAGGCATTTAAAAATTTGCCTTTAAATGGGGATTTATTGGGGTTTCAGCTGCTCGAAGATGGGACAATACTAATGTCTTCACAAAGACAAGTGAGTTAATACAACCTTTCTATATCCTTAGAGACTCTTTGGCGATGTCAGCTTGGACAGCTGGTTTCCCACACACAATAACTTCTCTGTTACATTGAATGGTTGGGGGATGGGCTGTTTACATGCTTCTTTTTCTCTTTTTTAAAATTATTGTTATATAGGGCTTGAGGTTTCAGGGAAAGAACCACTGATATAGGCTTCCCATTTAGTCTGAGGTTTGGACATTCCCAGAAGGCAGGAGAAGCAGAGGCGTGATTGCTAAAGGAACGTGGTCTGACCCCACATTGCTGGCCTGACTAGGTGGCTTTCTCATTGGTGAACTCATTAGAAAAGGCAGTTCAGTGGTTAAAGAGTGGGCGTTGGAGCCAAATGCATGTGGATTTGAATTCTAGCTCTGAGCTGTGAGCCTGAAATTGAAACATTTTATTTACTCATTCACTTGATTTGCTGGTTCATTTCTTGTCAAGTTGCATGGAAGCGGAGCCTGAGACAGGGGTTAAGATGCCCTTGCTTTATTGATGGAGGCTCCTAGGCTTTGCCTTTTAAGAGAATGAGAGACTGAGCGGGGAAGAGGGTGGGTGGCCCCAGGTAAGGTCTAAAATTGGCCTGATCTGCAGGACACTCTGGAGCATACGTCACACCACAGAGGTGTCCTTGCTTGCATGGTGGTGAAATACACTGAAATAAAATTTACCATCGAACTACTTTAAAATGCACAATTCAGGAATGGTAAGTACATTCGCTATGTGGTGCCATCTTGACCAGTGTCTAACTCCAGAACTTTTCTTCGCCTCAAAAGAGAATCTAAACCCACCAGGAGCCCCTGTCGTTCTCCCTCCCCCCAGCCCTGGCAGCCACGGATCTGCTCTCTGTCCCTATGGATTTTCCAATTCTGGATATTTCATATAACGGGAATCATAACATAGATGGCCTTTTGGGTCTGGCTCCTTTCACTTAACATTATGTTTGTGAGGTTCATTCATGTTGTAGCGTGTATCAGTGCTTTATGCCTTTTTATGGCCTAATCACATTCCTTTGTACGTGCATTTATCAATAGATGGGCACTTGGCTTCCTCCCACATTTGGGCCCTGTGAATAACGCTTCTATGAAGGCACATGAACAAGGTTTTATTCGGATTGTTTTTTTTTTTCTTTTGGATTACAAACCTAAGCGTGGAGTAACCCACATGCGTGTTTATCTGAAGAGTGACCGGAAGCCATGGCGGGGAATTCAGTGGGGTAGGGGAGGAGGGGGTCTGATTTGAATTTTTTTTATACTATTGCTCTGTCTCTGGTATGGTGAATGGACTGGGATTATAGGGAAACATGAATCTTCAAACTGATATTGGGGAGTGAATTTTCCAATTTGTGGACCATGCTGACAAATCTTGTGGTTGGCTTCCCCATCTGTTTGTAGTTTTTAGTGTGAAGTCACCTCCAGCAGGGGTTATTATCCGCAAGAACCCTGAATGCTTTGGCCTGTGGAAGCGTTCTTACCAGTTTTGATTTGGAAGCTTGAGGTCTCTGCCTCGTATGGATAGGAATTTGAGGGGCTGTGATAAATACCAACCTTCTTCTCTGCCGAGTTCAGAAGCAATTGGCATAAGCAAGCAAATCAGTATTGGCTTTATCGTGGATAACGTGGAGATTAGACAGCATGGCTCAATGTGTGGAAATAAAAGGTTTCCTTTGCACCGAGAATTAGACTTCCCCATCTGGTCACAGGTAATGATGCAAAACTGCTGACTTGATTTCCAGGTACTATCCTTACCTTTACCGAGAAGCTGACTACAAGGCTGTGTTAGACAAATGATGCTCTTTTCAAGAAGAGATGAAGAGCATAAGCGCTTTAGTTGAAGTACAAACTGTCCTGGGACCATAGAGGAGATTAGAGAGTGTTTCTCAAAGGGAATGAGATCTGAACTGGGCCTTGACTGACATGTTACTTGTTTATTTAAAAAATATTGATTATCTACTGTGTGTCAGGCAACACGAGCTGTGATGACAAAGAATTGACAGAGGGAATTGATGGTGCCCCACACTGAGGTTATAGATTAAGTTGAAGTAGAGAGGCATTCCTGGCGTGAATACCAGACTAAGTCATCGTAAGTTACTTGAGATGTTGGCTTATAGCAGATACAGTTGGTTCTGCTCATTAGCCTTGATGGTCGCCCTTCTGGCTAAAGATTTCTTGCTGGTAGCATCTAAGACTTTTTGCCGAAGGCTTTCCTTGGCACTGGGAGCAGCTGGGCTGGCATGCCACAGACTCTGTCTAGGCCTCCAGAAGCAGCCCTCAACCAGTGATGAAACTGGTGGGTACCAGCTTCTTTGCCCCTTGGGTTGACTCTGAGATATGCCTCCCAAGAAGATGTTGACTCCAGTTGCTTATGCTGGAAACCTACCCATCAATGCCGCTGGGTTGACTTCTTTCCCTCTTTCGTTTCCTCCGTCTCTTCTTGAGATACCCTCTTAAATCAAATACTTAACGTCCTTATCTCCAGGCCTCCTCCTGGACAAGTTAAGACATTTATCCTTTTACAAAGTAAAAGTCCAATTTTAACTCTTTAGATAACAACACAGTTAATTATTATGTACGAACATTATTAAATATCAGGTTAAAAAAATATTCCCAAATCCATATTCATGAGATTATTCATCTGTCAAATACCATTGACATGATTGTTGGGCAATGCTGAGCATCATTTTAAGAAGAGATGCATAATCTCAAACTGCATATAGAGAGTGCTGATTGAATATTACTTCAATAAAAATAGGATTCATGTCACTAAATTGACAGGAATGAGTTTAGTTTTTTGTTTTTGTTTTTGCTTTTTAGTAAGTTTGCTTTCTTCTATTGCAATCTTTCTAGTATGTTCCTAACAGCCAGTTGCAATGTTGATTCAGCTGCCCTTTAAATGTCAATACCTTCCATGTGTCATCAAAGAACACTTATCTTAAACCCAGAGAGCACTGCTGACCCAATAATAGTAACTGTATCAACTTGGTGTTGGCCACTGCCTTTGTGACATTAGGACTTGGCCAATCACCTGGACAATTTAATCAGAGATCGACCTACTTTTGAAGAGCAGGTTAGGGTTATTTGATAGCTAAGTGCAAAGTTCCCTTGGAAGGTGGAACAATGTTTGCTTGTATATCCGCACATCCTCCCGTGTGCACATCAGTGAGTATGCACCCTCACGTGGACACACAAACAATAGCAGCACCAACAACCATCGAGAGGCATTTTAGGCAAGGCCCAATTTCAACACCTTAAACGATAAGCCATTTCATGTCGTTATGTTCCTTCCTAGTCTTTGGCCATAGACAAACATCATTTTTATGCGGTTATAATAAGATTCTTGTATTTTGTTCATTTCTGCTAACGTTATTTTGCCAGCGTTTTCCCCCCACAAGGGTTTACCTTTGCTTTCTAGACAGATGGCAAGGCTGGAATGAATTTGCTCCCTCTGTGTTGAAACCACGTGTGAGGCCTCAAGGGCAGAACTACTTTTAACTTCTTCTGTTCGCTTCTCTAAGTATTGGCCTCCTGGCTCTGGCTTCTCTCAGGAATGAATGTGTTTGGATAGTTGCTACAAGCGGGGGTGTGCCACCGGAGGCCAGGTAAGGGTCTTGGCACTTGGCAGAGGCCTAGTTTGTGTATTTGTCATTTGTTCACTCATGCATTCATTCAACAAACATTCTCCAAATACCTTTTACCTACTAGACAGTAGTTGCATCTGCAGGTCGGTGATGGAGGCTGAGACCATAATAGATCAGGAGCAGGAAGATGCGAGAGACGAGGGCACATTAGAGCTGAGTGTTAGTACCCGGTAGACAGGAATGGAGGACCCAAGTACCAGACACCAGGATACAATGAGAGGCCTGTGATCCGATCCAACAGACAGCCAGGAAGTAGAAAGACAGGCCGTAATGCTCAGTAGACCCAAATCGTAGTAGGGGCTGTCAGGTAGGAGGAGTACAGATGTTAGACATCAGTGACAGCGACAAACCCTTAATGACAGCAAAGAACGGCCTTGGTGTGTTCTGATGTGGCTCCTCTGAGGGCAGACACCCCGAGCGTGATGCTCTGTGGTCTGCTGCCTGAGCCTCTGAGACGGGCCGTGGACTAGAGCCAGGATGCCTGGGTTTGAGGGCCACGTGGGAACTAAGTGACTTCAGGGTACGTTACTTGACTTCCTAAGGCCACGGTTTCTGGATCCAGGAAATGACTCACAGGGTCGTAATGACTTGTGAATGAGTGAATACTTGTGAAATTCTTAGAATCATGCCTGGCTCAAAGGAAGTACTCATGTATGAGTTATTAACTAGAATGAATTCTTAGTGATGGAGTGCGTTCCCTGGCGAGAAAATGCGATTCTTTTCCGTTTAGAGACCCTGACGCCATGGTCTCTGCCTCCTCCTAATCGTCTACATACAGGTGGGTCTAACCGGGCTTCCTTGCCTCCCCATGGTGACCACGATGTCCCGTCCTCCTTCCCCAGCAGTAGTGCTGTTGCTGTTGCGTCCTTGCTGGTTGGCAAGCCATCAGAAGCAGCTTCGAGGTACCAGGCCAGACACTCCACTCTCACACGTATCAGAGCCTTTCTTTGTCGCCTGCCCTTGACCTTGAGCACTAACAGTGAATACCGCCTCCCAGCTTCTCTGAAACCTCCAGCTCACAAAGCTGCTCCCGCATGAGCATAGTGCTCAGGACCCTTTCCATTTGGGAAGCCGCCTCTTACTCCAGTCTGGCAGCGCATGGATGTTTCGAGGCCCCTCGTGACTCAGCAGAAGGGCTTGCACCATCGCGCTGAAAGATCATCTTGCGTTTTTCAGCTGGACAGGAAGCATAGCCTTTTCCCAGATCCGAGCGTGAGGAGCATCGCAAATACAACTCAGCTTTCCGGCGGAAAGCCTGACTCTAGCAGCGGTGCCATCGGCCCAGTGGTTAATGACAAACAGAAAGACAGCGGCCAGGCAAGGACTTGGCGAGGACGAAGGTGCGCAATCTACTCTCTTTCCTCTTCTTTTGTTGACAGGAAGGCTCTTTGTTTTAGTCATTCTGTGCAAGAGCTAAGCAGGTCACGGTAAAAAGAGATCAGGGCAGGCCCAGGCATCTGAGAGATGGGGGAGAATTCGCGTTCCACTGGCAAAACACGTCGGAAGCCTGTTCTTCCCGCCTCGATCGGAGGTGCAGTTCAGTTTGGGGGCTGTTTAAACGGGACCATGCCTCTCCCCTTAAGCCTGAGCTGGGGTGGGGCCGGGGATCGCATGATGACCCAGGGCACTCGGGAAGGACAGGGCAGCAGCACTGTGTCGCACGGTCCTGCCGAAGCTCGAAGGTGGAAAGTCCCGTGTGCTTCTTCCAGTCTTCAGACTGCCAGTGTATTCGAAAAAAAGAAATGCCATAATGATGGCAAAACGTCAAAAAACAAGAAAACAAAACGGCTTTGTCAAATGCGGACTTTCGGCAACGTGACACATTTACACACACACACACACACGCTCTACACATTGATTGTATGCGTGACTTCATTTGTGGATAATGTCAAAAGTTTGTATTTGAGGAACAGGGTGAAAATGGGGCTCCTGACAGATGGTCCCTGCCCCCCACCCCCGCCATCTCCAGATCGTTCTGTCCACCATGCTTCTACAGAGAGGATGCCACCCCCACGACACAGACAGCCCCTGAGTGGAAGGCCTCACCCCTCAGATGCCCACCTCCCCGAGAAGCACCCTATGTCTACCTCAACTCTTATTTTTTCTTTCTCCTTCTAGAAAGCCATAGCCCTCCGAGAGAGACTTCACCTCAGCACTAAGTAGTCTCTGTTGCTCCGGAATAAGCCTGAAAATCAAAGGCCCTCTCTCCTCTCCTCTCTCGGCCGCCTTCACACCACACACACGTGCACACACTGAAACCCAGCTCCAGTCCTCTGTGTCATCCCATTTCTGCCCTTTCCACACAGACTTATTTCATAAAAATGTCAGCTATTAAGTTAACATTATTTAAGGGGCTTTGGGCTTTAGTTCCTGAACGCAACCTAAGCTGGTGGGTGAAGGCCCGGCAGGGAGGCCCGGCTGTATAAAACACGATCCACAGAGGCTCTAAGTAAATAACCTGGCTGTGTGCGTCCAGTGCCTCCCTATTTATCACTGCAGGAACGATAAGCATCTGATTTAGAGTGAACCCAGCTGAGGGTCGACCCCCAGCACAAGCCGTAATGTGATCTGCGGGGAGGACAGATAACCCGAAACGACATGAAGAAGCCCTGTCAGATAAATAAAACAAACTGTTTATCCATTAAATAGCACTGTCGGGAAGAGGACAGGCAAGCCACACAGAGCTAGGTCCCATTCTTTTATGGAGGCACCGAGCCAGGGACACCTGAGTGGAGCTGGGGAAATAACTTCGCTCGGAACTAGGGGGGGGCCTGGGGAAGGAGGGGCGCGTCTGATTTATTGAGGTCACGGTCCTCTTTGATCTCAGGCGAATCCTTTAGTCTCCCGGGGCTTCGGTCTCGCCATCTGTGACGTGGGATGCATCCGCCTGGTCCTGCCCACCTTACCGGGTCGCTGAGGTGACCCCAGGCAAGAAATATGAAAAAAGCGTTCAGAAGAAGAAGGGAGTGACTCTGTGACGCTCAGAAAGACCAAGCAGGTGACGGACGCGCAGGGCTCCTCTCCAGTGGCGGCAGTGACCTAGGGCCACCAAAGCCGGGTCCCAGAAACACCGCCCACTGCCGACGAGTCTGTGGATTGTTTCAGTAGAAGCTCGACGCGTGGATTTGAACGTGAAATCTCAGCGCGTCTACGTGCCGACGGCTCGGGGAAGAATTACTGGGAATTCTGGGCGCGTTTCGTTTAAAAACGAAATGCATCTCGTTGAAACCCGGCCGGGGAGTCTGCCGTCTGCCGCTTCCGGACTGCAGCGAGCCCAGGCGGGGTGTTTTGAGACTCGCAGTGTTGCTGCTGCCGTCCACGCCAGAATGAAGTCGGGGACACAGAGGAAGGCGACACGGCCCTTGCTCACGCCACCGGTGGGCCGCGCGTTTGTGTTAGCTCTTTCAACCGTTCGCTGCAGTTTTACGGAATCGGCACCACAACCCCCTGACTGCTTCCCAGAAGCTGCAGGTGACAAAGATTCTCTTCGATCCGGTGTGTGATAACTGCCCTCTGAGCTTTCCTTTCCTAGGTAGAGAACGCTGGCCCTGCCCTCGGCCATTCTTTCTCAGTGGGAATGCAGTTGGGATTTGTCAGTAGCTCCTGCCCCCACAACCCCTCGTTCTGAGGCCTAAGATAACCTCCAGAATGCCCCTTCCCTTCATAAACAAGGCACGAAAAGCAAACTTCAGCCACTTCACATTCGTGGAAACCAGAGAACCGATTTCTGTATTTTTGAAGAAGATCGAGCAGAGCAGCGTGGCCCCTTCCGTGGCTGGCAGGAGCGGGCAGCCCAGGACTGATGACAGACACCCGAGGCAGCTCAGAGTCTGTTTACTCTGTGAGATCTCAGCTTCTCAGAATGACGAAGGCAAGCAAAGTAAATGGGGACAGAAGGTTCTCTGGAGGTCACCCAGGGCTTCGTCCCCACCCCAGGCTCCGAGTTATCAATGCTACTCCTGAAGAGGGAGGCTCTTGGACCTCATTCGGCTGGCCTGAGGGTCTGGCCCAGGGACATTTATTTTTATAGACAGCTTTACTGGTGCATCTAGACCATTTTGAGAGCCCGCACTTTAATAAAAGCATTGACATTTCCTCTCTCAAATTTGCTTGTTCTTCATACTCATCTGGGAAGCTTTACAAAATATATCTCTTTAGGGACTGGTCTAGGGGACCGATTTTACCTGGATATTGGCTCAAACTCTTACATAACTGCTGTGGACGTAGAGGGAGTTAGGGAGCTCTTGTATCTTTGCTATGTTTTGGGGGGAGGAGGTCTGCTTATCCCCACATCACAGACGGCAAAGCTGAGACCCCCAAATGGAAAATGACCAGTAATGTCTTGCACCCAAGACCAGAATTAGATGGAAATGTTTTGTCTTTTTCCTAAGGGTATTACCAGCACTTTTTATTCTGCGGAATCTGCAGGTACCTTCCTGCATTCAAGCTGTTCTTTGCTGGGCTAAAATTAATCTTCTGAGGCAGCGGTATTGGGATATTTCTTTGCATCGAATTATATTTGTGCTCTTACTTTGTGTTTGTTGTTGGACGATTCTCTCCCTGGTCAGGCGCGAAGCCGGTTCTGTGCTTCCCTGGCTTCGAGGGGGTTTACGGCAGAGCCTCTTAGTTTTTATTTCCAGAACCTTAAGATCCTTGCAGAGCCTGTGTTATCGGCGTCAAGGACTCCTCCTGGACTTAAGAGTGGTTCCCAGAGATGATGGGAGGAGGAGACGGAGGCTCAGAATCACAATTAAAATGATTGAAAACACAGATACATGAAATATTTGCTTAACTCAGTTTTACATCAAAAGCCAGATGGACCATCTTTAATTACGTTGTAAATGAACTACTGGCCTTTTCAATTTGAACCATCTCAGAGGAAGTTAATCTTATACTCAGGAGATAAAATTATCCACATGAAACAAATTTTTATTTTGAGGGATTTCTTAAGTTAAAAAAAAATCACTTAAATTCTGTTAAGAGAATAAAAACGCAACCCAAACAAAGTTTAGGACAAGAAAATAAATAAGGAATATATCGGGCTATATGAGTAGAGGATCCAGGGGTGCAGATGACTCCAAGGACAACTTCATCCAGCGTCTAATCCCGTCAGCAGGAATTTCCGCGTCCCCTTGGCTACATTGGCTTCACCCCTCAAGAAAGTGCCCCCATGTGGTGCCCCTCAGGCGCCTGGCTGACATCCTCCCAGCTTGGCAACTCAGCACAGCCAGCCCTTCTCGCTGGCCTGCCTGGGAACGTGTCCATCATAGTTAACGAGGTATGGAATGTGCTGATTGGACAGCACTGGCTCATGTGTGCCTCCTGGATTCAGGAAGGTGGGGTCAACCTAAGCTAAGCCACATGGACAGACAGTAGAGATGGGGTGACTCCCAAAGGAACACATGCACACGTGCGCACACGTGCGCACACACACACAGGACCGTTAAAAAAGGGGCGTTGATCCTGGTCAAGAATGACAACAGATGTTTTCGACAAAGGAGACAAGATGGATGGAGGGAAAGAAACCAAGTCCATTTTCTTCTTTTCTGCCCCGCATTAGCATTCATTAAATAAAAGCAAGTCAATCAGTAGAACAAACACCAGCGGAGAATAAAATCGAAGTCAGGGCCCTTCTCTCACAGCGAATGTTTCTGACTTGATATTGTTTTTAAGAAAGCTTTTTTTTTTTTTTTTTTTTTTTTTTGAGAACCTACAGTAACTCAGTTTGGCTAATAAAGTGTTTGCCCAGTACATTATGGAAGTCTTTGGGGAGGCTGTTGAATCAATTAGAATGATTTGTAATTAGCACACCAACCTAATGACAGGGTGCCTCTAAATCGCTGGAAAATAGTTTGCTCTCTTAAGGGATCTGTAGGCCCCTCTTATGAACTTAATTACCTTAGTAATATGCTCACTAGCCTTTACATGTTTCAGGAACTTAAATTTTGCTCAGATTCTATATGAAATATTATAAATTCTGAATTAAATGTTTCCAATAATTAGAAAGTTACCATATTCATTAGAAAGATCTCCACCCCTGTAAAAAATTATTCATAAAAGCCTGTGGAACAGACTATCACAAGTGAACATTTTTGAGAATTCCGAATGATACTAAAAAGTCATGTCAGGCCCCAAAGCAATTCAAATAGAATAGAAGCTAATAATGATAAAACTGGCTACGTGTAATCCTAAGGAATTTCACAAATCCACAGTACTATTTTAAAAAATGCCCTATGCTTTTTAAAAAAAGTTTGAAAGGTAAGCTTGGAAATTAACAGAACCTATTCCCCAGACTTAAATGGGAAGATACCAATTCATGTGGCACAATTTTAGTTTTTAGTTTCTAGAGCCTAAT
Source organism: Eonycteris spelaea (assembly GCA_003508835.1). Taxonomy (NCBI): domain Eukaryota; kingdom Metazoa; phylum Chordata; class Mammalia; order Chiroptera; family Pteropodidae; genus Eonycteris; species Eonycteris spelaea. Next base: position 4,782,984 of record PUFA01000071.1, on the reverse strand, counting down.
TTGAAAGCAATGTCAGCCCACAGATACATGGCATTTTCATCAAAAACATAGGTTCTGAAGTCGGACAAAGCTGAGTTCATATCCTACCCCTTTCCTTGCTATAGTTGTAGAATTTCAGGCAAATTACTCGAACTTTCCCAGCTTTTACCTTGTCAAAAAATAAATAAATAAATAAATAGAGATGATGGTAATCACACTTTTGGTGTTAAAAAAAATGCATGTATCTTGCTCGTTGTAAGCCCATATTGGTTGCTGAAAGACCCCTGGGTTAACGGGGATTCGATCCTGGCGAATTCACCCATTTTTTATCCTATAGTAGTGAATAACCTGAAAGGTACAGACGAGTCTCCATTACGGGCTAGAGCTAAGGTTAGACGGTGTGGAATGTCCAATAGAAAAAGTGTGTTTTTAGTCAAGACATGTTTCCAGCATCTCTTAAGGGCCAGCCATTTTCATTCACTTACTAACTGCATAGGTATCAAGACCTGCCCTTATTAGCTGAGTCTCTGCTGTGTGTTGGGCATTACGCTAAACTCTGAGAACACACGGGAGAGCAGATCCAGTAAGGTAGCCGTGAACTTTCTGCAAGTTAACACCTTCGGTTAATTTCAGCTTGTCATCACTTCCCGTGAGCGATAAAACTCGTGATATTTTGCCATACCCCAACCCCACCCCCGGCCAAGAACAACAGGGCATAAAGCCGCTTCCCACTGTGGTTCAGAGAGCCCCGTGCTTTTCAGCAGGCTTTGTTCATAATGCGAGAAATAGCTCAATATAAGCGATAGCGCCGACTGTTGCTGCAATGATCATTTCGTGATTTAAATTTTGTTTTTTTTAAGTACTATACTATTATTGAAAAAATGGCACCCAGCGGGGTTCAGATCTGGGTCTGCCTGTTATTGCCGATGATCTTGGGCAAATGACATAACTTAAGTTTCAGTGTCGTCTGTAACATGCGTAGTTTTCAACGCCTGCCTCTAGGGTAAGTGAGACACGGGCTAGAAAGCGACTCACGTGGTCCCTGGAATGCAGTGCATGCTCACGAGCCACCACGAGCATCAGAATATCTAACACTTGTGTTGCCACTTTCAGGTGGCATCATGCTTGCGCTTAAACATTTTCATTGACTACTCAGCACAGACTGTGAAAGAACAGTCCGATTCACGTAATGGTCGTTGTCGCAAAGCGGGGAGGGCTTCCATGACCTGCTCAAGATCGTAGGGCAGGTATGTGGCACGCGGGCCTTTGTCCTAAAAAAGCATCTCTGGGTTTAGGAGTGATTTTCAAAATAATCCTTGAGACTGGAGAGAACACTCCTGAAGACGGTCGTATTAGGGATTCAGCCGAGACCAGGCTAGGTCTGAGCGGGGCCTCCTGGACGCACGTTTTGGTGGGAGCATGACTTAAAAACTGGGGGCTATGCGAGTGAGTAGCCCACGCCTCCCCCGATGGGCGGAGCCTCTGGCAGCCGGTCACTTGCTGTCCCTTTGCTTCTTCCTCGATCACAACAAAGTTATATCCCCATTAGACCGACCGATGCTCGAAGATTCTTTCAGCCTTGCTTCCAGCATGACTTCAGTCATAGCCGTGCTAACATATTTTCTTAAAAAAAAAAAAAAAGTCGTAAACGATGCCACTTGTGGAGAATATTCTCTGAAATGGCTGGCGAGGCCCTCACCTTCCCCATCTCCCTGGCCAAACTTCTGTGGCGGGGGGGATGTGACGACATCATTGGCAGACCTTCTGATTTTCAAAAATGAGCTCGTCGTCTGGCTGTTTTATGTGAAATAGCCATATTTAAAAAATATAGATGCAATTAAAATGAAAACAAAACATGACTAGTGACCGGATGAGGTCGTGGGATGGCTGTTGGCACCCCCGAGCTGAAACCAGGGCCCTGATTCATTTCAGAGGGGAGGGAAGCTTGCCATGAGCCGGCGGCTTTCAGAAGACGAATGAGTAGGCTTTCGTTAAAAGAAGGCCCGGGAGCAGCTGCTGACGGCCATAGTGTAGACTCTACACGGTACACAGAGAGCAGGGAGGCTGGCGGGGCAGGCGGGGGCCAGGTCGTGCCTGCCCTGTGGGCCATGGGGTTGGTGGCGTGGTTGACCCAAAGAGCATGTTGAAAACGAGGCCAGGTGATGGGCCCTGCCCGACCGGGAGAGAGGGGAGCTGGCCAGCCTCATAGGAGCCGCGGCTTCTCATCGTCAGCCCTGCAGCGCCAAGGCCGGACCAGGCCAAGGTCGTTTTCTCCGGCATTTTACTAGGTTAAAGGTGGCCACGCTTCCACCTCACCTTCTCCACGGGCAGACAGGACGCTCCCTGGCTGCTTTCTCGCACCTCTCGCTGACTCCTGTCCCTTCTCAGTTCTAAGTTACTCTTTGCTCTAATTCTTTTCTCTCTGCATTTTCTTTTTACACCTAAATGCCCGGTTTTCAACTGTCATTGAATAAGAATTAGAAACATGCTACATGGAAAAAACAAACAAAAAAGCTTACCTGTAAATCAAACCTCCTGGCAAACATTAGGGTTTAGGCACCTCGTGTCACTTTCTTTTATATCTATCTCAGGAAATATTTTTCCCCTCCGTACTGCTGACAGAGTTTTCTGAGACATGCAGGTCACTGTGTGCACTCTTTGAAGTCACTGTGAATGGAATAAATCTGATGTTTGATGGCAAACTGCCATGAGAATTTAAACAACTTGCGAGAGGGGATATGATTATCTTTTCCTGTTGTTTTAAATTCCCCAAGACCATCCCATGGAACGGTGGGGACAGGTACTGCTTCCTGGTGACCGTCCCTTTGTGCAGGCTCTCCACTCCCAAGTCTCAGGGGGAAATTCTTGGGAGCTAACACGGTTTTTGCTCACACCCCCCGCTTCCTGCCCCAGTAAAAACTTCAAGGTCATCATATTGACTTGCCGGCTTTGAAAATTAAAGGATTGGGATAAATTAGGAGACGTGTTGAGAAACTGTCTTTAATTGATTTCAGTAAAGCAATGCTTTTATTATAAGGCACAATGTGCCATATTTAGAGGGGTTATGCAGAGGGCATCAGAGTCTTTGTCGAAAAGTTGTTGGGTTTTTTCCTTTTCTTTTTCTTTTGAAAATGCCCTTAATTCTCTTTCTCCTGTTCTTTGTTCCTACTTCCTACTTTGGAAAAATCAACATAAATCTACCTTAGATGAGGCCAAATGCCCAAACTTCTCTGCGCTTGGTCCACCGTGGGGGACGTGCGTTTGGATCAGTCACTTTGAGTGGCGCTGGGTGACGCCTGTCTGCTTGGGGCGGGATGCGTTTCCTGGTGGATCAGGAATCGCATCTGGTCTTTTTTGCCATGCACTGACTTTTGGGTTTTTTTTTTTTTTTTTAAAGGGCAAGTAAATCATTTCTTTCAGATTGGCTAAAAAAAAATGGGGTCTCCTCTTTGGAAGCAGAAGTTTTCCAGATAATTCTATGTTTACACTGTACACTAGATCAGTCGATTGTGCATTCAGGTTTACATTCGGGCCAGATTTATGCCCCTGAGAAAATCCTATTTTTGCATGATTTAGACAAAAAAAAAAAAAATGTGTCTGAACAGCGTTACCCAGCCTAATTTATATGAAACTGGGATTCTGCCGCCTGGGGTTTCGGGTCTGCTCTGTGAGACGTGTCTGGTATGTGACCAAAAGACCGAGTGAGGAGGGAGGTGGCAGTGGCAGAGGGGGACCAGAGCCCACTTGAAAGGGAGGCGGCCATCCCGGCATCTGAACTGGGCGTGCACGGCCAGCTGGAGAGGGAGGCCCCCTCATTGTGCTTTTATGATCGGCTCTTGTGTACAACCAGAAAGGCGCCCCCCTCCTCAGGGCATGCTCGGTTGCTACGATCTGTTCCTGGGGGCTTGCGTGCATCCCAATGCCCCTGCCACCCCTCCCGCACCCCCCCAGACAGGCCCGGGTTGCTCAATGACAAAAGTCTCCAGCATTCTCATCCCGCACCCTTCCGGGTCCCACCTGCATCTCAGAATGGGCGAGAGAGAAAGAGGCCGAGGCCGAGGCGCTGTCTGTGCTGCGGCCACACTTTGGGGATCTCTGTGGGGCAACTCGGTTCCCCCTGAATGGATGTTGCTTGCCGCTGATCTCACGAGCAATGTTGTTGGAGGGGTTTGGGTCTTGCCTTATTTTAAGCTGTCAAAGTTCTCTTCGAAGGCTCCAGGGGGTCTTTGCTCGCTGTCCTCAGGGGCCAGGGTCATGAATCTCTTCGTGGGGTGGAGGCCGACCCTGCAAGATCTGCACATTTCGCAGCCACTGGGACCCCTCCCAAAGCTGGGACATATTTGAGCTTTTTCTTCACACCAAGCACTATACTGGGGGGTGTCAGGCTGAGGCTGGGGTACAGGGATAAACAAGACACATAGGGTCCTTTCTCCAGAGGAGCTTACAGCTTAGGGGAACCGGGAACCGGGGGTCCAATAATCACAAATGAATATGGAATTCGAGCGGAAAGCGGAGCCGATGGGGGAGGAGGGTTCTGAGTTAGTGGGAGGCCACGGTGGGGAAGCGGCAGGAGGGGCTGTCTGATCCGAGACCTGAGGGCTGGACGGAAGGAACCAGGGGTGTCTCTGACTCAGGAGGGGTGACTTATGACCAGATCAGGTCAAGGACTGGCCCAAGGACGCTCAGCAAAGCAGGCACAGGGGTAAGGCACACCCCCACCCCGAAGCCTAAAGGGGCTGAGCCTAACACCCAAGTCACCCCGTGAGGCAGTGCATTCCGGGGTCCCCGTGAGTCTTCATTTCCTCGCCTGCGGGGTGAGGGGCCTGAGACCCGCCTCCACCGAGGGAAGTCTTGAGACATAATTAGGAAAAGTGTGTAATGTGTTTAACATAATACATGTTAGCGTAAACGACTCTTAGATAGTCTTATTTGGTCTTTCGAAGCAACTCTATAGGATGGCAAGATAAAGTAACCCCTCCCCCCCACCCTCCCACGTACATTTGATTTTAAACAAAGAGCCGTAAAGCTTGCCCAGTCGCGCATGCATAAATTCACTCAAAATATTTATTTATGGAGTTCTGTCTGTGGTGACGGCGTTGTTCAAGGAGGTAGGGAGGAGAACGGGACTGAGAAAGAGCGTCTTTGCACTCGAGGTTGGGCTACCTGTTCGAGGAGGTTTCAGGGAACCAGAGGTGACGGCTAGAGACATGGCCTTTCTCAGCCCCGCGTTCCCTAGGGGGAGAAACTAAGGCCTGGATCAGGAGGTTGGTGGCCGATATCAGCATTTCTGTCCCGTGTCCTTGTCCTGACGTGTGCCCCATGTCATGACTGGCGACAGTCCCTTTGGACTGAGTACCTGTGTCACGTCAGTCTCCACCGAACTGCCGTGGGTCAGCCGAGAGACACTTGCGGGAGTTGGAGGACGCTCCGCACCCCTGTCCCTGTCCCAAGGACTTTGGGTCGCGTCTGCGAAGGAGCGGAGGACGCTGTGCTTGCTCGGGATGCCGTGAAAATGCATCGGTTCACACAAGACAGCGACTCCGCAGGCAGCCGGCGGGCGGGTGGAAGTATTTATTTGCTGACCTTTCCGAGTGCTTCCCAAACTCCTTCTAACTCCATGTCCCCCCCCCCTCCCCAGTTTCCAGCTTCCCCAGGATGGAGGGGGTTTCTGGGCTTAATTGTCACAACCTGTACTTGTGTGGGATGTTTATAGCACCTCTCCATCTCTTAAAGGCGTCATGGTGCAGGACCAAGCTGCTGTCATCTGTCCTGGTGAGACCCACTCCTTCGAAAAACCACTGAGGGACAAAAATCCTTTGTCCACAGCCGGCCCGGACTCAGCGATGGTTTAGGGGAGCTTCCTGCTTTTCCTTCAATCCCCCTGGTTAATTTTCTAACAGCATCGCAAAACAGCATTTTATTCCTAATTTTTTCAACGAATGGATTTTCAGGGGCCGATGAGAGGAGGAGACATCCCGCATGAAGGCGGTGGGGATACTGAGTCAGCCCACAGGCCCCGGGACCCGGCCTGAGGCTCCTCTAAAGAGCCCACTTGGGGAAGCCTCCCAGCTGCCGCCTCTGGGACAGTGTCGGGGACCCTGTTCAAACCCCAGAGAGCTGACTTCCGAGCCCGTGTTGTGTTGTTTATCGGCAATTACCCCAGAAGTCCTTCCTGTAATTAACCCCAGCTTCACCGAGGCTGCTCTCTGCACATCACCTCCCTCCTCCACACCGCCCCTTTGCCATTATTTCCTGGGAGATGAGTCCCGGAAGGAGATGGCTTATCTCCACTCAGTCTGTAACTAGCTTTTGTCTCCCAGAGAGATGTTTGTCCGTGATGCCACGTTTCAAACCAGGCACTTCCCACCCCCACCTGCCCTCCCTCCTTCAACTTCTTCTTCTTCTTCTTCTTCTTCTTTCTTTCTTTCTTTCTTTCTTTTTTTTTTTTAATAACATTTTCTTCCTTTCTGCTTTTATATTTCTCCTCTCCCTCCCGTGGCCTTTCATGCATTCAGGATGTAGGAGAGCCAGCATCAAAGCGCAGGGCCCTGCGAGTCCTCCTCCCCTCCGGTAAGGCTGCCCTCTCTCTGTCTGATCGTTGACTCATAACCACAGACCGGCTGGGTGCAGGATGGGGAGGGGGGGGCGAGTGAGCAGGGACCACGGTCTGCAGCCCCAGCACAGACAAAAGCGGAGGATTTGTTCAACGGGGCTTCCCTGACTTTGGGGATAATTGTTTAGGACAATCTGAGCTGGCCCAGTCCAGGGCCGAAGGCCGGGTGGGGTGGGTGGGGAGCGGGGAGGGGAGGGGACGGCGGCATTCCCACCCCCCCCCCACCCATTGACTGGCAACTGCAACCAAGTGAAACTCATCTGGTCAGGCTCCAAATCCAAGGCCAGGCCGGTCCTAAACCCGCTCTGAGCACCACCAAGACATCCGATTGCACGATTTAATTTTAATTCGATTGAATGTGCTTGTACTGAGGGCCTACTAGGTGCCGGACTTCGGGTTGACAGGTGACAGCCGCAGGCGTCCCTCTGTGGAAGTGAATGTGCCAGTTCTCCAAGACAGAATTTGCAGGCCGAAGAGCTCCCCGCCACCCCCACCCAGTTCCTCCCTCCCCTTCTGTCTCCATTAGGCATGAATGGGCATCACATCTGTTTCTTTTCTTGCTGGAAAGCAAGAGGCAGAGACCCTAAAATGGGGACAGACCAGCACACACCTGGGTGGTCTTGAAATTAGAAAACAGCTTTTGCCAGAGCTTTCCATGTGGGCCCACGGCCTCCATACTTCCCGTTGCTCTCTGCCCCTGCGTGTTGGGAGAAGCGTGGGGAGGGGAGGCCTGGTGGGTACCAGAGGGGCCGTCCATTGTCCTGGTCTCGTCTGAGGCTCACACCTATTCCTCCCTACCCCATTTCCAGCGCTGGCTTCCTCGCCGGGCAGACCAAGCCTGGTCTGGGGCAGAGGCAGGGTGGGGTGGGGTGGGGAAGCAATCATGTCAATGTTAGCCTGTGTACACTTCAGGTCTTTTCAAAAACGAAATGGTTATGTTATGGTTTCGTGTCACGTTATTTGAAGCACAGGCTCCAAAGCCAGACTGTCTGGGTCAAAATCTATGTTCTGTGGCCCCGTGCCTCCGTTTCCTGGACTGCGAAATAGGCATAACAGAAGTCCGACCTCATTAGACTGTTGTGGGGCATAGTGAGTTAATATATCACACACGATGTTGGTTCTAGGGAGTGGCTGGTGACAGCCTGCAATGGTCTGCACGTGGCTGCCTCTCCCACACCGGGACACTTTCCTCCAGGGGTCGTTCTGTGTCATCGAGAGACCTGGACACCTGTGATCTCGCTCGGCATCTTCTCCCTTGTTTACAATCACAAAGGAAGAGATAAAATGCCCGGCTCCGTCACTCTCCCAGAGGCACCGGGCTCCAGGCCTCTTCGTGGGTCTACATCGTCCATTTCCATGGGAAATGCATCTGGTCTCAGGCTCTCGTGGTGTAGTGCTGCCAGATAAGGACCAGTATGTCTCAAATATTGCACGGGGACATACTAATGCTAAAAAAAAATGACTCACTGGTTATCAAAATCCACATTTAACTGGATATCTTGTATTTTTTTGAGAAATCTGACAGCCCTGCCTGGGGCTTTTCCTCACAGGTGTTTTGGTCAGCTGTCCAGCCTCCCTAAAGAGACAGAGGTCAACTGGGCTTCTGGAGCTGGTTCTTTTCAGGAATATTCAAAAGTTTTAGGTGGATGGAAGGAGAGAGGGGTGTCAATGAGAACCCAAGTCTCCCTGTTTCTCATATAAGTAGTGAGAGCCATTCTCGAAGCAGCTGTCCATGGCTGTCTAAGAGGTTGGAAGACTATGCCTTCTGGAGGGGGGTGTGTGTGTGTGTGTGTGTGTGTGTGTGTGTGTGTGTGTGTGTTAAGAGAGCAAGGGCCATGGGAGGGCTACAATTAGTGGCTTCTGTACAGCTGTGCCGATGGGTCCTATGAACTATGTGATGTGTAACACATATGCCTTTTATTTTTATATAGACATACAAAATGTTTAGCCGAATGGCTAAGCTAATGGTACAATTGCCTGAAACTTTCCAAGTTCTTTTCACTTTGCTAACTTTTTCTGAGTTGCCGAAAGTCCTAATTTATTCACGAATGGGGGAGAGTAAGTAGAGGAAGACTCAAACCTGGGGCATAGTACTGTGTTTTATTTTGGAATTTGCCATGGGAGCTATCAAGGGAGCCCGGCTAGGTTTTTGTGATTGTTATGTGAAGGTCAGCTGATAAAACTTATTAGTATTGCTAAAAATCATGAATCTAAAGAGTAAAACCACTGATTCAGAGGAGGTTTATTAAGAATATCCATTTTACAGAAGGCGCTTCTCACTGAGCTTATCCTTATCCACCACTACGGCGTGTAACGTCAGGGTTTCGTGCTCCTGGTGGAAGAAAGCTGTCTGGAAACTGTGGGCGTGTGTGTTTCTTTTTCTTTCTCTTTCTCCAAAGAGAGTGATGAAAAGAATATTTAGTCTCTAACCACCACAGCAGTGTGATTCAGATCCCTGTATTTACAGAGGCAAATTAGTTGATGCACCAGCATGCTAATGTGGCCAGTGCCAGCCTGGTGTGTGTGTGTGTGTGTGTGTGTGTGTGTGTGTGTGTGTGTGAGAGAGAGAGAGAGAGGAGAGAGAGAGAGAGAGAGAGAGAGAGAGAGAGAGAGTTTTCCAGGAGGTGATTAAAGGAGACCCAAGCAGAGAGCCCCTCGGTTACTAATCTCCGGAGGAAGTTAGCTGGATTCTTAGTGTCTTCCAAAATTTTTTTCTCCTTTATTGGCAAAGTGAGCAGAAATATAATTTTCTATTGGTTCCATCCATAAGTTCTCTTCCAAGTCCCCAGGATAAATAAGAAAATAAATAAATGCGGTCATGATTTCTTAATTAGATCCTAGAGGTGACGGCTAGGAAATAATGTACCAAAATTAAAATTCTGGTCTATATGTAGAGTTGTTTGACGATATTCAGCCGCTCGGAGCCGGGTGCCATCTAAGGCAAGCAGGAGCCCCTTTGCCCCTTTAATCTACAGCTTCCCTCGAAGAGGAACAAACCAAGATGCAGTCGTCGTTTCTGGTACGGCAGGAAGTCAGCGACAGACTCTGGGGCAGGAAGTCAGCGACAGACTCTGGGGCAGGAAGTCAGCGACAGACTCTGGGAGACTCCAGGGGCTGGATGTCAGAGTAAAATATAACGGGAGCCACTTTTTGACAGAAACGGTTTCCAACAGATGCGCAGGGACCCAACAATAATAAATTTACACTTACCCCCTTTACCTGCAAGAGAAGGTGCTTTGTGCCCTTCCATTCATGGGGTCGACGATGCGTACAATTATAAACTGTCAATAGTTTGACCTAGAAACATCCCCTTGCCTCAAATCTCACTTTATCCAGCATTTTTGGTCTAGCTGTTGGAAGTCATCTAGGCATGGCCCAGGGCTCTCACAATACGGGGCCCATCCACCTCCTTTTAAGATTTTTTTTTTTTACTTAATTACAAGGAGATGGGGCCTCCCTCCGTCCACAAGTCTTGGTACCTGCCTGCTCGCCCTTTTTACCTTCTTCCTATCCTTTTTCTTCTCCTATCCTGTTTAATTTTTGCATTTCCTGATTTTTATCTTGGGAAAACACAAGCCAGCTGCAGTCGCTGGAGGAAACAGCTGAAGGATCCTGGCAGGTAGGGGACTTGCAGGGTTTCAGTCTCCGATGGTGAGAACTGAAATGCGGGGTGTCAGGTTGCATGACTTCTGCACCGCCCAGTCCCCCGCGCTCTGCCTGGGCGCACACCCCGCGGGCACTCGCACGCGCACGCACGGCCCCTTCCGTCGCCTCTCGCCCAGTGTCCCCCTCTTTCCTTTCCGCAGCTGTATTTCTAATCAGCAGAAGATACATCTTGCTGGGAGACAACACTCCTTTTTTCTGTGCATTCTTAACCTCCTATCTTATGCATGGATCACTGGTTAGCTTAGAAATGCGCAGACACAAAGGAGAAGCTGACATTCGAGGTTTGACGGCCATAATGGCTGTTTATAAGCCTAATCCATCACGTTTAGTGGACACCTCCATTTTTGTCCCTCTGAAAAGGTATAAATAATAAAATGGGATAGCTCCAGCTCAGAGGTGCCTTGGTAAATATTTTAACTATTTACAAGATCGAACCAATAACAAAAGAAGCATCTGTACCATCCACAGAGGGGCCCCCGGTCGTTAAAAGAGACCCAGATGGTCCCTAGCAGACAACCAACAATAACATTTCTTAATGGCAGAGCTTTTGTGACACGGTTTACATTGTTTTTCTTCATATCGCCTTGTGATGTTCTGAACTTGCCGTCTTTCTCTAGTGCCCCCAGCAACCTTTCTAAAGAAAATCTCCCCAAACCGCCTTCCCGCCCCCCATGGAAAGAATGCGGCCTTGAAGGAAACTGTAGGTTTCAAAGCCCGATTCAGAGACAAGTCTGAACAGTTAGAACCCGGGCCTTCTCCAAGTCCAAATATTGACAGGGGCCCGGCCGTTCTGTGGGTAAACACCCCGGTCGAGCCCAGAGTCTGTGCCATCCCGGACTGTGTGCACGGCTTTGCCTCACTTGGTTTGAATGTACCCTTTCCTGCCAGGCGTAAAGAACACGCCGCGGGGTTCCCGGGAACCCCAAGGATGACTTCTGGAGTGGCAGGTCTCCTTCTCCGCGGACCCTACCTGCCTGGTGACGGTACACAGATCAGTGGTGACAGTATGTGACCTTAGAAATCTTTGAGCAGGTTGGATTTTTCTCAGTTCTGAGCCTGAACAAGTTATGGGGACGCCGCCGTGACCGCTTCTTAGTCGCTGTGGGACACTTCGGCTCTCTCTAAACCACCAGGAAAGTCAACTTTTTGGTGACAAAAATGATAGCGAAGACAGAGCAGGTGAGCTGGGTGGTTATCAGCTCTGGGGCCCGAGGCAAAAGGCTTCTCCACGTTGAGCCTGAGCTTTGGTTCCCAGTCTGTTACTGGGGTGATAATGGTATAAACCTCCAAGGGTGACTGTGTGAATCAGAGGCGTACATTTAAAGCCAGGAGCTAAGCTCCATGATGGTCTCTATAATTGATACCGACAAACGTATTGCACAGCAAATCTTTTGAAACTAGGCTCCAGACAGCAATTCCACATCACTGGCTTCTGAAGCTTCCTTCTGGGGAGGAAGGAAAAGAAAAGCAAAAAACAAAAACAAAAACAAAAACAAAAAAAAACCAAAAAAAACAAAGCCATGTGACCAGTTTCTAGGTCTTGGAGAAACCTCAGCATTCATTTCTCTTCCAAAGGCTCTATTTAATTTCGGAGCTCCCGCTTTCCAAATTTGGTCAATAAAATTAACAGCCTCCTTTTGAGTGGGACATCACACCTCCAAATGAGCTCAAGCTGGCCTGGCGATTGTCCTTCGGAATGTGAGATTTACATTTCACAGCTCCTGGCCAAGGCATGAATGAATCGGAGCTCGTAAACAAACGATCCTCCTCGACAGCAGCGGGGTGGACGCTGCAAAGAAAAATATTTATCCTGTTTGTGTGGCTCTGGGTCCCCGAATGGCCCCCCAATAAAACAACATCATAAAGGGCATTTCACAGCCGAGCTCGCAATTTAATAAACAGATGCGAGAACAGGAGGCCTCGGAGGTCAGCAATTAAAAATAAAGCCGCCGAGGTTCCCCCTGGAATTCTCCTCGTCCACAAAGAGGAGAAGGCCGGCCCCCCGCGGCTGTGGCGGGTGGGTGAGGGGTGGGAAAGGTTTCCAGGCTCAGGGGAGTTGTACCTGTTCTGAATGATTATTCCAACCCCTGGCCGTCTAGCAAGAAAGGGAAACTCTGAAAGCAGCTGAGAGAGGACTCACTCACGCAGGGACCGCAGTGGACTGGAAGATGGTGCGGTTAACTTCGGTGGACAGCAAGCAACAGCTGCATGTCAATTCTCTGTTTTCTGCGCCCAGGACAGTAAAGACCAGAGCAAACGATCCCAAACAGCGCTGGATCAGAGACTCGCTTCTGTACAGTTGGTTTGGGGATGGATTTTCCACTCAGTTGGAAGTGTGTGTGTGTGTGGTGTGTGTGTGTTGTGTGTGTGTGTGTGTGATGTCCAAGAAATAACAAAGCCACTGAATAAAGGCCTGGAGAGTCGGCCCTGGTGACTGTCCTGTACCCCCTGTAACTTTTCCCTGTGCCCCTCTCTGCGCTGCTCTGATCAGCTGTCCACCACAGGGGCACACCTGTCACCTCCATCCGACTCCACGCTGTCTGTGTCACCTCAGGCTCATCACCATCTCTCCCGGCCCCACATTTCACTTAGGTTAGAAGCGGGGTAAGAACAGTGACTGTCGCGAAGCTCTCAGGGCTGTGTTTGCAAACAGCGCGGACTGGACAACGTGAGCTCCTTTGCACGGCGTCTGTGCAGGCTTAGAGGCTCACTCTCTCTGCTGGACCAGAGGATCTCACCGCGGCAGGTCACGCTCGCCTTGGCTGACTTGTGTGCTGCAGGCTTGCACGCCCCCCGTTCTCACACGCTCCCCCACCTAGGCTCCCAAATGCCTGCACAGCAGATGCCTGCAACCTCCCCGCATTCCTCCGCTGATAAGGGGGGCAATGAAGGATGGGTTTAAAGATAACCATTTGCTATGGGGCCAGACCTCCCGCGAGGACCCATCTGGCAGGCAGCGGGGAGCCCTGTGTCAAGTGGCCACACCAAGCCCCTTCCTGGAGCCCAGAGCCACCCTGAGAGTCTCCAGTATAAATGATCCCCACAATGGCTCTGATCTACACACTTAGCAGCTCACTTCCCTCACATGTGAAGAATAGGGGTGATGAGCTGGAGAAATCCTTCAAGTACTCTCTATTGACATGGTGCTCCCCAATATACCAGGGGGGTCCAAACTGCCTTGTGGCTCATCTTTGGATGTTTTATGCTTTTGGAGACCCTCTTCCCCTTGAGTTAGAATGATTTTGGAATCACAAGGACTTGAATACATATGCTATTTCTTCCCCCTCACCCCCCTTTTTAAAGAAGTGAGAATATACAAAAAGCAGGTAGGAGACAGGATTCAGAATCAGTCTCTCTTTCCTTTCCTCGATGTAGAAGACATGCTTCTCTGAAACTGTATACTGACATTAAAAAGACCCTCTTTGGGCACTTTCTCACCTACTCCTAGGACAAGCCTAAGCAAATACTACAAATCCTTCTGTCACCAAGGAAAAAGTAAAAGTTCGGAGGTGACATAGCCCCCTTCCGATTTCATCCCTTTCAAGCAGCAAAACGGACCATTTTCCATTCGTTGCTTTTTTTCCATTATGGTCTAGCGCTGAACTTGAAAAAGGCAACAACAGGCAAATATAACACTCGTGCTTGAGAATAATGCGTAAAATGTAAATGTGTAGTTTAATAAAGCAGCTGCAGTTCAGGTTGAGATAGAAAAACCTCCGTCTCTCTTTTTGTTCCTTTCTCATCGAGGCACCCGGAGTAGATAAAGCCATCATTTTGACTTTTCCGAGAATCATTTTCTTTCTTTAGTTTATGGTTTTGCCACCTGTACGGGTATCCGTAAACGATACAGTAGAGTTTGCCTCTTTCAGGACTTCAGAGGACTATATGCATATTGTATTTAATTATTTGTGTGTTCCTCCTTTTCCTCAGTATTAAGTTTGTAAGATTCATTCGTGTTGCTTAGCAAAGCTGTGGTGCATTCACCTTCTTTATTGCTGTATCGTATTCCATTTGGGGACTGCGCTCTGACTTAGCTGTTCACTCCGAGCTGGTTCCAGCTCTGGTGTGTGTGGTAGGCTGCAGAAATTCTTTAAGCCTCTCTGTCTCCATGCTCTCTGTCAGATGACGCACTTGGGCTGATAAAGGGGTGATGGTGTGCCAGGTGTGAGCCAAATAATCGTGAGGATGTACATGTTTTTACCTACTCTTCTGCGCCTCTCTCATCACCATGGAGGCCATGAGCATGGGGGGATGCTCAGAGACACGTGGAACGGAACAAACTCAAAAAGCCATGAGCGAGGCCCACCCAAATCACTCGAACTCCATGAGTGTGTACGATAACGCTTATTATTGTATGTGCGAATATTTTGTAGTTGTTTGCTGTGCGCTATTATTTAGCAATAGGTAATTGATACAAGCTGCTATAGGTAATTCTTCTAAGCTTATAAGGTTTTCAGAATTAGCCATTTTAACTCAGATTTCTCAAACTCCAAAGCCTGAGTTCCTTCCGTGGTGCTGGTTCCTAGTCTTTTTTAAAGTAGCGTTTGTGAAAGTTAACAGCTCGGAGGTACAGTCAGACTCCTTGCTTGTGGGTCCAAGTGTGAAAATCCATCCGTGGCTGTTATGAACTCTATATCACTCTCGGTCATTTTTATAGTTATTTACTTATTGTACATTTGCAAACTTTAGCTCTTCGAACCTCTTCTTTGGTTTACTGTCAATATTTCTCATACACGGTATTCTTTTTCATTGTTTTCACTTCTGAGTCATTTAGTGAAACTGTGGAATGACCACAGAGTAGAGGTATCCAGAGAGTCACATCAATACTTACCCTGGACAAGTTTAGTCCACCAGTGTATTTTGTTTAGCCTGTTGAATTTTTACAAATTTGGGGCCAAACATGAAACAAACAGGACTTCATACAAAAATCTAGATTTTAAGCTTCTTCCAAATTATCAGATTATTTGCTGACATTGGGCGTTCACTCCTGCGTGTTAAACATTTAATGAAACTGAGACGAGGTGGTCCCCTTCTGAGGGACATAGAGTCTGTCATTGCCACAGTCCCCACTATTCCTTATTGTTCCCAATACTGAAACCGAGTGTTGGTTGCCATTTGCCCTTATGATAGTTCCTAATGATGGAGAAATATTTTCGCACCCAGGTCTAACAAAAAGGGAATAACGTAAGTGCCTAAAAGAGAGTTTCAATTTATTTTTTTAGCAATTGAGGCTCTAATTAAAGTCTTTATTCAGTGACAAATGTGCAAATAGATCTTATCACTCCTTCCCTTACTCCAGAACCTTCATGGCTCCCATTAGCTCCTGAATAAAGTTAAAAATCTTTTAGCTTGGCTTTCAATTTCTTCACGGTCATTATAGCCTGTCCTACCAGATGATCAAATAGGAATTGCATATCATTTATTTCTTTGCCCCAGCTCATCCCAGCACAAGGCTTTAAACATGATAAGAAGACAGAGGATCCTGAACGAGTGACAGACTCACTGGCCTGGACAACTGTGCCTATCTGCCTACCCTTGTCTCCTGAGAAGCTGGTCACACTTTCATCCCTCCAGCCACTGTTGATTGTTTGGGGTTGCACAGTTGAGACAACCTAGCCAATTATGGCTCTTGACCTCCTGGTAACACTGGGGAGCTCCAGGATTGGGCAAGCGGTCATGGCTGAGCCATTCGGAATCCTTCCCGGGGACTTTTCCTTTTATAACCAGGAAAGACCAGCCAGTCTGTCACCAGTGGCAAAAGCTGTAGGACAGAAAAGCCTGGACCGTCTCGGTGGCTGTTCTTCTCATGCCGAGGACCCCAGGCCGTAGAGACAGTAGAAACAGGTTCTGAAAAGCCTTCAAGTCACTATTTGGTGTTATTCTTTGTGTGCCTAAAATTGGGCCCCATCTTTGATCTTCCCCCAGCTTGGATGGTCAATATTTCCTGAATCCACAAAGCCAATATGTCTCCTTTCATGACGAAGCTAATGTGAATTGCATTTCTGTCACTTCGAAAGCAGTCCTCATGGATATAGATGTAGGATACGGACACGGTTTTAAGAGAACACACTGTGTATTTATTTAAACCTACAAATCATGATGCTTAAGAGTTAAAAAATATACATAAGACACTAGCCGTCGGTGAACTCAGTGATTGTAATTTGTAATTGAAATAATTGTAATTTCTTATTCACTTCTGTATGCCTAGTGCCTGGTCCAATAGATGGCATTTAGTAAGAGTTTATAAATGTTTATTTTAAAAAAAATAGATGTAATGCTCAGGTTTATGGAATGTTAACAAAGCGTAATGGGTGCACAGAAGAAGAAACTAAAAATTCTACTAGGATGAGGAGTTATAATGTTTCAGGAAAGGTTTCGCAAAGGGGGAAACATATTTGAGCTGATCCTTGGAGGATGAGGAGGTGTTTAGTGGGTGGAAAGGGAAGACGAGTTGGGAGTCCAGACAGGGACAAACGGCGCACGTGAAGGTGGGAGGCACAAAGGAGCGTAGTGAGTTTCAGAAACCAAAGGACTTTCATGGGGTTGGATTATGGTGTCGGCAAAGGCTGGGAGAAGAGGCTGGCAAGGCAGGTTGGGCTGCATAATGCAAATAGAGAAGATTAAATATTTACATACGCTCATTAGCGACCCTCTGTGCACGTGACATGTGTGATTTAGTTTAAACCTCCAAGGTTTAAATACCCTAAGTGCAACCGTATCTTTTCGAAATTGATTACATGACATTAATAGGCTCTCTCTCAGCTTCCATGCTGATCGTGGTCCTGATGCACTTCCTCCGCCCTTGTCCCTGGGGTGGAGGACAGCCCGTGAGACCTCCATCTTCCCTCTCCCGCCTTCCTCAGGAAGCAAGCGTTATCTACAACAACCCCCTAGTTTTTGTCCTCCATAAAGGTAAGCACTTTGGCTTCCCACGTTTTAACAGGAAAATTCTATTATGATGATCATTTTTAAAAAAGGGGGGGAAGCCTGTGTCACAGTGATTTTCTCAATCCTCTGCATCGCCCGTTAAAATGATTCAAGAACTCTTTGAGAACTTGTAACGTGCCCTACAACAAGGCAGGCCAATCGGAGAATACCTAAGATCTCAAAATATTCGGGACAGAATCCCTTCCCATTAGGCCCTTACAGCCTCGCAAGATCAATGTCGTTCAGTTCGCCAATATCACTTGCGTTTATAAAAACATTTATGAAAGGTTTCCATATTACAAAGCACTTTTGTCTCTATCCTTACATTTGATCTTACCTGCGCGGTGACTCGTTTTACTGATTACTGGTTTATGTTAGGTAGGGTCGACGGGCTCTGGAGAAAGGGAACACTGGATCCATCCCCTTAATTTGATACTTACTAATGATGTCTCGGTTAAGATGGGTTACGTTGTGCTGCAGTAACAAAGCACCTCAAGGTCTCAATGATGTAACTCAACAAATGTTTGCGCCTCACCTGTGACCGTGTCCAGGGAGGGGTGATGGAGGCTCCGCTTCTCACATAGGTTTGGTCTCCAGGTCTCAGCATGACAGAGCTACTGCCTTTTCTAGCATCGCTTTAACGGAGGGAAGGAGACTTCTGGAGAGTGTCAAACCAGCAATTAAATGCTTCAGCCTGGAGGTAGCACCCCCCCACCCCCGCCCACCTCGTGACTCACTGGCCAGATCTAAGCTCAGGTCCCAACCCAACTTCGATGAAGTTTCTTTCTTTTTTTTTTAAAGTAATATTTTTTGTTTTTCAATCACAGTTGGCATACAATAGCATATTAGTTTCAAGTGTCTACGTGGACCACTTTCTAAAGGCAAGTCGTAATTTTTTACTCCTAGGTTTCTAGCAATTAATGCAAAGAGGGTTATATACATTATGATATTTGGCATTTACCAAATTTGAAAACAAAATCCCATTGCTCATGATACGAACAAGACTGTGGGGTTAAAGGCAGAAGAAAACGTATTATTTTAATATTTTTCTCATAGAGAAGATGTCGTGGGATGAAGTAAACAGTATTTTCAGTCACATCCTTACAGCAAACAGATGGGCTCTTCGGAGCCTTTTTTTTTTTTTTTTTTAATAGTGTCCTTGAGCGTTGACTGGCAGTAAAAAACTAAAGTGCAGTTTGTGAAAGCAGAATTGTAGGAGCTGGGGATGCAGAGGCCCCGGCCTGTGACGCTCTGTGGGGCTGGCCCGCCGAGGGGCAGACTGGAGAGCCTGCGACAGAAAGGTTGCGAAACGGCAGCTCTCCCACGGACTCCAGCCTGCCGAAGTGTTTTGTTGGCCTCTATTTTTAGTCAGTTGTCAATACATTAAGTCAAGAGGTGCCACATACAACTCTAAATTGTCAACTTTTACGGCGAAAAAAGAAATAGCGCATCTGGCCACCTTTGACCAGCTCGGGGCAGCACCTGCCTTTTGTAAATGAGGCGTGAGTGAGCTGCCCAGCCCAGCACCGTGGACTCGGGCCCTCCTCACTCAGGAACGGCACCTGCCTGGTCCTTGGTGCTATTTGTGTTGGTAGCTTCCGGCTTGGAGGGCTGGACACGTTGTGTTCTCTTTAGGTAACTCTTCAAATACCTTTCTCAAGTGAGTTTTTAAGTCTCAGTAACTTCAGGGTATCTCCCCATCCAGAATTTGATATGATTATCCCCATTTTACAGATGACAAAATTGGAACTCGAGTTAGCAACTTACCCAAAGTCACGCAAGAGAAGGATGTAACTTCTAAGGGGAGGAGCTGGGATTTGCTGTCTGAAAGGCACAGGCAGATCTAGGCCCTTCCTGCTGCCCCGTGGGCATCTTACACCGCCCGCCCCCGGCTTGTGCTCGGTGCTCCAGCCTAACTGAACTTCTTTCAGTCCTTCGAAGGTGCCCTGGTCACTTGCACCTCAGGGTCTTTCCATTGTTCTTCCCTCCATCTTGAATGCCGTCTCGATGCCTTCTACCTCTCTTCCTTCTGGTTCGCCTGACCCCAGGAGAGGATGTGTGTGTGGTGTGTGTGTGTGTGTGTGTTGTGTGTGTGTGTGTGTGTGTGAGACTCAGTGCATCCTTTTGCATTTCCACCATCCCTGTGAGAGGTCACGACCTAACGAGCTCCCCGGGACTGGGGAGAAATGAGATCAGCCAACCCCGAGGTGTGCGAAGCCGAGCAAGTGCCTCTTGCTCGGTGCCACCGATACTGTGTTGTTATGGGACACACAGCCACTGCTCCCCATGGGGCGGTGTGTCGCACACTCAGCCAAGGGCCGGAGAAGCCCCCCCCAAATCAGATAGGATTGTCTTTCTCGCTTTCTCGAAAGGGTTGGCTGTGGTTCCAGAATACTGCCTTCAGGCTAGACAAAGGCCCAAGGAATTAACGGTAAATATCATCGTATGATTGTATTTTGACAATTCATCAAGCACTGTGCCATGCCAGGCTCTGTGGTCTGTGCTTCAGGAGTATTACCTCATCGAATCGAAGTTTCTCCCTCCCAGGGTCCCCTCCCCTATGCTCTTTTTTGGACTACTTGTGAGGCCCATGGGGGGGACCAGTATGCAGACTGTGCATTTTTTGGTTCCTGTCTAGACCGTTCAACCCCAAACTGAAATAGCTGAACTGAATAAGGAGCAGGGCTGTCAGGGGTTGAAGCAGGGGAAGGGCCAGGCTGGGGTGGGGGAGCGGGGGCGGGGGGAGAGGGGACGGTTGGCATAAAAATAGAGGGGAAAATATTGCTTCAGGGCGTGGGGGTAAACAATGGGGTGGTTTCGGCGTCTCTTCCCATGACTCGAATCACGGGTCTGAGGCGCGTGTGCGCGTTGTTTTGTGAGTCAAGGAGAGGTTGTTCACTTTCTAGCCAAAGCAAGGCTCCCGGGCCAAAGAGCCCGGGCCGTCCCATTCCAAGGGCGTGGTGCAGTCACCGTGGGGCTTCCTGAGAAGCGGAGGAAGAATGACCTCGGCCACACGCACGGAGCGGCGGTGTCGGCGGGTTGGGGAGTACGGGGTGTGCGTCAACGGTCTCCCGCCGGCCCCCCTCAGAAGGACGTGCCGCAGATGCCCCCCCCTCCCCCCGTCGCACACACAAGGACACTGAGGCTTGGGGAAGCGGGATCGCTTTCCAAAATCGGATGGCTCCGCGGGCTAGCGTCAGGGCTCAGGGTGAGACGCGAGGCTTGTCTGCGTTCGAAGCCATCGTGCACAGTCGCGCATCGAAGCATGGTGCTGTTGACTCCTGCGACGTTCCATGGTGACTGTCCACCTCTAAGGAGCGAGGCGGCGACAGTGGCGGACTCCCTGCCAAGGGGGAGCCGCTGCGAGCCGGCTCGGCCGCATCCGATGACGCGCTTCTCGGCGCATCTCCGTGCATCTCGCCGCGCACATTTCCACGTCCTCGGTGGCTGAGCAGTCTCGGCTGAGCTCGTTGTTCTAAGGCCAGGCAAGAGGATGGAGGGGCCTTCAGGAATCAGAGGAGCATCCCAGTCCTACACACCCCAGGGGCTCCGATCCCGCTGACCCCAGCCAGCACCCCAGCCTTTGAGGGGTTCCGCAGCACAGACAGGCGAGGAGAGCCAGCCCCTCATTTTAGTGAGGGCGGAACCGAAGCAGAGAAGGGAGGTGATCGCTCCGGGGCTCCACAGCGAGACAATGGGGCCCCTGCCAGGAGGCCGTGTGGCCCCACACCCAGAGCCCCTGGCGTTCTGCTCTGTCATGCTGCCCCCGCCCCTGTCTTTTCTGGGCCCGCATCCTGGGATTCTGCCCTCCTAGGCATTCTCTCCAACAAATGTCGCATTCTGGTTTTGAGGAATGAGGGGAGAGTTCCAAGAAATTAAATGTTTGTAAACTGGAGCATATTGTGTTGTTTCCTGGCTTAATCCCACTCTGATTTATTTTGTTTATCAATTTTTTTTTTTTAATGGAGGAAGCAGCTCACTCAGATACCAGAACTAGAGGGGACATTCAGAGATGTGTCAGAAAAAAAACAAAACAAAACACAAAAAACGACCCAACTTATAGCCGTCGTGTTCGGGGTGGGGGAACTCAGCGTGGTTCTGCACGTGTTAATTTCGCCTCCCTCTGTGTGTGTGTGTGGGGGGGTACACGCATGTGCCGTTCACTGAACGAGTGCTCCTTGTGTATCTCCCGTGTCTCGTAGGGATTTAAGAGATGACAACACAGTGCCACCCAACACATGCGCCTGGAAAACCGGCTTCCTTGGGCTCTTTGCTGAAACAAATAAAAATCTCCTTAGCCGAGCTCTGGTACAACAGAGATCACTCTCGGAAGGGTGCGCGGGGTCTCGTGGAATGAGGGGCGGAGAGGAATCAGGACCTGGAGACTCCGGGACAGAAACGCTTCAGTCTTTCTGCCCGGGCGCCATCTGCCCACCCGCGATGTCTCGTTTTTGTTTCTCTCTCTGCAGTTTCTTTATTATTTCTCTTTCCGGACATTCTACCAGTCAGTATTCTAAACTGCAAAGCGGAGAGAGTCTAGCTGTACCAGGAGAGCTCTGTGGTCTTGCCGTTTTTCCACCCAGTCCGGGCTGTGATTCTCCTTGGGTCACCCCGGCTGTAAAACCTCCAGCTTCTTTCTTGACATTTCACAAGGTTTCGTTCTCACTGCGTCCTGCCATTCTCCCCGGAAGCCCAGGCGGGCTGCCCCCCCTCCCTCACCCCCCACAGAAGGAGGGAAGAACAGAGCGATTAGAAGGATGTGTGAGTAATGTTTCATTTCCAGAGAAAAGTTAATTTTATTATGAGCAGGTTATTTAGAAGGTGACAGCTCAGCAGCTGGGAGCTCCTTTTACTGCTCTCCTATAATCTTAATGGCTAACACTTTTTTGATTGTTCATTATGTGGCAGGCATGGCTCCTAGCATTTCCCACACATTGGCTCATTTCATCCTCCCGATAATCCAGTGTGGAAATGAGGTTTGGGTTCCCTTTGACAATTCGGGAAACTGAGGCACAGAGAACTTTCCTGAGGTGAACAAGGTTTGAACCCTGGAGGTCTAAGCTGCAGAGCTTGTGCTGTTGACCACGACCCTTGTCACTATTCTGGGATGACTATTTGTATGTAAACAACTCACCCGCAACGTTGTAGCACTTTCTACGTATTATTTCATTCTGTCTACACAAAAGCCAGGACTGGTCGTCAGAACCGTCCTGAAGATGCAGGAAGCGAAGCTCGGGGAGGTTAAGCAGCTGGTCTCAAGTGGTGATAGAGCCGGCGTTTGGAGTGACGCCCAGCTGGTCACCACGTATGGGCTCGTAGCCACTGGGCTTCACGTTCTTGGCTTCACGCTGACGTACGGAGGCTGGAGTCTCGGCGGAGAACGTCAGAAAAGAAAAACAAACCTGTTATGGGAGCTTTAAACGAGCAAAGTGAAAATGAGGAGTTTGAAGCAATTTTCTGGATAGAGGAGGATTTAAAAAACAAACAAACAAAAACAAAAAAACAAAAACCCCCAGAAACCTCAGAGTCGGTTTTGACATATGTGAAAGGGAAGCATCAGAGGGAGAAAATCGGGTGGATTTCGAGCCCGTTCCAGGTTCCCGACAGCTAAAAAGAGTCCAGCTTCAGACCAATCATTGTCAGAAAAGCAAATACAAATTTGCCCCGGAGCAAAATAACTTTCAGAAAATCAGGAAGAGGCTAGATGGACAGCAAGTTATGAACATAAAACTCTTTGTACCCGACCCAATTAACCCTAACCCAAGGCAACCCTGTGCCTCTAAGCTGTTCATTTAAGGGTTTTACGACGTACAGGCGGCCGTTCTCAGGGGAGGTCCCGCCTGGCTCCGATTTCACGTCTCACTGCAGCACATGTGAACTCCCGGCACGTCACAGCTACGCTATTAAGCCGAGACCAGAAAATGCACGTTTCACAGAACGAAAGGAGACCAGGGGAGCCCACTCAGCTCTGCGTCCCTCACACCTGCTGGGGGGGGGGCGGGGTTCCATCCTCTGCTCTCGCAATTTAGTCTCCAGACCGGGCAGGTGGTACCTTGTGACGGGTGCAGAAGAAAGCGAACCCGCAGTCTGAATTGGTGTCAGCGCCAAGCCAGGGTCCACCAGTCTCCAAAGGTGTGACCGTGTTCTTTATCCCCTTAGCCCGGGAACGGCCAGAGGCCCCTCTGGAGAAGGACTAACGGTATAAATTACCTTTGGAGACTAGTGGTCACTGGCTCGGAGCTGGCGCTAATTCCGGGAGACGTCTCTGTGGTCCCGTTCCTGAGGGGTCCAGGTGCTCGACTCGGCTGAGCCCATCTCTCAGTGGGCCCAGCGGGTGCCCGAACACGTCCCGTGCTTCTGTCCCAAGGTCCAGCATCCATAATGGGAACAGAGGTGCTCGTTTGCTGGCAGAATCACACGTCGGTTCCCTGACCTGTGGAGCGAGGGCTGTGATGATGGGAAAGGCCACATAGAAAGTACCAGAACTGTTTCTACCAGGAAACCATAAGCCAGACGCTGCACCACATTCCTGGGGGAACTGCGGAGGTCAGTGCCCCCACCGGGGACTTCAAAGACGGTGGCGGTTCCCACCACATCCCCGCCTGCTTCGCCTGCTCGGCCGGTGCGGGTGGCGGCCGGGCCCTGAGGAGTGGCAGAGGGTCACGCGGTGCGTTTACCCAGGTGGTGACTCGGTCGCAGCTCCGCTCGCTTGAGCAGATGAACGTGCCGCGTGGCGCCCGCTTCGGCCGTCGGTCTGGCCAGCGCCTTTCCCTCCATCCCTGTCTGGAAGACCCACCGGAAGCGCTCGGCTCCCAGCTGGCGGGGCCGGCAAGACAGCGTCACTGTCCCCCCTCGGGGGAGCGTCGTTCTCCAGCCCTGTGTCGTGATCGAGCTCACAGAGGTCCTCACCGCCTTTTCTTCCACAAGGCGTCGCACGGGGCCATCGCATTGATGACACTATGCTGACATGTCACTAGTGAGCGGGAAGAAGTAGCACCTGCTCACGGCTTACTGGGAAGACATGGCAGGCTAGAGGGTGGAGAAGAAATCTAAGGAAAATTCGGGTACCTCTGCCTCGGCGGGATTTCCAGGGGGCCGGTGGTGTGGGGCGCGTCAGGATTGGTCTTCTGAGGGGAAGGGTGACATGCCGCATCTGATTCTATTTGGAAAGAGGCACAACGCCTCACGGGCCTCCTTGGGTTTGAGGGTGCATATCACTCTTCGGGGCGGGTCACCCTGGCCCACATACCACGTGAGCCTGAAGGCTGCTCGTTTGGGGCGGGACCCGAAACAGGGTCTGGGCTGCTCCACCACTTGGGCCACGTGACCCAGCGGATCCACGGGTGCCCGAGGTGTCAGTGGTGGGTAGGGATGTCGCCTGGGGCCTTGGGAAGGGCCCTGTCGGTGAATCCCAGCACAGGCCCTTAGGAGGTTGGGGGCGAAGCCCTGCCGTCACCCGTGGAGAACTACGACCCTCAGGAAACACGGCTCATGGCCTGGGTCCGGGCTTTGGTCCAGACTGAAAGTTTAACCACGTGCCACCAAATGACCGCACGAGCCGAGCTGCCCGTCGGGACTCGGATGGCATCTGACTCACCCAGCACGAACACGTGCTGCGTGAGAGAAACCAGCCAGTGTGCTTCGGCGGAGGAAGGGATAATAAACGGAGTCGGATAACGCCATCCAATGGAGCATTATTACCGAACAATAAAAAAGGAACTAACGCGGGACTGGCAGAAAAACTGTGATTGATCCTAAGTCCATTTTGCTGAGAGAGAGGCCAGACCTCGAAGGCTACGTCTCGCGTGAGTCCATTTAGTGACGTTCTGGGGAAAGCAAAGGTACAGAAACCGAAGACAGATCGGTGATTGGCAGGCATGGGGAGCGGGGGTGGTGGGCTGAACACAAAGGTGCAGCCCGAGGGGGCGGGGAGGGCGATGGGCTCCTTCCTGAGTGGTGGACGCGCAACTCCGTGTGTCTGTCGAAGTCCACGGCAACTGTGCACCCCGAAGAGGGACCATCACCTGATATACATTTAAGGAAAAGCTCAACCAGGTCACGGAGAGAACCCAAGACGGGATGCGGCCCGTGCCAGGTGCATCAAACATTGTCGCAAACGCAGAGTAACACCCGCCCTGAACTGAGTGCGGAAGCTGCTGCCCTGAGTACGTGTGGAAGACGGCGTTCTGACTGGATCCCGTAAGGCTCGAGGCCGGAAGAACGGGGTGCGACGCTGTGTCCTACTTAGCAAATTCGCTTTTCACAGGCGGGGCCAGCAATGCGGAAACTGCACGGACGCCAGGTTGGGACGAGTCAGTAAATATCTGGCAGGTGATGAGAAACAGGTCTCCCATTGTCAGGGGAGGAAGTTACAAATGAGGAAGTGAGGCAGGCTAGACCAGCCCTGGTCCAGAGTCGGAGGGATCAGCACGAACTCGTGGTTTTACAAACGTATGTGGCAGATACAAAAATGAACATAGGGATGTGGGGTAGTGTACGCACAGACACACATTCCCGAGCTCTGTCTTCTGAGAAAGCATAAAAATAGTAACACCCCAGTATCAATGAGTACTCCCAGTACCTAAGCATCATTCTCCTCAGAAAAGTGGTTGACTGCAGGGCTGGGGCACGGAGAATCCAAGATGAGCCCGGGGCATAGTGTGCTTTTGAGGAAAAAGGAGGCGTAGGCTAGGAGACCAGGAGCCGACCCGGAACAATTCCCAGTGACCGAAGCACTGGGGAAAATGTAAGCGACAGAATAAATAATGATACGATCGCTATAATCTGAGAGTACCCTGGAATTCATACCGATAAAGAGATCATTGAATAAATACAGATACGGGGCAGAAAGGACAGCTCTTCTTTAGAGAAGAATCCCCGCAATACATAGGAAGAAGAGAGAAACTAGAAACGCACCACGAGAAGGCCACAGGAGCTGCCGCAGGCAGGATCTGCAGACGGTGCTGATGTTCGTGGGCAGCAATGTAAGGAGGAATAAGATATTTGCAAAGCCTTGAAAGCTCTGCCCCCGCACCCCCAGATAAATATTTATTAATCACAAAGGGAAAGAGGGGTCACCACAGTGGAGGAAGCTGGCAGTCACCACCTCGTCCACGTGACCAAGGCTAATGTCACCTGTGATGAGACACAGTATTATCTTGTGCCCCTGGCTGCACAGCCGTTTGCTTTATGGTGGTCTTCCCAGGACAGTGTCACCCCAATACGATCATGGAAAAAAATCATACGAACCCAAACTGGGGACCGTTATACCAAACACCTGGCCTGTACTCTTCAAAGGGTTTCGGATCGTAAGAGACAAGGCAAGACTACGCAGCTGTCACAGGTTGCAGGGGGTTGAGAAGACAAAACTTAAAGGCAGCGTGGATCCTGGACTGAGGCCGAGAACAGAAACAGACCTTAGTGGGGAAATGGAAAACCCAAAAGGAATCTGTAGATGGGTGAAAAGTATCGTACCCAGGTCAATTTCTCACATTTGACAGGCGTGTTGTGGCTTCGGAAGGCGGCATCACCAGGCGATGCTGGGCGACGGATGTACGGGGACTTCGGTGCCGTCCTCGCGATGCTTCTGTAAATCTCCAACGATGTCAGAGCGAAGAGCTTTGTTTTCTTAAGCTACTCCGAGTCAGCGTTCGTGGCTCGAAAAGCACCCTGAAGTAAGACAAAGCTCTAACTTGGAATCTGGAGGTGGCGACGAATATGCCCCCAAATCACATCGTTGCTAATTGGGAGTACGGTCGAGAAAAAGGAACGCGTGGGAATCCACAGGTTGTATTCAGCGTTAGAAGTGAAATGGGTCCTTTTTATGCTTCATCTCAAAGGTCATTTGACTCATTCGTTGCAGCTTCCAGTACAATCCACTGGTTTTGCAGCCAACCCCTACCACTAATTTTTTTTTAAAAATGGATTGGGATCTATTCTAAGGGGAGGGGCAATAGTAAACAGTGGAATATAAAATGAAAACCCATTTATAGTTTCCAAAGGGCCGAGGGATGCTGCCAAAAAATAAAGTCGGCAGAAAACGGTTTACTGACTCTCTAAAGGAGGAAAAAAAAATGCTTATAATACAAACCCCATAAACATTTCGCAAGTGGTAGGTAAAGGGTGTTTAATACTGGCGAGCAAAGTTTTAGCATGTATTGGAAAAACGGTTTCTAATATAAAATTACCGACGACTGGAAGTTATCTGCAAAATTTTATACCTAAGTACTTGCAGATGTAATTTATTTTTCTGACAGCACCGCCTGTGTAACGAAAGTTGCTTTTAATAAAACATGAACGCAGTTAGGTTTTGCCAATTAGGTTCAGAGGAGTCGTAATCGGTCTGATTCAAGTTGATATGTAGCTCCTTAAATTCGGCGCTGACCCATAGAGTAGCTTCGGGATTTGTGAAGTGTTTGTGAAAGATGAACTCCAGAAGCTCTGACCACTCGGGCAGAAGTGAGGTGACTCTGGCGAACTCAGGACAAAACCATCCCCAAGGGACTGTCCTGGTGGTGGCTGTCAGGGATTGTGTGCGCTAAGCGTGAATGTTCACTACAACGGACGTGAACAGACGCTCAGTCGCTATGTCATTTACTCGCAAATTCATGTGCACGTGTGTAATGTGTGTGAGCATCCGCATATCGAGGTCCCTGAAATTCTATCATCAACAAATATTTATTGAGTCCCTATTATTTGCAAAACAGAGAGGGCAGAGTGGAAATATTACTGGCCTCAAAGCCAGAAGACCCGTTTTCTGCCAGTTCTTCTGTTTCTTCCGTGTACAAATAGCGATGATAACGCCTGCCTTGCCTAACTCACTGGAACGTTGATGGGGACACAGAGTCACGGTTTGGAGAGAAAGTGCTCGGAAACATTGTTACGTGTGACCATGCAAACGTAAGTTCCTGCCGAGTGCCTGGTGACGGAACGGAGGAGCCCGTGGTTGTTGGGACCTTACAGTTGGGTGGGAAGGAAGGCCGTTGTCACTTCTTAGTTTTCAGATTCCATGCTACGTCACCTCTTAAGGAATTTCATAAGCGTGATCTCACACCCAACGTGCAGGGATGAGGGCTGGGGACGATGCGGACACTCTCATAGCACATCCCACCTGCTTCATCCCGCACCCCGCCTGTCTGCTCACGGGCCAGTTAACAACGGGCGAACCTAGAAGGCATTCTGCGTGGATGGTGCAGACACCGATGCCGTGGGGACAGCGAGGAGCCTTTAGGTTGCAGCCTGCACAGAGCTGGTGAGAAAAGCCAGTGCCCTTGCTCTCTGCAGCTGCGACGCCCCAGACAGGAAGTGAAACACGCCTAGTGGTCATTCATTCATTCCCACCTCGAGTTTCATCTTTCCTGTACCCCGAGGCACTTCCAGGTTCTGGCCTCGAAACGGAAGTCCCTGTGTGAAAGAGACACACAAAGGCAGCTTCCTCGTTATTTTTGTCTCTGCCAGCTTGCCCAGGCCCACGGCCAGCCTGTCCCCCCTTCTAAAGTTACTGGGATTCCAAAGCAGAGGGTGGAAGCAACGCTTCGGCACGCCTGTAGGGCAGCTCCAGCTCCTGGGCTGGCATTGGGATAATGGGGACAAGGGGTGGCAGCTGGCTGCCTCTTGGCTGAGCCAGAGATGAGGCCAGCACATACGTTTTCACTGTGCTTTCATCTGTTTAGCTGAAGCATCTTAAACTCTCCTAGAGATGGAAGGAAGCATTTTTCTAAGTTCAGTGACATTTTTTATGGGTTTATTTTGTATAGGTTTAAAATTACGCATCTCGTTCCGTGGCCTTTGAAGGATGAGTTTGAATGACAGGAGGCAGTGGGCAGTGAATTAAAGAAACATTCAAAATGGCATCAACAGAAGCAGAGCTGGAACGAGGTGGGGAGACGAGTTGAAAATTTTAATGTTTTATTCATCATGGGGTATTTTTGGCATTAATTTTGATTTTTAACGTCACATTCGAGTACCATTTTATTAATAATTAGTAGTTACCACAATAATGCATGAAAAATTATTGCATTTGCATCTTAATTACGGAGCATTTGGGTGTCCCCTTAAACTTTGCACCCGCGTGCCTCAGGGGCCTGAACCTAGTCCGGATCCAGTGTAAGACACACCCCGGCAGGGATCTGAGGACTTCAGAAGACATCCCATGTCACTCTTTGGAATTGACTCAAAGGGAGCCTGTTAGGAACGCTTCCTTCCTTCTCCTCAAAACACAACCGTTGTCAGCTTGGGTAATAGAAAAGTCTTCTGCGTGTCTGCTCTGGAGAGAGAGGGGAAACTGTTGGGTGGGGGCTCTGGGCAGGAGGTCGTTGGAGCCAGCACGTCTCAAACTTGAAAGTGGGTGCAAATCCCCCGTGACCTTGTTAAGAACGTAGATTCTGATTGAGCCAATCCAGAGTGGAGATTGAGAGTTGGTCAGTGTTTCCGGCAAGCGCCCAGGTGATGCTGATGTCACTGGTCTCTGGACCAGCAATATAGCAAGAGTCTACAAACTGATGGGTCATGAGTTGAGTGTCTCTTAAGCATGGTTTGTTTGTTTGTTTGTTTGTTTGTTTTAAAAATATTAGCCAACTTTTCACCTGGCCTTAAAAAAATGCATAGTATCTGGTAAGCTTGGATCGGCATTCGTGCACGGTAACTGAAGGCTGGAGAGGAGTCAGAGCGTTGCCCTTAGACACGAGTCTCGTTTTTCCTGCAGCCCACATCACACGTACACACGACAGGCACACACTACCCTCGCCGCTCCATTTGTTGTTGGCCTGGACGGTGTGGGCACTTGAATTTGCATCTCTGGTCTATTGTTTAGTTTGTCAATAGCACTGACTGATATTTTCCCAAATTGTACACTAGTATATTGTTCCTCCTTTACTCTTTTATCCCAAGCTATTGATCGATGCTTTTGTGGCATTATTACCAAGTTCTGCCACGTCCAAGGCGAACAAGAGGAAACAGCAATGAAGTTGACTAAGAGGCCTGGGCCTCGGCGACTCTTGGATTTTGAAACTAGTGGAAAATTTTATGTGGGATTAAGTTGAGGACTGAAGAGTAAAGGGAAGACCGTCTACTCATTTGTGTTTAAATGTGGCCAAGGTAGCATTTAGAGCTGAAAGCATAGAATTATTAGTCAGATTTGCAGTCCAACTATAAAAACTGTACTTCAGCTGGTATGCTTTGAATGACAATTACCAAGTAAGTGACTTCTCGCCCATAGACATCTCACCTGCCTGGTTTTTGTAATCACTGGCCATACCCAATGGCATCTCAGATCCCGTCGCTTCTCTTCTGTGAATATGTCTCCCTCTATCCCTTCCTTTATCTCCCCCCCACCCATCATTACTGTGACATCATGTCTTTCTTGGATCACTGAGAAAGTCCCTTAAAAGTCGTCTTGGCTTCCAGGATCACCTGTCTGCAAACGGTCTGCCTTCCAGTGGAAGTAGCAGCGACAAGTCACCAAGTCCCGCCCTCCGTAGACGTCCTCGGTGATTCCACCACCCGCAACACAAAACATAAGGCCCTCGGCTCCCCTACCTCACCCTAAACTCTCCACCTCCCACGCCACTTAAACCCCTGTGCCTTGACCCATCCCAAATTCCTATTCACCCGGGAATTTCCCACAATGTGTCCAACGCTGCTTCGTACTCACAGGTCTCCGGGTACATTCATCACCCCAAAAAGGTGTGGTCGCGTAGCACTTCTGATGAACAGTGGACTTTCGCGTTATGTGGGCATTAATTTTAATATCAGAGTGTAGGGGAGAAAATCAAGTCTACTTTAACGAATTACCTTGGGGAAGCCTTGGTATGTCTCTCAGCACAGGTGACACGTGGTGTGGGTAGGACAGAGCCGGTTCCCCACGTGGAGCAAAGAGCTATTTCTTCGTTTGATGGTTGGTGGAAGTAGTCGACTTACGTTTGGAATTCTGGAAGAATCTGATTTTGTTGGGCCTCAGTTTCCCTAGCTATAAAACAAGAAGGTTAAGCTAAAAAAATCATTAACATTTCCACTCAGTTTTAAGATTCTAGAATAAGAATCAAATGCAAGTGTCAGGGAGAGGAAGTCTATAGGCGCTGGGCACTTTGAAAGACTTATAAAAAATATTTAAATGTAGGAAGGATAGAGAAATTTTTGCTCACTAGAACCCTAGGAACAAGAGAATTCCAGATGGGCTAACATGGTGGGGTGGGGGGTCTATTCCCCAAAAGAGAAGCAGTTGGAAGAGGGGAGCCAAGCTATTCTTCTCCGATTTGGGCCAGAGAGAGACATGGGCAGGAACGTGAGCTTTCAGAAGACACTGAAGCCCAAAATGAGTGGGGGAGGGGCAGGGAGCTGGTTCCCCTCCATCTTTCCTGGGGCTTCAGCAAAGTTACCCAACTCATTAGCCATCCAGGGATTCGATTTTTTTTTTAGGAAAATGACACAGAGACTGTAGTGTGGCATCGGTCTCGACCAAGAAAGCAACTGGGTTGAAGACATGATTTAGGAAAAATCCTCTTAAAACAGTTACGCCAGGAAAATCACAGGGAACTAAACAGGGAGTAGAGGCTTAGCCAAAGTCTGGGCGATTCAGATCCATCTCAGGCACCACCCCCCCCATCCCTTCTGAAACCGCGTGGGGTGCAGAGGGCGGGAGCGAGGTCTCAAGCAGAAAGCCATGACTTTCTCCCATCCTGATGAATCGATTTTCCAGAGTAGTGAGTTTCAATTCCCTCCAGACGTCCAAAGGGCTTTTTCTGTTCATGAGAAACCTCAGTGCTGGAGGAAGCTCATTTTCGACTCGTTTTCCTCCAGAATTGTTACGACACTTTCCATTTGCGAGCTGTGGTCGCTTGGCTCCCAAGCAGCATGCAGCGGCCGCCGTTTCTGTGTGCACCCTTTCCCCCGCTTGTCTGACGGCCGTCTGTGGTCTGGATGAGGTTCTGCTTCTGTGCATGAGGTTCTCGGAGTTCTGCAGAGCTGGCATTTCATCAGTCGCAGTACGCAGCGCGGACCTCCACTTTCACGCTGTGAGGGGCACAAGGAAGTATCTGGCATAGTCTGTCCCTCGTCCGTTTCTTAACTCTGGCGAATTTTATCACGCCGAGCAATCGGCAAATAAACCGTAGGCCTTTGGGTTTCACAGCGGGACAGCTGGTGCGACACGCATTTGACCTAGAGCCTGAGACTGGGAGGGCTTCGGGTCGGTCCACATCGTGGCAGACGCACGACCAGAGCCCTGTCCATCCTTACACTCCTGTCCGGCACGCCAAACCTGGGGCTTTCCCTGCGAGACCAGGGACAACGCCTGCCCGGTAATATCAGGCCTCGATCTTGTTTATAGACGGGGGCCCAGTGTTTGTTTCCCGCCAGGGCCAGGAAGATAGCGACGGGGCCGGAGTGAGACGTTATTTTGTAACACCTCTTTTCTGTTTACACGGGAAGCAGGCGGGATGAAGCTTCCCTCTCATCCCCATTGATTTCCCTTGAGCTGTGAGTCTTCTAGGCTTGTCTTTTGTGTTTCTACTTTGGGGGGAGGGAGACACATATAGAAACGATCTCTCCGTTCAAAGAATTAAAATGGACTAGCAACACGACAAGTGGCGATTGTCCCCAGGCTCCGTGCTGGGAATTGCTCGGGGACAGCAGACAATTGCAAAGTGTCCAAAGGGGCCGCCACTACCCAGCTGCAGGCACTGTGCTCACGTGACCCTGTGGGCCTCGCACGACGTTCTTATTTTTCAAGAGACGTTGGAAATCGGTACATTGTAGTGAAATCTGATGATTTTTAAAAATGCCGGCGTCTTCTTTTAGGATGGCCCAGGACAAATAAAGCACATGCATGTGCTGGAGCCATGTGCGTACACACTCTCTCAGAGGCCTTCCTCCTGACACCCGGAGGCCGGAGAGGCCCGCGACGGACCCCCTGCCCTCTGAGAAAGGAAAGGTGGGAGGTCTTCCGGTGGGAGAAGGTGCAGCACAGAGAAGGGAACGCGGTCTGTGAAACACAGTTGTGTCCACATCCCAGATCTACTGCCTACTTGGTCTTTATTTTGGGCAAATAAAGCAACCTTCCGCCTCATGTCAGTTTCCCCAGGAGACAGACTCTGAGATTTGTGTACAGGAGGGTTGTCCCTCAGTGCAGAAAAGAGCACTGTCGGGAACAACGCCTGGGCTGGGGAAGGGCACCAGGACCCAACGGAGCGAGAGGTTGAGCCTTGACGCGATTACATCAGAGGCCTTCGCTGACCCCACGGGAAGCTCTGGACAGAGGGCGTCCTTCAGAAATGTCCCCAATTAAGGCAACGGGGGCAGGCCTCTGTCTCTGTCCCAACAAGTCACAGGATGTGGGCTGCCCCGAGGAGGGAAGGCAGCCCCTTTGCAGTTCCTGGGGACGGGTGACAGTGTGCGCTGTCAGCAGTCAACACCCTTGGGACAATGAGGAGCAGGGCCTTGGTCTTGGAAAGGGGGCCATTCAAAGCGAGGCACATCAGCACAAGGACAGTCCCTGACCCGGCATTTCCTGTTTGGTGTAGCGGAGGCAGCCACAGGTGATCGATCTCCTTGGACACTGTCCAGGTAAGATCGTAAACTGTAAGCAAAGGGACCAGCACATATCCAACACTTGGTAAAATAGTCTCCGTGGATATGAACATGAAGTCCTGGGTCAGAGACAGTGTGAACAAAGGCTCAGACGTAGGGACAAATGGGACACGTTTAGGATATTAGAGAAGCAGAGAGACGGCAGCAAGGGGTTTAACATAAGTGATCAGAGGGGACATAGTGTGGATTTAGATAATTGGGGACCAGATAATAGAGATTCTTCAAATTTAAGGCAAAGAATCAGGACCGGTGCAATAGGCAGTCAAGGTCAGCTATGGCTGTAACTTGCTGAAGGCAGTCTGCTCTCAGATTTAGAGTGTGGGGCAGCCTCAGGGTGGACGTAGAGAAAGCCTTGCTTCGAATGGAGGACAGAAAGACGGCAATGCTGCGTCCCAGGACGGGTGTTACTCACCTACACCTGTGGACTGACCTGGCGTCTGCTCTTCTAGTCAACAAGGTGGAAGAGTAACTTGAAACACGGGAAGTTTAGACAGGACTTCTTGGGATACAGCCGGCTGCTCGAGGGAGAACTCAAGCCCTGT
The DNA here is from genome assembly GCA_003508835.1 of Eonycteris spelaea. Taxonomy (NCBI): domain Eukaryota; kingdom Metazoa; phylum Chordata; class Mammalia; order Chiroptera; family Pteropodidae; genus Eonycteris; species Eonycteris spelaea. The sequence goes on along the minus strand of PUFA01000071.1, from coordinate 4,748,673 downwards.
CCCCCACCACGTCGCCAAAGAGTACGTAGGTCTAGGGGGTAGAAATACATAGTCCTGGCAGAAGGGGAGAAGCTCAGGGTGGCCTCTTCTGTGGGACATTCTTGGAGCAACACACGTGAGTGGGTGACCTGAGTCGCCATGCACACTCAACTTGCAGCCAGCAGATAAAGGTGCACTTGACTGTCTCTGTCCCGGGGACAGAAATGCACTGTGTGCTGCTCGGAGCCAGCAGAGCCACAGGCGAGATGGGCCATACATATCCTGTTTAACGATGGCCACAGACATTCCCTGGCAGGCGGCGTGGGCCGGAGTTGTATACGAACACACGCTTGATCATACACAGGACTCATTCGTGTCCGAGTCAGCGAGACCTTGGGATTTCTCGAATACAGCCGTTTCTTCTTCTTTTTCTTTACGTACCTCTTTGAAAATGTCACTTTTGCTCTTGGGTTGAAAAATGATTGGCTTGGAAGAGTTGGAGTTGTGGGACTCCTTGATCCTCAAAGAACATTTAAAAATGTTGAGGATCCGCCCGTGGAAAATAGTCCCTCTGCAAACCCGAGAATCTCCTGCTGGTTCCCACCCCCTCTGAGCAGCCCCTTCCTCTCGTAATGAAGAAATCATTTTTTACAATGTTTATTATAAACTGGGGGATGGCTTGAATTATCTCTCTCTGCGGGGACTTCCCTTTATCTGGAATATTCAACCTAATTAGCCGCACCTATTGGTCAAGACTCAGGAAGGCAGCCAGGGGTAGTCTTAATATGTTAAAAAAAAAAAACGGGACTAGTTCTTTTAACCAAATCATTAGTGAATATTTAGATACTTAATATAGTTATTTGAACATATAAAGAAAACATTGATGACTACATTTACGTGCACAAATAAAGAAAATATCGATGAGGAAGCTTCTAAACTCATTATCTGGAGATCGCTAGGGAGACCTCAAATCAGTGTAGACTCACCTGGAAAGTTACCTGGGGCATTTCAATGCGGAATCATGATATTTCCTCTTAATGCGGTTCGCGTGCGTGTGTGTGCGCACACGTGTGCGCGTGACTTTTAAGCGGACATGCTGACGCTCTGCGCTGTCTCGTGACCCGGCCAGCACGAACCTGAGTCCTCCCTGGTCCCATGGGTGTGCAAACGCAAGCACAGGGAAGCAGCCCCAGGGAGCAGCGAGCGGTTGCCCTGAGGAGCGGTCACCAGCTCGCCAGCGACGCGGGAGCACGCGTCTCCACGCCCCGCGCCGCATGGGCTGCCCGCTTGACCGTGCATCGGGCGGTCACCTCAGTGGAGCTGCGGGTGGAAGGTCACCGGCGGCCCTTTCCTTTGCGTGCTGAAGGGCGAGCAGCGCCGCGAACGAGGCCTCCGCCGGAAAGCGGCCGCAGAGGGCCGACTCCGCGCGTCGCCGCTTAACCCGCGTGTCCTCTGACTCAGCGCGTGGATGCCGCTTCACGCCCGGCAGCGCCTCGGAACACTGAAATTTAGCTGTCTGGAGGCGGGAGGAGTGGAATCGATGACTCATCTGGAGGCCAAAAAAAAAAAAAAAAAAGTGAAATACATCTTTGTTTCTTTGAACTCACTAATACCCGGTGCCTGACATGCGAATGTGTTAATTACAGAGATTGCAAAGCCAAAGCACAGGCTGCGGACGGTAGGTGTGTCTGTCCTCGGCGCGGCACACAGTACCTTTCCAGGTGCTGTGATAGACGGAGCACAAGGGGCGTTTACGGAGTTCCGCGACGCCAGTTTGCGAGCGTCCAAACTGTAACGGGCCAGAAAAAGTCTCACGTGAGTCATGTGATCACACTGAACAGACTGTTCTTTCTCTTGTCTGCCTTTTATCGAAAAACAATGCCATCTTCCAAGGGGACCTAAATCATACCCTCCAAAGTAATACCGAGCGTGATAGTTTACTGAAAAAGCATGTTTTGATTTTAGACAGAAATTGGGTCTTTTCGAGTCCTGTTCCCTTCTGTCATGAAGCTTTTATATACTGTTTGCACCATGCAAAATTCTTTATGGCTGTAGGGCGGCGTGGTGGTTACGAGGCTGGGTTTTGGAAGCCGAACTCTGTCCTCTCATTCCTGTGATTCTGACACAGAATCCCCTTCACACCGTGTCCTTATCTGCAAAGCGCGAGTGATAATATTTACACACTTTAAGGATTAAATGAGATAATGCACGGAAGGTCTAGTGCCTGGCAAATAACAAGCGCTCAGCACACATTGCATCTCAAATATCATTAATGGGAATGATATTAGGTGAAAGAGGAGGCATCATTTAACAGATGAAGGGCGAGATTTCTTTCCGCTTGCCTACGTTCCTACGCAAGAGAATCTAAAAGAAGTCTGGAGATTTTTACTGTCGGAAGAGCTTCTAAGATGCTGTGATCCATTCACCCTCTTATAGATTAAAAAAAAATTAATTAAGGGATGATGGGGAAAATAATTCTCTCAAATCAGAATGACTTCATGGGAGGAAGAGGAAGAGGCCCAAAGTCCTGATACCCTGAGCACTGCGCCTTCACCTGCCTCCTGGGAGTGTTTAGTGGGTACACAGACTCTAGGCCATGGTAGCTGGTCACTGGGGTGAGTGTCCGCACGGCACTAAACTCTTTAGATGGGTTATTATTTTAAGAGTTCTTTTGTACCTGTACTTGAGTCGAGATTACGTGTAAGTTTTGGGGCACGTGTGTCTGTTCGTAACCTTACAGGTGTAATGTCAGCTTAGTTTATATGCTGACAAAAGGAGCAGTCCTTTACGTGGGTGTCAGAGAGGTTTTAAAATTTTAAACCACCTGGCCCAAAATTCTATTAGATCTGCTCTCATGGGATCAGGTAGATTCTCACTAAGGAGTTCCTGACAAGATACTGATAGATATGTCTTAGATAAGAATAAATTTTCCACGGGTTGTCTGCTAGCTATGACCATACAAACCAAGGAATTAAGGTAATAAAACAGAAATCTTTGTAAGAAACACTGGGAGAGATTTCTAAACGTGGCACTTTCCCCAAAGAGTAGATCCAGGGAACAGAATCAGAAACACGGACACCAGGGAAGTTGGTCAAAAACGGTCAACACCTGGACAAGAGAAATGATGGAGGTCTCGCGTGTCGGAGAGTTCGAACGATATGGCTGACATAGGCCTTATCTCACAGGTGACCGTTGGGTGGCATGGCCTTCTTCGCTCACCATGTTAGTTTGCAAGAACACCAAAATGTTGAGGAAAGCCCATTACGGTTGTCATAAATAGCCATGAATCACATATTTGGGGAGTTAAGAACAAGACCATGAGCAAATCAAGGCCACCACTAAGGCCTCATAATAGCCATTCAAAAGCATTTAGCTGCAAGTAAACAAAACAAAACAAAACCAAACCCCTACCTGACCCATCGAAGGCTGACTATCTCAAGAAATTTATGAGTCTATGGACAGACTCTTTAGAGCTGGCTTGGTAGCTGGACAGTGTCCTAGCATTCGATAGGCTTCTACGGAATTCTCTTAAACGTTCTCTTACGGTCCCATAGCTCCAGGCACTGGGCAGCCTCCCAGTGGGAGAGGGAGGCAGAGGCAAAAGGCTGTTTGTTCGCTCACAAGCCTCTGTCTTTTTCTCTTACAAGGAAACCTTCCTTGAAAAGCTGGACTCCGATGTCGGTCTGCGTCCAGCTGCAAGGAAGCCTGCCCAAAGCGTATGCTGAGGGGAGCTGGAATGGCCGGCAGGACTGGAGCTGGACCCCGACCAAAGTCAGGGTGTTGATACGAGGAGCGTGAAGACGGGCTGGGGGTGGGGTGGGTGAGTGTGTGTGTGTGTGTGTGTGTGTGTTGTGTGTGTGTGTGTGTGTAGAGTCAGCCACGTTTGCCCTGTCAGGGTTCTGCGGCTTGGGTCGGAGGAAGACTGGGGGGCGTCCGAGTGGCCGCAGGCTGAGGCGGAGAAAGATACTCTCGCAGGTTAACTGCCCGCGACGACGGGTGACTTCTACCTGACCAGAATGACAAATCTTCTCCTGTAAGACAAACAAAATCCAGGCAGCTTTCTGCTCTCTCTTCACCTCTCGTGTTTCAGGGGGCGTGTTGAGTTTCAGGACCCCTTTGCCGTAAATCGCACTGGTGAGCGGGCCCAGTGCTGGCCCGGTGGGAGTTAACCTGTGACTTCCAGCCGGACGCGCTGCGGTCCGCGGAGGCTGCTCGGAGGGGAGGCCTGACCAGGGGTGGGTCTCAGCCAGGGAACCTTCCACTCCAAGTGATTTCGTGGGTTCCGCCAAAGCTGCAGGCCCAAAGGTCGTAGTTTCAGAGTACATAACTGTTATTGTTTTATTTCTATTACTAACATTCGTTATAATTATTTACTATTCGTTATTTAAAATATGAGAATGTGGAGAAGAAAAATAAAAATCCCATCGAGATAACTACTATTATTATTTTCGTATTTATCATCCATTTTCTTTTCTAGACGTTTTTATTTCCACATGAATATATTTAAAAATGGGACAAAGTTATATCTCCAAAGCTGTTTTATTCTGGATTGCCATGGAATGTCATATTGTGATAATTATCTCAGTTGAAAAGTATTCCTGGAAAGCATGCTATTTAATGGATGCTTATATTCCATTTTCTAAGACGTCATCGTATTTAAAAAAGAAATGCCTTTTCCTGTTTTGCAGTATAGTGATGCTTTTTCTAAGTTTCACTCTTGTAAGTTATACTGCAGTGAACATGTTAGACACGAACTTGAACTATATATTTGATTATTTCTTTAGGATAATCTGTGTCAGTGGAATTAACGGAGTTCAACGGAATTAACATTTTTCTGTGATTTTAGGCAGAATGTAAACATCGCAAACTCTCTCCACTTCTTTTAAACGAGGCATAATTTAAATTAAGATTAAAATTTACATACAGTGGAGTACATCTCTGTTATACAGATACATGAATATTATACGTGTAATCACCAGGCACAGTACGTTAGCACGAGCATCTGAAAGTCTCAGGGTCAATCACATATTACAGTTTGCTTCCCAGGAAGTTAGTACCAACTCACACTTCTTCCAGCAGAATGTGTCTGCATGTCTCAGCAAAGTCTTGCCAGCATTGACATTTTGGGGAGTTAAGAACAAGACCATGAACGTACACCTAAATATACACATGACACCTAAAATATCTGACAATTTTGTGGGCAAAATTATGATTTTATGTTGCATCCCATGCTCTTTCTTAGTTATTTGTGTTTCTAGTATGCATCATCTTATCTTTCGCCATGAAAAATAAGTGCGCCAGTGGTATCCAATATTCTAAGAGTTCTCTAGATTAAGGTTGTTAACCCCTCGTCTGAAATTTTTAAAATATCATTTTCAGTTTGCCATTTGCCGTCTAATTTTGTTTCTATTGCTCACTGACAAAAAATTTAAAAAAATATTCTCAGATGTGTTAGTCTTTTCTCTCATGATTTCCACTATTGCTTTCCCCCCCTTTTTTCTTTTTTCCTATGTTTCTTTTTTTTTTCTACTGCTTTTTTGCTCAGGAATTCCTTGTCTATTTCAAATAATTTAAATAATCACTTTTTTAATTTAATAAGCTTGAGATCATTTTTTAAATAAGTATTTTGTTTTTCATTCAACCCTCGAACCCACCTGTAATTTATCTTAGTAGCAGTGTAAATAGTGGCACAGGTATCCCGTGAGGCTGCTTTTTCATCATACATTAAAAGTTTATAAGATCTATTTTAAGGTTTCTCTTTCGTTCTTTTGAAACCGCCCATGGTAATTATTTTAGATTTGTAATACAGTTCCATATTTGTTGGGGAAGTCTTCTCACTGGTCTTATTTTTCAAATATTTCTGCTAGTCTTGCCTGTTGCTTTTTTTAGATGAAAATTATTGTCTTTTCCCAAAACTCTGGTTTGCAATGAACCTACAGAAACATCATTCATCTAGTTCCCCATGCCAAAAGCTAGTGTGGTCAAGACAGCACCCGCAAAATGTACATGTGGCCTACATCCAGCCTTGTACGTGGTCGGTTCAGGACAAAGTGATTCATTTCGGCAAACGGACTCTGAGTAAAAGTGACCCAAGTCAGTTCCAGGACCAAAGTTACAGCCTGGGGCACCTCTTCCTCCTGGTACCTTAGAAGCCATGTGTGACATGGCAGCGTCATGCCTTGGAGAAGTCCGGAAGCCCAGAGTCAGTCCTAACCCACAGCGGGCTTTGCCTGAAGAAGAGATAAACACCTGTTTCTCAAGCCGCCGAGACTACAGAGCATATTTGTTATCATGTACCCGACTCCCTTACTCCCATCGCTGGCCCAACACCTGGAATGCCATCTTGGACCCCCTCTACCTACTCCCACCCGCATCTGCTCCATCGGCAAGCCCTGAGCCTCTCACCACTTTCCTTGACAAAACCACAGACCGATGGGCTGGAAACTAGGGTGTTTCACTTCTGTAGGGTGACGTGACTGTCTCCCCGGGGTACAAACAGCAACAGTGTGAGACAATCAAGTCCCCTGTTCTCTTTCCCAGCGAGTCTGCCCTGCATCCACTCTCCACTTTCACCGTGGCGCCTGGTTCTGGGCTGAGAGCTCTGGGCTTCCTCGGCGAGAAGAGTGACAAGGAACACACCCAGGGACTGGGAAGCCACCGAGGGCAGGGCAGGCGTTTCCTTTCCCTGGTACTCAGCAAAACGGAGGCAGAACCCAGAGAGCGGATAGATCACGAGAACCTATTTCGATGATGGATTCGCTTGTCATATTTTGGCATATAACTCAGAAGGAGTTCAAGTCATTGACAGATCTTGCGACAATAAGACTCCTTTCGTTTCTATTTACATATTTTTTGCGAATGAGTTTTCTCAGCCCTTATATCGCTAAAAATAAAAATTGGCATAGTATGGATGTCAAGCCCTGTCTCCTTCTTAGTGGTACATAAAAGCCATCCAAGGGGGAAAAAAGCCCCGTTAGCACCCTGAAGAGATGCATTTCTAATAAACTTTAATTTTGCTTTATCTTTAATCATTATTCGATATCATTTGTCATATGTCTATGTTATTGTAATTGTTAGTAATTAATAGTTTACGTTATTGTAATTAATTGTTATTAATGTGTTTATGTTACTGTAATCAATTGTGTGTTAGAATTTCTGATAATCCAAGAAAAAAAAATTACTAGTTAGAGGTTTTATGCCATGGCTTTAAAAAAAAAAAATTCAATTCTTACACATATTTGTGAGGCAGAGACTTATGCTAAAATAATCAATAAAAGACCTTCAAACACTAAAATCTATTACATTTGGATAAAAATCTGTAGGGAAATGTAATGGAAAGCATAATGAAAATATGAGTTAAAAGATTAAAAAGTGTGATATATAACAGATTTGTTTTAAACTGTCAACATTCACAATAAGCAGAAATCACATTTTTGGTAACTACTTGTATATACTTAGGTTGAAAAGTTTCAGATGTCAACTTAAAAATGTGAAAGGAGCTCATAATATTTCAAAATCTTTTTTGGAGTGAACAAGAGACAGAAATTTGGAGACCCTTGTCAGCTGCAAGCGCTTCTACAATCACACCCCCCCCCCCCACCCGCTCCCCTGCTTCTACGCTTGTCCTTCCCTCTGTCATCATTCCTTTCCAACTGTCAATTCTCCACCCAGTTACCGGTGCGTGTGTGTGCGCGTGTGTGTTTTACGCTAAATCAGACGATGCCATTCCTCCAGTGCGAACTCTCCACCGTCTTTCCCTCAATACAGCTTTCTCACGGCCTAGAATGCCCGGCGTAGCTCGGCCTCTGTTATCGTTTACCTCCTTTCTCCTTATCCATTTGCTCCAGCCATGTTGGGCTTCCTGGTCTCCGAACGTGCCAGACTCGCTTTGGCCTCCGTGAGGGCGCGTTCTTTCTCATCGTTGGGGTGTCACGTCCTCAGAGAGGTTGTTCCTAAGGGTTCTGTTTGAAAATGCTTTCTTCTGTGCTCCGTCTCCCCTACGTGCTGTATTCCTCTTCCTAGCAGAAAGTGCTCTCTGGAATTTCGATACACACGATTTCTTCGAAGTGATTCGTGTGTCTTGCCCCAGAGACTTTTTGTCTGTCTTGTCACCAGTTTGTCCCCAGGTTCTAGAATATAACCTGCTTCATGCGAGGCACGGAATTCATATTTGTTAATGAATGAATGATAAGAAAGAAGTGGAAGCTCTATTCACCAATAAGGCAGCTATTTCTTTGAATATAATATACGGCTTTTTAAAATCTGTTTAAAAGAATGTATAGGAAGAGAAAAATTTAAGGACTTAGCGTTTAGTGGGAAAAAGGGTACAAATATCTATATCTGTATCTGTATCTATTATCTATATCCATATGCCCTCACGAGGAAATATGAATGCAGTCTCATAAAAAATAACCATAGCTGTGTGGGCGTGGGTTATTTTCTGCTGTGTTATAAATGAGTACGTATATTCGTAGGGAGTTTGAAAGTTTGCGAAGATTAAAGACAGCAAAAGGGTACCACGTGGCAATAACTTGAAAAGAATCACGTCCGTGTACAGGCACCGTTTTGGACGTTCTGGTGTCCGGGAAAGAGTGTGAAGTCCATGCGTGTCACGTAGGTAAGCCACAGCAGCAAACAAGTCCCCGAGTATCAGCCGCTTCAATGGCGTGACAGCGTGTGGTCCGTGGTAACTTACTGTGGTGTGGTCCACAGCTAAGAATAATCTTTAGTAAGAGTTGTTCGAAAAGAAGAGTGTGATGGAGGTAAGTCCCACAAAGTTGGAAATAGTTGCTGTCCGACTTCTCATGGAGAAAAATCGTCGGCCCCTGGCTCAAAGCGACAGACTTCCTGCTTGCTCATGCCATGTGTCCATGGTGGGCTGGGAGGGGCTCTTTCCTTGTCTCTCCTGGACCCAGGCTGATGGGGCAGCTGTCCTCATGAATGTGTCCCGTCACTGCGCCACGAGGCAAGAGATCTCTGGGAGTCACACGACTACAACTAAACCGTCAGCCCAGAAGTGACACATGTCACTTCTACGCACGGTTTGCTGACTGCCAAGTCGACCCGTGGCCCCTCACATCCCAAAGCCAGGAGGTGGGCCTGGGGAGGGGGGTCAGGGAACGACTACTCCTAGGGGTCGTGAGACTCTCAAAGCGGTGTTTTGAGGCCTCACAACTAGAGGCGGAGGGGGTCACTCCAAGTCTTATTCTAGTGGTTTCTGGAGAAAACGGCCTGATCTCAGAGCATGGAGCCAGGCAGTACTCCTGAAGATCACGTAAATCTCCACTGTGTATGTAACCGTTGGGGAAACAGAGCTTTTAAATGATGACGTCGAATGAGAAACTGGAGTGAGGGCACAGGGCACAAACTCTAGTGTCTGCGGGGGCCAGTCGGGGAGCAGGGATGGCGGGAATACATAGCGGCACGGAGCGTGGGGACCGCAGTGACCGGAGGAGCACAGGCCTGTTTAAGAGGCTGGCTGCCGCGCAGCCTCAGCGCGTAGCCACAGGTCCGGGACAAGTTTGATCTGATTTGATTTTGAAAGAGAAAACGGTAATCTTGGTATTCATTTACGTGAGGTCATCCCAGTCGTAAAACTAGCAGCAGATTCTGAAAATTTGCAAAACCGAGTAGCCCTGATTAGCCACGGTCTGTGAAGGACGTGTGTCTGAAGGCGTCTGGTTTGCACACTCTGGAGTGGCCAGGGTGGGTGGTGGGGGTGACCCGGTTTTTCTTGTAGTAGAGCCAGCCCCGTCTGCGGGGTGCGATGCCTTCGGAGGCAGCCTCTTGCTGCTTCTCTTTCCAGTCGGCCCCGGTCCAGGGCAGTGAGCGTCTGCCTTGTAGCAGGCCCAGTGCCGGCTCTTCATGCCATCCCCTGTCCATAGAAGATGCTGGAACACTGTCACAGCCTCTGGCGGAAGCCGAGGGGGCGGTTTGCGAACGCTGCGCTCATAGCGGCTGGGCCAGGCAGCCGCGGGCTCTCTGGGAGGATGCAGCCTGGCTCTGCCCTCTCCTTGGACGGATCGGTCAGGCCCAGCCCGGCGCCATGGTGGGCACGGCCGGGTGACCAGCCTGGGGCTGCTGCCGAGGCGCGCATCACGCACCTCCCGTGGCACCCCCTGACGTTCTCCTGGGCTGCATCTTAGTCCAGCCAGAGCTGCAGTGACCTGCCCCATAGGTGGGAACCTGACGGGGCCCCGTGTGGGGGCCACATCATATCCGTCACCTTCCGCTTCAGGTCAGCCTTGCAGGGACCCACCTGGCGCTCGCCGAGGTGCCCTGAACTCAGGCCCCGTTACAAATCAGCTCCCCCAAACCCTGGTCCTCGTTCCTTGTTCTCGGGAAAACCAAGTTAAGCCAAAAGGCATTGGGCCAAGGTCGACTAATGGCAGGATCCGTGCCCAGAAACGCGGGCTGCGTTCTGCCTCGGCGGGGTCGCCCGTAGCAGCCCCTGGTCCGGTGGGAAGGCGGATGGACGACTTCGGGAAAATCCAAATGGCTGAAGGAGAGCAGGCCGCCTGGGCTTGTCCCCAGGACAGATTCTCAGCGTCCCCCACAGAGTGCCCGTCTCTCGTCTCTAAGCTCCATCAGCCCCACAGCCACCTTTCACTCTCCTTCTGAGCCGGGTCCTTCCCTTCCTCCGCCACGCCCCTGACTCGCTGGCGGCAGAAATCAGTTTCCCCTTCAAGGGCCGATGCCGGCAGGTTGGCCATGGCTGCCCGAGACCTGGGCAGAGGGGTCCGAGGCTGCGTGGACCCACGGGGAAGAGGTCCGAGGGCTTCCCGCCCAGCACGTGAGGGGCTGGGAGGGGCGGTGGTGGCCGCGGTGGCCCCGTCCCCGGGGCTGTGTGCGGCGTCCGTCACTGTCGTCCGTGCTGCTTGCAAACATTCTCCTTGAAAGCAGAGTTTAAGATTATTTTTACCAAATCGCGCATCTCGAGTGCGCCAAGGACAACTTGGATGCGCTCTGTCCTAGCGTTCGGCCCTTCACCACCGTCATTTCGACACCCTCTGTCCCCAGGGCTACAGCACTGTTTGAACCAGGTGTTTTTTCATAATCCCTAAGACAGCCTGCTGAGCGTAAGGGATTCCAGTATTTGGTCCAAAGAACCCGGGAAGATGTCCCATGCACTCATGTGTTATAGAAACAGAGGCTCCTAGAATAACATGCTCGGAGACGGGAGACGGCAGAGAGCGAGCAGGTTGTCGGCGGCCCTGTGCAATCTGGCTAAACGCCTGGTATTTTTACAGAATTTCTTTTAACATTCCCTATTTTACGAACGATTTCGATCACACCTGTTAGGAAACTCGATTCACATTTCTCGTTTAGCCACATTTCAAAGACCACCACCTCCCTGGAGCGGACGCCAGCTCTTCGCCTTGATTTTAGTTCTCAGAAAACTTCTGAACGCCTCGCCAGGCCATCGCATTCGAACCACGACAACAGCCCTTTCATGTAAATATTTACCTGGGGGGGGGGGTTTCACCGGAGCAGTTTATACCACTCCACAAAAGCTGGAAGCTGCCCGAATGTTGACAAATAACGGATTAATTAAATTAAGCTTTCGTTCACCCAGGGCGGACGATATACTAGGCCATCATTAAAGATGATGTAGATGCAAATTTGACAATCTCAAATAGGAGCCAATAAAGACTCAAAAGTGACAAAAGTAGATTATAGACTAGCGCGCACACGCTGCCTGACTTCTGTTAGAAACCGTGTATAATTTTTCAAGTGTGGAATGCCGTACGCCACGCTTAACAGCAGCTAAAGCTGGATGCTTTTGATTTCCTCAGCTCTATCCTCTGTGTTTCCTCATTTATCTGTGCTGAATATGTAGTGCTTTTTAGAAACAGGAAAAGTCATTTTTAACAAGAAATGAACCTTAGCCTTTTTTTTTTTTCCTTTCATTTCAATACCTGCCTAAGAGGGGTCAGTCCCCATGAGTTCATGCAAAGGCAGCCACTGAGGTAGCCGCTTGACAGATCAATATTTACCTTCCTGCTCACCAAAGCGTGTGCTAACTGATAACCTCTGTGAAGAATTTTCTGGAGTTGCATTGCCAAGGCCCCAGTCGGGGTCTTGCCTGCTTCGGCAAAGGTGTTTTCTCGTTCCCTAAATTCTGCCAGGTACAGATTCTGGCTTTTCAAGTCCTGGCAGGTTTGCACCCGGCTGAGTAACTGATATCCAGGTGCAGACCAGGTAAATAACTGTCCCCAAAAGCTCCCGAAATGCAGGCCTGCGGTCCTCTCGCCGCCTGCAAACCCAATCCCTCATTCCTTGGACAAAAGAGACAGCGTCCCCTCTAAAGTTACCCCGTGGGACTGCAGGGTTTATCCATGTGTTCACCTAAGCTTTGTTTATATCCCTTCAAACAAAGGTACAGAAAGCCCCGGGCAGGAAGGTGTGTCGGGCCTGGAGCCCTTCTCCCCAGCCTGTGCGGGGTGTAACGTAACTCCCCTCGCCTTCGCCCCCACTTCGTAAAGCCCAACGGATTTCGGCTGTTGTTAAAGGTTAGTGACTAGAAGAACACACTGGGCCACAGGCCGGCGCCCTCAGCTGAGCCGGGGGTGGTCTCTGAGCCCCCTCCGGAAGTGGGCCGCTCCTCTCAGGCCCCTCGGAGGAAAGGGTTACCGACCATCTAGAAACTGCGATCAGCTTTCTCCTCTCTCCGGAACTCACTCGAAACCATTTCTCAAGTATCAGCTTCTCCCACAAAAGTCCTTCGCGACTGACGTGGCATCATAAAAACAAACCCAGCAGATCCGCCCCGAGGTCTGTGCCCCCTCCCGATCGTATTCCAGAGGGGACGGCTCTGTCGCTGGCTTCCGGAGGAGGGTGGGACAGTGGCCGCCGGGCGCCCGTAAGTCAACCCCACGGATTCTTCTCGACGTTTTTTTTTTTTTTTGTTTTTTGGTTTTTTTTTGCTGTGTTCTTCGTGGCAAAGCGGCTTCGTGAGCCCATCTTCTGAGACTGAAAGCGAATCGGCTGAAGGGAACGGGCCGGACCGATGTAATTCGTGGGCCGGTCCTCGGGGAGCTGCATCTGGAAGGGTTTTCATTCTGCAGACGTGCCGAGCAGCCTCCGCGGCCTGCAGCACGCTCTGGGTACACCGGCCATGGCTCGTGCGGATGTCAGCCTCCGCGCCTTTAAAACACGAGGCCGCCTTTCTGGGGCAGTCCTCGACCTCACGAAACTGTTTAAAAGAACACCCACCCCCCCCTCAAAAAAAAAGAGAGAGAGAGAGAAAAGGAAAACCCCACAACGGCTCCCACCGACGGAGACGTGGAAACAGGCAAACACCTGGCCCTCCTTGCTAGACGTCGCCGTGGAAAGTCTGTGCACATTTAACGAGAGATGACATCATGAGGCGGTCACGGCCATCGCCGCGGCGCTCCGTCTCGAGAGTCGTCCTTGCTCCTCAGAGCGGAGTCAAACGTCAGGAGTTCCAGAAAAACGTTCGCTACAAAAGAGAAGCGAGTGCACGGAGATAGAGATGGCCAGCAGGACCGGGCTAGTGACAGTCGCATCGGGACCGTCTCCTCCTGGTGCCAAACCTCCATCTTTTCGGAATATTCCGTTGTTGCCGAAGGGCCAAGGTGCTATAAAATGCTTGAAAAACGTTCTATTTTAACAATGCCGTGCAGCGAAAACGGTTTGCTTTTAATGGCCATCTGTATAAAGTCTCTTTTTATTTAGGAAAATCTATGTTAAATTAAATATCATAAGCCCACGAGCCATTGCAAACAATATTTTCGACCATATGCTCTGAATTACTATGCCATTTTCTGAGGAGAGCATTGCCCCGCCCTGACGTGGGCAGAGCGAGCCCAGAGGCCAGGATGGCAGGAGTTTTCAATAAGGCCACCGAGGATAGAATGGTGGCGAGGGACCGAAAAGCAGGCTTCCCCCAAGGTAACCCGTCTTCTGAATCATCACAACGCGAATCCACTTCCTTTTTACGAAAGACGTTCCGTGTGATCCACCTTCTGCTCCCGTCTAGACCAACCAGTCTAGCGGTGCTGGCCGCTCTGCCCTTGCCCATTGACTGCCTTGGCTAATGTCCTCCCCTTCTCCTCCTCCAGTTTTCTGCAGCTCCCCACTAACGAACAGCACAGCCACCTGGTTGGCCGAGCCCCACGGCGACCGGGAATTCGGTGGAGCTGGCGCACCTGACTAAAGGTAGAGGAGTACGAGGTTCGCTTGGGCCCTGGTTTCGTGGGCGTTACAGGTGCTCTGATCCTCGGCGTGATCCTTCTGTCTGACCCTTCACCAGCTCACCGGGCTTGACTGCCCGAGGCTGGCACCCCTCCCCCTGGGGGCGGCGCCCCAAGACGTTGCCTCAGGCTATGCAGCGGCTTTCTGCCTGGGTGCTTAAAACCCATCCAGCACGAGGGGTGATTTTTGTTTTCTTCTTTTCCATTCTCTCCCTCCAGTAATTTCCTCTCTCCTTTGTCCCTTTCTCCCTTTCTGCCACGTTTCCTGGCTTTTTGTCTCTTCTTTCCTTTCATCCTACCTGTTTGAGTATCCGTCTGTGCAACCTGGAGCATTGCTATAATTATTCTTACTGTCCAGGATTGGTGGTGAGGGTTGATATGTAGGATTATTCATTATTATTTTGATATCTACTAAGTGCTTTCCAATTTACAAGTATCATCGTCAAATCTTACAGTGGAGATGAGAGTATTATTGTCTTCATTTCTGAGATGGAAAAAAATGAATTCTGAGGGAGGTTACCGAACATGTCCAAGATGGCACATCTCACAGTAGTAGGATCCAAACTCTCCACATCTGTCCATACTTTTTCCTCCTACGCCTTAATGACGGTCCTATGCCATGTTTGGGTCTCTCTCTCTCTCTTTTTTTTTTGGTAAAATGAGCTTTATGGCTCCATAATATTATTGGGTCTTCCAACTGGGCTGCTTACTCATCCATTCACTTCCCCTTTATTATGCTCCCAACGCTTTGTTGTCTAAGTTATAAATCTTCTCTTGGGCCACACAATGGATGTGTTAGGAGGACAAGCGTTAGGGAGAGATAGAGCGGGGTCAAGTTTAAGATCAGCACTTAATAGTGGTCCCTGAGCCTCGATCTCATTTTCCTTTAAACGGGATATGTGCGTGGGTTGCTAACTTCAGCACTTCCTTCTTCTTGTTTATGGGCGGATGAAGGGGACTTTGTATCGAATCGTTTGCACAGGTACCTAATTAGTGCTAATTTCTCTCCCTCTCCAGCCTCACTGAGCCACGTTCCCCATCGTTCCCCACAGCCCAGCCTCACGAACTGTTCTAATTCTCTTATGAGTCTCAGGCTCTTCCTGAGCACGGGGCCTCAGGTGTATGTTACCTCTCAGGTGGATGCATCTCTCCCCCTCCTTGGCCAGGGGCTATATGTCAATGTCCTGTAGTTACAAGTAATGAAATGAAATGTTGGTTACTAGTGGGGGGGAGGAGGGGGGTAGATGGGGTAAAGGGGTACTCGAAACATGGCCACCGTGAAACCTCACAACTTGTCCTCCACACCCCTCCACGTCCCTGGCTCCTCACCACACCACAGAGAAGCTCAGGTGGCTATGGAGGGGGGCCGAGGTACACAACCCCCAAACCCCAGCTGATGGCTGTCACTGACTCTCCACCAGGTGGGTGAGCCATCTGGGCCGCATGAACCAGAGACTTTGGCTTCCTCAGATCCTCGCCCAAACATAAGCAAAATAAATGATTGTTATTTTACACGCCACCAAGTTTGGGGGCATTTTATTTCCCAGCGATGACTACTAGAACAGCCGCCCTGATTCACCTTTGTTCCGTGGCCTGGCTCTTTGGCTTTTTATAATTTTATAATCTATTCGGTATCCTTTTAATTAATTTACTCTTACCTAAACGGGCCTTGACCGTCTTCACACAATTGCAATGACATTGGCCGGCCGTGGGCCTTGGGCTTCAGACGTGGGGGGAGGGGAGGGACAGCTGACTCTTGCCGTCCAGTCCCCCAGGCTCTCGTGTCAGCTTCCCAGCCGGTTGGCCAGCAGGAGGCCCCGAGGGAGATGGAAGGGCAGGAGGAAGGGGGTCGCAGGGGTGCTCCTGCCTCCCCCCTCCCTCTGGTGTGACTACAGCAGTGACCGGGCCGAGGACGCTGTGGTCGCGGCTCCCGTCTGACAGCCCCTGCCTCTCTGGTCCCCACTTCCGTGGGATAGTGTCAGCCAGGGTCCTAGACCACCCCGGGGGACCTTGACTTCTCACTGAGAACATATCTGTGTACCCTAGAAAGACAGGTTTAAGTCCTAACCTCCCGTATCTTGGAATGAGACTGTTCGGAAATAAGGTCTTTGTAATTAATTAGTCAAGATGAGGTCATCCTGGAGCAGGGCAGGCTCCGACCCAACACGACTCGTGTCCTTGTAAGAAGGGAAGAGGCCAGGGGCACACAGAGAGTACACTACGTGACGACGAGAGATGCATAGGTTGGAGAGATGCTTCCGCAAGCCAAGGGACACCAAGGACTGCGGGTCGTCGCCAGAAGCCAGGACAGGGTCCTGGAACAGACGCCCTCACACCCTCACGAGGACCTACCCCTACCGAAGCCGCGGTTTTGCACTTCTGGCCTCCAGAGCTGCAGAACATTAAACGCCTGCGGTTTTAAACCGCCTGGCCTTGTGCTGATGTCACAGCTGCCCCGAGAAGCTGATACGGCCTTGTCCTCTCGTTGCCTGTCAGGCTCGGGGGCCGTTGCGGCAGCTTCTTGCTGCGGGTGACCTCCAGCCTGCTTCACCTTCCCCCGACCTCGCGTCACCTGTACAATCCAGTCCCTCGCGTCACGTCCCCGCTGTTTGACGTCCCCGAGTGGTCTCAGCTTGCTGACAGGGCCCTGAGCGACGCTGAAACGGGATGGCTCATACGCAGAACATGGTTCTCATGCCAGGCATCGAGTAAGGATTTTACCTACGCTGTCCCATTTAGTCCTCACGTCGGTCCGATGACAGAGGTGCTGTGTTTACCTGCGCGGAACAGATGCGGAGAATGAGCCCGAGGGGTTACAGAACCTGTCGGGGCACGCAGCTGGTGAGGGACAAACGGGGGGTTCACACCCAGGGCTGGCCGACCCCGGAACACACCAGCCCTGTTTGTCGCCCCGAGCCTGGCCCTGCCTAACGTCAATGGTATGACATCTGTGATGTGTCTACAGCCCCGTCCTTCCCCTCTGTGCCCTTAGTGCCACCTCAGTCACGCTCTGCACATACCTGGCCTCAGGGACCCCCAACCTACGTCTAGTGTCACAGTGTCACAGCCCCTGAGTGACTTTGCGGCTCCGCCCAGGAAGTTGGCCTCCCTGCCTTTTGCCATTTCCCTTGTGTTCGAGAACTCAGAGTGAGTCCTCGTCCCAGGGAGCATCTTTGCTCAGAGCTTTCTCAGGTTATCAAAGCTGTCCAGGTTCGCCAGGGCTGCTGGCAGCGAAGAGGACAGAAACGTGTCGCCCCACAGTTCTGGAGGCTGGAAGCCCGAGGCCCAGCGTCGGCTGCTTCTGAAGTCTGGGCTGCTCCTCTGGCTTCCGGTGGTTAGTGGCAGACTGTGAGGTGTTGGGGTTCTAGAAGCGTCTCCCTGATCTTTGCCTTCACATTCACAGGGTGTCCTGCCTGCGTTCATACCTGTGTTCCAATTTCCATCTTCTGTTAGGAACCGGTCTCACTGGACAAGGAGCCCGTCCTACTTCAGCACGAGCTCATCTTAATTATATCTTTCAACGACCTTATTTCCGTAAGGTCACATTCTGAGGCACTGGGGGTTAGAAAATCAACATATGAATTTTGTAGGGATATAATTCAACCCATAACAAATATTATTTACAGAAAAATAGAGAGAATAATAATACAAACACCTATTTACCCATACATATCTTGGTGAAGCGTAAACATTTTTTTATATGTGCTTCATATTTTTTTTTGTTAGAAAACAAAATGTTATAGATACAGTCGGAGTCCTTGTCTATTTCGCTCCAATCCCATTCCCCACCCCCCTCCCTAGAGGTCACCGTCATGCTGGATTTTTATATATCTTTCTATACATGTTTTCATATTTTTAATATCTGCTAAGGAACCCACAAGCAATATGGTATATAGTTTTGCTTTTTAAAAAACTTCATTATAAATGGTTTCATACTCTGTGTCCTTCTCTTAGGACTTATCAATGTTAATACCTATAGCCCTAGTTCATTTATTTTAACTATTGTATATATAATAGTCTATTATATGAATATGCAACAACATATTCATTAACTGTCCCACTAAAGGACCTTTAGGTCTCTTCCACAAACAACTGGAAGGAACACTCTTGACCTTGTCTCCTTTTCGTATGGATGAACTTCATGCGGTGCACGCACATGTTTAAATGTTCTACATTCTGCAAAAGAACCTCTGAAATGGTCCCCAGTTTATACCCTCATCAGCATGAGGCGCCATGTTCTTCCTCTCCGCTAGCACTTGGTACTGTCATAGGTTAGGTTTTTTTTTTTGTTAAATTTACTATGGTTTTAGTTTGCTTTGCACTTTCCTGGTCATTCTGGGGGTTGAGCATCTTTTTATGTGCATGCTGCTTATTTACATTTCCTCCCCTGTCTATCCCACTAACATCCTTTGCTCCTTATGCCTTCTAGATACTATTCCTCGTCGGTTATGTACTTTGCGACAATCTTCTCATAGTCCGTGGCTCGTCTTTTCACTTGGTTCAACATGACTTTTTTAAATAGAAGTTTTCATTCTAATGGCATCAAACTGGTCAGTCTTTCATGGTTTGCACTTGGTGTACCTTGATTTAAAAATGCTCCTTCAGCTTGAGGCAGCCGGCCACCGTGACTGACCATGACTGAGCCCCAAAGCCGAGCCCTGGTGCAGTGCCTCGGGGCGCTGGCTCTGGGGACCAGACACCGCATGGTCCCCCTGTGATTAAGCTGAGGCTAGACTCGGCTTTGCTTCGCTTCGTCCCCTGCTCTCTCCCACCATCCATTCCTCCTTAGAAGTCCCTGTAAGGCTGGTGGGTCGCGGCTTCAGTACACCACCCTCCCGAGAATCCCTGCCCCAGCCCCTGTCCCTGGAGAGCTTAGAAAATGTGTTCACTTCCTTGTTGAACGTCTGTGCCCCACACTCAGGTCCAGGCTCCTGCCCCACACCCTCCGTGGGAGCAAAGACCCGCACTGTGTCATCGGCCATTTAGCTCAGCATAAGGCCCATTACGCAGAAGATGCTCGGTGAGGGAGCGTTGCATAAAGGCTGGGTGGGTGAATCTGGGTTTGCGTGACCAGCTCCCGCGTGAAGGCAGCTCAGGGTCGACAGCAGAGTTGCAGCCCCCTCGCCGACCCCGCCCCGCAAACAGGTTCCCTGGCCCCGCCCCACAAACAGGTTCTCTGACCCTGACCGCCCCGAAAACAGGTTCCCTGGCCCCGCCTGGCAAACAGGTTCCCTGGGGCACTGCAAGTTTGCTTCTCTTATTTTTATCCTTATGAAACGCAAACCTGTAAAAAGCCGGGGGTGGGCTGGGGATGTCTAATCCCACCCCACGGTACCCTCCTCCAAGCATCTGATTACACAAAGTCCTCAAAGAATATGATGAATGTAACTCAGCCACGTTCACACTCCGACGTTCTTCCCGGCCAAACGCATATTTCAGCCTCACCCGGTCCCTTTCAACAAATAAGCTGTTTTGAAAATGATTTCCAGGGCGATGTCTGTTGCCATAGGAATGACATTAAATGAAAAGGACAGAAAATATAGAGGGTGATAAACTGCATACTTGGATGACACACTTGACTTGGAAGCCTGTGTTCAAATGAGGCCTACATGCCAAGATTTTTATGAAAGACAAAATTAAAATGTATCGCTATCAAGCTGTAACTGACAAGGTATTGTGTGGCGGGCTGTTAACATACTGCCTCGTGTATTTATTGTTTGTCATTTTACTGGCCTTGACAAAGGTCTCCCAGAGCTGTAAATCACACCATTAAATCTGCCATGAGCAACAGAGGCTGTTGGAAAGAAGAGCAGGCAAGCGTGGTGTTGAATCTCTGTTTCTGATCCATGCTGGGGGAGCCGGCGTGTCGTCCCAGGAGCCGTCCCCCTTCGGGCTGACACTTTTATAAGTGTCAGATTGTTGGCTTTTGACCCCTTGAAAAGAAAAAAGAAAAAAAAAAAAAGGAAAAGTGTCAACCCTTCCCCCACTGTGTTCCCATTGCTGCTAATTTGGCGTTTTAGGAAAAATGCCCACCCACCCCCAGGCTTGCTTTATGCAATTTTGGGTGCGAGACCTGAGATTCTCTGGAGTGCCCTGTGGCCAAGTGCCCGGCCTGCGCGGGCTTCTGTGATTTTCCGGAAGTTTCCATGAGCCTTTTCGCGACACCAGCCGAGACTCATTTGTTCTCGAACTGGGAAGTTGATAAAGGCTCTTTGCACCTGCAGCTGCTGAGCGGCGTGGGAGCGGGCGAGGCCGCTACGTCCTGCCCCGCCGTCCAGCTGGGTCTCGGAGTCCTGACCTTGCCAGCAACCTTCGCCCTTCCACGTGTCAGGGACACGCTGGCTGGACGCGGGCCAGGCTGCGCGCTACGGCGGCGGGGAGAATAGGGAAAGGCGAGTTAAAACCCGAGTCGGATTCATGGCTTCGCTGCAATGAGATGTGGGAATTTTGCAAGTTTTTAAACCAACCCGGAGCTTAGTTTCCTTGTGTATTTCGAAAACAGGGACGTTGTAGTTCAATGACTTCTAAATTACCTTCCGGCTCCATTTTTAAATAAAATTAAGGGATCGAGGAGGCTATCCGGGGCATTCGCAGCCTCTGGGAAAGGTTTGTCTGTGTTACCCAGAATCATCTTAATCAGAGGCAAGTCTAAATGAAGACCAATCAGGCCATGTGTTCTTCTCTCCAGGTAGGGGGCGCGGGTGGGGGGCGAGGAAGAGAAGGAAGGAAGGAAGGAAGGAGGAAGGAAGGAAGGAAGGAAGGAAGGAAGGAAGGAAGGAGGAGGAGGGAAGGAAGGAAGGAAGGGAGGGAGGAAGGAAGAAAAGAGAAAAACACCACCTCCAGCCTCTACACCTGACAGTGGGAACAGGAGGATTCCATCACTGGTGGGGAGTGGGCACAGCCGGTTCGGGATTCATTAAATATGGCTGAGCTCTCTGCCAACGCCTCTCTGTAAAGTCTGCGTTTGTTTTTATAATGCAAATGGCTGTTTGGGGCCAAACAAGGAGTTTCAAAAAGAATCAGATGGCTTTTTTTGTCAACACACTTATGTGCAGAGTACCTTTTTTCCTGAAAACGTCTATGCTAAGAAACAGACTTGTAAGAATGTTTGAAGATCTCTTTATACAAAAATTAAGCATTTTTAAGGCATGCGATTTTTGTTTTGGTCAGCTCCTGTACGAATGCCGTGCACGCCGGGTTCGAAATCAGCAGCTTGTATATTGAGTTGGCAATAATCTTATCATTACAGGTTCCAGGGAAAGTTAACATTACCTCTCACTGGGAAAGGCTGAGCAGTGAACTGTGACATTCTTTCACCAGGTCCCTGTCGTGGGCGAGCCCCCTCTCGGCCTCGGGGCTGCTGGGAGACACTCTTGTCACATGCTCTCGCACTAAGAATCGGCGTAGAGCAAAGCTCCAGGCCTGGGCCTGGCGTTGCCCCCGGGCCTCGGGTCCCGCTCTGTGGCTGACGCTGACTTGCCGCTTCTGCAATGGTGTTAATCAGTGCCGCGGAAGAGACCAGGTTCTAGCACCGGCCAGGCGGAAGTCCCGACTCCACCACTACCTGCTGTGTGACTTTAGGGGGAGGGGTCATTCCCTCCCCTCTGAGCTTTATTTTCCTCAGCTGTAAAATGTGGCGGTTGTGATTCATCGAGCTGAAACATGTAAACCCGACGGATTGCATAACAGGGGTAGAATCTTAAGTGTCGTTACTTGATATGATTATTATTCACTGCAATTCAAGAAAAGTCATGCAATGTCTCAAAAGGTGCACCCGTCCCACCTATAAAAAAGTAATGAGATAGATACTGTCGTTATAATTTATAAGACTGATAATTTATCAACTGTGATAAGAGGAGTGCAAGCACCTTGAGACTGAGAAGTGCAGGTGAAAATAAAGGATTATTATTTTGATTTTTATACTGTTCCAAATCAGAAAATCTTCAGGCGCGATAGAACGACAGCTTTAATCATCACCAGATTACTTACAATCTTTTGAACATCATTTAGAAGTATGAGACTAAAATACAAACTGCAGGTCATATCCACAGCATTGGCCCATTACCAGAAGCTTGGACCTACGGTCTTTCCATTTGCCAGCTGTGAACAATCCTACGGCAAAAGCTACGAGGGAGCTTGTATGTTAAGAGTTGAAAGTGTGACCTGAACCCGGGTCCCTGCCGTAGGTTAATACGTGGGGGCATGGCGTTTTCAATCCCTATGCAAATTCAAATCATGAATATTAATATCAGAAACGATCGATCAAGGAATAGTATCTAAATCTACTTCAAAGTATTAAAATGTTCAAATATATTTAGAATATGTAGAATTTGTATTTTTTTCTATTTCAAAAATTCAAATTCTTATTCCATTTAGAACTTTTAAAAACTGGTTTTCTTTCGAACATTTCAAAAGGAAATTTTTAAAAAGCGTGCAAAAGTAAATATGCAATACACCAAAGGAAATACACACAACCAATACTCCCAGATAATCAAAGGAATACGGATGAACGCGAGGGAGTGTTATCTTTCTGCTCCCTCTGGCAGAGTGTAGGGCAAGGGCCGCGAGAGGCGATGGAAATAAGTGTTCACGTGGTCTGTTGCCAGTACAGTTGCCTCTGGCTGGTGAGATTATAGGTGAGATTATAGACTTTCAATGTGATCTCCCGTGACAGTGACCTCTGAGCTCACGGTGTGTCTCAGTCCCACAGACGTCTGTATCCTTCCTGCTCTAACAGTTGCTAGTATCTTCTGAGTCCACGTCATGTGCCAGGCGCTGCGCCCAGGGCTTTTGCACGACTTATCTGATGTGACCCTGAAAACCACGCTGCGGGAGTAGCCACTGGTAGCGCCTCCATTTTACAGGTGGGAAAACCGAGGCTGAGGAAAGAATCTGGGCCCAGGAGACCCAGACCGTCCGTCGCCAGCTCATTATGGCATCCTGGCTTCCACCATTTTCATCTTCGAAGTTGCCCGTGGCTCGCGGTTTTGATATCCTGCACCGCGGAGGGCAGCATCGGGGGAAGCTGTCCACGGGCGTCGACGACTCTAAACCAAACGCTGTTTCTCTCCCTTGTTTTCCCTCCAAAGTACTTCAGACACAGGGCCTCTTGTTTACATATGCGATTGAATGCTCAAATTTGTTCAAAATTCTTTTTTATGGCGAACTGTTTTCCGTATGGTATAATTTTCGATAATTCTCAGTGGACTGTTGAAATCGGATCGGCACGCCACCTGCGTTTATTTTCCCTTCCCAGGCAACTCTGAAAGGGGTGTAAAAGATCTTTTTTTTTTTTTTTTTTAATGTTAATCTTCAAAATTCTTCTGGGGCATATAATCCTGAAGTCAGCTTAACTGCAACCAATACTGAGTTTTCATTTTTTTTTTTAAAGCAAACAATAAAAAAAAGCAAAAAGATAATTTACTAGTGTTAATCCCTTTCTGATCTCATATATATACATATATATATATACATACATATATATATATAATATTTTTTGGTTATTTTGCTTTTAGTCATATGAAGTTTGACAGCTAAATCTTAAAGGGACATACAGGTTTTCTCTACAAGAAGACAATTATACAGATACAGAATGGGCTCTGGGAGGTACTATTCCAGTTTTAACAGTCTGAAATGTCATTTTAAGTTCGTTGCATTTTTAACGCATGTTCTTAAAGAAGGCGTGCCATAAGGCCATACTAGAAAGGCTATCTAAACATGAGAGGAAACCTAATTACTTAATTTCTTTTTTTTTTTTAAAAAGGAAACCGAAGCTGTCAGATAAGCACATTAATGAACCACCTTCCAAATTATCACATTTTAAAGGTGTCTCGAAAGCTTGGTAACGTCTAGCATAAATATTACATAGATATTTCTCATTAATGTAAACCAGCCAATTGATATAATGCATATTTTATGAGCTTTAATTCTTGTCTTCCTCGTGCTAGAAAAAGTGGAATCTGATTAGAAGGCTTACAATCATGCATCTCTGTTACCTGCATGCTTTACGAAATTTGTGTGAAGAGCATACAAAAGCCTTCAAAACATCCGCTTAAAAATCATCGGTGGCCGTGTTGTTTCGTGGTGGAACCGGAATCTTGGCCGACGCGTTGAGCTCGTCTTCCTCTATTTTTTAGCGTTCTCGTTTAAGGAAAATTAGTGGCAGGTGAACAGCTGTCCTGAAACATGCTGAGGAAGAATGCCAAACAGGCAGATTTGCCAGAAAAATATTGCTCGCAGAAAAGTAACTCATCAGTTTGACTGCACAGAAAACTCTTCCGTTGCTCAGTGTGTCTAAATGCAGAAGCTCCCCGACCCCCAGCTCCCAGGGAATCTGCATGGGCCAGGGGACGTCCCTGTCATCCGAGGACTTTGGTGTCTGGCTCAATAAGAAAATGAAAGGGTCTCGATCTAATCTAATACTTCATGCTTTTTTTACCTGCTTGAAATTCTGCGGATTGAACATCTCATACATAAGGTTTCAATGAACAGATCGATACAGAGCAAGAAGCCCAAAAGAATCCGGATGTTAATGAAAATAAAAAATGTGAGTAGATGAACATCGTTACTTGTTGTGTGTGTATAGCTGTTTAATGACATTCATGCCCAAGTCGCTCTGACTACCACGCTTCTTTCAAACGTTCAAAATAGACTCTGTATTGAAAATGCCTTTCAAAACGGACATTATCACGGGGTCTATTTTGCCAGTGAGGCGGGCCACAGGGATCTCGGCGGGATGATGCTTGCTCTGTAGAAGTCACCAGATAGAAATGAGAATCATGGCGGGGGTGGAGGGTGGGGAAAAGGCCAGACTGCCCGACGGCGTGGCTCAGTTTCTTGGTGACAGTGTGTCCTGGACGACAGCCGTGAGAGCTCTCAGCGACAGCTTCCGTGTGCCGTAGGCCTGGGCGTGGCCGATCCCGCTGAGGGGGCTTCTGAAATCTCGCCTCCTTTGTCGGCTAATTGGCTGCCTCAGCGAGTTGCTGGTGGCGATCTTGAAAGGGGACAGAAGAGGAATGGCAGCGAACGGGAAGGCTGGCGTGAAGTCGGCACGGTCACTGCTGCCAGTGCTCCTGATCCCCATGGCCAACGCCTGGTTTAAGCTGGAGCAAGTAACAGAAAACACAGTTCCTCCTGCAGCCGCACACGTGTGCGTGTGTGTGTGTGCGTGTGTGTGTGGTGTGCGCGTGTGTGTGTGTGTGTGACGTCCGCGGTAACTGATCATCAAGAACGGGTCGTTTCTGGTTCTTCCTTTTTTCTCTTTCCTGTTTTGGGCTTGTTTAACAGTCTCGAGGTGACCGTGCTGATTTTAATATATTAGAAAATGCTTCTTTCAATAACTTCGCGGGAAAGGTTAGGAAGGGTTCACAGCTGAATGGAGTTTGCGGCAGACAAGGCTTTTTCGATCCTAATGATTCGAGCGGTCTGTCAATCAAGGATTCAGGTGATCGTTTCGCTGGAATTAATTACTCTAGAAGTCTCTGGTTTTTCTTTCGACCTGCCTTTACCTTTAATGCTTCTATGAAAATATGTGGAATTTATTAAGACATTCGGGAAAGAATTCTGACTTAATGGGTGTTTATGAAGCATCTACTATGTGTTAGAATCATATAGAGTAAGAGTCACCATGTGAAGAACAGGAGTTTAAGACTTGCTCTCAGTTTTCAAGGTATGCTAAAAATTAATTAGAAGTAAGTACAAAACTGTATGTATCAATTACCAAAGTGAATAAAATGCATGTTCAATGCTCTAGAAGTCAGATCGATGCGCTGATCAAATGATTCTCGCAAACTTTTTGGGGTCAAAGGAACTTACAGGAAGCTTGGAGGGATGGTTTTTAGATAGAAAGCACGAGATGACAGGAGTGAGGATTCCTGCAAGGGTAAATAACTTGAGAAATGGAAGCCCTGAAATTTCCTTTTTTTTTTTTTCCCCAGCAAAGTGAACACATTTCTTTTCAAAGCCAAGCTTGAGAACAAATAAGGCACTGTGGCTTTTCATCATGGAAAGAAAAAAAAAAGAGGTAGTTGGTTCATTTCTCTCATCGGCAGGGCTGCCTCGTGCTGTAAATCTCAGTAAATTTTTAGGGTAGGAAAATGTATGATTTGGAGGCCTCTGCGTCTGCTGTAAACTAACTCTTGAAAGGGCACAAAAGAGAAGGCCACCGAGACCTGGAGCTGGCTGGGGTTCTCTAGAGGATGTCTTTTCGTCCCTTGTGCCCAAACGAGGCCCAAATACGACTGGACCGTGTGCCGGGGAGAAATAAACGGGATCCGCCCCTTCCGCAGTCATACTAGGGGATAAAGACTACGCATCCTACGCAAAGGACTGGGGTCTCCGTCATGGATGCACCTGTCCCCACTTTTCCTCTCAGAGGGTCACGTCATCCGTCGAAAAGAAAGGCGAATGAGAGAGAAAGGACGAGGAGATGGGCGTGTGAGTCTCGCAGACCAGAGCTGGCTGGGTCTCGAGAGCAAGCCGGGGGGCGGTGGGAAGGGCTGCAGCATGACTTCTGAGGACCTTTCCTCTGCGCAGGGTAAACGCCCATCTAGAAATGCGGGGCTCAGAGAGCTTCCGTCCCCTGGGGAGGACCGGCCGAGGGTGGTCTTCCCGGCAGCCCCTCCCCGCTGCAGGTGCTGCTTGGCTTGCTCGTGAAGGGGCAGCGAGGGCAGCGTGTCGTCAATCGGAAGGCATGGATTTTGGATTTCTGCAACATGGCTCTGCATTGAAGGGCTTTATTGGGTTTTGGGGTTTTGTTTGCTTGGCGTGTTTATTGAATCCGATATCAAAAGAGGAAGAACGGGAGGGATCAAATATTTCTGAAGAAAACGACAGACAGGAATTGGAGTTTCACGCTAATGTTCACTAAACTTGGGACCCAAACAACCCAAGGCAAATTCGATTAAGACCTGACATCTCCTCCCAAGGAGAGGAGGACCACTCGGGTAGGGGATGGAGTTGTTAAACAACTGTGTAATAACTCTAGCAAATTATTTCAGTCAAACATAAAGATCACGATTTAAACACTGCTCAGCTAACTAAATGTACCCTACAAAAATCTTGTTGAGTTATAATAATAAGCACCCCAAAGATGACCTAGAATTTGGCCTGAGAAGCTAGCATTGTAACTAGAGATTTGGAGCCTGGGTTTCATTCCTGTCTCAAACAAAGCATACCAATCAAAAACTTTTAAAAATACAACTGAAATACAACTTTGAAAGATACATTTTGTACTTAGTTCAGTAATTGTAGTTTCTACCTCTCGAGTACTGACTATGTGCCAAGTACCATTGTAAGAACTGGGTCTCGGCATTATATCATTTTCTCCTACCTTGAGGGAGAAATTAGTATTATCCTCATTTCAAAGGCGGGGATGCTGAAGGAGGTGGCAATAAGCACGGAGCAGGAGGGCAGCCCAGGTCTGCTGATTCCTGACCGGTGTTGCTAGCTGCCGGAATATCCTGCCCAGCTTCTTGATTCTGGTTAGGGTAGAAAAAAGTAATCACTCTAAGGTCAAGAAACAAGGAAGATGAACAAAAATCCCGGAGGATATGCCGACAGTTTTTGGTAAAATAAAACAAAAGCAAACAGAAGTGAGAAAACAGTTTTCAAGAAATGTTTCACTTTTCCCAATGACGGTGAAATGCGGATGGCACGTATACCTGCGTCCATCTAAATGGACCTTTGGAAGGATTCGTTTGTTATCAATCCTGTTGCAGGATCTGTCTGAACAGAAACGTGTCCATAATCAATGACAATGACCCCTTTCAGTCTGGCCATGAGCTAGTCTAGAAAAATAAGTTTCCTAGATGATTGCTATTGACCTATCTAAATACCAAACCTAACCACTTCTGAAAGAAACATTTCTAAAATATACTCTCTTTTATTCACGCCTTCTGAAAAGTATTATACTGAGTATCATCATTATTTTCCAATGACGTGTGGCCTTAATGATGAACACCAGCTCTTGGCTGGAATATTACGGGGATGCAACTTGGGGCAACCGAGGCGCCTTGTGTGACAGTTCCTGAAGCCCTTCGTCACTCTGGTCTTATTCTTTATGTGTGCTTCTTGGTAGTTTTATTGTTTTTCTTTCTACCTTTGTGTCTTTTCTCTTCCTACTCCACTCCTTCCTTTCTACTTCTTTCTTTCTCCCTCCCCTTCTTTCTGTTAAAACACACACACACACACACACACACACACACACACACACACACACACACACACTGGAAATGTAAACTGGTGCAGTCACTATGAAAAACAATATGGAGGTTCCTCAGAAAATTGGAACTATACTTACCTTACGATTCAGCAATCCCACTTGTGGGTATGTAGCCAAAGGAAATGAAAACAGGATCTGGAAGAGAGATCTGCATTCCCTCGTTCTGAGTGTCTTTCAACTGATGAATGAAGAATATGCCTGAGAGAGATATAGACAATGAAATATTATTCAGCCCTGAGGAAGAAAGAAATCCTGCCATTTAGGACAACACGGATGGACCCCGAGGGCATTATGCTAGGTGAAGTGAGTCTGACAGAGAAAAAAAGAAAGAAGAAAAGTCAGACTCACAGAAACAGAGCAGAAGAGTGGTTGCCAGCAGAGGGGTAGGGGTCGGGGTGAAGGAAATAGGAAGGGGCTGGTGAAAGGTACAGACCCTCAGCTATAAGATGAATGTCGGAGGGGCGAATGTAAAACCCGGGGACTCTGGTAGCTAACAATAAATAAAACTCTTAAATGTTTCAAAAATTAGAAAAACCACAGGAAACATGTATTTTGAGAGGCCACTCTGGTCCTTGGTGAGCCAAGTGGTGGGGTTTAACCGAGCAGACGCAGTCCGTCCCCGAGTGTCCTGGGCCTCATGCTCTCAAGTGTCACTCTGGTTCCCATGAACCTTTAGACTTAGCACCTTCGGATTTACTGTTTTAATCATGCTCCACGTGATTCCAACTAAGATAAGAATAAACAGCGTCTATGCAAAAGCCTGAGAGACCTATGGGTCTCTGAATTCCATGGGGTTTTATAGGATTTTATGAGAATCAGGGATTCAAAACGACTGTTAGCATCTGTCACCATTTCATCCTGGGAGCAGGGCCGCAAGGTGACAGGAACGTAGACCTTCACCACGCTGTTTTCCACCTGCGTGAACCTGGCCGAGTCATTTCACGTTTCCAGGCTCAGTGTGACCATCTACAACCCGGAAGGATGTGATAATTTAATGCCAGAATAGACGTCGATTCCCTAATCAGATGCTTGGCATATTAACTACTTTTCCTATATTTTAGGGGAAAGAACTATTTCTGTTTTCTTTTTGTAAAATTACATATTAAAAATGTATTGTGTTTTGATGTTTCGACTGATGATAAGCAAAACGTGGCCACAGAGAAACCACAGACTAGTATAAAGAAAAAAAATACGGCGGACTAGTTCCTTGTGACATTTTTCTATACATATGTCCATTTTTTTTCACACAAATGAAATATACTGTCTAGTCAACTTCACTTCCCAGATTTTTTAGAAAACAAATTTTAAATATATATTTGTGGTCAAATGTATAAATCTTTCCCATCGTCTCTGGTGTGCTGGTAAACCAGCTCTCAAATAAACAAATAAATAAAGCACTGATCTGTAGCATTTGACAATTATGTGTTATAGATATTCCTATTATTATGGCCGATTAACAATAAATAACAATAGTTTAATAACCAGCTATTCAAATTTCTGAATATTTATGAAATTCAGCATGAGCATAATACTATTGATTTTAAACACTCTATTCTCCTTATACTCAGTAGGAAGGGAGATATTGAGTTTTTTCTAGTAGCTTAATTTATTATTCTGGTACAATATATGGGAAAATCCTTTTTTTATACATGCCCTTGATAGGGGCTACTGCCGTTAGGGCACAGTGTCTGCTCAGATTCATTAAGATCTGTCTCTAGAATTTCTATTCTATTTTTTTTTTTTTATGTATCTCTGTTCGTCCCCGTCAATCCCAGTCTAAATTATTTTGACCTTATAAAAATCTACTAAGCGCGTTGAGGGTAGCAAACACGTGTTCATCGCTGCATCCCTGAGCCGGGGAAAGAGGGGTCTATGTGGCCAGGTTGTCATCAGTGTGCTCCGCTTTCTGGCGAGACAGAGCCCCTCCAGGGGACCCTGGTGATCTGAGATGTGTGCCAGGTGCTCAGTGGACCAGCTACGTTAGTGACGATTCTCCAGAATTCTACCCTTAAAGAAGCCTTTAGACATCGGTGTTATTAGTAACCGCTGCTTTAACACTCAGAGGCTGGAAATGAAGAGCTGTTCATTCCCACCGCTCCGTGAGTGGCTGGGACGGCCCCCCGCTCGTCACCCAGGCTGACCGTGAAGCCGCACAAGGCCGGAGGGTCAGTGTGGGGCCAGGCTCCCCTGGGAGGCGAGGGCAGTTGGGACTCTCTCTTCTGGGTTGTATCTTCAGTGGGGCTGGGCCTGGCTGTCTCACCTGGTGGCAGTAACATTTCGGGGGGGTGACACTTTAGGGAGGTGAGCCCCAATACCTGGAATCACTTATCAAGTCTCTACACTCCAATGTCTCTTTCGCTCCAATGCCCTACTGGCTAGAACAAGTCACATGGCCAAGCCCAGTGTCCCTGTGAGAGGTGGCTGCATAAGGCTGTGGGTTCTGGGGACGGGTGACTCATTGATTCATTCGTTCAAGGCGGGGACGTTAGCATGCCAATCCCTGACAATGATCGTGTCATTGGCCTTCACGTAAAGGGAACAACTATCCCAGGAGCTGATTATAAATGTGATTTTTTTAGGTAAGTCAACATTTATGATATTCTTGGCAGCTGTGACTTTGTGTGCATGCATTAGTTCTAGACCAAAAGAGCAGAGACCGCTTGCAGTGAAAAGCAGGTGTACAATGAAGCATTAGAAACGCTCAGAAGCCTCGAAGGCTACCTTTCTTGTTTCGACTGAATATTAAATTTAACATCGAGCTTCCTAGCAATCAAGGCAAAAAGGGAGGAACGTGATGGGCCCAGGTGATGCATACCGCTGTGGGCGCGATCGTGTTTAATTGTCTCCACCCGCAGAGAGCGTCACAGAGAACCGAGATGGGAGAAGCCTCCCCGACGCGTCCTGTGACAAACGCCAAAGGCAGAGCAGTGGCGTGAGATCTGGGGACGGTGTTTCTGACTCGGGATAAACCACGCGCGAAGGCAGGCAGATTCCGGTGTTTAACATGGTGGAAATCAAGGACTTCGCATCGCTCAAGTCATCGAAGCGAACTTGGCTCACAAGGCCAGCGAGAGAGACGCCTGGGGCACACCCACGCGCCCCGCCACAGAGCTCTGGGGCTTCCTGTCGCCTCCCTGTACACTGCGCCCACGCACATGCGTGTGGCCCGCCCTTCACCCAGGGCCCCGCTCGAACGACCCGTCACCAGAGTCCTTCCGTGACCACAGGACCCGAAGCAGTCCCACCCGCCCCTCACTGGTGTCACGCTCTCGGCATTTACCCGCTTTATGTTCCCCATGGCTGTCGTCACCGTCTGACAAACTCCACGCCGACGTGGCCCACTGCCCACAGCGAGGCGCGTCGTCCCTCAGTGACTTCCTGGGTGCAGACCGAACCTTGGTTTCACCGGAGTTCTGCTGACGGTTTTCTGAAGCTGCCAGATGCACGAAATTTAAAGCAAGGCGAAAGCGAGTCCCCGCCTGCTTTGCGCGAAGTGGCTGCTGGCTGTGTGGACCGGGTCTGCTCTGAGCACAGGCGCGTGGAGTGAAGTCGAGAAGCCAGGAGCTGGGGCCGGTCCCAACCCGCCACGCGCTAGCGGGTGCGACTTCTGGTACCTTCGGGCCTCAGTTTTCTCAGAGGGGAAATGGGGCTGATGACCGCGCTGTCCCCAAAGCGGCGGCGAAGATCCGGTGACGTGACAAAGCACCCACCGCAAGGGCGGGCACGCAGTGTGGACGTTGTCTTCCTCGCCACACGGATAGGAAAGAGGCAGAAGCTGATCCAGGAGCCACCGCGCTGTTTTCCTCTGAAGGCAACTTATTAAACGACCACGGGGATGTTTGTTTTCTTAACTAGGGGTCGCGAGACGCGAAGGCCACTAATGAGTGAGATCGGTGGCTGGGGGAGCTGGAGGGTCCCCCGCTTCTTCCAAGCCTTCTTCTCAGGGTGCGGGGCGGGGGTGGGGGAAGGTCCCCTGTAAATTTTATGACTGCAGTGTCAAAAGTCTTCTATCCAAATCCGCAGTAAATATTCTAATGAAGTCTGGAAAGAAAGCCATTTGTAATGGCTCGGGGCAGAGCATTAAGATAGCCTGTTTCTAGTTAGTCAGTCATTAGAGAGATCTAACGTGCTCAGAACGGTTTCCTGTGCTCAGGGCTTTAAAACCAGGTTTTAGGAAACCCCCGTTTCCTGCCGGCTCGTTTGGCGACGACGACCTGCCGGCCGGTCAGACACTGCAGATGGCCGAATGCGTGGCTCTTCAGCTCAGGGCCTCTACCAGAGAAAGTGGACTTTGCGTCTCGAGGGGGCCTGGCGGGAAGTAGGCAGGGCCACAGTGGAGGGACATCGGGATCCATCCACAGCACTGTCCTCGGCCTCCGTTTTAAGTGCACTAGGGCTCAGTGGTTCACACTATGAACCCAAAACAGAGGGGAATCCCCAGCCCGCAGCCTGGACGCATGGGGCTAAGATCAGACTGATGGGGCAGATGGGAAGGTGTTGGCTAGAACCCCCTCCCCCCACCCACTCCCGGCCTGGGAGGGGCAGGGCAGCCGATGGGACACGGAATTCTCTTGGCTACCTGATGTGTTGTGCATTAAAATGGGATTTTCCAAAACAAGGAAGTCCCATTAGGACTTCAATTAGGATGTAGATGAAAGTATTTGCTAATCAAATCCATTTGCTTCTGTTGGTGTGTGAGATGAGGGCCACTACTGTACTAGAAGCAGGAAATTGACGGATCCAGGAAGACCTCACATTTCCCCGCCTCCAGGGGACACCCCCTTTTCGGAAGGAAAATCCTTAGCCCCGAATCCATCACTGCTGCCTCATCCAGCAGAGGACCCAAATCACGCCCACCTCTGGGTGCCCTGCTGGCCCCAGCGGGATGATAAGAGTCTCCTACGAACAGCAAAGCCACCCCTGCTCACCGGAGCCTCCACAGCTAATCCTCAGACGCACGAGAGTAAGTAACTGCTGTCTCAGGACCCTGATGTGGGGGCCAACGGCTAACTGATACGCCTCCATTTTACAAACCAAGACAGTACGACTCAGATCTGAGCAGTGACTTTTCCCAAGGCATCGGACTTAACAGCTGGTCAAGTCCAGATTCAAACCAAGAGGCATTTCGGTCTTAAACCTCACGCTAAACTGCCCTTCCCAGCGACCCGCCCGCTGATGGGGCTCGCGGTGTCCAGGACATTTATCAAAGTTGGAGATTTCTCTGCTTTAAGACAGACTCCATTGTCATCTTTGCACGGCGAAGGGGTAGAGTCGCTTCGCCAGCCAGGGCGTCACCGCTCGCGGGGGCGAGCGGGCAGGGCGAGAGGAGAGACCCGCGGCACCCATCCCGTCCGCTCTTCCCGCCTGGCTGAGCGACTGGTCTGCGCCGCCCTCACCGACCGTTTCCGCCGGGCCTTCCCACGTCAGCTGATTTCTAGTGGTGAGCGCTTTCATTCTAACAAGGACACGTGATTCTAAAAAGTCTTCAGAATCCGAAGTAACGAGCGTTATCGGTAGAACTCCAGCTAGGTCGTGGGCAGCTGGGATGAAAGCTTGGTCGGCCCAGAGCACCTTGGAGCGCAGGCCGAAGGAAGCCACTTGTTCTGCTGTGGCAAAAGAGGGTGAAGACAGCACCCCAGGTTGAGACGGCCTTGGCCACGGCTCGGGGAACGACGCTGGAGGCCCCCTTTGTCCCTCCAACGCCCTGTGTGAACTTGAAAGGCTCGCCGTCTCTCTCTGAGTTTTCCCGTCCCCACTGTCACAGGAGAGGCTGTCAGGAAGACACAGTCTTTGGGGCCCCGTTCGGCTTTCTCGTGCTCAACTGCCCGTCACTAACCGCCATGCCCCAGAAGACCCCGGGCGACGTCACAAACATGGTGCGCGAGGCGGTCTCTCTTCCTAGAGCCTCGGGTCTGAACCTGTTATTTCCATGATGTGCCTTGAACAACCCAAGGATGTCATGTCGCTGGGTGCATCATAGATATAATTTGGAAGAGAGGAGGTTTATAGGAAGTACAATAACGGTTCCCATTATTTATTTTTAAATCTTATTTAAATAAAGAGTGTGCATTTAGCGTTGCATTTGATTGAACAACTGTCCTTTTTTTAAATTTTCCCTGACAAAGGCTATGAATTATTAATTTCTGTCATTGTAGTCACTGAACAAATGTAATTGCAAGTAAATGTCAGAAGTTAATGAAAAAATTAAGAAAAAAAGATTTCTTTATAAGAATTAATGAAACATTTCCACAAACCTCTTTGAAATCAGGATTGCGGAGCCTTGCGACATTTCTTGGGAGCTGCATATCCCGAGCGAGAGGTTGCAGCTTTACCCTTTCTTTCTCAGGAAGGGCGAAAATATTTTATTACAATTGCACCAGCTGTGGCAATTAGCCCACGCGAGGATCCTAACCTTACCCCTCTCCCCATTTCAGTTCTTTTTAAAAGTGTTTTTTGTTGTTGTTGTTGTTTTCCATTTCTTTTGAGCCATGGATGGGAGGTCACCCTTTTCCGTCTTGCAATCCTGGCTACTGTCATAACCATGAATATTAACCTAACACAGTGAAAAGTTCTGCTTTCATTTCTTAAAGAGCAGGAGCCCACAGGATGAGGCTGGCATTTAGCCTCTAGGCAGAGACCTGGACTAATTTCATGCCCTGCCCGTCAAACATGCTATGAGTAAGTCTTAACCAACACTTCCGTGGGACCAGAAATAGTCTCCAATCCCACCCAGTATCCAGCTTCCTCGGGGAGATATCCCCCGCCCCCTTACAATTTCAGTACAGAGTAAACGCCATGAACTCAGCACGGGGACAGCCACATCATGGTTCGAGGCCTGACACTCACAGGTCGGTGACCCAGGTCCGTCCTTGCCCCACCCAGAGCCGCCCTGCACGGCGGGGCTGACAGCATCGTCCCCCTTAGAGCTGGCCTGCCTGCTGTGTGAACTCAAGCCCGCTATGGACAAGAACACACAAATGTTAAAAAGCTGCTTTTGCGTGTGTTATTCGTTTCGATCCCTTTCGTCGCTGAGGGAACTGCAGGGGCATCCGACAGCGTGGCCCTGTGGTTTCTGCCCCCCCCCCCCCCAAAACGGAAGTGGGAAACCAGCTGTCTACATTTCCCAGCATCTTTTGCAGTTAGGGGGCGCCTGTGAGCTGCCCAGAGATCCGGTGCGCTTCCCAGGGGCCTGGCTCTCTCTTGTCTTCCCCTCGTTCTCCAGACTATGAGCAGAACGTGCTCCAAGTGTTTGTAGTGGCAAAGTGGCCAGCTGGAGGAACACTGGGCACTTTACATACCCGAACGGAAAGTCCGCTCTCTCACACCGCTAGGACGACATTGTAAGAAACGAGTCGAGCTTCAGCTGTGGAAACCACAGCGGTTGGCTGTTTCTACCTCAGCTGGTGTGACTTAGTCTTACATTCTTCCGAGTTGAGAGCCATCGGGGATGCTTGAATTCAAACCTACGGGGCAATGCCTGTCAGAACTAAGTGAGTCATTCTTGCTGGGATGGTTGCAAAATCATTTTTCTGGCTGACCACTGGCTTTTATGGAACGAGGAGAGACTTACGTGTGGCGCGCTCAGTCCCTGGGGGGTAACTGCCCAAAGGGAGCAGATCCGACAGGAATGTCTTGATAGGAAACCACCAGGGTGCCTCATCCTCGGCTTCCCCGGAAGCCAACATGAGCGTCCTGTCCCCAAGAGACGCTTGGGGGAGGAGGAGGCCTGTGTGCGGTCAGCGATTGCTTCTGAGGTTTGTGAAGCAGGGCTTTCCTCTTCTCTCTACTACTAACCGACTGGGGGCAAAGGCGGGCCATGTTCTGAGTTCTTTCTCTCTCACTCTCTGTGTTCTCAGGCACGCAACTCCCAGATCTGAAGAGTTTTTTTTTTTTTTTTAAACACAAAAAAAGCGATTAAGTGAAAAGGCACATTCCTGTAATTTACCCAAATGTGCACATTTCAGTCCATGGATAACAGAGGCTCCAAATTATCCCCAGACCAACACACTATCCCCATTTAAGAATCCTCTTAACTCGTATCCCGAAGTCTCCATAAATCTGCCTGATATATAGATGTCAGGCATTCCCTGCAACATGACAGCAGCTGGAGATTAAGTTACCACTCATAAAGACCATGTTTATTTGCTGGTTCTGTTTAAAAATTTTTTCCAACTATCATTTTACTCAAATGGCCTCCTATTTTATGGAAATAAAGTTAGAAGTAATGAAGAAAACGCTTTCTGAGCTCAGACAGACATGCAGGCTGTGACCGTCTTCATTGTAACCAAATATTTAAATTATTTAGAGCCCATTGTAAACGAGGATCGTTCAATGTGTTGACAAAATGGTACCGTGAGCTGATACAGAGAATTCTAATGCAGAGGTGGGGAGAGACATCCAAGAGTCAAAGACAGAGATGTTAAGAATTACGGGAAGAAGCCGACATGCAAGAGAGCAGCCCAGGGGGAAGGCCTGCCATGCTCCTCCCCTCGGGAGGCGTCACCTTTCTGGGGACACCCTGAGCCACTGGCTGGAAGGCTGCAGGCAGGTAGACAGAGAGCAGGCTGCCTCCCGCACCCATCTGCCCGCTGGAACGCGGGACGGGGACTTCATTTCCAAATGGCACTGGCTGGCAGGAGAAGACATTCCTCTTGCTGAGGGTCCCAGGGGACAGAAATAGCCATGAGAAGAACTAAGTTCTCACCGTGAGACACGGATATTTATACACTGTGACTCCTCTCCCAACCCCTCCTTCAAAAAAGTTAAAAAAAAAAGAAAAAAACATTTGAACAACTCCAAAAACCCCACTTGGAACACAGTTTCTCAAGAACTTTGTTTCTCCAGTGTCTCGCTCAAAGTAGGTGCTCAGTTAAATTTGCTGAATTAAATTTTGCTCATCCAACAAATCTTGGCGTATCTGCAAGGGGCAGCTCACTGAATCATATTATTTTAATCGTATTGAGATGATCTTTGGCCCCTTTTCCCTAAAATTCCCTTCTAGAAAGTCTCCTCTAGTAATTAAAAAAAAAAAAAAGGCCTAGCACTTTCATTTTAGCAGCATTGAAAGTCCCCTTACCTTCCATATATTCCACGATTATTATCTTTTTTCTTTTTTTTTTTTGCTTCCACTGTCACTGTATTTGAAGGTCTCTCTTTCCGTGAAGAATCCTGCAAGAGATTTAAAAGGTATCTTTATGTCCTGTGGGGAATCGAATGGATTTTCTCTGCCTGGATCCAAGGGGCATGGTGCCTGGTTGGCTGGTGGGACAAAATGTCAGGAAGGGGAGCAGGGGGCCAACTCCAGGTTTTCCAAAGGTGACATTTCCTACCCACCAGAGAAAACCACCTAACATTTGGAGGGATTCCACATATCATCAGTTAAGTTACTGTGTCATCATTGATTTGGGGTTCTAGTTTAAGGGTCACGAAGCTTCAACTTAGACGCCAAGTCTGCCCTCTACTTGGTAAGACCCACAATCCAAGAATGGTTTTTACATTTTTAAATGGCTGAAAAAAAAATCCAAAGAAGAACAATATTTTGTGATGTGTGCAAATCATGTGAAGTTCAAAATCAGTGTCCATCAAGGTTTGCCGGAAATCAGCCACGCTCACATGTTTACATATTGTTTGTAGCTGCTTTTGCAATTCAAGGGCAGAGTTGAGTAGTTCCTAAAAAGACTGTATGGTTTATAAAGCCTAAAATAGACACTATCTGGCCCTTGATGGAAAAAGTTTGTGAAGCCCCATCCTGACTGGGCATTTCATGGCTCACGGGACATGGTGTCTGTGGGGGTTTTGCATTTCTTACCTTTATTTATTGGTTTCATATTTTAAAGTAAATCTCATTCTCCAGGTTGGGCGTGTGTGTGTGTGTGTGTGTGTGTGTGTGTGTGTGTGTGTGTGGTGTGTACCACATGCACGCATGCTCTCGTTTGACTAGCGTGTGCGTTAAAATATATATAACAGAACATTTACAATTTGAACCACTTTTAAATTACACTTTTAAATGTGTAATTTAGTGACAAGAAGTACATTTTAAAAATTGCACAATCCTCATCACTAACCATTTCCAGGACATTTATCCCAGAGACTATTATCCAAACAGAAACCTGGTACCCTTGAAACGCCAGCTCCCCATCCTCCCTTCCCCTCGGCCCCTGGAAACCACACGTCTACCTTCTGCTTCTATGAATTCGCCTATTTATTTGCTCATTTAAGTGGAATCACACGACACGTGGCTCTCGAGTCAGGCTTCTTTCACTCAGCGTAACGTCCTCAAGGTTCATCCACGTCGTATCAGAATTCCGTTCCTTTTGAAGACTGAGTGGCATTCCGTGGCATGGCTGTACCACTGGGAATTCTTGCTCAGCCAAGCCAGCTGCACCGTGTGGCAGACAGGTCTTCGGATTCATTCAGCTGCATGGCACCCATGGGACCCCAGGCGAAGGCCACCAGGCCCGGAGGGAGGGGAAGGGCGGGAGGAAGGCCTCCGTTTCTGGACACGGGCACCTCCGTGCACACTGGGATAAGAGCAGGTGGCTCAAGGAATTCTTTGGTCCTAGTGGTCACTTTTGCGTGCCCTTCCAGTGCCTCAGGGAGGGGGCGGCTGATGGGGGCTCTTTACATATTTTCCTGGGTGTGGAGGCAATCTTGGGGCCTCAGAGGCGTGTCCGTTCTTCACAGGGAAGTTTCTGTGGAACAGTTCAGAGGGACAGGACTTCTCACCAAGTTCCTCTGAGTACGTGTGAAAAATGCATCCCTACGGGCTGGCGGTGACTGGATGCGTGCGATGGGTGTGTGCCATCGAACTGTCTGTCATCCTTTGAACTGGAAAGATCCGAACCAGCAGAGAGCTAACGACAAGCACCGTTCTTTAAACACTGACTGAGGGCATTAGTTACTGTGCTTGGCCCTGAGGATACAGAGATGGACAAAAATACCCCATAACATCGAGAAACTTAAGGCTAGTGTCATGGTTCCCAGACTGTGTGCCAGGGCACCCAGGGTGCCTCAGTGACTTCTGGGGGCGGGGGGGGCTGTCTGACATTTAAAAGTTTTGGAGGCAAACACAGTAACATTTGTCTGACGCTGCACAAACTCCTAGCTTGAGGCAGTTCCCGGTTTCAACCTTAGACCACACTGCATTTCTTTCAATGACGTCCTGTTTATTGTGAAGCTGGGTTTTCGGTGGTCGCTGTGTTAAAAATGAGAATCGTAGGGAAATTAGTCTGGAACCCAAAGTGAGGATGCAGGGTCCAGTCATGCAGACCCCAACAGGCACAGACACCCCACTTCAAATAACCATGGGAGTCGGAGAATAAAACAGACATAATATTTTTCCTTTCAATTTATGTGGTTTTTTTCCCCCTATGCCCTATGCCTGCTAAGTTGTCAGGACATAAATACTTATTAGGTTGTTTGGACTTGACTGCTTAATAAACAGAACTGTTAGGTGTTTTTTTGAACCAGGAGCCTCCCTGAAAAAAATGAAGGGCACCGTGAATGAAGAAAATTTGGCGAACCTCTGATTTCGTGTCTCGGGCGTGCGATGCATTATGAACACGAGCGCTTTTTAAATTAAACAAAAACCAAAGACAAAGGCTAATGGTGTGTAAACACTTCAGCAACGAGCAGTGTTGCCGCCCTTAAAATCCAAGGGTCACCGACGTGATGCCATCGGCATTAATAACACGGAGTCGATAGGCACCAACTTTTAATGGAAGCCTAATTATGAGCGTCTCTGTGCAGGAAACTAAAAATATTGAAAATGTTGATGTTGGGGAGGTGCCCTGGATCAAAACTCCTGTAGAAGTCAATAATCTATTATGATTTTCATTTTGCAGAAGTGGTGCGATTATTTCAAAAGCTCTGAGAAATCGATGCGGCGTTCAGTATATCTGTGTCATAATGACATTCCTAATTAAAAAACCCGATCTCAATAGTACCGAGGAGGACGGTGAATCATTAATCGATGCGCACCAAGTCCAGAAGTTATGGATGCAATAACCCTTTTCAAGGAACTTTACTGCATTTCTCAGGTCCGGCCTGCTTTTCACCCTACAATTTGGGGGGCCTTTTCTGTCCGGAAACGTGTCGGAAAAAGCAGAGACCATTTGGCGCGACGGACACATACATTAAAGCAAGAAACATCAAAGAAAAATATCTTCAGAATTGTGTGGGTTTCTTTTTAATTGGAATTTATAATTGCTCCTAATTATAGGACGTCTTTTAAATGCTACTTTGAGGAGCCGAGGGAGGAGGGGCCCCTGTCCACTCCGGCCACATGAGCTATATAACCTTGACATTTTAATTAGATATTATTTTGAAATATGTAAAAGGGATTTACGTACTCAGTGAAACACATCATCGATCGTGCGGTTCGCCCGAGGAGATACAATGATGCACGGTTTACAAAATGATCGACTTCTCAAAGGAACTGTAGGAAGTTTGAAGAGGGGCGGCCATCGTGACCACGTTAGGATTCCCTAATATTGTTTCCCGGAGGCCTCTTCACAGCAGCCCCCTGTCTGTGACAGCGCCGGGCAGAGGGAAGTGGCTTCGGCTGATTTACGGGCCCCGCACACCCACCTCACCGATAAAAAGGAAGGTCAGAGGCCGGTCAAGAAGCTCTCCTTCGTGAGGGTTTTCCGGTGCCATGTTACGTGGCTGAGGGAGCGTGATGGAAAACAACCCTGTGAGGCTCCTTCTCGTGAGATGCTTCTCGCTCTTTGATGCGTTAGTAAATGAACGATGTAGGACGGAAGTCACAGGACAGGAGGGACACACCCGCCTTCCAAACTCCACCGTCACAGATTCGCTGCAGAGCCGGTGAGATGAAACGTAGCTGCGGAAATCCAGCAGCTGGGAACATGTGCTTATGGGTCTCTCCCGGGAGGGAAGAGATGGGAATGGAGGTCTTCCCACCCATCTTCCCGGGTTTAACGTGACCGGAATCTTTCCGAATCGTAGGTCCTAGCTGAGACCGAATTAGGGAGGAGCAATGAGCCTCTTAAAATAAAACCTCAGCGAGGTTCGAAGGAGAAGGGCGGGTAGCGAAAAGGCCACCTGCGAGGCCCTGGATGCCCGGCCTCAGCCCAGCGTCCGGGGCCTGTGCCTCTGTGTGGGTGAGATGCCTGCTTGCTGCGGATGCTCCAGCCAGACTTGGGGGGGGGGGGGCGGTAATCCTGGTTGCCTGGCCGTGCCAGCCCCTTGAGGACTTGCTGCGAAGGCCGGGATCTGAGGAAGAGGCTGTACCCAGCCCCACCCCCCGTACCCCCTAGTTCAGCCCTGGTGCCGTGCACTTCAGCCCCCACAGCCTCCGTGAGGGAGGGAGCCCTCACCCCACATCACGTTCAGGGCCTGCTTTGCCCCGGCTGTCTGTGAGGCCACCCACTT
This sequence comes from Eonycteris spelaea, assembly GCA_003508835.1. Classification (NCBI taxonomy): domain Eukaryota; kingdom Metazoa; phylum Chordata; class Mammalia; order Chiroptera; family Pteropodidae; genus Eonycteris; species Eonycteris spelaea. Next base: position 4,706,862 of record PUFA01000071.1, on the reverse strand, counting down.
CCACGGGGACTGTGTTGGCCGAGTCCTCCTGCCCCAACGGGGTGCCTCGGAGTTACGTCACTGCTTAGGGTACGGGCAGGACGAGGGAATCCTTGGGAGGTGATGGGAAGGGGACGCCAGAGAAGAGAAGAGTAAGAGGGACATGTGATGAAGTTGCTTAAACGACACTCAAAGGAGATGTGACCACGTTCTCTTGACTCCCATCGGCAAAGCCGACAAGTCACATTGGTGTAAAACCCCAAACGTGAAACTCTGAGGAGCCGGGCGCCAGTGGAGGGGGCCGGGGCAAGGGCCAACGCTGCCCCAGCGCTAGCTTGCTTTGTACTTGGCTTTCACAGCCCCTGGAAAGGGAGGTGCCCCGAGCTGGAGGCAGAGGACACATGGGGAGAATGCATGTTCTAGGACTGCCGAAGGCTGACACTCCCAACGATGGCAGCCACGACTCAGCTTCCCACTTCCTCCTATCGACGGCGGGCGTGCCATGCCCCTCCCCACCGTGGCCCTCGCCGGCCCCCGGCCCGAGCTGGCCGCCACCCAGGGTCACTCCGTGCCCTCCAGCCCTGGGTTTGAGCTCCTGAGCCAACACACACTGCCTCCCGAGCTGGCCCTGCAGAGCGGGGAGACGTCCCCTGAGAAGGAGAAAAGGCACAAATGATTCTTTCTGTCTCCCCAACTCTTGGGGCCTGTGTGGCCCCCTCCGGTCTCACCCCGGGAAGGTTCACTCCCCGGATGACAGGGGCAGTGGAGAAACAGTCCGGGCGAGATGGCAGCGCGCAGACAGGTCTGCGGCTCACAAACCCTCCTCCCGTGTCCCGGATGCCGCTGGACCCGCCACGCACCTCCACCACATTTCCTGCGGACTCCAGATCATCTTTTATTTCCAATTATGCTGCTGTTCACACTATCGATTTGGAGGCTACGAATGTTGAATGGAAAGGGAGAGAGACGAGGGGAGGGGAAGAAGGACTCCGTTTCGCCTGAAGGATGAGGTGCTCGAAGTGCACCGGGCTCTGCGTCTCCGAAGCCTTCACCCACGTGGCAGGGGCTGGCTCAATTATCTTCATGTCAGATGATTATCTGAGAGCTTAATTTAATCTCCATTATCCTCCCCCGTCATATTTCAATTAAATCTGCTATCAGAGTGTTAACACATCTTTGAACCTGCTATTTCTTCAGTTAATTTTCCACTAAGAGGTGCTGGAGAGTAACAGATGTCATAATTATGCAATTATTAAGTGTATTTGACACTCATTCTCTCAGGAGTTTGTGGTCGGGGCAGGAGCATTGGAAAATTAATCTGATGACAATATGCTTCCGTTGTGATCTGTGACACCCCCCGCCCCCCCCCCCCCCCCGCTGTTCCGCCGGCCGCCGCAGAGAAAGATGAAGGATTAGCTGGTCGGGCGTCAGATTCGTTTCACTTTTGTACATCTGGCGAATCGGATGAGCTCATTAGGCGAGAAGTTCAGAGACAGGTTTTTCCTTCCTTTTTTTTTTCCCGCCCCCCTCTTCAAGAGGAATTAGATAACTGTATGACTTCGGTTACGTCACACTCTTCTCTCTGAGCATCGTGTCCACGAGGAACGAACCATCCTGTGAAAACAGCTAAAATCTTGTCTATTCTATAGATAGATGACGATAGATAGATATTTCTCTCTATATTAGTATACATACATGGAGATAGATATCTACATATAGATATCTTTATATGATAGATATCTCTCTCTATATGATATAGAAATATGTATTTATAAAGCATATAAATATGTACTTATATATTTATACATTTTTATATATTTACAATTTTAAACAATGTTACATGTGTAACATTTATGCTTTATAAATACATGTGAATGTAAGTACATATATTAGTCCATATCATCTATATCTGTAGCTATTGAAATCCTCAGATCTGTTAAATTTGGTGTCTCAGAGGATGTTTCTGTTGACCTTTGAGTCTGTAATCCACAGTCACTAAAACCAGACGGCTTGTTGGGGCTTTAATCCTGGTCCCGACACGCAGGTCTGTGTGACCTTAGGCAGACCGCCTCCTCCCTCTGAGCTTCGATTCCCTCCCCTGTGAAATGAGTAAGCGACGATGAACCCTAGTTCGTGAGACCGCTGAGGTGGTTCCATAAAACACTGTATCTGTCACGTCGATTCGTCTCCATACATCTGGTTCGTGTTGAGTGCGGAGTTGAAAATATACGTAGGAATTGCTGAAGTCAGGCGTGGACATACGGGCTGGATGAGCAGAGGTATTTCCGGAAGTTCCTTCTGGACATCGCATGAGGTTTCGCACAGCACTAAAGTCATGAGGACTTCGGAGCTCGTCCAGGTGGAGCCTTGAACTTCAGGGCGAGGAACCGCAGCCCAGCGGGGACCCAGGCAAGCACATCGCCTGCTGGTGGTGACGCGATGGGGCCCAGCTCTCCCTGCGCCCAGCCCGGGTCTTCGCTCTTTGCGCTTGGCCTCTGAATCCACATGGATCAGTTTCACAGGAGGCCTGAGTCGCCAGTCTGCCACGGGCATTCTCAGACCTTCCACTCTTCATGGAAGCCAGACCCTCTCCTGCCCTATGACTCCCCCAGGGCAACTCACGTAGATAAAAGGTAAAAGGTGGGTTATCTTCAACCCAGATGATGTGCTTAGGGGTTTGGCCCAGAGCTCCTCATTCCATGGAAATCCTATCTGGAAGCCAAGTAGCTAAAGTGAGACCAAAGTAAGATGCTCTGGTTAAGTCGGTTAGGACATCAGTAGTTCAGTGTGCTTACATCCTCCCGTCCCTGAGGGATTCTGAGGAGAACCCTGGGTCCTGCAGGGGACACTTGGAAAACCATTAATCCATGTCATATTTTTTGCTTGAATTGTATTTCATTGAAAGGATATAAAAGATTTCTTTGACTAATCCCCTTTTGTTGGGCATCTAGGTTATTCCCGATTTTTCATGCAAAAGATTGGCAAAACCCTTGATAGCTGGTTTCTAAAAAGCTTCCTTGCATCATAGATTTGGTCCTCACAGTTTTCCTGTCTGGAAGGTGTCGACTTTCCTTCCCTCAGAAAAGACATCAGGATGAGGCAGAAGAGCTTGCTGTAGATGCCGCTGTTTATCGAAGCCACAAAATTAAGTAAAAGACACACCGTTCTCTCGCATTTAGGCCTTTGGACTCAAAGAGGAGAGAGGCTTCGGGTATTGTTGCATCGAGGGCTTAAATGACATCCTCAGGTTCACCATAAGACGTCTCGCTCTCACTGTCCCGTCCCCTCTGGGTGCTGACCTCCTGCTCAGGCTCAGCTACTGCAGGGAAGGGAGCCACCCGCTGGCTGGGTGCCAGGTTTGGCAAAAGAGAATTTTTTCTGTTTTTTTTTTTTTTCTTTTTTTTCTAGATCCACCCTCTGTTCCCATCGCCCCTCCCAGGGACTGTGTCAGCCAGGTTCCCTGGCCCCCTGGCTTCCCTTAGTGTCCGGCCAGGGGAGACTGTCTAGTTTCCTGCTGTGACACGGTGCCACACACCGGGTGGCTTAAAACGAGAGAAACGTATGTTCTCACAGTTCTGGGGGCCGGACGTCCAGAATCATGGCGTCGTCAGGAGCTGCTTCTCTCTGAAACCCGTAGGAAAGACCCCTCCCTGCCTCTCCCGGCTGCAGCGTTTGCCAGCAGCCCTTGGCTTTGGGCTGTGCCTCGCCGACTCTGCCTCTGGCGCCACGTGGCCACCTTCTCCCACGTCTGCCTGTCTCTGTGTGTCGTCGCTCTTTTTATGAGGACGCCAGTCGCATCGGTGGAGGACCCAGCCTACTCCAGTGTGACCGTCTTGACCAATCACATCCGCAATAATTCTATTTCCAGATAAGGTCACGTGCTGAGGTACGAGGCGTTAGGACTTCAACACGTCTTCCTTTTGGAGGGGAGGGACATGGTTAAACCCGTCCCAGGGGCACCGGCAGCGGAGAGAGTGGGAAAGAAGCGAGAGGTCGGGGTGTTCCTTTCCCCAGGGTTGGAAGTATGTCTGTCCCCCCATTTTTCCACTGAAGGCCACACACAGCCTTCACAAAACACCCCAGGTCGCTGATATCAGCAGGCTCTGTCCTACGGGTTCTGGGATGCTGGTGACTTCCTCTTCTGGCCCCCTCGGGACCAGCAGGGCCGTGTGTGACAGCCCTCGGATCCCACAGCAGCTTGTGGACGCGCGGGAGGCGTCCGGCTCAGCCCCCTCTCGCGCGTGGGCCCGGGCGGCCCACCTCTGACTGTGCCGCCCAACCCCGCTCTCTCCCCCCTCTCGCTCCTCTCCCTCCCTCTCTCTCCCCCCTTTCCAACCCTTCAGGCACTTTTTTTTTTTTTTTCTGTAAAGCAATCTAGTGACAGACCGCCCGGTGGAAGGTTTCATGCACAAGAAATTACTATTTTTATGCATTCTGCCTTAGGGTACACGCCAGCACAATCCATACTTTTGTGGGCATTTTTCCCCCTATAATATGTTTGTAGCCAGAATATGGAGCCGGCTTCGAGAAAATTAAACAGAACGAGAGAAGCCATGGGCCCCACAATTAGAGGAAACACTTCAAGTAGCAATAGGAAGCCAACAGGACAGTCCTCTGTGCCAAGAGAAAAATGTGCAGCCAGAAAATCTGCCAAGCGTCCTGATTTGTAAAGATTTTTTTTTTCCATATTTAGGTAAATTAATGTAATTATTTAATGCCTCCTGCAATGGTAATAGGATTGTGCTCGGGCCCTTTCAACATATGGTGCTGGCACCGAAATCCTCTTTGAGAGAGGAAAAAAGGTGGGGGTATGTCAAGGCTCAGATCCCATTTGCCGGTTTTAATGTCAGAGGCCTGCCTGGCCCTCGGCCAGCTCTGGGGGGAGGGGGAGGGAACTGGGGCCATTCATTCAGGGCCTCTCACAAGGTGGCGGGGACAGCAGGCTCATGTGCCACCCACGGCCGTAACGGACGCCCCCGCCTCACCCAACGACCCCGCACGCTCGTTCATGACTCCCGGCTTTGGGGCGTGAGACTCACCTGCCTGTGGTCACCTCTAGAAGACGCTTCCAAAAGTGACTGACGAGAGTAGGGAGCCGAGTGGCTTCGCCTTCTCCGGGGACGCTTCATTTTTAAGGACGTCACAATTTTTTAATGATCCCAGTCCTGTGGAGAGGGCCTCCTCGGAGATTTGTAGAGATTGTTCCTTGCCTCCAAATCTCCCCCACCTGGCAGGCCTGTACTCGGCAGGTGGCAAATCCATTTAGATCCCAAATTTGGGTCATCTCGTTAGAATACAGCATCTATTACGTGATGCCCAAAGCCTCCTCCAGCACCTGAAAAAAAAAAAAAAAGCAACATTTAATTTTTAAAAAATCTAGTGCTTAGCTTATACACCGAAGAGTACAAGGTATATTGCCTCTTCACCAGAAGGCCTGTGATCTCAGAGGCGTGATGGGTAAACAAGCAGACAATAATCGGAAACGGTGGGAGACATGATGAACGGTGGGGCGAGGCCCTCTCTCCAGGCCACAGAACTTGGGGGAAGTAAGTGATCACACGCCAACCCTGAATCTGACTTAGGAGAGGGGGCGGGACTTGCTTAAACAGACAGACGGGGAAGACCCGTTTCAGGTCGTTTACACAACGCTGGGACCCGGGAATCAAGGGGCGTGCCTGAGCGTTTGTACCTGTGAGGAGGGGCAATGAGCTCAGATGGGCAGTCCTGGAGAACTGTGTTCCACAGACTTCTTTTTGAAACTACTGTTTCGTACTCCAGAAGCTCTAACACTCTTATTCCCCACAATTCGTTTTCACCTCATGACATCGCCACACTCCTTCCAGAATTCCTACTTCTCTGTACCAGTAAGTCGAGGAGGTGACATTTACATGGGTCTCGCAGGGGTTGGAGGACTACTGGGCATCCTGGGCCCTCTCATGCTTTCCATCTTCATCTGATGGGGACACCCCGGGAGGGAGGTAGCAGCTGGGCCTGCGTCCCAAGGTCTGTGGAAGTGACCACGCGAATGGTTCTGTGTGGGATCGCCCTGGGCTTAACTAGTTGCTGTGATGGCTTCATCTGTTAAATGGGTAAATTCCCCTCTGCAAAGCTGGACTGTGCTGTTGATGGATCCAGGCTCTGACGCTAAAGCTGCATTTCTCTAACTGTAAATCTGAAGCCCCGGCTAAGGCACCCAGGGAACACTCCCGGGCCCTCAGGGACCCATCCGAGACGGTCTTTTCTTGAATTCAGACCACCTGTCGTTACTTCCAGCCAGATTCCAACCTGAGGTTAAATGCTTTCATGCCATATGACCCTCCTCCCACAACTCTGCCTGTGACAATCCTCTAGAGTTGGAAGGGAAAGGACTGTACTTTATAAACACCGAGTATGAAGGAGAAATGTGTGTCTGCACTGTGGAAACAGGGCATGAACATGTGATAAGCAAAACCAGGGGCTAATAGTGCTTAATAAATAAGTACTTAATGAATAGCAACTGAATGAATGGATGAATAATACATAAATGAGTGGGCGGATGGCTGGATGAACAGATGGATGGATGGACAGACAGATGGACGGACGGATGGAGGGACGGATGGATGGATGGATGGATGGATCGGATGATGGAGGACAATGGATGGGTGGATGAAAATGAAGAGTCTTGGATTCTTGACCTGAAATTGTTTTTACATTTTTGGGTATCATCAAGTCACTTCCCTCTAGAATTCTCTCTTCATCTGTTAAATGGGTAAATTCCCCTCTGCTTTCTTTCCATAAACAGATTCAATATTCAAATAAAATTATGCGTGTGGGCATCCTGCTGCTGCGCTTGGTGACACACATGGGAAGGATGGCCGTCATCGCTGCTGTTTGCACGTATTCGTGAAGAATTCGACAGTTAAACAGTCTGTTTAGCTATGATATTCGAGACCCCATCTCAACAATGGGAATGTTCCTCCTTATCTTTCTTGACACTGGATCTCCGGGGAGACCTCAACAATTTTAGATTGCTTTGTCTATGCAGGACAGGTGAAGCACAGAGGTGAGAGAGTATCAGTGAGTACAGATCTACATCCTGGGGTGGCCACTCCAAGTCTATCAGGAGCCATAATGCCCGAGTGGAATTATTCTGTTGTCTCTGTGGCTCCCCGTTTTATTTTTATTTTTTTAGATGTCTGGCCTAAAGGTGAGTTGTAAATATATCAGAATAAAATCTGCTTGGTAGAACATCTACTGTTCATTTATTCATTCTTTCAACAAACCCTTTTGAGCTGCTGCTACGTGTTAGCAATATACTAAGTGATGGGTATTTAAATCCTCACCTCAAGAAGCTTATAATCATGATGGTATAGATATTAATCTGAGTGCCAACTTCAATCATTTGGTAATAACTGCTATGCTAAGAAGGATTCTGAGGTCACGTAAAGACTGATTAAAAATGCTATAGTCAATTAACAATATTTCCAATAGGCGTGTTATGGGAATAGAAGGTACTATTCCCCAGCCTTAGGGCTGCACGTCACTCTTTTGGGGTAATATTAGCCGCTCTTAAAAATTCCCCCAGATATAATGGCTTAAACAGAATAGAAGTTTATTTCTCACTCCCAGAGTGTCCAAAATGTATCTTCCTAATTGGCAGTTAGCTCGCCTCCAAGTGGTGACTCAGGGACCCAGGCTCCTCCCACGCTGTGGCTCTGTCGTCTCTACCATGTGGTTTCCAGGTGACTGTGCTCCTCTGCGGGAATGCCAGCAGGAGGGGAAAGGCAGGTGGTGCAGGCACACTTCCCTCTCAAGTACCTCGATCTGAGGTCACTCACGACTGCTGCTGGCTCCGTGGGTGATACCCCATGATCCTGTCTGGATACAGGGGACGCGGGCAAAGGTGGTTGTGGCTGGGAAGTGGCTTCCTGGTGACGACTCTCCACCACCTTTGTTAGACAGGAAGTCATCGTTTCAAACAGTGTCCTGATCTCCTCCAGTCAGGCCTGCTTTAGCTCGTTTCCTTCTGCCCTGGCATGAGCCCGCCTCCTTTTATTCCGAAGTTGGACAGAGTCCAATCTGTGTCTCTCTACATGAGAGCTATTCTCACCTAGTATTTAAGGACGCCATTTCTATTCTCATCAGACACACCGTGGAGCAAAAACTCAGAGGCAGATCACCACGTCCAAGTTCAGGGCTCACAGGTGTTTGAGGAAAAACAACCCCATGAGATCATAGCCATAAAGATTTCTGAGCCTTCACCCCTGGGGAATGCAGGAACTTGTGTTTTTCTTCACTGAGCCACTCACCGAGACTCGGCCTTCCCAATCAGCGTTTGGAGCTCTGGGCTGCTCATGAAGACACGCGATTCTACCAGCGCCTGGCCGCCCACAGTGACATTCCTCTTACTCTATCTCGCAGGCCATATAGAGCCGTTATCGTAGAGGGAAGCTTTGGATCTTTTCATGAAGACGAGCAGATAATTTTACCTAATTTTGTTAACTGTGGTTAAATGATGCTTTTTCTTTCTTGTGTATTTAACCTCTTTGGTTGCTACTTCCGAGGTCCCTTCCGGTCCGTCCACTACCCTGTCCATGAAGCGCACAGGAAACTGGCTGACCACTGGCTCTGGTCACCTCCAGGCCTCTGCCCACGCCTGCCTCTGCCTCCTCTGGAACTCAGTTCTGTCACTTATTTATTCATCCTCAGACCTCACACCGAGTACCCCCTTCCTTCGGCAAGCCTGACTGCTCCCCACGTTGTACCCGGTCACAGCTTCTATTTGCACTTCTGTTAACATTTCACGCTCTAACTTCACGGCACTCACCGCGGTCTGAAATGATCTATTTGTGGGACAGTTTGAGTGGTCACTGTTTTCTCTACTCGAGTTTAAGCTCTATGAGGTATAAAGTGACATGATTCTGTTTACCAGCACCAGGTACAGCTCCTAGCGCAAGGTAGGACCTCAAGAAATATTTGTTGAGTATGAATGGCTTCTTCCGCTTCTTGTTCTCCTCTGACCCATGGTAAGGCAGCTCAGAGGAGCTCTACGGGCCACCTCTACCCTCTGTGGTTACATGGGCAGACATCGGTTAACATGTAGATGCCGTGAATTTACGTTGATACACTTCTCTCCTGAAGGTGGTGGTCCTGGAAGCCTAACCTTGGGGCACTTGGGGGCCAGATCTGGAAGGCAACAACGCACATCTTCTTTCTGTGCCTTAGATGGAAGAATGATTGTGGTGCTCGTTAGGAGCCGTGCGTGTGTGTGTGTGTGCACACACGCATGCACGCGTGTGTAGGAACCACAATTTACTAATCTTGCAAATTCAAAACAGAAATTCTCCTGTTGGGGAATCGGACAAGGCCTGAGGCTCTGGGGTCTTTAAGAGAATGAGGATAGTGGCGGGTGACGCTTTGATTTGGATTCCAAAGGCGCTCGCAGCTCAGCGGTGTAGGTGGGTTAGCAGTTAGCGTCCTTATGCTCTAGATGAGTGAGGGCAGGAGCGGAGCAGGGACGCGCCGAAGTCCCGCTCCCGGGATGAGAGGCAACTGGACTGGAAGGGAGCAAGGCTCGCCCCCAGACGTGTGCCCTCCCTGCCGCGCTGTCGTAAGGCGCCGAGACCCAAGCAGAGACGGGCACCTGGGGGCCAGCAGAGCACGTGGAACGCAGTTGGTGACGTCCAGCGCTTTCCGAACACATAGGGACGATGTTACTATTTCGTCCCTGTCCACCTCCCTCACCTCCTTAGGAGACCTTCTGTCCGTGGGCTGTCTTTACGCATGTGATCAGATACACAGAAGTATAATAACAACAGCGGCCACAAGAAATCACAGGTACTGAGCGCCTGCTCTATGCCCGAACCTCTGCTAGGTGTTCCGTACGCCTCCCAGGTGCCGGGTCAGGTCGATGACCTTGCTCAAGGTCGTGGCTAACCAGTGGCAGAGCCGGGATTTGAATCCAGCTTATTCTGACTCCCCAGCCTGTTCGGCTACGTTTTCTCCATCCATGTGAGCCTTCGACCTCTCCGGCAGCACCCCAAGCCATCGCACAGGCCAGGGCTTCAAGTGGAAAGGTTGAGAAGAATCGTGGCCAGCCTGCCTTGTGTGTGGGGGTGCTGTCTGTCTGGCGGGGTGGGCACCCTGCTTCCTCACGGGCTGTGCTAACTTCTCTTCCCTGTGTGGATCAGGATGCACGAGAGAGCGCCCCCACCCCCTCCCTTCCAGATCAGCCCGTTCCTCCTGGGGCCATTCAGCTGACAGCTGCGCAGAGGACAGTGTGCCTGCTGGGAGAGGGTCCATAATTGCCCTCTGGCAAGAGACTGCAGGCCAGCTTTGGAGAAGACAATTAGCACGCTCTCAGCTGAAACAATGGGAGCAGCAACAGATGCTTCTCCTCCCAGGGATGCTCCCAGCCGCAGCCCCTGCTGGGGGGGGGGGGGGGGCCTTCTCCATCCCCGGGAGGAAGCTGGGCAGCCATGCCAGCGGCTGGGCATGGGACTGGCTGCTGAGCTGGTGTGAGGGGAGCAATGTCACAGCTGAGCAGAGGGGCAGGGCCCGCAGGAGTCCAGTTCCCCCCGCCCCCTCGGATGGCTGGGGTACCTACCACCCCATCTCCCTCTGGACGAGGAAGTGGTCAGGACCAGGTCTGCTGAACGAGGCTTTGGGCAAACTCCAATAATGGTGCCAACTGGGTCACGAGCTAGAATTCCGGAGGCGACAGATGTGGGTTTGAGTCCTGGGGTTGCCACTTTCTAGCTGTTGCCCTCGGGGATAGCCTGACTTCTCTAAGCCTTGGTTTCTCCACTTATAAAACAAGGAAACAATAATATGTGCATCACAGGTTAATGTCAGGCATGAAATAAAAGATGAAAACATCTTACAGTGACAGCTCTGAAAAACGCTCCATAGCAAAAGGACTTTGTGCCATAATCACCTTTATCTCTGGGACTAGCATGCAGTATGTGCTCAATAAATGCATAATCAGGCATAGAGCCCACGTGGTGGGGTGGGGGTCCCCCAGAGCAACCCGGCGGTGCCACTGCCGCTGTGAAGGGCAGAAGCGCCCCCCGCCGGGGGACGTACCCCACGTTCGCTGGGCGCCTGTTTGAGGGCGGCTGCTCTTGGCTCCACCAGGGAGCCGCTGACCTGCTTTTACTGCCCACGTGACCCGGGCCCGTAGCCTGAGGTCTTTGAAGCCTCTGCTCTCAGGACTCCTGCCTGGCGGGCTTTCTGGGGGATGCTGACTTGGTCTTGGTGGAACTTCTCAAACGAGGTTAAGGGGTCCACAGCCAGTGGGGCAGAGCGGCGACCTTACTCACTGAGGGTAGAGAAGGGTCCACGCGGCAGCTGGCCAGGCTGGCCGAGAGCTGTTTGGGGACTTCGGGCACCAAGTCTCAGATTCTTTTGACTTGGGAAGCAGTGGGCAGTTGTCCAGGAACCCTCCCGAAGCTGTCACCTTGTGGCCACCCTGAGATGTCACCTGGGCTTGTCTGGACCATCTGGAGGGAAATGGCTGCCTGTCAACAAGTGCACGTGACGGACATGACCTCTCTCCCGGTGAAAGGGACGTTCCCACCGGAGAAGGGCGATGAAGAAGACGCCAGTCGTGATGGCCAGTTTCATGTGTCATCCCGGCTGGGCTACGGTACCCGACTATTCGATTAGACACTAATCCAGGTGTTGCTGTGAGGGCGTTTGATAGATGTGGCTAATAACTACGATCAGTTGACTTTAATTAAAGATTATTCTTGACAATCTGGGTGAGCCTCGGTCAATCAGTCAAAAGGTATTAATAGCAAAACAGGTTTTCCTGAGTTTGGGACACGCGTCCGTTCCTGCCTGAGGGGTTCCAGCCTGTGGCCCACCTTACGGCCCCCACGACCGCATAAGCCAATTCCTTGAAATAAATCTTTTCGTGTGTGTGTGTGTGTGTGTATGTGTGTGTGTGTGTGTACAACAGTATATTTACCTATGGATCTGTTTCTCTCCTGAAACCTTAATACTCTACCAGTCAGCAACAGCAATCACAGCAAGAACAAGGTATGTTTGGAGGGTGGTGAGGGCTATAAAGGGCGATGGGACCAGGTTGACGTGACACAGCGTGCTGGAGAGGCCTACTTCGAGCAAGATTAGAGGGGAGCTCCTCCGAGAACACAATATTTGAGTTGAGACCTGGCAGGCGAGGAAGAGCCAGCCAGGTAGAGGTCAGCAGAGCAAAGCACCGAGACAGTGAATCAGCCGGTGTTGGTGCAGGGCGGGAGGAAGGGCTGCTTCTCCAGGGAGGCTGGACCAAGAGGCGTGGCAAGATGGAGAAGAAACGGACAGAGGCCAGATCAGAAAAAGTCAAGGAGGCCAGGGACAAGTGTGCAGACGCCTCCTATTGATCTATTTTAATTTTATAAGTCATGTGTGTAATATATAAAAATCAAGGCCACACACACACACACACGGGATTAAAACCTGACAAATAAAAAATATAGTGCACTTTTAAAACTCTTTCCTTCAATCCTGGCCTCCTCATACCTCCACAGAAACTAGTTTGGGATGTAAGTTTCCAAGTCATCTTCTGGGATTTGCATATGGAGACAGGGTGGACAATAAATAGTATTGTTTCATGATCTATTGATTTAACATATGAAGTGTTCAGCTATCTATATTACTCTGAAATTTGTTTTTTTTTTTTCTATCCAGCCTTGTATCTTAAAGAAGATCCCATGTTGGCAGATGCAGACTCATCTTATTACATTTATCTGCTGTGTACGTATCATGGTTTATTTCCCCATCTTTGCGTTGATGGGCACATAACCCGTTTCCCATTCTGTCTCTCACAGTGAAGATCCTGTAGATGCTTTTGTGTACATGTATTTTTCTAGGAGGGATATTGAGAAGTGAATTCCTGGCATCTAGAGTAACCCCACTTTTAATTTTAAAAAGATACGTTCAAATTAATCCCACGGTGACGTGACTACACCAATCGCCACTCTTGCCAGATTATGAATTCTTTGAAAAGTCATTTCTTCTATACCTTGGCCTGTGTGGGTTTTCAGACTTGATTTTCCTTATTCGTTCTCCTGTCCAGGTGCTTCCAGTCTTGGCATCCGTGTTGACAGTGCTGGAGTGACGCGTTGGGTTTGCTGAGCACACAAAGGTCATTGATTGGAGAAGGAGCTGACAGCTTGGCTTTGGTAGCACAGGTCTGTGAGACAATGCTTTGCCCATTGTCTATTTTCTGATGCAGTGAATGCTATTGGCTTAGAAATCTCTTTGCTATAAAGACGTCTGACTTAAAATCCACTTCTGCCTACATATTAAGTGGACGTCATCCTCTGCGTAGCTTCCTATATATTTATTTTTCTCTTCTATTCTAATTTTAAAGGAATATTTTTCTAAAAAAAATTAAAAAAAAAGAATCAAACTACTCTGCAATGAGCGTGGATAAAGGGGGAGGACAGGTTTTTATTTTCACAAACAACCACAGAACGGGTCGGCTCTGCAGGTAACCTCCATGCGAACACTTGGTTGCTGGTCCATGTTCAGCTATAAAGAAACTGCTAATGAGCTGGCTCGAGAAGCATTGAACTGATCTAAGACTCTTACACGTGACTCTGAACACATTTCCCTGTTAACTTTTAACATACGTAGCCTGCAGGCACCCTTCACGAGAATCTCCAGCAGTCTCAGGAACCAATGATCAGCCAGGGAAACGTGTAAAGATTTGAGAACACGCGCAATTTTCACTTTGTATGTTGTCAGTGAGGAACTGTTCCGAAGGTACTTTCTCACCATTTGCCTGTAAAAAAATGCCATAACGTGCCGCTGCTCTGACAAAGTTACACATTTAATGAACACACCGCCCTAAGGACTATTTCTTCAAATTCGATAACTGCTTCGCTTGCATTCAAAGACATCTAACTAGAGACGTGGAGTTAATTCTGCCATTTACCTCATCACATCGAGGTGATCTCCCCCAATCTCTTTCATCTCCATTCCGCATTCGAATCATTCGAGTGTGGGCGAGAGTGGGGTTTAACCTTGATCAAGAGAGCATTTGGTAAGCCAGCGATCAATGCAAACAAACATTCGGAGAGAACGTTTCCATGACTCTGCTTCTTTTTTCTGACCCCCAGATAGTTTGTCGTGGGTCTTCCACTTGTGGACAGATCATTCGATTGTCCATTATTATAAGTCCTGTCTCCCTGGTTGGATTTATGAAGGGGAAAGACCCCACAGAGGGAACACCTACAGGTCCCATTGTGGGGTCTGGCATTTCCTGGGCACTGGATAAATGCTGGCTAGGATGGAGGACGATTCAGAAATTCCAATTTGCCGATCAAAATCAATAGACCGACTGGAACATATTTTTATCAATTCATGAAGCAAGTTCCCTAAAGTATCTGTGAACATGTTTAAGCTGATTTTGAGTTATTTCTTATGCGTGAAAGTATCACCATGAATCACCTTAAAGTCCACAAGTAATGAGAGAGGTTTAAAGCTAAGATGGTGGTACAGGGTCACAGGAAACCTGCCACCCTATTCCAAACGTATAGCAGTAACAGGCGTAGGAGGCAGCATGCCTCTGGTTGTAAGTGACGGAAAAATCCCGACTCAAATCATCTCAAAGAATAAGCTAGTTCTTCACACCAGATCATGGAGTAGCGAAGGATGGTGACTTGTGGGTTGGCTAATTCAGCAACAGAACAGCGTCAGGGGCTTTTCTCTGTAGTGTTCAGCTCTGCTCTCCAGTGTTGGTGTTGTCTTCAAGGTTCCTCCCTCGTGGTCACAAAATAGCTGCCTTTTTACCTCCACTTACATCAACGTTCTCAGGTAGGAAATAAGACTGTTTCTTCTCATACTTCTTCTTAAGAGAGAGGAAATCTTTCTCACCTCCTTGGGGCTGAATGTGTCATGTGACTAATTTAAACCAATCACTGTTCTCGCCTGTATCTGGGACTGGCTAGACTTCCCCGAAAACCTGGCCCTGAATAGGGAAGTGGCTGCATCACGGGGGGGTCTGTTACAAAGCAGGAAGTCGAGGGACCCTAGGAGGCATCCGCTACCATCTGCTATGGCTTGTGCAATTCGTATCGGAAGCCTCGAACGAGACGACGATTCCCCAAATAGCATCCTCATGACTAGACTAGATCAGGACCGAAGCACAGAGACGTGAGCAGGGCTAAACGCGCTGGTCTGTCAGGTACCAAGTGCAACTTCCGCGATGTTTCTCAAGTGAAGATGAGAACTAACTCAATTTAGGGAGACCAAAGAGGAAAGTGAAGAGCACCCATTGCCCATCACCAGATAGAACTGTTACCATTCTGTGTATGACTTCCTAGAATAGTTTCTTTCTTTCTTTCTTTCTTTTTTTTTTTTTTACAAAATTGAGATCAGTTTTTTCCACCTTAAAGTTAAAATATACCCCCTGAAAAATTCACCACTTTTGATGTTAAGTTCTCCAAATTTGGACAGTTGTACAGAGTTGGAAAATCACTACGACAGTCACCACCATTCTATCAACCAGCACATTCTTCCATTCTCCTGTGTAGCCAGCTCCGCTCCCTGCCCCATCCCTGTTCTATATCTCTGGTTTGTTTTTTGCAGATTGTCACATAAATAATATCATGCAGGATGTAGCCTTTTGAGCTTCTTTCACTTCATGTAACATACTTGAGATTCATCTTTGTTACTGCAGGTATCAGTACTTTGCTTCTTGAAATTGCTGTGTAATATATATTTCTATTTAATCTCTAATTTTACTAATACAATGATATCTTCTTTGAAATTTTTACATTAATCTTATTATTAGTGAAATGAAATAATGGTATCAGTATGGGTCATTACAATTCTCTCCAGGGTCAATAAGACTGTCTTCCTTTGAAACACACCACGAGGGAGTCAAGACACTGTGCGATCTCACCTCTGTGTGGGATCTAAGAAAATCGATCTCACAGGAGCAGGGAGCAGACCTGTGGTTGCCTGAGGCAGGCAGGCGGGGGGAAGGGGGGAGGGTGGAATGGGGAGATGCTGGTAAAAAGTACGAACTTTCGGATATAAGACAAACAGGACCTGGGGACCTAGTGTTCGGGACGCGATTATAGATTGCAGCACTGAACGGCATCCTTGACATGTGCTCAGAGAGTAAATCTTAAGTGTTCTCGCCGCAAAACCAAAAGGTAACTCTGCAAGATGATGGACGTGGTAATTGGCTCGGTTGTGATCATCATCTCACAATGCACGCATATATTAAAGCATCCTGCCGCATACCTTAAAAACAACATCACATTGTATACCCTAACTATATACAGATTTTATTTGTTGATCCTACCTCAATAAAGTTGGAAAAAATACACCACGCGTCCAGTTTTCCTCACCCTCTTCATCGTGATGTGGTTTTACTGTCTAGAATGTGGAGGCTTAATTGACCAAGAAATCTCGTCTCTGCTCTAGTTTATACTGGCGCAGCTGGTGTGTGATGGGGAGTTAAGATACACGCCTCCAACAGATGGGCCTTAAGCCAGGGACTTCAATTCCGTTTTGGTAGAGGTGGGAAGACGATGATTCTAGTCTGATCTACCTGAGCAGCAACCAGAAAGCGGTAGGCTCACTTTGCCTTTCTGCCCTGTTCTCACCGGAACTGTTTCTCCTTAACCATCCCAGAACCAATATGATGAAAATTAATGAGCTTGTATCAATCAACATTTATGAGGCTAGTTTCAGGTTAACAAAGCGGGCCCTTCGGGCAAAGTGCATCCACCTGCCTGGCTGGATAAAAGGGTCATTCTTTGGTAAATTTCAGCCATCTTGCTCTACTGTACAGCTCTGGGGTTGAGGGCAAAACCTTCAAAATCCACTGGCCCTGGGTTCAAATGCCTACTCTGATAGTAGTCTCGTAATAGAAGTTGCTTAACTTACTGCAACTTCGGTTTCTCAGCTGCCAAAAGAGAATAATAATAACACCTAATTCCTTAAAAAAAGCCAATGAGGTTAGATCTGAAGTACTCGTAGGGCACATGTTGAGGACTATTATACCCGATGAATGGAGCTATCGTTAGTGTCGCTTGGAGTAAGAGTGACCGTACTACGGACAGATCCAGGGTCCTGGAGTTTGTTCTTGTTCCTCGCAACCAGACCCAAGGAGGAGGGCAGCGAGAGACAGTGAACACACTCACCTCGGAATTTGAAAGTTCGGGGCTGTTTTGGGGACTGTTTCACGTCTCCGTACCCCCTTCCGCTAGACTCCGGCTGTCCTCCACGAGCGCCAAGCCTCTGTCCAGCTGAGATGTTTGTCCAAACTGGTGTAGCTTCCCACTGAGGAGTCCTCTCTGTAGACCCCGGAACTGGAAAACAGAGGAGCCAAACAGTGAATAAAACCTGCAGCATGATGACTTGCTGGGCCCCTTGGCACACATCCATGCTTCGTGATGGCAGCCCTGGGAGAGGCAGCAGGCACTGCCGTAGAGAGGGTGGCCAAGGTTACTGACTGTCCCCGAGCCTCACGCCCTCATCTCTACCCTCAGAGGACCGTGTGATAAGGACGACGTGGGGAAAAGTCAGCCGCGAACATTTGGTTCCCTCTCGGCTCTTCTCTGGTGGAATTCCTTCTCATTTCTGCCCTGGTTCACACTTCTGATCTCAGACTCCACCATCCCTCCTCTTTCTCTCCGCTTATATTTTCCTCTGCTCTGTGACCGAAGTCTGTAGCTTCGATGCAGACTCTGGCGGGTGCGGGCTGTGGGGGTCCTGGGGCACACACACAATCGGGTCTCCAGACTTACTCATTTGTACGACGCGTGTGGTCTTGCTGCTGGCTGGTGTTTTCTCCTAGAGGTGACGGCTGTCATCAGCGATGGGAATCTACCAGGGACCTTCTCAAAAATGCTGTCCACCTCCGAGTCGCCTTCCACCACGGGCTCCTCCAACCTTCGCAGGAGCAGGGTTGTCACGCGGAGGCAACCAAGTTCATTTTCATCAGCTCCTCCAGCACTCAGCTCAAACGTTAGAGGCGCCTTTTATTCTTGCCACGATGTCCTGTCTTTGGGGAAAGGCAAGCCTCGGTGGGCTCAGTCTACTTTCCCCGGCTCTCTTGTTGACACTCCAGGCGCCATCTTTGAGAGCAGTGTGTGCTTTGTGTGGTAGAGAAGCAGGAGGGTTCCAATTTTACCATCAATCATATTTAATCGCGTATGCTATTAATGTAATTTTGTTATTGAAGATTCTTAAATCTATTCAGTGGCTTGCACAAGACAATTATGGTTTTTAAAAAGTACATGCATGCAATTGGATATCACCTTTAATTAGAGCCGTAGCAATTAAATATGGCCCTTCTACACGTTATATAAAATAGTCATTCAATAACGGTTGATGTGGCATTTCTTTCCCTTAAAGGAAAATGACATCGGACTCAAACAATGAGGATTTTTATTCATTATCTGGTGTCCTATAAAAGATTATCTGCAAGGAGGATGACGTGGAAGCGTCTGGGAAGGATGCTGTTGACATTTTGAACAGCTTTCTCTTGCCTCAGAGCCAAGTTCATGGGCTCGTAGTTTTAAGATCTACTCTGCCGGAAGCCAGGCCATTTGAGTCCAGTTTTTGGGCTTGATCAATAAGAAGGCATCCAGAGGCCCCCTGGAAAGTGGGGGCAGGCATCTGAGACACGTTCGCAGTATGTCCTCATCACGAAATCCACATCTCTTTCATGGAGTGTTTTGCTCTTGGACCGTGAAAAAAATTAATGTGTGTTCAATGCTAAAAATGTGCTTCCTTTGAGGAAGTCGGTGGGAGGTGAGAAGGGGTGGCGGGGGAGAAACACCCCAAGTTCAACAGCAGCCTAATCACATTTTAGATGTCAGGAGGCCCATTTACCAAGCATTAATCAAGAATCGGGATGGCTTGATTCATATTTTTAAGTAATAAACATTGAGACAGAAAAATGTAAAATAGACTAAGGAAATAAGATGGCAATTCTTCTTGCCCAAATCTGCCGGAGCGCTGTTTTGTGTTTTGATGTAATTAAACGGTGGAGAGATTTTTTTGTTGTTGTTCCTTCCTTGGAAAAACTAATGGTCTCAGTTTATGTTCCTTTATTGTATGTTCTCTGGTCATTTTGTGACTTGTCATTTAAGAGCCGGGCAAAGAGGCTGCTTTGTATCAGGGGAAGGCCCCAACCGGCTCCCGGCCTCGCTGCTGCAAACATATTGGCCGGAGAAGGATGTAGAAAGAAACTGCAGAAGGTGCATAACGATTCCTCCAACAATTGAGAATGTTTGAAGTTAATTATCCCGCTCTGATGACTGGTTGTCTAGACATTTTAAGTATTTATTTTGTGGTGTCCCCTACAGTTCATAATTAAAGACCCAGAGGAAGGCTCCTGGAGGTTTTTACTGGCCAGACCAGAAATTACCCACACAACACACTGTGCTGGGGCAAAACACAGGAAGGAGTCGCATTCCTTTATTTCATGCAGTCGGATCGGAGGCAGCGGCTGGGGTATTGACTGTCTTTGAACCCCGCGCGCACTAATGAACCTGTCCGAGATCCATACGGCTCGGCTGAGTCTCTCCGCCCGGGCCTCGGTGTGTCAAGTGCTCCTAAGAGACAGAAGGGCAGTGGACAGTCTGCGGGGTCACGCGCGCCTTAATTTTCAGGTCCCCGACACGACCCATGCATGGGTCAGGGACAGAATGGGAGGCAACAGACTGATGCAGGCGGAGGGGATCGTTCATCATTGTTCATCCTTTCATTCACGTGACAAGTCTTTGCTCAGTGCCCTTATGTCAAAAGCGCTGAGTGGATATTTCTGGAAAGAGCACAGTGGTGGGGTCTGAACCTTGGCTTTGCTACTCATGAAATGTGCGACCTTGGGCAAGTTGTTTGACCTCTCTGATGCTTTGTCAAGGGAGAATCAGAACATTTATTCCTGCACGGTTGTTCGGTGCATTAAACAGGAGAAGCTAAATACAAGCCACTCAACATGGCGCGCAGCGCACAGCGCACAGGCAGATGCTTAACCACTTGGGGTTTGGAATGTGCGCAAATACCTGCTAACGATACGTGGACGCCAAGGCGGGAGGAGGCTGCGGAGTTCTGCGTGTTTGTCATGGCGTCTTCCCTACACCGAAGTCCTCAGTGGGCGTCCTCTGCGTTAGCCTTCCCTTTCTTCCAGAAACTAAACAAATCCCCCGATGGAGTAAATGGCACTGCAGAGAGGCCACACCAGGCGCTAGGGCACGCACGCGGGGGCAGGTCTCGAGGGGCCGGGAGGACCCAGGTAGGCTTCCAGGAGGAGGCAGCACGTGTGGCATGGGCACCCTATTATCCCTCAGAGACCACACTCTTTGTTCGCCCTCGGCCTGGGCCTCTTGGCTCCTTCTCCCCGGGTCTCCCGACTTTCAGAAAGATGTACCAGATGCACACAGACACACACAGACACACACACAGACACTCAAATGCAGACAGAGCCTGCAATGTAATTAAATTCCAAAGTGAGTGTGTGTGTGCATGTGTGTGTGTGTGCGTGTGTGTGTGTGTGTGTGTGCGTGTGTGTGTGGAGTTACAGTTTTTTTATTTGGTCCCCAGGCATTTTATCCCCAGCTCTTCCTTGGGAATTTTCCGTCTTCGCATCCCACAGAGCCGGTGCCCCGTGCGACATTCCAGGGCTGGGCTCTCCTCCCTGCTTCTCCGCGCTCATGCCCATGCCACCGACGTCACTGGCCATCGAGCGGTAAGGTTCCTTGTAAACGCGACTGTTCAAACTTTCCCCCTTTCTTAGACCCAATACCTATCTGCATTGGCTGAAAATGAAGCCATTTGGAGGGATTTTTTAGAGAAGTAAAAAACGGCCACATCCCCCTGATCTGCATTCCTGACGCCACGCGGGTGGGAACATGCAACAGCGATGCTCGCGGGCTGCGTCCTCGGAGTCGGTAACAAAGAACCGGCTTCTAAGGAAGGAAGGGCTGGTTGGAGGCCAGGGTCGCATCCGGCCCCCAAAACTTAGCACGTGAAATGAAGAAGACAACTGAATGGATGAACGCATACACAAGAGGGGAAAAGTTCCCTTCCGAGATGAAGAGACTTGATTCCTAGATTTTTGTTGAAACGTTTGGAATAGGTTTGCTACAGGGGTTGCTGGTCATAAAGAAAATGCAACCCAGAGTTGATGGAGGCCTCCACTGAGGGGGAACCTGCTTGAGCCAAGAAATGGAGGGAGGGAAGGAGGGAGCAAGAAAAGGAGGAGTGAAGGCAGAGAGAGAGAGACGGAGCCAGACAGACAGCGTCCTGATGACATTATTTGACTATCCGCTTCCAGCCCTGCTGAGCCCATTAATTCCTCAACTTCTTAGTCACATGAATCAAAAAGTTCCCTTTTTTTTCCTTTACGTTTTTTTTTTGATGACTTGCAAACAATAGCTCTGATTAATACAGTGATCGGGAGTGGGTGAACATTATTCTTATTTTCCTTTTGAAAATATAGCAGCGGATGCCTGAGAGAAAGGGCGGAAAACATGCGTTTTGTGGTATGTCCCACAGCAATTTATAGTCCCCGGTAATTGTTAAGGGTGGGAGAGGGAATCAGACAAACAGTCCTGCCTTATGTGAGCAGGAGGACGAACTTCTCCAACGGGGAGTTGTTCCTGGCTTGGCTGAAAGGCATCCTGGTACAGAGAGGAACATCATTGGGAAGGGGGAGCACTGGCATGCGGATGAGTTGGATTCTGGTTCTCTTTTGTGGGGAGGAGGAGGAAGGCTGTGTTTTCATCCCTATTTTTTGAGCAAATAGGTTAACCGGTAACTTTCCTTTTTCTGAATAACCCCTCTGAAATGAATATCCTTCTGTCCCTCTGATTTAGGTATTGGAAAAATCCTCTTTTGGCAAAAAAAAAAATTGATTGAGGTTGACTATTGGAATATTCCCTACCCCAAATTCTGTTCAAAATAAACCTCCAGGTTGGAAAAAGTGGATTTTCAACAGCTCTGATATTTTCCCCTGGTTTTATCAATACTGCCTCATTTCGGCGTGGGCAGGCCAAACGGCCCTGGCTTCATCCCATGAATTAATGATTCTCCAAATCAATTTAATCTGGAGCCCAATAAATTTTCTTAATGACAAATCAATGTCAAAAATAATGAAAGAAGGAGTGATTCAATGTGTTTGCCCCACAATCTCTACCTCCCTGAGCAGAGAAGCATTATCTGAAGGGCAGATTTAGCATTTTCTCTTTCTACAATTCATGGCTCTTTTTCCGGCGCGGGGTGGGTTTTCGAAGGCAAGAATACAGACTTCTTTTAGTTCCTACAATCAGACACCAGTATCTGCATGTTCTCTTTTCTCCTGCTTTTAAGAGCCCAGACAGAGCACCAGCGTTAGAGAACTAAGCTCCTGAGTGTTGTCTGCACGGGCAAAGAAACAAACAAAAAGGATGGTGAGCGTGTGTGCACACGTGTGCGTGTGTGAGATACGTGCATTTCTGGAAAATGTTCCAACAACACTGCTAGGTAATTCGTTACTGTGATGAAGTACGCAATGGAGAAGAAGGTCAGAAAATGAGCACAGACACTCCTTGGTTCGTCCTTCCTGAGTTTAATCGCTTAAAATAAATATGTACTGACACCATTAAGCTAACATTACTTCCATCCCCAGGCGCTTGGTTGACGGCCCCAAAGAATTAACTGAGACTTGGTAAGAGCCTACTGTGTGTCCATCAGTGTCAGTGCTGTCAGTGGTCGAGGAGATGAAATCTCAGCCCTCAAGAAGCTTGTAATCAAGGTTAAGGGCGCCAGGCTACCACATGCCGAACAATCAGAAGAAAAGGTGGGTGCTGACAGTGATGACGCGGGCTGTTCAAATTCAGAGTGGGGTGAAAGGCCAGTTGTGAAAGGAGGAGGAAAGTCATGTTTAAGGGGCTGGGAGGCAGGGTTTAGGCGACAGGGCAGGGACTGAGTGTCTGCGGAGAGTGAGGATGCGACTCTGATATAAGAAGGTGGTATCATGGTTGGTCCTTGCTCATTCTAATGAGGCTCTAATGAAGAGGTTCCGACCTGTACACTGCCTTGCTTTCTTGGAGCCCCTCTTGAGTGCTGACTCCCGAAGGAGTGCTGGGATGGTGAAGGCACTTTTGCCTGGGAGAGGTCTTGTTTCAAAGTACTTCATTCGGAAAGAGCAGCGGAAAACGATTCTCTATGCATTTATCTTCATTCTCTAGCCTACCTTCAAGTTGGGCTGAATGATGCAGGGGGTAGAAGGGACCAGATCAGATGACCCCAGGAAGACTTCAGAGACAGGTCTCCTAGCAGTCTCAGAGGCAGCCTCTCCGAGGTCACGAAGCTCCTACCTCGTATGTCCGCCATAACGGATGTGTTTAATAACACCCATTGCCCTTCCGGGACCGAGGTTCAAGACAGCGCAACCTTTCCCCTCTCAGAGCCGAACATCATCAAATATTTAAGGCTGGAACTCTCCTTTATCCCAGATCATTGTTTAAGACAGAGAGGGAAGAGAAATCCCAGTCTAAACTGTCGCCATCTTGAGATGCTGACATTTAGGTAGAAACCAGGTGGATTAATGACAAATTAGATCAAGCTCCCGGGGCTGGGGAGCTGGACTTGGCAGCAAAACCCTCCTTTATGCAGCATAAGTTATTGGAAAAAGGAGGACCGGTCCGTGTCACACGCTGATGGTTGGATACCTGTGGACCGAGGGGGTCGATAACATGGCCGACGAGTCTGTTGGGTTTGCACGGGCTGGAGGCAGGGTTAGGATGCGATGGGAAATAAACGCCAGGAAAGACTTGCTCGGAAGATTTTCCCTGAGTGCCGTTTTTA
This sequence comes from Eonycteris spelaea, assembly GCA_003508835.1. NCBI lineage: Eukaryota > Metazoa > Chordata > Mammalia > Chiroptera > Pteropodidae > Eonycteris > Eonycteris spelaea. Next base: position 4,683,081 of record PUFA01000071.1, on the reverse strand, counting down.
GCATTTTTATCACTTATCCAATAAAAACTCAATTGGTGAATTGAAAAGAGAAGTCTCATACGGCTTTCCCTTATCAGTTAAAGTGAACTGAAACTTATTGTTACCTGAGATATTTGGATGTCCCTCGAGACAGGTGTTCCTGGGGTGGAAAGGCTTGGGAACTGAGGCCTGTCAGCAGCAGAGCGGGCTTCCTCGGCTGCTGCTCCAGACGGGTCAACGGTCTAACCCAGAAGCACCCTGTGGCCAGGAAGCGAGTGAGTGCCCTTCTGTTGTAAAGCCTGCTCGGCTCCGTGAGCTCATCGACAGAAATGAAGAACACTTACCACCTCCTTTCACTGTCCCCAGACTACAACAGTGTATTATGTGTTGGAGAAGGCTTGCAGTGAAGAATTCTTCACGGGACGTCACATGCTATGTGACAATGAGACAGGTGTGTTCAGGTGACATCTCTCTACTTGGTTCTATGCAGAGTGTGCTTTGGGAAATGTGCCATTAACTACATCTTAAATTCTCTGGCTCATCCCCACTCAGCCCTGGCACTTGGCACAGCGCTCAGATGGGGTGGTGTGCGCCCTATGTTCGGGGATCCCTTTCCGAGATGCCTTAGCACTCACGACTCTATCTGACCCTTAAAACAACACCTCCTCCTCTTATAGACAAGGAAAATGAGAGGCAGAGAAGTCTGGTGACCTGCCCAGGTAGAGAAAGGGTCCTAATCGACGTCTGCTCCCTTCAATGTCTGTGTTTTTTCTATTCTGCTGCTCCCCAGTGCCTCTGGGCCAGAAATACAGAGTTACCCCAAAGCCTGAGGAATGAGAGCCCCCGACACAGGATTCTGGCTCTGAACGCCCCTCAGGAGCCCCCTTCTTTGAGTGGGCGCCGAATGAAGTGTGATGAGTGAGTTGTGGGTTTTTTTTAGATCAGTTATTACTACCTTTTAAAAAGTGTTTACTAAGCATCCGCTATTTCTAATAGGCATTTCACATAAATGATCTCATGCAATCCTCCCAAGAACCCCGTGGGAGCAGGGACCTGAGGCTCAGAGGGGTCCCCCAACTTGCCCGAGGTCACACCGGAGGCGGTAATGGTGGGATTCGAACCCAGTAAAGGACTGTCTCTTAGTCCCCTCATGGCAGCTGCTACGTCAGGTAGACTTTATCCTCTTCCCGTTCAGCTTCCTGATGTTCCTGTGGGAACCGTTTCTTGCTCGTTGCTCTCGGAGTTGGAAAATGCGCTCTGCCTGCACCGTGCCCGCCACTTCAAGTCAGAGAAGCCAGCCTTTCACAAAGGGACCCCCAGAAGGGCAGCTTCCGTCGAGGCTGCACCCCAACCTCTTCCTGTGGTCTGGAGCCTCTGTGGTTGCTCGCCCCTTCCTCCTGCATCTCCCCGGTCCCCCTCCTCGGCCCCACCATTAATGAGAATCAGGAGGGAGAGTGGGGACTTGAAAGGGTAATTCCTTCCTTATTTATAGGTCTCCACAGAGGACCAGGGGCAAGGAGTGTGGTCTCGACGCTGAGGCGAGGAGCAAAGCTCTCACAGGGGGCTGGGTCCCGGCTGGGCTCGGCCTGTGACCCCTCGTACCTTAATCTCCCCAGCTGTACAATTAGGTAAAAACTTGGGCTACAATGAAAACCAGATGTTCCCATCAGGAGTGAAGTCTCCTGGGCAAACAAATTAAATAATAAATAAATGCTTTCGGTTTTACTAGCGCCTGGCTGCTCTATGCCTTCTCCCAGGCTCCAATTAGGGTACTCCTGTTGTCTTGTGGAGTCTTAAAACCCAAGGGCAAGTTGGAAAGACCCCGGGGACCCCAGAAAGGCTTGCTAGCTTTCGGTTTTATTTTTATCGATTGTTTGGGTTGGATTTGCCCGTGTGCATGTTGCGAGCCTGCTTTTTGCAAATCATCGTTGAATTTAATTTTACATTCTGGTTTAGGGGGATGTGATTAACCAGATTGTAACCTTTGTTGTTGTTGTTGTTGTTGTTGTTGTTGTTGTTGTTGTTATTTGGGGAACACTGATCCTGGGACATTCTCTGCATGAAGTACTCTGGGGGTGACGAAGATGTAGTATGCTCATCTCTCAATCTGCTGAAAACCCAAAGCAAACCCAAACCAGACGGACTCCGGCTCTGGGCAAAGCAATACCGAGCTTTTGAACTGCAGCCAATCACTTGAGAATCTCTAGGGTACTTGCTCTGCGCCCTGCCTCAGCTTCTGTTGAGAGGTCATCACACAAAACTCAAAAGGCCTCAGACACACTACTTTCATTCATTCTTTTATGCGCGAACTCATTCGTTCTTGCGACAAATTTTATTGGGCACCTGCTACGTGCTCAACACTTTTCTCGGCACAGAGAGCCCAGCAGCAACGCAGCCGGCCAGCGTCCCTGCCCACAGAGGAGCTCAAAACAGAATGTCTGCCAGGCCACTGCTGTGATCCCCATTTTGCAGCAGAGGAAATGGAGGCTCATCGGGGTGAAGTCCTTCTTTGCCTCATGTCACACAGCTCTAAGTGTCAGAGTCAGAATTCACAGCCAGCTCCCTCTGATACCTAAGTCACCGATTCACCTCCGTTTTAGCTGGATGTCTTATAAGCAATCGAGTGAATGCTGGAACCTGACGTCTTTGCTGAGATCTCCTTGACCTTGGAAGGACCTGAACCCTTAAGACATGTTCGAGGGTGCTCCACGTTCACCCCTGGAAACTCCAGAAAGTCTTGCTGGTTTTGATGCTTAGTTTTGTCAGTTGCTGGGCTTTGGTTTGGTTGTATGCAATGCTGCAGGCCTGTTTTGCAAATCGTCATGAGTTTAATTTTACATTCTGGTTTAAAGGAGGGCGGTTGATGATTAAACGGGTTGCAACCTTTTTTTTCAGTTACTCAGGGAACCTTGATCCTGAGTCATTCTCTGCGTGCAATACCCTGGGGGTTACAAAGACGTAGTGTGCTCTGCTCTCAATCGGCTGGAGACCCAAACCAAACCCAAACCAGAGGGACCACAGCCCTAGAAAAAGCAGGACCGAGTCCTTGGTCCGGGAGGACACCGAAGCCACGCGTGGCTGTGCTCCTTTCTCATGGGGGACTCTGCTGGAGACGCTGAGGAGATACGCCCTCTGGCGCCGCGTTCTCTCGGGCGGAAGGCGGGTGTTGAGGGCGCCGAGGCGAAGCGGCATGAGGGGAAGATCCTCAGTCCTTCCTTTCCATGTCCCCCGCCCTCCCCCCCACCATGGCTGTCAGTCCAGCTCCAGACGCAGAGACGAGTCTGGGTCCAAGACGGATGTGCCTGGTCGGGACGTGTTTCTTTTCCCCCCTTTGTTTCTTGTGTCATCTGGGGTTGTCTATCACACCGACACCTCCAAATGGACAGCGACGACTGTTGACCACTGTATAGACTCAGATAATCACCACCTCAATCCAGACAGCGAACATTCCCAACTCCCCGGGAAGCTCTCTTTTGCCGTTTGCCGTCAAACTACACCCCCACCCACCCCAGGTAACTGCCAATGTAATTTCGATATGTCCTTATCTCTCTGTTCCCTCTCTTTTTCTATTTCCTTCTCTTTCGAGAATAATGTTTTTTCCTTTGTACAAAAGCCGATGGTTGCACATTGCACATAGGCTTGGGTCGTTGTCTTTTTTCGCTTGTTTTTTTTTTTTCCCCCCCAGTGCCCTTACTTAGCAAAATAAAAAGTTTGCAACCCTCGGCCTATAAATTTTACTGGTCTATGAAATCTAAAAGATCTATTTTTATAAGAACAGAAATAATTTGCTCAATTGGGGACATAAGAGAAAGTACATGGGCAGGAGAAGGTGTTGGGGATAAGGGCTCCCCAGTCATTTTACAAGACGGCCAACTCCGAGCCAGCGACATTCACCCAGGACGCGATCTGACCCCCATTGGCTGCACCCAAGGACGATGTCAGCAGCCGATTCTGAAAAATTCTTGTCCCAGTTGCACCTCTGAGCTACCAGGTGACCTGAGCCAGTGGCTGCTCGCTATACCCATCTGTAAAGTAGATCAGGCGGTATAATGATTTCTGCGGTCTGATTTTTCTCTCTGGCCAGGTCTGGATTAATTGAGACTGATTTCCCCAGAGCTGCCCAAGGTCCGCCCTCCAGCCCAAAGCCCACATGGTTCTGAGCAGCAGGCTTCGATCGGGTTCTGTCTAAAGTTTCCTCCCACCTCTTTCTGGGAAGTAATCAAGGGTCCGTTTTCTCGGAATCTGTAATTTGTTGAAAAGCATTTGATTGTTGTATTGAAAGGTTGCACTGTATGTATAAAAAGGTGTTTATGAGGCTTCGTACAGTATAGTTAATAACCAACCAAGACCGGGGCCTTTACAACGGGGACCCTGGCTGCGAGCATCCACACCAGTGCCTTTCCGAGGCCTCTAACATGTAATTGCAGTGGCTGGTGGTCTGGAATGCGAGCCCGAGGTGCCGGCCGCGGCCCCGGGTCAGCCCTGCCCTCCGTCAACAGCAGCATGTCCCCGCCTTTCCCAGGCCTGGCAGAAACGTGTCTCCCGACCCTCTCCGTTCGGCTCGCTGGACACCTGCAGATTCTAAGGTAGGCTGAGCAAGGTGCATCGCTAGATGCTTTGGACGAGAAGAGCTAGACAGCAATGGTAACACGGTGAGCCTCCTGCTTGTTTGCTCAGGACGGGGAGACCCGTGGCTGAGGGCCACACAGCGCGCGCTCCCGTCACTTCCTGCCAGTCGCAGGGCAATGGCTTCTTCTGAGGCCTCCCACTGCCACTGCGTCCCCACGCCCCAATCCTTGCCCTCCACCGTAGGTAGGCATGCGCCTAAATTTCTAAGTCTGATCAGGTTCTTCCCTCCTAAAGACCTTCCGATGGCCTGTGTCGCTCTGCAGGATGGAGCCCTCATCCTCGTCCGCCCCCTGCTGACTTTCCCGGCCTGTGGGTGCTGCACGCTGCCCTCTGCACCATGACCCTGTTTCTCAGCGATCTCCTTCTGGGTGCCTTCTGCCTCTGACTCCCTGTGTGAGCTTGGCTATGTGCCATTCCCTCTCCCTAGGATGATCTTTCCCCTCTCCCAGCCTCCCCCGACACCCCCACCACGGGGAATTCTCCCCTCAGCCTTCAGACCCCAGATCAAATGCCGCTTCTTCCGAGAAGCCTTCCCAGATCTCTCAGATCAAGTCGAGTTCCCTACTTGATCCAATTACTTTTTATTCCAAAATTACCCCGTCTAGAGTGTTAGTTATGTGTCTAGAACCGAGCCACACAGGTAGATGAAATAATCCACGTCTGAGGCTTGTACCGAGACCATCTTTGTTCTACAAATGAAGAAACTAAAGCTCAGAGAGTAAGGGTAGCTTGTAAGTGACTGGACCAGAATTCGGTGACTAAAACATAAGCTCTGGGCCAAGAACACAGACTCTCAACATTCCACTGTCACGCAGAAGGAGGGAGAAGTAGCAGGGATGGTGTGTATAATACTCAGATAGGTCAAACATCTGCCGCCAAAACGTAATAAAGAAGTAGCAAGACTTCAATGAAATGCACAGGCTATTACTCGCCACTAATGCTCGATGATGTTTTGGGAGTAAATTTCTCCTTTCGATTTTTCTCAACTTTCCTGATTCTCTGTAACGAGAGCCTATTTCTCCTCCAATGAAAACATGCTAAGCTTTGCAAAGAGTTAAGCGAAAGGCGGATTGCCGGAAACATTACAACCGTCCTAGAATGTATTGAAAACACGACCCACGCTGTCACCGCACCGAGCAAACCAACCGTTTTCAATGCTCTGTTTGTCTCTCACACGTCATCTCCGGAAAATATTCCATTTCCTCACAGTCAAAATTACAGCGTCCGTTCTCTGTCGGTGTTCCGTTCTTCTTGCGTAATATTCCGCGGTGACGATTGTGTGAAGCGTGGTGCAACACGCCGGCGAGGCACACCTGCCCTACCGCCGGGTTCCCTGGGGAGATTCCCACCGCTCTGCCGCGGCGTTCGCTCGTCCCGTCGGTGACTTTGGCATTCATCCCCAGCTCATTCTGGAACGCCTACTGTGTGCCAGGCGCTTTGCTAGGCGCGCTTCCATCTGCCTATGCTATGTGACAGCTATGGCGGAGAGTAAAACAATTTATGTCTTAAGAAGCGTTTAATAGACAGTAGGAACTTTAGGGATGAGAGAGCTGTTGTTAGGAAGCCAAGGATTTGGGCCCTCACCTGATTTTCACCTCTTACGCAACAAATTTTGAACACTGAATTATACAGAACTTTACGGTTTATAGGATTCTTATACATCCACTGTCACTTTAATTGGCCATCACCGGGAAGTGGCAGTAATACTCCCGAAAATGAGAAGACCAACATCCCAAGAGGTTATCTGATTTCTACAAAGTTTCTTAGTCCATGAAAAATGGGACCAGACCATATGCATGGTGCTTTGACTTGATTTTCTCTCATATTGATAAATCTAGGGGATATTTCTGTGTCAGAATAGTCATTAAAAAAAAAAAAACAAAAACAACAGTTGCAAACTGTTTCATAGTACGAAAGAACTAGCATTTATTTAACCTGTTTCCCATTATGGATATTATATTACCTCAACTTTTTTATTATTTGACTGTTGCCATTTAAAAAATCTTCATAATACATCTTTGACTAAATGAGTAGACTTTTGTAAAATAGGCTCTTTGAAATGTACGTCGATCAGCAGGCATGCATAGTATAAACTTTGATTGACAGAGGGTCCAATAAAGGGCCTCCTTAAGAATATTGTGTAACAATACTCGTTTACCAGCGGCAGTGCTAGCTGTTGAAACTATATATCTTTCTCATTTTTGCCGATATTATGAGGCCGAGATGATATCTCGCTGTGGTTTCAATCTGCATTTTCCTGTCCTGATCTGCAGTAGGCCTGAGCATCTTTTGTTAGGCATGCGAGTCTATAGCATCTTATGTGAGAAGAAGTACCGAAAGCCCCCAGAAGAACTCCCTTTGGAGAGGGTCCTGAGGCTCGGGAAGCCTGGGGCGGGTTTTCCTCAGCAAGCCCGCGCCGTCCAATCAAGAGGGCAGGTGGAAACCAGAGGGAAGACTCGAACATGAGGTCAGCGGGTAGCAGGGGAGAAAGACAGAGACAGGCAGACAGACAGACAGACAGAGAGGCTGGAACCCAGGATATGTCAAGCAGTTTATGATACGCCCCAGAAAGGGCATGAGCTATCTTGGGACAGAAGTCTGTGTCGGAAGCTATCAGGGAGGGGTGGGCTCGCCACGAAGTTAACGGAGCTTCGTTCTCAGGCCCACTCCCCAGGGGTCCAGAGAGGGGTCCAGCAGTGGGTTCCTGTGGCCACACTTGCTGCAGATGGACTTTCTGTGCCCCCACCCCACCCCACCAAATTCACACGTTGAAATCCGAAGCCCCAAGGTGTTGGCAGTAGCAGGCGAGGCCTCCGGGAGGCTATTGGTCACCAAAGGGGAGAGTGCCCTAATGGAGGAGGCCCGAGGAAGCTCCCGCCACATGGGGCTACGCTAGGAGACGCTCTCTGGAACCTAGGCCTCCTCTGCACACCTTGACCTTGGACTTGCCGGCCTCCAGGACTGTAAGCAATAAATGCTTGCTGTTTACAAGCCACCGGTTTATGCTATTTTATTATACAGCCCGAACAGACTGAGAAAACATGTTTCTGTAAAACTTGCAAAGCTAGAATTTAGCTTTCATTGAGTCAGACGGCTCTCCTTCTGCCCCGACGCCCCTTGCCTTCCTCTGACCCCCGTGGCGGGCGGCTGCAGGCCCTTACAGGGGCTGGGCACAAGGACACCGAGTCGGGGATGCTGATAGCCTGTACTTAGTGAGATGTATCCGTGCCGTCCAGGGACACACGCGATGGCTCACTGCCCCTGGGTGTGACTTCAGGATTGCCGGTCCTGCCCCCCGGGCCGACTCGCCACATCGCGACATGCAAGCGAAAAGACAGACCCTGTACAGAAATGGGAATGTGTCCTGTGGTCCCTGGCCCCAGATCGGGGAGGACAGAAGAGGAGAGAAGGGACACACGTTTGAGAAGCCGTGAGCCAAGGCGAGGCTGTGAAAAAGTCTACGTTTACCAGATGTGCACAATTATAAGCAGAAATTCTGTGCGCGTTAATTCCTAGTCAAAATAGAAGCGCTTTCTTGTCAGCATATACTAAATAAAGCAGCATTTTATTGACAGTATAATTATAAACCCACCATAATTTATATGAGAATGCCATGAAATATAATTTATCAGAAATATTGTATTGGAAGGGTACAAACCGTACCTTTCAGTGAGCAGAGCTGGCTGCGAAGCTGCACGTTTCATGCACCCACATACCAGTCTTGTTATTTTGATCAACGATGCCAGAGGAAGGGCTGAATTATCCTTCTATTCTCTCTATAGAAAATATTACAAAGCCGTCATCATAGGAAGAGTGAGGCGTGTACAGCCGAAATTGTAGGGAACAGGTATTGCGGAGGGGCCCAGGTAGTTAACCAATTAAAATATTATTATTATTCTGGGTGCCGTAGGCTTTAAAAAATCTGTTCGCTTTTTGAAATTGGTATTTTTGTCATGATTTCTCTTCTTATTCTAAATAAACAGCACTTTCATTCCTAAGTCTGTGTTCACGCCTTCGCATTCTTTTACTGGATAAGCACCTCCAAAGCAAATATGCTTCGGGCCCCCGAGTTTGCAGGTTGGAGGGTTCGGGGGTGGCCTCAACGACTTCTTTAGTCGAAACTGTCGGAGCAGGACAGGTGGGCTTGTGCCATCTTTTGTTCAAACTCTTACATCCTTAGTGTGCCTGCAGCCACCAGGGTAAACGGGCACTCAGTACGCCTTTACTGCATGAATGAACAACCCTCTAGCCTTAAGATGCTCCTACAGGATGCTTTTGGTACTTATGGTAGGTCAGCTGGTTGCTCAGAAATAGTCACTCTCTTCCCCGCCCACCACTCGTATTGAACTTGGCCTTGCGGCTTGCTTTGGCCTCACAGTGACGGGGAGAACACACGTGCCATCCCTTGGCCGTGGATGCCGGCCTCACAGTGACGGGGAGAACCACGTGCCATCCCTTGGCCGTGGATGCCGGCGGAGGCGAGACAAGCTTGCCCTCTTGTGCGTCTGCTATCAGCGTGAGAAGGATGCGCCACGGCTAATCTGCTGCTCCAAAGAGGATGAGAGACACGTGGTCCGAACCTGACCCGACCTGTGGCCTCCGGGGCCTCTCCTGCCTGACTGCTGGCGTGTTCCCTGGTTTTGGCCTTCGGTCTAAGAGCTAGCCGGCAACCCACAGCCTGCTCAGGCAGACGCTTGGGCAGGGGTGAGATGAACTAGCCAGAGTGAAAGGCAAGGAAAACAGCCGTGCAATGCAACCATTTAGACAAAGTCAAATATAGATTTAACAACTAATTATAGGAGAAAGCTGCAAAGTGCGTTATAAAATCAAGTGTTTGCACAGAAACATTTTTGCTAGAAAGCAAAGTGGTAGCTCATTTGCATGTTCCGTATTGTTAGCATACAAAGGAGCTGAACTGCTAAAATTAAGATAGTGAGTTGTTTGAAAACCTCATTTTAAAATAGAATAAATCACGCCACAGACAGATGTTTAAGAGTGCGCCTGATGTGGGGAGAGCCGGCCTCCAGCCGGGAGCCCTCACTCCGCACACACCGAGCCACCTCCTCTCTGAATGGCCAAGGGTCAGGGGTGTCAGGACTCACGATCTGAGGCCTCTCGGGAAGGTGCCATGGTTGGGGCTTCGCAGTCGGGGCCAGCCCGAGATTACGAATATCAGTGCTGGCCGCCACCGGTGACCCCGGCTCTGGGTGCCAATATACGCGCCGAGCGCTCCCCGTGCAGCAAGAGGAGGTAAGACAGTCCCTAGGCTATGGGATGTCCGCGGCCGACCTTGAACGTGTGCAGGCCTGAGAGGCAGCGCAGGGACACCTCTCACGTGCAGTGGCACCTTCGCCCCTCCCCGTGAGACGCCGGAGTTAAGGATACTCGAGAACTATTAACATGGACACGTGGAGGAGGCGACAGGCTCCAGAACACGCCCTAGATCCAGCAGGCAGTAAGTGGGGCGCCTCGAGGGAACTCGAGTCTGACTCCAGGGACGTGTGATCACCGATCTTTGCTACCGCACGTCCCCTCACCAAGAAAAGGAGTAAACGTCCACTTCTGCTGATATCTGCGTATTTATTTATAAATGATCTGTGCGTCTGACTGTATTATCCACTTTATATAACATGCCCTTAAATGGAAAGAGGAAAAGAATGAAATAAAGGTAAAAATGAAAATACCATTATTTTCTTCATACACTAAAATGAATTATCTTTGTGTTTCCCAAAGTTCAAGGTTTTCACACTTTGGGGATAAGTGTTTAACCACTATGCCTTTCATTCTGACCTGTTCTAGGCTAGGGAGTGTATTAGTCAAAGTTCTTCAGATAAACAGAAGACATACATGTATAATTTCCACTATGTGCTTATGCTACATGTATATGGAATATACATGTATATATATAATTTATAAACTATATATAATATATATTATATAAAGTATAAATTACATAAATTATACTTCATATAATTTATATATACAATGTACATTGTTTATAACTTACATTTCTATGTATATATACATATAAAACATATATAAACATATATATGTATATATACATATATATTATAAACAGATGTATACAGAAGAGATGAGTTACGTTGTTGTTTTGGAAAGAAAGAGAGGGAGAGAAGGCAGTTGGGAGAGAGGGAAGGAGGAAGGTAGGACCTTCTACGGCACAAAGCATCCACGGTTCTTCGTGGTACCACAGCCCGCCTTCACCTGTGCCGACCTCATAAGCACTGATGCTCACACATGAAACGCCATTTCAAAATTTTACTGCCTTTCGACCATCAAATCACCGTGATGAGAAAGAAACTGAAACACACCTAGGTAAAAAAAAAAAAAAAAAAATAAAGATAATTTCAGGAACTAACCCAAAAGGAAAACAGAAACATCACCGACTTCGAAACGTGTTCCCGTCATCCAGAAACTACGGCTCGTGGCCGAAGGGGCAAGGAGACGAGCTCAGCGGCAGGCCTCCGCCCGGCCACGAGCGGAGAAGCCGAAGAGGGGAGCGTGCGACTCGGGCCTGAGCGTCCAACCTCTGGAGCCAGTGGTTCCAGTGGCTGCTGTGCTACTTCCTTCTACCGTCAGAGAACGGCTGGGAGACGTTTCTTTTGAACATCTCACGATGCTCTTTGGAACCGGGTCATGACACATGAATGCATTAACGAACGGGAGGCGGCAGGTTCTGAACAAGGTTAACTTGTGCTTAGCGTTTGATCCAGTCATTCTCCTTCCAGGGATTTGCTCAAGAAACAGGAAAGAGGATGTCCACACAGAGGCTTCTCCACAGCTGTTCGTAAGAGCTCTTTGTAATAGCCGAAGGCCAGACACGGCCCAATGTCTTTCGACAGGTGAAGGGGTAGGCAAGCTGTGGTCCAGCTACATGACTGAATACTATTCTGCAATAGGAAGGGATAACCCATGGGCCCAGGCTACAGACTTTATGAAGCGCATGATAATTACACTGAGTAAAAGAAGCAAATCAGACAAAAAAGATGCCTGTTGTATGAGTCCATTGGCATCAAGCTATAGGAAATGCGAACTAATATATAGTAAGAAAAACCATACCAGTGCGAGGAGGGAAGGATTACAAAGAGACAGGAGGAAACTTTTGGGGGCGATAAATTTGTTCATTATGTTGATTGTGGTAATGGCTTCAGGAGTGCGAACATACATCAAAATTTGTCAAATATATACTTTCCATGCGTTCAGTTTACTTTGTCAGTGGTGTCCCAGTAAATCTGGTAAAATAATAATAATAATAATTTACCTGTTAGAAAACTCAGTATCGTTAAGATGTCAGTTCTTCCCAACTCAATCTATATATTCGACATGATCCCCGTCAAAATCCCAGTGTGCTATTTTGTGGATGTAGGCACACCGATTCTAAGGTTTACATGAAAAAACAAGACTCTGAATAGCCAACACAACACTGAAAACGAAAAACAAAGTCGACGCTACCCAACTTCAAGCCTCACTACAAATCTACAGTAATCGAGACGGCACAGCATTGGTGCAAGCCCAGACAGAGACCACACAGATGAAGTCCATTGATCTTTGACAAAACAGAAGAAGCAATTCAATGAGGAAAAGATAGGGGATAGTCTTTTCAACAAATGAAACCATTTTGACTTCCGTATGCAAAAAAAAAAGTTCATTTAAACACTTTCGCAAAAATTAACTCAAAATGGATCACAGACCTAAATGAAAAACTGGAAGTATAAAACTTCTAGAAGATAAACAGAGAAGAAAATCTAGACGAATTTAGGTCTGGTGATAAGGTTTTAGACATAGCACTAAAATCGTAATCCATAAAAGAAAAAAAATGATAATTTGGCCTTTATTAAAGTTAAAAACGTCTGCTTTGCAAAAGAAATGGTTAAGGAAAAGAAAAGACAAGCCACGGATTGGGAGAAAATCTTTGCGAAACGCATATCTGATAAAGGGCTGGTATCCAACATATACAAAGAACACGTAAAAGTCAACAATAAAAGAAACACACTAAAAATGCTGGAAAGATCTGAACAGATACCTCACTAAAGAAGACAAACGGATGGCTAAGAAGCGTGTGAAACGACGCTCCACGTTGTTTGTCATTAGGGAACTGCAAATTTAAAACAACGAGATACCACCATACACTTACCGGAATGGATAAAACCCAAAACACTGAAAACACGGGCAAGGAGGTGGAGCAACAGGGATTCTCGTTTACTGCTGGTGGGAATGCAAACCGGTACAGCTATTTTGGGAGACAGTTGGGCAGTTTCTTACAAAGCTCAGCATAGTCTTACCGTACGACACAGCAATTGCTAGGTGTTTACAAAATCGATTTGAAAACGTTTGTCCACGCAAAAATCTGCCCATGAAAGTTTACAGCAGCTTTATTTTGGGTTATTCACCCGAAACTGCAAGAAACCAAGATGTCCTTCCTCGGCTGAATAATTAAATAGTCAGTGGGATATTAATCAGCGATAAGAAGAAATGAGCTATCAAGCCACATAAAGACACAGAGGAAACTTAAGTGCATATTGCTGAGCGAAAGAAGCCACCCTAAAAAGACTACATAGTATGTGATTCCAGTTACACGAGGTTCTGGAAAGCATAAAACCATAGAGACTGTAAAAAGTCAGTGACTGCGGGAGTTTGGAAGTGGAGGAGGGAGGTGTGAATAGACGACACACGGAGGATTTTTAGGGTGGCAAAAATATTCTGTGTGACGCTGTGATGGTGGGTACGTAACATGATGCATTTGTAAAAACCCATGGCGCTTTATAGCACGAAGGGTCACCCTTAATGTAGGACGTCAGGTTATCCCAGGAAATGCAGACTGTCGTAAATAAGAGACTCCCACTGTCTTCCAAACGCATAATACGATGCCGCTGGCGGGCACGTGGGGAAGATGCTGACCTCTCCAACTTTGGAATGATGCCTGCAAGACGACGGGCAAAAGGAAGCTCGCCTTAGCCCTGTGCCCTCACTGGTAAAGCTGTGCCCCACGGGGGCCCAGGCTAACAATTCCGATAGTGCTACACATACGTATTTGGGATCGAAGAATTAACCAAATGGGTGGCGGATGGCGGGAGGCAGGTTTCTTAGTGTTGTAGCGGGAATTCACAGAAATAATGGGAGGAGACGAAGTGACCCATGGGGCGATGGCTATATAGAGAGACAGTTATAGAAATGTGTACGTGCGTGAGTTAGTGTATACAGATGTAGGTCTTAGCGCCGCCAGCTGAGAGGGTTTAGATGTGATGACATCCCAGGGGTTAAAAACACACCTAACGTTCAGAGTTTGGTTTCGGTTAACCTTCCAATAAAAGTAACCGCGCTTCCGAAAGCAATGGCTGATTCTAGGACCGGGGTGAGAAGGAAATGAGATGAGCCTGGAGCATCTTGTACTGACAGAAAGCAAGGAAGCTCTAAAAACAAACAATGGCGACGCAACACTTCAACACATTGACAGGCATATGACACCGGGGCACAGGAGCCAGCTGAGAGAGTGCCCGATGGTCAAGGCTGAAGCCATATGCGTGAAAAAATAAAGTACTGGGTTATAACCCAAAGTTTGAAATAAATATCCATAAGCGCATACTCGTAAATGATGGAAGAAATTATAAATGTTAATACATTAGCAACTGAACAAATAAGAAATGGAGGAGAGTGAAGTCTCCCATGCGGAAGAATTCTACATGAATTCTGTAGTTTCCCATCTTCGAGGAGGGGGTGCATGACTCCTCACTGCTCAAGTGGGGCTGCACACAGTGACTTCCTTCCAGAAAGGACGATGCAGACAGAGGGAGAAGAGTAACTTTATAGGGGGCAAATCCGACAAACAGCGCCTGAGCCAACTGGCCAAGGTCAGCATCACCATCAAGGTCAACATCAAGTGATAAGTCATGTCTGCTAGGGTGTACCCTTGACGTGATGTGATTAAAATGACACTCTAGCTCTGTGATCTTCTTCCAAACCCATCGCCCTGATATAATCATAAAAGGAAAAGTCAGACAAATTCCAATAGAGGGCCATCCTGCCATATAGCCGATCGGTGTGCCTCACAAATATGAAGGTCGGGTAAAATGAGGAAAGTCTAAAAGGCTGTTGCAGCCAGGAGTAGTGACAGCTGAATGGAACTTGGGATCCTGGAACAGAAAAGGGACATCGGGTAGCAACTAAGGACGTCTAAATGAACTATTCGTTAATGATAATGTATAAGCTACTAGCTCATTCATTGTAACAAATGCCACGGTCATATGAGACCTTAACATGAGGAGAGACTCCATGTGCGTGGTGTGTGGCCATGTTAATCTGGGAACACCCTATGCCATCTGTTGGATTTTTCTGTAAATCTAAAATCTGTTCTAAAATATCAAGGCCATGGAATAAAAAACAGTCATGTGCCTTGCGCGGTACGGGATACCCAGCCCCAGGCACCTAGACTTGAAAACCGGGCTCCGTCCGTTGAGCATCAGCTGCCTTGCCTTTTGTCATTGATGACTAGCACGAAGTTGCTCGTTCGAGGCCGGGGACACTGAGAACGAACTGGGAAGCCCGGGTGTAAGCCACTCTCCCTCTCATCGGGCCAGGTCTGGGTGTCCTGCCTGTGCCTCCGAAGGGCTGACACTGCCCGCGTGCGGAAGGACGAGCCGGGCGGGCGGAGGGGCAGGCCTGCCCCCGACGGAGTTCACGGGCGCTCAGGAACACACGCCATGTACAATTGAAGTCTCGTGTTTATGTCCGGGAATATATTAAATGCCATCTGCCTAACCATTTGCCATGTAATAAATTAAGGCGATGTTGACAATAGTACAGTGCCGAGGAGCATTCTGCTGTCTTCCAGTTTGATGTGAGATGGAATTTGTTACCAAACTCTCCTTACAAACACGAGAAAGCACAGTTGCGAGCCTTCTGGCCCAGCAGATGGTCCCGGAGGCTTCTCCGTGAGGCTCGCAGGGTTTGCGTGTTCTTTGCTGTGGAGACTTGATGGTGTTGTGCTCGGTATTGGGGGGGGGGGGCAATGTTCTGTGCACGCGTTTAAACCCCGGCTCTGTCGCTTGCTTGCTGTGTGAACTGGTGTAGGTTATGTAACTTCCTGGACCCTCACATGTGAGGTGGGGGTGGCGGCATCCACCTCAGAGACCTGTCGCAGGATTTAAGTGAGGAAATTCAGCCCATCTCTAACTGCCCTTGGCTCAGAGCGAGAAAGCTCTTTTACCCTGTGACCTAAGGCTCCCCCATGTGCATTCATATACACACACACTATTGACGTGACGTTTTCATTATAAACAAAACGAATCCTTGCAATGACTTATACACTTTGATGTTTTCCACTCGAATCTATTCCAGTCTATTCTGTTTTGTCCTCTTAACAGGCAACCCAGGAAGTTATTTGAGATCACTAAAGGCTTACAACCTGCAGATTAAAAAACATTAAGATAGGGTGTTGAAACATGAAAAAAAAAAAAAACGTGCTTGGAAAGCTATGCAATACACGCAAGCAGATAACATTGTTATTGGGGTGATATTATTCATTGTGGCAAGGTGAGGTAGAAAAGTGGAATATAAAACAACTCTGGTCCGCTTCCACAGGCTCGGTGGGCAAGTCTAGTCCTGACCCATTAGCAAAAGCAGCAGCATTTCAGTAATTCCCGTCCAGCCCAGTGCACTCATCAAAGCCCAAACCCTTGCTCGAGGAGACGCTTTCCCCCCATTTCTGTCTCCCACAAGGCCGGCTTCTCCCTCTTCCTCACTGCCATTTCAGGGTCCCCGAAGGGCTGGGCGCCGGGCGACCACAGCAATGGCCCGCTCGTCCATGCTGAGTTGGATTCCTCCCTCCCTGTCTCATTTCTCCCCCCCGCGCCATCTCCAAAATGAACTTCTTGCGCTCCGTTCCAGTCTCGGGGTCTGCTTCTGGGAGGACCAGCCCAAGACTGTCCCCTCTGCTCCATCTGTCCTTACACTACCTGCCAAGGCAGCCTCATGGCAGACAGGGGAGCAGCAAGCCCTCCGGACTCAGTGAAGCTACTTCCACTCGTGCTGGCTTCAGGTACCTGTCAGGAACAGGTAGGAATGGCCCGCCAATCCTCCCCCGAGTCGCGGTCAACCTTGAGGCCTAGTTGCCTTTCTCCTTTGTCACTTCCTCTTTTCGTGGGCGAAGCCTCTTATTCTACACGGGTCTGGTGGCCAAGGTCTTCAAGTAATGCATGACATCGATCTGCTCATCTTTTTTTTTTTTTCTTTGCTTTCCAGCGAAATAAACAAAGTGCTCTGATCTCAAACATGGAATACACTTATTTGCTTATCTTTCTTTAAGATATCTAATATCATCGGGTCTAGAAAGCCCCCTCCCCCCCTTTAACTCACTGGAGCGCCCACAAAACTACATTTTCTTCAGACAGAACGTATCTTTTACTGGGCTTGTGTCTGTGATAATGACGCAGGTGAATTTTATCATTCCTTTCACCCTACCAGTAATGAACAAATTCACTGCGTATTACTTTGGACTTGATCTCTGGCAAAACACTACTGGAACAAACAATTTGATTTGTCAACACCTTTCCAAGGGCTCCTCAATCAATGTCACAAATCCAAATTTAAACAGCAAAGTACATTTGACTGCAAGACCCTGGACTGATTAGAGCTGCGAGTTCAGAGAATTGCTCCAGACAGGGCAGCAATCAGATTATTAACTCCACTTGAAAATACTCTCTGCACCCTGGGATTAGCATGCATATTTTGATATAGATCGATAAGCAATCTCCTTTCTATAAGAAATGCCTGCAACATTCATTTGGCTGATCAAAGGTAGATATCAGCTGGCCGTGACAGCTGGCTATTGTTCCCTGCTTTCTTTACAGAAGAGGTTCTATTAAAAAAAAAAAAAATTCCTAGGCCCTTTTTCAGCGAACAGTGGAAGCCAACGGAGAGACACAAAATCCCATCTCCCTCTCGATACTGAAACGCAATTAGTGCAGAGGGAACCTGAGCCTTTTTGAGCTAAGTGAACTCATTTCCACGGTGTTCACTGCCAAAGAAACGCGGCAAGTTTCTTCTGCCTCCTGCCCCGTTTCCCTTCCTTTCTGACTTCTTTTCCACTGGGAGTGGTGGTCCCAGTCTGGGACCGTGGGAGAGATGGCAAGTCATCTTTTGCGCCTGCTACTTCCTTGGCGAGATGAAAGCGCATATGTGAGCCCCTGTATGTTTGAAAACAGTTGCCCAGGTCTGCATTCCCGGAGCGGGCAAGGGATGAACTTGGTGCTTTGAAGGCTGCCACGCAGCCCTACCCCTTGTCTCTCGCTTCGATTCCTTTACTACAGGTCATTTCCTCGTTGAAACCATTTCTTTTTCATATTCTCTGCCTGTTCATCTGAAATCTTTTTCCTCTCACCTAAACCTTTCCCAGTCAACTAACTCAGTGAGGAAAACCTAACTCACAAACCCACCAATCGTTTTCTTCCGTCCAAAGATCCCAACAAAAAGCAAGATAAGGTCCCTCGAGAGACAGATTTCTCAGCAAGAAACGCAAGCTATGAAAAGTTATTTTTTAAAATACTTGTTGTGCTTATGTGTAGCTATATGTCCACGATACACATATTCAGCATGTGTATGTACACACACGCGCACACACCACACACACACACACCACACGCACACACACAGAGGAGAACACCCTGTAGTCACTGGCTGTAGACGGGGAGAGCAATTGAAGACTTTTAGATTTGGCTGCGCCATTCTGTTCTATCTGAATTTTGCAAATCTTTCTACTATATTCTAATTCAGGAAAACAGTGACTTTACAGACGAGAATCGGATGTTTCCCACCCATTTACGCCGTGTATACGTGCTGATCTGTTCTTAGACTTCGTGCCTGGAGATGTCAGCATGCTCGCTTTCATTCGCGAGGTCCCTAAAAGCCGAGATGGCACGTTTTGATGGCTCGGTCTCAGCGAGAACGTCACCGTGCTGTGTCAACAACATGGCAGGTTCTCGGCGTGTGCTCGGTAGGCGGTGATGTATTCTTAAGGATTATTCGATTTATTTTAAAGCCTCGCTGGTCTGAATGGGGTGTGGGGGAGTGCGGCCTCCGTGAGTGAAGATCTGCATTTTAGTATGGTTTAAAATAAATGCGCTGGGAATAGAATCATCTAAGGTGTGCCTGAAACCACAGAATTAGACAATATTCAGGTCATCGCCATTGAACGCTGTTATCACAAGAAAGTAAAACTATGCAATAACTTTTAACTTCGTGATTTCAAATTTTGAAGTTCTCGAAACAATATTTCCTCAAAAATTTATTTTTTTTCCCTCCATCTGGAAAGGGGATATGCTAAGCCTAAGACTTGTCAAAGTAACTTCGAATGCTTTGTAAATGGCATTTAGGGACACCCCTTAAGTTCCCTGCGATAGAGATCATTCACAGGCTTTTATGGTATCTCATTGAACCGTAGCAATGTGGTGGGCTAAGTGTGTTTATTCCCACCTCACAGATGAGGAAACTGAGGTTTAGATGGTTAAATGAATGAATTCAATCAGACCTGACTATAAAACTGGTGAGAAGAGGTACCTTCATGGCATCTAGCAACTTTACAGCGAAATGACGCCACTGATTTTTAAAGCTAGAATCAAAAACTGTGGGTCGTGCAAGTGGCATTTGTAAAACTATCTCTTTCTCAGGAAGACGACAGAACGGATTCTAACGATTGATACAGATGTAATCTTGCTCACGGGTCTGAAATTCTAACGCATTTGTAGGAACTAAAGAATTCTGCCCTTACTGATAGACCCTAATTCTGTTAATATAGAAAAATCTAGCTCCAATAAATAATTGTATCTGACAGAAATATATTGAGACGTGACTTTCACTCGAGGCACACTTCCGTCTCTTTCTGATTAAACTGTCAAATTTCTTAACCTCTCCATATCCTCGATGTTAAATAGGGTGGTAACAATATGTCCATCTTATGGGGTTGCTGTGAGGTTTAAATGAGGTGACTTGTGAGGCAGAGAAGCACTGGGATGTAGAAGGTGCTCAATACATATTAGTTATTACAAGAAACAGCGATACATTTTCTCGAGCCTTATCTATCCAGACATTCAGGAGCTAGAAAATAAATGGATTTTTCTTCTTTTTTTAAATGGACTCTTCTACTTTGAACATTTTTCTGTTGTATTAAGGCCTTTAGATTCTCTCCTTTGCTGCGATGACTCAGATCTTTAGCTGCTGAACTTGAAAATGGCAATGTAGTTGACTCTTGAACAGCATGGGGGTAAGGCACCCTGCACGGTTGAAAATGTAATAGCTAATAGCCTACTGTTGACCGGAGGCCTTATGATAACATAAACAGTTGATTAACACACATTGTGGATATTGCGTGTATTACATACTCTATTCTTACAGTAAAGTAAGCTAGAGGAAAAAAATGTTTATTAAGAAAAACGCCAGAGAAAATACATTCGCAGTATTTATTGAAAATATCGGTGTATCGGTGGACCTGCCCAGTTCAAATCCGTGTTATTCAAGGGTCAACTGTATTTGTTTCCACTGTTCTTAAATGTTCAAAGTGCTTTCGTTTACTTCATGTCTCACGGAACATCTCGGGATGACGTAAACGCAGAAGTATTCGAGAAATCGTTTCTAAGCATCTACTGTTCGCCGGTTGTGCTAGATGCTAACAAGCGGAAACGCTGACGTGCTCACCCTCTGGACCCTCACAGTCTCGTGACGAATTATTAGTCTTATTTGAAATAACGGCAGGAGGAAGTAAACTGCCCAGTGAGAGTCAGAAAACACATCCCAGTTTCGTCCCGTGAAGACAGTGCGTGCGTGGGCTGCAAGCCACTGAGGTCTTGGAGAGGGAGCGTGGGCCGGGGGAGGACATATTCACCCATGATAACTTGACACTGGTTAGCTCAAACATCAAGGTGCAGTTCTCGTTGGAATATAAGCGAGAGCACAATCAGATGATCGTCTAATAAACAATCTGATTTTGGTAGAAAGGGTCTGTCCAAATAGTCTGTTGATGGAGAGAAAACCAAGAAGAAAACTACATGGACCTCTGTCGTCCTTGACCTTGATTTGTATAATGTAGGCCGTTTGCATTGTGCTCCGCCCTCCATGGGCTTTTGGCTTAAAAATTCGTGTTCTATGTGCCTGACATGTTCCCGGAATCCTCAGAACCAGCCACCTGAAGGGCCGTGAATTTACAAAGGAAAGGCTTTCATATGCTCTCATCAGACAAAAACCCACTGAAGGAAGAACTCAGCTGTCAGCAGCAGGTATCAATGTTCCCTGGACTTCCATGATGCCCATCTCCGTCATTTTCTGGCAAACCCTCACAGTGTCATCTTCAGGGAAGACATGGCCAACGTCCTTGCCATGACAATTAAGTTTTCCTTCTTGGTGTTGCACGGGAACCGCCTGCCTTGGGCATTTTCCTAAGCGCCTTCCCCTCCACAATCTGTTATATATATAATGCCTTGGCAAACGTTTTTCTTTTTCCCCGACTGAGGAAGAAAAATGGTTTTCATTTCTCGTCCAATAATCTAGGACTTCGGCGGCAAGAAAAGTGAATCAAACTTTGTGATTCGCCTAGTCAAATTAGGAAGGGTATTAGGGTCATGTGACTAAGCAGCCAGGCCTGTACCCTGTATCAAATCACTGATTTTTCCTTGTGTGAATAATGCTGTTGACAAGGATTCGGATGATTTAAGGGCTTGCTTGATGAAAAATCTGGTTTTTCTCCTTGGCTTGCCACAGATAAATCAAATGCAAAGTTTGTGAGGTGCACAATGGGTGTCCCTTTGTGAGGACAGTTTCTCCTTCTGAAGTGAAAGATTGAGTGCGAGAGGCAATCCGGATTATTAGCTGGCTGCGAGAATCAATGAATGAAAAATATTCTCCCCTGTTGAATAGAGTAATTCATTCTCATCGATGGCATGGGAGGTCAGAGGATGGTTCTTGCTTCATTAGCTCTCTCACTGGGGACAGTTCTGATTGGGGCCACCAGAGAGAGTGTCTACACAAACACACAGTCCACGTCCCTGCCATTAAGGGATATTAAAAGTAAAACTTGAAGAAAGACAGTAAAGAGCTGTAAGTTTCCTGATACTCAGATAATTTCTTTATTATGTGAGGACAAATGCCATTGTTATGCTGTCTGGTTTGACTTGAAAGTTTACAGTAATTTGTGAGCCTGCTAAATAAGGGTCATTTAGCAGGGTCACAGCAACTTGCCCTTAAGTTCTTCCAAATGTTTTCTGGGGGTATTTTCAATGTAGTATGTCAGAGTCCAACACGTAACAGTTATTAAATAAATGTTTCTTAAAATCATCTCTACATTAAAAAACACAATGTATGCTAGCGTTTGGCACATAATAGGTATCAGTAAATAATAGCTATAGTTAAATAAATTATAGCATATGCTATGAATTATAATAATATAATTTTTATCCTAAATCTTGTCTTTATAATCTAGTGGGAGAAGCAGAAAAACTATACATATAATTCAACATACTGTGATACAGCAAAGATGAATGTCTGTATAAAACATTATGATTATTCTTAGGTAAAAGGAATTTATTTGGGGTAGCCGAGGAAAGCCTCACTAAGGAGGTAATGGCTGGGCAGCTCTGAAAGTCAAACAGGGGTTAGCCAGGTAGGTAGGTGTTAATAAGCGGAGAAAGGAATTTCATGCTCCAGGAACATCATGGTGACAAACACGAAGGCACAAATGCTCAGAGTTTGTGTGCCAATCTACGAGCCAGTCAGCTTGGGAAGACTATGGTTTATCTTACTAAATGTTTCATATGCACGAAAAAAAAAAAAAAACCAAACCAATGTGAATTCCACTTTTGTTGGATGTTTTCCTATAAATATCAATTATATCAAGTTGGTTAATAATGCTGTTAAAGTCTTTTTATATCCTTACTGACTTCCTCTGAAATTGTTAAATCATTTAGTAAGAAGGTTAGTGAAATCAAGTGTAATAGTGGATTTCTCTACTTCTGTTTACAGTTATATCAGTTTTTGCCTTATCTATTTTGAAGCTCTACTACTAAGTGTAAAAACTCTTAGGATTAAGTTCGCGTAATGAAATGACAACTTTATCGTTATAACAGTGCGTTCTTTGTATTTGGTAATATTCTTTGCTCTGAAATTTACTTCGTCAGGTATTAATGGAGCCACTCCGGGTTTCTTGTGATCAGCGTTAGCATGGCATATTTCCTCTGCCCTTTTGTTTTTCAACTATTTATGTCTTCATATTTGAAGTGCATTTATTGTAGGAAGCATGTAGTTGGGTTCTTGCTGGTTCATCCAACCTAGCGATCTCTGCCTTTTAATTGGAATGCTTAGTCCATTTACATTTAATATGATTATTGACATAGTTAGGTATAAATACGTCATCTTGTTATTTGCTTTCTGTTTGTTTCCCCTATGCATTGCTCCCTTTTTCTTCTTCTGAGTAGTTTTCCATGAACTACTTTTCTGTCGTTCCTTTTTTATCTCCTTTATTAACTGTTTTGTAACTTCAGTGTTTGCTTTAGGATCTATGGTGCATTTTGAACTTTTCTTAGTACCCACTTTCAAGTAATATTATTACTCGTGTAGTATAAAAAAACACTTTTGAATAACGTACTTTCATCTCTCCTTCCTCAGTTACTATGCTACTGTCACCATACATTTTATTTCTCTAATGTTATAAACCTTATACCACATCGTTACCAATTTTCATTTAAAGGGTTAGTTATCTTTTAGAGATATTTAAATAACACGAGAAATTTATTTAGGCATACAGTTACCATTTTTGGAACCCTTCATTCTTTTGTGGAGATCCTTATTTTTACTTGGTATCATTTTCTTTCTGCCTAAAGGCCTTCCTTGAACATTCCTTATTGTATGTCTCCTCCCAGCTTTTGTATGTCTCGAAAGTTCTTTGTCTGATTTTGTAGGCTAAACTTTATATTTTATAACAGTTTTAGTTTTACAGAAAAATTCCAAAGATAAGTGGGAGGAGAGAGATAAAGAAAAAGAGAAGGAGAGAGAGAGAGAAGAGAGAGAGAGAGAGAGAGAGAGAGAGAGAGAGAGAGAGAGAGAGAGAGAGAAGCCACTTAGAGAACGGTTAGAGAATGCCACACGAGTTGCCCTAGCAATAGTCCAGAAAACACACTTCAGACCAAGTACACAGAAATGATAGTGGGATGGAAGAAAGTGGACCTTAAAGAAGCTTAAGAGGTCTATGGGATGGAAATCCGTGAGCTCCTGGCCACGTTGTCGTGATGAAGACGGTCCCTCAGTCCGTGTTCTGTCAGGAAGACAGAAGGAACTCTGAATTTCAAGCTGAGAAGAATTTAATTCGAGGAGTTGGTTACACCGTGGAAGGGCAGCTGGGAGAGTCAAACAGGAGACGGATGTCCCCCAGAGACTGCGCACCTGCCGGTGTCTCCGGGATGAAGTCCACGAGCCTAAATCCACTGCTCACGTCTCCGGAAGCACAAGCCGACGGTGCTGACCAGGGACCGACAGAGCTGACGCTAAGTCTAGTGGAGCTGCTGCTGTCGCCCAGAGGCTTCTAGAAACCCAGATGCTGATGCAGCGCAAGAGTCACCTCCGCTGCTGCCGCAGGGGTGCCGTGAGACGTCGACAAGCGTCTAGCTGCTCTCTGCCCTCTAACCCCTCGAGAAGGCAGAGCCTGTCTGGAATCCAACGGAAGGGAAGGGGATCTGGGTCACAGAGCCCCAGAGGGACAGGGAAAACAGACGCATGAGGACGGGCTGGCAGCCCACCGCACTGCCTTGGCACGGGGCACAGGAGACGAGGCGGAGGGTGGGCCTGTGGCTCCTCATTGTGCTGGGAAGGGGACCCCAGCAGGCTGCCCCGGGGGTCTGTCAATTACGTCATGGTTTCTCGTTCTACAGGGATCGAACTGGGAGCCCGGCTTTGGGGAACGCGCAGCCCTAGAGGGGCCGGGCTGCCATTGTGTGCCTTCCTGCCGTCACGGTTCCCGTGATTGCAATGAAATAATTGCCTAGTGAGACGATAAACTACACGAGGGCAGAGAGTGTCCGTGGGGTCCCCCCTGTAGCTTCAGCATCCTGATGGACTCTAACACACAGCAAGCGCTCCATGAACAGCCGCTGAGTAAACGGACGAAGGAGCATCGAGCGGATCTCGTTAGAGAGAGTGGACGCACAGGCACAGCAAGCGAAATGCCACCCACGAAGCGGCATAGGACAGAAGAAACTGCAACACTCCTGGGTGCTCGGGTGGGCCTGAAGTGACAGGAATGGGAGGCGTGGGGGGGAGTCGGGAGGCCCCATGGGGGGCACGTCTGCCTGTCTGCAGCTGGGCTGGACAAGGACAGGAGGCGTGAGGCCTGTCTCACTCCTGGGGAAAGGAGAGGCGGTGTGAGGAGGGCACCGGTCCTCTGTGTGCGAGGTGGTGGGTGATTTCGCCCCATCGTCTGGAAGACGGGGATTCCTGCCTTCTCTGGGGAAGCACAAAGACCTTGCCCACGATGAGAGGACAGAGATTTGGGGGTGGTTGGAGCTGATAATGGACACACAGGAATAGAAATCATTTAAAAATTGATGATAGATGTTTCTTTTCAAAGCACTAAAATGCAAAAGCCCCATGCTCGACTGCAAGAAAAAGCTTAATTAAAAGCAGAACCTTTCTAAAGGGCAATCAGACCGAGTATCCACATAAAACCCTCACACCCGGGCACAGGAGATATCGACAACCCAAAGGCCAACGATAAATGTCCCCGTAAAAACCAGAAATAAAATGAGCTCTGTCTGAGGCATGAGGCCAGGGGACGGCCAGCCCTCACCTCCTCGAGGCCAGTTATCCCCAGAGACCTGAGACCCCCGGCTGGCGGTGACCCTTGTGCTGTAAAGTGAAGACCCGAAGGGGAAAGGACGTGGCCGAAGCACGGGGCTGGAGGTGAGACAGGCCTGGGGCATGCGCAGTGAGGAGCTTACCGGCTCCTTCTGCCGTCACCTTCCCAGGAGAGGCTCATGGGCTTTTCTGACTCACCGCAATGAGGTGAGTAATCCCTGTCCGCTCTGGCAGAAGTTGCATGGCCAGACGCAAGAGCTGGATTCACGCAGCGTGTCAGGGAGCCCTCTGAGCCTTGGGCAGGCAGCACACAGGGCACTGTGACACACGAGGTGGAGTGACGGTGGGAGAGAGGACCGCCCCCGCCCCAGGCGTGGTCCCACAGTGGTTACCTCGGTAACACCTGCGCGCAGGTTAGCAACATCCGGGCCCCGCCCCAGACCTGCCCAAGAAGAATCTGCACTTGAACCGGATTACGAATCACGACTTGGCCGAAGACAACATGACACTCAGGATGGGACACGCTTACCCCAGCCTGCCCAGCTCCGCCGAAGGAATGTCGAGGACGGAAAAGGATGCGCCGATCAGAAGCCCCTTCCCAAGGCGGATGGTGGAGAAAAATGAGGTCACTCGCGCTGCACAGATGAAGGAGTTGCTAAGGAAGGAGACCCAGGACAGCCCCGCCCTGCAAGGACAGTCCCCTCCCTGCAGGAAGCCAACAGCCCAATGTCCTCGGATGGAGAAGACAGCCCGGGAGCCCCTAGTGTGGCCCCAACTGGCTTCTCCAGGACTTAGCAGCTGGCCACCGGCTGGTTGGCCACCTAGCTAACTGCATCTCCCTTCTGTGCCCCGCTTGCCTCATCTGTAACATGGGGACGTTCTAGGGTATTATATGAGTTAAGACATGACGTGCTGGGAACAGTGCTTAGTCCAGACCAAGTCTCCTGTACCTGATAACCTCCACGATCCTCTATGCAGAGTCCTGGGAACTCGCGAGGTAACGCGCCTAAAGGAACAACGGCCTTACTTACCTCGCTTAGTCATGACAGTAAGACAGGGACCTGAGATTTGAGCCCGGAGGAGTGAGGATGTAATAACTTTTTATAGAATCCTTGCTGCTGCTGCTGCAGCTGTTATTGTGATTGTTGGCAGACCACGCCCACAGAGCCCCTGTCCCAACCGCCTTGGGCACGCACCTGCCTCAGCTGAAGCTCTGAGGCCGGATTCTCGGCGGAGCCATTTTTTTCTGTTTACAACTGCAGCACCTGGTCTTCCTAGGGGGTCTCCCATCCAAGTTCCAACCAGGCCCGACCCTGCTTAGCTTCTGAGTCAGTGGGATGGCCGTGTTCAGGGTGGTGTGGCTGTCGACTCGCGGAGCCACTTTATAAATGCAAACGCCACATCCTGTGAGTGTGCGCACACACACACACACACACACAAACACGCACACACGCCCATCTTCAGCTCGCTGGCAGCCAGGTGCCAGTTGGAAAATGGCCTTTGTGGGCAGGGATGGGATGGCCAGGGAGAAGCTAGAGGGCCTGGCCACACGGCTGAGGAAGACTAGTTCGTAGTGGCAATTACGCAATAGGTCTTCCTGCTTCAGGTGGGCAAAGCTGTCCTCTGGCATTCGGAGGGGATACCTGATTGGCACTCTGCTAAAATCATCATCATCATCATCATCACCATCACCATCATCATCATCCTAAAGGGGCTGCCATTTCTGGGTTTGCAGTAAACATCCTCCATTAAACACAGGTCAAGTCTGTCCGACAGCGGATTGCTGCTGGGAAAATTGTCCTTCGGGGGAGGGGCTCTCCGACTCTGTGTCCTAGCGAATAAAATGGGCGGGACAGGAGAGTACCCTACCCACCCCCCAGCCGCGTATCCACCCACCCCTCAACTATTTCTCCATCACGTAGACATTCATTGACACTCTCCAAGTGGCGGGTACTGTGTGTGTATGCACGTGAGTGTGTACATGTATGTGTGTGGGTGTGTTTGGGAACCGGGCTGTGGATTAGGCAGGGGCAGCAAGAAAGGCAATAAACACAAAATGGTTCCTGCCCCCAAGGAGCCTACATTCTAGGGGAGAAAGAGATGTACATAATTAACGGTGATAATACTTGGCAGAGAATGATAAGAATCAAATATTTTCTTCCCAGGGGAGGAGAGATTTCATTCACTCTATCAAGGCTGGAAGGGACATCTCTGAAGGAGAAACTGGCATTTGAATTGCTCCTTGGAATACGCCACAGATTTTGGTAGGTGAAAATGTATAGAACAAGAAAAGAACATCCGGCTGGAAAGGTCAGTGCAGGCAACAGTGTGAACGGCAGGGTGAAGGTCCTTGAGGGCTCAGGGTGTCCTCACTGGCCTGCCTCGGACTGGGAGACTGTCCTTCTGGGGTGAGACTGGCGAGGCCCATTTACGGTCCAGTATAGCACTCAGGAGGGATGCCGTATTTAGACCTAGGAACTTGGGAAGGGACTGTTAAGGGGACGGGACACTGGGAATGTGCATTTTCAAGGTGGATGGAAGAAAACAGAATGGAATTGACAGACACATGGCATAAATGATGTCACTCCCTCCCCCCAAACCCCTAGCAGATAGGGCCAATCAGTGAGAACACTGTCTGCGCGTCCTTTCCCCCGCGCCCCCACCCACTAACAAGAGAGTAGCGTCTGTCTAGGAAATGCGACCCGCCCGCCCTCCCCGGGGTGGTGCATGGGGAGAGGAGTCTCCAAGGTCAGGTGACTGGGCTCTGAGGCCCCGTTTCAGTCCTGGCTGCGCCCCCTTGGGTTATTGGGCCGACCCCTCTGACCTACTGCTTAGCCCTTGCAGAGGGAAGAGAAGAAACTACCGTTTTGTTGGATGCTGTGACAGAGACACTTAATCCCGTTTCTTTTCTTCCTGGCCACATAAGAAAGCAGCATTTCTTAGTCTCCCCTGCAGTTAGGTGGGGCCGGGAGGCTGATTTGGCCAACGGAACGCAAAGGGGGAGCAATATGGGCGACTTCCAGCTTGACCCTAACCGCCAGGCTCCCCCACGGCCTTGTCCCCAGAGTCTGCAGAGGGCCCCTGGCCCCAGGAGATGGGGAATAACTAGACGGGAGCAGCTTGAGTCTCTGAGTCCCCGCATGGAAGGATGCCCACCTAACTGGCCTGGAGTTTAAGCGAAGGAGAAATCAGCTTCTGTTCGGGTAAGCCACCTGGGCTTTGGAGTTCGTGTGACAGTTACCATGATCTATCTCAACTAATCGAGTACGAACACATGATTTCACTTAAATGCCTTAACAGCCCTCCCATCAAGGTAGAATCCTCCCTATTTTGCTCTTACTCTGGTGACAAAACTGAGGCTCAAGGGTCAGATCACCTCCCTCCACCTCGAAGCCCTTAATATTTATATAGCACCTATGATTTTTTTTAAATAAAGCCCTATCTATAGTACAAGAATTTGAGGAAATTTGGAAGGTTTGATGATCTCATGGAGGCGACCAGATTTATAAACCGTTAAGAGGGAAACAGGCAGAGGCTGATTTTGCCTGTGATGGTGAAAGGCCCAGGCGGGGAAGCAGCCTGGCTCCGGCCAGCTCCAAAACTCACGTGCACGGAGCGGGAGGGAGGCAGCCCTGGGACCAGGAGCCCCGCACCCCCGAGGAGCCAGTGGGACTGGGAGGGGCGGGCGGGGAGAGGGTGAGCGGAATGATTACAACGGCACAGCAGTAAATGAGCATACTTTTAAATATCAACCTGATTTACAGGTTCCGCCCAGTTAATTGCTTCTTTCATAAACGCCGCACATTCCATACATCATGGGAAACCTTAAAGAAAGAATCCTCATGTAAAATATTAAAGGCAAATGGCCTCTTCAAGGAACAGCCGCCCCCCCCCCCTTCCCGGTGTGGCCAGGTGTGGGGTCTGGACTCGACGCAGACCGTATGTGGCCACACCGCCTCTCCCCCTCCGCTCTGAAGCTGGCCAAGCCCACGCCTGAGCCTGAAGGGACAAGGAGGGGACCCCTGGCCCTCAGCTGCAGCCCTGGCTTCTGGCCTTGTTCCCAGTCACCAAGATTAATAAACCGTCCAGAGCAAGCAAGGCTTTGCATGGGAACTTTGCACGAAGCCGGCCCTGCCCCCGTGAGAATGAGACCCCACCGGAAATCGCCCAAGGTGATTGTAGCCTGGCCTAGAGGAAACTTCGTCGGGATGTCAAAGGCTTTAAAGATGCTGCTTCAAGAGGATTTGGGTTTGCTTTAAAGAACATGGAACTGCCCCACACAGCGTAGTTTTGAGTATCGGGCATTGTCAACCACAAAGAAAGAAAGGAAGGTAGATTTTCGGCTTAAAACTGCAGGATGCTATCACACTTCCTTCTGTAAGAAATCGATCATGAGTCTTTATTGACCACCTACTATGTGCCCCTGCTATGAAGCGCTATGGAGAATGCAACACACGATTCCTGCTTCGCTAGCATGTACATGGCTGGATCCACTTGTTACGGAAGCGAGCATTGTTCTCACTGCATCAAGGCCCTTATGTCGAACGGGAACACCTCTCGGTAAGGACCAGATGCTCGGGGCTCATAAGGTCCTTGCCTGGACTGTCCGCTGGTCCTTTAAAATTCTCTTGAAATTAAAGTTTGCGGCACCTTAGGTAGGAGTGTATTTTCTGCTCATAAGATTAAACTGGCTGGAGAAAAATCAAACCAGGCTTAAGGAAAGAAACATAGCTTCCCCTAGGAATATGCATGGGTAGTGTGGTATTGGAGTTCAAAAAAAGGATACTACAATGAAAGAGCCAAAAAAAAAAAAAGAAAAAGAAAAAAAAAAAAAAAAAGAAAACCCAACCCAGCAACAAAAAAACAACAACAACGAAAACCCAAGTGAACTCTTTAGCCACATTGCCTGGATTCATATGCCAACTCCAAATTTCACTGTCTTTGTCTTGGCTTCCTCACTTATAAAATAGGAATAAAATTCTGAGTTCATTCATATAACGCACTTAGACAAGTACCTGGCATTTCGTAGGTGCTCAGTAAAAGTTAGCTACCATTACAGAGATTTCCTCAACGGACTAATTCGTCCCACAGATTTGTATCACCTGCTCCAATGGTCACTCCTTGTCGTCGGGTTTCAAGGGAGGTGTGTGGAGGGGAGATGCAGATGCCATCACTAGACCAAGCGGTGGAAGAGAATTCTAGAATAGAGCCTCAAGTAATACATTTCACCTACCCATCAGGTGTGAATTCTCTTAGCCTTCGACAAGAGTCTCATTTACTCGTTTTAAATCCTGGAACATGTGTAATGCAGAGAACTGGACCCATGGCTAGGGGTGGGGAGGGGGGCAAAGACGAATAAGTTATTTCTAATGGTTATGACAATTACATTTTTTCTAGAAGAGCAGGCATTCCGGACGAAAGGAAACCCCAAGCCCTTTCTAAGGTCATGTGGAGCAAGCTGAAATTCAGGTTCATACTGTTCCATCTCCTGCCAATTGAAAAGGAACTTTCTGGTACCTTGTCTCTAGAACTGGTTATTTTGAGTTTGCCAAATTCAGTGCCCATGATGGGGCCAGGCAGAAACTTCAGTGGTTGGAATCAGCCTAAACCACAGGGCTGTGTTTGAATCTCTTCCAGGGGGCGGGACGTGGCCGGCTGCCATGCGAGAAGGTAGGCTCCACTGGCCAGATCTACATTTCAAGAGAAAAATCTCCATATGGTGGTTTCCATGGTCGGGGTGTGTGTGTGGGGGGGGGGCGGGGGGGGTTGGGGGGGTGGAATCTA
Organism: Eonycteris spelaea; assembly: GCA_003508835.1. NCBI lineage: Eukaryota > Metazoa > Chordata > Mammalia > Chiroptera > Pteropodidae > Eonycteris > Eonycteris spelaea. The sequence goes on along the minus strand of PUFA01000071.1, from coordinate 4,651,845 downwards.
GCAAATGTCCTACAAGCCCAGATTTTTATCCCAATTTTTAAACATGAACCAATTCTTTTGAAAATGTTTTTAACTGTGCGTGCCCAGCAAAAGCCAACCGGGGGCCAGGCCTGGCACGTGGCTCTTCCTTCAGCTTCTGGAGAGGAGTTGAGAGAATTCTGGCAGACGCAGAGTGAGAATCACTAGTGGCAAATCTTTCATTGAAAGGAAAACGAACCAAACAACAACAGGGAGGAGCCCGGCTCGGGGAAGGGAGCCACTCACTCGTCCTTCGCAAGCAAGCAGCCGGCGTGCCAGGGAGCCCCGCTACCCAGCAGCACCTGACCTCATGGGCACGCCATGTCGATCGCCCATTTCCTAGGGGCAAGACTCCTTCGAAGCCATCCCACCGATGCGAATGTCGTCCAGTGACCGTTGGGGAGAATACACAAACAGACGGCGATCAAATAAAAAAATAACTTTGGAAGGAAATGGTCTATTGGACAGATTCATTACAGAAGTTCAAACGAGAGCCCATATGTGTCCCTCCTGTTTACGGTGAGTATACAGAGAGCCTGTAATAAACTGGGGGCAGCGAGGGGGGCGGAGCGGGACTCGCTTGCGGAGGTAAAGGATAGAATCCAAACATCAGATAAATAACCGAGACCTCTTTATGATCACACAGGCGCAGGCCCCCTCAACCCGCAGAAGGTTCCCTGCTGATATACATTTGCAATGATGTTTTAATTAACGTCGGCCGCCTATGATAAGAAATGAATAGTTGGCCTGTCTTCTTGCTCTCTCCACCCCCTCGGCCCCCCCCCTTTGGCCTTTAAGTAAACTTATGAATGTGGTCCCTCTGGATATACGCCTCTCTCAAACTTTATTGTTTAGAATCAAAAGTCCCTTGTGACTTCCAGGTTGACTGAAGGTTACATGGCAATAATACAGGAACTTAGCCAAAAGTTATAGTTCCTTATAATTTAGGAGAATTACATTTATTCTCAGAGTCTGTCTTAGGCTGCATACACTGTAAAATTTTATTTTATCTTTAGATAATAAATTTTCCTATAAATCCCAGAACACTTTAGCTGTTTTAGACAAGTTTTGGGGAGACCGAAAGATTGAAGAAGAAAAGAGGAACTTTTTCATGCACACACACACACACACTCATACAAGTGTGCCCTGGTCTAAGTCCTATCCCGGCATACACATTAATGCTCTTTTAATTTACGCATTGTCCGACAGGCCTTGAGCCATTGGAGGTGAGGCCAAAGCTTCGAATGCACAGGTGAGGCATTCCGAAGGGTAAGGAAAGGCTGAGGTGAGTTTTATCCTGAAATAGTAGAGGATTAATTCACGTTAATTAATTTTTTGTGTGTGAAGGAAGGAACAATCTTTTCTTTTTAAGTTTATCTTCCAAAAGTCCTATAAGAATTCCATGAGACTATTTAGCATAAAATGTTTAAAAACATACACATAATAGAGTATATATATTTTAGAAAGTGTACACTCCATTCCTTAGAAACAAAAGAAGGAGGAAGGGAAGGAGGGAGGGACAGAGAGAAAGAAGAGAGAGAGAGAGAGAGAGAGAGAGAGAGAGAGAGAGAGAGAGAGAGAGAGAGAGACAGAGAGACAGAGAGAGACAGAGAGAGAGACAGAGAGACAGAGAAAGACTCCACTGTCATCTTGGTTAAGGAGATACGAGCTGTTGCCATGATCTTTTTTGGACCACCTTTAAGATTTTAGTCTCTTTCTTTCCTTCTCTTTCTGGTTAACCTTAAGTTTAAGCCCTAATAAAACACAAATTTATGGGGATCAAGGTTGTCACCAGCTTTTCATTACTGTCAGTTTCTCTCTTCAATTTCATCTAACTCAGTTTGGGGCATTTAAAAATGTTTTATCACACTCGCTAGAGAAGTTTTGTGACATCACCACCAAGCCAAATAATGACCGTTTTTTTTTTTTTAAATAAACCGAGACCCGAGACTAAGATCAGGGACTGAGATACAGATGGTGCTGTAGAGAGAGGGTCTTCGCCGGGCCTCCACCCCTCATGTTTTAATCAGGAAAAGCGGGTGGCGGGTCACACAGATTAGGTTTAACCTTCCTGATATATATCAGATCGCTTGTCCTTTCAGCTCTCCAGCAGTGTGAGGGGGCATTCTTTCTGAAACCCATAAATTAGAGGCCAAGGTTTCTTCGCATAGTAGAATGACAAGATGACAGAATCCCCATGGAGCCTGACTCTTTTCCCTAGACATGAGATTTTTATTTATTTTCTTTGGAACGTTAAGCCATGATCGGTGGGTCAATGGGAGTCCTGCACGTTTTCTTTTTTTCTTTTTCTTTTTTTTAATGAAAAAAAAAAAAAAAAGGTCTGGTCATGAGTGCATTCTGCTAAGATTTAAGACCCACCCCCCAAACCTCAAATGACTCTTCCTCGTTTACATGCTCGTTTCAAAATCCACTAAGTAACTTATTTAGGTTCTGAAAGTTATATACAATATAAATCCATCCAGGCTGAAGTAAAAAAACCCAGGAGCTGTAAAGCGCGTTCCTATATTGTTTGGACATGATACTGTTCTCGAGTGAAATCATAAGGGAACAGGGCACTTAAAATAGGGTGTCTCATTTCAAGGTAATAAATAGCAGATTGATCTTACCTCCCAATTGATCCCGCAGTTTACATATACACAAAATGGAAAATAGAGCACCAAAGCCACTGTGATTTACTTTGTAGAAATGAGACACTCAATATCAGCTTAAGTGAATGCAAAGGCCAGCTCTAACGATTTATTACCGGCTCAGCCCAAATGTAGTTTGGATCAAGTTGCACTATTGGCCCAAACATATCACCATGCTTTTAGCATCTCGACAATTAAACACATTTTAGGTCTCCTGATTTCTTCGCGTACATTTTGTATGCTCTTCAAACCACCCTCGTCATCCAACAACAGATAAAAAGGAAATTCACTCCCTTCCTTAGCTTAATGCCGACTCCATTAGATACTGGGGCACCATCTTGCCCCTCTCCGCACAAGAGTGGCTTCTGCTGTTTAGGAATCGGATGCAGTCTGGCTGTCTGTTTGCAATGCCCTTCCATCTTTGTCTCCATTTCGAGCACAATGTCTTATGATATGGTCATTTGTATTACGGACTGAAAACACATTTGTTCCAAGGATATTTGCAGAATTTTCCAACAACTTTTGGGGCACTGTTAATCATGACCACGGGATGATAAGCGCGAACTCCCGCAGCTCCTGGCCAGCTGGTGCATAATTAAAGGTACTGACTGTATCACTTCATCTTGAACAAACAGTACTAAATCCCGACATACTAACACGTAATTTTTTGAGCTCTTGCTATAGGTCATAAACGGCGGTTAAGTACTTGTCAGATACGATGTTGTCAATTCTCACACCAGCCCTGCGAAGCGGGTTCTAACAGGATGCCCACTTTCAGAAAAGGAAACGAAGGCGTAGAGAGGTCGGACGACAGAGTAAAGGATTCAAACCCCGGCTTGTCTCACTTCCGAGTTCCTGGTCCTGACCAGCAAGAAGGGGGCACATCGCCATTGTCCCAAGCTCTGAATCACTCCAGGCTTCCACGGTGTAGCCTCTGTCCCTGATTCTCCATTCATATTTTTCAATGAATCAAATTACTCACTTCAAACACGAACCCTAATGTGAGGGCTCTCGAGGTACTGGTGTGAAATCCTTATTCCTTTATCGCTCCACCCCCTATTGTTAATTTGATGCCATAATTGGATATTTCAATTTTGTTTCCAATCAATACTTAAAAAAATTGGGGAGCTGCTTCTAGCTGCTAAGGGCCATCGAGCTCTGGTTCAGAGCATAAGATTCCCTGTATCACATCACAGATATGTCTCCTTGGCATCAGAGAGACGAGTTTACGTGACAGAATGCAAGAACAGCTTACGCGAAGCCTCGAATACAAATATTTGTATTATCCAGGACGTCTCAAAGTTTAATCTTTCTCCTAATTCATTTGACAAATGAGAATATGCGAACATGAATCAATGAGGTTTGAGAAAATGATATAATCTATTTTACACTGCGGTACAAGGAATAATTTCAGGAGAGAGAGAACAATATGAGAAAAAAAAATTGTTTGAGAGGTTTTCTGCTTCTAAAATTGGAATAGATGGAATGGATTACCCTTTGTGCACAAGCACACGCCAAAGGGTGTTCATGCTGAAATTAAAACAAACAAACAAACAAACAGGGGAAACTCCTTATATTTTTAAATGGAATAGTGACCTGTATTCCTTTAAAATGTAAAGAATCCCCGGGGGAAGAAAAGGAAAGGGAAGTAGGGATCTCAAGAGAGAAGGTCATGTTCCATCCTGCTCTTGCCTTTTAAGTGGCTACAGAAGACACAAGGCATGAAAGAAACACCAGACCACGTCCTCCTTACTAAACGGACAAAATGGAACTGATCTGTGTACTCATGAACTACATCAGGAAATACTGAGGAAACTGGACTGGATCACTGCATTTGCATAACGGATAAAGGGAATTTTTTAATCATGAAACTTGCTTCATTGTTTTCTAAAAGTCCCTCAAGCTGAGGTCTTATTTGAAATTGGTCCCAAGTTTACGGAGCCCCCAGAAAACAGACAGAAACAAATCAAATATTTTTTAAAGGGATAGAATGCCAAGAAATATATGCTCACAGTTGAATATCACAAGCACAAAAGGAATTTGAGCTAATTAAAATAAAAACCATAGAATAACAACAGTAAAGCGTTTGACAATAAAATCATGAAATACAAAATATAAACAAAATATGTTTAGGAAAATTAGAAAAATGTAGAGATTAAAATATGAGTTAGGACCAAGAAACAATATAAATAATAAAGTCGATTTGAGAAAGTACCAAATAAAATTTCTAAAACTGAAAAAAAATAGGACTTGCAAGTTAAAAATTTAATGGATGCTCTCATTGTAAACTCTAAATAGCCAAAGATATTGTAAACTAGATGTTCAAATTGAAGAAATTATCCAGAATTCAGCATACGTACACAGGAAATAGGAGAAAAATGAAGGAGTTAAGAGGAGAGAAAAAGGTCCAACATATGTTTAATCAAGTTTCCAGAAAGGTACAATGAGAAACTGAGAGAGAGGCAATATTTGTAGGCTAAGATTTTTCCAAATTTTATGAAAGATATAAATCTTCAGTTCAAAAAAAGAGTTCACTCAAAAACTATACCCAGTCACATTATGACAAAAATAAAAAACATAAAAGATAAAAAAAAAATGCAATAAGAAAAAAACACATTCAGTCAAACAGAACTTGAGGTTACCACTAAAAATTTTTCATTTAAGGAAAATAATACCATAAGAAGTCTGTGATACTGAATAGATTTATACTTAAAATTAAATTCAGGCAAACATTGATTTATTACAAATAACATTCTATTTTAAGGAGTCAAAAATACAGAGAGATGCTATGCTGGAAAAATTATATTTTGGAGGGATTGACCGGATTTAGAGTAACCCGAATTTTAGCAGAAAGATAAAGACGTTAATTAACTGTGGGTTTTGTAAATATGCATGCAAAATCTTTTAACATTATCAGTAAAGTTTTTTTTTAAAGTGAGTAATTTACTAAGTAATAGAGTGAAAAAATGGAAGAAGGAGGGGAAAACTCAAAAGAATGTGGAAGAAGTGGACGGAAAAAGAAAGAAAAAATGGAACACCTAGAAAGCATGGAATGAAGTGGTAAAAATGAATATAAATTTATCAGTAATTACAATAAATGTAAATGGATTAAATAGATTCTTTATGGAAAAATTATGTACTAGGTTAAAACAATACAAATAAAATGCAAACATGTGCTGTTTGCATGAGTCAACTAAAATGTAAAGATGTAGAAAGTCTGAAAATAAAAGGATATAAAAAGACATAGCGAAAATCAATCGAAAAGGTTGTTAATGTGATTACCTCATTTCAGATAAAATAGAATTTAAGGCAAAAATATTCAGAGATCAAGATAGTAACTACAATAATGATAGTAGAAGCAAATAAATAAGGCTATATAAAATATTCTAAAATTAGAGGTGTTTAAGTACACGGCTTCGAAATATGTAAAGTAGCCAAAAAAATGCTAGAATTCCAGAAGAAATTAATACAAGTCAGCATCATTACGAAAAATTTTAATACAATCCTAATCAATGACATATTAAACAGCTGAAAAAGATGAGCAAATGTGTAGAATATTTGAAAAGCATATTTAATAAGCTTGATCTAATGGACATAAACGGATAACTATACACTAACTGACACTTACTAAACGTATTTTAAAACTGGCCATGTACTTTTCTTATTACTAGTGCTAACAAATTTTAAAAGGTTGCCTTGTATAATCACATTATCATATAATCAAAAACTGATCAACAATAGTAGCTAACATATATTAACATTTAATGGGCAATAAAAATACTTTAATTACACGTTGTTGGGCAAGGCACTATTCCAAGACATTGGTAGAAGTGATTATATTAGAAAATAAGAAGTTGATATTAACTAAGCTAAACATCCATCTTGGTTTGACCATAATAATTCAAAAATAGAATGATGGAAATAATAAAAACAACAGCGATATTAATGAGGTGGAAAATAAATGTATGCTATAGACTACTGACAAAATCAAATGTTGGTTTTCTTAAAGGAAGAATAAAATTGGCAAACTTTTGAGAAGATTTATTAAGAATAAAGGGAGGACAGAATTCAATAAATATATTGGATATAAAAAGTGGAATAATCACAGAGCTGCCACCATTTAAAAATAAAATAAAACTAGTAATGATTTATTCTAAGACATTTGAAAATAGATAATATGGGCAAAATTTTAGAAAGAGTACAACTGAAAAATTTGACTCAAGAAATAGAAAATTAGGATAGTTTTATACTCATCAAAAAAAAAAATGTACCCATAGTTCAAAATAATTCCTATAAAACAAACAAAAAAGAACTCCAGTTCTGGATAGTTTTCTGGTGAGTTCTACAAATTTTAAAGAACAAATGACTCCAAGCGAATACAATATCTCCCAGATGAGTATAAAAGAGGAAATGCCCTCCAACATATTTTATCAGAGTAGTACAATCATGATTCCAAAACCAGTCATTGTCTTCACATGAAAATTAAAAAATATATATTCTAAAGAAAATATCAGCAAACAAAATCCAGTCATGCATAAAACAGATAACGCATCATGACAAGCTGGGTTTATCTCTGGAATGTAAGCTTGATTCAATATTTGGAAATCAATAAATAAATTCACTATTATCAAGAAATTCGAGAAGTAAAATTACGTGTCATCTATCTTCTTAGATAAGGGAAAAAGGTTCAATATGTGTCAATTATTTGCTAAAAAAAAAAGGTGCTCATCAAAATAGAAAAAAGAACTTCTTGATCTGATAAAGGTGTACTAAAATAAAATTTTAAAAAACTCAGTGAGTGTTTTACTAAATGTTGAAGTGACAAATGCATTCTGCTTAATACCCCAAAGAAGATAAAGCCAGCCACTACACCTTTTCCCATCCATGTTGCCTTGGAGAATCTAGAAGTTTCAGTAGGACATGAAAAAGAAAAAAGTGTTTAAGGATTAGCAGGAAGAGAATGCTATGACTTGCAGATGACGTATTTTGTCTACCTAGGAAAGTCGAAATTATCTACGGAAAAAGTACAAAAATTAAAAAGAGTTTAGCAAGGCTGCCAGTTTAAAAACAATCAACATACAGAGGTGAATTGCCTTTTAAACACCATCAACAGTTAGAAAGAATAACAAAAAAATAACATGATTTATGGCAACAACGTAAAACATAAAATATGTATGAATAAATCCAATCTATGCCAGATCTTTATAGAGAAAATTAGCAAATCACATAGAAATACTTTTTTTTTAACTACATACTAGGATAGAAAAGATTAATACAATAAAAATATATTTTGTCCTATTTTTCTATAGGTTGAAGTAGCTCCATTCAGAATCCCAGCAGGAGCTGAATTTGACATATGACTATAATAGAACCTCAAGACAGTCAAGACACCTTTAAAAGCTCGAGCAGTTAAGACACTATGATGTGGGAATAGGGGTAAGCAAGTAGATGAATGGAACAAAGAGAAAATCCAGACCCACTCCCAAGCGGAAGCTGTTTATGAGGGAAGTGGTATTTAGTGAAGTTATCCATTTGCAAAAATATGAAATTGGGCCACTCCTTTACTCCCCACATAAAAATCAATCCCAGGGAGATTAAGGTCTTCTATGAAAGGCAAAACTTTTAGTTAACAATTGCCTGATGTTTTAGAATAAGGTGAGATTTTTTAAAAACAGAATTTTAATGTCAAGCACAATTCTTAAAGGAAGAGATTGGTAATTTCTGTTCATCAGAAGACTCTCCCTATAAAGAGAATGAAGAAAAGCTTCTTAAACGGAAGGGAGATATTTGCGATAAATATTGCCAATAAAAGGGTAGTGTCCAAAATTTATAAGAAGCTCTTGCAAACCGATGAGAAAAAAAGATGAGCAGCCCAATAGAAAAATAGGCAGAATTCTCGATTTGACTTTTCAGAATGGGAATTATGACTTTCCAATAAACAGGAGAAGATGCTGATGATCAGGAGAGACCAGGAAATTGCAAACTGAAGCCACAGTGGCATTTTACACCTGATGGGTTGGCAAAAAAGTAAATATCTGACTGTTTTCAGTCAAGAAAAGTAAACATCTGACTGTTTTCAGTCTTGTTGGTTTTATTAAGTATTGCACACTTCTGGGGAAATATAAGCTAGTTCAACCAGTTTGGAAAATAATTTCGCATTAATTATTTGGCAGAGTTACAAAAGCAAATACTTAAAGAATAACTGTTACTCCTAGACACACGGCCTAGAAAACACCTCACAACAGACATGAACAAGACGACAGGCAGCAGCGAAGCTCAATTGCACATGAGCAAAGCAGAACAAAAGTCTAAAGAAACGCAGGTATCTGCAGATGGAAAGATGGACTGGTGCGAATGGACAGCTACGGGGAAAATGTGGACATTCTGTTCTCAGCAGCTGCACATTCACACTGATGAAGTTCAGGGGCCCACGCTGAGGGAGCGGGTCAGAGGGAGCCGCCCAGTGGAGGGGTCCTCTTTGCCCAAAAGCAAACAAGACAGACCGGACTGGAGAGACGACAGGAACCTGGGAAATGCTAAGACCCCACTCAGATTGTGAGAGCATCGAATGCATTGCCAATCTAGTCCTTAAATTAGGTTGGTGAGTACTTGAAGGTATGTTTTATATTGTTTTCCCTTAATTTTAACAATTTAATATAACTATGTCCAATTCTATTTAATATAAACGATTTTTGAAATGTTAAGAGGCAGACTGATTTCTACCCGTTTCTATTTCTGTAAAAGGGGAGAGAGAGTCGGACTACCAAGAGGTTTTTAAGTGTTTGTGGATCATAGCATCTCTCCCCAGAAGAAAGGACACGTGTGCGACATTTGCATACTGCACCAGGGGCTCTCTTTCCCCTCGAACCCCTTCCCCAAGTCCTCTCCAGGTGCGTAGAGTCCAGTCCTGGAGGTGAAAGACGCAAATCACTCGGCGATTCGCAAACACCCCTGCAAATGGCTACAAAAGGAAGTCTCCCTTGCCGGCCACAGGAAAGAGCAGGCGTCTTTGTCCTCGGTCCTCTGCTATCTGCAAACTGAGAGACTCAGAACTCAGTGGGGCCTCGCTAATATTTTAGTGTCTGCTGAGGAGGGCTTTGTGTCAGGCTCCTTGGCAGTAAAGCAGGAAATGAGGACGGGGCATTAATGGCCCGTGTAAACAGCACCTTCAAGGCCTTCAATCACCAATTTGAGGGTGTTCACCACCGGGGTGGAAAAAAAAAAAGGAGGAAAAAGCCAAACAGGAAATGCAATGAAAGGAGATGAAAGCAGATCAATAAAGAGAGAAACATTTGGTTTGAAGTCTTGCCTTTAAAATAATGGGACCCCCCCCCGCCCCGCCCCCTCCCTCCAGAAAGTAATTTGGGGCATTCCCGCAGGTCTGGCCCTGGGGTGTAATTGCCCCAGATTCCAGCCAAGCAGAGGTTTAGAATTCCAGGGCTCTGCAGAGAAGTCCGTTTGGGAACATAGATTCTTACCACCTTTTACAGAGTTGTTGTTCTTTTTCTTTTTTAAGGATTTACTTAATGATAGAAGATAATACTGTTGACTGTATTTTTTCCCCTTCCTTCCACACTAAGGGGAGGGAAAAGGGGTCATCCTTGGGGCCTCTGTCAAAGGACACGACACGGCAGTGTCGAGGTGACGGATTTTCCGAGGTGAGGAATCCCTAGGGGCCCTGAGAGTGAGACGAGGTCCCTGTCATCCGGGCTCATCCGGAATCCAACGGCCTCTGTCTCCGGAAGGCGAAACATCCCCTTAGAGAAGGTAGAGGTCTTGAACAAGGAGCAGAGCTGCGAGGCCACAGGCAAAGCCAGGCCTGGGGGCGGAGCAGGAGCCAGGAGGAGGACCAGGGGACACGCAGCATCTCAAGCCTTTAATTTTTAATTTTTTTTTTTTACTGTGTTCATTCTGTTTTTAAGACGCTGAACCAAATGCCAGTTTTACGATCGCATTTTTTCCTTTTTATTTTGCAGGGACCAGACTGGGGAGCTGAAGAGATTCTAGAAGGAAGGAGAAGGGACTGGAGGTTTGGGGGAAGATAAGGGGACAGAGATGCGACTGGAGTAAGTGACGGCCGGGGCCGTTATTTTGTGGCATGAAAAGACATTTCCAGCCCCATCTCCCACCGTCTACAGAGCTCAGCCTCCCTGTGCGCTGGGAGCCTCCGGCAAGAGTGTGGATTTGATGAAAATCCCCAACGCGTTTCCAGATCCTATTGTGCAAATCGATGGGGCGAATCACTCTTTCTGCTCGTTTTGAATGCCAGCTATGTTTACAAGTAAATACCTGTCTTTTCTTAGTACGTATCACTCGGCCAAAGGAAGAATGTCCATTATTGTAAGGACAGACTTCATTTGCTTATTAAATAATGTTTTTTAAACATTGACTTCGATGTGGCCTCTCTATGAAGCACTCAAGCAAATTCTGAGTGGACAATATGGAATAACTTTTCCTTCTTGTTCTCCCCCACCTCTCTCCCTTCTAAAAGACTTCAGGTCCCCAGCACACATTAAGGGGAACAGAGGGATGGTGACAAGCTTGAACTGCAGGCACTTCCATTTTTATTCTCTGGTTTTGGGGGCGGGTACACACAGATTACAATGGATGCTTTATACCACCTAACTTACTTACTCATCTCTCCCTTGAAGACCCCAGAGATTTACAGGTCTTAATTGTGTAGCAGTCTCCTGCAAGACATCCCTCCCCTGGGACCTCACCCTTTCTCCACATTCTTCTCCTCGAGCCACAGTTTCTGTGGTCACCAGGTCATGGAGCACTGACTGCCACCATAAACCATCGAGGTCGTTCTTTCTCTCCTGGGTCAGCTCGAGGGAAGCCCGCTCCAGTTGGGGCTGCGTGTCACACCTGGGTGCAGACCCCCCAGGCAGGCGGGGCAGCGCCCGTCACGCATCCACTGAGTCGGGGTTCTCATGCTTGGGGGCACACCAAGCTTAGCCGGGGAGCTGTGAACACACAGCCCCTGCGTCCATGCAGCAAACTCGGCTTGGCGATTCTGAGAGAATAGTCTGGTGTCTCTGCGCATCGGGGTTTTGTAAAGTCCCTAAGTAGATTCTACTTTGCAGCCAAGTCTGAGAACAATGCCTTAGAGTCTTGTCATCCTTTCTCGATGGCGGTGTTTTTCCTGCTCCGTTGATAATTAGAACTTATGACACACTCTCCTTTCTCATAGTCTCCCCAAAACACGTGCTGGGTAAACACGGATGGGTTTGCTAGAGAGAGTGTGAACCTCCCAGACCGGGGAGACGACGGCCCCCCACTCAGCAGGTGCAGCCCAGACACCGACGGCTACGGACGGAAAGTCTGAGCGGGAATGGATTCACACAGCACCGTGGAGTCCACTCTTCGAATAAGGAAGAGATGGGGCAGCCCGGGGAACGGGCCGGAAGGCGGGGTCCCACGTGACCCCGGGATGCACGCAGACCCCAAGGCCCATCGAAGCGCCGGGAAAGCAAAGAGCATGAGGGCAGATGGATGTGCGGGTGGGACGTGTGACAGACACATTCGGCCACCGCAGAAGCAGACGCCCTGGGCAGCGCGCTCATAGGAACCGCAAGTTCTCAGGTTCTCCAGAGTCGCAGAAAGTGGGGGCAGCGGCCTCGCTCGCCGGCAAAGGGTTTGGCCCAGCACAAACGGACTGCTCGCTGGCGCTCTGGCAGAGAAGCAGGTAAAGGGTGGCTTTGGCTTTGCCCGAATTCCCACGACCTTGGAGTAGAGACTTTCGGGACACGCGATGTCCTCGCCCCAACACACCCCCGTCACCACGGACAGAATCCCAACCAGAACCTCTGCGTAGGCGAAAAGTCCATTCTCCATCACAAGGAGGATCTCATCCAATAACAGTTCTTTGACACGGTCGCACTCGGTTCTGATGAGTTCCTGCCAATTTCCTCTGAAATTTCGGGTGGGAATGAGGACGAAGAGTGACCTAGTTGGTGTGAAAGATTTGGTTCAAGAGGCAGAAAGGGAAAGGACGCAGAGATTCCTGAGAATTTTCCTCCTGGGTTCACAGAAAACCCCGTTCTTCAGCCGAGAAACGACCGCTGTCCCCAGACCTTCTCCTTACATGAGCCGCGGCATCAACCGAAGGCACGTGGGCTAAAACAGACTGCAGGGCGCGGACCCTGAGGAAGCGCAAGGTCTTTCTGGCACTGGGAACTCAGGATTCTGCAGGCGACGATTTCCCCATCTGAGAATTCCGATTAGAATTTTAATCCCATGACCTTTCGTTTTTTCTTTCAAATTAAAAAAAAAAAACATATGGAGAGGGAACACATGTATGTGGACCATTCTAAATAGAAAAGGCAGAGAATTAAAAGCAGTCTTTTGTTCCCTGAGTGTCTTTCAAGGGGGCATCTCCCCCTCCCCCAGAAGAAGCGCCCTGATCTTGAACCCCGGCTGGGGACACAGGGCAAAGCCCACGCCACTGTCTCGGGGTTCTTCGGATGGCTGGGGATACAGGCGAGGCAGGTCGAGGGTGGTCCAGAGCCCACGGAGAAGGGGTGCTGCTGTTCACTGAGTGAGTCCTACGTTTTTACCGCATGTAACCCCATCAACAGCACGTGACGATCGGCTGCGTAATTTCCGGGGCGGGTGCAAAATGAAGACATGAAACCCCTCGGAGGAAAATTAAGACTCTCAAGGTGGTGCTGGCCGAGCACGCAGCCAAGTGTGGGGTCCACGGACAGGTGGCACGTCAGTGAAGCCAGCAGAGCCGCACATGTGAGGGGAGAGGCTTTATCCCCAGCGAATAGCGAATAAATGAGAGCAGGAGGTCATGCGACTTGCCTGAGATTTTTGGGCCAGGGAGAGTTGTGAGCACTGGCCCCCAAAGGCTGCATGCAGTCTGCCTGCAATTTTGAGCAGCTTCGCCCTTGAACTTCCCAAGGACATCTTCTTGGGCCAAGGGGCCAAATCGCTGTGCCATAATGTCCCATGTGGCACACAGAGAGGGCCTTCCTCGGAAGTGCTTAGGGTGATCCAGACATTAGGCTCATTCAAACCAATCACAGTTCCTATCTCGGATTATGAAACGCCATTCAGAGTGCGATTTCACAGATGACCCCAGTTTATTTATAATGAGTACGTCTAGTCAGAATAGGAGAACTACTTAACATTATAATTCAAACCGATACATATCTAGTTGAAAAACTATCCAGTCCCTGCAACATTTCCACAGGACGTGGCTCCATATTTTGGCATGAAATCCCCCGGCCCCTTCCAAAACGTTTCATATTTTATCCTGCACGGCAGATTGTAACTTTTCCCACAATATCATATCAAACGAAAATGCAGCATTATGCATGCAGCAAGCCTCAGCTGGGCAGCTGGGGCATCAATTGCACTTGTGTTGTAAGCTGAGACTCAAGGAAACAGTTATTTATTTAAAATATTTTTGCCTGTAAGTTAGACAAACAGCAATATTTCATTTCACTGTTTTAAGACGGCCTTGTAGACACAAATCCTGTAGACCCAGGCTCTGATCATGCTTACATCTGCAGACAGATTTAATTATTTTTTTTTGCTTTGAAGTCAGATATCCTCTGAGATTTTTACATATGAACCTAGTTCTCTTGGAAGTGGGCTGTGTACTGACTATGGAAAACCATACAACCCTTTTTCATTATATTCATTATTTTCTCCATAAATCTGGCCCAGGGCACAGCGACTGTGTGAGGGCAGATGCAGGAGTGGAAGTCCGTGGCAGACGGAGCCTGTGAGTTGTTTCGAGGAGACATGAGTAGGCGAGATACAGGAGGATGGATGACGATGTCATTAGGACAGGGGGGCTCGGAGCCATCTCCGAGAGGTGGCCCTGAAGGCCTGCTGGTGGCCTCAGCTGCAGATCTCCAAAGGGAGAGTTTTTTATGAGGTCCCTGTTGATTATTGAAAGTATCAGAAGTTCTTCTTCAAACCAACCAACTCTTTCAATGTTGTCACTTCTGACTTCTTTCACGTTGTAAACAACTGGTCTCTTCTGCCATTGCTGGTATCAGTGAGCGTGAGCTTGACCGGTGGTTCTCAACGCATGCCCCCTCCAACTCAGCAGCCAATCCCATCCCCTGGGCACCCACTGCCACAGCGCCTCGGGGACAAAGGCCCCCAAATCTGTGTTTAACAAGCTCTGCACTTGACTCTGATGTGCTTTAAGGTTTGGGAACCACTGAGCTAGAAGGTGCGTGCTTTTGCTGGGATGGGTTCGCTGGAGAAATAAGGAAATCCTGGTGACGTCTTAATGCCATCATAAGAAGAGGTCCTGCGTGGCCTCAAATGTGAGGCTTTGCTTCGGACACGAGGAAGGATGTGGACTCACGCGCATCCTACAGGTTTCCCACGTGCCCCAAAGCAGGTGTGTTCCAGAAGTAAATGCAACTTCTGTTTTCAGATCAAAGGTCATGTGTCCTAGACAGGTACACCTCAAAAGTCTTGGGGCTTAACTCTCATTACATCAGAATCACCTGGGGAGCATCTGAAACTGGCCTAACAAACCTTGCCCCCAAAAGTCACACTTAATTGGTTTGGGGTGGTCCACGTCTTTCTAAAATTCTTCAGGTGACTCTAATGCGCATTTGGGGTTGAGGACAATTATGACACGTGTACATTGTTCTTGCTACTACTGTTAGCAAACACTGTTTGGCGCCTTTTTGAGTAGCCGTCTGAGATAGAAGTGATTCCTTTACTTTATAGGACATCTGGGCTCTAACCCTGTTTGAATGTCCATGGGAAAGTGCTTTTCTTCACTCTGGGCCTCAGTTTCCCTGCTGCCCACTGAGGAGACTGCCAAAAAAGCTCTGGGTCTATGACCTGAACCTGTTTCCCCAGGGACCGGGGACATTCACGAGGGGAGCCACGCTGGGAGCTGCGGCTGGCCTCCCCTTGGAAGGCAAGCCCAGGAGGGGAGAAGACTTAGCCCTCATCTGCCACCGGCTCCCACTGAATCCATGACACCAAACGTGTAAGCGACGGGAATGACTTAAACATCCCTAGGCCCCGTCCTCCCCCCGATGTTGGGCCTCGAGAATGCACTAATATCGAATTGTTTGCTGAGACCTGGGTGGTTTGAAGACCCCACCCCAGCAGGGCGACTTGGGGTTCTCAACCGTGAGCATCCCCGTGGGCCTCTGATCTTTAAGATGACCCCTGCCTGCACATACCCTGTGGGGTCCACTCGTCCAGGAAAAGATCACTCTGGAAGCCCCCTGAGGGACTGTCACTTACGTTTGGCTGAAGTCCTTTATGAGGCTGCATTTGATCCCTGGCCTGTGACAACTGGTCCACGTATTAATGCGTCAACACATAAACGAATGCTAAGTTCGATTATTGAGGAAAGGATGAGTGGAAACAGCTGATAAAGTCGAGGAGGATGGTAATGATGAAGAACACTAGTGTTTGCTGAGGACACTTGGTGCTGTGACAATTTACACACCTTGTTTCATCCTCTGAGGCTGGGCCCTGTAATTCCTGGTGCTGTGCAGGTGAGGAGATTGTGCAGCTTGCCCGAGGTCACCAGATAGTAGCGCCAGTGCGGATGCCAAGCCAGCCTGGCGCGCCCGGGGACCCTGACCGCACCCAGCACAACCTGACTCTCTCAAGCCGTTCTCAAGAATCTGCCGCTCCTCCCGGCACGTTCCTACGCATCACTTCGAATAGAACTACATGTCCATAAACATCCGTACTCAGACTCTGCACCAGCCCTATTTTAAGTTCCGGAGTCAAAAAGATGGATAATGTGCTTCCATCATCAACGGCACCGTCATCAAAGGCATGTGGGAGACGGACATGTCAGCTGTCAATACTCGATATATATATAGTTAGGACAGAAGTACGTGTAATACTGTATAGGTAGGCACGTTTGCATGTTTCCCAAAATGTCCCGACTGTAGGGACCTGCTAAAAACCCAGAATGCATCTATATTTTATCAAACATTCTAGATCTTGGTTGACTAATCTTTATCAAGATTCTGTTGGCTCTGGCATGACAGGCTCATGCAGGCATGTGTAATGGGCTTCATACTCTTCATTTGAAAGGGCTTGTCATTGTCAGGATATGATTTTTAAAGAAGTACAATAAAATCTCGTGACTGAATTCAGCATTACTTGGACTTCTATGTACCCTGTCAAAATGTACTGCTGAAAATAACCTGCATATAGGTAAAACCCTGATGTAATGAGCTTACAACAGAACCTTTTTGACACTACACACGCGCGTGCGCGCACACACACACAGACACATACACACACACACACACATGGCCCTGCAAGGTTCCTAAACACAGATGCCCCACACTTGTTTGTTGAATGACTCAGTGAATACAGTTATCCCTAAACCGATCAATAATTCCTTAATACCAGCATTAGAAGAAAACCATATCCAAATTACCATGTTATGTAAGCTATGTCTTCAAAATTACAGGGGGTGCTGTCCAATATCATTTCCTCTGTCCATCTCTTTCCGCAAAAGCACCTAAAGGAGACTCCTCTTTCAACACCCAAAGTCACATTTACTGGTCGAAACGTAGTCTCGGGTAACCCAGTTTCCCAGTTGTACCTTGCACTTCGTCTTCCCCTGTGCCCCGTCTGTTTACAATTTTCAAACATTTTTACAGTGCAATTAAGGAAGGCCTGCATTAACATCAAATATTTATAACTCTGTGATTCTGATTTAGAATTTAGCTTTGGAATAAAACCCAGGGTAAAACTGCTTCTGTTAATTCTGTTTTCCAGGGAATTTCTGAGAAATCACAAAAACGGTTTTAGGTACAAAAGATAACTTAAGGTTTTTCTTTTAGCTTAGTTTTTGTGTTTAGGATATGATTTTGAGCAGGCAGTGATTTTAAAAGGTGTAAAGGAGATTTGGACACTTGGTGAAGATAATTTCAGGGATGCCTGAGACAATACTCGATTATCTACTTAATCAGAGTCAATAAAACATTAAAAGATAAACATAGAAAATAACACGATTGTAAAGGAACTCTAACTCTCGTAAGTGAGGAATTTTTGTTTTCTTAAGTGAGCAAGAACTTAATAGTCAGAATAGAGCATAGAAAATTACTTTGGTAGGACACAGAATCTTTGTCATCCAGGCAGATTGTACATGGAAAGAATAACCCTCTCTTGTGGGTAAAAACAGTAAACTAAGGAAACACATTTGTGCGTTTGTTAAGATTTAAACACACTTCATAGCTGTTCAGACTCAGGTACTATCTATAAACCGAGGTAAATAAAATTCACTTCCCAAGTTTTGATCTGCATTATGTTCTTTCAGTTTGAGGAGCAAAGTGACACTTTAGGACAGAGTCTGCAAGGTCAGAATTAATGTCATAGAAACGTTTAGATGTTATTAACATCCAATGCATTCACCACGGCGCGCTTCGAATGAACCAGTAAATAGCTATTTTAAAATGCTAACAGTTTTTCATATCTAATATAGGAAGCCTCGCGAGTTATGACAATACCAAAGTTTTGGGAGTCTAAGTAAGTTTTAAGAGTATAAAGGGATCCGGAGAATAAAAAACAACACTAAGAACAACTACTTGAGGACAAATTTTTTTCTTTGAAAAACAGTAGCATGCTCACAGTTGTATTTCTCTGTTACTATTGCTCTTACTATGGTCTCAAATATTTAATTAAAACTTTGCTCAGAGTCACTTCTATTTCACAGAGAAAACTGAAGCCATAATTAAAAACCACCCGTCACGCACTAATATTCAACTGCCACTCACATCCCTCATACGACTTCCCTAAGTGGTAAAAACAAACAACAACAAAAAACGCTCATTAACCTAGCCCACATATACAGCATCTCCGCAACATACAAAAACATAAAGGAAAGCAAAAACATATAAACTTGAAATTATGTTTAGTAATGCTTTAGGATCGTACCTTAGTTAGAAATTACCTACGTATTAAGTGGTTATCCATTAATTAACTCAATTAATATCATACCCAGGTTATAAGTTACCTAAAGATCTTAGAAGTTATCTTCCAGCTGACATAGTATAAAAAGTTACTGTTTAAATAAACAGTTTGTGAGAATGATTATATTTCGTTAAACACAAATTTACATTCACACTTTTCATAACCTTAAGCATTACATAGGAGTAATGTTACCTTATTTGATTTCAGCTATATAAGTTATAAGTTTAGAAAAACATACCCAAATATAGTTTTTTAAAAGTTTGCTTTATCATAACTGACACTGATGAATGAGATGATATAATGGTTTTTGTTAAATAAAAATTATCAAACAAGTCTGGTCTGCTGAAAATTTACCTTAAGTATGTGATTTTTAATTATTAAAGTATTTCTGAGTTAGTTTCTGTAAGAATATTTTTCTTTTAAGTATAGAATTTTTAAAGGTTATTAGCAAGTTAGATGTTTTGTTAGCTTACATTCTGGAAAATATTTAGGAATATTTAATTTAGCTAAGTGCATATTTATCTCTATAAACCAATCAGAATGAAATTTCCTTATAAACACTTTACCATCTAATTATTAATATTCCCTGGATATGAAACATTACATACTTGACATTGAGGGGTGAAGTTCTTTTTGAATTACAGACATATAGACACAGAGGACACATAGAAAGCTTCAATCCTGCAATTCCAGCCACAGATTAAGAGAAAACACAGAACACAAAAACTTCCCAGTCTGGTTATTGAGGAGGTATCCTTCTTCCTAGTAGGCACAAATTTTTTTATTTGGACTGGGGCTCAATATAGAGAAACAAACAATAAAGGCCACCAAGCAAGATTTCTGTCATCGCTCGGCCAACAGAAACTGCATCGCTCCAAACCGATATTCCACACACGGAGATCACCTCCATGGTCTGAGCACAGAACCCAATTCCCCATCATTGCCGCCACCATTTGGGAGATCACTTACTGACCAGAGACCAACCAAAAGCAGGAACAAAACACAAAATTGGCAAAGAGGGAAATCAAAATTAGAACAGCGGAGAGTCAGCGAAGTCCTGTGACCGATTCGGACTCACTGAGTTTGGATTGGGAGCTAAGAAAAGTCGAGTGTGGGCTTAAGCAGCCCATGAGGTCCATCGCCTTGGCGAAGAAATCAAATCAGGTCTGTCAAGTGAATCCACTAGGCCTCAAGGACCTCTCAAACCGTTAAATATAATTTTCAAACAGAGGTAAAATCGGTACTCTCTGTGCTACTGTGCTTTGTAAGAAATATATATTGATCATTCAGATGACGCAATCTGTACGTTTGGCCTTCATCCCAGTTCTTGGCTCAGAGATCCCCAAGCCTCGGAATTCTGACTGATAGGAGGAGCAACGGGAGACAGTATTCGGTCTTTGTGCTCAATTCCTGAAGTCGCTTCAGAGCCATGAAGGTGAAATAGGCATGCTGTTACTTTTAACAAGTCCCTTTATGCCACTACTGGGTTAACGTGAACGAGGCGACTTTTGGAAAGCATTTAGGATAGGGGCTGGTTGCCAGGGAAACCACCTGTGGAGAGAAAGGTGGAACTTTCAGTCCCATCCCCTACTTTCCAGGGAGAAGAGAGGTGGCTGGAGATTGAATCAATCCCCAATGGCCAATGATTTCATCAGTCGTGGCCGGGGAATGAAGCCTCCATGGAATCCCGGAAGGAAGGGACTCGAAGCGCTCGGGTTGCCGGACACGTGGAGATGCGGAGAGATGGCCGGTCGCGGAGAGGGCGTGCTTTCCCCACACCTCGCCCCGTGCAGCTCCTCCGTCTGGCCGTGCCCGAGTTCCATACAGTGTGCAGAGAGCTTCCAGGTCGGGGAACCAGGACAATCCCAGAAGCCACCGTGTGGGCCCCAGACTCCACAAAGACAGAAGTGGCTTCGTTTGGGAACTCCCTATCTATCTGTCTCTTCATCTGGCTGTTGATCAGTATCTTTTAATATCCTTTTGTAATAAACCAGTAATCTAGTTAGTAAGATGTTTCTCTGAGTTCTGTGAGTCCTTCTAGCAAATTAATTGAATCTAAGGTGGAGAGTTAGAATCTCCGGTCTACAGCCAGTGGGGTCAGAAGCAGGTGATAGATAATCTGGGCTCGCGATTGGAGGCTGAAGTGGGGCAGGTGGGAGGTCAGACTCGTAGGAGCACTTCACCTGTGGGATCGGATGCTTTGTCTGAGTAGACACTTGTTAGAACTGAGTTAAATTGTAGGACACTCTGCTGGTGTCCCAGCACTGCGTTTTGGTGTGGGGGGGGGGGACCCCTTCACGTTGAAACCGGGTGAGCGGAGCTATTACTCTCAAAATATAACGAACAAATATAAAAGGAACAAGTGTCAAAGATTTTATTTAACTTCATATGGAAGGAGAATCCGAAGAAGAGTCATATTTATAGATCACGAATATTGAAATTAACCTGCAAAAGAAAGATGTAAAACTGGCTTTTCCGTGGCCGTGATGGTGGGGGGAGGTGTTTTTTCTCCACTGGGTGGAATTCATTTGCATGTTCACAAACAAGAAGCATTTGCCTTGCCACTGGCTTTCTAAAACTTAGAGCTATGAAATAACTCGGAGGCGACGCGGGGCTAGGGTCACATGACTCAGATGGGCGTCCTTAGACAATGCATAATCTTCCACTGGAGTGGGAATGTGATCTTCCTTTCTCCAAATTTCCTGACCCTGCAAATGTGGACAGAGCCTACCTGACTTTAGACAGTGCTATGTTCCCACCAAAAGAACCCCTCAACTGTTCAGATTTTTCCATATTATTAAATGAGGAGATGAATGAATTCGATTCAACTTTTATTAGACCTAACATGTATGACGGAAATGCTATATTCCAAGGATTCAAACTGCACTGCATACAACGTAACAGGCTATAATTAAATGATTTAAAGTGATTAAGACATGGGATCATGGACAGTTGTGCTTAATGAAATCGTGGCTGCGGAAAGGCTCGCTATCAGCCATCCGTGCTGTGTAACAAACCACGCAAAGGTGGTGTAAATCCGTGGGCTGGTTGCGAGTTCCTTCTGGTCTAGGTTGGCGGCGGTCGATTTCAGCGGGGATGGCTTGCGTGTGTCTGTAGGTTGGCTGAGAACTGGCTTGTCTGGGAGTCCTCTCCTGGGACACTTCCCCTCCGTGTGGCCTCTCATCCTTCAACGGGCAGATCGGGCCTCTGACATGGCGTCCACAGGGAGAAGGTACCGAGAGTGTGAGCGGGAGCACACAAGATCTCTCAAGGGAGGTGACCACCAGGCCGACCCAGATCCAAGGGCCAGAGGAAGAGGCACCACCTCTGTACGCGAAAAGCACAGTCAGGACGCGAGTCCGGGAGGGGAGGATCGGCTCACTTAACGCGGCGGACCTCCTGCAGGACCGAGGTTGTGGAATCTCTTCTCCGGGACAGGAGGGAGCGGGACATAAGGACCTGTCCCTCGAAGCAGACTCTGACAGACGCCGCCGCCACACACAACGGCACAAGGGTTCGGACGAGAGTAGCTGGGAAGGTTTCACAGGCGAGAGGCTGGGGCTGAGTTTGGAAGGATGGCCTTAGAACTTCCTTCGAGGTGAGTGGGCAGGGGAGGCGACGATGGCGGAGGGGATGCGACAGGACCAGCCACTGGAGTGCTGTGCTCCACACTCACTTTGCGGGCGCATGCTTACAGACTGGCGGCACGCAGTATCCGCAGAGAACAAACTAGGGTGGTTAACGAACTGGGGGTAAAGCCTTGGCTTTCCCACTGAAAGGCGGAGCAAATTTGAACAAGTCCCTCCCCCTCGCTCTAAATTTCCTTTCTTCATATAACCCCTATTCTGATTTGACCACATAAAATTTTCTACAAAGGAAAAAAAAAAAAAAACTTGAGTAGGGCGTTGTAAACAAAATTAAACTTCTTGTGAGATGCTGAGATGCGATGTATTTAATCAACAAGGAGTTAATGTTAATGACATAAGCTCTCTATGGATTAATAAGATGAGGAAGAACCGAAAAGATACATTGGCAAATAATGTGAGCAAGTGACTCTACGAAGAAAAATGAGTGACGGATAAACATACAGAAATATGTTTTACTGCTCACTACTGATTGGGAAAACAAACTAAATAATAACGATGCCATTTTTCTGTTTACAGCTGCTCAGATTGTTAAAGATTGATACTGTCTAGAGCTGGAAGCAGAGTGAGACAGTGACACCTGTTTGTTTATATATTATGACACCTGTTTATATTGTTGCATAGGGTCTAAACGGGAACAATCTCCTTGGAGGGCTATTTGGCAGACGGTGTCAAAAATTTTAATTATTTGTATTCTGATCCAAACGCTCTGTTTTGCCAAAACGCTTATATGAGTTTGCACAAACACACGCACGTTCACATAGGTATGCATGCATATGTATGCATGTTTGCATGTGTATACGTATTTAAGCATTTATGAGCGTATGTATATATATATATCGATCCACTGGAATGTTAATTCAGCATTGTTTGTAATGAGGAAAATCTGAAGTTATCCTAAATGTCTTTAAATAAAGCAAATTTTTACATGTTATCATGAAATATATTCCCAATATATTATTAAAGGGGAAAAAGCAAGTTGCAGAAAAATGATAGTATCATATGTCTATCATAGCATGATATGTATGCTATGTAAAAATGTTTCTTGTTCTGCTTCTTTCAAGGGTTAAAATGAGAAAAAAAGATAATAAGTATTAAAGTGCTTTGTAAACTGTGAAGTGTTTTCAATGTTAAGGTACATCTGAATTCAGCTTCGAAAACTCTAAAAAACTTGTTAATTTATTTTAAAGCTCTATGGCTTCTATTTAGGATGCATGCTTGATTTTCCCAGGGAAATTAAGAAATTATGTATCAGGCAAACTGGTTTTGGGTACATCAGAAATTAAAAAAAAAAAAAATGCCTCCGACCAGACTGATCTACTGTTTCCTTATAGGTGACAATCGACCAGCGTTGACAATATTTTGTTATTCTATCTCAGCCTTTCTCCTCCTTGATCAAACAGTTAAACTGGATAACAAACTAATAAAAAATAATTTGGAATCTGGGGCACAATTATGGCCAGGAAAGATGCTGATGATCATTTCATGTGATCAGAGAAAAACCTAAAATAGAGCACTCTTCAATTACCATAATTTCTACTGTCATTGCAATTTCTGTACATAAAAGCATTTGGTCTGAGGTACCACAGATTTATCTGTAAATTACACAATAAAGGATGGGGAATGGAGCTTCCTTTAAAAGAACAAACAGAACCAGTCATTTATGGGGACATCTTCATCTTACCCGACATGTGCGTGCAACCAAATGCAGACTCCATTACTGCATAAAGTTCTGGAGACTGCCACCCGACCCTGCACCCACCCCTCTCCCAAGTTTAATTAAACCAGTATCACACTGAGACTGGAAGGCAAACACAATGATACAACAATAAACAAACATTAATCATGATCATTACATACATTTTATTACATGAAATAAATAAGGCTGGGGAGCTTTCACCAGAGATAAAGCTCTTCATCTTGGATAGCATCCTAAGGCAATTGAGGGGTAAAATAATACTAATAATGATAATAATAATTAGTATGAAAAGGGAAAAAAGGGGTTTATCATCACATAGAGCTGAAACCGTATCCTCCTTCACTTATGTTCATCTCATATCTGCTCATTTCTGGTTTCTTCATGCTGAGGTAAATGAAAATAAATTCCCCGCTTGCGGCCTAGCTTTGGGACATGTAATTCCACTCTAAATGCCCAGGACAAGGAGAGCCGTGGAGGGGTCAGGGGCTCCACTGAGGAACGGGGGAGGGGGCTCCGAGCCCTCTGGCTGCGGACGCGAGGAAGAGGGGGAGGCGTGTGGCCGGCCGGTGCGGGGCCTTCTGTCCCTGTGGCCTGAGGAGGGACCGCGCCCAGACTCACTCCACTCCACGTTTGCCAAGCAGAACGGGGGATCTCTCTGGTTTGTCTGAGTCAGAAACGACCCCCGTGGGGGAACGCTCTCTTTTTTTTTTTTTTTTCCCGAGGCTTCCTGACGTCTTTCGTATAAAGACCACGTCGGGGATGCCCTCTAAACATCTAACACGACAGTCCGCCCCCCCGTGCCATCTCCATGTGAGAACAACAAGAAATAGATCCTCTCCCGCAGAGATGCCTACGAAATGCACCTGGCCAGCCAGACGCGAATCCCACCTGGCCTTATCCCTGTCCAGTGCCCAGGCGTTTGTTCTGCTGCGGGCCGCCCGTGCCACCCTCTCAGGGGGACTGTTTCAATGAGCCCAAAGCACAACCTCCCCCTTCAGGCTCCAAGGTGTCGAAACAGTGCCAGCTTACAGGGCGG
Organism: Eonycteris spelaea; assembly: GCA_003508835.1. NCBI lineage: Eukaryota > Metazoa > Chordata > Mammalia > Chiroptera > Pteropodidae > Eonycteris > Eonycteris spelaea. The sequence goes on along the minus strand of PUFA01000071.1, from coordinate 4,626,861 downwards.
CTTTTGTCCCTTCTCCACTTCCAGGCACAGTGCGGCTGAGCAACGTGATGGGGGATTCCACCTCAGTCCTCTAACTCAGGGCCCCAACCCCAGGCTGTGGACCAAACCAGTCTGTGGCCTGTTAGGAACGGGCCGCACAGCAAGAGGCGAGCGAGCGAAGCTCCATCTGCATCTGCAGCCGCCCCCGGCGCCGGCATCACCGCCTCAGCTCCGCCTCAGCTCTCGGGTGTGAGATGCTCATAAGAGCCCCGGTCCCTGGTGCCACAAAGGTTGGGGACGGCTGGTCTAATGGGCTTTCCTGAGGACAACGCCTCCTGTCTCCCCCTTAAAGAAAGGGAACGTGATCCCCTATGGGAGGACCTACTTTTTACTTCCTTTCAAAATGTTTTCTGACAGTTCCACATCCTGCCTCCTGCTCCTGTCTGAAGGAACCAGTCTGAACGGCTCGCTCAGGAGGGGCCCTGCTTCTGGGTTGAAAGGGCGCCCCCCCTTCCGGCCCAGGGCTGTGGCCTTTTGTGTGGTCTCCTTGGCGCTGCCTGGTTGGCTCTCCACCCAGCGAGGAAACAGGAGAAGCCGGCTCAACCAGGGCTCGCCCCGCCTCGAGCCAAGAAATGTCCCCCTGCCACTTGGAGCCCTTGGTGAGGGATCTTGGGGGGCGGCGGCTGCTGCCCATGGGGCTGGCATTTGACACCCAGTGACAAGATGTGCACGGGCGACTGGCATTTCCTTCTGGCCCTCTCTCCTGGGGACGAATCAGCGTGTGGCCGGTTACGAGGAGGCCACCAGTGCCCTCGCCCCTCCCCCATGCAGACACCTTTGGACAAATAACAAGAGAAGGGGAAGGCGAGTGGACATTCCAACGCGGGCTCTGCCCTGGTCCCTCAGGGAATGTCGCCTCACCCTCTGCCAATGAATTTCTAGGGCTGCCTCCATCATAAATACTCTGATTAAAATGTAAATTTAGCCAACCTATCAGCTTCCCATTAAGAGCACTCTTTAAAAACGCCGTTAATCAGCCGAAAGATATGTAGTGAAATACCGCTCATCAATCGTAACTGCTTATGACAGTTAACAAAGCTCTATATTTGCCCCGAACATGTGCCGATCTATCCATTACGCCAAGGTTCACTCTCACGCTAATTGTACATTTTCTTCCCTAATGCATTTTTTGCTGTTATCTCATAGGCTAATGAAAGCCAGGAAATCAATAAATATAAATTATACATGCAAAGAAGGACCGCTGCGAACATAAAGTTTCTAATTAATTGCACTTGATTAATTTATATCCTTTAATTATCTTGCTAAGCCACAAACAACATAAATATCTTTGCAATCTGGTTATTGCTATGTCAGTCATAAAAAAGCAGACACAGTAAATCTATGAAATCTAGCAAACTGCATCGCCAGAAAACATGGAATGGCATAAACTATAAATATCATCAGACTTACTCGAGACACCAATGAATAATTTCAGTGTGACAAATTAACACTAAATATGTTGTATGGCTACTTGACAAAGGTTGTAGTGATATTATAGGTTTAAATGGTGTATACGGAGCAAGCAGAAATGTGGGTTTTACTGCTAGGCTTATAAAAATCAAGCCGAAGAGGGTTCACGTGGGTAGGGACCCACACTCAAATATTCAGTGTAATTTTGCAAGTGGCCAGGTTCAAAGGCACATTGTTAATTATTTTGTTTCTTAGTTCCCTTTTGATAAACTTGATCAACAGAAAATAACCCACCTCGTCTGCAAAAGTGAAAATAATATACATATTCGAAGTAGGAATTTAAATCCGGAAACTTGACCCCAAGTTAGAAAAAGGGCCGAATGTTGCTTACTGCCATTGTCTTAAAAGATGCAACTTTTACACGGAAAGTGGTTTCTTTTTATCCATCCCCCTTCCCTTTTAATTTTATCTGACTCTGCTAAGCCAGCCATCTGTCACTGAGCTGAAATCTAATCCTCTCTGTCCACCCAGCTTGCTCTTTGTCCTAGGCCACTGCATATTACCAAGCATCTATATCTACAACTTTCATAAATGCGTAAAAAGAAACTGTATCTGTCCTCAGCTACACTCAGACAAAGACCATCTGTCAGCAACTGCAGTCATTCTTTAAAAAGGAAAGCATCCAAAGGGATTTGCCCTTTACCAAGTAAACCCACTTAACCCTTCCAATAAGATTAACTGTTATTTGTTTCCATTAAATAAAAATGACCATGCTAATATACATTTAATAGTTCTGTAACAGTTGCAGAAAGATCAGCTCTCATGTGAATATCTTTTGTAGATAAAACATACGTGCATATAAATACTGGAATTATGACGGCAATAAGATAACCTATAAGGCACAAGGATGTTTTCACTTCCTCCCTCCAGTCTGGGGCTATGAAAGAGAAGCCAGCATAAAATATAGAAGCCAGAAAGTTCCGTGGTCTCCCCGTCTTCGATTTTACAGTAAATGGCACTTCTAGATATAACATACAGCTGAGTACATACAATTATTAAGATTCAGAGCCCCTCTCCGACTTCTGCCCTCTCCCCGCTGTGCATTCTTGCAGACAGTTTTACAGCTGCTACGTTACACGTTTCTGAAGTCTAGCTGTGTGCGCCACACAAATGCGCCCTCGCTGAGTGTTAGGGAATCATGGGAAATTCGCTGGCAGAGGGAGGGGCACTAATGCAGAACTTCACTCACGTTTGGGGGTTTCAATGTCCCGTTTCCATCCCGCAGATTGCCACGGCGGTCTGGCTTAACATTTCAGAAGCGAAATAAATAACGCGTTGGCTTCGATGGAAAAGCCCGGGCAAATTTTTCAAACGTTTATCCACGCTGTACGCGTTTATGGAGAGATACTCCAGAATAATTGTTTTTAATGTTGCATCCCCAAAATAGGAAGGCCAAGTTCTGCTCGCAGGACAGCTGAAGTTTCGTATGTACATTTTAGCGAAAGCTCGATTGACCAGCGGATCCGGAGCCTTCAGTGAACCTTCGTGTGCTCAGTGCTCTGTTTTTCCCACGTGGGGCCTTGCTGGGCTGACAGGAGCGGGCAGGGAAGTAGGGGTGGTGGGCAGAAGAGCCAGTGGACAGGAGGCAGGGCACGGAAGACTCGACGCCACCAGCCTTGGCACCCCTCAGTCCACGAGGGGTGCATTTGTTTCTGGAAAATAGGGGCAGGGCAGCGGGAAACCACCAGGCAGATGAAAAGCTTTGTTTTTTTTCTCCTGCTGAACTTCTGGGTTTTCTCCTTTAAAACATTTTACATGGTCGTGACGACTCAGTTTCCCGGGAAATCCAACCAAAATGTTCCCGGGTCCACATATGCACACCTGGCGTCTGGTGACCCGTGTCCGCCTTCCCCCTCTGCCTGAGCTGACGCCCATCATGCCCCGTGGCCGGCGTGCTGCACCCCAGCCTGCTCTTGTGGGACTGACACCTCTGCTGTGGGGGTGGGGGAACCCCCAGCTTCCCTCCCCCGGGGACCTCGGCCCCAGCACCCAGAAGTCCAGCTTCCCACCCAGCCTGGTGCCATCTCAGGGAAAGGACAGGAGCCTCATTCTGTGTTTGGCGTGGATGTCGCTGTCTCTAAGGAGACAGGTAAATCTCCCGATGCTACAATCAGATCAGGGAGGTAGACCCGCTCCCGAGGCGACTCGCCCGCCTTGGGGCTCCTTGGAGGTAATGAAAAAGCCGGGCGGGAAAGGCGGGCCGGTGACAAGCGGGGCCTTGCGTGTTTTCCCGGCTGACGGCTGGAAAAATACCAGCGCGTCCAGCAGGGAGGAAGTAGGTATCTCTCACTGGAGTTCACTAGATGTGTCATTTTCGATTTAATGCACCTAGGTAGCGAGCCGACTCACTAGGTTTGACTGCAATTACCTTATCTTTCCTATTTTTAGTGACAGGACCAGATTATTTTAAGTGCATTTTATAGAAAACCCTTCTTTACTGAAGTATAAAGACTGTAATAAAGACAATACAATGTTTTGAAACTGTTTTAAACCCTTCACTCAGCGTTGCTTCTACAGATCTAACACGTAGGGGTTCTAATCTTACTGCTACTAATTAGAGCTTTAGTGTAATTGTGCCAACAGGGTGCTTGGCATAATAATTACTATTGAGAGATTCTGGTGGCGCAGTAACATGCCTACATAATGCAGATATGTCTAGTATTACAGTGCAAGTCACCTTTGTATGTTGACTTCAGTTGGATTTTAACCAAGTAAGGGGTTATTTTGCCTTTATAATAAAGCTTAAAAGGCATATACATATGTATGATTTAGGTATCTATCTTTCCTCTCCGAGTCTTTTGAATATTAATTAGCAGGAGCCCCAGAAGGCAACGAGGACACGTTCTGTTTCAGATAGCTCACAATTTGGGGCGCGCGCCCTGGGAGTTGGCTCACCCGGCTCGAGTGCGGCTAAGAGTCGATTTCGATGCCACGCGCTCTGCGCCTAGAGCACTCCCAGGTGACAGTCCTTCTTGTGAGCGAGGCCCGCCTCGTGACCCGCCAAGAGAGGAAACGGGGGCGGCGGGGCCCCCCGGGAGCCGAGCCCCTCTGGGGTCTGTACCTGGCTCACCGGAGGAATCTCTGAAAGCATTTTCTCAGTGGCTCTCGCGTCTCTGAAAGTCACGCTTGTATCTTCCGAAACGTGAGGCTGAAACTGGAGAAAGCCGTTTCCGTTGGTATCTCTGCTTCGACCTCAGCCTAAGTAGTTTTGTTTAGAATTATCCCTGTTCCTATGGTCTGCTGGAAAAGGGACATCGGAAGAGCCCCGTCGCGGTGTGACACGCGGGAGGCGGTGGCGGTCTGTGGGTGTGGGTGAGCGTGAGGTGCGGGCGGGCCTGAGGACCCGTACGAGGCCCTCTCGACGCGGGACAGAGCCCGTTGGGCGGGTGGCCTCAAAAGGCCGCACCAGATTTGTCAGGCCACAAGCAAGGGACACCCTGGTTGGTGTCACTTCCAGTACCAGGGCAAAGTGAGTCCAGGGGGCGCTGACGGGCTGGGCACATGCGAAAGAGTTTGTGCAAACCTGATTGCACAGAGCAATAAGTCACCTAAGAGGGTGTCGCCAGCCACTGGGGCTGCAGGGCTTTGGGTGTGACGAACGCTTGGCAGGATCCTGCGTCATGGCCCACGGCCCGACCACAGCTCCGTCCAGCTCCCTCGGCCTGGCTTTTATTGCCCCTTAGTGCCGCGCTCTTAAAGTGACAGGAAGCCCATTTCTGATCACAGATCAGTGGGTTAGGATGTCACCTCCAGACAGCGAGTTCTGCTGTAAATCCGAGGAGTCACCCACAATGCTGGGGAAGGGGGGTCCGGACAGGAAGGATGGTGAGCGCGCTCTATGGAGTGAATGGAGATGCTTTTGTTCACACGGAGCTTTATGACTTGCTACGTCTCTGGGGCAAGGCCCGGGTCGCTCCAAACCGCCCTCCTGTCTCTCCTCACTGGCCTAGGGCAAGCGGGCGCGTCCGTCACGTGCACCAAACACAGCAGTAAAATTTTCATTCGTGCCGTGGAGGCTCTGGCTCTTCTCCAGGCTGACGAGTTCTCCCCGGACCGCGCCCCGCCTTCGCTGCGCCAAGCTCCCCAAAACTGTATGCACTGCTGTCATGCAAGATACCTTTTGATGAGGCCCCCTTTTTTTTCCCCTTTAAGCTTTTAAGATAATCTGAGAGAAATCATCAAGCTATAAAAAGAAATCAATAAAAACAGAAAAGGTTCCCATCACCCCGAAAAAAATCCATAACTTTTGCATTTTAATAGAGACGCTACAGGACAGCGCGGTCATACCCCTTTCTGATGTGTGCCTTTGATTTCCCTCGCATCTCACAGGGCTCTTGACTTTCTTGAGAAAGGGATTATTGAATTGTGTGTCTCCCTCAGATGTGCTTGATCACTCAAGTATCTGTACTTAAGAATGTTCGAGTCTGCTCAGCTGCTGCCTCTTTGGAGCTCGTCAGGGCTTGTCATCTTAATATTAATTGGGTTTTGTGCAGGAATCTCAAGTCCCACAACGAGTGGCTTTCAAGAGAGAAGATTATGCCCAAAGCCAGATACAAAGACAAACATATTTAGCACAACACTTATGATAATTGTAGAAACATTCCGGCGCGAAATAAACAAGTTTGATTAAGGACACTTCTGCATTATCAAATATTAATCTGATGTCTTCGGTCTATCTGGTTCGATCATAAGAGGCTTCTTATGCTTTTACGTATTAACAGATTTGTGGAAGCCAAACATACAGAGCCTAATGGTCTGAGGCAGCCAAGCCCGGATGGTAAAAGGATTTTTGCTGAATATAATCCACTTAAATTTAAAATCGACACAGACAGGATCATAAACCTGAAATGAAAATTAAAACCCACCCCACCAATGAGACATTTTGTCTAATTCCAACCAGGTGGTAATTCAGAAATATAGCGTGGAAAAGGATTATTAGTTCTCATTTCTGTTTAAAACAACAACAACAACAAAATGAGGTCAGTATCTTTAGGGTAAATCGTCACGATAACGGCACAGTCATTGAAACTTTCCACTTTCTTGATCCTCACCGAACTGGTTGGTAATAGAAGCAGTAATATTCTTACTAAACTAGAGAGTTAATTTTATTTGTAATTTTCAGCGGCTTTCAACTTAATTGCACAATTTGCTCAATTATTAAAGTTCATTCTACATACTTAAGTTCATTAGCCATTGTCAAATGGGCAAATTACTTTGCAATTTTAATATTTGTTGGACAAAGCTGCATTAATAGATTCACCCTCCAAATGCGATTTCTCAGCTCTCGATGCAGTATGCACTGGTAACCGTAACCACTCAAAGCAGAAGCCAGGAACTGTATTGTTTTTTTTTTTTTCTCTTTTTATAAATATTTCTTAAACATTAGTGATTTTAACCACATAGGTAGGCTTTTTTGTTTGTTTGTTTGTTTTTTGTGGAGGGAGGGGTCTGGGGAGGGCAGTGGTACTAACAGTGGTAGAGGCTCCGTGAAACTTCTCAGCACGCCCATGCAATTTGCCTAAATGTGGTATAGTTATATATACATGATGTAAACCCGTAAAAACACAATACGGGCCTCTGAATAATCAATAAATCAGATTTTTAATCAGGGTCTATGCTATAAAACTTGTTGCTTATGATTCTGTACTTGTACTATATATAAAATATATGTAGATTTTAATTTTTCCATAGAGGGATATGTTCTGTGGTATACCTGCTGGCATTAGAGAAGCTATTTCAATCTTCTTCTCTCTCTCCCCGACCTCTCTCTCTCTCTCCCTCTCTCTCCCTCTCTCTCTCTCTCTCTCTCACACACACACACACACACACCACAGTTATTTAATGCATGTGTAAGTAGACTACGTTTAAATATACATATATGCCCTTGTAACAAAAATGCCACTTTCTATTTACTTTGTCCCTTGTGGTTATGAAGCTCCTTGCCCCCCCCCCCCCATTATCTCATTTGATTAATGAATATGTACTTGCTTCCTGGTCTAGATGCACAATTTAGTACAGCATCCTCCAGGGAAGGCAATTCCTGAAATTTATCAGTACTGCTCTATGGAAATACCCCCTCCCCAACCTGCTTGGTGTACACAGACTCACTCCAAAATGTCTGGGTGCAGATAGCTCCAGACCTCGGGGAAGGGGACCCCTGCCAGCATGGCTTATCTCCCCAGTAATTAGGCTTGTGTTTCTGCTTTATTAACTCGAATACAACAACGCCCTGCCCTCTGTCACCAGGGGGACTAATAGATGATAGTCACTCTGATTTGGAAACCATACAAATTAAATGACAAAGTGAGAGGAAGTGAAGTTAAAGCAAATTGTGTAAAGATAAGGCAGTCAGTCATTTACATACTAGTTGTTCAAATGTTAAGCAGGGGGCTTTGGGTTTTACATCTGCAGGTGCAAAACTGCCTGAGGAGATAAACCCAGTTTTCTTGATGTGTTTGTTAAACCTCAAGATATGTGGATTCGTGACCCAGGCTGGGAATCGTGTGTCCCTCAAAACCAGGGTGACGTTTCTCCTCCCTTGGTCCTGCACTTCATCGCGCCTCCCAGGAGAAGGTTTTCTTCTCTTGAACGTGCCTGTGAATCCATGCGTTTATTTTCCCAGGAGCATTTCAACAGGTCTCTATCTCCATCACCTAAAGGGCAGATGTGCTTTTACATCTCTAAAACTCACGTCCTGCCTCTCTAGGAAAAAAAAAAAAAAAAAAAAAAAACCATTCACGCACCATCTATAAGAATAAAATTACCCAAGGAAAGAAAATGAAATTGAATGAGGGTGGGAAGCTGTCCAGCGAAGCTGATTCCCATCCGTCTGCCGTGGGAGCTGTACTAATGTGTTTCGCAATGTGATTTAACGAGAAGCGTTAGCTCGCTCTGGGTATGGAGCTGCCGGGTTGGAGGAGGCTGATGAGATGTGATTATCTCCACGCAGAAATACCGGGGTGGTTAAAAGATAATTTGAAGTGAGGTTAAAAATGAAGCGGCACTAAAGCTTCTCTCTCTTGTGTCAAAACAATCACATCTTTTCGTTTCTTTTCTTTTTTTTCCCTTTCATTTTGATGACATTTGCTCATATTGGAGGTGGAGACATTCTTCATAGCAAACTGTAATTCTTGACTAATTTTAAATTGAATGTGGCTCTGTTTGAAAGACAGCTCTAAATTTGATCCAAAATCAGTTTCTGGATATTATGGATCGGCAGTGTTTGTCATATTTGGTAAGCTTTAAATATTGCTATTAGTCCCAGAACTAATGTTTCAGTTCCTATGCTAACAACAGTCACGGTATAGACAGGGTATGTGACATAATAAATTACATTTGGTTAGAAAAATGTCTTTGAACTTTAGCTTAAAAAATGAAAGCAAGAGAAAAAAAACAGAATCAAATGTCAAAAACCATATGTCAGTAAATGAATATACCTCAGCATACTATTTAATCACCTTATGTATAATGACTGTTTCGAATGATTAAGTTTCAAAGTCGGAGAATATTTCTAACTTTGAAAAGAAGGAGTTTAGTATGTACTGGACGTATTTATTCATTATCTCAGAAAGAGAAATCCACATAGCCATAATTCTTGATTTATGAGATAAAATAGTAAAAATGGGTTAGGACAATGAACTATTATCTCTGTGTCTATAAAGAGAAATAATAATTGGGTCACTTGCTGAAAACTTTTTTAAAGAGTCTGAAGCGAGATTTCCAAACCTATCGTTTTGTTTAGGGGTGCTTGGGACATTCTGCCAGTTGTAGAAGTTTAATCGGCATTTCAGCAAAGAAAGCCCGGTTACTCTGCTCCGTGCTCACTCTGCACTCAGGTCAACACGCAGTCCGACCTGGGCGAGAAAGAGCTGGGACATTCAACAAAGCCCTGCTGCGGGGAACATGTATGACAAAATCTCCACAATGTTCCACCCCCCCGACCCCGCTGCATCAGTCAGTCATGACTCGGTTCTCCCCCGCACTCCCCCTCCTCCTCCCGGCCTGCAGTGCTGGCCACAGTCACCCCGATGCAAGGAGATGACAGTTCGTCCTTTTCGTCCACGCCGAGTCCACTTAATCCTCACTGTTTGGGGTCATGTCTGACCCACAAGCCCAAACGAAGCCGCAAACGTCTTGTAGGGGATGCACACAGGCTTGCCTTGTTTACTGCGAGGAGACAGATCACACGCACACTGAGCCCTGACAAATGGGGCCGCTCGGCCTGGCGGAGCGAAGCGCTGGCAGCTCCTGTGGCCCTCAGTCCACTGCTGTTCAGCTGAGCTCTGGAAACCCACAGCTTTCCGGCTGTGTCCTCCGGATCAGCGGCCTCGGGGCCCCCAGCACATTCCCTAAATTTCCTCCACGATTATATATTCATGATCGTGGCACACAAGAGCTTCCAGCAATCACATGACGCGACCCCCTCTCCACACCTCCAACAGCAGCCTCGCTTGCCACCCAAGCCTTCGGCTCCTTCCTGCCTGCCTTTTTATCTCTCCTGGTAAAAGACCCCCCACCCCTTGTTGATTTAGAAACACAAATCTTAGGTGCTCCTTTTACTTACATTTCTCAGCACTTCTTTGTCTTCCGAACCATTCTATCTCTTAACATGGAAGTTTTATGCCTTATTTGATCAGAAAATACAGACCTTTTTCTAGTTGACCTGAGCAGTTAGGATGGGTTTAAGGACGCTTGCAAACCCCGAGTTCACCCGGAAAAAAAAAAAAAAAAAGCAACATAGGGCATCGATGAACACTGAGAGCCTGAACACGCGGCCAGGAAGAGTCACGCAGCCTAAGGGAAATCGCCACTGAAGTCCACAGACATTTGTCTGGGTCCGGGAAAGGCAGGAGAAACTTTGAGCAGCGCGCGTCCCCGCTCCCGCCGGCCGGCACCCGAGGGCCCAAAAGGCGCGGCACAGCGCCATCTGCCGGCCGGCCCGGCGGCGCGCTCGGGCCTCGCCCGGGCGGCGCGCTCCGAAGTCCCCCGGCTGCTCGCGCACCTCGGTCCCCAGGGGCCTGCTGTGGCCGGGGACTTCTGACTGTACCAAAAGGGAAGGAGACAGGGAGGCTGCCCTGGGGAGAAAACGCGGCGCTAGAGAAAGCGTTTCCAAAGACCTGCCGGACCTGGAAACGGAGGAAGAGGGATGCATGCCCCCGGGACACTCCCCAGACGGTTGGCCAAGGGCGGGGTTTTCCGCGTGGACGGCGCAGCCTGGTTGATCTGCAGCGAAAGCAAGGGCTGTTTTCGCTCCTTTCTCTCTGCCTATAACACACCGTGCCCTAACCACACTGCCTTCACACCCGGCCCTGCGTGCCTCCTTAGGAGGCCAGGAAGAATTTATGGAAGGGCGTCCGGGTTCCTTCAGCTCCTGGCTGTGGGGTGCTGTGTCCCCCGGGGGGTGCATGTGTGTGCACGCGTGCCTGCGTGTGCGTGTGGCGGGGGTTGGGGGGAGATCCCGCAGCGCTGTCGGAGACACGGAGCTGTTTGCCCATTGAGTCCAGGAATCGGGGCGCTGCCGGCCCCGGTCAAGGGCAGAACGTGAGGGCGGCGCAAGCGCAGTCAGCACCTGCCACCTGTTCCCACGCTGCCTCGACGCGAGCCCGGGCTCCGGGAAACTCCTCTGCGACAAGGCGCGGAAGACCCAAACCAAATGGGCCAGGGAGGGACCTCACGGTGACGCAGGATAAAGCGTGCTCCGCCATTATTTTTTTAAGGCTGCGTTGGAAATCTTATTTTCATCCTGCCTCCGAGTACCAGGCCTTTGGCTAACTGCAATTTCCATCCCGTGGAGTTGACTTCCAGCACCCCTCCTCCCCTCTCTTGCACTATTCCCCTCCCCCACCCCGCCCATACACACACACACACACACACACGGGATGCGGTGGGTGCCGTCCCCACTTCGCCTAGGGAGAAAAGCCCAGAACCGTCCCTGGCTCTCACTACAGGCTGGTTGGTTTACACCCTGTGGTGGGGCCGCAGGTCCTCAGCGCAGGATGGCTCGGAGCGATGATGGACCGTACCTGGACCGTACCTGCCCGTGCATACAAAGGACTGGAGGTGACCCCTGTCCACCCAGTCCGACACTGCCTGCAAATCAGCTTGGGATGCAGAGCTCCCTGGGCCCTGAAGGGGTCCAGCTCTCCTACAGCCGCGGAAGGGGCCTGTGCCTTCTGGAAAGGCCTTCTTTTTCTCAGGGGCTGCCTCTCACTCAGAAGACAGTTCTCTAAGACCATGTTCCTCCAGGTGCTGTGAACTGTCCTTGCACAGACCACGCATTTGCTGGTGCCTTCAGGGACTACCCCACCCCCTTCCCAGCACACACTCTCAGAAGCAAAGTCAGACTCGTTCATTACAGAACTCGAATTTAACGTCTAAAGGATTTTCCAGACTTAGGTTGCCAGGTAAAATACAGAATACCCAGCCGAGCTGGAACTTCAGAAAAACAATGAATAGATTTTTAATACAAGAACGTGTCAAATATTGTTATGAGACATATTAATTAAAAAATATTCATTGTTCGTCTGATGTTTAAATTTAAATAGTTGTCTGGAGGTTTCTTGTTGGTTTTTGTTTCCACTAAATCTGGTAACCCATTAGAGACTTTCTAGTGCAAATCTTTAGTAGAGAAGAAACAGATCAACAGAGGCAAAGTAACGTGCCCCCTCACACAGCTGGTTGAAGGCAGAACCACAGCCAGAAATCAAGTCTAGTCAGTCTGGTCCTTCTCATCAGCCACACTGCCTCATCTCCCCCCTGCACAGCCCGCTGGGGGCCAGAGATACCAAGTGAGCTCATGTAACAAAACTGCTTCCTTATATAAACATCTCAGAGTGACTGTGCACGCTTCTGAGGACCAGTAAGTAAAATGCCACTCTCTGGCAATGCCACTAGTTTATAATTTGTGACGTCTCTTGCCCAGGCGAGTCTTTATACAGCGACGCTTTTCTTGCTGGAGAGCCCAGCATTTTCCTTCTCTGTGATCAGTGTTCATGACGGCTTCAAGGACTTTGTTCCATCGAGTGATCTCAGACACAAGCGTGCCCACTCACACGCGAGTAAACCAAGAGTCCTAGAGCCTTCTGCAGACAGGCACTGTTTATCGGGATTAAAAGACTCAGCTGATCGTCTTAAATATTCAAAATATTCGAACATTTAGTTATGCGCATTCTGGGTCCTGGGAAGGCTCAGGGCAGCCACGGGAGTGCTTTAGTTTGGGGCTGGGTCGTGTAGACATGAGCTCAGCCATGCTCCTGGCGCCTCTGAGCCTCCCGTCCCTTAGTTTTAAACGGTCGCATCCGTTTTGGTTCTGGGTTTCTGGCGCTGGGTTTCTCGTGAGCAGTCGTGGGCCACGTGCTCCAGTCACGACGTGTGCTTCTCAGGCCCCAGCTGCAGAGCCACCGCTGGGTCTTTTGAAGTGCCCGCTGTGCCCAGCACAGGGCCGCAGCTGGCTGTCCGTCCCGGCAGCGTGGCTGCCAAGGGGACTCTGTGTCCACACAATGTGCCTCCTCCAAGGTCAAGTCCCAAGGGACCAGCTGGTCCTGGAGGGGTTCTCACTGGGCCACCGGCGATTGGATCCAAAGGCCTGACAGGCATCTCCGTGAGCATCCCACATGCCCACGTGATCCATGAGGAAAGCCTCAGGTGTGTGACAGCAAAAGAAAAAAACGGCAGAAGATGGCAAAACCCTGCTTCACCTGGGGAAACTCTCCTTTCAGGCCTGGAGCTCACATTTCTCCGTGCACGGGAGAGTAGAGTGAATGAGGCCGGTGGAGAGAGCAGTGAGGCCCTCCCTCCCCTGAGCCCTCCCTCCTTTTGTCCCTCCCTCCTTCCCTTCCTCATGTGACATGTTTTTAACCTTGCAGTGGCCCCTGCAGAGAGGCCTTTCTCTCAGCCAGTGAGTGTGGACGGGGCCTCGGCTGCCTTCAGTGTGGCCCTCAGCCATTCAGCCCCCCACAGCGCCCACCTTTGCAAGGAGGACTCCTCCCCCCTCGCAGTACGCAGGGCTGTGACTCCCGGGGACGGGAGGGTCCGTTCTTCTGAGAATACGAAACTCTCAAGTACTTTTTCCGTTTCTGGAACGGGGCTGCTTCGAGGACCTCGCTCGGAAACACCGTGTGGGTTATTTCCACCGTAATGCTTTCCCGTAGCTCTGCGCCACCGTTAGAACCCCGGGGCTTCCGCCGCCCCGTGCACGCTCGTTTGCAAGCGCCTTTGGTACAATGGAGGCTGTGCTCTCTGGACGCCGTGAGCCAAGTCGAGGCCTCACCTGCCACGTTTAACACAAAGGAATCAAATACCATCTTGAGAAGGAAAGAGTGACTTGCGCCCCTGATCAGCACTTTAGGACCCTGGCCTTCCTGCAGCTTAGAAAACACCCATATCTGCTGCTGAGCATGACTACAGGCTTTGCAGGTAGTCAGCCCTCTTTGCACATAGTCAGCCTCCTTGCACATAGTCAGCCCTCTTTGCACGTAGTCAGCCCTCCTTGCACGTAGTCAGCCCTCGTGCACGTAGTCAGCCCTCGGCGGAAGGCACTGTCACCCCCGCTTCACGTGCACTGAGTGAGCGGGGGCTGAGAGCGGTCTGTGACCTGGACACCGTCACTGCTGGTAACGGGTCGGGGCAGGGCTGGAACCTCGGTCTCGCCGGTTCTAAAAGGCCACGTCTGCAGCGGCTTCTGGGGACGGCAGGGAACTGGACCGCGCACCCGCCCGGGCCCGGCGCTGTTCCAGCACGTTCCGCGTGTCCTCGCAGGGGGCCCGCTCGGCCACCTCGTGAGGCAGGGACGACCGTTCGGCCCCTTCGCTGGGTGAGCAACGCGCGGCACGGCGCCTAGGTGGAGCGTTGGCGACTTCGGCCGCTGACGCCACGTGCGTACGTGGCGCCCCTGCATCATGCGGGCTTCGGGCACGCACCCCTTAGCTCGAATTCACAGCAAAGCCTCACGTCAAAGGCTAAAGGCAAAATAAATCGAACGAAAACCGAACAACAACAGACAGAGGGCCGACCTGACCCTCCTGCTCCCGCCTTGGCCGAGCAGCTGTGTGCATTTCCGGGCCCGGCTTGAGCGTGTGGCCCCTTCCCCGCGGCAGACAAATAAGCCTGGGGGATCGGGTGTGCCCCGAGGGAGCCTCCTGTTCCCCAGGACGCAGACGATGGGAAGCTGGTCCCGTAAAGGGCTGCGCAATCTCCACCCCCCCCATACGCTGTTCCCCTTTGATATGAAAATCCTAAAAATCCAATTTCTGGAACTTTCCACGGACTTCTTAGGTCAGCCCAGCACTGCAGCTTAGGATGGAGACACTCGGGGACCCTCGGGGACCACCGGCTGCTGTGAGCTGGGAAGAGAACCCCAAGGAAGCCGGCGGTTTTATTTCCCCCTGTAAATCTACTCTGATTAACGTAAACACTGTGTAACACTCCACCTGTAGGTAACGTAATTAAGGTGCACCGGAACCACAATCAGCCCGGTGACAGGCAGAGGGACAATTACTGACCTCCCACGGATGTTTAAGTCAGCACATTTACTACTGTGAAAATCACCAAGTCATTAGCAGAGGGGTTTTAAAAAAATTTTTAAATGAAAGAAGTCTGCTCACATTACAGCGATTTGTCTGTTAACCACCTTGTCCCCTCTCTCTCTGACTTCAGGTGGAATTCCTCCGCCCCCCGCTGGAGCTGCGGCAGACTGGGGGGCACCAGCCTAGCGAGGGGGGTGAGAGCTCCCGCCCAGCCTTGGAGGAGCGAGTGGTTTCCCGCTGGAGACGGTCGCCCCGCACAGGGGGTCTAAGGGTACGTGCGCCCACAAGCACCTTTCCCTCGTGCCTCGCCGCGCTCCCATGTCCCCTGAGAGCTGACGCTTTGACGCAAAATTAAACTCCAAGTCGATGGCCACGCCACCCTGAACAAGCCCGATCCCCTCTGATCTCAGAAGCTAAGCAGGGTCGGGCTTGGTTAGTGCTTGGATGGGAGACCACCTAGGAAGACCAGGTGCTAGAGGCATAAAAATACAAAAATGAAGAATTATAAACTGACAAGGTCCTTGCAATCTGTGAGGTCAACCAAGGGTTGCCTCACCTAAAAACAACAACAACAACAACAACAACATTAATCTCCATGGACGCCCGCTCGGGGATTGGCAGCTGCAGCCAGGGGTTCTGTTCACAGCCCTCTGGATGCCAGGCTGCCAGCTGCCAGCCTGGGAGGACCGCCGTCCCCGGTCCTCAGTCCAGCCTCTGCTGCAACAGCACTTCCAGTCTCTCCCAGTCTCTCCCAGCCACTCCCAGTCACTCCCAGTCTCTCCCAGCCACTCCCAGCCACGCCTCTTCTGCCCACGAAGAGGGGGCGCTGCTCGCGATGAGACTGAGGAGCAGAGATGCCCTGACATCCATCTCGTTAGTCACCAAATGCTTCCCCCGCAAAGGCGGTGTCTGTCCTCAGTGGGCAGAGGCAGGCGGGGCAGAGGTGAAACAGGAGGACTTCGGCGTCATGCCGAGTGGCTTCTGCTTCTGGCCCCATCGCTCCCTCACTGAGCCTCTTTGTGCCTTGACTTCCTCATCTGTCACCTGGGGATAACCACAGTACACATCGTTCAGGATTGTCGTGGAAAATGAAAGGATACTCCACGACATGCCTGCATAGTGCACAGCACCTCAGAGATCAGGAGCTGGCGAACATTTTCTGGAAACGGCCAGACAGAAAATGTTTTCGGCTTTGTGGACTGTGTGGTCTCTGTCACGACCACTTAACTCTGTTATTGTAGCCTTAAAGCAGCCATAAACCCTATGGAAATGAATGAGTGTGGCTGTGTTCCAATAAAACTTTATTTATAAGAAAAAGTAATGGGCCAGATATGGCCCTTAGTCATGGTTTGCTGATCACTGTTAATTTTAAAAAAATAAATAAGTGGCAGCAGCTGTTATTATATGACAATTCCTTGCTGATCAGCTATCGTATACAAGTTGTTGCTGGTGAGTTAAGAAGACACGGTCCGTCTTAAAAGTTATGACGGTCGTTAGCGAGGAAGAGGCACTAATTCACATGCACTGAGGACCTGCTGTGTCTAAGAAGGATGATGCGTAACCCAGAAGCGATTACAGAACATCTAGAGCCATCTCTGCCACTGAATCTTCCATTTTTATTGTGTAAAACTCTACTCCCGCCCTATGAAAACAAATCAGGAATGTTTCGCATGGACCTCAAGATAATGTCACCTTTAGAGACTAAGTTTCCTTTTCAAGAAAAATAAAGGAAAATAAACATGCGCAAACATCCCTGTGTCGTGCTCTGAGTGTGCCATGCGCCGTTTTAGATACGATCAGCAGAGAGCAAGGCCAGGGAGGTTTTGTTTAAATTCGCAGCCAGTTTGCCTGGGTCAATACTCAAGCAGTCAACACAGCCAGCTTGAGAGATTTGATCAAACAGGCCAGTACATTCAACCAGGGACCTCAACGTGAGGAAGGCAGAGGCCCCAGCTGCCGCAGGCGTTAGGCGAGAAACGGAGGAGAGTGTCTCTCCCTTCAAGATGCGGCTCCAAAGATATCGCCGAACAACATCTGGGGCTTAAGGGCGATGACGAAGCAAGTCTGTCATACATACTTCCAAGCGGGTCTCTAAGGTCCGTGAGGCACAGAGAGACAGGCAGGAGCCAATCTAACCCGAAGGTGTGTTCTAGGCTCGCTCATTCATCCGCTTGTTCTGCAAACATCGTTGAGAATATGCTGTATCGCTTGGAGCGAGGCGCTAGGAAATACAAAGTGAGCGAATCGTGGAACTTAAGTGCGTACGAGGTACTCAGACAACGTGTGCCGGGGAAGGCGGTACGGCTGATCAGAAGGAGGTCTATCGAGGATCTGCATGTCCCTTCATTACTCCGAGATGCTGGTCACAATTTAGCTTTTACAGAGGCGAGGCGCCTCTTCTGACCAAAGACAACATTAGAATGGAGAGAAAGCGCCTGTGTCGCCCACCTGTGTGCCGATGGCCCTCTCTGCGATGGTGACGTGGACAGACTGACTCTCAGATGCTGCAGAGGCATGAGACCACACTCTCTTACTACTATACAGGTCCCTGCTGCTGCCCCGACAGCTAGTGGCCTCTTGTTCCTCTTAAAAAGCTGGCGGCGTGGCTGCTCCCTGCCCGCCTCCTCCCTGCCACACCTGTTAGTTTCTTTGTCCTGCTTCTTCACCTGAAGTGATCTGCCGTCTTTCACTTTCCCCTACTATCTCAAGGTCCAGCCTCTCCGTGTCTCTGTCCCCACGTCCCCAGAGCAGTAACCTGCTCCACGAATGTAACCTGGGTTTCCTGATTCTGGAAACTCCTGCCCCATCTGGCATGTGACTCTGTCGAATCTGGGGATCACGTGGTAATTCAGTAAAATTCTACAGATCCACTGGCTCCTGGGGTGTAAGGGCTTGGGGCTCTTGAGTTCTGAGCCCAAAGTTGTCCACAGCTTTCATTTTCAAAGGCAATCACAAGATGAATATCAAAGAATTTACAGAATCCACATTGGGAAACCTGTCAGAAAATTGTTGGGAAAATAAAGTGAATCAATAGAATGTCAAGAGTCCCAACTGGAAAAAAAAATATTGAATATTCATTTTCTGTTTCACAGGGGTAGGGATTTACTAGGACCAAGGCAGCTGGTGGGATTTTCGGCTTTCCTTGGAATGGTTCAAATAATTTTTGTGCTGTGCATTGGATTAGTATTCAATTAACTCCTTTAAAATTATATATGTGCAACTTCAACAAACTTGTTAACGAGTCTACAGCACAATCAGAGGGTTAATAGCCACCAGGTACAACAAATGGATGCTGTATCTCTACAAACAGACAATGTCTGAAACACCTTGGGCGACCGTTTCCTGTTTGCACAGCTGGTCCCGGGTCAGCGACACCTGTAAACACCAGAGAAAAATTCCAGAGGGGTTCCTTTCTCCCGTACATTGATTAAAAATATATCGCATGCGTGCAGAAATCGTCTCTTTCTAATGCGGTCGCATCCCCAAAAATCTGACGAGCTGACACAGCCGGCCCTTAGCGGGGGTGCCCCCATCAGCCCAGTTTGTAACTGGGGTTCAGACCACATCACTGTGGCTGCCACAATGTTTTGATCATAATCCCTCCAATTGCTGTCGCATAGGCCATTTCGAGGTTTAAGAAAAAGAAAAGATGATTGTATGAATACTGTATCAGACACCACTATTAGCCTGAACAAAAAAATCACTAGAAGATTTCACACACTCAGACTCCACCCCTCCCCCTCAAAAAACAAACAAACAAACAAACACACAATGGGGGCAGGCAAATGCATTGTAGGACAGGGAGGGTCAGGGGAGAAACTGTCCCCATGTAAGAAGAGGTGTGAAAAAATGTACTGGACTTTAATTATTACGGTAAGATCAAGACTGCACTGACTTTTCTGTACATTTCTTAAACCAAACCAATCAAATTATTTTTAAAACTTTTAGCATTTGACACTAAGTTAGAGACTCATTCCCTTGGCTGAGGGATTTTGCATCTGAGGCTGATCTATTCTAGAATAATTGTAAATGGATTTTAAATCTGGAAGTTGCAAACTCAATTATTTTATTCTCGACGGAACACCATCTAATACTGCTCATGATTTTAAATAACAGACTCTGAGCACAGGTCACAGAGCTATCATGACACACGTGTTACTTCTCTATCTGCATCTTAGAAGGTTCCCATTTTTTTCCCACCTCAAAGCTACCTGCCCACTCTCCCCTCGCACACATCCACACAATTATGAAGGTATCGTGCAGCGACTTAAGTAGATTAACTGCTTCGGATGGGTTGTGGGAGAAATGCTACGTCTTCCATGAGACTGTAAAACTTTCTCACCATGATTAAGGAATGGCAGAAATCATACAATCTAAAACAAAAAGTGCAATTTAATTTGTTGGGGTTTTTTTAGAACTATTTCTTCTTAGCCTTAGAAGATTCATTTTCAAAGCAATGGTAAAATCATCAATGTACATCAAGTTAAAAGAAAAAAAAAAAGGCTCCTAAATACTAAACATTTGCCCTTTGGAGCATAGGGAGAAGGAGGTGGTTACACCCTCAGAACCCAGCACGCCCAGATAGCTGCGGGTTAAAATAGGATCTCATTCCAGGTCTTTTTATCAGTTGAAGTTTTTCTTCCCTAAATAAAACTTTGTTTTCTTTTGCTAATCTTCCTAGTGGCTATAGGCCCCTTTTTCTCAGGACTCTATCTGAAAATTTGTAAACAAGGAAGACTCCGAAGCGAAGCTAGCGCACGTCTTAGCCACAGTCTCTCTGCCATTAAAACGTATTCACCAGAAAGCTGTTTTGTATTTAAAGAAATATCTACCATGTGTGATTAAAAAAAAACCCTACTTCCTTCTAGTAATGTAGAAAGATGACTTAATTACACTAATAATTACATCCTCCCCAAGTTAAACTATAAATGAATCTGAATTAAATTTTCCATTTTTTTTTTACTTCATAAAAGAATCCTAATCTTCACAAGGAAGAATAAATGCATAAGAAAAATCAGAAAAGTTTAGAAAAGAAGAGTACTATGGGAGAATTTCTCCTCCCACCAGTCAGAATACAGTACAAAGTGATGACTTCAGTCTGGGTCCGGTGTAGCATCAATGAAGCAGAATAAAAATACCAGAAACAATCTCAAGTAGATCTAATAATTCAGTGTATAGTATAAGTGATATTTAAATGAGAAAAAGATGTGACGAAGTCGTCAGTAACTGTGGCAACTGGCTCTGCATTGGGAGAATGGGGGAAAGGCAGTTCCTGGCTCACATAACTGAAAAACTAAATTTCAAATGAAATAGACTGCAAGTGTGAAACTAGGAGATAATGTTTTCCAAGAATGTGGAGATAGATATTTATATACTACTGGATTGGGAAGCACGAGCCCAAAGGCGGGAATCATAAGAGAAATTATAATGATTACTATATAAATGCTGAAAAGAGTCTGTACATTGAAACATACAAAAATTATGATGAAGAAGGAAAGATAAGTTTGATGACGTGTGTATATACAACAGAGGGTCAATATGCTCAATATGTAAACAGCTTTAGCCACTCAATAAGAATAAGAGGAAGACATAGACAATTCACAAAAGAAAGGTGCAGTAACAAGTTATTTACCTACTTAAAAGATATTCCCCAAATTACAACAGTCAGTGTTAGTGAAGATGCGGGAAAATGGGAATTCTCACACGTTACTGATTAAAATGTAAACAAATACAACTTTTTACAGAAAATAAATAGCTTACATATGGACATGCTTGTTAGCCCAGCAATGACACTTCTGGAAATTTATCTAAGGAATTAAACATAAATGTAAATAAAATTTAACTATAAGAATGTTTGTTGAACTATTGTTTGGAATTTTAATAGTAAAAAAGTACTTCTACATATATAAGAATAGAAAATTGAGCAACTATTCAAAATGTTCCTGTAGGAAGTAATCTTTAATGACAATGCTCATATTTTGCCAACTGAAACAAATAGTTTTCAAAATGTGGTATGACACCATTTTCTAAAAAATGTACAATAAAATGTACAAATATGTAAAATATAAAAGTGAAGTAAAAATGCTACCATTATTTAAGAATGGTAATTTTATGAATGATTTTTCATTCTTTTCGCTTTTCTCTTTCCAACATTTTCTTTATTTAACCAATATCGCTCTGAGTGTGCACGTGTATGCGTGTGTGTGCGTGTGTGTGTGTGTGTGTGTGTGTGTGCATGTGTCCTCAACTCTGGCAAACCCCAGGTTCTCTCTAGCTCATCTGAAGTCTGCAGACAATCTCCGCCCTCACCCCCTCTCCTCCCTCAAGGACCTGTGGGCTTGCTCCTGAGTTACAGTTCCCTGGAAGTAGAGACTCTTTTTCCGTTTCTTTGGTTCTTGGTTAATCTCAGAGATGACACAGAGGCTAGCTGCTTCTCCTTGGCCCTCCTTAACAGGAAGTCTTCTAGAACTTTTCAGAACTTTTAAGAAATTGCTGAAGTCCTTTGAAACAAACTCAGACGCTGCAGAATTTTATAGAAAAAGCAACTGGAGTTGATCCCCCACCCTCAGCCCCTTCTCAGCTCTTCTTCACTCTCTTCTGGGCTAAATGGGAGGGAGAGAAATGTATAATTTTTTTTTTTTTTTTTTAAATCAGGCCGAGAGTCAGGAGTTGTACATTCGCATCCTTACAGCTTCCAGAAGGCAACAGAATGTGGCCTGAGCCTGAGAGATGACAGGAAATGATGAGGGATGCGGAAAAGTGGATGGCGGCAACTCGCTTCAAACCGAACAAATATGACATCTATCATAAGGAAAAATCCTCTTCATAAACACATGTGGAATAAATTAAGGCGTAGCTCTTAAAAATACGGAACATCTCTGAACTTCCTGTAAGCTGTGGCGGATAATGTTACGAGAGGTTAGCTGGGAAGAACTTTCGCGTTTGATCCACGTGGCCGATGCACCTGAGATGCTTCCCAGGGCAGACTCAGCACGATGAAGGCCACGCTTCACCACATCTCTTCGACTACGAGACTAGAAGTGCATCGTGGTGAGGTAGCTTTGGCAGGGCAGGCTTCCACGCGAAACACAGATACCGATCAGCAATACCCGCATCCTTGCTCTGAGCCAGACACGGAGCCAGGCACATTACCTTTTATAATACCTTGTTGCATATAATCACTTCGACTACCCCACGCCTAGGCACTTCCGTGATCTCCATTTTATAGCTAGGGAAACTGAGGCTTATCGATGGTGACTAACTTAGACGCTAGTGAGGACCTCGCTCTGTTGTGTTCTGACCAGCACACACTGTTGGGGGTGGTTCCTGACGCAGAAGCTCTGCACCCCCTCTGTCTGTCTGAAGGCCTCCGAGGAAGCCTGCCTCCCCCACGCACACATCGCTCCCTGCCGAGAGCGGGCCTTCTGGAGAAAGTGCGGTGTGGTCATCCAAGAATGAGGTCCAGGCGGATCTCACTCAAACCCCACTCCCAGCGCATACAAGTCAGGCGAGCTGGGACGAGTTACTTCCCTTTTCGTAACTCCAGTTGCTTTATCTATAAAATGGGCACAACGCGACCTATTTCTTAGGTTACGGTGACGGTGACATAAGGGATTAGACTGTCCAGCATGAAGGAGAAGCTTAGTAAAAGCTGGCCCCTTTCCCTTTCTCTTGATAAAAATTGGTTATCCATTGTTTATGTCACTCAGTCAGCCAGCATCCTCAGAGATCTATAATTTGTCCCTGCGATTTACCTATAAGAGAAAAAGATAAATTGGTGTATGTGTGTGGGTGGGTAGGGGTGCGGGTGGGGAGGATAGAACTGCTGGGAAGGACAGAGACAATTAAAAATATTTGATCCCTATAGCTCTTGGAGGTCCCATCCACCTGGCCCGGGTCGTCTATGGCCCAATCGCGTACACCTAAACCATCCACTGTCCTTTCAAAGGTTGCTAAGGATGCTTTGGTTGCTGTTCCTAGTAGTGCCTCAAGACCCCGAAGCCTTCATCTGAGAAAAACCACTGTGTTTAAGGCAGGAACGTAGTCTCAGAATAAGGTGAAAGCAATTCACAAGAAAATAAAATCATCCCCAAAACCCCGCGGGTCCAGCAACTGCACATCTGCATGGCACCTTTCCTTTAAGATGACGAGGCTCTACAGGAAGTTCTTGACTGCATTTCGGGAGGTCCACAGACCCGCTGGCCCTGCTGCTTCTGCATGACGCCGCCCGCGGGCACTTCGCAAAGAGAAGGGCGGTTCTGTGAAACTCTCAAGAGAACCTGTACCCTCAGACAGCTAGGACTTCCTGGGTCTAGAAGCTCACGATCCAAGTCAAGCATGCGGCCGTGGAGAAAGCCGCCATTGACAGTGGGGTTTGATGTGGTGTGCGGGGGGCGTGGTCACAGACAGGGGGCGTGGTCACAGACAGGGACACCTGTGTGTGATCGAGGGCGTGGTCACAGACAGGGACACCTGTGTGATCTGAAGGTGCACGTGGGACTTGCACCTCCAAACTGCGTAACCCTTCCCCGCGGAGGGCTCGTTTTGAGACCTTAGTGTTCGAGAGAATAAAGAGTAGGAACCTCAGACTTCGCCTCTTGAATTCTGAGCCTTTCCTCCACTGTTTTGCAAACCCCCGCCCCCCGCCAGAACGCCCACATCCAGCAGAGGGGGCGGCCCCGCGCTGATGGAGATCGTTTCGGCGATGCGTCCGTTTTTCCTATTTAACTCCCCTTTCACTCTCACTTTCCATTTCTTGCCTGAGTTCACATGGCCCATTCCTTGTCTTTTTTAATAACTGTCCAAAATTAGTACGATTATAATTTGGGGAGGGGGGAGAGAAATATAAAGAAGGGAATGCGTTCCATGGCAACCACAGCAGGTAAATTCCGAACGTCCTTGCCATGACTATTTCATTAGCACTCTCCCGAGAACCCGAGTCCGTTAACCGTTTCATGGACCGGAGTGTTCGTTAGCGGATGGCTCTCCACTTGCTCACTCGCTGCTGGGGATGCTGGTTTATCCCTACTTTACCTAAACCCCTGGTTTGAGAAATGAGAAGTGACTGGTGTAATCTGTCTCCTGTCAGAGTGGCCTTGTGATTGCCGGCACCCTTCAGGGTTTCAGGACAAGGACAAATGGCAAGTCCATTTTTTTTTTTTTAAAGAAGAACTAAATTAACACTTTAAAAATCAGAGTCCTCATAACGGCAGTGTTTACAGAGCCCAAACTCGTTCCCATTGGAGGGGGTGAGGCGTAGGAACGAGGGTCAGTCAGGACGGATGGAGTAATATGGGGATGACAAACAGCCCTGTGATGGTTAATTTCCGGTGTCCACCTGCCTGGGGCTGCAGGCTTCAGCGGTCTGGTGAAACACCAGTCTAGGTGCTGCTGTGAGGAATTTTTTTAGATATTAATTGAAATCAGTAGATTCTGAGTAACGCAGACGGCCCTCCATGCTGTGTGCAGGCCTGTCAGCTGAAGGCCTGGAGAAGATTGAGCTTTCCCCAAAAGGATGGAATTCTGCCTCCAGACTCTCTTTAGATTCAAGTCTGCAACAGTGATGCCAACCAGGATGCCCAGTCTGTGGGCCTCCCTGCAAACTTCAGGCTTGCCAGCCTCCGCAACACGACTCAATTCCTCAATCTCTCTCTCCTTCCCTCCATCTCTGTCTCTGTCTCTGTCTGTCCGTCTCTGTGTGTCTGTCTCTCTCTCTTGCTAGCTTACTCTGCTCGCGCAAGCTGCTATGTTGTGAGCTGCCTCACGGAGAGGTCCAAGCAAAGGAAATGAGGGGACTTGCTCTCGCATTTTGCGAGAAAACGAACCCTTGGGCAACCACTGAGGGAGCTGGAAAGCTGAGCTGCTTCAGTCTAGCCTGGAGAGCAGCAGCCGGTATCTCGCCCGCAGCTTTGGAGAGAGCTTGAGGCAGAAGACCCAGCTAAGCTGCGTCTAGATTCCCAAACTACGGAAACTGTGCAAGATCGCTAGTTGGAAGCCACTGAGTTTTGTGGTCCTTTGTGGCAGGGCAAGTGACAGCTAATATAATGATAAAGATCACAGTATATGATAGAATGATTGAATGTGCCGTAGGAGATTTTAAAAACCTTATCTTCTCAGAAAGCGGCGTCCCTGCTCGTAGGATGGTCGCCGGCCCCTCTAGAAGCGGCCTTTCCCCTTTGCGTCTGAATTCTCCCTTCCTGTCTGAGTGGTGGCGGCCGACGGTAAGAAGTTAAAAATCTGACTTTCTTCTTTATTAACTGTATGGATGTGGGCAAATTACTAGACTGCTTGGAGCAACTGTTATCATTAATAAAACAGAGATAAAGGTAGAATTACTGCGAGGGATACGGCGATCAAAACCTAGGTAAAGTACCCCAGAGAGTATCCAGAACACGGTAGGTGTTCCGTAAGGGCTGGGTCCCATCCCTGATCTCTTAGTGATGACTTCGCCACACTTTCATTTACAGCCAACACCTTTTCAGAGAGAACGTGCTTCAGAATTCAATCGGGTACAGCCTCCTCCTCATGGAAATGAGTTCAGACGTGGTGTCTTACAGAGAGAGAGAGAGAGAGAGAAAAAGAATTCATCTTCGAACTCTGGGAGCTGGGCGAATGTTTCGCAATGTGCAAAGGGTGGCAAAATCTAATGAGAATGAGGATTTAACCCAAAAGGTTTGGCCTCCCTACCAGTTCGCCCAGAAGCAGGCTTCCTGGAAGGGCAGACACATAGCCGCCCCGGCCCCACGCCCAAGCACACACACATGGTGGCCTTCGTGGGATGCGGGAGGAAAAGAACGTTCTAGAACCAAGCCAGTCTGTGCGTGTCCAGCCGGGGGTCTGGAGAGAAGACCGTCAAACGCGCACCACCGCTCCGAGCACGCAGCGCCCGAGAACTTGACCTTTCCAACACCGGCACTGAGGTCGTTCGGAAAAGCAAGAGGAGGGACAGCTTTCGCTTACAACCTGAGAGCCTCCCTTCCCTTGACCTCGAGCACCACGATTAAGTGCTCGCTTTTTAATAAACACAGCCTCGGGTTGGCAGGAGCCAGATCGCGGTCCCTCTGCTGGTTCCTGCACCTCTCGGCTCGCGGAGGCAGACGCAGGAAGGCATCAAGCGCAAACATAGTGCTGATAGAAATTTCCTAGCGCGAGCGGTCTTTATAGATTTCTGCTGTTTCGGTGAAGGTCTCCGAGGACCATTTGAATCCATATTAATTTCCTTTCTGGCAGTTATGCGGCTGAGTATGAACTGCACTATTTCACTTTTAATCTGTCAGTAATTTAGTAATGTGTAAACTAATTATGCACAGATATTAATGTAATCGGTTTGGGGAACTATAAAATCGATGTGTTTTTACAGACTGCATTAAAGAGAATTGCAGTATTATAATCGCATGTCAGTTACAGATAACGCTATGGAATTTAAAAAATGGATGTCACCCACACCTCAGGGAGCACCCACGGACCCCGTCACACAAGAAGAGCGGCCTTCGCATCGTCTAGGGCTGCAGAGAAAATGTTAATGTTGCACCCTGCCACCTCGCTCTGCTCTGACTCAGAAAACATAGGCCGTGACCTTCCTCTTGCTCCTCATCTTCCCCTCATCCCTCTGTGTGAAATAAAAACTTGCCATTCAGAATCTCAAAACGCGATGCCCCTGTGCGTCCTCTTGGGGGTCATGTCAGTGACCCGTGGTAATGCCATGTTCACCAGGAATTTGTCCACAGGCTTGTTCTTAGAGAAAGTGTTTGTCTCCGGTCCTAGAAGCTGAGGACAGATGCTCAAAAGGATGACATCGGCGGTCACTGCCTATAATGATTTACGTCCTGTTACAGAAATTGAACGGCACTCACAAAGCCAAGGACACGCATTGGAGTTTCATCCCCCACACGTGTAACTTTTATAAAATCAAGTTGAGCTACTTGGCCAAAGTATAAAAAGAAATAGTAAAAAACAAACAGAGTCGTGAAAAATATTATAAAAATATATTTTGCATGGACAAGCTTTGTTTTATAATGAATGATTAGCAAATATATTATTTGTACGCATATGATATATTGCTACAAACTCCAACGCATAAAAAACTCTCCTCTCTAGGCCATTGAGGGGATTTGCCTACGGTAGTTTTGATCATACCCAACTATTACTTGATCGACTGCAATCTTTGGAATGTAACCCGTATGAAAGATACTGTCCCATTATCGCTCGTTTTAGGATTTTTGAGCACAGAAAAGGATTTGAGGCCAGCCCCCGTCAAGCGGAAACTGGCAGTATCCACGACCAGCTCCCTCCCATTCCCCGAGGACCCCGGGAAATAACAGCCCTTGACAGACTTCGCTGCTTCTTCTCAGACACTCGTGACACCCTGAGATGGCCGGTCTCCCTCCCTCTTCCTTCCCCAGGTTCTTCAGATGAGACTGAGGGTCGTTTGTGCCCACTGACCCCCGACTCCGAGCCCTTCCTCCCCAGCCGCCCTCCTGGCGGCCAAGAGGCGGCTGCTAACAAGACTTACAAGTCATTTCTTTGCATCGATCACGTGAGGCTGGTCCTCAGAGAAGCTCTGCACTAAGTGTATACGGGTAGCGGGCCTTTTATCTTGCACTAAAGGAAATAGGGCAATGGCTTTTTCATCCCATGGAGACTATCTCCCCGGACAGCTTCTTCTTTGTCCAGGTCACAGGACGTGATCCCTGGAGATTCCTGCGTTATAACGGTCAGGACATGGGTTGTTGAGAAAGGAACTGGGATCATCAGCTCTGGCAGCGGAAACGTGAGAGGACTCGGGGGACTCACAGGCAATGAGGACTTTTATGGTGAATGATCAGGGTTGCAGCTTTGGCTCGAAGCCCCGCTTCACTGGGGAGCCAAAGACCTAGATTTTTACCCAAAGTAACTCACGTACTACTAAAACAATGGATGGCTGAGCTCTCCATACTTGGGAGAATGAGCAATTTAGACGTTTGGGTCAATAATTGAGCTTATCTGAGGCAAACCAAGGCTGTCACGAGAGCACCAAGTTTGGAGTCGGCAGATCTGGCTTCAGATCCTTCTGAGTTACTTAGTGCTAATATGATAGCCACTAGTCACGGGGCCTTTAAAAATTTAAGTTTAAGTCAGTTAAATTAAATGCAATTAAAGTCCCAACCCTTAGCCAGACTAACAATGTCTCCTGTGCTCATAGCTCCGAGTGACGAGGTGCTGTTATTGCACTGCGCGCCTATAGACCAAAGACAAATAAGTTTTCCAAGCTCCAGTTTCCTCTTCCATCAAAAAGGAAAACAAGTAAGTCCATCCTGTTTACTTCCCGAGTGTGTCCTAAGATAATGAAATATAAAAGCACCTCAAACTTACTAAACATTTTTAAAAGGATGAAATATCAGCAGTAAAGCACTTACATTTATGCCTTGAGCTTCACTTAGAGGAAAGCCCCATGTGCTTATTTAAGTTACTTTATGGATTTTTAAAAAATCTATGTGTTGGTCAAGTTATTTCAAGTTACTCCTATCAAAAAAATAGAAATGGATCCTGCTACGTCTACAGATCCCCAGTCTGGAAGCCTTGGCCTTCAGAGAATTAGAGTCCCAGCATTTTTAGTGGACTTTTAATCACAAATAATTTCTAACTTCACAACTTATGTGAGTCCCAGGCAGCACGCAGGGAGAATCCCATGGGAGAGATGGGGGTGGTGGCTTATGCAGAGGAAGCGGCGGTAGCCAGCTTGTTTACAGAGATGTCACCAGAGAAGAGGCAATTTTTGACCTCTTCCTAATTACCAAGGGAACAATGGGGACTCTGTTGTGTTTGAGATTTATGTCCTTTACCTTACGCATTTCCTCAGAAAATACACGCCTCGCTTCTCCATCTGAGCTGCCTTGGAAAATGTCCATCTGAATTCTGCATGCAAGAAATATGTTCATTTTTCACTCTGTGGGTATCAGTGTCTAGAAGAAGTGGGCGTAGGAAGGAAAAAAGTGAAGGGAAGATTGCTGGGGGGCAGGGAGAAAGACAGGAAAAATTTGCCAGGAGCCAAGAGGCACCAGGCAAGATCAACTGAAAATCCTCTCTGGTTTTAAGAGGTAAGGGGTAAGAGTTATACAGCCAGGGTAAGGCAAGCAAAGCAGGTCGGTTGTCTTGGCTGTACACAACCGGATCATGATCGCCTACATCACCATCATCATTAATGTTATCATCACCATCATCATCACCATCACCACCATTATCACTGTCATCACCATCATCACTATCATCACTGTCATCATCATAGTCATCACCATTATCACCAACATCCATCATCACCATCACCATCATCACCATCATAGTCATCACCATCATCATCATCATCATCACTATATCACTGTCATCATCATAGTCATCACTTTATCATCACCACCATCATCACCATCATCACCATCATCATCATCATCACTATTATCGCCGTCATCATCATATCATCACTGTTATCATCACCATCATCATCATCACATCATCATCATCATCATCATCACTATTATCACCGCCATCATCATAGTCATCACTGTTATCATCATCATCACCATCATCACCATCACCATCATCATCATCATCATCATCATCATCATCACTATTATCAACATAGTCATCACCGTTATCACCAACATCACCATCATCACCATCATCATCATCACCATCATCATCATATCATTATCACCGCCATCATCAAGTCATCGCCGTCATCATCACCATCATTAACATCGACATCGCCGTCAAGCCTCGCACTGATTTTGGACCTACAGTTTTGGAAGTGCTTTCACATTCAGGAGCATACGTGCTCATTGTAATAACCTGCAGAGGAAGAACACTGGACTGCCATGGTTTTTGCCTGCTTAGCATCCACTCCTCCTTACTCTGATAACACCACCTTAATTTACTCTGGAAAGACATCTCTCTTTTAATTTCCACCTACACGTGCCAAGTGGGGCTGAACCATCCTGGATCCAAGTGTGAGTACACCTCTGGCCCCGACCCATCAGGAGATTCTATCCACCAGCCACAGTGATTGGTCCCGGGATGAGTACATCATCCAAGTCTATCCAATGGGACACAATCCTGGGACTTTAGTTAAGACTATTAGAAAAGATAAACTTTTTTTTTTTCCAAAGGGGCCACTAAGCCCCATTGAGCCTTTGTTTAGTGATAGCTTCTTTGAGAAAAAGTCGCCACTGAGGAAGCCATAGACAAAACCTGTAGAGAGAGCAAGAAAGTCCTGAAGACGCGATTTTAGCCTCTCAGATTCATATCTGTGCGAGATAGCTCTAACTCTGGACATAACCATTTGAGCCACTTTGAAGTGAATTTCTGTCATTAGCAAGAGGTCTAGCTAATGCATCAAGAGGGAAGAGATTAATATCCACTTTTTACAAATCAGAAAACTGAGGCTCAAGATCACATCCATTAAACCATAATTTGAACCATTTCATTGTCTCTAAATGTGGAATTTCTGAAGAATTTTTGCAGTTAGTCAGCAGGGAAGATGGGAAGGAAAGGTTTGGCAGGCTGTAGCTACAAAGAATGTTTAAGAGTCTCATTAAAAGGAAAGTGAAATGAGAAAGAACAGAGCCATGCTTATGGCATTACAGGTCCTTTGGGAGAACAGAAATGCTGAAGTTTACAAATGCATATGAGGCGGCAGATAACACGGTTGAGTTTGCTGGAAAAAAAAAAAAGCACTTTAAAATAGCATGGAGCTTAGCCATAGTGGAATGCACACTGTCTGGGAGAAAAACACTGCGTGTGTCTCCTCTAATTATTCTGTAAGTAGGTACATGCAATGTATCAGAAATATATAAAAGTATCCCTCAATATTCAAATGTGGTGGCTTACCTAGGAGGTATAGATAGATGTAAAACATCTCCAAACGTAGCATTCATACAGTGATGATTCTGATGAGGATTCGCGTGTTCAGGTGGAATTCCTCAAAGTGTCATCCCTGGACCATCGAGGTCAACATCATCTAGAATTTCTTAGGTCCTAACCCAGACCAGCTGAATAAGAAGCGCTAGGGGAGGGCTCAGCAATGTGTGTTCTAACGAGCCTTCCAGATGATTCTGATGCAAGCGAAAGCATGAGAATTGCTATAGTAAGAGGTACCAGGATATGTATATGTCTGTATGTGTGTTTGTGTAACTTTCTTTCCCCAAATGCTCATCAACCTCCTATTCTGCAAGCCCTGATAGAGAGGGCAGAGTGTCATCTGTCTGAATTTAGCCCGGAGTTGGGGAGTACAGACCTTGGGCCCTCTGGGGCTCCTTCTTTTATGAAGGGCTCTTTATAATCATAGAGTTAATGGCTTGCGGTATCATTTGGAATGCGACTGGTCAATTTTCAATTTCTATCTGAGTTATAACAATGTGGTAGCCAGAATTCGGAAGATACGTCCCCTGCCATTCCTCTAACCCCACCAAGATTCTACCTCCTGGTGATTTAATCACGCACTAACCCAAGCACTGCTGGGAAAGGATATTGCAGACGTAAGTAGCGTCCCAGATCAGTTAGCCATAGGGTGGGGAGGTTAACCCAGCAGGCCTGCTCCCAGGAGGTGAACTCTGCAAAAACAGAGCTTGCTCTAACTGGTGGCAGAAGAAAAGTCAGAGAGACCTGAAGCGTAAGGAAGACTCACCGTGTCGTTGCCAACTTTGAAGGTGGAAGAGGCCACGTGAGGAGTGTGGGAAGCTTCTAGAAGCTGAGAGGCCCCAGGCTGACAGCCAGCAAGGAAACCGAGACTGCAGTCCGACAGCCACCAGCAACTGAACTCTTCCGACAACCTTGCTAGAGCTTGGAAGCAAATTTCTCCCCAGGGCCTGCAGGTGAGGACTCAGCTGGGTCAACACCTTCGTTTTAGCCCTGTCGCATACTGAACGGAGAAGCCTGTGTCAGATTAATGACCTGCAGAACGATATTGTTTTAAGCTGCTGATAGTTGATATGCAGCAACAGGGAATGGAAAGAGAAGGCAGCAGCTGGAATGTGAGAGCGTGCGTTTGTGGGTGCATGGGATCTAATCGTTTGGAAATGCACAAGTAAGTAAGACAGTTCACGTGGGAGACGGTGGAGAGAGCATCTGGGGGAAATTCAGTTCAGCGAAGAAGAAAAAGCAGGTTTCAAGACAGAGGAAACCTGACCGATGTGTGATTAGGAGAGAGGAAGGAAATCATTGGAAAGCAAAGTGATGACAGACGATTCCAGGGAGGGCGCTTGACGAAAAGCCCCTGAACTGGTCCACGCTGCTGAGTGGTGGGGATCGCATGGGCGGAGTCTTGCCCAGAAGCGTGACTGCACAGAATGTCTTAACGCAAAGGCATGGCAGAGAACGTGTGATTTCATCCTGCAGTTTTTAGATGACCATGTAGAGGCTAAAGAAGGACGCGAGGACTGACCCAAATGACAGGGCTCATTCAATTCTGAGTCAAGATGAGCACTCACAGCTCCCGACGCCCCTTTTTACTCTGCAGAATTCTTTCAGCCATTGGAGTCAGCCCTTCCCTCAGGCCGAGGGGCAGCTTGTAAAAGCCGCTGAGACGGGAACAGAAGCCTGCACGAAGCAGCCGGCTCTCGGCACCCCAGTCCTCCAGCATTAATCCAAGAAAGATATGATGACTTCTGCCCTCTAGCCATCGACAAAGCCCCTCACTTTGTCACCAAGCTAAATGCAATTAGCACGCGGGGCATGCTCTTCCAGAGAGCCTCAAACCTGATTAACAGGTTAGAAACTAGGGCCTGTGAAGCAAGATAGATGACATTGGGAAGCTTATGCCCAGGAACAAAAAGGCTAAAGGTGACCGAATGGTGGGGGCCAAGAGAAATCGGTGCAGTACCCGCCCTGAGCTGCCCTCCCCGGCGCACGCGCACGTGAGGTCCTGCCCTGCTTAGCTGCTCTTCATCTGTGTGGTGTTTTTTATTAAATAAATGATGGCTTATTAACCTCATAACCACCATCCTCCCCCACCCCCGCCCCAGAAACGAAACAGAATATTAGACCGTGCAAAAGATCCCTTCACTCACACTGGAAGAGAAGTTACCCACGGGCTGGTATTTGTTTCCTTGGAAACCAAAAATAAATATTGATACTGCGTTAATGGTCTGTGTCTCACTTAAGCTCCATTAAACTTCGAGCACTTGCAAGAAAACAGCCCATTGATGGCCCAGCTGAGGGAGAAGGAAGAGGCTTTATAAAAAGCAACAGTGTGGAAGGCACACGGGGTGCAGGCTGGGTTTCTGAACGCTTCTCAACCAGGAAGCTCTTTATGGAATTCTTCCAGCCGAGGAGACCTACTTAGGCACACTCCAAGCTGCCAGTTAAGATGCTAGTCCCCGCCTGAATGGATTTTTGTAAACCTGTCTTTTTCTTTTTTTTCTTTTTTTTAAATAAAGAATAGCTGTGCGTTTTGGAACGCTTATCTGCAGACAACAGCATTATCCAGGAGCCCATGTGTGCAAAGCACAGCGAGCAAACGAACTAAACATCCAAATTAGAATCTTTTTTTTTTTTTCCCGTGTCACTTTTCCCAAAGCAATTCAAGTGCAGACACTGAGGTCAGCATTGTTGCCTTTTATATTTATAATCCTGCTTTTAGGAGCAAAGTATTTGATTTATTACATGAAAGTATTTTACAGCTTTAAGCACTGCTGCTCCTTAGAATAAGGAACATCACAGCCTGCGCAATTTACACAAGGGATGTTAGGACTATTTAATGGCACGTAAACATTTTATAAGGCAGGTTCAAATTGCAGGCGATATTTAATATACTTTAGCAAAATGGACCACAAATGGATCCTAGTTCTTATTTACGGGCCCAATCTTTCTTATGGCATCAAAAGTGAATCAAGTTTTAAAAGGTGTTAAGAGTTTGCAGTACAGTTCTTAACACGGCGCAATCGGTAAGTCTGCGTAAAACAAACAGCACACGAATCAATTCCAGAACCGAGGAAACCATGAGCCCCGGACCAGACTTTGTCCTGTGGCCTCTGGGGGTTCGGGCAGCAGTCGCGCGTGGGCCATCAGCTTCTGGTAGAGCTCGGGGCCCAGAGACTGCCGTGATGAACGCTGGGCAAGGTCGCAGGCCGGCCAGTGCGGTGTCTTCTCATGAAGAAGCACCGATGCGAAAGGTCCTTGCTGGCAAAATAGAGACCTGGGCAACATCATGGAGCTAGATCTGAAGGTTCTAATTTATCACGAGGATACGAAACCACATTGTGATAAACGTCCAGAGTCTCTGGGAGGAGTGTTTGTTTGTTTGTTGTTTGTTTGTTTGTTTGTTTTTGCTTTTCTGGCATTTCTTCAGCAATCATCCTTCACGTCCTACCTTTTGCGAAGCCCAGGTACTAAGCGGAGTCTTGTGGGGAGGAACTCGGCGAGCCTGCGGACAGCTCGGGCAAGGTGTGTGACCCAAGCAGGCTCGGCAAAAGTCCCTGCAGGCTGTAGCTTGGCTCTGGGGGGGGGGGGTGGGAGGGCAGAGGCCTGATCTGTCAGCAGCCATGCCCCCCTCGTGGGGAGAGACTCCCCGAGAAGGAAGCCAGCTCACGGAGAACAGCGCTGACGGGCCATCTGTAGCTGGGTCTGGTTACGCTGGCTTTGCCCTGACTGCTCGGCCCCGGGTTCTGTGAGCCGATAAAGCTCAGTTCTGGCCGTTAAGCACTGTGTTTCATCGGCACTTGTCAATGACCCGCAGCAGCATGTACAGCTGGCTCCCACCTCCTTTCGGTTGACTCCGACGAGAAGGGCCTTACTCTAGGAGAGGCCGCGGAGCCCCCAAATTCCTGGGATGTTTCTGGGCTCCCTGGAAAAGTCACGTTGAATTCTCTTCTGCAGCAGCACACAGCTTGGGCTCTGCTTCTAGCTCCATCTCCCGTCTTCTCCCGATTCTGTTCCTGGTGCGGACGCCGGCCTTGATTAAATCCATCAGTCTTTCTGAGCTCTGTTGTCTTAACTATAATAAACCTTGGACCATATACCATTTGCATATTTCCCAAAACCCTTTCACATCCAAATTCCCCAATAACCGGGTGAAGAGGTGATCTGACTGCTGTTTTATAGACACAGAGGAATGAAGCAAGTCTTCTAAAGTGGGGTCCCCAACCCCTGAGGCCTGTTAGGGACCACAGCTGAACAGTAGGAGGTGAGCTGCAGGTGAGAAGGAGGGAGGAAGTGAGGGAAGGAGGGAGGGAGGAAGGGAAAGAAGGAGAGAGAGAGAGAGAGAGAGAGAGAGAGAGAGAGAGAGAGAGAGAGGAGCAGCCTTCATCTGTGTTTGCAGCCGCTCCCGGCACTGGCATCACTGCCTTGGCTCCGCCTCAGATCATGAGGCATTAGATTCTGTGAGGAGCACCGGTCCCTGGTGCCAGAAAGGTTGGGGACCCCTCCTGGAAAGTCACAGTGCTAGTCGGTAATGAAGCTGGTCTGGGGGCCCACTCCTGCTCCTCAGGCCCGACTGAGGCGGTCTCACTCACTGGTCATCTGGGCCCTGCTCTCCCAGCTACCCTCTGTCCCATTCCCTTACGTCCCTCACAGAAACCTCGCGTGTCAGAGAGCATCTTCTCCACCCTACAGGCGTGGAGACCGAAGCGGAGAAATCAAAGCGAATCGTTCAGGTCCTTAGTGTTCGGATGTGTGTCCCCGGGTCCTCTGGGCAATGACATTCATCCTCTCTCCTTTGTCACCGCTGGGGAGGCGGGCGGTTGACGCGACAGAGTCTGTTTACGTTATCATTCTTCCTGAGCCGGCCGCCCATGCAACGGGTACGTACGCTCACTTTGAAGTGTTTTCTAGGCATCGCGTACACAGAGCCAGGCTGACGTGGGAAAGACAGGCGACAAGCAAATAATTACGAGGCGTCACGCTAATTCACAAGGGAAAGTGGGGGGGGGGTACTGGAAGAGCACGTGGAAGAGCCCAGGCCATCGCCAAGGGCGCGTGGGGAGAGGGTGCCGGCAGGAGGTCAGGAAAGGCCGGCCAGAGGAAGCGCTATCCAGGGTAAGACTTAGAGGGCTGTCCCGAATCCAAGGCAGTTAAAACGCTGTTAGAGCCCACAATGCGTAGTGTATTTTCTTTCCCGGTTAGTTTTAAAAGTCAAAATAACATTTCGCACATGGCTCTTCCCCCATTTAGAGTTTCTCCTTATATTTGCTGTTTTGGCTTCAGAAAACCCTTTGATGTGTGGCTGCCGAGGGCCCTGCCTTGGGGTGGGGGGCGGGCGGAGGGGGCGGGGGGGGGGTGGGCGCTGCTCCGGGCCAGACCATATTTCATCCTAAACAGGGATCGGGAATGGGAGACCATTACCAGTCATGTAATTAACGCTGCAGAAGACATACAGCTTATGAAAAGAAAAATGCTAGTGCTGATTATGGAATTTATGAGGTGCTTACGTCTCGGGGATTGGAGTGAATTATCTAGTTCCACCGGCGCTCTGACCCATTTAAAGCGAGAACAGAGGAGGGCAATCTGTTTGCCTCTCAACACCCTGGGAGAAGGTGAACGGGGTAATTTATATCTGTGTATCTGGCTGCCCGTTCGGCCGGGGATTAGATAATGAGTTTGTATTTACATCGTGAACCTCGCCCAGTCAGGACATGATACGCCGCGGGGGGAAGGCCGGATGACCTCCACACGTGTCCCCTCTCCCAGCATCTCTGCCCCGGAAGAAAATTCGTTTTGCTCGAGATGAGGCTGCTGGATGCGGGCCGTGGGCACTAACGCATTCAGTCAGAAAGTGTGGGGAGCTCTCGATGTTGCGTCCTCGCTACCGTATCATCCATCATCCATCGTCCCGTTTCGCAGGTGAGCGACCTGAGCCGGGGAGGCTGTGGCGAGAGCCTAAAATCGCGTGGCTCCTAAGCGCCGATCCCAAACCGGGACCCTGGGCAGGAAGGCCCCCGTTCTCACTGCCGCCTGCCTGGAAATAAAACTTCTCTGTGCGGAACCAGAAGGAGAAGCGGGAGCGGAAAGGCTCCATATTTTTGCCTACGAAGAGGCACCTGCGACCCAGGCTGGGCTGTCGCGTTCACAGGCATTAAGCCCTTTGATAAAGAGAAAAGTCAGAAGCTGATGCAACCCCACTGCGCAGAGAGAGCTAACCCTCCGCGCACTCCTGGGGTCAGGAAGCCTCTCCTAACTGCCACCGGAAATTGGGTGTCCGCCTCGGAATGGAGTTTTGGGGACATTCATTGAACCGGTGCCAGTTACGCAGTCCAAAGACTGGATCACCCACCGCGAGATCGGTTCCAGGGCGAGGCCGGCAAAAATAAAAAGCACGGAGAGGATCAGCACAATTTAAAGGTTGAATAAGGTTAAAATCTGAAACAATGTGGAGCTGGTCTGCAGCTCCGCCCGCCCACAGCGCTGGCTGTAGCTGGACACATACTGTGCTTCTCCCTTCCATCCGCCCAACAGCCCTGGGGGCAGGGAGGGGGTGCGAGGGCTCCCATTTGCAGATGAAGAAATGCAGACGACAGTAGGTTAAGAGAATTGCCCCTGCCCCCGCCCAGGCAGGCCTGAAAGGAGTGAGAATGCGAGATTTCTGACCCCAAATTAATTGGGCTTCTCCTATCCATACTCCTGCCCATCATGGGTGGCTCTCTCTTAATTTAATCCCTCGAAAGCAACCGGGCCACTGAATCCAGTTCGGGGGATCAGAGGAAGTTAGCACTGAAAGAAAACGCGGCCCACGGGCAAGAATACGGATCCTGCAGTTTGGTGGACTTGGTTCTGAACTTCGACTCCACCACCTTCGAGCTACAGAGGGGTCACCACCCTGCAAGTCATATCAGTTCTGAGGCTCTGTCCCCTCACATCCAGATTACAGAAAAAATAATATCTCCGCACAAGGCTGTTGCAACACGAAATCGGGGGAAGGCGACGTGTGCAAAACTGTACCTTCCCGGATTCGGAGTGCGAATTCAATCGATGACAGTTACGGTGTCGTTATACATTGTTCGCCATAACCCTCGCATCCAGAGGTGGAATGTTCGAATAAAGTACAAGAGTGGCGGGGGGGGGGGGGACGGAAGTGTCTGAAGCCATAGGGGTGGGTGGGGACGGTGGGGCAACGGAAAACGCACCCCGCCGGAAGGCAGTAAAGTGACAATATCAATAACAAACGCTTCTGGACACGTGCACTATATTTGCGGGTTGTGTGGGGCACAAGCCGCCAGCTTATAACTGCTGTTCAGATCCAATCCCCAGCATCATGACGAAAAGAAAGGCCCGAGGAAGGGAAGAGAATTGATGGTGGCTCGTTCCTACTGCTTCATCACATCCTTTCGCCGCCTGCTCCGCAAGTGACGAAATCTCCCATAGTTACTTATATTTTCTTTAAAAGCAAAGGAGGGGAAATCCATATAATTAACACAGGGAGATAAATAAAGGAGGTGGGAGCATGGAGGAAGAAGCAGAAGAAATGAAGTTTCGTTCTTCGTTTTGGGGAACAGACTCTGCTCCCATCGAATGTGAAAATCACAGAGGTTTAGAGGAAAGATCCCCATGAGCAGCCTCGAGGACATGAAAGATGCAGAATGAGATATGTGATTTCAAAATCATAAAATCACATGATTTCATGAGTGCCACATTCAGGGCTTTTCACCCACGTCTCGGAGGACCGATGTATTGATCTGACTATGGAGCTGTGACAATAAAACAATGCTCTATTGACTGCTCCTGCAGGGCCACCTAATGTCATTTATTGAAGCACGCTGCATAGCAGGGGGAAGCACTGCCCCGGTAATAAGAGGTAATTGCCGGGAAGTGAGGCATCGCGGTCCTCATTGACCCCCGCGTCCTGATATTTTGATGGATTCTATGTAACTCCATTAGGATTGGCGTCGTAATATTACACCAGCTCGGCTGAAGAACAACAGACCTTCATTTGGATCATTGATTTTTGATTACCCGGCTCCTCGGCGTACCCCACAAGGAATTCCCGCTGCTGGGGCTGGGGTGCTTGCTGGAGTCAGCGGGGTAACAGATGGAGTGCCACGTGACCTCCAGTCACCGTCACAGTGCTGTGCAAGAGCTGCTCCCCCAGGGACCCGAACCAGGAGGCAGCCATGACGCCCGCCCTGTCACGGGGCGAGAGGTAACTAGGCTCCCAAACGGTGCCGCCGTGAGCAGGGGACAATCTGGGGCACGGGTTTTGGAAACTTAAAACTTCTTAAGTTATAAACAGAAATTGGCTAAATATGAGCCCGTGTCTAGAATACACTGGTTAGATCTGTGACATCTCCATGAGAGTTTCACACATAGTTTTTGAAAAGTCATGTCTAGAAGAGTTGCTTCCATTTTTCTATCTGTTCATTCGTTTCATTCATTCATTCGCTCATTTATTCATTCTGTCACTCGTTCAAACAGTGCTACTTGTAAATCACCCATGAATCAGGATCCCTCCTGGTCTCCCCCTCCTGGGGTTGGGGGTACAGGTGAGTTCTCGAAGCTCATCTGT
This sequence comes from Eonycteris spelaea, assembly GCA_003508835.1. Lineage (NCBI taxonomy): Eukaryota > Metazoa > Chordata > Mammalia > Chiroptera > Pteropodidae > Eonycteris > Eonycteris spelaea. The sequence goes on along the minus strand of PUFA01000071.1, from coordinate 4,587,369 downwards.
GTGACTGCGGACCTCTGGACAGCCTCTCCTGGTGGGTGTGTTTAGACCACGTGGATGCACAAACAGTAGGTTGTGGGGGAAAAACAGAGATAAGTACTTGCCTGGTGTGATAAAGGCCTCCCAGGGGAAAGTTCCAGAATAAAAGCGGTACATATTCTAACAGCAAGGGACTTTGGGCCACTGCGCCTCAGCAGGAGCAACCTGAGCACCCTGCATGCTTCCTTCATGCGTGTTCAGGTTGTGCTCCCTTCTGAGCTATGATAGAATCACGATGTTCCAGGGCACGTCACACCCGATCGTTACAGGGTCTGTGTTGTCTTTGACAATTTCCATGATGCATTTCCATGTGCTTCCTCAAAAGTGAGGATACGGTTGGGCACGTAAGTAGGTCTAAGAACCAAAGAGCGTGGGACGTAGGGGTTTTGAGCTCTGGCATCAAACCTTGGCAAGCGTTATGCCCTTCTGAGAACGGCGCATTATGGGTTGTAGAAGCCCGGGTGGTCTCCTGGGTATCACGTGAGCCAGGCTGAGGATGGCAGAATGGAAGGATGCGCTCTCTGCCTTGCCCCAGTCTGTTCGGAGGCTTCTCTCTGGACACACGGGCTGTTTTCATGTGTCTCTGCCTTTGCTCATCTGGCTCCCTCTTCCCAGAAGGCCCTCTTTTCTCTAGGAAAATACTCGCCTGCCCACGCCCAGAAGTGCCTTGCTCCTTAACTTAGGATATAACATGTGCGTTTTCAGTCTTCCCCGTGAACCTTCCGCAGACTGAGGCATCCAACTGATATGGCCTGGCCTTCGACAACACGTGAGGAAGGTTCATCGGACTTCGTTTCCAGGACACATCCTCCACAGGGTGGAGATGTCTAAGAAGCACCCGCACGGCTGACCATGTGGCTCAATAGTGACTGTTTGCAGCAGGAATCTTAAAAGGCATCGGCCTGGCATTCTTCTTCAGCCCGGGTGAGCTTGATGACCGTGAGTCCCTTCCCTGAAAGGATTCTTCCTCAGGTGACATGCAGCCTCAGAAGAGACCCATCGACTACAAGCGCAATCACACTGTTCTGTCCAGAGGAATCTGTTTAAGGAGTTCTACGATTTGTGGGATTCCACAGAACCCACGTGTGGCCATGCGCCTCTCCCAGCCAGCAACGAGGCACTCTGCGTCCGGGAAATGGTCGGCCGGGGTGAGCGTGACACTAAAGAGTTAACTCCGCAGCGATTCTCAGGACTTTACAGAGGGGAACCCAGGGTGAGATCAGACTTTCTGATAAACAGGGGAGGTGGGGACTTGGAGTCCGGGTCACTTGTTCCCCATTCAGGTCGGGCAGGACGTATCACCTCCATCTCACCACTGCAGGAGGGAGCAGGTCGGTCACTCAGGCAGGTGACACGGGTGACCCTCTTCACTGCCCAGTGGCTGAAAGAGCACAGCACTGGGTTCTCCTGCTCCCTTTGCGGGCGAGAACATTTGTTTAGTCGTGTCAATAGAGTGTTACCCCAGTTTTGTTTCGTTTGGTTCATTGGTTTTTAATAAACTATTAGTCCTGCAAGGAACTCAACAAAAAAAAGTGACCCACAGCCAAGGGAAGAGTAGAGAATGTGGCATGCCAGTGTCTCTTTAAAGGCCCCGATCAGCATAGCATAGGTTCTGAAAAGTCTTGCTTAGCAGAAAACTTTTTATAGATTTTTAAATAATTGTTAATACACTACCTCTAACCTACTTGATTGGAGATTTTATATATATATATATATATATATATATATATAATATATATATATATATAAATTTTTTTTCTAACTAAATAACTACACTAGTCAAAGAATTAATGATCTAGAAAACACTCTTTAGGAAACATTTACTCAGGAATTAAAGTCAAATCTTGCCCAGAAGGCATCCTGTCTCTCTAAGGTGATTTTCTGCCTTTCTCATCATATTCAAAAATGTTTATTATTACCTTTTTTTTTTTTTTAACATTGTCTCCTAGAGAGTAACCCCATTTCCTTATTTCTGGGAGTTTCGTGGGGGTCCCTAACCACGGCCCCTGCGCCATCTGGACTCCTGGGTTTCCTAATGTTATCCTAGATTACTGCCCCAAATAAATATGCACGGCCAAATGTCAGGCCCTTTAATGTGATGAGAGGAACCTTGTTCTGATGTGCTTCCTCCTAAACGCGTTTTGCTAAGGGGCATTTAAAGAAACGCATTAAATTTTATGATGACTTTAACAAACAAGTCAGTGATCATGATTTCAATATGAACAGCATGCGTGAAACAGAAAGGTCAGCTCAGCCGTGGCCTGCGGAGTTTCTGCTTGGGGGTGACCGGCTCTCCCCCCGCAGCAAATGTGAGTCAGCTGACTCTCGAATGCTATAGCTAAAATGTAGGTTCTAAATAGTCAGGCTAATGATTCCAAAATTAAAATAGTCCTGGCCCCTAGATGCAGCTAGTAATTAACTTTTAATTTTATACAGAAGCATGTCATGCTTTTGACCTTTGACTTTATTTAGTTCTCTCCTGGCATTTCAAAAGCCTGATCTGCTAAATAAGGTTGTTAAAATCAGTGTTACAGAGAGAAGCAATTGCAACAAATGTGCACGTGGAGATTATAGCCTGTGGGGTGCTTCATGGAGAAGCTGCCTCTGTGAACTTAAATTTGTGCTAATTGCTATGGCTGTATTATTCAAAATTATAAACTAGACTATTAGCAAATGGAATGATGGAAGACTGCAGGGGCAAAAACAATTATTGTCCTAGAGCCATGGAATGGGACTGTCAGGGGATTTACAGAATATGTTGATAACACTCTCTCACTTCACAAAAGGAGGTGAAGTTGAGTGAGGGGGCCGGAATCCTCCGAGGTTTTGCATTAGAGAGGGCCCCTGTTTTAGCAGGCTGGAGAGTGGGATCTGACGGTGGGCATTTTCACTGTTGTTGTTATTTTCCAGTTTCTTTGAAAAAGCACTCTAAAAGTGTCATCTGCTTTTTACTCTCAGACGGTGAAGAGAGAATCCAAGGGGAAAGGGTGAATCTTTCGAGTATGTGCCAGGCGGGGCTGAGGTGCGAGGAGCCCTCAGTGGCTCAGAATTTTTCACTTGTTGAATCGATTTTCGCTTTACATGTGTCTCAGTCTGCTCCGGCCACCGACTGGGTGGCTTAAGCCACAGAATCTCATGTTCTCACAGCTTGGGTGGGGGTCAGGGGGTGGAAGTCCAAGATCGAGTTGCTACCAGGGCCGGTTTCTGGTGAGACCTCACTTCCTCTGGCTTGTAGACGGTTGGCTCCTCGCTGTGTCTTCCCCGGGCCTTTCCTCTGTGCACGTGCGGAGAGAGAGAGGACTCTCCCACGTCCCCTCCCTTGACAAGGACCCCAGTCCTTGTGGGTCAGGGCTCCAACCCCACAACCTCAGTTAACTTCGATTACTTTCCAAATACAGTCACGTTGGCACTTAGGGCTTCGACATAGGAAGTATAGGGGACATCATTCTGTTCAGCACAATGTGTCCAACGCTTACTTTGAGGAGGGCCCTGGAATGAGGGGGTTGGAAAGTCATGCCCCTTGAGGTTACGATCAGATTCCTCCATAGTCTCAGGCTCTGGCCCCAACCTGTATACCACTGTACTGTGCGACCCCAAGTTTCAACTCCAGCTTTGATATCTCTGAGTCTCACAGGGCCCCACAGGCCTAACCCTGAGTTTCCTGTCCTCACCAGACATGGCTCCCACCTAGCTGGCTATCCTATCAGTCACCAGCTGCACTCGGCCTGAATTAATGGGTTTCACTTCCCCCGTTAGCCTGTGCAACTATTCAAACAAGCCTGTTGCATCTTCCTATGGGAACCAAGGGGCACCTCGATCTCTTGTTGCTACAAAGCCCGTCTCCCTCAGCCCCTGCTGCTTCATCTGCTCCCACGTGCAGCTGCTGTGTGGCGCTGTGTGGTGCGGTGTCTTCCTTGCTCAGGTGAATATATATCACTAATAGTATGTTGTCAATTTCATCTGTCCAGCATCAGGTGTCATTACAGGGGAGGAATCGCTCCTTCACCAATGGAGTGAAGAGAAAATACTCAGACGCCCTCCCAGGAGCACAAAAGCCCTTTGGGTAACAAGATCCTGTCTTTCTAACACATATTAGTGACTCTGGGTGGCCCTCGGGGTCCATATCCCACCCTATTTCTTGCAAGTGGCTTTCCAACATTTTTCTTTTGACCGTACACAGTTTTCTACATGAGTCTGGGTAAACACAATTTTCTCTATCTCCTGACATTTTCAGTGATGTTTCATCTGCTGTTATTGATTGGCACTCTGGGAAGCTTCCCTTAATTGGCTGTGTGTGTGTGTGTGTGTGTGTGTGTGTGAGAGAGAGAGAGAGAGAGAGAGAGAGAGAGAGAGAGAGAGAGAGAGAGAGAAAGAGAGCTGGATATCAAGAAAAGCCCACATCAACAACAGCCAGGCTGTCATAATTCCCTGACTAATACATTGAGGATAAAAGATGCTGTTTGGTCTCACAAAGAGGAAACTAAACTACGAATATAAAGTTGGCATCAGATAAGATCTGCTTTTTAATAGAACCAAAATTTACACTTCCATGCAAAAAACAACTGTGCTATTTTGCTTTGTTCTTGTTTTTAGCCACATCATCTACTTTCAAATTGCCCTCTCCTCTACAGGTTATCTCAGTTAAAACTAACTAACTAACTAACTAACTAACTAACTAACTAACTAACAGGTTATATTTCAAAGGTTCGTGCCTAAGTTAAGTAAGGGGTGACATTAGGAAGCATCCACCCCATAAGGTCGTGTGAGAAATGGTACGGGAGTCCACACATTAGAAATGAGAGACCTCTTTAACTGAATTGCTTCACTGGAAATAGATTACTGCCATGAACCATAGTAGAAAATAACACTTTTAGAACATTTGAAATCAAACATGAAAACAATGTGTCAACCCTCAAAAGTAGCTTTTCCATTTAGGCTTCAATTTTCCTATCTGAAAAAAATACGAATTAAGCAATGTCATATAGATCTTTTTCAGCTTGACTAAATGTAGATTATTTAATACAAAACATATTTTGTAAGATTCTAACTTCAAACTCAAGAAGACATAATGAGTATGTTTATTTCCTCATTTTTCCAATATTTCATAAAGTGACAGTAAATCAGTCAACTAAGAAAAATAGAACAGTGTGAGAGTAGAAAAGAGACCATCAGTAGCTGAGGGATTTTAACACAGGAAACATGAGAGAAAGAGACAAAAAAGAGACAGGATCCCAATCAAGTAAATTTAGTATCATGCAAATATGAATTTGGGAAAGAGAAAATTAAAATCATAGGGATCTAGGTGGAGGAAAATCATCAAAAAATTTGTAGAGCTAAAGAGAACGAATGTTCCGCACACCCACACAATGAAAAAAGGTTTACACTCACAAACATCTCTGTGGAATTTTAGACCAAGAGGATAAGAAAAGGCCCTAAAAGCTTACATATTTCGGGAAAAAATACTAAATCACATCCAAAGAACCAAAAATTGACTATCAACTTTTTTGGGCACTGACTATGGATATAAGATGACAATGGAGCAATATTTTCAAAGTTTAGAGATAAATCATTTTTTTCACACGAATTTTATAAGTAGCCAAACTATTACCTCGATATAATGAGCAAAATAATATTTCAAACACTTATGGGCCATTTAGAAAGTTCATCACAAATGTGTTTATTCTACGTAAGGAGTTCCATGAAAATTAACCCCAGGATATTAGCCATGCAGAAGGCTTAGAAAGTATTTGGTTCAACTCAAGTCATTAAGCTCCAAGAAGGAAGTCAGTAAGAAAAAGGATGGAACAGACTCTGTGTAATAAATAGAAAGAGTAAGAAACTATGACAAATTGTGATACAGTGAAGAGTTAAACATACATGAAACGTATTGCTTACATTTTTCAAACTAAAGGAATCTAAGACATTGTCTTTTTTTTTTTTTTAAGACTTGCTTAATCCACATTTTCAAATAATAAAAAAAATTGCAGCCTGCATGGGAGGATCACTTTTGGGGTGACACATTGTTCTAATGTTTTATTTTATTTTATATATCCTAAAAACATCATTTTCCATTATGGTTCATGGCAGAGACTCTTTCCCAGTTGTGAAATAATTTGAATAAGGCAGTCTCTCAGGCCTGACATGTAAACTTAAACAAGATGTCTAACTCTGAATTGTGGGGAAAGTGCTCTTAAAGGCCACTATCCAAAATAAAAGTTTCTCAAAATCCAAATAACAAAGCAACAAACACCAGCAGTAGCAACAAGAGCAACAACAAAATGAAATCAAACCAGGAAGTAAGTGTGGAGAACTTCAAATGTGGCATCATATCGTGCAATCGATGACAATAATAATAATAATAATAATAACAACCCATTTACCTATGATACTTCCTTGTTCTGTAGAAAGCAATTTTTACATATTACATCACTGAATATAATGTTTCGAGCTTGAGAGTCGAATCATAGCCAACTCTTGAAAGACTTAGCTATGATTAACAAAATATCCTAACAGTATAACTCAGAGATTTGAGAGCTCTTGTCTAAATTTGCTGGAACAAGAAAAAGAAATGTATGAATATTGTTTAATACTGCAGTGGAACAAAGAATAGCGATACAACTTTCAAACAGTGAATGAAAGAGTGATTGGGTGGTCTACGCATGAGCTAACTTTGTGTCTTCCATGGCAAAGACTCATTCAATAAATGATATTCAGAGTTAACTCACCAAGAGTGGTTACAGCATATCTTCAGTAGTAGAGGCAAAAAGAAAACTCAAAACAGAAATAATAAAAGTTCTATTTCTGAGGGACATCATGCTGGGTGGAGTGAGTGAAGGGCTGGGAACTACATGTTATTACAAGCCTTTGTCTGGTATCGTTTGCTGGTGGTTGTGGTACCGCTATTGCTCCATATGTGTACACACGTACATGCATACTACATACATACATACATACATACATACATACATGCATACATACTATCTTTAATGCTAAGGCATAGCATATGGACTGTTTTGTCATTAACATATGGGAGTTTCTTTACAGTCCTAATTTCTCTTACCGGTATTACTTTCCTTCTCTGTGGTAGATTATGTCACTTGGACTCTAACCTGTAAGATCTTACGTGATTTGCTCACTTCCTTTTGCCTAAATCTCCCCCTCTCTCTTGAGCCTCATGGGCCTTCTCCCTGGCTTGGGAAGCCACCAAACACATTTGCCTCAGGGTCTTCACATTTGCTTGTCCTTGTTCCTTGGGAAACTCTCTCTTCAGACTTTCCTTAGACACGTGTCTGCACATCGCTCAGGTCTCTGCTCAATGTCACTCCTCGGGAGGTCTCCTCCAATATCTCTAGCTCACTAGCACTCTTAGTCACTTTTTAAGGAATACTGTTTTTTTTTCTGTGAAAGGTATCATAGTCATATGAGTGTATCCATGATGCGCATATACATTTTAAATAATAATGATAAATGAAAATGGAATGAATGTATTGCATCTAAAAATCCAGTGGTGGATAAAACATTATTGCATCTTGGATGTCCTGCTGGGTCCCTAACTGATCTCCTCCCCTCTCTCCTACTCAGATTTAGTCATACCCTGAATTTCATGTTACTCGTGACCATGCTTTTTGTTATGTGGGTTTTCACAGCTGTATGTATTCTTGAACATTTCATGGTTTAGTTTTGCCTAACTTTTGAACTTTAGATAAGTATACGACATAGAATCATTCTATATGTGCTTTTACACTTGACACAATATCTTTGAGAATCGTCCATCTTGATGAGTGTACCTGCAGTTTATTCATTTTCACTTCGTATTACTCTAGACAAGGCCACACTTTATTCACCCTGCTACAGGGGAGCATGTGGATTTTCCTAGATCTTTGTTATTATGAAGACGATCCTATGAATATCTTTGTACATGTTCTGGTCATGGCAGAGTCTCACTAGGGTGGGAATGGCAGCATTATAGCCAATGTGCACATTAACTTTGGTAAATAATTCAAAATTGTTTACGAAAGAGGTTGCACAAGTTCACAGACTTGCATCGGTGAAATTTGCTGTTCCACGTTTTGTTGCCATGACAATACCATTGTCTGACATTTTTGGCAAACTGATAGATGTGAAATGATATTTCTCTATGGCTTCTCATCATTTTGTCTCCTTTACTCTGCCCTATTTCTCTCCACAGCATTGTTAACTACCCAGGCTTATATTATATTATATTTATAGAATTTTTGTTTCCCCCAACAGAATATAATAAGCTAGATGAGAAAAAAAAAAGATTGTGTCTGTCTACTGTGTTGGTCTTTCTTGCTATTAAGTGTTTGACTCAAACACAGAAAGGGTGATGGCAAATGGCAGAGGGCATTTGATCATGGGTAAGCACTGGAAGGCAGCAGGGATGAAGAAATGAAGCGAGAAAAAATGTAAGTGTGCATGTGCTTTAAAAAGGATGCTGTGAGCTTGGGGTTAATGGAGCTATGAAGACGAGGAAAAGTAGGGTGAGAGCATGAGCATGGTGCTCGGGTTGGGAGACAGGGTAACGGCAAGCGATGTAAAGGCAGTTCCCTGCCCCAGCCACCAGGTGGCAGGGTGGACCCAGGACAGCACAGTTGCTGTCCTGCTCTCAGGTGTGAAGAAAAGCACCAGGCAATTTCCAATGATTTATGAAGGTAGGCGGTAGCCAGAAATCAGTACATTGGGGCCTTTGTAAGTTAGGTGCTTGTAATTTGGAGACTAATCATGCACACTGTGTCTATAGAATCTTTGTTATGGTGACCTGCATATTGAAATACTTTGTTGGAAAAGCCATGGATATAGGTGGATTTTATTTGAATTTGTCTCTTCGGTTTAGTTCCTAAAAGTAAACTAAACTAAAACAGAGTTCAGCCACTTAATGATTTAATGGATACAAATATTATATCTAATATAAAATGTGTTCTTAGTATTTCCTGACCATAAGACTTCATCTCAGATACTGAACACATTCTTAGTCAAATCCAGTTTTAAAATGGCAGTTGGTAGGTCTTGAGTCTGAGTTACTTTTGACTGAATTTGATGAAGAGTTGATTACTATTTGCTTAAGCCACGATCAAATAAATCAGCTGCCCACAGCCTTCCCGAGCAACAAGTAGGTGATTAACTTTCCAAAAATGGAGACCAGTGGCGTGACTTGGCTGACGGCATGAATGAAGGGTTCTCTGTGCCAAGTTTAGTACCTAATCAAACTTCACGGTTTTTGGTGGTGAACAGAAACTCCAGCCCATCGACGTTCACGTCTATTTACCTTTGATAAAACACCATTTCCTCTTTCTAATGAAGAAAAAACAAATGATGTTTCAATATTTTTTTTTTTGAAGAAAAGGAAAGAAGTGAAATGGTCTTTACATGTTAAATGCTTCTTCCTGAATGACTTAACACATAGATGGGCCAAACAAGTAAGTTAAAGGGAAGGAATGAAGGAGAGCAGCCATGGTGAGAGGTGAGACCTCAAGAGTTTCGGAGATTGTCTTAGAGAGTTAAAGGAATTAATGGTAAGGAACATTTTATTTGTCAGGAAGAAAAATAATAATGCGGAGTTTGATTTTCTCTGGATTGGGTTGGAAAGGCTTGGGGGTACACCAGAGGAATGTGGACTCAGTCTCAGAATCCAGCCATTTTGGAATGGGTCGGGAGACGATAACCTTCTACAGCCCACACATGTCCTTACTTTGAGACCACAATCATCAGACTTCTGTTTACAAAGGCATAAATTTCATGCTTTCAAATAGCTGCTCTTTTCTCTAGGCTACTCAGGCTCAGGGAAAATTTTGGGGCCCCCTCAAATCCATCCCCTTTCCATCTTTTTCTAGTGCATCTGTGACAGAACCACAAATGATTTCAGCTCCAACCCACCCCTTGTTCACCCAAATCACTGATCTCAACAGGAATTCATCAACGGAAGAAATTCTTTATGACTTAGAGTGTTTTCCTAATTCATACACAGTATACCTCTAATCCCACGGGGGTTGAAAGTATAGTAATTACCCAGAAATTCGTTGCTTGGAGTGTTTTATTGCACTTGCAAAATGAAATGTATACATAAAAATTAGGCCAACTGTTAGATGCAGTGTATTAACTAGGTATTATGGGCATCCTGCCTGTGGCCATGACGTCATCCGAAGCCAATGAGAAGTCTCCTAGCAACCTGCTTCTAACCACAATTCATAGCCAGGTCATACTTTAGGGCCTGTTTCTTTCACAGAAATTATTCATAAAACAAAATAAAGACCTATAATGTACATGAAGCATAGCTGATCTGACTGTTTACTTTTCATTTCGTTCTCCAGAGTTTGTCTTTCTTCTCCAAAACAGGAAATTCTCTGAATAAAAAGATATTTCTAAAAATAGAAAATCTTTTGAAATGATATCCTAGGATAATAACTAAAATCTGGGAGTTTGAGGAAGTAGAGGGAGAGACCATTTCCCAGAGAAAACGAATATTTCTGAAGAATAATGTGCAATATTATTAGCATATGCATTGTTATATTACTATAATATGCATTATAATGATTGCGGGCTATTTATATTCTTATGTGAAATGAAATATCCATATGTGAATTATTTGCTTTCTGACCACAAAATAAGTGATTGAAGTTATATGTATGATAAATGTGATCCTAAAGGACAGAAAAAAATCTATATGTAATCAAATCAAATGTAAATAGTATGAGTTCCATGAAAAAAATAGTCACTTTACCCTCAATGTTGCTTTTCATCATTCATTCAGAAGTTAGTCACCCTGACACCTGACAAGATCTATCTAATGCCTTTTCCTTATATTTAGAGGTGTTTTTTTCTTCAGAAAGGGCTTTCTCTTGGTCCTGACTTTTTTTAAAGCTTTTTAAAATCGAACTAAATGTACATACAGGAAGACATCCATATTATAAGTACATCATCTCTGAGTATTTTAAAAGGTTTCAATTTTTCTGTTCTTCCCTTCCTCAATTCAAATATCCAAATTGGACATTAGCTGTTTGAAATACAAAGTCTCAGTTTAATTTTATTTCAACAAAGCTAAAATAGCATTTTAGTCACGAAAGATTCTGGAGCTTTCAAACATTAATTTTTCATCATTTCTCCATTAACTTCGCATTGGACCAGGTCTCAAGTGAGATAAGCTAGCTGCCTGCTGTCCCTATGAACAGAAGCTTAATTTTTCAGCTGACAGCAAACATGGCCTTCCCAGCCTTACTTGTAGCGAAGTGAGATCATGTGACTACGTCCTGGCCAATGAATGTAAGGCTTCAGAGATGCGTGAAGCCACCGCACCAGCCCTGGACAGCTCACAGACGTTTCTTTCCATTAGAGAGAAAGAAACGAGAAGTTTATTTCTTAACTTAAACTTCTGGGTTTATGATGCTGTTGTTATTTGGGTGTTTTCCTCGAACCTGGAGCCAAACTGGATGTAGGGGTTCCTTGAGGGTATTCCCCAAAATGAGTCATCACCCTAGGAAAAGTGAGATGTATAGATCTTTGTAGGTCACACACGATTTGTTATATAAGAGATGTTTTCCATACGTCATCTCGTTTCCTCCTCCCAATAATGCCCTCAAGTAGGTCTGACCATCCCCATTTCACAGAAGAGGAAACTGAAAGCATCAGACAGCGAATGAATATACCCCAAGCCACACAAGGCATCCGTGCCAGGACGAGGGTTCGATCCCAGGTGAATCTGTGCACGCAACTCCTACACTCTGCAAACCCTCATGCCACGTCTCATCCTGGAAAGGCACGAGGTCCCGCTGGGCCCGGAGCCCCTGTGGAGGCACAAATGAGAGGAATGGCCCGTCCTCTGGCACTCGCCGTGCTGTATATACGAACGCTGCTTATAACAACCTTAGGATCGGCGACGTGGGGACAGATGAGCTGTGGCTGGCCCCACAAGCTGACAGGCTTTGGCAGAGTTGATGGGTGGGGAGGAACAGGGTGGCCTTGAGAGCCCATCACGGCCTCCGCTCTCTTTGGAGCAAAATCTGGACACTTCTTGCTCCACATTCAAGCAAACTTCTGTTCTGCAAGTCTTTTATGAACTCTGATCAGATCAGCCCAATAAAGATAAAGGTAAACACTTTATTGACCTGCCCTACGCAATCGGGGAAAATAAAGGATTCTATGTTCTACCTCTATATAATATTTGATTTTTTCTACAGAAAAACAGCAAATGATGAGAGCTGTGGTTAGAAGTGAGTGTACATAAAGGTCAAACTGAAATCTTCCCGTTCGTCTGCACCAAACCTGGCTACGTCTTAACGGTTCCTGTTGTTCATGCTGCTTCCGCTTTGCGCGCCTGGGTCACTCGCTGCCTGAACTAGATCCCTCCAGCTTGCGGATGGTTCCCTTTCCCACCAGCAGCCCAGAGTCTGAGAACACCCAGGATGCTGCGAAAGGGGAAGCCTTAGTCCTCAGTGTCTACACGGTGCTGGCAGGAAGTCAGCACGTGTTGACTGGTTGGCAAAGAAACTCTAAAAGGAGAAAAAGTGAGTGGTTAAGTTCCCACACGAGAGGCAGATGGCCCGGGTCTCTTTCCTGAGTCCTGGTGCCTATGGGGCGTATGACCCTGCTTAAGCCACTGTCCCTCAGTGAAGGTCACCCGTATCATGGAGGTGGTACCAGCACCTCCCGGGGAGTGGGTGCTGACGCGTGTAATGACGCGTGCAGTGTACACCCAGTAAAGAGGAGATCCTGCCTCCCGTTTTCCCGGTGTCGCTCCAGGGCCTCCTGCCAGAAGGGGGCACTGTGGAACCAGCCAGTCCCTCTCGGAAACAGAGATTCTCATCTTTCCTTTGAGTCAAGGTTTCCAGCCCTTGACTTATTCTATTTTCTCCTTTCCCTTCTCCTCCTTCTTCTATAAGACATGATGGAGAAAGCATTCTGTACAAATCTTGGGGCAACAAGCAAAACACCCTCCTCCCTGACAGTCCAGGTCAATTGGCTCGATTCCGGAAGGGGCGGCTGGAAGCCACCGTCCCTGCTGGGCGAGCGATGCTTGAATTTTTGCCCGTCGCCCAACAGCAACCTGATTTCTCTATTTATACGACCTTCTCTGGCACTGGGGCGAGGACTTAACCTACTCATAGCTGCATCTCCAATACTCGGCTTAGCACTTAGAACCTAGTGGCCGCTCAATAAATAGTTGTTGAAGAAACGAATGGAAAAAATGAGTTAAGCAAACTCTGCGATTTGTCCATGAACTCACATCGCCCCTTTCAATTCTGCTCTGTTGCATAATCCGCAGGGACTTTTTAAGAGAATGGAGATAGTCTCACTAAAATTAAACCAGGGTTTCACCATGAGGTACGAGAAGCTTCCTGCTCCTAGGTTAGATTCTTATGAAACCTTCCTAGTGAAGTGGAGAAGAAGAAAAAAGTAGTGAGCAAGAAGAAAGGAAAAGTGAAGGAGTGGCTTACACCAGTCTGCCGGGTGACCCTGGGCAGCGGGCAGAGGGCCTCTGAGCTGGGCAGGGACGTCACTGGGACAAAGCGAAGCCTCTCAGCTGAGATGGGTGACGCCGTCACAACTTGGACTCCTTGTCTCATGCGTCCTGACGCGGAAGGAATCCCAGTTTGTCTGTCTCCTCCAAGAGCCTTACTGCATACTTAGCCTCGATCATAATACAAATCCACCATCACTGCTGGCCTCGGGGGTGACGTCCTGCCTGGCTTAGGGCCAACGCACGGGGTGGGGAAGAACGCAAGCACAATCTCCTTAGGAACCGGATTTTTAAAAAAGAAGAATTCCGGGGCTTCTCGAGCCTGTTCGTCTCCACCGCCTTGTAACTTCCGAATGGTCTTGACTCCCGTGCGTCCCCTCCCCAGTCCAGACCACCGTGGACGGCATCGGGTGCCATTAATATGTCATTTCCCTTTCCTGTTATCACAATATAAAGGACCTCGGCATTGACCTTTTCTATCAAAACATCCTTTGTTTGGAATGAAAAGCTATTCACGGTTAGAGCCTTATCTATAGGGTTTAGCCAGAGGATCAAACCCAAAGAGCAGAATTCGTTTACTTTGTATTAAATGAGCTCAGTTAAGAAGTCTCAATTTTGGCAGAAAGGTGCATTAATCACAAGGAAAAGAACAGATCTCGCTTTTCACAGCTTCTGGGGTATTTTCAATACAGTTACACAGTGAGGCTTTTGTTCCTGAAGAGTGGCACTGTATTTCAATACAGTAAATATAACAAAATTGCCTTCTTAAAATTACACAAGAGTTCCTGCAGCCTAGGGTGGCCATAACGGCCTCAGTGTTGCACCCCCGACTTTACAGCTTCAAAAAGCCTCTACATCGGTTTGGACAGACGGGTTTTATCCCGAGGAAATCAATGAGGTTTTGTGAGTCCGCCTTAATTTTTATGCAGCTAGCACTTTGAGATGAAATTAAAATATGTATGAAAACCATATTAAAGTTTCCCCTGGGTCTGCAGTTGTTTGTACATTTACAAGGTGTTAAAGAGATGATTTAAAAACTAACCCTGTAAGGGATCAATGCGAGCAGATCGTGATTTATGGTATTTCATGACATTTTTGACACTTTCAGCCTAATGTCTTGTGCGTGTTGAACTGCTAATTATCTTTTAATTCATAAGGGCTTCGTGGTATTTTATAAGTGTAATATAATATATGGGGCTGGATCACATAGAAAAGCTCCGAGAACAACATGCTTTACACGTCTGCTTGAGTGGGTAACACGTGTAAGCAAATTTGGGCCGAACCTGACTGAAAAGGCTTCTTCACGATGCTGTAAAACTAAATCATTGCTTTTACCTGCCCGGCTCTAGAAAAAACAAAAACAAAAAAACACAGATTTTCCTTGTTTAAGGTGCGTGTGAGTAGGATTGAGGCCTCCGTAGATCAGAAACCATACTCCTAATACAAAGCGGGTGGTTATCGCCGGCCTAGAACACAGTATGCACCCCGTAAACACGGACCGGACCTGGACGGTTGAATTGTAATCAAAACAGCAGTGCATTTGAGTCTAGATTTTCTCTTTCCTTTAAAATCGGATCATTCAACAAAGTTCCTCTCATGACACGATTTTCACCAAACGTCCGCGGCACGCATCAGACGCTGGAGGAGCCCAGGTGACAGGCCGCGCACGGCCGAACGCACGGCACGCCAGGTCGGGGCACGGGCTCAGGTGACCAGTGCAGGTCATAGTGATGGAGCTGTGACGTGCAGCCGGAGTGGCAGCCTGTGTGGTGCCGTGTTGATCCCCATCTTACAGATGGGGAAACTGAGCACATTGGCATGTGATCGCTGCTCTGACGTCACGCAGCTGGCCAGGACTGGTACCAGATTGCAGCCTTTGAGGGCTGGCTAGTGAGACAACAATTTTGGGGGGAAAAAGCTGTAACCGGGAAGACCACGGGCACAAAATGCATAAGGGCTACCCCCTGCCGCGTGCACGAGATGAGTCCCTGAACTCATTTCCTGGCCATCGGTCCCAGCCCCTGAAGTGACTGGGGGCTCCGCATGCACTTGGGAACTGGACACCAGTCTGCTGAGGAGTGAGTGCTCTGTGTCGCCCCCGCGGCTGGGGCGGAAGCCTCGTAGGGCATCACGAAGAAGAAGCCTCTGCGGAGTCCATCTTCAGTCATGGCTCACTGTTCTCGCCTTGCACCTGCCCTGGGAGGTAAGGATGAACACCAAACCCCTATTACAGATGGTGAAACTGGTCACAGAGTTGAGGGGCTTCCCCTGGGTACAGAGCTGGTAGGAGGGGGGTGAGGCAGGCAGGTGGGCGGCAAGCCCGCCTCCCTGTAAAGCCGTTGTTCTGTCCTGGGCACAGCCCGTGGAGCCTGGCCGGGGCCCGACAGTGGTCTCCGCACTGGGCAGTGGTCTCGGGCGACGGCCTCGTGGAGATGGATTTATGGAGCCATGAGTCAGGAGAGGGTTTTGATGACCGTCACAGGAAATCCATCTGAGAGTGGCTGCCGTTCCCCTCGCGCAGGGGAGTCAGGGGACGCGACCACAGCTCCCGGGCACCTCAGCGCCCCGGCTTCTCTGACCCCACGTGCCACTCTCCCTGGGTGTGGCTTTCGTGCTCAGGGCCGCAGGATGGCTGCTGTGCCCCCGGCGTCAGCGTCACCTTTATTCAGGGAGAAGGATGACGCACGGAGAAGGAAAAGCGCACGCTGCACCAGCTCCTATTTCATTGGCCTCGACTCCGTCGTTGGGCCACGGTCAAGAGCACCTGGGGACGAGAGGCCAAACCGAACCGCTGGGGAGTTTTCCACCCGCCCCGGCCGCATGTGAGCGTCTCAGCGGCTTCACGTCCTCCCCGGCACTGGGGATGCTCCGCCTTTCATTTCGGCCATTCTAAACGGATGTGTGGCAGTGTCCTGTAGTGAGTGATTTTAATTGAAACTCTCATGACTGAGCATACTGAGCATCATTACATGGACTTATTGGCCATTCTTCTCTCTTCTTCTACTACAAAGTATCTGTTTGAACCTTTTGCCTATTCGAAAAAAAAAAATGGTTGGTTTGTCTTCTTATTGAGTTGGATGAGTTCTTTTATATATTCTGGGTAGAAGTCCATTGTCTGATACATGTGTTGCAAATATTTTCCCCTAGTTGGTGGCTTGTCTTTTTATTCTTTAAACAACGTCTTTTGAAGAGCAACGGTGTTTGTTACGAAGTTCAATTTAGTATCTTTTTCTTTTCTGGTTTGTGATCTAAGGAATTGTGTGTATCTCTAAGGTCTCATTAATTTCCTCCTAGAAACTTCACAGTTGTAAGTTGTGCATTTAGGTCTATGATCCATTTCGAGTTAATTTTTATATATAGTGTAAAGTAAGAGTTAATGTCCTTTTTTTCTTCAAATAGATATTCAGTTGATCCAGCATTATTTCTTAAAAAGATGCCTTTGTCCATTAAATTGCCTTGGAAATGTTAATGAAAATTAATTGGTCATATATGTATGAACCTATTTTTGAAACTTTTTGTTTCATTGATTTCGATATCTCCATATTTGTTAATACAAACTATCCTGATTCTATTAGCTTTTGAGTAAGTCTTGAAATCAGATAGGGTCAGTTCTCCAAATTATTTTTATATATTCTCTTGCATTTTAAAATAAATTTTAGAATCAGCCTGCCTGTCAATTTCTATTTTTAAAAGGTCTACTGGAATTCTAAGGGGGGTTGTGTTGAATCTATAAATCAGGGCGTACTGCCATCTTAGTAATAAATGTAATTAATAACTATGAACTATGAAGTCTATCTATCAATAATATTTATAAATAATATCTATATAACTCTCATTGAATAATAATCTATAATAATCTCTAAAGTTATCTATGAACATAATCTATTGCTCTATTTTGTTAGCCTTCACTTCCTCTCAGAGACAATTTATAGTTTCTAGAGTAGAGGTCTGAGAGGCCTTTCATTAGATTTCCCTTTATGCCATGTCATAGACAGCTTTTGAGCAGTAGATAATACAGGATGTCTAGACGTGGATGATGGAATGAATCAGAGAAAAATAATGCCAAAACCAGTTCAGATGATAGAGCAACAGTGCAGGGAAGAAGTCTAGCTGACATCTGATGACAAGAAACACCTCTAAGAAGACTGTGTTTGGGGGAGATGACGGCACATAGGAAATGTCATCGTGGGGCAGGCAGAATGCTCACAGCATGCAGAACCCCCCAATGAAACACCAACTGCAGAGCACTGAATGTTGCTGGCTTCTGAAGTCAACTTAATGGGTCTCAGTGTGGTCCAAACAAGGGGCTTCTGAGATGCCTTTTCCTCCAAGATGCCTTCCAAACGAGAGGCAGCCCTCTCCTTCTTATGACTGCAGAGGACACAAGCTGTGCAGGGCATCCGATATTCGAAGCAAGGGTTACGGGGCTACCGGAAGCCTGGGCGACCCCCAGTGCCATCCTCTTCAATTCATGTTTGGGAAATGGAAGCCCTGATTTACATACAAGACCTAATTTTGCATCTAACAGTACAGATGTCCTAATATACGATGCAGAGTCTCAGGTGAATCTATAAATATATTCATATGCATATTGAAATACATATCCTTAGGTGAATATATATGCTAATATATATGTTAATAAATTCACATGTTCTTAGATATATGTGTATAGCGTTTCAGGTCATAATCAAGGTGAGCCTGAGTCAAGTCTTATTTCTAAAGGAAATAGGAGAGAAGACAGACTAACACTTATTTAACTCTACTGTATACCAGGCCCTGTACTGACAAGTCTGGTGATGACAGCAGCAAGTGCCTTGACTCTGAACAACTATGTGTTTAAGATTTAGGTAGATAATGGTACCCCTGCTAACAGATGAGGAAACAGGCTCTGATAAGTTATAGGGTCGAGGCAGGTCCTGGACAGCGAACTCTCGGACAGGTCCCCTTTGCCTTGCTGAAGATGATGTGCACAGCACGGAAAATCACCAGGCTTCATATTTTATGACAGAAATCTCCATGACCTGTTCAGTTAGCCAACATCACACCTAGGGAATTTTTATTTTTATTCGCCCACATGGAAAAAGATGCAAATGAGTAGCATACCTGCATTTATAGTTGATTACTTTGTAGTTAAAGCGAGTCATTAAACTGTTTACTCACATTTATGAGGCCAGGATTTGAATTTTTATGTATTCCAGTTAAGCGGCGAGCATTTTCCTGACTTTGCGAGCTCTGTGGCAGTGAGAGCCGAGATCGCCCACAGAACTGCGCACTAAGAGAACGGACCCTGCTGCGCTCATTTTGTCAGATTTGGGCAAACTTCTACTCGGTTCTCTGCCGCCGATGCCCGTACAAGAAGCCTTCCTCTTTTCCTTGGTACCAGAGGTGACCAAAGAAGCCTGGCCCGCACCAGGGCACAGACTGGCTGTAAAAAGCTGTCGCTGAGGTGAAGTTAATTGTCCCTCATAACCATGAAAGCACTAGCATCCCCGGTGGCCGTTGCTTCCTGAGGTTCTTTAAACCTCAGGCTCTCTGCGAGGCACTTCGCACCCAACGCTCTAGTGTTGTCCTGGATGAGTCTGCTTCCTCCACCGGGAGCATTTTGCGTTCCCACTGCAGCCTTCCATGCCCGTTCTTGGGCTCTCACTCCCCTCAGGGAGCCTCCTTTGAACTCGGGCGAAGGTGGGTCTTTCATTCTGTGTTCCATAACTGCTCCTGAGTTTCCTCTTGCGATGTGTCCCTCTCGTGACACTCCATTCACTTTACCGTAATTGCACGCCTGCCTGTCTTTAATTCCCTTTCAACCGTAGGCTCTGTGAGCTCGGAATCATATCTGTATTACTAAATAGTGATTTATAAAAACATTTTATCTCCAATGCCTATTTTATGCTCGACCCCTGTTACAGGTGGGTGCCTAATGTTTGCGAATGGAATACGGCGAGTGTAAGGAGCATCTCCACTTTATGGATGATGAAACTGAGGCCTAGCGGAGTTACATCATCTAAGAAATATTCAGCTACTGTATGTTAAAGACAGAACTGGAAAAAACTATGTCTAAAAGCCTCTTCGACCATCTTGCAGTGCTTAATGAAATTGTCGCCCCTCCCCTAGGACATGATCTGGCTCCAGCCCAAACCTCTTCTTAATTATGAACACACACACACACACACACACACACGCACACACACACACACTTTCCTGTACTTCTTCCTTCTCTTACGTTTCTCTAGGCTGTATCTAAGAGACTTACTTCTCTTATCCTCATTCCACTGGAAAACAAACATCCCTCTCCATCGTCTCCGTCTCTCTTCAGGAATCAGAACATCTTAAGCTGGAAGAGATGCCACCCGGAGGCCCAACTTCCTGTTCGGAGAGGAAGCCGACCTCCCACAGCTCACCCAGCTCTCAACAGCAAGGGCGAGACCAGAGTCGAGGTTCCTGGGCCTTACACGATGCCATCCTAATTGGCAACGAGCTCGTCTGCTCAGAGCTAGGATGAAAGTGTGTGTGTGTGTGTGTGTGTGTGTGTGTGTGTGCGCGCGTGCACGTGTGTGTGTGTTGCGGCTCCTCCCTCTGGGAAGAGGGGCAGTGACGGAGGATGACGGAGGATGGGACAGTGACGCTGACATTTTTCACGCAACTGTCGATTCCACCGAGGGCCTCCCTTTGCCCCTATCCCACGGATGGTCCGTGGCCACTGTTTTTTCTCTGTGTTCACTCGTTCGGTCCCCGCCCTCAGGGGTGCCTTTGTTTTCCATCTTCCAGCCCCCCTTCCAAGTGCGCTACACCACAGGTGTGTTCTTGGCTGCTGCAGTGAGAATGGCTCGCGTCCTCACCGGGGCTCTCCCTCCGCCTGGGTCCCATCGTCACAAGTCTGCTTTGTATTTGGGTTCCATATCATCCCCATCTCCTTCACAACCATGACCACCTGGAAGACCAGGACTCCCGTGGTTCCCCCTGGATTGCCCACAACGCTGTGCACACAGTAGGTGTGCACACAGTAGGTGCTCCGCCTACGCACTGAACAGAACCGCCTGCCTGATGGCACCAAAGAGAGTTGTAGATCCTCCCGATTAGTGCAAGCAAATTTTTGGAAGAGAATTCATGACAAGTTTGGGGAACACAAAAAAGGATAATTTGGGGGAAGCATTTCATTGTAGTCACTGAAATCACTAGTCCAGGCATTGTAAAATAAGCTCGCAAAAGATAAAGTATCCTCTCGAAAGGATAACCAAACTACAATAAGTGAGCTTAAAAATGGGTTGAGGAAAACCAAAATTCTTTGGGATTCCTTTCTTACACCGCCTCAACTCTGACCTCCTGCCGAGATGCTTCTGGGGCGAACTGGCCATTTGATCGATGTCTTCTCCACTCTCGCTACTATCTTTGGATATCAGTCTGTCACTGAACCTGGGAAGTCAGCATTCTGAGTCCAAGGACCGTGGCCTCACAGTTCTGCATCCGCCCTCAGGTCTATGGCCGTCTTGCCATCACGCGCATGCTCCAGCCACCTAAAGTAGCAGAACCCCAGGGGAGGCCATCCTGCAGTCACGACTCAAGCCAACACAACGGCCCAAGATCCTGAACCGAGGCAAAGCCACCCGAGGTCAATACAAATCCTGACAGAAAAGGAATCCAGTCTTGCTAGAAGGATATGTTCTCTTCTTAGCCAATAAAATATCTGAGATGGATTTACTTGTATGTTATTTATGGAAATTTGGAACTTTTGGTCACTCTATCCACAGCCATTCCCTCTTAATTCGGTGAGAGATTTGGGGAGCACTGAAGCAGGAGGCAGGATAGAAACGAAAGGGCAGACAATAACCAAGAGCAGTGTGCTTTGGATAGTAACATTCAAACAAGACAGAATGAGTTTGTTTCTGTGTGCGAAGTCAGCCTCCGCACGGTAAATAGCGTCCTGTTTTATCCGTCCACTCTGCTTCCCACGAAATGGAAACATTGCTTTGAAGCGATGTCCTGTGTTTAGCCAATCTAGCGTTCTGTCGGGGGCTTGAAAATACCATCTTCCCCCCTGCCCCAGGCCCTTGCGTGTGACCCCTCCTCTTCCTGGAATGGGCTTCCTAGCTTGTTCCTTTTCCCAGTTCCTCACCTATCAGATTTCCAGGTCTGTCCAAGTTCATGTAGTTTTCTGGGGGGGGATCTCGCCCCAAACCAGCCCCCTCCAACTGCACGTTGGGGTTCATCTCAGTGTGGGACACACAGCATCCTCTATTCTTACTGCAGAGTGCTGATCGAGTTTATCATTGCCGTCTGGTTATCTGATTAATGTCTCTCTCCTCCCCATCCAATAACCTCTTTGAGGGTGTGAACTGGATGTGCTTTACTCAAAATTGCTTTGCCGTGTCTAGCACAGTGCCTGTCACACAGCAGTGCCCAACAAATATCTGCTGAACGAACCTTGGGGTCACTGCAGTTATCTGGGGGACCCCAGCAAGGGTTAACTGGTGAATCCGGTCCTAAACTTCATCAGGGAAGTGGAGGTGCCGAACTCTAAATCACCAGCTCTCCTGGAAGTCCACGCCCCGAATCTGGACTTCCCCAGAATTCCCAAACCCAGCTCGGTGAGTGCTCAGCCCCTCTCATTCCCTTCAGTGAGCTTCAGCTTGACCGCCCTGTGCTTCAATCTCCTCTTTTCCAAGCAAGAGCCATGGCTGGGCCCTAGAACAGCACGCATCGCCAGCCCCGTCCGTGGAAGGCCAGCCACAGACACGGAGAGATTATTAACACAATAAACCGTAATTCTAAGAATTTGTACTCAGGGACTTTTTTATTGCCTGGTTGGGGACTATTTAATCTATGGCTTGACTCCTTGGTTACTGGATTACTTGGTTACTAAGTAACCAGGTAATTGACACATAAACCACAAGGATTTGCAAAAGATGCTGTATCCAATATTAATTTTTACGAACTTAGTAAAAACTCTAGTTACATATTTAGAGTTTTTAAATGACATTTACGGCATTTTAATATCCACATTCCATATCATAACCAATTTCCTAACAGGTTTAGGTTTTCTCGTAATACTGGCTCTGAGAAAGCTTTTTAAAATTTTGCCTTTATTAATAATTTTTTAAAACTCCCTGGCACCACATAAATGATACTAAAATTAAAATAGCTGAAAATGTTTCCATAAAGCACATGCATAGTCAGGCCTTGTCCTCCTGTGAGATTTTCACACATAATACGGTGAAAAGGATTTTAAATCTGCTCTCAAGACCTGTGTCTGACTTCCCACTTCACGATGTGCTGTGTGACCTGGCCACACCACGTGATCTCGGAGCCTCGCTCTCCCTTCAAGTGACAATGACTCCTCGATTTGCAGGGAAGTGCAGTGAATTAAGTGAAATAATTTGCGAAGAAATGTTATAGCCTGTAAAACGTCATAAAAATGTTTTATTATTAATAATAATGTTATGGAAATGTTCTACTATTCTTATTAATGTATTCTAACATTTACGTCTTTGATGCCATACGTGCCATGTATGATTCCAATAACAGCCTCATAACTACTGTACTGTAACTGCCAATCTCCTAAAATACAATTCTGTTTGGGTGTTTTCTTCCAGGCCCTAACTTGGAGCCCGATAAGAATGGAAGTGACAGTCTTAATGGTTTTGACTTCGCTGTGCTCCATCTTAGCCTTGGCCAGTGAATTTTAATCACATCGGGGAGCATCCTCGAGCCGGCCAGGCGGGCGGGCTCTTCCTCACTCTCCTAGGATCAGCACAGAGCTGGGACACCGTTCAGAGCTCTCCGTTCTCTACAGCCACAGGCCTCGCCCTGCCACACCCTCAGCTTGCAAGAGACGCAAGGACCTCTGTTGGCAGGACTCGAACACAAGGCGAGCTCGGGGTTTTAAAAGCAGTCATTTCCCCCAGGCTCATGTTTGTATCTACCAGCTGGATTTTCCATTGGGGTCAGCATCCAACCGTGCACATTTCCGTCCCTGGAAGGAGGTGGCATTTTAGCAATGCCGCCCCTTGGCATCCACGCTGAAGAGCAGCGTTTGCAGAGGCCCCCTTGCAGGCACCGACTCAGGCCGCGTGCACGGCGAGGAACTTGCCTGCTCCTTGCCGGGACGTGAGCCCTCAAGCTCCTCCCTGGCGTTCGTTAGGAAGAAACACAAGAGTTCATGCTTTCATGGTTTCATGCTTCTTCATAAGGTAATGCACGTTTGTTTTATGCCATTCTTGTCTAACATTCCCAGAAGAGGGACGCTATGATCTAGATGAGAAAACTGAGGTTCGGAGGGGTGAAGTGGCTGGCGGGAGCGCACACGGCCAGGTGTGAGCAGACCAGGGCTGGGCGAGGTCCCTAAGTCACTCTGCCTCTACCCTATGTCACACACCTCTCCAGTACGCCCAGGCCTGTCCTGTCAGCTTGGGCTCAGTTTCACATCCCCCAGGCCAAAGCCTCCCCATGACCCGAACCCTAGAGCCTTTCTTCATTAGCATGAAGCCCTACGGAATAATCATTTTGGACAGTTTTTTTTTTTCTCTCCTTTCAAAATCTAATTCGAAATAGCTCGCTAAACCCTGCCTGCCACAAAGAAGCTTCACAAAATAATGCCTTCTTTTTTTCCTCCCCCTAAATGAGGTAATTCCCACCACTGTGGCGGGGAGTCTTCTAACCAACATCGGGGCAAGTGAAATTCTATCGACATGTCACGTTCGCGTGAAGTTCTTAGGAGTCCGTATAACGCCAGCGTGAGATGTCCCCTCGGGGAGAGCTTGGCAGAGCGAGGGGGTTTCAGGTTAGAAGAGAAAAGAAGAGACAGGTTCTTCGAGACGCAGCGTGGTTCTAATAGCGACAGCGCCGTCGCGCCTGAAGTCAGAGCGGCCTGGCTTTAACCACACCGATTCTTAAGAACTGATTGAAAAAATGACCCGACGAGCAGCGTGTAGGAAGAATGCCCGAGACCGAGCTTTGACGCCGCCGCGTCTCATTCTCTGTGGGGACAGGCTTGCTCCCCCCGCCCCCCGCCCCATGCTGCGCACAATTCATCCTGTCGGAAGAATGCGGCGTGTTATGGGCACGACAAGAGGAGAGACGAGAACGAGCTGCCCCCACCCGCCTGAGCGCGCTGTGAAGAACAAATGCCCCCTCCCGAGCAGAGCCTGCTCCGCCGGACAAAGGCCAGGGCCTGGAGTCGCCAGCGGCCTGGGTTCCCTGGGGGTGGGAGGGCAGGGAGGGACCCCGAAAGGGTCCTCTGAAGTTCAGGGCCACGGGCGAGCCTCCGTGAGGGTTCCCCATACAGTGAGGCGACGCTGTGGCCCGCCCAGGCGTGTCCGCCCCCTGCCCGCCCTTCTGCCCCCGACCAGTCTGAATGACAGACGAGCTAAGTAACAGGTAACACGTGCGGGGGTTTTTACGGTTGACGAAGTGCTTTCACGTAGTCATTACAAGGCCGGGCCCAACGGAGAGGCCATTCTCCTTCCGGCTTTTGAGGCTCCAACTCCGTTTAAAAAAATGTATCAATTCTAAAATAGGCTTTATAATTATTTTTACTTTTCTCACTTAACAAGGTAGGGCCTTAAACACACACACACACACTCACACACACACACACACACACACACACACACACCAATACAACTCTGATTGTGCCATTGAGAAGAGAATTTATAGAATATTAAAAGCGATCATTTATGTGAGTAATGCGCTTCAGTAACGGGGCACAAGTTCAGCCGTAGCTCACCGGATTTCCCCCCAGGCTGGGACTGTCCTGTGGCTGTGACTCTGAGCATCTCTGGATGTGAGGCCAGGCACCACCCAGCGGTCTCCCGCTCCCCTGTGACGGGCCAGTTCCAAGCTGGCCATCCTTCAACGGCACCGGGAGCAACTTCCTGCGTCGCTAAACTTCGCGGATCCTATTTCAGTGACATCCTCATCCTCACGGTCTAATTTAGTAAACGTACAGCCCGGTGCTTAGACAAGGAGAAGCAGCTGCATAAACACTTTGAGGGGGTGACAGGCACGGAGAGACCCGATGTCTAACGCTGAGGGTCATTTTCAGGGGGATTCTAATACCTTGGCCTGTGTGTGACATCTTATATGACTTGGTCACAGGGATGTAAGCTGAGAAATAGCAGAGGTGCCCTCAACCGTCACCTTTTGAGAAAATCACCCTTTAGACTTAATCACAGTATTGTTGATTGAGGCATCAAATAATCCAGGTAGAGATCCCAGACCCTTGTCTCTCTTAAAGACAGATGTGACTTAATAAGACACCCCACTTAAGTGGCTGAGACGGTTTTCTTTAAAGAGTTAAGAATCCTGGCATTCTCTATAGAATTCAGACCATGGGTCCTTTTATTATTATTATACTTCAGCTGTGAGTCAAAGAACTCTTTTCTCAAACTACCTTAAACAAAAAGGAAATTCACCTCTTTCAGCGGAAGCCGAGAGGTACGGTCCGCTTCAGCCGCAGACCGTCAGGGCTCCAGCTGTTCTTCAGCTGTTTTCTCGGGCCTCTTTCTGTGCCAGCTCCTCGCTGGGAGTTATTCAGTACAGGGCACTTGGCACGCCTTGCAAACAGGGGCGCAGACCGCCTCCATTCTGGCCGCATTTACAAGGACGTTTGTATGGTGAACGGCTTTGGGAGATGGAGATAAAGTCGCCCTTGGGAGCAGAGGGCAGCCATGCTACCTGGCTACCTGTCCACTGAACATGGAGGTTCCCTAAGCTCAGGATTCCCAGTGCGCACAGGTGTCACTCGGCCCTCTCTGCACTGCCCTGCGGGCATTCAGCTCGGGGACCAAATACAAACGTGCCGATATTCACGCCGTGTGCTGTGCCAGGAGCGGTAAGATCCTTGGTCTCTGCCCTAGGTCTTGTGTCTTCTTCCAGAATCCGTGAGACTATGGCAGTCTCATTTTTTTCAGCTGGCAAATAGGGCGAACTATCAGACCCTTTCTAATTCATGTGTAACTAATTTTTTTTCCAGGTGGATTTTGAGATGGACATAATATGGCTGCCATTAGCATTGGGGCAACGGGCTTTCTTGTTTAAGGTAGGAGAGAGAGAGAAAAAATATCTCCCTTCATTACAGAATGTTAGCCCCAGCCTTCATTCTGATTGGGTCAGTATGTAGGTCATGAGCCTACAACGAAAGAATCACTGGGAGAAATGCAAGCACTCATTGCTCAAGCCTGGGCTCCTGAGCCAATCGTCGGCAGGGCCAGCTTCTCTTGAGCCACGTGGGGTGCAAAGGGGCTGAAGAAAAATCTGATTCTGTCAGTGGGGAGGAAGAGGGATGAACGGTGGCAACCAAGAGCTTCCTACGGAAAGTTGCGAGGAGCCTCCCGTCTTGCCACGCCCCTCTGCGTTCAAGCTGATGTGTTCCTCGGGCATTTTGTCAGCACACAGCCTCCTACCAATGTCCCTTGGACTCTGCCAGTTGTGCTTCCCAGCTGCGCATATTTCAAGCCAATAGCCATGAGTTTGGGCATTAAGGGATCTGTCCCGATCATAAACGTTATACAAAATCAACCAGTATGGATTAAATGCTGCCACAGTCCGTAACTGCTAAACGAGGGTCACGATTTCGGGCTGCTTAATGGACTAACACACTTAATGATTTTATGAAACCCTCGTCCACGGGCATTCATCATAAGTGTGTAATTTTGTATGGTCTTACAGAAAAGCAGCCAGTCGCACGTCATTCTGCCTTCTGCTCATAGACAAATGTAGAAACGTGAAGTGAATGTTGGCCTGGGTGGTCATGCATCCGGGGGACAGGGCTGCACTGGCTCTTGCTGGGGCCCCGTCACAGCCAAAGTGCCCCTCAGGGACAGGGGGAGGGGGCAGTTGAGTGCTGTTGAGTATTGTGGTGCGTTACCCACATTGAGGGTCACTGGCCACCGCGCCCATGCCTCTTCTCTGATCCCCGAGTAATGACTGACACGTACGTCCGTGAGGGAGCTCATGACCCAGTCTCCTGACGGCCTCGGAGAGAGACACGTGGTTCTGCAGGTCCAAGTCCGCCTTGGAGATGGGCCAGGCAGCTCATACAGGCTTTCTGCCCACTGCTACACTGGCCTCCAGCTTGAAGATGCACCCCAGGGCCTGGAATCACCCCAGCGATGCCACTTCCTCTCTGTGGGTCCGTAAGAGTGCTATTTCACGTCTCTGACCTTGTCCCGTCATTGTCCCTACGGAGACGATTTTCCATTGCCTCACAGGTTGCTGTGCGTGTTACGTAAGATTACGAGTATGAAGCAAAAATCCCTTCAAATAGTGCCTGGCGTGTGACAGGGACCCCCACATGCCACTTACTATTTAAACTCAGAAACCACAGAGTCACCGGGCAACGTGGTTTTTCTAGCCATGGTCAGCACCCTTTCCTTACCTTCATCTAGGCGCTATAAACACCCGCGCTCGCCCTCCTTCAGAGAGACCCTCTTCGAATTATTTTGTCGCCCTGAGAAACGCCCTCTGTCTGTCTCCGGAAAGCCCCTTCATCAGAACAACCACAGGCGCACCGTGCACGTGCCGTGTGCGGCAGCGCGACGCGACCCCAAACATTCCCACCCCAGCAGCCTGGGCGGACGGCATTGAAAGGGCGCACGGGAGTTCGCAGAGGTGACCTCGCAAGCGCCTCGCGATGGGGCAACCGCCGAGACGCCCCGGTTTGACCACGTAGGTCTGTAAAATCAGATTTACCTTCCGAGCTTCGCTCGGACGCAGACACGACCACGAAATAATGGTCGGTGAGATGCAATGTTGCTGCTCGGAGGACGGAAGAAAGGGGGCGACGAGCCAGGGAATAGGGGGCCCCTAGTGACTGGACAGGACAAGAAGCACACAGTCCCCCCTCAAGCTGACAGAAAGGCGAGTAGCTGTGCCAACGCCATCACGTTCCCCAAGTACCAGACTCCGGACCTGCAGAACGGCGAGAGGATTCTCGATTTGCGGTCCTTTGTTACAGCGCCAGTGGAAAACAATGCACGAAGGAACGGGCACTGTCCTCAATGCTTCACACAGTTCACTTCGCGCAGACCTCACAGGCGCCCCCCGTGGGGTAAGCGCTGGGGAAGATTAACACTCACAGACGTTGAGGAACTTGGTCAAGATCTCACAGCTCAAGTCAGGCCGCGGACGTTAACGCAAAGCCTGCCACTGTTTGTTGATCCTGCTGGAGAGAGTCCCCTTCTCTTTCTTCGTCCCCCAATCCCTCACGAAACACAGTTAAAATAATTCAGTGGATAATTATGAATGTTAAGGAAGCAAAATTGTGGGGTTTCCTCGGGACCGTTGCTTGCATTTCCCAGCAGAATAATTTGCCGGTTTTGCCCGAAGCTATCGACGATGTTCGACTTCTCTTAGTTCTCTCATAAGTGAGGCCGCATGGGATTTCTCAGGCCACTGGCGGCCATCCGTCTCAACGGGACACTCCGGTGGAGAGACTCTCACCTTAAACGGGGGCGCAGCTGCAACCAGTGCTGGGTGCTGGGGGGTCAGCTGCCTCTCAAGACCTGCCGTGTAGGTTTTGGGGCACGACCGGCTCAGCTCCTATAACTCCTGGGAACATGAGCAAAACTCCCTCAAATTTCTGAAGTCCTTAGGCAGCCCTGAGGACTGTAATTTTTCTTTTCTTTTCTTTTTAGATATTATTATCTACGGCTATAGCAAGCACCTGGTCTTCCTAGGTGGTCTCCCATCCAAGTACCAACCAGACCCGACCCTGCTTAGCTTCCGATCAGACACTGGCTTGTTCGGGTGGCATGGCCATAGACCAGGGACCGTGGCTCCACTGGGGTGCAAACCCAGGACCTTCTGTGTGTAAAGCAGACGTGCTCACCACTACACTATGGAACCACGTCCTGTAATTTTTCTTCTTGTTAGAGTCTGAATTAGAAAGGGTCTGATATTTCACCCTCTGGAAGGCTCCCCACCTTCCCCCCAAACAGCCAAAGAGATCTTGGCTCATGTCTCATCTTTGCTGGGTGGCAATTACCTGCTCTCATCCCCGTTGAAAGTTAACTACTGCTGTCTTTTTTTTTTTTTAACGCTGAGTTAAAACTCATTTTTTCTCAATCTTTCAAGCCTTCCCTAAACTGGACATGCTCCCTAAGAGCAACGACGAGGTGTCCTGGACGAAACTGAGGACGGTGCTGGCCAAACAACCGATCAGCTTCAGACCTGCGCATCCATCGTTTTAGGAGGAACTGACCATGTGCATTAATCGTCAGTCGCAGAACACGAGAGGGATCCCAGAGGAGATCTGATCCAAAGGTTTTCCCTGAGAGTTTAAGTTCGAGGCCCAGCGGCAGATGGGGTTTGTCCGCCCCCTGCCGCAGGCCCTGCTGCTCTCCGTGGTTAGACCCCAGGAGCCCGCGGTCGGCCGGCCGCACGTGGTGCTTCATCTTCTGAACCGCTCTTGAATTTCTGACGTCCCCCCCACCCCACCCCATCTGCCGGTTCTTCCAGAATTATGGCTTTTTCAGGGGCTCCTGTGCAAGTGCGCAAGGCCCGCGTGTGTCTGGCATATCCCGAGTGAGCAGAGAGCTCCAAAATGTTTGTTTTGTAAAACGGAGACCCCGCTCTACTTCATGTCGACTTCCTCGCCCATCAATCATTTCTTCTGGCAACGGTGTCCTGGGACGAATGTGGTTTGGTCATACAGAGAGGTGATTAAGACTCTGAACCCGTAGACTTCATGGGGGCGGGGGGGGGTGGCGGCTCTGTTAGGGTGAATGCTCACTTAATGACTAACCCATTTTTTTGTTTTTTAACCACTTTAGCCTTGATACTACCGGTGAGCGAAGGCATTGCCCACGTGGGCCGTTGGGCTGAAGTGAAAACATGGACGTGATGAGCACAGTGGAGGGGAAGAAGGGGGAGGAACAGTAAAAGGGGGCTGGGGCAGGGGCACGGGAGGTAGAAGGAGGCGCGAAGGTGGATAAGGATGGAAAAACTCGAGGGCCGGGGAGCACAGGGAAGGGGGGCGCAGTCAAGAACAATATCAACCTGAGCAGAGAGGGGTGAGACATGCAGAACGAGGGAGAATGCAAACGGGCAAAGACATCGCCGTGGTGAGGAAATGTGAGAAAAGGCACGGAGCGTCTAGCTCAACTTTCTCCCGCTGCCTGAGCCCCAGGACCCCAACACGTGCTCGTCCGGAAGCCACTGCGCGAAGGCCAGAGCCCTGGCGGGGTGGGACAGTGTCCGGGACGCCGGCTGACTTGGAACTGAGCCACGCTTTCAGCAAGTCAGATGACCTGCTCTACTGCATCTCTGATTTAAAAAAAACAAAAACAAAAAAAAAAAGCCACCTGTGCGATCCATAATGACAACGTTTCAAAAAGCGCTCGAAGGGTAAGAACATCAGAAAGCAACTCGGGCGATCACAAAAGCCTCCTTTAAAGATGATAAAGGGGATCGCGTTGCACAAGCTCCACCCACAAACCCCCCTCGGGCCCCTGTGCACCCTCCACCTCTCCCAAGCCTCGGCTTACTGGGTCTGTCACCGCGGTCTCCTCCAAGGGACCCCATCTCTGCCTGCCTCTCCCCCTGTGCTCCCCACCCCGCTTGGGCTCCGTCTTCTGCTATGTGGACGGACTAGCGTCCGCCCTCCTTAGCCAGGCCCGGAGGTACCCGCGCTGAACCAGACGGCCCAATGCTGGCACCGCCCACAGCCCGGGACCTAGGAAGTCGGGGGGGGGGGCTGGGGAGTAAGACGGCTCCGAGGGTCCGATCTGGGGGTTTCGTTCTGTGGGGCTCGCGCCGGGAGAGGCCAGCTGCCCCTCCACCAACATTGCACAGGTCCGCGCGCGCACACGGGCGTCCGCAGAGGAGCGGGAAGCTGCCAGGAGAACCTGTGACGTGGCCGGAGACGGGCGGGGGGTCTGGGGACAGAAGGGGACAGGCTGGCTGCTCCCTGGATCCCACAGTCTGAATACACGCTACACGTGTCCGTAGAGCGCTGACTCACGTCAGGGGCCAGGGTTTCAACACCCGCGTCGCTCGCGTGAGCCTCAGACGCACCGACCGCGGACTGGAGCCGTCCACGTCCCCCTCGCCCCCGGCCGAGGACAGGGAGGCTCTTTCCCTGGAGACGCGGTCGGAAAACTCTCACAGCTCTCGTTGCCATAGGCAGCGCTGCAGGCAAGGCCGAGGCCGGCCCCCGCCCGCGCAGGGTGTGGGGGTCAGTGTGCCCCACGTCGCCAAGTTATTTCAGCTGCCCGGCCCGGTTCTGCACGCCCCACCGAGCGCGGACAACCCGGCCCGGGAGAAGAGGCTGCGGAGTCAAGACATGGGTGTAGGGTTGGGGTGGGGGGTGGTGGGGGAGATGAAAAAGTCAGCTCTGGTGAGCTGTTTTCTTCCTACATTGTAAAAACTCATATGCCAGGGGGTCAGGGGCGGGCAGGGGACGAAACGCCGCGTCTGTCTTAAACGTTTAGTGCGGCAATTAAGGGCTCCCGGCACAAACTGAGGGCGCCTTGCCGGGCTTGACACTCCGGCGTCGAGCGCGTGTACCACACAAATGAAAAGAACTGGAGGTTTAATTTAGGGTTCGGACAAAAGGCCTGGACACATGTGTCTCTGTGAGAATGTTTGGGTCGGGGAGGGGAGGGCAGGGAGTGATAGCACATGTCACCGGCCAGTGCAAAAGGGCTGTTTTTGGACTTTGATTGGGGGACTTGCTCTGATTTTAACAAGTTTGCCAAGAAGACCTTCAGCTGGGCTGCATATGAGACCCGGCTATTTTTAATATAAATGTAATGTTTTTAAATCCATCAACGGTGTCCTAAACCAGATTTGGTCGTCAGCAGCTGTGCCGAAATTGTAAAATCTCACCCTTGTGTCTGGTTTCACATCTGGTAACTCACAGCTCACAGTTACAACTCTCCAATAGTAATTAAATGTTTTCTTTAAAAGAAAGAAAAACACACCCACAATCATATATGGCAGGATGCATTATTAAAGGAGTATTTTGACTCACAACAACCACCGCCAGGAAGAATCCAGCGAGAATTTTATAGGTAGTTGGGTTCTTTTAGGCCCTTTTTCTAAAGGTGTTGATCAGAATAAGTACATGTTACAAAAGGCGAAGGCAGTTTGCAGCGGGGCGGGCGCCGAGCGAGGCTTGGGCCGTAATTGCTAGTGAGGAGAATGCCTCCTCTCTGACGCCTCCGCAGCTTCTCTTTTTTGTTTCAGAAAGGAAGAAACTTCAAAAGCCATAATTTCAGGACAATAAAGGACTCGCGTTAATATAGGTACCGGCTTTGACTGCTCAGGGGAAAGTCTCAGGGTGAGAATGCGCAAGGGTGAAGGAGGCAGAGACCAAAGATCCGTGGGTCTCCCTCCGTACCCCATCGTAAACACGGGTGAATGACTCCGCACGGACACCGGACGCGGCCTTTAGATCTTCCTGCACGTGCCACTGGGTGAAAGCAGTTCATTCCCTGGATTTTAAAATCTGCGGTCTTATTCGTCATTATTTTAAATTCCGTGCTATGTTATGTTAAGTGGATTCTGCTAATAATGTAAAGATTCTTGTGTACCTCGTAGGCTATAGAAAAGATGCTCTATACTTTCAGGCATAAAGTATAGATTTGAGTTTTCCTAACGCTTTCATTTTTAGGCTCACTTTTTCATTTTATAAACTCTTTCAGTGAAGTATAACAAACCAAAAAAAATGCACACATCAATTGCACGTAGCTTCAGTTTCTGACGTCAACTTTTTTCCTACGCATTTAACTGCAGAGTCTGACGATTTTTAGTAGATTTTCTGGGTTGTGCGACCGTTACCTCAATCTAGGTTTAGAATCGAATGCTTTTTAAAAAATAACCATGACTAAAAGGAAGATCAGGGAAGAAACTAGACAAGCCCCTGAACAGAGTGGGTTTGGGACCCCTACACGACACCTCGTCCTCGGCCCTGGCAGAGAACGGAAGACTGTGCAGGAGGCTGAGAACCCCCGCCTCTCAGAGCCCCGCACACGTTCCCTGTTCCCTGCGGTGCACAGCAGTCGGTTCACGCCCTCCAGCGTTTCCCTCGGCTTGGTGAGTCAGGGGCCTCCCGCTAAGAGCACCATTGTGCCCACAGCAGCCTCAGGAGGCCGAAAAGCCAGAAGCGGCCTGAGAGCGCAGGTACCAGCAGCCTGCCCGACATGGATGGCTACGCGGAGGTTAATACGGAATTAGCAGGGCTGGACGGTCTGCATGGGACAGGTGCCATCCGAATCACCCAGAACTCAGAAGACCCTGCTCACGGCTGGGAGCACGGTACCAGTCTGCTAAGCGGAGAAGCAGCTGTCCCTGAAGAAGTGGTGGCTTCTTCAAGTGCCCCTCCTGCCTGGGCCCAGTCATTCCTCCTTCCTGTCAGATGGGAGGCGGGCTGTGTCTCCCCCAGGAACCGCTGAGGGCAGGGGAGTGTGAGGCAGAAGGGAGAGGCCGGAGCAGCGGCCCGCACTGCTCCCCTGTTAGAAAGCCCCGAGTCGGGCACTCTCTCGCTCTGCCTGGCCCTAGAGGGGCTTGCGGGGAGTCAGGCTCTGTGTTAGGGACCCACTTCCCCTAGCTGCGGACGAGAGGTGGCACTTTGCTGACAGTCTGTTGCTGCGCTGCTCTGAGCGCCAAGCACACACACAGGGGCTTTTGCCCAGGTGCGTGAACCGCTGTGGTCTCCTTAAGGAGACCCGTGCCGTGTGGAGCGGATGTAAAAGCCCAGAAAGGTGACTGCAGACAAGGTGTGGGCCTTTACCGAGGCCTCTTCAGCTGGGAGCAGCCCAGCACATCGCCTGGCTGGGGGTCAACATAAAGGCCCCCGAGGGTGCACAGGACGCAGTGGTCCCAGCTGTGCCTGCACGTGGTCTGAGAGCCCAAAACGGGAGTTTACCTGGACACGCTACGGCCACACCAGACTCATTACAAAGCGGTGTGAAAATCCAGCCAATAGTCAGCAACCCAAACAGTCCCCTATCCGCCCCGGACCACTTTCTCACAGACCCATCTGGACCGCGGAAAAGAACACGGCCAGGCAGCGAGCAGGGTCCGGCTGGCGATTCTTTCTGGGGCCTTCTGCCCAAACCTTCGTTCCAGGATGGACCGAGAGGAGAAAAGCAACTTTCCCACGAGCAGAAAGGACCCTGCCTTCCCCCACAGACCCTGAACTGTGGCTCCTTCAGAGCCAGCTGTCCTTTGAACCCTGCCCTGCAAAGACAATTGCCTTGGAGTGGCCATTTAATTCTCTCTCTCCCCCACGCCTTCTGGTGGCAAACATTAACTGCTGGTTACAACAGGCCACCTGCAATGCGTTAGTCATTACAAAGGTCACCGTCACTAAACATTTTAAACTGCGATAGCTTCAGATTAAATTAGGTGTAAAAAAAGTCATTTCCTCTCCGTGATAGACTCAAACACCTGCAGCAGGGCTCATGTTTACCATGGACATAAAGGGCCTCCCCCACTCCCAGGCCGTTTGGGGGACGGAACACAAAGCCCCATTCTGCCGGCTATCTCTGCCCTGGGAACAGGATTCTCTGACTTGGGGAGTGTGCGCGATGCTCCCTGAGACACGTGAAGTTTGCACGGACGGGAATCAACACCTTCTTTGGCGTTGGCCTCACTGCTGCTCTTGACCGGGTCGATGTGACTGTCCTCCATTTTGTCCCTCTTCCCGCCGCGTTTCATCTCGCACGAACTCACGGGAGCGTTCGGCGCCCTGAACCGCGGGCCGCTTGCTCTCGGCCTGGCGGAAGGGCGCGGCACGGCGCCGGTCGCCGGCTGCCACCGGCGGCACACCTGGGCCAGGCGCGGCGGGTCTGGGTGTGGGCAAGCCTCGCAGGGTCCCCGCCACCGACCTCGGGAAGCCTGCGCCGCGAGCCTCACTTCACAGGTGAGCGCACGCGGCTCTGAGCCTGGGGGAGGCTCCTCGCTTCTGAGTAGAAGGTCCAGGAACGGTCCTTTCTCTGCCCCTCGCTGGGCTGAGGCCACCACTCACTCTGCTTCCGGCTGGTCTCCGAGATGGACGTCTCACGTGGCAGTCACAGTGTGATTGTGAAGGTTTGAACTGGATTACGTCACCCCCTGCTTAGAACTCTCCCATGGATGCGCACTGCGGTGAAAATAAAACCCAAACTCTCCTGTCTGATCTCGTCTCTGACCGTCTCACGCCGTCCTCCCCTCTCCCGACACTGGGCCACGCGGACTCTCTCTGCACCTGCACACCCGACTTTGCGGCTCTCCCCACAGCGGCGCGTGTGGGTGTGCATGTGTGCGTGTGCGTGTGTGCGTGCGTGTGTGTGAGTGTGTGTGTAGCCTGCTCATGCACCAAACGACGCCCTGCCTCAGTGACCCTCCTGCACCATCCACTCTGGACTATGGCCCGGGCCCTCCCCATCGCCTCCGCCCTTACTGTCCTTACAGTTCTCATCGCTGTCGGCGAGGTCCTGCCGTCCCCCCTTCCTCCCCCAGTAGCTTACCCCTCCGTGGGGGTGGGGTCTTCGTCTTGTTCTCTCCTGTCCCCACAATGCCTGCACAGTGCCTTGCTTAAGCTAGGTGCTTAGTGAATGAAAGACAAAAGAACCAGCGATGAACCGAGGAGTCACGGGGTTGAACCCAGGCGGCCGGGCCCGAGGCTGGCCTTTCCACTCCGTGACAGAGGTCACCGCTGAGCTGGACACGGATGCAGGATGCCAGCAGGAAACGCTGGCTTCGAAGACCGTGTCTAAAGCCTACCTGCGCTTCCGCCTCTACGCACCTGTTTTTGTTTTTTGTTTTTGTTGTGTGTGTGTGTGTGTTTTTTTTAAGTCATGTAGAGAACTATCTGTCTTCAGGTTAGAACAACTCTAAGCTGCAGCTGCGTTCTG
This sequence comes from Eonycteris spelaea, assembly GCA_003508835.1. Lineage (NCBI taxonomy): Eukaryota > Metazoa > Chordata > Mammalia > Chiroptera > Pteropodidae > Eonycteris > Eonycteris spelaea. The sequence continues at coordinate 4,551,027 of PUFA01000071.1, read as the reverse complement.
AGGGGACGCTGGGAGCGAGCCGCGTCCGCACGCAGTCCTCACGCTGAGCTTGCCCGTCTGGGGTCTGTCCTCTTCCTTCGTCATTCGTGTGAAGGCCGCTCTCGCCTACAACAACACATGCTCCTTTGAAGGCGGCATCTTGTTGTAGATCCAGCTAGTATTGATCAGCCTTTGTTTAGTACAATGCGATAGTTTTACCATACAATCCCTTCGTGCGTTTCTTTGTAATTCCATTCCGTATCTGCTGGAAGGGGCATAGCGAACACTCAGTAAATCGTTGGTGCAACCAAAATAAGGCCTGCCTTGCCACATAGATGGCAGAAAAAAAAATGGTAAGAAAAGCTTGGGATGCTGAGGAAAACATGTGCTGTGCTCTGTATTCTGTGACAGTCTTCAGCCTTGGGCATTATCATTTAGAAGACACATACATCCCATGACAATCACTAGGAATTACTCAGAAGAATCAAGGACAAGGAGGAAATGATTCAAGTGATATTTAAAGACAATCTACCGGAATGTTTTTTCTAACAGCTTAGTAGAAATTTTGTTTATCTGGAAACAACCTGAATTTCCATTCATTCAAACACGGCTGAATAAATTATGGCTCATTATTTGGTTTTTTTTTACAAAGAAGGAGCTGGCTCTGTACTTACTGACCTAAAAGGATTTCCATGGTATATTGCTAAATGGAAAAAAAAAAAAAAAAAAAAAAAAAGGTTATCCAGAACACAGTATGTTATATATGAGCCCATTTGTATTAAAAATGTGTCTCTAAGCGTGCGTTTATTTGTATGGAGAAAGGTGTGGAAGGATACACACCAAGCTGTTAAAATTTGTCATCGTAGCGAGAATACAAGGGTTGTGGTAGAAGATCGTCATCAACTTGTCCTTCGTACACGTTCCTACCGCTTCACTCTCTGCAACGGGAGTATTGCTTTGAAATAAAAATAGGTTAGAAAATAAAGATGAAAATAAAGTGCACTGTTTTCCTGGAATGTGGCATATACCCCGGTGGATAATAATCTTCAGAGTGCTCGGCGACTAGGGAGTTAACTTTCTGTTCCTGCTCCGTGTCCCTGGTGAGCGCGTCTCTCGCTCACAAATCCAGTTATCCAGAACAAATGGCAGGCTGCTGGGAACCCACCCTGAGGAAACGTTCAAGCAGGGAGCTCAGAAAGAGTTCTCTCCTCGGAGTTATTTATCACATCGCGATTTCATAAGACCGTAATAATGGATCCAACATAAATGCCCTACAACGGGGGAAAAGCTAAATTAATTAGGATACGTTCGCTTGGAAATATTAGAGACCACTGCCTTTGAGGCACCTGATACTTTCTAGGACCCCGGGACGTGCTTATAAGACGATGTCACCTGAGACGCACGGTATGCAAAATGAACTGAATTCTATAAGTATAATTATACGAAAATGACCAGGAAAAGACAAGATAGGGACACACCCAAGAGAGATGAAAGTGGCTTACAGTGATACTTAGAAGCAGCTCGCCAAAATTCACACACTCAGGGTACTGCAGGAAGATGGTAGTCACTCTGGAAAAACTGCCCTTCATTGCATACGTAACTGGAGGATGTCAGTTCTAGGGTTATACATCTAGCTTGAAGTCATTTAAGAGGATAATGCCTTGGCCAATATTTTCTAATAGCCTGAGAGCATCACCATGATTATTATTTTTTTCTTTTTCTACCAATCACAGTACAAAAGAGAGTTACATGTATCTTAGGAGATAAGGAAAAAAAATGGGATGCTTTTATTTGTTTTGTAAACGTGATCAGTATCTTGTGAGGTCTCAGGCGATATAATTTTTATTAGTCCTAAACATCAGAAGGAAATGGTCCTTCTAGTTCGACTTGTTAATAATTTCCCCCCTTTCAAAAAGAAAAAAGAAACTTTAAGGGCCGCAAAAAGAGGGCCGGCTTATGGAGAGCGGGGAAAGGACCAGTGGGCCAGGGATCATGCGTTCCTGTGCTCATCCCTTTGTGCATCCGCTCGCTCGTCCATCGATTCCTTCACGTCTGTTGTGTGCGGCAGATTTGGGGGTATAAACTTGTTAAACAGCCTGGCCGCTTCTCTTAGGCAGCTCAGCTGCAGTGAGCCGCTAAGGACGTAACCAAGTATTATAGTGCAGTGCACTCAGAATGGTGGTAAGGAAGGATATGATGGAGTATGAGGGAAGAAATCTCCGGTTCTTCCTGAGACAGTAGGCTGGGCTTCAAAACAGAGGTGACCCTTGAATACCCGGGGCCCCAGCGTGCTGGCCGTTAGCAGGCGAGACAGTGCGGTGGTCCAGAACACGATTCAGGAGGCGCCTCACGGCCCGGCTCCACCAGGAAGTGTGGGACATGGCTAAGGTGTCCCAGCTCGACAGAGTGATGTCCTCGTCTGTCGAAGGCGATGGTAATATTACAGGCCTCATAGAGAAGTGTTGGGATCCCAGGAGGAGTCGCCCAGGCCGACTCTAGCCTGGCACCTGGCACCTAATTCCAGCTCAACACAGGCAGCACGGAGGGCACGGCGCTGCTGCGGGACGTGACCCAGCGGCTGCTGCGGGCGCCGGAGCTGGGCTTGCCGGGTGCGGAGCCGGATTCCTAAGCCTTCAGACCTGTCGCTGTTCATCGTCTCCCTTGGAAACGCTTCCGCAGGCCACTTCCCGGGTGAATTCTGTCCGTGGGCTGCGGGGCGTGAACAGAGGCCTCTTTTCAGGCAGGAGCCGCTGTGCCCTCCCCCTGGGGCAAATGAGAGAGACGGTGACGAGGCTCCTCTCCTGCTCCCACGGGCCCCTCGGCGAGCGCTCCTGGACAGCTGTGTGGTTTGGGTTGTCGTCACAACTAACCACTCATTTCTCAGCCGATGCTTTGTGTCACTCTGCGCATCCTGCCGGGGCGGGGCCGGGGTGGGGAGGGAAGACGCCACACAGCAGTAAGGAGCAGGGGGACCCCCCCACTGCGGGAAGGGCAGGGGAGGGCGGCGACAGAGTGGCTGGGCAGGCCGGGAGAGGCCGGTCCCACAGACCAGGCAGCCAGAGAGCAAAGCGAAGACTTGCCCTTCGCGCGCCAGAATAGTTTGCATAACCTTGGACGGGGCTGGCCGGGTATCCCCTGCGTTTCCAAAGTTCATGTGAGGCCACTTCGCTCTTACGAAAGACTTTCATTGGTCGGTCTAGTTTGCAGGTTGCAAGAAATCTGAAGAGGATGTTCACTTTCCGGAAAAGAAGGCAAAAAGCAGCAACAGCGCTGGGCACCAGCCTTGCCGCGAGATGCCGGGGGCGGCGGGCGTCCGGGCCGCCCGCGTGGCCTGGCCCTGCTTGTGCCGCACGTCGCCGTCATTTGAGGTCTCGTGTGTCATCTGGTACGGTTCGGTCGGTTACTGTTTGGACCTGGGAATGCTCGAAGTTTTTCCATGTAAATTGAGGGTCGTTGCTTTTTCACTTTACACCATTTCAGCTTACGAAATCTTTCACGGGGAGGCTCTGCGTTTAGAGAGAGACCCGCATTCCAGCGACTACTGAATTCCCAAAGTCGTGGCAACACACTGACCTTGATCAACAAGACTATCCGTGCACACGACGAAACGAAAGGCTATTTTTGTGAGTCCTAAAGCCCGGCAGTCAGCTTCGGGTTTTCACTGGGGTGTGCTGTGGGGATAGGTCCCTCATTTTTTCTTTTTTGGCAAAATATGGGACAGTCAACCCAACCCCTGGAGCCCAGCAGAAACCTCTGGAAGCCTGGTTGGACCCCACCTCCAGGGTTTGACTCAGCCAGCCTCGGGCGGGACCCAACGACCTGCCTTTCTGACGTGTCCTCGCTAAGCTGATGCTTGGGGTTCACGCGGAGGAGCCCTAGAGATGTTGGGTGCTTCTTACTAAGTGTGGGTGATGCAATTACAAGGGTTTTGTCTGAATCTCAAGGGAAAGGATGATTTCTAGGTTAGAACAGGGTAATCCACAAAAAGCCACCAGCAAGTTACCAAGAAAATATTTCGGATGTTGAAGGAAGGAAAGAACGCACCTGACGCCGTCACGTACACCGCTAAGTTGGCACCTCCAGGCTCCCCGTGGGATTAAGAGGTGTGACAACCTACGGTATCGGAATCTAATCAGGGGTCAGGAAGCCTCGGTGTGAATCCTGGTTAGACTCTTACCACCTGTGTGGCCTCGGGGGGCCACTCAACCCCTCTGACCCCATTTTCTCTTCCTTCCCCTGGGGGACGTTCACCGATTATTTCTCTGTCACCACGCACGCTTCCTGGTCCACATGTGGGCCAAGATGCTGCCTCTGGCTCCCGGGCAGCCCTGAGACGAGGAGGGGACGCATGCGCGCAGGCCTATCCCCGAAGCTCGCGGTCTGAGTGCTGGTGCCCGAGCCGCGTCCAAGGTGGACATCCGTGTGCAGGGAGGCCTGGGAGGCCTCCGGTGAGCCACACGCACCAGGCAGCGTGAAAAGCAGGGCTGGGCACAGGGGTCTGCTGGACTGTGGGGCAGCCGCAGCCTCACCTGCGGGGGCTCCAGAGCAAGCGGGGCTCCTGCCTGGTGCCCGGGCGGAGCACGGGACCGGGTCCTTGAACCCTCAGCTCTACCCTGCGTCGCATCGCCCCTGGGAAGAGGGTTTGACCTTGGGCAAGGAGGCTCAGCTCAGACGAGGTCACTGGCTGAGCTGCGAGGTCTCATTGGCCGATGCTCCTGGCAGTGGGGGGCGTGAGTACCCCGGCAACGTGATTGGTGGAGCCCTTTCCTCAGAATTACTGAGAATTTCAAGATGACAACGCCGTGCCACCAACTAAACTGAACACTGGGTCCTTCCAAGTGACTACACAGGTGGTAGGCCGCAGAGCCGGCCTCGAGGCGCGATCTGGGTCGCACAGCACGGTGTCCAGCTGGCACCGTGGGAAGGGAATAAAGACAGAAAATCCTCGAGCTAGCCAGCTGGCTTACGAGATGCACTTCCTCTTCAGTCCTGGGTCCCTTACTGGTGACCCAAATAGAGTCTTGTGGTCAGGCTCATTCCTAAGGTCTCCTCAGGACTCTGCAGGCTCCTCAAGGCTGATGCATGGGGCCTGGGGGTGTCCTCTGACTCTCTGATGTCCGGGCTGCTGGGTTCTGCCTCTCACATCCTGACCTTCGCTCACCTGGGCGCCAGGCAGTGGGAATGCCCATTTTTGCTGGGTCTGGCCTCAGGCAGCAGGCAGTGACCAAACAACACTCCTTTGAGACATGGAGGGCCAGGGGCCTTTTCCCTAGGCAGACTCCTCGCTCTTCCCTGCCCCGGGCCTGGGCTGCCTGCCTCTCTCTCAGGCTCAGGGTCATGGAAGTGCCTTTACATCTGTGAAACTAAATGTTCCATTTAACTGTTTTTTCACCATCCGAAGCCCAGGGTTCTGGACCCTGTCTTTCAGCTCTTTCAAATGAAGTTCAAAGCAAAGAATAATCCCGTCTACACAGTCCACCGGAGTTTCGTTTGCTCTCCCTTGCTAAACTGCATTCTAACCCCAATTCCGGGGGCCCCAGAGCCCCTTGGACGTGGTCAGTAAGGCGGAGTGTTCGTCGCTCACCTGCGTCTGCTTCCCTCACTTTATACTCGTTTGAGAGTGCGGGCGAGTCGGGTGCACTTGTTTCAGGTTCTCTTCTACCTGGTCCACAGCTTGAAGTGGTTTCCATTTCGCGTTAGGCGGCGGCTCACAGCCCTCCCTCCGCTACCTACACCTCCCTCACTCCGATGAATCTCTGCTGCCCGTGCGAGAGAGGCAAGACAGGGAGTCGACGACACGTCACACACCCTCGCCCCAGCCCTCCGAAGGCAAAAATGAGGGGCGCGGGCTGTTCCCTGGATTCTAGCTGCGGAAAAAATTGTATAGAACTAGCGTTCTGTTATAATCGCCAACGTTTATGGTCTATAGATAACAGTAATGGGTGTATAAAATCAGAGTATTTACCCAGGCAACAACCTTCCAAGTGATAAGTGGGTATGTGTGTGTGTGTGTGTGTGTGTGTATTTGTAAATGTATATATGTGCATGCTATATATGTATTATATATATATATACACATTAAGTACATATATAAGTATATGTATATATGTATATAAACTAAGTATATATATATATATTACGTGTATATGTATATATAAACTAAATGTATATAGTCATTTAGAAGATATACTTTTTTTTTTTACAAATAAATTCAGTTTCTCCTAAAAGATTTCCAGTTTGTGCAATCTAAAGGCGTAAAAGTCCAAGAAGTATGTATTTAAAGTAGTCCACCGAGGCTGAGTGATCTATTTAAAACACGGAACAAACTCCCACAGCCCCCTACGTTGTTTTCCAGGTGGACTCGGAGTGAAACTAAACTTCTTCGCTGGCCTTCAGGCTGCACATCAGCCTCCCTCCCACTCTCCACCTCCCGGGGTGGACTGCATTCCCCTCCCTCCGACGCACTTCTGAACCTCGCCCGTTCTGCGCACCCCCGAATCAGAACTCCGCACTCTGTCTACAGCGGTCTTTTCCTGGTTCCCCCCAACACCTGCTCCTTCCATCCTGCAAGTCTCGGCTCCAGGCCACCCTCTGACTCCATCACGCAAATTAGCTCCGCCCCCTTTACCAGCAGGTAGTCAACGCCCTGTCACCTGCTCTTCAGGAACTGAACTTACGCTGCTTGTCTATGTGCCCGCTTGCTTTACCGCGCACCTGCCCCGTTAGAACGCAAACAGCGTGCGGGGCCCCATCTGTCCTGCTCTCCAGTCTATACCCGGCCTCTGCACCGGAAACTAACGGAGCGAGCTCTGGATACAAACTGTATAAGTGAGCGAACGGAATGAATGGGCGGCTGGTAAAGGTTTTCTTTCTCCCTTTACAGAGGAAGAGTGTGTATGCGTGTGTGTGTGTGCGCGTGTGTGTAGGTATGTATACTCACACCCATAGATATCCACGCACACGCACACACATATGTCACATATATCACGTGTATCTCTTATTCTGACCATCGCGACAATCCCGTGGGCAGATATTATTATCGTTTTCATCGTCTTACAGTTAAGGCGATTGAGCAGGTAAATGAATGGTTGAGTTACCAAACCTTCACGCAGCTCATCACGGTACGCGCACACTCACATACACTCGCACTCACCGACAGACACACCTATGTGTCTACACGCTTTGCGCTGATTGAACGGAAAGATTATTTAGGTAAACTAGCCTGCCTTTTCCATTTTTTAATTTTGAAGTGCAGCAAATGCCCTACCTATCCCGATGCATTTTACACCCGCGTCACTGCTCCCCCCGCTCCCAGGTGAGGACTGGGCATCTCGGCACCCAGAAGGCTCTCGCTCGGCCCTCCTCCCCGAAGGTGGCCGCCGCCCCCACCTCTGTCGCACAGACCGGTTTCGTCCACCTGCACAGCATCACCCTTCCGGCATTCTTCCTGGTTTGGCTTGTTTCACTCCGCCTCATACCCAGAGAGTCGCGCAGCAGCTGCACCGTGCATGCCTTGCTGTGTGGCATTCCGTCGCGTGCAGAATCCGCGTTTTACTCCCTCAAACGTTACGGGGACGTGTTTCTGGTTTGGGACTTTCATGCTGCTGCTCTGACCGGTTTACGCGCATTGACGGCTGAGCACATACTCTCATCTCCATTGAGGAGATACCTGGAGGCGGAATTGCGGGGTCAAAGGTGAAAGCGTGTGTTTGGCGGCCGTACATGTTGCTATTGTTTTCCAACGTCCTTGTTCGAAATGACAGTCCTGGCTCGCAGTATGTGTGAGATTCCAGCGCTGATCCTTCTGCATCCTGCCAGGTAAGAAATACTCCACTGCACGTCCTGGGATAAGATACGGGTCCATGTAGGCATTTCAAGAGACCTAAACCTGGAGACTGGCGACGTGCGGTGATGCGTCCACCAGCGGGCATCGCAGACCTCTCAAAGCGAGCGCAGTGATTCCCACCGGCTCCCTCCCACCACCGAGCCTTCTAGACAAGCCTAGAGGAGACAGAAACAATTGCAGGCTTCATCTGTGCCACGAGGGCGAAACCCGTTATTATGAAACCCGTTAACCTTTCCTCCTCTGGGCAGAAATAGCTCCCGCTGTCAGGGGGGCCTTGTTTGGAGAACCCTGTGGTTTCAAACGAACTTTTAAAGTTCCAAAGAATCAAAAAACAAAAACAGACCAAAAAAAAACCATTCATCTGTGTCACAGAACCATTTTTATATTATTTGACCTGCTGATTTGTCACCTGACTCTTCAAGACAAAACTGGCCATCGTGCAAGAAGCGTCCCACGTCAAAGGCGGGTCTCCCTTGTTCTCCGTCTTCCACACACAGGAAGAGAGATCACGGAGCCAGGTGGGGACTCACTGCCTCACATCTCGCCATGATGCAGTCCTGAACACGACGGCCCTGCCTTTTCCTTGCAACTTTCCAAGAAACTCCGCTTTGACTCATGAACAGAAACTAGGTCGGCCTAGCAACTTTCTCTGCATGGGCGAGGTGCTCGATTTTCAGCAAAGGAATTCTGGGCGGGCCGACACATCTTACCCAATTTGGAGTTTCATTCCGCCAAGCCGACCTGATACTTCGACAAGGATGATGACATCCGGTTACCCCCCTGTGCTTGTCCTTAGTGCTGCCTGCCAAGTCTTTCTAGCTGTCTCCCTCCCGGACCTATGGGAGGATGACACTCTCTGGCCCCTCACGTTCGGGTGTGGCCATGGACTAACTAGCCGATGACTGGTGTGGAACTCACATGGGACACATCAGGACTGGAGGTTAATTTGTGGTCTCGGACCCTTCGGGGCTCACTCCCTGGCCTCTGGGCAGCAACAACAGCGCTCAAGGTCAAGGCTGCTCTGAGCAGGTGGAGCAGAGCCTTCGTGGTTTGCTGTCACTGAGGTTCCTGTGTGACCTGCGGCTGCAGCATGGCCTCGCCCGTGCTCCTTGATGCTCTTCCCCCCACCCCAACCCCCGTCTCTGTCTCTCTCACTCTCTCTCTCTTGCTCTCACTCTCGCTCGGCTTGCGCCCTCGTTTAAATGTGTGCTGGCTTGCTTCTTCCAGTCCCTAAGGAACTAGAGATTCTAAAATAGGAATCTATTACACCAGAAGCTCTAATACGGAACAGAAACCAAGTCGTTCTGATTGTTGTCCTCAGTTTGCCGTCAATTATTTGATATTCAAACAGTAAACAGTGCACGTTTGTTACACACGCGGTCACGCTGGTAACCAGTGAAGGGAGGAGAAGAGGAACGGGGGAGACGGAAGGAAGACCGCCTCGTCCGAGGCTGCCCTGGGGACGTGCTCACGCAGGGCTCCCCGGCAGGGCTGACAGCAGCGCGAGGCGTGCCCGGCAAGCACGGCGTCAGTCAGTCAGCCTGGTCCCGAACGGCTTCCCACGCACTCGCTCGCACGAAGGGGAAAGAGGAATGGGGAGATGAGGGCAGAATGGGGACGGCCAGCTGACCCTTGTTAGGCTGTGAGTCTGGTGCGCACAGTCGCGCGCACAGAAAGGAGGAGAGACGGTCCACGGGACAGGTGGTTTCATTTCAAGTCACCTCGAGAGCCAAACGGGTCAGATCTACGAGATTCCTCCTCGGGGCAGAAACTGTTCCTCTCTCGCTCACTGTTGTCATCTTCATGCTTAATGTGACACAGGACGAGCTCGGCGAGGTTGTAAGATGAGCACATAGCAAGGCACGGGATGAGCGGGAAAGAAGCCTGGCACGGACGTGCCCTCACGGCAAGGTGAAAGTCATGCTTTTCTTCCTCGCTCCAAAACTTTGCAGAAAGTTTTCCGGTGATCATCCTCGTGATCGGCACTGAACGGAAGCAGATCCTGTGGACTCTCGAGTTCGTGGCCGGCCTGCCCGCCCCCGGGGAGAGTCGGCAGCGTTGGAACGTCCGTTTGCTGGCCCCGGAGGCGGGCCGCCTCCCTCGTCCCGGCGCTAGCGCGGTACCTTGCCTTTCTCCGGGTCTTCGCTTCCTCTGTAACACGAGGAAGGCAGACGAGGCCAGGAATTGTGTCTACAGAAGCACCAGGAACTTCGTAAACACGTGGACCCCGGTGCTCCCAGAGCTCTTGGTCCCCAGCTCTGGGGCAGGGTCTGCTTGAAAGAGCCCCCCAGGGGAGCGTGGGGTGGCCGACTCGGAAGTCACGCCCGAAAGCACAGAATCTTGAAGCTGCCCGCCAAACCCTCCATTGAACGATTCTATCACGAGAGCCGGGTAAACATCGCATTCTCTCCCGGAAGGTGTTCTTAGGCGTTAGGTTAATAAGGCCACCCCCGCTGGTACGAGGCGACTTGGAGCCGCTGACGGTCGTCCCGCATCGGCGACGCTGGCGGGGCCCCCGCATCCTGCCCCCCGAGCATCTCCAGGTGGAGCAGGCTCCCTTTCATCGCCTTTCCACTCCTCTTCACGTTCCCTCGCCATCAACTCAAAAGGGCTGGCCTCGGAATTTCGTTGAGTAAGACAATTCTTTAAAGCAATTTTTTGAGATATGGCCCCAAATTCCTTTGGGGTGTTTGTTAAAACCTGAAAGTGAATAGTTTGGGCTCCCGCCCAGCCTTACACTCAAGCGCTCGTGGGCTTCCAAGGAAGAAAAGCCATAGGCACTGCTGAGTGGGCCCCACTTTGCCCAGGATCACCCAAGGGACACAGGACACATGAATCCCTACCAAAAATGGAATAAATCCTAAAAGTCGCCATAAGGGTTTGTTTTCAGGGAAGACGGGGGAGGGTTTGTGACAGAAGATGCGATTTTGTTCTCTGCCTAAACTCTGCATTGGCCTCTGATCACTGTACAGCCCTCTAAACCCTTTCCTCCTAGGTCACCCCTAAAAGCCCGGTCCAGGGCTGCCTTGCTCCCCGGGCGATCTGGAGGCATTTTGTCGTCTGCGGTGTCTCGCTCAGGGAAACCTAGGGTTAACCACGCGGAGAGTCGGGACTTCAGTCCCAGAGTCCCGGCTCCCCGCCGGAGGCTCGAGATGGGAGCGGCGGGCACGGTGCCCGCCCCGTGGCCCGGGGCACGAGCGCTGAGCGCACAAAGATATGCAGCGTGAGGTCGTGCCCCGGCGACATCCGAAACACACCCTTTTGGGAAATTTCATGAAATTCATGACCAACTGTCATCAGCCAAAAAAGAAGGAAGAAGCTGCAACGCCAGGGTTCGCAGCGTCCCGTCCCCAGACGCTTCTGCTCGCCCTGACTCACGGGGACGAGCGGCTCCGCCCGCTTCCCCAGCCCCGTTTCCCGGTCCCCGATCCAAATGCTGGCATTTCGCAGCCGCTTCTGCGGTAACGGGGACAATAGTTCAGTGACGCGCGTGCGTATGTCAGGCATAGTACAGCCTAATTTAATCTTCATTACACATCGCCATATTGCAATTAGACACGCCACCCGGGTGTTAACACGTATTTAAACCTGCGACGCCTTTGTCACTGATTTACAAAGGAGGCACCTGAAAAGAAGCAGATGTCATAATTACACGCTTATTCAGCTCGTTTGAAAGTAAGTCGCAAAGCGAATTGCACATGAGCCCGGCGTGTCTTGAAATTCATGTAGCGATAGGGTACTAATGCTGCGATTCATTACGGATTGTCGACGTGCCGCACTTCTGGAATGTGCGATAAAATTATATTAATACTCTGTACTAATGAGATTAATGAATACGAACATGCGGGAGAAGAATGGAGTCCTTTGTTCAGCGAGTGAAAAAAATAACATATCGGTAATTAAAAAGAATTAATCAACGCATGTACAGCCTCATTTATATTAAATTAATTTGTCTGGTTTCATTTCTAATAATTAATCACTTTTTGCAAATTACAAAGCACTTCAGGCGGATGGAAACACTACCGTAGGAGTTGTGATTCGGAATATTTAGAACGATCAAGGTGGTCCCTGTGGGTTCATATTAATTAAGGTTTAACAGTTTGGAAAATTGTAGCAATATTTTATGATTCATGTAATTAAACTCTGTAACAAAATGTCACAACTGCTAGTTACTTCTGCGCCTGTGATTTATATCTTCCTCCTTTCGGAAAGGAAGCGGCAGGAATGAAGTCTTCTGAAACGTGCCGCCACGGTCGATGGCATGGCGGGCTGGGGGCTTCAGTGCGCACGAGGCACTTTGTCGGGGGCGCACGGTGCCCTGCCACTCGCAGACCCCACCGTGGGCAATATGCAAATGAACGAGACTGAGTCGTATGAGCTGACATATGGTAGAAATCTCAGGGGTCTCTTCTGGCATATTTGCTTGAATAAAAACAAAAAGGCAAGAGCTGCGAGCCTCCTTCCCAAACCAAAGCGGGTACGTTTACGGACCCCCATCAGCTGGGGTTCCTGGGTTTCCAGCACCCAACTTCCAGAAAGGAAGCCGCTGTTACCTTGGGTCTACAACCATCTGGTGTATATGACCGGGGAACTTCCTCGAAACCATTTGCCCAGTCCCCAGTGTCCTGGAGAGGGATGCAATAGGAAGCACCCACCTCCTGGGGACCATAGCATAGGGAGCCATGCATTTGCTCTCTGGCCATGGGTGGCTCTCTTCCCTGGCTGCCGGAGGAGTTAAAGAGAGGGCCACTGGGGATGCACTGTCAAGGCCACGGGCCTCGTTACTCTCCGTGCCTCAGAAGCTCCTGGGGACTATTTTCCCCCTAAAACAGATGAGGTGGCTTTTCCCCTCTTTGACGTCTCAAACCCGCTCCCTGACCTTGTTTTCCCAGTCTGTGCCCAAGGGTGCTGACCCCTGGGCCAGGCTCCCTCGCGCGCCCCGCCGGGGGCCACAGCAGCGCTCTGCATGGGGGAGGCACCGGCTGGAGATGAGAGGGCAGGCGGGGAAAGAGGGCGAAGCGGGAAGAGTCCTTTGCCACGTCTTCCTTGCCTCGGTGCGCTGTCTTTCCTCCAGACGGAGTCCCCCATAAGTCACCACAGTCCCCTTGAGCTCCAGGGCTCCAGTTCTCGCTGACCGCGGTGACACTATTTCCCGTCTTCCTTCAGCTCAGTGGTGTTAGAGGCTTCTCGCTGTTGCCAACTTCTGGTGCCTCTCCATCCTTCTTTGGTCTCTTAATCCAAGTCTTCCTCCCGTAAAGAAACACCTCCTTCCAGTTTCTTCATTAACTATCTGATAGTGAATTCACACCCAGGCCCTGGCCGAGAGCTTCCGATGCAACCGGCCTGGGGCGAGGCCCCAGCATCTCTATATATTTTTAAAAAATCATCCCTAAGGATTGCATCCCGTAAGGGGAACCTCTGCGTGAGACAGATCCTGGGGAAAGTCGTGCTGACATTGTGCTGGCCATGAGCCGGGCTCAGAGTGCTTTAAACACGTTGCTCTATCCCATCCTCATGACGACTCCAAGGACGGGTACTGTTATTACCCCCATTTTACAGGGAACGTAGCTGAGAGCCGAGAGGGTGTGAGTAACTGGCCGAGGTCGTGTGGCGAGGACGCAGCGAAGTCAGGACTGAATCCAGTCTCGGCTCTCTCAGTATTCTATGCTGTGACAATGAGGTTTGTTTGTTTGTTTTCAATTCATTCTAAGGAATATTTTGCAACTGGGGAGAACCCGTTTGACTAGTCACACTTAAACATTCAATGATCTATTTGTGCATTCATTCCAAAACATTTGGGTTCTCAACATTTATGTCCTAGGCACCCAGGAAGATGCTTCTCATAGCTACGGGGGGGGGGGAAAGAGATTTATAAACAGATAAATAAACAAATATGTAAGCAGATGAAACTGAAAGTGTGTTCCAACCACGGACATGCAGAAGCCTTCGCAGCAAAGGGGACACTTGAGCTGGACCGCAAAAGACACAGGCTCGTCATGAGAAAGAGCAGCGTGGGAAAGGCCCATTGTTTGCTGTCGCCTGAGGACGGGTTGCCTCGTATGGCAGAGGCTGGGCCTGGGGCTGACGTGACGGTAGAGAGGGTCACTTGTCTCAATCGCTTGGACTTTAAATTTCATCGCTCGAGCACAGAAGAACCAACATGGTTTCAAAGTGAGGAAAAGGACAGGATCACACCGGGGCGTCCCTTCGCCGGCGCGGTGGGGAGACTGGAGTAAGCCTCCTCCGGACTCGGTGACGGCCTTCCGGAGACGCCTGAGATTCCGGGGGAGGTGACGAGCTGGGAAGGGGGGGGCCTCGCGGGACGCTCGCCCCGCTGACGGCCCTCCCGTCTGGCCCCGCGCGGAGTCTGGCTGTTAAACGGAACGTGTGTGGTCTGGCGCCACTGCCGCCGGGCTCCCCGCTTCGGCCAGGCCCTTCGGAAGCTCTGGTCCCACTCAGCCCACACTCAAATTGGATTAACTTGGAAATGAGAGCGACCGTGCTTTTTGATGCCTGCGAGCGGGCGCTGGGAACATTTGGGGCTCCCCTGGGGAGGGAACACATGCGGCGTGACGCGTCTGCAGCCAGCACTGATGGGGAACGCCTCGTTTCGGTGCGTCTTCTTTCCAGAGGGCGCGGCCCCGGGGTTGCGCCCAAGTCCGGAACCCGCCCGAGGCTCCCCTGCAGGGAACCACCCCGTCCCGATCACGCCGTGGCGCAGGCGACACGGACCGGCCGGAGAGCCGAGCCCGCTCGCTCGCTCGCGGACACACGCCGATCAAGTGACATCTTTCAGACAGCATCAGGAAAACAGAGGCGAGGCCCCGTGAGCTGTCTCTCCAAAGTGACAAGCCGAAAGGAGCTGCCAAGCCACCGGCCCGAGGCCCTGAGGCCCGTTTATGATTTAATTCCCATTTTGACATCACTCCACACATATTAATAACTACAGCCAGGAGAAGTAGGCGTCCTGAGTGGCCTTTCACAGTGACATGCCCGCATCTAGGAAGCGGAATTCTGATGGCCCAATTAAAACTCACACGTTTCCACGCCTCTCGTCCTGAAACACTGCCTCGTATTTCAAACGGCACCGTGGGCCCCCCGCCCCCCTCCCGGCCCCCCGTCGTAGCTTCAGTTTTGTATATTGCCTTAGAAACAATAGCAATGTTATGAACCCAAATCTGGCCTTACGGAATTATAAAGCCTGTCGCTTGGGGAAGGGGGCGGGCTTGCAGATCGCAACATGCAACCCCCGACCCGAAGCGACGTCCCCCCCACTCCACCTGACGAGTGAGTGTCTGCCTCAGTAACTCGAACTCAGAGCAGCCCCTGCTCCCCCAGGAAGCTACGTGGTTTGCCTGGGGATCTGTGGGTTTTAAGTCAGAGTCCCTGCGGTATTGCACACCAATCTGTATCTAAATATCTATCTATCTATCTATCTATCTATCTATCTATCTATCTATCTATCTATCTATCCATCCATCCATCCATCCATCCATTCATCCATCCATCCATCAATCCATCAACCCATCGACCTACCTATCCATCCATCCATCCATCCATCCGCTCACTTACCCCAGCACCCACTCACCTAGTGTATACAGGTGTTCTCTGCTATGAGAGAATAGTGTTCCTATGAAAACTTTTGTACATCAAAATGGCAATTACCATTAATTTATATGAAAAACAATTTTGGTGTGCCCAGAGCCCCCCTCCCCCACCAAATTATAGTAAATAACACATAAAACCTAAATTAGCACTAACGCACAGTAAAGGCAGGGACGATGGGCTAACCACGCAGCTGGTGCAGTGCAGGGTGAGCTCGGCGGGGCCACTCTGGCTTCTCGGGGTGCCCGCTGCCCCTGTAACCACTTGCTGCAAGACAGATGCCGGATGCTATTCTCACATTTTGTCTTTTTTTGTACAGTTAAGTCTTCACTTAACCTTGTCGATAGGTTCTCAGAAACTGTGCCTTTGGCCAAAACGACGTGTAACGAAAGCAGTTTTACCGAAGGCTAACTGACAGGAAGAAGAGTTAAGTTCCTCAGGCACGGTTCTGCTCACAGAACACCAGCAAACTTCTCAATAACGATCTGAAACACTTCTGATAGCAGACATCGAAATGAAGGTGCGCTACACATACGTTTGAGAAAGACAAATAAAAACAGGTGAGATCCTCTTTTCCTTCTTGCTTATTCTAGGTCAGGGTCCAGGGTGGCCAAACTCTCTCCCAGCTCGGGGCACAGGTGGGACCCGTCCCTGGACAGGGCACCCTTCCAACACAGGGCCACTCACAAACACACCCACCCTCACGCACACGGGGACGATGCAGACACGCTGGCTCACCCCGCGGGGCATGCCCTGCTACCAGGAAGCCGCAGGCTCTGGGGGAAACCCACACAGGCGTGGGGGGATGAACGAGCTCCACACAGACAGAAATTGATTTTTTTTCCCTCATCAACGTTACAAGGAAACGATGTTATTGAAGAACCTGATAGAACAGTGAGCATATTCCCTGGATTTCTTTCAGTTTCTGAAAACAGGCACTAATGCAGGTCCCTCATAAAAGCAAACCGGCATAATGCAAACTTTCGAAAAGCTGCGGATGCCTACACGTGTGTGTGTATACTACACACATCACATGTATCGCATGCCACATATTACACATGTGTGTATATCGCACATCACACATATCGCATACCTCACATCACACATTTATTATACAGTTCTCAACCAGCGCAATTCCCCCCCCCCCGGGGCACGTGTGGCAAAGACCAGAGACATTTTTGGCTGTTACAACCGGGATGTGCTCTGGCATCTAGGGAGTAGACGGGACAGCCTCCCACAAAGTCCCTGTCCTCAGACCCAAAGTATCAATGGTGCTGAGGCAGAGAAAGCACGATCTGTAGGGACATACAGAGGAAATATGCCAACGGAGCACACGCGCTGAGCACAGCGCAAGGCACGGTTCCTTTACCTCGCGAGAACGTTATGGCGGCCTTGAGCCCACATCTGTGTCTCACTGGGTCATGGATGCGCCCTTATGAAAGATACAGGTTCTGCTGAATTCCTCTTCTAAAGACAGCCCTTTGGGTATGTGAAGCTAATATACAGAGTCATCTTCCAAAGTCGCGATCTCCCCGAACCACGCACCCGAGTTACTTTCCGTGGCCTCCTGTATTTCAAGGTTTCCAGGACACTCATCGTGATTTTGGCAGAAAGTCACAAAACGACAAACCCATTCAGGTCAAAGGAAAAACCGGCAGCGCAGGGGAGTGTGTGGTGCAACAGGGTGACAGGGAATTTGTGGGAAAGACATCGGTGGATCTCAGGCGTCTCACACGTGCCTGGCCACTGGGAGAGAGAACAAGGTTCGGTTCTCGTGTAGCTGAGGGCCCCGTCTGCCCTTACTCATCATCGAATCCTCGAGATCCGATGTGGTGGCTGGCATGTGACAGGCATTCGATAATTATGGGAGGGATGGGAGGAAGGCAGGCAGGCAGAGGAAGAGGAATTGCACAGAAAGGAGGCTAAGAGGAACAGCCAACCTTCAGGCATGTTCTTTGTCCCTTTAAGGAGCCACTGCGCTATGAAAAACAAGGAAACCGTCAGCACAAACAAGCACCCAGCACTGGCTCCTACCCTTCAAAGGCCTCCGAGCTTTGAGTCTCTGACTTCTGTTTGTGATGCTAAATTTCTTGCTGCCTCTTTAAGCTTACAACATGTTTTGGGGTTCTGCAACATGCAAGTCTGTTATTAGAGATTCTGTTGAATTATTCAGGGCTAAATCAAGACGCGAAGACACCTTTTCTGAGACAGAAAATTGGCAAACACTCTCTAAGATGCCTTACAGCCAAAGGGGGGAAAAAAAACCTCACTAATTCTTCTGCAGCTGTTGTATTTACCATAAAATTGATAATGATAAAAAAAAATGGATACCTGCATAAGAATGACATAAGCGTCTCAAGACCTTCTTTTGTCTCCAGGATGGATCAGCTGTTGATGGCCACGTCCCACGAGAGATGTGTGGGGGATAATCCTACCCCTCGAGGGTTCTGAAACATACATGGGGTGATGCGCCATCAATATCAGAAATCAACAGTAAGCGAAGAGTCCCATCTCTTTGACTTTCATTGGAGGCCCGGGAATACTGGAAACCGCAGTGACTCGGGGGAGTGTGTCAAACACACTTGATACACATGGAAAGAGGGCTGGCTGCGTCAGCGAGGCTGAAAGAATCAATCGTCTTCCCTCCCAGAACGCTGACCCGAAGCAGACGGTTTCTGCAAAGTGCAGTGAAATTTCCTAGAAAGCTTCTGAATGCCCCCCGGGTGCGGCACCGTGCGAGGGTTCTCTGCAGACATGAGAACCAATACATGACCCTCCCCTCCTGGCAAGATCCAGCAGCCAAGGGGTGCTGCAGACATCAGCGCACTAAGAAAGAAGCTAGGAGGAGATCGAGGAGCCGGCAGGGAGGAAGCCTGGGGGCTGCTGGCTCCCGAGGTCCGGCCCGCGGGTGAATCGTGGCCGCGTAAGCCAAGGCTCTGACTTCTAAACGCTGACATAACAGTGTCAGGAAGGACTCGGGGCGAGCGTGTCCCTAGAATGCTGCGCTCCCCTGCTTTCCTGAAGAATCCTCCTCTGAACTCAACTCCCTCAAGGAACTTCCGACCGCGTTTCCCACGTCACCCATATCGAGTCACCACCCCGTCCCCATCACACAAGAATTCGAGCTGTGCGCGTGCGAGTTCTGAGAATTAAATTTCACGGCAACGGTTTATCGACCCGCCGATGTCCACCGGCCAACACGGTTTGTAGATTCCTTCTCTTGCTAAGCCGAATGGAGGCCTTGATGGCCGGCTCCCAGGGCCGGCCGGTTAAGGGCTTTAACTGCGAGTTGTTCAATGCGATTTCTGAAACTGGTAACACTAATCTGTCGCCGTGATCCTGACTACCTTTAGGCCCTCCAAGCAAGTACATACACACAAATGCACACTCACACACATGTTGCGTCTCATTCACTAGCGTCCCCTAACACGCGGCATGCTTATGGTCAGTGCAGGGGCCCTGTTGACAATGCAGACTGAATCCATAACTAAGCCTCTACCTGCATGACGAAGGAAAACTTTTATAATGAGAAGCTTCTAGAACCGAGTCAAGACCTGCCCAACCCACCACCTCCCATCGAAATTTGCTGGTTTCCTAGACCTAGTAAACAACCCAGTCATCATAAATCATAAAAGGATGCTGGTACTGGATTGCTGGTGAGGTACCACATGTTCCTCCTTTACTCGTGGGGAGCATTGCTACATGTTGAGCTAGACAGAGTGAGGTGACGCTTCGATAATTTGGGGGTGGTTATGCTTGTTTTCCTTTTTAGATGCTGCAAATAATTATTGAGCCACTAAATTTTAGTGCATGCCTCTGTTATCAAGATACTACTCATAATTTAGTCCATCACTATTTCCTTGGGTTGCATGTAACAGAAGAGCCTATTTTATTAGTTTAAAAATCAAGTTTAGTTGTTTATGCAACAGAAGTTTGGAGGTGGGCAGTGCGAGCCGGTACCAAGAACCAACACTGTCACGAGGGGCCCACCCAGGCTTCTTCCACCACCTTGTTGTCATTTTCAGCGCATAACTTTTATCTCATGCTCACAAAAGAGCTGCTGCGATTCCGGGAATCATAGCAGCATCCCAGGTGGGAAGAAAATGAAAAAACCAAGACTCGAAGAGGCAAAAGAGGCTTGCCTTTCGATCTGGGAAGGGATGCTGTCTCCAAGGTCTCCTGCCTGTGTCTTCTTGGCCAGAGTTTTGTCACGTGGCCACCTCTGGCTACAAGGGAAGCAGGAAAAGTGACTTTTAAAAAACCTGGGGCTTGGCTACTCTGAACAAAATACGGAGTCTAACAATAGACAGAGGGAACCAGTACTAGCTACAATATTTTGCTTTAATGATTCGCTCACTCGTTAGTATCCCTGTGAGAGGCTCCATGAGGCGTGGGGCCACGCCTGTCACAGTGTACGACATAACTCATGGGAGAGAGAGAAAGGAGGGAAGAAGGGAGGGGAAGAGGAAGAGAAAAGGAAGGAAGGAAGTTAGGGAAGAAAGTTTTTTTAAAAAGTGAAAGTTGCCCACAAAAGGGGAAATAAATGGTTAGTTGAGTCGAGTGGGCAGAGCAGTTACTCCTGGGTGCCAGGATCCCAGGGGACACCAAATCCGCATAGTCAAGGCCCTTAGGTAAGAGGGCTCAGTACTGGCACAGGACCTGCACTCATCCTCTCGTACGCTTTAAATCGTCCTCGGTAACGTATAATATCTAGTAAACTGGAGATGCCACGGCAAGAGCCACCCCACCTATCGTTCAGGGAGCGACGGCGACATGAGAGCCTGGGCACATTTGGTGCTGATGCGACCCGCACAGGCCTGACCCAGCAGCACCCGTCGGCAGCGAGGGTGCACGCTCCCCGGACCCACAGCCGGCCCAACGGGGGGTGTGGAACCTGAAGGAACAGGGGGCCGAGGGCAGAGGCCAAAGGCCGCTGACCACGGAGCCGCGTCCCGGCGCTGCCACGCGGTGCGTTTCGCTCTGCGGAGCGCGCAGGAGGGACGGAGCCTGAGGGCCCGGAGCCCTAACCTGGTCCTCGTCTGCAGAAAACGCAGACGACGTTCACTGGTCTCAGCGACGGATGGTTTCCCAGGTTCCCTAGGAAACGGGCCTTACAAAACGTCATTTAAAAATAATTAAATGGCATGGCACCCCGCCCTCCGACCACGCCCCTTGGCATTAGACAGAGAGGTGCATCTGCCTGCCACCCCGCCCACACCCCAGCCAGGCAGAGGGCTTGGTGACAGGGACATGGTGGCTTCCAGGGTTTCTGATTTGAAACGTCCATCCATCATGCTCTAAGGAGCCTCCTGCCTCCACCGCCGTCTTACCGTTCGGCTCAGAAAATGGGCTGCTGAGCACCTCTGTGCTGATCACCGCGGAGTGACCGGCGGGGGAACACGGGGTGCTGGCTGCGGGGGCCCTGCGTGTCCTGCCTCGCTCGTCCCTGAGGGAAAGTGGGCCAGAGCCGGGCTGCTGCTGAGTGCTTCTGGTCACTCTTCTGGGAAGCCCGAAGGCCTCACTGCTTACGGGCCCCAGGGAACATCTGGGGGGGGGGCGGAGCGGTTACCCAGGCCCCCTTCTTCCCACCAAGCTGGGGCGGAGGGAGGGGTGCACCGGGCAGGCCATGGCCCCGCCCCCGGCACCCGGAGGTTTTTAACGACCTCTCCCCTCCTGCCAGGGCTTCTAGGACAGTGTCGCTGCCCCGGTGGGAACACGCCCACACACTCACTCCCAGCGGGCTCGTCCCTCCCGCTGCGTGTCCTCAAAACCAAGCCCAGACGCCCCCAACCCTTCCTCCGTTATTGCAATCTGGACCCTTTTTCCTTCGAACAGATGGTGAGAAGAAACACGGGCATCAGCCCCCATCGAACCCGAGCCCGCCTTCCCTGTGTCCCATGTCACCAAACCCCCCACGTCCCTCCCCAAAGGGCAAAGGTCACCCTGAGCCAAATGCCAAACCGGCTTTTTACAAATAAACCTGTGACCGAACTGCGGCCATAAAACTTTGAAAACCACTCCGACGGAGACATTTGGACTAATTACCAGCGAGCAGTGGCTATGGGCCCCCTCCCAATGCTGTTTATTACATTCCCTCGTTACCCAGACTCCCTGGGGTTGGTTTCTGAAATAAAGGTTTAATTTGAGGGTAAATCAGAACAACAAAAAATGTAGCTCATTGTAAACAATGGTATCCCCGGCCCAGCTGAGCCCATCAGTATAAAAACAGAAGTCCTCCTCATCCTCTCGTACTGTAAACACGTGGAATGCTATTTATTGTGACTACATGTGTGTGGCCCAGCCTGAGTGAAATTGGGAGCATTTTCGTGACTGAGAGACATAAACATCAAATACGGCTCCCATCATCCTTCCAGTTTTAAGTTATAGAAAGATCTAAATATTAATTTTAATAGAAAGGTTAGGAAATTGGAAACTGCCATACCCACTGAAGTCATCGGAATAACACAGGGCTCACGGAGGGAGCCCCAGCGTTCCAGGGAGATTAAGGAGGCAGGTGGGGTCCAGACGTGGTCCGTGAAATATGACATGTGTCATAAACAGAGGCTTAGGCCCCGTGGCTTCCTACCAACCGACGTCCTGCCCGGGAGAATGCTTTCGAGCTCAGGGCAGGATGTGCGCAGATAGGAGGCGTGAAGGAGGACAAGCAGCTAAGAGAGAGAGCCACGCTGACCGTCTCTGGTCTGGAGTCTGGAAAAGACGCGCTTTGCTTGCCATCGGCCCCTGCCCACCGCCCCCAAAACCCACGGCGGAACAGAGGCAGGCCCACTGCAGGAGCGCTATGACTTTGTGGCTGCTCGAGTGTGTGCAGGCCCAATTCCTGATGACACTAGGAAGCACGTGTCACGGGCCCCTCACCTCCAGACTCTGATTCATACAGTCCTCTCAGGTTAGGACGAAGGACTTCTTCTTCCACCTGTCCACTCACCTCTGGCTGCAAAGGGCACAGCGATGGCAGAGCCCACCTATCTGGGGGTCATTGTCCCCACGGAGCAAAGAGCCTGGCCCCAGGTTGGAGTCAGAAGTCCTGGGTTCAGACCTGGACCACGTAGCTACGTCTGGCCTGGCCCCTCCGCAAAGGGCTCCGCTGTTTATCACACAGCCCAGCGGTTTTACGCACCGTCCCAGCTTACTGGCCCCAGACGCACAGGACGCTGAGCAAGCCTTAGGACGAGGGTTCTCAACTGCGGACAATCTGGCCCCATGCCACCAATGGGGGTGACATTTGGAAGTGTCTGGAGACATTTCTGGTTGACACAACTTTGGGCAGGCGATTGCCACTTGGAGGGTAGAGACCAGGGACACCGATAAATACCTTATAAAGCAGAGGCAGCCCCGCCTTAAAGTTACCGAGCCCCAAGTGTCAATAGGACCAAGGCCAGTTGGTGTTGCCCCGACATTCTCCTCTTGAGCTACAGTTATCTGATCAAACCTGATAGTATTGAAAAATGAAAAAAACCTTTGAGGCTTAATATGTACATTCGAAGAAAACATAAGCAAAATAGGTTAGAATCCCAGCCCTTCGAAACAAAACCAAGAATCTCCTTTCTAGACTTTATAGATTTTCAAAGATTCCCCCCAGCTCCGCCCCCAAAATGGCCTGTCCGGAGTGGGGACATTCCCTCTGCTTGTTGAATTGCACATCATCTCGCTACTGTGGCAGGACAAAGCCCCTAGTCCGCTGTGAGACGCTCTCTATTTTCCGTGCGGAGCTAAGCAGATACGAGTAGAACGTAGGACATGGGACCCGGGATGGAGTTGGCGCTGGATAAATGTTTCCTGAACGAATGAATAGATGCACAGAAAATTAAATGGAGTACCGTCTATTCAAGGCTCTCGTCTTCTCTCTGAGCCCCCCTTTCCTCACTAACAAACCAGGGAGGATGCTGATACCTGTTCTCTAGTCCCCATGGGATTCGCGTAAGGAACAGATTATGCCAGTCCTGGAAAGGATTCTGAGGGAGGGGTTTACTTGGAATAAAATAGGCTTCATCTTTACGACCGCCCAGCTGCCCTCCCGTGGCCATCGCCACACCAATCCACTCCCGCCCTTCAGGAAGTCAGACAGCGACAGCTCTGCCCGGCTAAGGAAGACCATGATCCCGCGTTCCCACAGGGCCTCCGGCACTGGGGAGAGAAGGCGGGTGGGTTTTCTGAGCTGGAACCCCCAAACATCTCACCCAGGTGCCTCATCTACAGTATGAAAGAAATGCTGACATGCCCCATGCTGCTCGTAGCCAACTGATTTCTCTCCTGATAAAAACCATGCAGAAGAGGAAGATGACTGGCCCCTCACCCAGGCCCCCTCCAGCTGAGAGTGCGTTCGTGCAACTTTCACAGGCCCAGGTGACTTGGAGCCTCACGAGCTGCTGCCCCACCTCGCCCCCAACACCGTCACCACCCCCAGCAACTGCCCAAGGCTCGGTATGGAGGAACAGCTCTGTGGGATAACTCTCGTTATCCTGACATGAATGCCATGGTCACATGGTCTCATAAAACTGGAAAATGCCACACGAGACAGAATTAGACAGACTTTTTTTAAGTTACAGGACTTTTCAGAGTCTGGTATGTTGGGAGTTTCCATTGGCTCTAGTTTACATATTTCCAAATTGACTTTCAGATTGAATTTTTTGCTCTCCGTTGCCCTAAAGAAAATCATGTTTCGGAAAAAAAAAAAAAAAAACAGCTGGAGAAACTCTGGACAAAATAACTTCCATCTTGACCACTGGCTGCCCTGTCTCGCTCTTAGAAGGACCAAGCCACATACTCAGAGACCCCCCTCGCCCAATGCATTGTCTACTTGTAATCCCAGACCCAGAGATTTCCCTTCGCTGGCTAGGTAGAGGGGATGTGGTAGGTGGCCACCAGAATCCAATATAAAGAGCCCGTTTATGGATGCTCGTTCTGAAGGTCCAGCTCCCCCAACGGGGAATCTGACACAGCCAGCGATGTATCGACCACATGTTGTCTCCTGCGACAGTGCGCATGGCCATAGCCAGCTGGTGGTCCACCGCGTCTACGAGAGCATCCCACTGAGCATCAGCGTTGGACGACGACGGCTCAGGAGCTCAGAAGAGGGAAAAGGAAGCCGCCTGGCAGGACGGGCCACGAGGGCGGACCTGACTACCTCAGAGGAACGGAGGGGCCTGGGTTCACAGGTGCAAGCAGGGAAAGGAGAAAGCTGTCTGTGCGTGTCTTAAGGTCGGTTCCCCGGCAGGAAGGCACGAGGCACAGGTTTGGATGCGTAGACGGCCCTGCGGCATCCTGCCCCCGACTCCCAGCTTCAAGGCAAGGAAGCGGGCCTGCGGAACCCCACGTCAGCCCATCACTGGGGATGCGCTGCCCCTCGAAGTGAGGGGGAAGCTTCAACACAGAGCTGCTCAGCGGCTGAGGGCAGCTGCCCTGGCCGGGCGACAGGGATGTGGGTGACAGCGATGCCAGTAGCATCTGTTAGAAACAGCCAAGACGAAAATGTATGAGAGAACATGAGATATTAATGGACCAATAAGGAAACCGTGTGAGCACGGGAAGAGATTTGAAGGGCAGTATCGAATCAGGCACATCTGGTTTGGAGGGAAGGCTACACGGATGCTTCTCAGAGGCCTTATGGGAGGCAGCACATGCCCCAAGGTGCAGCCGCCCCTCCGTCCTCATACGATATATTTTGAATGTGACCTATTCAGTGATTTTATTGCCTTTTCCTCTAGATCTGATTTGATTGCTGCCATCCATCTACATTCTACAAAAACACTAACAGAACCTTTCCAGTGTGCTGAGGTTTCAAATAAAAAGCTACATGTGTGATTTACCTTTTTCTTCCTTGCATTTTGTTGGCCTTTGGTATCTAGTTTTCCCCTAAAACTCTTCTTTCAGATAAACTAAATGGCAGTCCTTAGGGATACAGAGAATAAGACAAATATGGGATATGATAACGTCTAATATTCGTAGGCTGCAAGAGGAAATGAGTCACTTGAATAACATAAGCAATGATAACTCAGCTGAATATGACTAAGATGTTAAAAATAAGGTGTGTTTACAAGAGAATAAACTTCCTCATGAGACCGCTACTCCCCAGAGAGAGAGAGAGAGGGGACAGGCAAAGGTCCTTGGCATCCCAAAACACTTCTCTCTATTTTCCACTGGTCAAGTGTGGTCATGGTGTGTCGCTCATGGTGGCCTCGCTGCCTGTCGTCATAAAACTGCAGGCTACGTCCCCCACAGAGGAATGCTCTGTGTGCTCTCTGTGATGGGCCCGTCTTTGGGGTCCTTTGCTTTTGATTTCCTGAAGGTTCCTATCCAAGGAAAGCATAGGAGCTAACCTTTCTTGAGGAACAGGACTTCCTTTATATCTGTCACCATTTAGGCCTCCTTTCCCTGCCCTTCCCCCAGCTTCCTTACTGAATCTCAGGATCCTCATCAGATCCTGACAACTGATGAACGCGAATCTGTAAAAGTATTTTGAAGTTGGGTGTTAATGTCTCCTGATGGCTAAACACTTCTCCAGAAGATGCTGATAACTTACCAAGGGCGTTTTTGTCTTGGACCGTACTGCTGCAGATTATGTGAGTGGAGACACTGGAAGAAATACTTTTGGTAAGAGATGTCTGTCCATACCGCGCTCAGGTCCCCGTCTTCAGGCTGTCTCCTACCCCTTGGCGTGCGTCTCCACGCCCTTCTATGTATATCCGTAACACGGAAGTTGATCAGGTTAAAAACTGCGTTTCTAAGACCACCTTGCAGCCCGAGCTCTCCACGTGCCCCGAGTCTGAGAATGTAATGCATTCTGTGAGACTTAGAAGGCAGAGAGTAGGCAGCGATAGCTTTCTTTGACAAGGCTGGCTGACAAGAGACCCACAGTGGGTATGCGCGGTTAGAACAGCCTGGTGACAGGTCGCACTGTCTGGGCCCAAGGTCCATGCGTATGGGACAACCGTGCAGAAGTGCTGGTAGGAGCAGCTTCTCTTTAAGTGACCTTGAAGTAAGAAATCAGTGGCATTTTCTGTAGGTCCATTACAGTTCAATAAAAGTTAAAACTGGGGGTGAGGGGAGAGGGGAGCCGGTATTGATCCCCTGATGGCCAAGCCACAACGTTTAAAAAATAATTTTCAAGTGCCCAGTTCCCTTGATTAAATACTTCACTGATTGCAATAGCCAGAGAGAATGCTTCCTGTTTTCTGCACAGACCTATGGCCGACACAGCAACCTTCTCCTTCGTTTCTACAACTGTGCAGAGGGACAAATTTCAGTTTGGACAATGAAATGAACCATGCTGACGGTGAGGGAGCTTGCTGTCACAGGAGGCAGTTCAAGGACAGACGAGCGGGGCAAGCCATCTGAAGGGGGTGTTGCAAGGAGAATTTGACCTCTAGGAAGTAGCTGAGCCTCTACAATTTCTAAGGTCTTGTCCAACTCTGAGGTTCTCTGATTTGGGGACAACCGATTGCCTGTGAAAATGAATTCTGAGAGACTGGTCCAAGAGTCAGACAAGAAGATGTGGATCTCTTTCACTGGCTTTTCTGAATGACTCTCCTGTGATCTCCATCCATAGAGCATAACTTCTGAGGAGCAGCCGAATGTAAAAGGGGAAGACTTGAACTGATACATGGACCCCAGACAGCAGCCGGAAGGAAAGAGAAGATAAGATGAGCTGTGATAGGAACAGTTCACATTTCCTGTCTGCTCAGAGCATCGTACTGCTGGGCACTGAAGGGAGGAAAAGAGCCCGGATGGGCACAGCCACATCCAGTAAATACACGCAAGGGGGTGAGTACCTTGCCCCACTTACAGCTCTAGACCCGAAGAGAATTCAATAGACACTCACATGGGAAGAAAGCTGAGTCAAGGAGAAAGTCCCTACACTTTGCTTATTGCCATACTTTGGACCCGAGTAGATTTCTTCTCAGTTGGAAAAACAATTTTTTTTTTTGCATTTGTATATGTCAGGTATCATGGTAAATATTTTTCATGATTATCTCATTTAATACTGAAACCAATTCCATAATTTACATAAATATTCCTGCCATACAAATGATGAAATTTAAATAAAAGGTCATAAATAAAAGGTACACAGGAGTAATCTGGAGAGCTCGAAATGAAATGCAGGCTGTCAGATATCTGAGCCTTTATTTTAAGAACTCTGGTTTCTTGCCTTCATTTCTGATTGAGTCCATGGGAAAAGTAAAACCTGTGCAATGCTAAAGAAGATAAAACTCTGTTGTCCTGAAGTTCGAAAGGAGAAAGCGAACTTTGAAAATTATTTATTCTACAAATCCTATAACCTTTTAAAACTATTTCCTATTGAGAGGAAATCAGATGACTTCGCTTCCTTGAAGTCATCAAGACCGGAACAAAATGAGAACGAAAGGAACAATTAAAAAGGGAGCACCACAGGTTCTCTCGGGGTCAGTGAAGAAACTGGGGCAGCACAAGCTACGTCAGTGAGCGGAGGGAGAAACTGAGACGCTCTCCGGAAAAGTCAAAAGGAAAAACACAGAGACTTCCAGCTGAGAGATGTGGCGGGTAAAGAATGGAGACGCAGACTTCGAAATATTCAAACTATGGACCCGCTAAAGGAAGAAATCAAAAGTGGGACCATAAGCAGTGCCCACAGACATCTGGCTTCTCTGAGTTGATGAAGCATGTACACATCGTGACCCCTCACCACATCCCCCCAAAAGACCGGGACTGAACCTCACCCGGCAACACTTTCAAATTCTATGTACAAAGGAAAATACTGCAAGAGTCCAAGAAGGAAACCAACGATGTCCTCACAGGGAGAGGATCCAGCTGCTCTTGAACTTCTTTGAAACTTCTAAAGTCCATAGACAACGTTACAAAATTTCCAGACTTCAGAGAGTAAAGGTGATAATAATCTCATGTTTTCCTACCCACCTGTTTGTTGTTGTTGTTGTTTTTGCTTAGGGGAAGACAACAGAAAGGTATTCTCTGGTATGAAAGTTCAGGACACAAGCCTCTGTGTGCTTTTGCCGAAAGCCTTTTTGGGGAGCTACCGCAGGCGGCCATGCAACATCCCAAAATGAAGATGGGCAAGGAGAGCGCTGATGGCAGGAAGGGAGCAACATGGTGAACAGCCACACACGGAGGTGCCAGCGGATAATCAGCACCCCACGCCAGGCTCAGATGAGCTTATCACGCCAACGAGCTTCCAAGAACATGGCGGTCTTAGTGTCTCCTCTCATGCTGCTGGGTGGCCAAAACCCCAAATGAAATGAAGTCTTTTTAGAATAGCTTCTTTGGAGATATAAGGTATGTATCATACAATGCACCCCTTTAAAGTGTGTGATGCAGTGGTTTTTAGTACATTCGTGGATACGCACACCCATCATCACAGACAAGTTTAGAGCATTTTCATCTCCCCCGGAAGTGACCCTGTGCCCACCCTTAGATCCCAGTCCCACACTCCCATCCTCACTCCCGGCCCTAAGCAAACACTAAGCTGCTCTCCATCTCTATGGATTTCTCTATCCCGGACTTTCACATGAAGGGAATCATATCATATGTGGCCTATCGCACTGGCTTCTTTCACATAGCATCATGTTTTGAAGGGTCATTCATGTTTTAGCATGTATCAACACTTCACTCCTTTTTATGGCTGAATAATATTCCATTGCATGGATGTACCATGTTTGGTTTATCCATTCATCAGTTGGTGAGCATTGGGTTGTTTCCACCTAAAATTAGACTGATTTTTGAGGAAATTTGTTAACACTTACTATGGAAATGACTCTACTTGAATTCAATAAAGCCCTTTGGTAGACACTCTTTCTTAGGCAAGGTTAATTATGTAAATAAAATTCTTAAAAATAGAGAAAGATATAAAAAATCACTGTGGTTATTTTGGGGATTAAAGTTAACATGTGTTTTCTATTTTCATGTATTTTTAACATTTAAGAAAGAAGGTACAATACGTTAACGTTTATGTTGAAAATATAAGACTTTCTCATACATATGGTCAGTCCTGCTATAACAGGTTTTTTTTTTTTTTCAAAAATGCAAGTTTTCTCCAGTGCGATCGATCTATTAGGGAACAATCTGAATGTCATGCAAATTTTGCTAATGCACAATTTCTTTTGCAAGAAACACTAGGAGAACACATAAAACCACCCCCTGCTGATGGGAGCCAGGTAGGAATACACAGAACACACACACGCGCACACCTTAGACATTGACCAGCTGCCTCGGTTCGCCCTGTGTTATCAGTCACAGCCACCACATCTGCTGTTTGGACTTTCTGCAGGTTGCGGGTGATCCTCCTCCTCCTAATTCACCGAGACTCACGAGCTGCCCTCTTTCCAGTACCCACATCTACGAGCGAATGCCAGGTCCTCTTCAAGGTCAAGTGCCAGACTTATCACAGTGTTTATGTATTTCTTGACCATTTAGGATGTGTAACACTGTTCCACTATTTTTATTAGATTCCTATTGTTTTTACTCTTTTGAAAACGTGCCATTGATGTTTTTGAGTATTGCATCCCTACCCCATTTTCCTCACAAGTTCTGTGGTTTTTACTGTGGGATTTTTGCACAGTGTGGTGATTGTTAAGAACACAGGTGTTGACTCATAGCATTTATACGGCACCTCAGAAAGGTGCCCGGAAGTCAGCAAGGTGAGAGAAACTTAACTTTCACTGTATTGGCTTTCATAATGTATTTCTAATAAGAAATCGATATGAGAAATAAAGTAACAGGAACTAAGCACTGCGATGAAAGAACCCAGATCTGAAACTTCCTATTTCGTGGAAAGCTAACTCTGAGGAACCCCTGGAATACAACGGGGCAGAGAATCGAGAGAGGTAAACTGGTTAGAGTTAAAACTAGAATTCGCATGGTTCTCAGGCAACAGTCCTTCTGAAGAGATAAGATAATACAAAAGACTTAATAGGATACTTGGCACGTGGGAATGCTTGATAAAAGTTGAATGCATGAATGAAAAATGGAGCATATGGACAGATGGGTGGGTGTAGATGATGCTTAGGGAAGGAGGCTCTCTAGAAAAATCGCTGGTGATCCGAATCCAAATCCTGGGTGGATGCAGCACTTCCGTCCTGAACGAGCCAAAGGTATAGGTAAAAAGTAGGCGGGAGTCACTGGGAAAACCTTAAAGTTCTTTCTTTCATTGTGTACCAAGGCATTCTAATTATTGTTGCTATCTCCCACGCCGTAAAATATTTTATCGTTTGTGTCACTTGGCAGCGTTTTGTCTAAAGCTCTTAACTGTCATAAATGCATCCAAATGTATGCCAACGTGAAACAGTAAATAATTATTATGTGAGTGACTGATTTACTTTGAGAAAACATGCAAGGCCTCTAAACCTGGAGTGCCCTGCCCCACATAATGTGCATGAGAGAAATGAGCATCAGTAATCACTGTCAACCGTCTCTTGTAACGAAGAATTGAATCATTTATCTGTCCAGCGAGTGTAAATGATCATCATCGTCTATTCCGCAGGAAGGCCTAATGGCAATTTATGTTATAAAAATAATAAGATATGAGGGTTTCACAGAAGTCACTTCCTGGTGCTCTGCTGGACGCCGGGCTGCCTGCAAATTGGCTCGGCAGCCGCTGCTTGCAGTTGACACTCTTCTTCTCTCACCTCCTCTGACCAAACGAAGAGCGAAGAGCTCGCTTATTCTATGTATGGGATGACCTCTCCCTAGCCGCTTCAAGGATATTTTCCTTTATGACCAACAAAGATAATGCCAGCGAGCAAATGAGTTGTAAGCACTGAATAATTGTGAATGTTCTGACAGCCTCTGCGAACATTATCAGGCTCTAAGTTGCTACGTATCCATCATGTCTTCTCTGGGAGAGTTTTCATTTTTTTTTTTTTTTTTTTGCTTTTGTTCTTCGCCATAAACTAGGCTGATTCTTAACTGTAAATGCTCGACAGCCCTTGGAGTGTGCCAATGTTCTTAGTCACCTTCACCTTGAGGATGCACACACTCCTTTGGCTACCCCCAAGGAAGGGCTTGTTTGTTTGAAAGGGCTTAAGTGTGCATTCTGTGCAGAGGAGAAAACATGCTGCTTGGTGCTCAATGGGAGAGATTTAAAAATTTCCTAGATAGGTTCCGGAAATAAGCTCCGCCATGCTAGCCAGAGCCCAAGGCCGGGGGGACTGGGGAAGCTGGTGCGCTTACTGGGAGAGCGAAGAGCCATGCTCGCACCGTTCTCTCCTTATCAGCTCCGAGCTGGTAATGTTCAAACTGAAAACACTCTCTACACTAAGGGAATTCGAAACCGTCTACAGCATGGCCCCTCCCCTCCGCAAACTCAGGCTGGTGGACGATGTGAACTTGATACAGAGAGTTCTTTCTTTGGTACAGCAACTCTGCTTTTAAGAATTTTTTCCCACTGGGTTAAATGTGCACATATGTGCAGAGCGTTGGCAGAGATAATCCATGTAGCATCGCTACATGGTCTTACTGGTCTTAGACTGGACACAACTTGACGGTCCCTCTCTGTGGGCCAGCAAAGGTACCATAGCCCACACGGCTGGAACGCTGGACGACGAGGGGTCCTCTCTGCAGCGGGAGCGGGCCTCCCTCCCCAGGGCAGAGGCCGTCTCCTCGGGGAGGGCTTTTCTGAGCACTCAGTGAAAACTGCAACCCATCTCCCGCTATCTCCCATTTCCTTCCCCCCACTTTATTTTTTCCCATAGAGCTTACACCAGCTACCATAGTACCGATTAAGTTATCTAGCATAACACATTAAATGTGTATGTAGGAATCTATATATAATGGTTTTGTTTTGTACTGTTTTGATTGACAAATACAAAACAATAAGCAGAATAAATCACTTAGGGTGGTGATTACGTCTGTCTGCTCGATGCTGCATCTCTAGAAGCTAGAACATGCTGGCAGGTAGTAGGCATTTGATAAATCATGTTTGGATGAATGCATAAATGCACTGATGTAGAATAATATTTGAGATGTATTTTCCAGATACAATCTTTCAAAAGTATATTTCCGGTGACAAGAAGAGCGAGGTGAGGCGGCGGCATGGCCCCCTCGCCTGCGCACGAGGGTTTCAGAGGCACAGGTCCCATGAAGGGCCCCGAGTGGGACCTGCACGAGACCGGGGAAGGCGGGCTCTTCTGGGAGAAGTGCTGGGGGGTGCGGGGTAAAAGTAGGGGGTGCTTCGGTGTTACCGCATATCCTTTTAGAAACTCAGATTTTTTTTTTTTTTTGCTGACTATATGCATATTTTACTTTTTAAATTTTGGTTTAGAATCGTGATTAAAGCTGTCAGATGATGGCAGTCTGATGAGCTTCAAAAGGAGCAGAAACAGGGTAGCCAGACCGAGGGGAAAACATGGTTAGCAAATGTTTGAGAGTCAAGAGTGTTTCTCAGAGGAATGGGGGGTTAGCAGATATTGTCAGATGCAAAGGAAGAGGTAGACAGGACACCCCGGTGAGAAGGAGTTACCTGGATGGGACTTAGTGGCACAAGAGAGAAACACCTGCTTGGAGCAGTGGCTTATATTGTAAAGAGAACACTCCAGGGGACACCCAGTGGGACAAGGGCATCACCCCTTCTTCTCCCCAAAAGCAGTCGCTCTGGAATCAAATGTGGGGTACATAAATGGGTAGTGTGGATTAAAAATAAATAAAGTAGGAGAAACAAAAGGGCATCAACTAAGACCTGGGAATCGTCGATGACTGGGTCTAAAGGAAGTGAAACGAAGCTTCCCTGAGACACATTCGTCTCAGCTGTAAATCCTGTGGACCGCAGTGGGCTTGACTGTTCCCCGTGGTAGCTCTGGGCTCCTCCAGAGGGCTGGTTGTGTATCGGACAGACACGGAGAGTGATACCTGGACTAGTCTCTTCGAGTGTCTAACCTAAGTGCCTGCAGAGGTCACGGCGGTGACAACTGGGATGCAAGTGGCAGGGTTAAGAAAAACACTCGGAAAATATTCACCACTTCCCTAAAATTATGTGCTTTTTCTTCCATTTTCCCTAAAACACTCAACTCTCTTTATCTGTCTTTTTGCTTTATAGTGTTTTGGAGACGGGTCCTAGAGAAATTCTTTGTTTTGAAAGAATTAAGAGTACACATGCCACGATGCATAAATTGTGACCTTGGCTCTGCCATGGCTTCCCTAGGGTACCTGCCAGTCTCCCGGACGGTGGCCTCGCTTGTGATCAGGCAGGATTTCTGACTCAGTGTTGCCAGATCTTCTGAATTTTTAAAAGAAACTAAAACTGCAAAATGTTCATTGAAAATCTGCTGCATGAAAAAATATTGATAACCAAGTGGAGTTTGTCTCAGAATTGCAAGGCTGATTCAACTCTCAAAATTCCATCACGGCAGCTCATCACATTCCATGATCACGTCAACAGAAAATGCACTTGACAAAGTTCAACATCCGTTCATGATTAAAAACTCCAGGAAACTAGGAACAGAAAGTAACTGAATAAAGAACATCTACGAAGACTCTTACGGCCAACGTCACATTGGATGTTTTCTCCATAAGAGATCAAGAACTAGTCAAGGATGCCCACTCTTGCATTCCTACTCAATATTATACTGTAAGTCCTAGCAAAGCCAATAAGTCTAGAAAAAGAAATAAAAGGCATTCAGATTGGAAAAAAATAAAATTATCTCTATTCACAGACAGTACAATTTTCTACTTAAAAAAAAATCAAAGGAACTCTACAATAAAAAAAATTTTTTTAAAACACTTAGACCTAATAAATGAGTTTAGCAAGGTTGCAGAATAAAAAATCAATATGTAGAAATCAATTATATCCCTATATACTAGCAATGAACAAACCACTGTAAATAAAATATTTTAAAACAATACCATGTTAAATACGTCCCAAAATGAAGTTATAAATACAAATCTAACAAAATATATGCAGGCTCTGAATACTCAACTACATAACGCTGATGAACGAGATCAAAGAAGACTTGCATAGACAGATACCCAGTATTCCCATGGAGCCAAAGGTCAATATAGTTAACATGCTCATTCTCCCCAAAACTGATTTATAGAGTTAATGCAATCCCAATCAAAATCCCAGCAAGATTCCCTGTAGGTACAGACTAGGTGATTCTAAAACTGATATGGAAAGATAAAGAACTAGACTAGCCAACTTGGAAAAAGAACAAAGTTGGAGGACCCTCACTACCATATATTAAGATGCCCTGTAAAGCTATGGTAGGCAGGTCAGTGAGGTGCTGGTGAAAAGACAGACTCATAGACCAAAGGAATAGAAGAAAATCTGGAAATTTTTTGGTGCACATAAACACGATCAACCAATTTTTCATTTTTGACAACAATTCAATGGAGAAAGGATTGTGTGTTCAAGAAACAGTGCTGTATAGAATTGGGCATCCATATGCAAACAAACAAACAAACAAACAAAGCAAAACAAAATAAAAATCTTGACTCATACCTCACACTAGATGACATTAACTTGAAATGATTACAGAACCAAATAGAGAACATAATACTCTAAAACTCTTAGAGTAAGGCACAAAGCTAAACCTTTGTGACCTTGGGTTAGGCAAAGATTTCTTAGATATGACATCAAAGGCACAATACATGACATTTAAAAAAATGATAACTAGAAAATAGAATAGGCTTTTAAAATTAAAATGAAATACTATTTTTTTCAGTGAAGAACACAATTAAGGGAATAAAAGACAAGCCACAGACTAGAATTTATTTGTAAATCACAAATGTAACAAAAGACTTTGATTCAGAATATATATTTAAGAAAAACTCTTACGACGCAATAAGTAAACCCACTTAAAAAAAAAAACGCGCAAAATATTTGAATGAAGCCTTCACCAAAGAGAATATATGATACCAAATAAACACAAGAAAAGATGCTCAATGGCATTAGTCATTAGGAAAATGCAAATTAAAATAACAATGAGATGCTACTACACACTATTAGAATGATTAAAATTAAAAAAAAAAACACTGACAATATCAAGTGTCAGCGAAGATGCAGAGAGACGGGAATTTCTCACGCGCTGCCAGAGGGAGTGCACAATGGCATAGCCACTCTGAAAAGCACCTTGCCAGTGCCTTAAAAAGTAAAGAACACAGTCACCATGCGACAGCAGTCCCACTTCTAGATAGTTATGCCAGCGAAATGAAAACATGCATTCAGATAAAAAAAAAATGCACACAGATGTTTATAGCAGCATTATTCGTATTCGTCAAAGACTTGAAAAAGCCCACACATCTTGCAGTGGGTGAGCGGTGAAACACACAGTGGTACATCCATACAGCGGAACGCTGCTCGGAGGCTAAAGGAGCAAATCGTCGACCATACAATGAACCTAAAATGCGTTTTGCTAGAAGAACACGGTGTCGAAAGAGTCTTGCGTGTGGCCTCTCGTTCACACGGCCTCATGGGTTCCATATTGTGTACAGGGGGTACGAGAATTTACACGTGTCAAAGCTCTTACGGAAAGAGTGAATTGCACTGTATGTAAGTGTAAAATAGTAACAAATTAATTTTTCAGACAAAGCACGAAAAAGCCGAATCAAATGAAAACAAAACAAAACGAAACATACATTGGAGGCCGCACGACAGCTCTCTGCAGGCTGACTCTCCCCTACGAAGCTCCAGTGCGCGGCTCCGGATTTGAACAAATAGTCTGTTTGAGGCAGGCTGTCCTTATGACTTCATTTGACCTAATTTCTTAAAAATGAAGCCCGAAGAGGGAAAGACAGCCACCGAAGCCACATGGCTAGGTCACGCAGTGTGAGCGCGGAGGCCAAGCTGCTACCCCTGAAAGACACGTCCTTCCGTGCTGGTTGTACCAGAACCATGACCCGAAATAGAACCTGCGTCCCAAACACAGAGTGCCGAGGAAGGGCAGCAAGAACAAGACACTAGCCTTGGGAGAAAAAAAAAATGGCAAATTCCTTAAGGTCCAGCATTTACGAGAAGTATATTAAAAACGATGACCTCGACAATAGATTCTAGCGAACGTATGGGGTCGACAGACAGAGAACAATTTAACTGTTGAAATAATTCCGTCAAAAAAAAAAAAATTAGCAGTGTCCCAGGGAAGGGTCCCCGGCAGAGACGCCTCCGCACAGGGCCACTATCGATTCTGCGACAATCTCGCCCGTGATAAATGAGAATGTGCTTACGAGAGGATTCAGTCAGGAGCGCCCTCAGATCAATCAGCTTGTCAACAGGCAGACGAAATTCAATTTTTATTCCTAGTAAACTCTTATTTGGTGGCAGACTATCGTTTCTGTGGAAATTGCTTCACAAAGGCCGAGGGGCAGGCGTGAGAACATGGAAAAAGATAATCTTTTCAAAGCATGTTGAAAGGGAAGATTTGGGGTTTACGGCTGGGAGTGAGGAGAAGCGGGGCCATGGCTACCACCTCTTCTCTGCCCAAAAGGACTAGGGGGAGCCAGCTGTCTGCACAGAACAAGCTTCCTTCTTGATCACCTGACCCGACCACCAGAAGGAAACTCAGCATGGAACCCCGGGTTCTGTGGGGGGACTCAGTGACCCCGACGCAGCCGAAAGGGGTCTAGGTAGAGACTTGGATTCAGTTAGTTTACACCATATGAAACTGCCACTTAGTAGGTTAGAAAAGAGTCCGATATCAGCAATTTTATACGGTTAAACCAAATAACTCTTCTCTCTCGCCTTCTGTTCCATTGCATTAATATTAGGGATTGCTTGGCACTTTGATTCTGATAAGCTTTTCGAAGTCACCCAAGAAATTAACTTCGGGGCTGGGGCTCGGGCCAACGGTTCTTGACTCCCAGACCAAAGTCCTTTCCGCCAGTCTTTGCTGCCCCCTCCCAAAGACCGAGCGGTGTCCCTCCACTTGGCTGCGGGCCCTCGAGTCACCACACGGAGATGGGGCATCTCTACTGTGGGAGGCACTGGCAGTGAGGCGGTGAGCAACAGCCCCCCGGCGCTCCTGCAGGCTGCTGGGCCGTCAGAGACACCGGACAGATGGAAGAGCCCGTCAGGCAATCACAGTGCTGCAAAGTCAAGGCTCGAGGGAACCGCGCCAGCAGCACGCGGCAGGGGACCGGTAACAGGGGGTAAGCCAGGGTCCCCGAGGAAGTTGCTCCTCAACTTAGACCCGAGGGGCGGAAGGGACTTAGGAGGCAAAGGTGAAGTGATGGGAAGGCCAGCGGTGTCTGGAGAGATCGTTGCAGAGAACCCGGTGGGGGCAAAGATGCTGGGTGGACGTCGCTGTGCCTTGTGGGGGACGCAGAGGTCAGCTCACGTGCCCAGAAAGGAGAGAGCAGGAGGGGAGGTGTTATGAGCTGAGGCTGCTAAGGAAGGCAGGCCTAGGTCACCCAGGGCCCTGCAGACCTGCTGCGCCCACAGGTCCCCTGCCCAAAAATCAAAATATGGGCAAGGCCTCTCCTGAGCTTTCTGCCTCATTGTGACATATGAAACTAGAAAAGTGGTGGGAGGGGAGGGTGAGGAGCTTCCTGCCAGCCCAGACAGTCTCTCGGGAGTGACTGACGTCTTCCTGCTTCGAGGCAATCAGGGCTCACCGCCCACAGCCAGCTCCTCCACGGACTGGCAGACCTTGGCTGTGCCCAGGTCCCGCCTCCACTTCTGTCCTGCCGAGATCACTGCTCCCTCCTAAGCGCTCATCATGACCCAGTGGCCCCAGCAGGTCCTCCCGAACTCTCGCCACGCGGCCATCAGCTGGGAATCGCAGGTTTGCTGAGACTAACTGTCCAGGGGGATGCACGTGGCTTTGGCGCTTACCAGATGTTTGTTTGTTTGTTTGTTTGTTTGTTTGTTTGTTTGTTTCACCAGTCCCACGGGGGACAGAACATGCTGAACAATAAGTGCCAATGCGGAACCAACCAAGAGGTGATCTTACTTCAGCTCAGCAAGAAACCCGACGTTGAAAACCGACAGACTCGGCTCACCTGGTGCTCATTACACCTGGGAAAGAGAAATGGAGCTCTCCCATCACTCGCCTTGCAGAAACGACACTCACACAAACAAGAACCACTTGTGTGGCTTCCTTGAGCCCCATTGAGAGGGAACAGAAATTCCATCAAAGAGCATGCGACTGACTTGCCCAAGACGGAGGCCCCCGGACTGAGGCGCGGCGGCAGTATCTTTTTGGGAAGAGTTAAAATTCAGACTGGCTTCTCCGAAGACTTTGCAATATTTTAATCTAACCACACACAGTACAGTAGATACATTCGGGGGGCTTCCTTAACTCCTCCTTAAAGCTATATGAAAATGTCTTGTTTTCTTATCTTCCACTCTTTCCAATAGAGTGAGATCTCATATCTTTCCATCCAAAAAGAAAGAAAAGAAAAGAAAAGAAGAGAAAAGAAAAAAGAAAAGAACAACTATGCAGGTTGAGTATATTCGAATAAAGGGTAGTAAAGAAATAACTTATTTACTGGATAATAACATAAAAACTTTACTCATCTCTAACTTTTAGTATCACCTGTTTTATGAGAGTTTTAAAGGCTAAAATACCCAACGAGCTTAAGCATACAAAGAGACTTGCAATGCCACCGTTGCCCTTGGACCTCATATTCCAGAGTGGCCCTGTGCCGGTCACCTCTGGCCACAATGCCGTTGGGATCAAGAGACGGACCTGTGCAGCCATCTGTCTCTCCTTGGACCACGCTCCACGTGCTCAGGACCCTGACAGCACCTCGCCAACCAGCCCTGCGCCTGCTTCCTGGGCTCTGATTTTTCCTGCATGTCTGTTTCCTCCAGGCCCAGGGGCAGGAGCTTCTGTCCCCGGCAGAGTGGGGCACACCTGCCCCTACCCGAAGCTGGTGGATGTGTTCACCAACCAGGAAGTTCCCCCAACTCTCTAGGGCAGAGGTGTTTACAGAGGCTTCACCACAGAGACAGTTATTGATTAGTTATTACCTCGGTCTCTAGCCTCTCTCCCCCCCAGGGGATGGGAGGTAGGGCTGAAAGTTCCAAGCTTCTAATCATGGCTTGGTGTTTGTGATGCCAGCCTCCATCCTGAAAGTATCCAGGAGCCCAGCAAGAATGACCTCGTTAGGACGAGAGACACTCAATCCTTCCACCCAGGAAATGCCAAGGGATTTAGGAGCTCTGTGTCAGGAACCAAGGGCAGACACATGAAATGGTGCCACAAAAGATGCTCCTGGCACCTTTATCGCTTAGTAAATTACACAGGTTTGGGGAGCTTTGGTCAAGAGTTGGCGACAAGTACCGGAACACATATCTCTTATTATATCACAGTAGATAAATGATTAAACAGTCTTTGAAAACCCATCTATGTTCCAAATTATATTCGCTTCAGGGAAGAGATTCCCTGTGACTGCCTGAAGCATGCACATCAGGACTGTCAGCGATCAGAAGGGGATATTTTACATCACCAGCAAAATGCTGTGGAAACAATCAGAGATGACTGATAACTATGCGTATTTTGGTTTTATAAAGAACCTTGTCGAAGTAAATGTCAGGTGAAAAATGCCACCGAAAATGTCCAGAGCTACCTGCGGATAAACACGAAACGTCTAACGCTGGGGGTGCCTGGAATGAAAGATGTCTCGCCTTTGAAGCTCAAAGCCACACCTCACACAAAGTTCAGAACCTCCCGGAGGCCTCCCCATCCCTGCTCTTCCTCAGACAAAGATGGGGGAGGTGGGGGATGGATGGCGCAAAGATCAAACCCTACAGGAAACCTTGAACAGACCAAGGGCTCGAGGAAAGACTGCATTCTGCTGCCCCAGCTCTGTAGGAAATGGGAGAAGTATTTCATTTCAGGGCAGTGTTTTAACATGAAAAATGACCCATACTCTTTATCCATTAAACTATTAGTACATCCCAGCATCGTAGGTCTTAATAACATTTCCTTAAATAACTGTGAAAGCCTATTGGTTTTATTTCTTCCAGAAAAAAAAAAAATGAAAAGAGGAAAATATAACATATTGGACTAAGGGATCAAGCTAATTAAAATTGTAAATGCCAATAATGATATCTGACATTTCTTTTCAACAATAACCAATTATTGTAAGCGCTCCCCCAATAGCTATTAAATCTCTCTGTACAAACCTCATTTTTTCACATTTGCAATAACTAACACAGATCATTTATCCTGGCCCTTTCCATTAGTCTATGTATAAATATATATTTGGGGAGAGGTATGGCTTATGTTTTGTCTAATCAGGGTATCACGTTCCATGCTGAAAGCAATATTGAGTTACATTTAGGAAAACAGGAATATTATATGTTAAAAACCAGAAGAAAGCTCCACATCTGGTATATTTTAGTTGTGGGATATGTAATATCTCCATCCTTCCCAAATTCTGTCTACTGGAAACCAAAATGAACAAATTTAGGAAGTGTTTCTTTTCTGTTGAAACGTGAAGCCTAAACAGAGAGCTTGATGAACAGATCGATAATGGATGTGAAAAATCAGGAGCTAACAGGACAAGGAGATGAGAGATTATCGCCTAGGGAAGAAGGGGTTCCGGTTCTGTAGGATCCAGGTGGGGACAGGCTTCCTTCTCATGGCTTATCCTACACGCCCACAATCTTGTTGAGTGGGGCGCACAGTCGCCAAGTAGAGGAGGGGCCGCCTTGGTTGAAGGACGTGTCTAATGGCCTACTGGATGGTGTGAAACTCTCCACACAAACCAGATGATGGCCAGTCATCTAACTGAACTGGAATATTTCAATATTTGTCGCTGATGGTACCTCAGGCGGGGAAGGTGACAAGGGAACAGCATTATGAGTCCAGATGTATCTGTAACCTTGAGATATTTGGTTATTTGTGAGGAGAACACTGGGTACAAACATCCGGATTATTTCCATCCTGTAGATGAGGAGATCAAGGCTTGGAGAAGTCGATAAAACTGCCCAAGGAAACATAGTTAGTAAATGGCAGGAAGGGGTTGTTTCTTCGAGTCACGTCTCTGCTTTCCCTGAGACTCACTTCCTGCCACTCTCCCACGTGACGGTGATACCACAGTCACGGTCACATTTTCCTTTCTGTGCCTCCAACGCGCCACGGGCCTTCCTTCTGCCTGGGGACGGATCGTTTTCGTGGGTCCGGGGCCACATCCGTCTTCCCCCATCCGGCCTCGCTAGAGCAGCCTCCCCACCGCCTGGGTCCACAGACCAGCCACTCTGCGCCACAGCCCTGGGCTACTGCCCGTCTCCGCACTTCTCTCTCTGCAATTCTCCTCTTCACATTTGTGCTCACTGATGAACTGTCGCTCAGCTCGACTGGGATATCAACCCCCTGAGGGCCTGTCATCGCCCCTAAGACCTGACACAGAGCCTGGTACACAGGGAGTACTCTCTCATTATTTGATAACTAAATGGGCGAATGAATGAATGAATGAATGAATGAGTAAGCAAGGTTTCCGGCTCCGGTTGATCTAAATCCGAAACCTGAACTTGATCTGCTCTGCCAGGCCGGCTCCTCTGACACCAGTTCAGAAGCCGTGCAGGGAGTGACCTGCGTGGAGCAAGGGTTGTGACAGTGTGCCGGAGATGGAAGGAGGTTGTCAGCACCTCCACCTTGCCTCGGATTCTGTGAGTGCCAAGCGACCGAAAGAGTCGACTCTGAAACTCAAGGGAAATGGGGATTTAGGCGAAAAGTGTCACACACACACACACACACACACACACACACACCACCCCAGAAACAAATGAAAAGGGAAATAAGATAAACGAGTAAGAATACTAGAAAGTCTACTTTCGTCTCCATCTCGGTCAGCCAGATAATTGCTAAGAATAGTTGTTCCCGCTTCTCAGGCAGTCATTCCGTGCCAGACGCAGCGCCCGCTAAGCCGTGGCGAGTGCGTCATCTCATCTCCGTGAGCGTCACGACACACCCAGACGGCTGCTCCGAGCAGCGGACGCTCAGAGACATGATGCGGCCCGTCCACCGCTCCCGAGGGGCTGGCTGAGGCCCTGACACAGGCGTGCCGTCCCGCTACCCACGGCGGTCTCCAGTATTGGTGGCAAGTCCTTCATTCCGGTTAGGGCGAGGGAAAGAGGAGGAGCGAGAGGAGCTTGTCCAAATAGGAGACCACCGTGGCCAACCTCCCCGGCCCCCCGTGATCCCAGTGGCACAGGTGTGTCGCACGTAAGCCATACTTTTCAGCAGTGTCCGAAACCCATCGTGTGGAAGTTGTTTACACAGTCGAAAAAGAGCACAGGAACAACTATTAAAAACATCTGGCTCGCTCATTCTTAACTTAGCTGCTTCCCAAACAGAAGATCCCAACCAAGCTTTGTGCAAGTCTTTGGCCATCAATCAATAATATTGTTTGGGGCCATTAGAAAGAATTCTTCAAGGACTCCTAAAAACATGAAGAGGCAGCTCCCATATTTGATGGGTCTCTGGATCTCTAGTCCGTCTGAACAAGCACACGCGATCAAATCTATATCTGTCGTCTTTCCCGTGGCTTGGCTGGCCTCACGTGTCTGCGGGGATGGTTTTCCCAGAAGCCCAAGGAAGATGGCGCTACGGCCGATCCCTACGGAATCCCTGTGCCTTCCAGCAGTCCCCCAAAATGCGTATTCATCTCATTCATCCTCCGCTTCGCACCCCTGTGGCCCTACCAGGTGCAGGAGCATAACTCATAAGAAATATTAACATGAGCTGTTTATCATGGAGCTTGCAAAACAGAAAAGCAATAAAAGCATAGGCATGCTCACTCCATTACCATTGAAATAGATATCACAAAAATTATTCAGTGTCAGAAATCTAATTTTGTATGATATTTCTATATATTTCCACTGCTAATTTTTCTTCCCTCCAGTATTAGTGAATTAATATGCTTTAAATGCCCCTCTAGCTACCCTGGAAAATAATACTACTTATTTAGTTGAGCTACCCAAATCCATTAGACAAATTTCCTTTACAGCAAAGCATTGATGAATGAAATGTCTCATGCTAATGTAAGAATAATCAATTTAGAATGCTTATGACAATTAACAAAGCTGAAGATACGCCTTGAAGGCTCCATGCTTTGTCAGCCCTGATTTGGATTAAACTTGTGCTAATGGGATCATTTTTCTTCCAAAAGGTATTCTTTTTAGGCAGACCTATCAATTAATATGAATTATGCATGTATAAAAGTACTAATGTCATTAATTAGACAAATTAATTTTTATGATGCAGTGGATAGACTAACACTAGATTATACGTGATAACTTCCCCACAGCGCCCGCCGATTTGAAATAAATGAATAGTTTATATTTGCGTGCTTTCCACAGACTCAGTAGGGATTAATCAGGCCGGTCTGTGGGCAGGAGATGGTTGAGATGCCACA
Source organism: Eonycteris spelaea (assembly GCA_003508835.1). NCBI lineage: Eukaryota > Metazoa > Chordata > Mammalia > Chiroptera > Pteropodidae > Eonycteris > Eonycteris spelaea. The sequence continues at coordinate 4,507,298 of PUFA01000071.1, read as the reverse complement.
TAATCTTGATGGGCTTCTCAGCCAGAAGGGTCACTCCTGACACAGCACAGCCCAGAATTCAATGGGGAGAAACTTTAGAATAATGCTACACGGGGTCATGGGGGAAATTTTAGTAAACCGTAACCATTTGTTCTGGCAAGCTTTTACTGACTCTCTTCCCAAATTTACATGTCATTGTCCAAGGGGGCTAAGAAACAAGTAAAACTCGAGAGACAAAGAATGGAGGAAAGAGCATTTTCCTACCGCTGCCCTGGCAGACGCAGCCCATTCGCTACCGTCGGGCAGATTTGACTGTATGGTATTTACCTTCGGACTCAGAGTCTGCTAGAACTCCTAAATCTAGTGTTACCTACATTCGGTCTCAAATCCATGAAAATCTGGACCTCCTCAAACCTGGTATGCCGTGTGAGGGGTACGGTGACAAGGTCCAGTGGGCTCCATCCTATACCCGTAAGGCTAATGACAATTTCCTCATTTGCCTCGCAATAGGCTCATAATTATAACAAAGGGATCACCACTAGCAGAGCAAACCTGAAATATTCTCTTTTACTCTCTTTTATCCTTTTATTCCTTGTTTTGCAGGAACCTGGAACATGGACCTATTTTAAGTTTTGTGACTGGGATGACCGAGGACACTGATGACATGACCTAGAGTAAACTGTAGCATCCCATCAGGGCAAGGTGGGCAGGAAGAAAGCAAGGCGGTGTGACATAGGTAAGGGCTCAGTGGTGGGCACAAGAGGTCAAAGCATCTCTCGTTCAAATTTCCCGTAGTTACAGCCGGGAGCCTGGTAAATACTCGATAAATGTGGAAGGAAGAAAATAAGTATTCACTTAGCTAAGGACTTGATGTTGGTCCTAAAAACGAGGGGCCACTGCAGACATTTACTCCCTATTCTCTGTGGCCTTTGTTATACCCATGGTAGCATGACATGCCCATGAAATGCAAGCCCTTTGAGGACAGAGTCCTGGGTGCAGACCGCAGACCTGCCGTGTTTTGGCCGAGGGACCCTGGAGGTTCAATGTGACCTTACTGGGCAGTTGGCGCCTGCCTTGAGTGCACCCCCAACCCCTCACAGAGAGGAATCAATGTCTTTACTATCCGGAACAAGGCGTAAAAGGTGATGGCGACTTAGAGAAAATGTCACCATTGTCCCTAACTAAATTCTGCCTTCAACAACTATGCCGATGGGCAGTAGGATGAATTCAAGTCCCACTAAGAAGGTGTGGGACGGCACCCTATCCTCTCACTCGGTTCCGATGATGGTTCCAACTTTTTTCAGTAAAAGGCAGGTGAGAGAGGAGCAAGTGATTAAGGTAATGGGATCTGAAGAAGACTGCCTGGGTTCAAATCTCACTCCCTCTATGCACCAGCACTGTCACTTGGGGCAACTTGCTGAAGCTGCTGACGCTTCCTCTTCTTGTCTGTAAAATGATGCTCAGAGTTCCTTCTAAATAATAGGATTAAATTAATTAAAACTTACAAAGTGCTTGAAATAAGGACTGGCACATAGTATAGTATGTAAGTGATCAATAGGTTAAAGTAAAATTATTTGGCATCTACTGTATTCTGGGTGCCTTATAGACGTCATCTAATTTAAACCTTACTACATCCTTGTGCGATTAATAGAAAGAAGATCATTTTAGAGGGGAGGAGGCTGAAGTTCAGAGTGTCCATCTTGCTCACTGTCACTCAACTCTCGAAGAGGAAGGATTTGAACTCAAGGTCGTCTGAGAAGTTACTGCATAGGAGTGATGTAAATGTCTGTAGTACTGAGAGGGAAAAGGCGAGGCGTCATGAGGGGGAAACCTGTTCATTTTGAGAACCCTACAACTCCTGGAAAATGGAGATGGCGCGTGGTTGGTCATGGAGGCAAAATCGGGTGGGTAGGGTAAGAGTGACAGCTACCCTGGTCATGGGCTCGGCACGCCGCTATGGATAGATATTATTAATATCTCCATTCATTTTAGAGATTTGTTAAATAATTAATATCAGTCACAGAGGGGCACACAAATACTGCTCCATCTTACTCCTTATTCTGCATTAGCAAATCTTATTCCATAAAACGTAAACGTTTTTCAGTAAATAATGACATATCAGTTGGGGATTTCGGATATAGAGTCCGCACCTTCCAGCCTTTTGTCTTATCTCCCCACTCTTGTCTTATCGTTAACCGTGTGACCAGGACTCTGTGATCACTCCCCACAGGCTTTCTGGAGGAAGAGACCCAGCATTTTGCAGAAGCCTCGCCCATGCCCATGAAAGGAACCACACTGGCCTTACCAGCAACATGACCATAGGTTGTGGCCAAGAAGGGTCTCACTAATAATATACATAAAAATACATTAGCTTCCAGAGGTGCAGTGCAGAATTCCAAATCAGATTTACACACCTCTACATGGCCTGTGATGTCAAATACCCTTTTTGGAAGGTACGTTCCTGGAGCAGGTACCTGTACTTACCTGCCTAGCCATGATCTTGCTTTAGGGATGGTCCTATTACCTAAGCCAGACCAATGATGCTACATTACTGGACTTTTCTTGGAACTGGGAGTGTCAGCTGTGGGGGTGATGGAAGCTCGGAGCTGCTGGAGGCCACCACCCTAAGAGGACCTGCCTGAGCACGAAGGACACAGGGCAGCAGAAGCAAAAGATGGGGGAAGAGAGGCTAAATCCTCATGGCTTCATGTGAACCCTGGAATGCTTCGCTTCCTGAATCCAGATGACCTACACTCTTCAGTTATGTGAACAATTAAAATACCATTTTTTGTTCGCATTAGTTTAAGCTGAATTTCTGTCACTTACATCAGAGAGAAATCAGAATAACAGAGGAGAAAAAATATGGAAAGCAACACTGACAGTTCGTAACAATAGAATTTGACACGCACTCGAATTCACTAATTCCCTAAACATTCTTAGAGGCTTATTCTTGGAATAAAGCTACCTTGTATAATTCTTTTTCTTTTTGACATTTCAGTTCGTGAATTCTTAGCTATCAGATCATTTTAGGCATAATATTACAAACCATGTTTTAGTAGGATTTGTTGACGTCTCTTTTGCTTCTTGCAAAGGAGGCCAAATAATTTCTTAATCCCACATGGGTGGGGGTTTCCTGGGAAAATGAAATCGTACCGATCAAATGGTTTGGTCACAACGGACTAAATCTTCAAAGGAAATGACCGCTAGCAACCAGCGTCCACTTGTGCCTGCATCTCTTCGTCTCTCACTATTTATACTTTATGATCAGTTAAACTCACAACGGTCTCCATTTTACAACTAATCCGAAAAAGGTTTCCCACAAAAACTGAAACACTGACTGCCTGAGGGAATTATCGAAAAGATCGATAGTTTTCCCTCAGCCACTCATTCATCCTGTGCGAAACGACTTTGAGTGACCCGCCTGTTTCCTTCCTGCCTCCCCGCGTGACCCCAGGGCATCGTCACGTGGCTGGAGATGAGGGGCCGGCTCTAAGCTGTGGAGGGTCTGGATAACCAAGGCCCTCCGGACGCAACCCCGCCGAGGCCTTTCCATTCTCTGATCACTTGCATTTTCCCTACAGTTTCAAGGTAGGGACATGGTTAAAATGCGAGCTTTGAAGTCCGAGACCGAACACTATTCCTTGCTTTAGCACTTCTTGGCCGCAGGCAAGGGACTTCGCCCCGTATATACTATCTCTACGAGGGAGAGGCTGATGAGAGTCAGCGAGCTCATTTGATCTGCTTATTGAGCATCAACCGTCTACTAACAAACCAGGCACTCTTCCAGGTGCCTTGAGATAAAGAAGCAACAGAGACAAAATTCCCCGCTCTCACGAAACTGATATTCTACGCCACCTGGGCATGACATCGCGGGGATTCAATGAGAGGAAGCCTGTGCGATGCTTACCGCTGCACCTGGCACATAGTAGGTGCTTCAGAAGTACTAGCTTTTATGGATGGTATTCCTGTTAGCTATGCTTAGTTCTGGCCTCATTACTACTGTTATGATGATATATCTCTCCTGCCTGGCGCTGCCCACCTAAGAACTCAAAGTCCCAAATCCCAGACTGTATCTTCTCGGAAGCGGCTCCAAAGCCAAACGTGAGTTGTTTCGTCTCTCCATGCTCCTGGAAGCCTTGATGCTCCCAGCCCACCTCGCTAACTCGGCGCGGTGAGAGCTCTGCCCCCGAAGCATCCCGTGGGGCTTCTCGTGCTCTGTGTGGGTGGCAGAGCGCAGTGCGAGGTGCGTGTAAAAAGCAGGAAAAGGGTAGCGTTGACTCAACAGTGCGAGCCCTCCCTCTTGGCAAAAGGGAATCACCGAGCTTTGAGGAAGCCCCGCGAGGCTCAGTTCTCATGTCATTTTCTCCGAGAATGTGCTGGCCAACTGGACGCTCCCTATGCGAAATCCAGGGTCTCCGTGCTGTGCAAGTTGGTAACACAGAACTTCGGCCAGACACTTTTTGATTGCAAGCATCGGAAACTGACTCCAACGAGCACAGAGCAAAAAAGGGAAATCGTTGGCATACTGAGGTGGTCTCCACGGGCCATGGAAAAGCTGAGGTCCTGGGGTAATCTTACGAGGGTCTCAGGAGGGATCCGAGCAGCAAAATTTAATGAATTGTCTCTCCCAGGCGTGTGGACATTCCTGCGAGTGGAGGGTCATCGTTTGTCAGTGGCTAGTTCACTCAATGCCCGGTACGGCTGATTCATCCCTACGCCTTCCCCAGTGCAGACAGATGTGGCATCTTTTGTCCTCGGCATTATCTTCCGCTGAGCATGGCTCGGTTTCTCAATGACCAGAAAGAAAATATGAAGAGTTCCATCCTAGAATTAGCATCCTCTCATCTCAAGGGAAAATAGCAGCAAAGTTTTGTTTTGTTTGTTTGTTTTTTGTTTTTGTTTTAAAACTGCAACCTGCCTCATCCTGGTCAAACCATGAAGAAACGAGGAAAAAGAAAGAGTAAGAGAGCGATGTGTTTGGAGAGAGATGTGTTTGTCCTGATGGGGGGAGGCAGTCCCAGGCGCTGTGCTGCTCCTGTCTGCTCTCTGGAGAGGAACTGGTTCTCGAGGGTCCCCACGGGAGCAGCTGCCATTTCCCCATCAGGCACCATGGACATTCAGAACCACGGGGACTTCAATTGTGAACCTTACGGAAAGTTTTCTTTTTCTTTTTAACAAACTTTTTGATTGAAGGACAACATAGAGAAAAGTACATAAATCCTACGTGTACGGCTCAATACATTTTCGCAGCGTGAACACATCTGTGCGGCGACACTCAGATAAATAAACTTGATCAGGACTCTAGAAGTCCGTCTCCTTTCTAGTTCCTCCAAGTCAAAAGCCACCTCTTCCCAAAGGCAACCATTTTCTTGACTTCTTACAACACAGGCTAATTTCCTATGTTTCAACATGAATAAAGGGTGTGAGATAACAGGAAACGTGTATTGGTTGGTCTTTGCTGAGCTCCTGAAACCCTCATAACTTCCTAAGTGATAGGAGTGTCTTCTGTTCTAATGAGGTGATTCTGGGTGCTCTCCTGGGTGAGGGCTGGTCCTCAGGAACATGAAGCCATGACTAGAAGCTTGGGAGTTTCCTTCCTGCCCTCTTTCTCTTGAGGAGGCAGAAGGGCTGGCTGTGAAGTTAATGATCGGTCATGCATATATGAAGAAGCGTCCACTCATCCACTAATCCAGGATTTGGGGAGCTTCCAGGTTGGTGAACACATCACACACCAGGGAGGTGACACAACCTAACCCCACCCGATAGACGCCCCTGCACTAAGGACCCTCTCAGACCTCACCCCGGGTATCTCTCTATCTGGATGGTCATCTGTTCCTTTATCATACATTCTTTTTACAAGTTGGTAAATGTTTTCTGAGTTCTGTGAGCAGCTTAGCAGATAATAGAATCCAAGAAGGAAGAGGTCACGAACCTTCAATTTGCAGCCCAGTCAGACAGTAGGACAGTCAGACAGTTGGACGGAAGTTGTAGGTACAGTAGACCCACCACTTGCCATTGGCATTTGAAGTTGAGGGGGACAGTCTTGTGAAGCTGAGCCCTTAACACATGGGATCTGACCCTGTTCCCAGAGTAAACAGTGTCAGAATTGAGGTAATTACAGGATACTCAGTTGGTATCACAAAGATCTGCTTGGGGGTGTGGGGGACCCAAACCTCTGATGACGGGAAGTGTCAGAACTGAAGTGTTCTGTGTCCACATAAAGGAGAAACACAGGAGGAGGGGAACTGTAGCTTTTTCCAATACAAAGGCAATCACGCACTGTGTGTGTGTGTGTGTGTGTGTGTGTGTGTACGTACATATATATTGTGTGTCCGGCTTTTTCCATTCAAAATCGTGTTTGTGTGCATAAGATTCATCTATGTTTTGGAAGGTAACAGTAGTTTGCTCATTTTCATTGATGTTCATTTTTCATCTTGTTGTCTGGACATGCTATTTTTCCATTTCCTGTTAGTAAGCATCAAGACTGTTTCCAGCTCTGAGCTACCGAGACGCTGCTGTGGGCATCTTACATGTGCCCGGTACACACATGTATGTGCTTCTCTGAGGTATATACCTGGCCGTGAAATTTCTAAATCATAACTGTATATTTAGCTTCAGAAGAGGTCACGACCTTTCAAAAGCGGTTGTACCAAAATACACACCTCTCCCAATGTCCATTGCTCCACATCTTCATCCACATTTAGTACTTTTAGATTTTTTAATTTTACCCATTGATGATCAGGGATGTTTGCCAGAAGCCCTTCTTGTCCCTAGAAGGTGGCAAACTCCAATTTGTCTCCTTGGCACCATGAGGCTATCAAAAGCTCTGCCCAGTTACTTAGCCTCCGGGCTGCTGCTGACAAATCGTCAAATGTTTCAACTGAAAAGTCATGTGGAATACTAACCTGATTTCCCGGCACTTTGCTCTCTAGGATTTGGCCCTCTCATAGCCAGCCTACCTGGCAAATTCTATAATGCCAATTTTTCTATCCCTAAGCCAAAGCTTTTGCTCAGATTCTTCTCGTAGCTGATGCTCTGACCTCTTGGCTATGGATCAGAAGTGCCTCGATTAGAAAGGCACCGCAGACTTTCAGGTTCATCCCCACACACTTCCCTCTTCTCCGGGACCATGGCCCTTTAAATCTGGGCTCTCGTTAGCTCCCCGATGTCTTCAGATGGATTTCCAGCGCATTAACCCTCCTTTGCTAATTGTTCTCAGTAGGTGAGTTAGTGTGATACAAACTAGTCTGAAGGGAAATCGGTTATAATAATAATAATATACATAAAGACTTGTACTCTTATTGCAAGGATTACAAACTCAAATTTCTCGAGATTAGGCAGGTAAACTATGTGCAGAAAGTGTGCCAGGTAAGAACTAGGAAAGGGCAAACCACACGCCCTGTGTAAATAGGGAAGTATTGTGTATTACTCATCTTGGCACAGAATAGTAGAAACCAGAAATGTAGATTTGTGTATAATCATGAGAGTTTTAAATATTGTCAGCTTTAAAAGGTTTTTTTTTCAACCTGGGCCTGGAAAGTTATTTCCAGACTACATTGAGCCATAAACTAATAGTTGAAAATCTCTTTTAAGTCATTTAATAAGTTATTTACCAGACCACATCTCTATTTTAACTTATCCAAAGACTGTTTTTAGACACTTATTATTCCTAGAAAATTTTGCTAGGTTTAACAGGAGACATACGATTCAACTTTCTTATGGAAATTCACCAATAAGTAATGACTTAAACAAATAAATATAATTCTAGAAAAAAGAAAAAACACTGTAAAGTACTCTGTAAACATTACAGGTAGGAGGCTCAATGGAAATTTGGAGAAAAGAAAGAAAAATCTCTTCCAGCTGGGTGAGCAGGGAAGAGAGTGCCACTGAGTAACATTCTGATAGAACATCGAAAAGGAATGAATTAGGCAAAGACAGCAGGTCGCTTTGGGGAATGAGGAATGAGACTGGAGAGGCATTTCTGCCCTTCCGGAGGGTGACAGACAAATCTGGGTTTGGCCTTGCACTCCAGAGTCAACCAGCTGCGGTCTGATCACCAGCGCCTTTATCAAAGTAAGGGAGAAAACCACCCCAAAAGCGCTTTTGGGTCAGTTTCTCAGCCTCATAAACAAGCTCCTGTGTATGTAATTATAACTAATATATGGGAGGATCAGACAGGGATGAACAGATGTTGGAATCAAATGAGGATGCACAGAATACAACAGTGTGGTATAAAAGCCCGAGTTTATACGGTGCAGCTGGCTGCACTGCATGCTTTTTAATTTTTTTTTTATTTACAAGGTGTGGCATCTGGCCTTCTATTGTCAGACCTCGATTTTACTTGCAGCTAATTTTATCTGCGGCTCATGCAATGCCGGCATGAGACTTAACTAAAAATCCTCTCTGAAAATGAGAGGCTAGGGAGTAGAAAGACAGGTGACCCAGCGTGTCCCTCCGAGGCAAACAGGCTGAGTTTTATTGGTCTACATTTCAAATCCGGGCTCCGTGGGTCCCCTAGAGCTCCTGAGAAAGCCGAGGTCTGTTTCCCTGTGTCTCCCTCATGCTGGTCAAGCAGGTTAATGGATTCCTCCCACTGAGGTCCCCGCTCAAGTGGTGCTATATAGAACTAAGCAGGAAGCACGAGATGCAAGGAAATATATGCCATTAACGAGAGTGAGGTCTGACCTAAATATCCCCTCAGCTCATTCCAGACGAGCCCCTTGGAGCCGTCCTTCCCCGACCAGGGGTTTTCAGGCCGCCGCTGTGAGTCCAGGGGTCGGAGAGCCCAGCACCGCTTTCCATCAACACGGCGGCTGTGCGGAGCCCGGCCCCAGGGGTCACGGACTCCCTGTTCTCCAGCGTTCATTTTTTTTTATGTTACCTGGTTTTGTTTTGTTTTGTTTTTTTTTTAAATGTGTTCTCTTAGGAAACCCATGAAACTTCCTTCATCCTCAGCTTCATGGAATGTTTGGCAATCGGCTCCAGTGGCAGTCAAGGATCTGGACTAAAGCCTTAGGCTCCACATCTCAGTAGCTTCAGGTCGAATGCTCTACCGAGCTGTGTGGATCGTAAAAGCTGTTTAACCTCTCTTAACCTCGGTTTTTTCATCAATGCCGGGGAATGATAATACTAATAATAATCTAATTGAAACAATATATGGGAAGCACTTGGCATGGGGCCTGGTACATTGTGTTTACAAAATGATATCTATTTTTAATCCAATTTTTCTTTTATGTAGCATCTATGCTGAAGTTTCGCTGTGAGCTTGCTTAAATAGCTTGTTCATCAAGTTCGCTGTTTAGGAATAAAAGTTTTCTCTAATCAGATCCCTACTGCTGCTTTGCAGCTCGAAGTGTCGCCCTTTCGGAGAAGCCCTCCTTGAATTCCCCACCCTCCCAGAGCCACCACTTCCTCTGAGTCACCACGGCAGACGAGCACATCAGGCATACGTGCTCCTTGATCCCAATACTCTACCAGTGGAGCTTTTCACTGTCTTACAATTATTAGTGTGCATGCACATCTTCCCTCCCGACACTGAGTTCATCCATCCATCCATCCATCCGTCCGTCCATCCATTATCCATCCATCTATACACCCATCCACTAATCCATTCACCCATCCATCCACTAATTCATCCATCCATCCATCCATCCATCCATCCATCCAACCACTCATCCACTAATCCAGCCATCCATCTACCCATCCACCCACTAACCCACCCATCCGTCCATCCATCCTCCATCCATCCTCCATTCACCCATCCACCCACTAACCCATCCATCATTCCATCCACCTGTCCATCCATCCACCCATCCATCCCTTGCTTTTGAACACCCTGCTCCCTGAGCTGCTTCATTGGCACAGTCGAGGTCTGGAAACGCTGTGACGTAGGCATGGATGGGCACGGCGGGCCCTCGCTGGTGTGGAAAGGCCACGTGCAGCTCCAGGCTCTCACTCTCTGCGCGGGGTTTCGCTTCTCACGGCCTATTCCCACACGTCTTCTTTGCTGGCCTCGAAAATCAGGCTGTGGACTGGAGCGGGCTGAATCCCCACTTCCTTCCCCCGCCCCAGCTGTGTGTGGCATCCGGTGGCCTCCACAGCTGCCCACAGCAATGAGGAGTTGGGTCTCCCGACTAGAAATATTACTCTTCCATAAAGAAAATACTTTTCAAATCAATTAGAAGCTTCTGTGACCCAGAGCAATTTAGGAAATTAGAAAACGCTCCTTGTTCCTCCCACAGACTGTATTTTATTATTGGATTAATGTGCAAAAAGCCCCTATTCTGTAGCACCAAATATTTACTTTGGAGACATTTTCTGGTTTTATCATGGATTTGCCTTGTCCTGTCAACAAATTACTATAGTGCGCGTAATGAACTGTGGAAGTAAAGAAAACATACACAGGGCTAGACTCGCTTAGAAGAAATCTCTTTCTTTTTTTTCTTCTTCTTCTTCTTTTTTTTTTTTTTTCTTCTTTTTTTTTTTTTTTTGCTTTCAGGGAGGGGAATTAGTGAAAAATTAACATCCGGTCACCCAGGGACTACATCTTGCAGTCCTACATTATAAATCATGCAGAAATTTTAATTTTTATTTTAAGCATATGGTCTGCTTTAAAAGTGTGGGCCAGATGCCTGTGCCCAGAGTTCAATTTTAGGACTTGGCTCTATATCACAAAGAGCAGTTACAACTCCTCCACTAGGCCAGGTGAAATAGTCAAATGGCAACAGGGCTGGGGCCACAGAGTGGCCGTACGGTGGTCAGGAGGGTCCCGTGTCTCTACTTAGAAAGAACTGTTCAGGAGCTGCATAAACAGAGAAACAAATTCTCCGTTACAGGAGCAACAGGCAAAGGACCGAAGGGTCTGCGTTTACTTAGTTCTCATATCTGCTCCCTCTGGGTGTGTTTGGGCAACAGGAAAGAGCAATCTTCCCTAACAGCTGGACACTCAGTACTTCTTTACTCACTGCTCCCTCGCGCATCCACCCTGACGTGGGGAAGTGAAACTGTCTGTCTGTCCGTTCGAGATGGCAGCTTCCTTCCTGTGATGCGGTACCTAGTCTGGAGACAGTCTCTGTTCTTAGCATTCCTGGTGGATGCAGAGCAGGGTTTCCAGAAGTCTGTTGACTACCTCTCCACACCTCTTTGCTGCTGACTGCATTTCTGCGCTGCCATCACCCCCTAGTCTAAGTGCACGATTCCAATTCCCTTGGGGCAATACACTTCCTCTCTTATGTCCTGGCATGCACCCCTGTGGCCTTCCATTTTTCTACCCGCTCCACAGCACTTGTTTTGAAATGCAAATCTAGTTTACCTGCCTTTCAGATGAAAACAGCAGGCTTTTACCAGGTCCACCAGATCTTGGGTGCCAACCACGCTATCCTTGCCCAGGTCCTCATCCTCTTCCAGACTCTGGAATGCCTCCTCCTTCTTCCTGCTCCTGAGCCTTTTGGCCTGTGCTGTGCCCTCGACCCACAATGCCCTTCCTGTCCACACCACTGGACCAAATTAACAACTACTGCCCATCAGACGGGGTCAACGTCCTCTTCACAGTGCTTTACCACAGCCGGAATCTCACACTCGTCTTGTCACTGTGTCCTTGGTCTGTGCCTCTCCTAACACAGGAAGAATCCTCTAAGGAGTAGGACTTCCTCCTTTCTTTTCCTTCCCATTACTGTCACCAGTACAGAGCACAGGGCTTGCCACACAGTTAAGTGCTTAACACATATATGTTGGAATCATTGGATAATCCCCCAAATGCACAGCTGGGAAACACAAGCAGTTGCCTGAACACAAAACCCAACTTGAAAACAGAAGGAAAACAAACAACCGTGGTCCCTGATTCAATATTCTTCCGAAGTAATTCTATCAAAGAGTAATGGATTCTGACCAAGGCGCTGCCCCTTGCCTTGGGCAGATCTGAGTTGGAGGCTTGATAAAGAAGGACGATCAGACAGACCAGTCTGACCCCAACTATAGAACAAATTTTTCTTTTACATATTTCCTCAAGTGACAAGGCTTAGGTTTAAACCGATGGAATAATATTTATCTGGAGGTCTTTCAGTCTGTGAATTCTATGGGACACATTGGATCCAACTATATATTTGGAAGAATATATCCCATAGTCTGAAACCAAAACACTGAGCATCTCAATTTTGGGACAGTGATAAGAAATGATTTATAGTCACATGGTACTTTTTATGATCTTTTGCTTCCCCCCCCCCAAGCACTTGTACATCCATTGCCTTACTCACTGCATCAGCACATTTCATAAGTAAAGCAAGTATAAGTCCCAATTTTTGGTGAGGAGACAGGGGCCCAGAGGGATTAAGTGGTCCATGTGAGTCGGGAACTCAGGTTACTGATCCCACTGTTTTTAAACTGACCTCTGCTGCTCCTGCTGGGCCCCATTCCATGCTGGACACTTGGCCACTGTGAACGCCTTCCGTGCCCATGGTATCCACATGAGAGAACTTTTATTATCCTCAAAGTAAGCATGGGTAAACTGAGGCTGGATTGAATTGAGGAAGAAATGAAGCCACAGCCACCGAGTAAATAACTCTCAAGCTCAGACCGGTCAAGCTGCAAAGTCTGTGTTCTGAACGAGACCCGGGCTCCCCGTGAGGGCACCTCTGTACTGATCTGAGAGGCCAACGTGGCAAAGATGAGCAACAGATATTTTCACCCAGTCCACACAGGCCTGCAAATTAAACCACGAGGGCCAAGGTGACGCAGAAGAAAAAAGGCATAGGACTTCTACTAGCTAGTAATTATTTTGCCTAAGTTTATTTAATTTGTTTATTTCCAGGCAATCTTCTGTTTTTGTGTCATAAAAGGGGTTAAAAGAGCGACTTTGGGTTAAATGGAAGAAAAAAAGGTAAATGGATGCAGTATATATAGTATGGCGTTTTTTGGTTTGTTTTTGCCCCACAGGCGGGGGAAAGATAAAGAAAGTTGAAAGGATGAAAAAAAAAAAGATGAAATATTACCCTTTGCTACCACATGGATGGACCTCGAGGGTATTATGCTAAGTGACAGAAGTTAAATGGAAAAGGACAAAAATCATATGACTTCACTCACAGTGGAATGTAAAACAAAGGAACAAAAAAGAAACAAAACAGAACAAAAACGCTCTCAGGTATGGATGACAGATCGGCGGTCACCAGAGGAGGAGCGGGCGGAGGGTCACAGGCACGGCAAGGGTGGGGGACACTGGACTTCTGGTGGCGGACACACGGTAGTGCGCGCGGACGTCGGATCGTAATGTGACCCATTACCTACGAAGCTTAAATGACGCTATCAGACAACGTTGCCTCAATAAAACAAACAAATACATAAAATTAGTGGGAAAAAAAAGAAAACTGATATGACAACTCAGCAACTTTGAGATTTTATTCTGGTGGGAGAGGAGAGTCCGAGTGAGAGAAAAAGAGCTACCGAACTGAGGCTGAGTGCTCGGCGCAAGCCTCTGGGTGCACGGGCCTGAAGCCGGGCGTGTGCGTGTGCGTGCACGCGTGTGTGTGTGTGTGTGTGTGTGGTGTGTGTGCATGTTGCATGTGCACATGTGTGTGTTGTGTGCACGCACATGTGTGTGGTGTATTGTGTGGTGTGTGTGGGTGTGTGTGTGTGTGTGATGTGTGGTGTGTGGTGTGTGTGGGTGTGTGTTGTGTGTGATGTTGTGTGGTGTGATGTGTGTGGTGTGTGGTGTGTGGGTGTGTGTTGTGTGTGCGTGCATGCTTGAGCATGTGTGTGTTGTGTGCACATGTTGTGTGTTTGTGTGTGTGCGTGCACATGTGGGTGTTATGTATGTGTGTTGCGTACATGTGTTGTGTGTGTGCGTGTGTGTGTGTGCGTGTGTGGGTGTGGCTGGTTGCCATGGATACTGCTGGACGTCCCCCTGACCTGTCTCCTCCTCTCTTCTCAGGAAAGGGGTGCAGCATGGCCCCATGGACTCAGCCAGACCACATTTCCCAGATCCCCGGGCAGTTGGTTGTCCAGGTGACAAAGTTCTCACCTGCAGAATGTGACGGGAAGTCTTGTGTCTGGTTCTTGAAATACTGGGCAAGCTTCCTCTGCACTTGCTCTTTCCCACTGGCTGGAACCTGGCCGTCACGGTGACAATGCCAGCACGAGATGCCGACACCGCCCCGAGTGCAGAGGAACAGCGACGGGGCCGGAACCGGTCCGCACAGGGATACGAGGACTGGGGCTCTCCTGCCCGGCCAGACGGCCCACGCGGGGCCCGGGGCACCAGAGGGAAACACGCTCCTTCATTCTTAGCGCCTCTCGTACTGCGGGGTCTCCTCATAGCAGCAAGACGTTACCCTAATTAATATGGTGAGTTGATGCAGAGCCCTCGAAGCTTTGTTCACCTAAAGTATCCAAGTTACTCCCCGCGAATGGACCAGAAATCTATAAACAATACCATAAACCACAGACTTTACTCAAAGGGAAAGTACCTCTCACGAATCAAGTCGCAGGAACCCCAGATCGCTTCTTGATCAAAAATCCTCTCCTGGTTTTGACCTAACAGACACGTAATGGGTACCACGTCCATTTTAAGAAGTGTGTTTTGTTCTCAGGATGTCCTCTACGGCCACTGTTCTCAGAGCACAGTGCATTAAAGGCCATTGTGTAACGCCGAGGGCCAGCTGACTTGAGAATTTGGTCTGCTGTCATTTTTTTCTCAAAATAGCAGTCTGAACCACAAACTGAGCCTAAGTTTTATGTAACCTAATGTCACTCTGTAGTACATCGATATTGTCAATCAATTTCTTTAAACTTATTTATTAAAAAAAAAGCATATAATCAGTTTCATAAAATATAGATGAAGGCATGTAGTCATTAAATGCCAAGAAGTCAAAGTTACGTATCTACCCGTAACAGATCTCTGTGTCCATCACAGGCACGTGTTCTCGTTCATTCTCCCTCCGTCCCCCATCTCCCCTCCATCTCCCCCCACCCCTCCACATTTCACCGTCCCTTTAAGGTTCTGAAGACTACACATTTGTTTAAAGTTCCTGAAACACGAAATGATCGAAACGGTAAGCATTTAAAATTCACATGTGCAAGGTGAACATCCAAAACGCATTCAAAGGGGGAGAAAGTATGAAACGAGAATGTTATTAATGGCTAACATATTGCGAGACGTGAAGCAATGGACAGGCAACCTGTTTCCTAGATTCTTGGGGGAATAAAAACCATTTGAAAGGAAAATGCACAGGACTGCAGAATCACGACTACCACGAAGGAAACGTGATTTACGATGCCACCTTGTCAACGTCGCCTTTCAGAGGGAAAGTGTCTCGTTCGTTCGAGGTGCTGAGAATGTCTGTACCCCCTTCTTCTACTTTCTGTGTTGCTGAGGGAAGATCTTTCGTTAACGAGGAGTTTTTTCCTCACCAGAGAAGTGGGATTTTCACACTTGTGCTTTGTGGCAGCAGGCCTCAGCCTCGCAGTTTATTTTTGTAATAATTAATAAAATCTCACACTTCCCGGCTCCCTTGCCCTGCCAGAGCATGGCTTGCTGCCACTTTACTGGGTGCCATTGTCAGAAATGAAGTGCTGTTGCATGGGGACCCAGCTTGGAATGGACAGCACGAGAAGGTCCCTCTGTTCCCATCGAGTGCTTTCTCCGTGACAGGTACATCAAAAGGTGACCCCAGTGGATCCTCAAGTGTGCTGTGTGGTAGAGACGGAGGTCGGTGTTTATAGGCCTGGTGTTGACACGCTCAAACAAGCTGCCTATTTTATTAAAAAAAAAAAATCGTCCTCCTGTTACTATTTTAGGTTGTCAGGAAAATGAAACTCGCTTAGTTGTAATGAACCTGGCAAATGTGTCTCAAATGGAAAAAGCAAAGGATTGACTTTCGGGAGTGGAAGAGTCATTCACGAATTAACGAATATTCACTGAGTGCCAACCAGGCTCTGGGCACTATTCTTGGCGCTGGCGATGGGGCTGTGGACCAGACAAGCCCTACAGGAAAATGGAAGCAGAGAAAGCAGTTCAGGGAGCAGTTCGGGGAGCGATCTTTAATCACCCCGGGCATGAGCCACTCTGAGGACGCGATCACACGGATAACACCCAAGGAAACCTAAGAACGGGTGTTCGGGATTGTCACATCCCGTCTGGCAGGCGAACCCACCTGCCTCTAATCCTGCGTCCTCTCCAGCGCCGTCCTCAAAGACCAGCACGACAACGGAGAGGCGGTAGGGTGCTCACCCGGGCCAGACGTCCCACGTGGCGCATGCGCTTTCCTCCTTGACTCTCTCAAGCGCCCCACGCGGGGTCATCCTCAGTTCACCAGTGAGAAGCCCAGGAAGGGAACGCAGGCGGCCGTGACCTCCACCTCCCTCGCTGCTCCTCCGCAGGGCCCGAGGCCATTGCACAGAAGCTCGGGCCCCCACGAGCCACGCGCTGTCCCGTCTCTGCCTGGCAGCCCACGCCGGTCCCCTTGCAGGGCCCGGAAGGCTTTTCCCGTCAGGACCGTAGAGAAAGCCTCCCACTAGAGACACGAAGGAAGCGTGCAGGACGCGGGTGCACGCGGGCCCCGGGGTGTCCTCCCCTCTGCGTAACTCGAATCTCGAAAGGAAGCCACGCGCTGCCCCGCACGCAGCCTAAGGGATGGACGGAACGTGAGTGCGAAGGCGGCATTAAAAGCCAGAGAAGGAGCTGCCCCGAGCTTGAAATGAGAACATGAAAGAAGCAGCTTTCCATCTGAGTTGAAAACACACGTGTCCGGTCCACGCTGCCTGGGGTCCCGCAGTACAGGGCGAGTGGCTTTTAATCGTAAAGCGAGAAGACAGACTACCATAAAAACTGGACCTCTGCCATCTTGTATTAATGAGTCCTCCCTCAGTATTTTTACAGTCATCATTTTGTTTGAAATTCAAATGGCCTGGGAGGTAGGAAGGACAGCAATTATTATTACCACTGAATGCACGGGAAGCCGAGGAAAGAGAAAGAGAAAGCGCATCACCAAACGAGCCCGAAGCCAGCCGCGTTTCGTCAGCGTCCTTGCTCGGGAGGGACGAGCCTCCCCGGGCAGCGCGCCCCTCCGTCCGCCGTGTTTCCACGGCACCCAGCACCTCGGCCTCCGGGCACCCGGCAGCACAGGGGCCCCCGCCAGCCCTGGTTTCATGCCATCCTCTGCGCCGTGTCGAAGCCTGGACGACGCGTGACACATGCCAGCACAGCGACTCTGCGGCCGCCGCCCTGCGATGCTGCCCGACGACGCGGCCCGAGCCGTGGCGGCCCAGGCAGCCGGACGTCTATCCTTCGTCCGCATTAATGCACTTGGCAACCACACAGAAGGGCTTTTAAATCTAATGGCTCGGACGATAACGAAGCAGAACCGCATGAGCACTTTCAGAGTGACGGGGCCGTGACCCTTTTAGGTGTGTCGTGCTGCCTTATCCTGGGGACAGGCTGGAGCTGCAGCCTTCGAGCCTGTTCCCTTTGCTGCGGAATCACACGAGGATGTGAGCAGCACGAGTGTCTCCAAAGGAGCACGCATGCATGTGCGCGTGTGTGTGTGTGTGTGCATGTGTGCACGCATGCACACACAAATTCCTCACCAGCGACACAGTCTTCAGGTTGGACAGGAGCAGACTCCAGGCTGTGAATCTAGCTCGGGGGCTGTTACGGGTTTCCTCTGGGGCTCTGCGTGGGCTCTTCGCGAAGGTTCGAACACCTGTCTCATTCTCCATTTGTAGCTATCGAAAAGTTTATTCCCTAGACGAAAACACGGATTTAGATTTTTAGGCAACTAAGTTCGTAGAGTACATCAAGACTTTCTTTCATCAAATTTGAGTGTCAGGAAATTTTTATATTTTTAAATAAATGTATAGCCTGTGTGTGATACAGAGAATTAATAAATACTCTCAGGGTTCTCCACATTTATAGAGGCACATTTCTCTCAAACTATCTGCACACTTCATTTCCAGGTGATGGCATCTTTGGCGCTCTTATCAGTGTCAATAATTCCATTTGGCAGGCGGCAGCTAATTCTTTTCATGTGCTAATGATTAATCAGACAAGCCTATTTACTAATGTATCAGAATGCATTAGAAACATAAGGTAATGGTGGACAGAACATCAATTCAGATATAAATGAACTACATTTACATTGGGTACCTATCGACTTATGTCACAGAATGAAGTAGAAAATACGATTTACTTGTAAACCATTAAAATGAATGAAAATAGAATTTCAAACTCCATCTTCGAACATAACTTGATTGACTTGGCTGTAAGCCTTGAGGGAGTGTCTAACTACGTTTTAAAATGTATAAATAACACACTAATTCATATGGCCATAAATGAGTTAGTGTCTTACCAAGTAAATGCCATGGAATTTGCTAAGTTGGAACTAATACAAAATAAGGAGAGGTCACGGAGCATCCTGTGAGCGCGGGTTAGGGTTGTCGTGTGGAGTTTCCTGATTCTAGCTTTCCTGAGTCTGTTTCTGTCCCGAATCCCGCATCTCTGCATGTCCCAATTTTAGTAACCGAAAATTGAACATTAAAACCCTCATGAGAGAAAGAGAAACAGAGAGAGAGAGAGAGAATGGGGGGAGGGGATGAGAAACCAGAGAGGAGGAGAGGAAGGTGGACCGCTCGGACCTGGGTCAGGTAAAGTTACACCTGTATAATGTGGACGGAAACACTGGGGACCAAGCTGCCGGCCTCCGTGTTGGACTCAGTGGTTGAAAAGGAATAGCAAAGATTAGAAGCAGGTCTGTGATTACTAGAAAGTGGGTAGATTTGAACCACTTAGTTTGAAAATTGTCTGAGATGATGTTTTTGCTTTTCATCTAGATGTTGAGGATGAAATAGACACGGAGCTTCTCAAGTATATAGGAATAGAACAAACACGAGGAAAATGAAGCTGTTCAAAGAAACAATTAAATTCCAAGCTTTTTTTTTTTTTTTTTATCTGTGATGGCTCAGATCCAGCCAAATGACCAACCACTGCTTTTTAAGGAGAGACTTAGACGATGGTTGCAGTTTTGAAAAACCAGGCCTCAGAGAGCCCAGAGGAGATATGAAAGGATAATTTAAGGGAGACCCTAACCCACCTGGCTTCTTCTTCCTTTTGCATTTCCCCTCAGACTAAACTGCAAGGCGCTAATGAAACATGATGTATAGCCAAAGAAGCATTTTCCAAAGCACGTTACCAAGAGAAAGTGGCTTTTTCATGGTCAAACATGTTTAGAAAATTCAACATTAGCTTCTCTCCCAAAACTCTGAAAATTCACAGGGCACCTTACTGTATTAAAGGCTCTGAAAAGTCCTGCAGTAAAAAAAAAAAAAAAAACTTTTAAAATTTTGTTCCACCAGCCTGTTCATGTTTTAATTAGGCACGGGAATATTTCCTTCCCATACACATGGATTTCGTGTTCCCATGGAGCACAGATTCAGAAATATTAATGATGATCAAAATCCTATAAAAATTAAATATAATATGCCAAGCCAAGTAAATCTATTTTTTTATTTTCAAGAAAAATGGGAAGCCTCTCTCGATGCTATTATTTTTCAAGAAGGAAGAGATCCTACTGCCCTGGGATCCTGCTACATCCTTCAGCCTCGGCAGGAAGTTCATCCACCTCTGAGCCCGCGCTCTCTTTCCTGGTGCTTGGGTCCTGTCCCTTAACAAAGCCTGATTCCCTTTGCAGTGAGGGGCGCATGCCGGAGGGGCACGAGGCTTGGGCGCCCCACCCTGCCCGAGAAAAGCAACCTTCACCGCTCATTAACCTGCTCAGAAGGACCTCAGGTAGATTCCACAGCAGGCGCCCAGGGAAGACTTACTAGCAACCTCATCTGTGCCAGGAGAGGAACACAAACACTTCTCCCGTTTATCCCTGGCATCTAGTCCATCCAGACACTGTCCCCAAGATAAACTGGAGCTGAGCTGACTTTTGTTAATAACGTAACCATTTTGAAAGTGCAGCTTTAATCAAGGGGGAAATTTTCCAGAATTTGACAACCTTTTCCATTCCCCCTGGTATGGACTCTGTTTTTTGTTTTGTTTTGTTTTTTTTTCAAAATCGTCTAATGCTGTTTCTTAGGTAGTGTTCAATAGAAACCAGTCTATAATGCAATGCACTCTCTTTATGTGATGTTTAGATATGACATTGATCTTGGCAGACACCCTGGAGTTCTGAAAGTAGGATTATTGGATTTTGTGGCTTTCTCAGATGTCGAAGATCTTTAAACAGTGTCTTGCAAAGTTGCTACATCCCGCCTGTCTGTGAAACACTTATGAACTCATCAAAGAAGGCAGCCTCCATGTTAATTAGACGTGGTGGGCAGAGGGGGGCTGGATGCCGACATCCCCCCGCCATCGAGTTAAGAGCCCGGACCGCATCCACTTTCATACTTTGAAAAAAAAAAAAACCCACATAAGTTCATCCGTCTCCAGATCGATAGGGCCTTAACAGCAAGGCTGCTGACACAGGACGGGATGCGGAGTTCAGATTAGCGGGGGGCACAGGGACGTGGTCGTAAAAGCCCAGGTCAGCAGCCACGGCATCTCAAGGCTCCGCGAGAAGGTTTTCCCAGCGTCGGACCTCGGCTAGAGCAGGTGGCAGCAGTGAAGTGAGAGGCTGGCCTCGTGGCCGGTGGCTCGTCTTTAAGGAAAACAAGGTACGTAGGACACAGCGTATTTCTGACTTTGAAAGCGCCATTGGTTTCTACGGAGGGAGAGACTCTGAGGTGGCCACGCCCACCCGTTTTTGTCACCCCCTGGAGGCCTGCCAGGTCGGGCTGCGGGATGGTCTAGGAGGAGCAAACTGGATGTCACTCCAGAGGAAGAGAGCAGGGAGTCTCAGCGCACGGCTCCCGGGAACCCGGTGCTCCCCCCCGCCGGGCCGCGGGTCGTGCCGTCAGACGCCGTGGTGGGGGCCACCGCCAGCTCTGCGGGCACGCACAGTGCGCCGACCAAGCCCTAAACGCAGTGAGTGAGAATCCGCAGGTTTCCTCGGTTCACGTTTTCCTCCCATAATCTTTGTAACGATCAGCACTTCCATTCCCACGTTCATATTCAAAGATAAAATTATATCTGACTTGGCACAAAATTAAATGGCCTCATTTCACATACACGTATATATACACATACATGGCGCCGGTTGATTGGCCATTGTCTTGGCTCTAGAGATCGGGGAGACCTTAGAGATGGCCCGGCTGGTCGATCCGTAGGACCGGTATTGAGGACTCTCTTGACAACACCAGTGCCACAACAAGGGGTCCCGCTACATGCCGACTAGAATGGTCCAGATCCAGACACCGAGAACACCGAATGCTGGCGAGGAGGCGGAGCCACAGGAACCCTCTTACGCTCCTGGTGCTGGTGACGCCAAACGGTGCGCCACGAGGAAGGCAGCCTGGCGGTTTCTTACGAAACTAAACAGACTCGCACCGTGAGATCCGGCAGTCACGCTCCCTGCTCTTCATTCAAGGGAGGTGACATTGTATGTCTACACAAACACCTGCTCACAGATGCTCGTAGAAGGTTTATTCACCATCGCCAAAACGTGGCAGCAACCACGATAAGCACAAGGTAAACTGTGCTCCCTCCGGACAACGGAATCCTATTCAGCACCAAAAATAAATGGACGATCAAGCCATGGAAAGACATAAAGGAAACTTAAATGCATGTTAGATAGAGAGAAACACACATCACAGCGACAAGTGAAAGAAACCGAGCTGAAAAGCCTACGTACAGTGTGATTCCGACGACGTGACGTCCTGGGAAAGGCAAAACTGCGGAGATAGTTACAGAGCTTGGTGGTCGCTGGGGTGGTCACTGGGGTGGTGGTGCACGGGGGGATGAACAGGTGGGGCACGGCGGAGCTCCAGGGCAGTGACTAGGCGCTGCTCGCCACTGTGGCGGTGGATGCGTGTCGTTACACACGCGTCCAAACCCGTAGCATGGACGACACCGAGAGAGCCCTCCTGTACACCAGGGACCTTGGGTGACGGTCTGTGTCAGTGTAGGTTCAGTGACAGTGACAGACACACCTCTGCGGTGGGGGATGGTGACGATGGGGGTGGGGGCATGTGGGACATCTCTGCACCTTTTTCTTAGACTTCCTATAAATCCAAAACTGCTCTCAAAAAATATTTTTTAAAAACAACTCAGAAACCCCCATCGGCCACGCTCTGGGCGTCCAGGGCGTATTGCCTCCGCCTCGGGCGTGTGCGAGTGTCCACGGCCCTGGGTGCGGGGCGGGCGCATGGGACGTGTTGGCTGACGTCTGAGCCCAGGCTCGGGCCCGGCCGGCCCTCGGGGTACTGGCCTGGTCAGAGGGGCTCATCCAGTGGGAAGGGCGGTTGCCCCGTGTCACACCGAGCGGAGTGGTGACTGGGCCCCCGTGGACACGTAAGAGACCCTGGGTCATCTCCAGAGTGCAAACCACGGACAAGGTCTGCTCCGGGACGCTTCGGCAGAAGCTGAGGAGCCTCAGCTTCTACGCATTTTCCAAATGTGGTCTGCAGACTGCCAACATCTGAAGCATTACACGGGCGAGGAAAATGCAGAGTCCCAGGCTCCACCCCAGGTGGGGGAACCTGACTGTGGGAGCTGTGGCCCAGAAATCGGCATGTTAAGGGATCATGCACGGGGAAATGGAGAGACCCAGACGCTGAGCTGGGGATAACACGGATGATAACCACAATCATAAGACCTCGAGTCAATTACTTTTCCTAACAAGTGAGAGACGATCCTAAGCGTGTGGCACCGACAGCCACGATTGTGGTAGGAAGAAAACACTATGACCATCTCCGATTCCCAGATGGAAACACGGAGCTCGCGGGAGCAGGAACCAAGGGAATCAGCGCCACGGCTGAGGCCCCACGCGGGCTCTGGGCTCTGCAGCGAGCAGACACGAGTGCCCGGGCACACCTCTGGGCCATGAGCCAGAGGAAGCACACGACGTGCGGTGCCCGTGCTCATGAGCGGGATGTCCCCAACCCCCGGGGGACGCCGGGGCAAAATCGGCAGCTCCCTGAGCGAAGACCCCTCTTGGCGTCCGCAGTCCCCACAGCCAGGCAGCCCCTCCCTCCCCTCCCATTACGTTTTGCTGCTCGAGATGCATTTGTGATGCTTAATTTATATCCCCTGATCATAAAGCGATTGCATCACTCAGAAGGCTGCGATGTTGATTTATACGAGAGTTGCCTGTGTCTGTTAATTAGAGAAATATCATTTGGCTTCCTACCGAAGAAAAACAATAAATTACAGGAGGAGGGAGGGGCACTCGTCCCCCAAACCGATGCCAGTGACTCCTCTTGAATTTTATTTACGATCCTAACCGATTTGATTCCATTTATACCAACAACCTTTGGGGGGGGGGTGGACAATAACTGTAACTTGTGTGGGGAAGGAAGGAAGAGTAGGAAAAAGGAAGGTGGGGAACGAAACGTGGAGGTGAGCCCTCCACGCACGTTGGTGCACACTCACTCACACGCACACCGACGCGGAAGTACAGGCCAGTTCACGTCAGGCGTCTGCACTCGGACGCCGCCCCGCCATGGCGGGGGGGAGGCGGGCTCTGCGGCAGCGGCAAGAACCGAGCAGCTTGCGGGAGGAAGGGCGCCGCCGCCAGGGAACGGTGCCCCGGCTGTGTGCGGGGACGGGAGCTGCCTTTCACCCCAGCAGGGTTGCTGACTCCATGCCTGCCCGAAGGACGGTGCGAAGACGATGGCCATCCGTGCGCTCACGCGCTGACTCGCTCAGCTCACGGTG
The DNA here is from genome assembly GCA_003508835.1 of Eonycteris spelaea. Classification (NCBI taxonomy): domain Eukaryota; kingdom Metazoa; phylum Chordata; class Mammalia; order Chiroptera; family Pteropodidae; genus Eonycteris; species Eonycteris spelaea. The sequence continues at coordinate 4,483,576 of PUFA01000071.1, read as the reverse complement.
GCGAGTCTCCCACTGCGCCGCGGGGCCCCGCGGGAAGCCGGGCAGGCGTCCGGCCGTGTCAGAGGACACGGTCGCCACTCCAGACCCGCGGAGCTTACTCCCTGACAGGGGAGATGGCACGAGTCAGGTTCCAAACGACCGATACGAGACCATAGCCACGTCACGCGTGATAAAGGAGACATGCAAGGGAGCCGGAGAGGATTCCTTAGGCAAACGCTAGGGGTGAGCTGACTTGGTTAAGCTGGAGGGCAAAGCGTTGCGGAGAGAAGGGACAGAGCTGGGAGGGGACACAGTGAGTGCGAAGGCCTGAGGGGGGCCGGGCGGGACCACAGGGGACAGTGAGGGGGGCAGTAACGGGACGGGAGGGCTGGCATCAGACCACACAAGGCCCTCAAGCCACTGCGCAGAAATGGCTTTTATCCAAAGAGCAGTGGGAAGCCACTGTAAGGTTTTAAGCTAGGGCAGGGGGGCCATGTAACCAGATTGGCATTCTGAAAAGGTCATTGTTTTATACCTTGAAAAGACTTTGAGTCGCCTGAGATTAAACGGGCTGCAAAATTAGGTTTAGGTAAGCGGCCCCCCGTGGGGCGAGGCATTACGCGATGTCAGGGCACAGGACTAAACCCCGGGGCTTCCACACCGTTTGTGGGGGTGAGTCTCTCTTCTGCCCAGCCGCCCCCCCATCCCTGGATCACCCATTTGTCCCATCAATCTTCACCCACTGGGCATTTGTCTTGAGACTGGCTGAAGGTAGAAGTAGAAAAGGGAGGAAGACAGATGGATGGGGGGGGGGTGACGCAGCCTGCTTCCGGCCCCGCCCCTCGCCATGAGAGGGGGCGGAGCTGGCAGGTGACAGGGCAGCGGCTGCCGTGACCTGCTCCCTCTGACCCTCTCTTCGCAGAAGCCTCCCTCCCGCTCAAGCCGAGGTCGCTGTCCGTGGGTCTCGGGGCTGCCGCTGCAGAATGGGCAGGAGATCCAGTCGCTTCTCACTGTGGCTGTTGCTAGAATGAGGGCTGAAGCCTCCCCTTTGGGCCTCGCTCTATCTCCACGGCATGGCACGCTCCCTGCCGCACAGCAGGTGTTCACAAAGCCTTTGTGCCCTGAGCGAGTGGTGGGTGAGTGATGACGTTGGTGATACCAGGGGACAGCCGAACGAGGCTAGAGAAAAAAACGAAGACGCTGGGGTAAGGACGATACGCGGGGCGGGGGGCAGTGCTTTTATTCTGGGTGACCAGGGAAGCCCTTTCTGATACCATGCGAATGGAGCCCTGAGCACAGACATCGTTCTGTCAGACAGAGGACTCATCACAGAAGTCACCTGTTATCGGTTGAACTGTTCCTTGAAACTCAATACATTGACGTTCAAAGCCTCAGCCCCAGAATGGACTGTGTCCGGAGATGAGGCCCTAAAAGTGGTAAGTTAAAAGGAGGGGTCAGGGTGGCCCTACTCCGACCTGACTGGTGTTCTAGTAAGAAGAGGAGGTTAGGGCGCAGGTGCGACGGGGGAGGACGAGGGAAGGACACGGGGAGAAGAGGCGCCTACGAGACAAGGAGAGGGGCCTCAGAGGCAGCCGGCCCAGCCGACTCCACGCTCTTGGACGTCCAGCCTCCGGAATGGTGAGAAAGTGGACTTCTGTCATGGCAGCCACCGAGCTGGCGGCACTTTGTTACAGCCCCATGAGTGGACGACCCCGGCTGTGCCGTCCCCGTGTGGACGGGGAACCCAAGCCTCAGGAACTGAGGCCAGAAACTGGAGGCTCTGCACCGCTCCCCGCCCCCCAACCCCGCGGTGCCCGAGGGCGAAGCCATGGCAGAAGTTGTCCCTGCTGGTGTTACACAGCACTGTGACAGCCTGACGTCTCTGAACTCTCGCCAGGGGCTGCCACCCGCTCCCCTTCGAAGGCGCCTTCCTCCCGAACCCCTGACCTCACTCCTCTCCCTCCTCCTCTAAACTCCCGCGAAACACGCCCCGCGGCGGTTCCCAGCCAAAGACGCACTTCAAAGTGATCTCGTTAAGTTCTACTCGTCAAACATCCCTATGCCGGTTCTCCCTCCAGTGTCCCCAGTCAGCATCTCGGGACCTAGGGGGGAAGACACATCCCCCCAGGGACCAGGGACGAGCAAGCAGCCCACGGGGCTTTGCTCTGTAACGTGCACCCGGTCGTAAAACGGCTTCACCCGGCTGAGCTGCCGCTCCGGAAACCCGCTGCGCGTTCAGCTCTCACGCCACGTGCGACACCGGCTCCGCTCGGTGGCGGTGCCCGGTGCTCTGCACACGGGAGGCGGTGCGTGCTTGCTGCAGCATCCCTGCCGAGGCGCTTCCCGTGCTGTGTTCTCCTCTGGTCCGAAGCTGGGAGATTTTTCTCCGTCCTCTGACACAGCTTTTTGCATCAGGTTTTTTTTTTTTTTTTTTTTTTTACAAAATCGCATGGTGTTGTTTTTTTTCAAGGAGAAACCTTGAAAGCCGTGGCGGATCGGATCGTTACTTGGGTGGCTCCCAGTGAACCCCACCTCCTGGGATTCACGCCTTTGCGCGGCCCCTCCCAGGTGACTCCAGCTTGGTCACGTGACCGCTCTGGCTCTCTGTAAGTAACAAGTGTGAGGCAGGCAGAGGCCTGGTGGTCTCAGCAGAAACACGATGTGAGTCACGGGTGCAGTTTTCACGTTCCTAGCAGCCACGTTGAAACAAGGGACGGATAAGTTAATTGTAACAGTATACCTTAACCAATCCGATATAGCCGAACTCTTATCATTCCAAGTACAGTCGCACGGGGGTGACGGCTTCAACACGTGAGCTGGGTGGAGGGATGCGATTCAGGGCATGACAGCCGCTCACCTTTCATGCATCTCAGCTCGTGCAGTTCACCTGTCCGGGCAATTCACTGCTGTGCCCTTGCCCGTAAGTACCTGACGAAGATTAAAGGAGGTTGTAGATATGAAAGAGAGGGGGGAGAAACGATGCAGGATAAGACAGGATATCCTGGCCTTCGTTCCATCTTTGTATGTTCTGGGAATCAGTGCTGAATGAACGAATCAAAAAGAAACACTAATGAATGGAGAAAAATTATCACGGCGTGAATGAGCCAAAGAAGAAAATTCTGCCTGGACCCAGGCTTCCTGTTGGGTGGGTGATGGGAGCACCCATTGTGATGCTGAGGGAGCTGAAGGGGAGAGACGGGGAGGCTGACGGTCTGTGAACGCCGGGCGTCCAGGGCCCGTGCGAACGGCGAGCCTGTTCCCCGTACGTCCGTTTGTATCACGGCTGAAGCGACACGGCAGCCCTCGGAAGGAGGCATGACGAAGTCCCAGCTCTTACAGAGAGACCGAAACCCTGACTGGGACATTTCAGTCAACTGCAAGAGAAGTTGGAGCCGGAAAGAAAGGTGAGGGGGCCGCCTCGAAGCGAGGAGGCCCGCCCTGTCCCTGAGCGCAAAGCCTGGGCCGAGGGACGGCCAGGGACGAGCAGTGAGGTACGAGAGTCCTGCGCAGTGTCTCGAGGAGGAGGAGGACGGAGAGGGGTCGGAAGGAAGGGGAAGGGGAGGGAGGGCGCAGGGAGGGAGGGGACCGGGCGCGGCCGGGGCGGCGTGGCCCTGGCGGCTGTGGCGTCGCGGGCCTGTGACGCGTGCAGCTGCACGGGCCCTGGGCTCGAGGAGGCCCTGCTCCGGACAGCGTGCTGCGCCTGATCACCAGCTTGACACTCTCAATTTTTGACCAAGGAGCCCGAGATTCCCATTTTGCACTGGGCCCCACACGGCATTACATGTGGCCTCGTGCGGCCGCGTGGGGGCTCCACGCCCCGAGCTCTCACCACGAAGCACCGTGGGGGCCACGTGCTCCCCGTTCCTGTGAGGCTGCGCGTGAGCCGCGGCGCTGTGAGCACAGACGACAAGGACCCGGGCGGGGACGGGACAAAGCCGGTAGACCCCGTGGCTCAGAGGCTGTGGGACAACGAGGACGGGTAGCCAGCAGAGCCTGTGACCACGGCCCCATGCCAGTCTTCACGGCCGCGAAGAGAAAGCTGTGCCCTGCCCGCCGACGGTCGGCAGGCCAGGAGGGACGGTGACCCAGCCACCACGGCTGTGTCGTGGAGGACAGGACTCTGTGGTTCCGGACCCTGCATGCGCTGCCACTGAGCCTGTTACTTACTGCACAGAAACCCTAGAGCATCGTCCAACCCTCCGCCACCGCGTGAGCTTCCAGGCAGTGCCAGGAGCCGCCCCGGCCTCACGACAGAAGCGAAAGTAAGCAAGTTCATCCCTGCCTTCGAGGGACTCTCAGTCAATGACCTCGAAAGCATGGCAGCTGTCCACAGCATGAGGCAGGGAGGCGCTAAGTGCTGGGGTCCTCGGACTGGCCCCGAGCGGCCAGGAATGGGGGCGAACTGGGGCCTGCCTTCGAACCTGCCTCCTCACCGGCCCGCAGGCATCTCTGCTCCGGCATGTCTCACACGACGAGGCTAGTGCGAGTCCCGCCGTCCCCTGCCACCGGCTGAACCTCAGCGGCTCTTCCCCACGCCTCCGGACGCCGAGTGGAGCCCTCGGCCGAGCAGACGCGGGGAGAGGACACGAACGTGAGAGGGAAGGGAGACTCCACGCGGCTGGAAGCCGCCCCACCCCGTAAAAGCCGGCCCGAGCGGCCCCGGGCGGCTGCAGCGCCCACCCTCGCCGGCCTAGGACCCAGCGGAGCCCCCGGTGGAAAAAGAAAAAGAAATACACACACACACACACACACATGCACACACACACGCACACTGCACACGCGCACACACACGCGCACACGCACACACATGCACACACACACGCGCGCGCACACACACACGCACACACGCACGCACACATGCACGCACACACACACACATGCACACACGCACACGCACACGCACGCACGCACACACGCGCACACACACACGCACACACACACACGCACACACGCACACATGCACGCACACACGCACACACACGCACACACACACACGCACGCACACACACACACATAACTCGAAACCCAACGCCGCGTTCCTAGAGCAGCATTCCTGGAAGCTGCGGTCAGAGACTTCGCGGAAAGCGCCGGCCACTCTGCGTCCCGCGTCCGCTCCCCGAGCTTTCGTAAACACTTGCCGTTTCATAAAAGTTACAGTTTCACACATGCTCTCCGAGCTGCCAAAAAATGTACAGCGCGCGCCCCGCCCGCTCGGCGTGTGTTATAAACGTAACAGGCTGTAGCAACCGCCCAGATGTTTTCACGGCTTTTTTTTTTTTTTCATAATTTAAAATCTGTTCAACCTGATGTGTTTTTTTCTTTCTTTTTTTTTTTTTTTTGCTCCGTGAGCATTTCAACTGTAAGAAAAGGAAACTGAAATATTATTCATGTGTGCGATGCTGTTACACCTGATTTCTTCTCAAGTTCACACTAAACCGAAATGTCTCTAGGAATCTTAAAAAAGGCAACAGCCGAGAAAGTGAGGAAATATGTCAAGGGCTTGTAAATAAACAGCTGGCTCCCAACATATGGATTTTCTTCTACATTTTTCGGGTGCCACAATCTCCCATCCGTATCTGCCAGCCCTCCAGCGCACGGCATAATTCAACTGTAATTGATAATGTAAGGGCAGATGGAGGGGACTCGCAGCTCCTCCCCGGGGGTCTCTGGGGACGCTGCGGAAATCAAAGCAGATGGCCCAATTGCATCTTCTTTATGTGTTGCTGCGAGCGCCTCTGTCTGCAGGATAATGGATCATTACGGCCTGCTGTGTACAAACACCAATATGCTTTTAAATCTGGTTCTCGAGCTTATGAAAAAGCACTATATTTCATATTAATTTGTGAAGCTGCACTTAACAAGGTCCACTGTTGTTAATTTTATGATTTGGAAGCGGGAGGGAGGTGGGGGAGGAGTTCGCGCGGACAGCTCCCTCGCGCCTTCTCCCCTCCCCCCTCCGCTCCCTCCTCGCCCTCCCGCCAGGCCGGCCTCCCGTCCAACCGTGGTCAGCCGAGGCGGACACGCCGTCCGGGGTCTGCTGCGCTGAGATTTAATTGAAGAGCCGGAGTCCTGCGGCCGGGGGGTTGCGGAAGGCGCCGTTGTGCAGGAGGCTGGGGTCTAAGCCCCATCGACGGCCCGGATAACGGGAAGGAGAAAAGTTCCCGCACGGTTCTTCCCGCACCCTCTCTCCTGCCTCTGCGACGGGAAAGGAAGAAGACAGGGGAACAGGGAACCCCAGCCCCGACGCCTGCCTCATCCCGGTGTTCTGCGGGCAACGGCCCGCGGCCACATCAGGAAGGTTTTCCGCGGTGGGCGTGCATCCACTCCGAGGACGTTCCTAATCATTGTCGTGTCTCCACTGGCAAATATTTGACCCCTACTATGTGCCAGAAAACACCCTGGGTCCAGAAGAGCCCAAAGAAAATGCAACCCGTCTACGGCCACGCCACCCTGAACGTGCCCGATCCCGTCTGATCTCAGAAGCTAAGCAGCATCCGACCTAGTTGGCTAGTACTTGGATGGGAGACCACCTAGGAAGACCAGGTGCCGTAGGCATAAAAAATAAAAAAATAAGCGATTGTAAGCTGACAAGGTCCTTGCAATCTGTGAGGCCAACCAAGGGTTACCTCGCCTAAAAACAAACAAAACAAAAACAACACAAACAAACCAACGCCCCGCCCCCAGCAGCCTGCTGCAGAGACCCCAGCTGAAAACTTGCCAAGACTGTGATCAAGGTGCTGAGCTGGCCCAGACTATGACAGGAACAGGAGGGTCAAACAAACACATGCCACGCGGGGACCTGGACAGCATGGCCTGAGGACCACGTGGGACTTGACCGGGTGACAGAACATAGAGACGATGTGGGCCTGGCAGGGTTTTCCACGCGGGATGGAGAGCCTTCGAGGAAGGCTGAACTGGAAAGCGGAAGAATTCCATGTCTCCGGTCCTGGCTCGGGGCCGACCTGTACTTCGCCCCACGCCAGAGGGGTCCCAAAGCGGCTCGTGTGTTATTTTCCCTGGGATGCTGGTAACGGGTGGCTTAAAGAATGAGGCTGTGACTCCGATGCCTACGAGGATGTAACAGGGAACAGTCCGGTGCGTATAGCTGGCCAGCAGCCAGGCACTGGGGGTGAGCAGAGGGTTAGGGAGCGGACAGGCTTCCTGTGGAGACCCCCGGACATGCTTCTGCTGGCCAGGATCGGTGGGGCCTCCAGGGCTTAGTTCTTGCCTTCAGATGTAAGAACTAGGACTTCGCATTCATTGCTTCATTCATTTAGCATGCAGCACCCCCAAACCCCAAAGGTACAAATGATGTGGGCTTGGCTTGCATGGCTCCCTGTAGATCCGCCCCGCACGGGGCACTGTCGGCTTCAGGCACGAGGCCACTGCCTGGTCCTAGGCTATGCCAGTGCTGCCTTCACTTATTCGCCAGAAGGCAGCCTCTGCTCAGGTTGTGCGTGGCTCTCACAATTTAAAACGAAAATTTTAATAACGGTGACAACCGATAAAATTTAAACATTGGAAGACGTTACTGACAGAGCATGTGTGCGATGCTGTTACACCTGATTTCTTCTCAAGTTCACACTAAACCGAAATGTCTCTAGGAATCTTAAAATCTTAAGTAGTTCCCTAGGTTCTCCTCAAAACTGCGGAAGATCGAACAAGCCCCGCTGACGTCATTGCTGGGGCCGAGTACCACCCACGCCCGGCCCCCGCCCCACGGCCATGCCTCCGTGGACGAGGCCCCGAACCGTCAGTCAGGGGAGCTGGTCAGCCCCGCACACACGATCCTCACCCCTCACCGTCTTTCCAGGTGGAACTATGACCCCGTGAAACACAAGGCAGCGTTACTCTCACAAGGCAAAGACTTTCTCCCCAGCCTTCAGACGGTAAATAATACAAACATCATTACTCCCTCAGACAAACAAAAAGGAAAAGAAAACAGAGCTACACATGGCAGCCCCTGAATGTATATTCTCTTACTAACATGAATTAAGTACATAACGGTCGTAAGTGAGACATGATGTCCACGTGCATGACCTCATCTTTTTGGAGGAAGTATAAAATCGTTCATGGTTTACTACGAAGCAAACATGGACCGGGACTGTATTCAGCTGTCTGGAGCCGGAGGACTGGGTTACACCTCTGCGGAGCACAGCACTTTCCTTCCTTCTGTCCTTCCTTTCCTTCTGTCCTTCTTCCTTCCTCTTTCTGTCTCTATTCTTCCTCCTCTATCCCTCCTTCCTTCCTTCTTTTCTTTCAAGCAGTGGTACAAGAGAACATCCTTCACTTTTTCCTGATCTTAGTGGGAAAGTTTCAACTTCCTCACCGTTAAGTATGACGTCAGATGGAGGTTTTGGAGATACTTTTCATCAAGTTAAGGAAGTTCCCTTCCATTAGAAATCCAGTTTCTGTCTTCATTTTTAAGACTTTCTGTGTTGTTGTCGATGTTGGTGTTAGAGCAGTTTTAGGTTCAGTGCAAAATCGAAGGGCAGGTGCAGCGATGTCCCGCACGCCCCTGTCCCGCACGCGCCCTGTCCCGCACGCACCCTGTCCCGCACGCGCCTGGCCTTCGCCACTGCCAGCACCCCCGGCATGGTGGCACACTGGTTACACCTAACGGACCTGCATTGATGCGCCGTTATCACCCTGAGTCCACAGTTTTTAGGCCTCAAACCTGGTGCTGTACATTCTATGGCTCGGGCAAATGGACAATGACTTTTCTCTACCATTATATATATTTTAAGCTAGAAAATCCAAACAAAGACACAAGAGATCCAGGCTTTCTGGTTAGAGGGTTCGGTTTGCAAATTGGGGATCTACCTTCTCTGAGAGAAAACACGAACCCTGAATCACTGGGAAATGTGGGAGCATTTCAAAGTGCCTTAGCCGAGATTTCCCGGGGTTGAGGAAGACGCTAGGGGTCCTTATCCTGAGCCCTTGCAGCTCACCCCCTGGAGGCATCCTCTGCGTAGGGTGGGCTTATAGGAAAGCACTGGCACACAGGACAGCTCGAAATGCTTTGTGAGAGTTTGTGCAGCTACAACAAAGGGCTTGGAAGGACCCTGTCGAGATTCTAATAGCATCTTGCCAGAAAAAAAATACGTAAGTGGGTAGGAGAAATATCTCACTTTTCTAAAACTGTCCCTCACTTTCCATACCCATGAAATGTGATACCACTGTCCCCCCCCCCCCAGGAATGTTTTGAAGATAAACTGCAACCCATAAATGAGGCAAAGTTATAAAATACTACATGCATGAAATATCTTAATTATTATGGGTGAGGCAACGGGGAAATGTTTCAAATGATACGGACTACGGGGTGGAGAGAAGTCAGTCTGCAGCCACTCATGAGCCTCAGGTTCTCGGCTGGAAAACGTGAAGAACTACCTGGCAGAGAAGCTGTGAGGACGAGGAGATGTGTTGGCAAAGCGCTACACTGTGATTAATAACAGCAATAATAAGGATAGGACAGTAGCAGCAATTAACGTATATTGAACATTTTTCATGTTCCAAGTACAGCATCAAACATTTGCATGCTTTATCCCATTTATTCCTTCTAACTACCCTGAGACTAGTGCTATTGTTATTCCCACTTTACAAAGTAGGAAGCGGAAGCGCAGAAAAATGAAATCATTTGCCCAGGTTAAAACCAGGTGAGCTGATCACGGTGCTGAGCTCAGGAGCAAGATGCTGCAGTGACCGCCGGCAGCTCTCACCAGGAGGGTGCAGGCTCCAAGTCATGGATCCCAAGCCCGCGCCTATAATGGTCCCTTTGCAATGTCTATTGTGGACCAGATCATCCCTTGAATGATCCTGATGATGGCAACCTCACCACTTGAGACTTTCCATCCAGCAGCAAAACTCTATAACCTTAATGTTTCTTAAATGACTCTAGGGGTTTTGTGCCCTCAGAGATGGTCGGGGACAAGGAAACCGAAAGCCCGTTAATGAATACATGATGGGTGGGTGGGTGGGTTGCCAGCTTGCCACTAACTAGTCCTCTGTGCCTAACGAATCCACGCTTAAGATGAACTTTGAGAAGAGCGTCATGAGAAAAGCATCGAGATCATATGCAAAAGTATGTTAAACTGAACATAAAATTGTGTCTAAAATTTGCGATGACATTGACATTTGTGTGAATGGTAGGGATCGAATCCTTTTCCAACGGGCCACATCTATACATTAGGACGCACTGGAAAAGACGGTATTAACAGGGGATTCTGTGACCCTCTCTGAAAAGAGAGTAGGAATCAGGTGCTTACTTTCCAGTGTTCATTACGTACCATTCCGTGGGAAATCGCATCAGATGCTACCACTTCCTGCTCGTATCTTCCCTTCCCATATTACATACCTCTTTGCTATCATGTGTCCCCAGCACCTGGATGCAAAGCCCCTGTGGCTTTGTCCAGTGCGTACCCCCAAGAGCCAAGGACAGTTTCTAACACAGAATAGGCGCTTCATAAAAATCCGTCAAATCCAGGACCATTTTTCACTCACAAGCCGTTCCCAAGTTAATAAGGTCCTGTTGGGAATTCGATCCATGCCCTCGGCAGCCCCGCGAGGCGTCTGGAGCCTGGACTCCAGCTCAGAGCGCTGGACCCCACAAGACGTGAGCCTCCTCTCAAATGCCATCGCGTAAGGCCACCACAACTAAGTCCTGCTCAACGTCCAGCACCCGCTCCAGACACCTAGTTAGGTGGGTGCTAATCCCAGCCAGACCCCAGGGCTCCCCTCTTTCCCCCGACTGTGTGTCAAAATGTGCCTTTTCGGTGTGAACAGGCCGAGCTGGCTCTCTTTGTCCCTGCTGAATGGAAAAGTGTCCTGCCTTTTTTCACCAGCTTTCCAGCGTCAGCGTCATTTCAATAAGTGCATGATAACAATCCGGGACACCGCGGATCATGCCGTCTTGTCTCCCCGGAGAAGAATGCCCTCTATTCTTAACTCTGCCTCATTCTCACAGTTCCCGGGCTCGATGGGATTTATTAAGGCAATTTATCACAGATGAATAGCTATCTAAGCGATGAGTCTAATAGGCAGGGACTCACTTTTTTTTTAAGCCAACAGATTCAGTGGTTATTTCCTTAATCGGTACTGATTCAGCCCTTTCTGAATAGTAGGTCGGGGCACTCCTTGAAGACTTCACAGATTAAAAGAAAAGTCAGAACCACCCCTGACTGAAAAACAAATTCTAGGATTAAAGGGAAACCTGCACGGTAGCCTCAGCCCCGACTACGGCGCCTGATGGAGGCACAGAGGCACAGCTTAGAGGAACGAGTCGCCGTCGGCTGGTCTCTGCGGCCAGCTGTCCCTGGGGGCAGCGGGAGGAGGCCATGGCCCCGTTACCCGCCCCGTCTCAGTTTTTACATCAGCGCCAACCTACACTCCTCCACCACTCCGGAGCCGCACAACCCCCACGCGTGGTTCCACGGCCTTAGCTCGGTGTTCCCGCTCAGAGACCACCCTCCCCAGGTCCTAGGTGGAGGATCTGACCTGAGGAGAGAGAAAGCGGCCTGCCCGAGGGGAGGGGACGGGGCAGGGCCACAGAGCGAGCCCGGCTTCCTGAGTGCTTCTGAGAGCGCCTCAGTCTGTCCAGGCTGCTACCACAAAATGCGCCAGACTGAGCGGCTGATAAACGACACGTGCCTGTGTCTCACCCTCCTGGAGGCTGGAGTTGGAGATCAGGGCCAGCGTGGGCCCACGAGGTCACGATCCATGGGGGTCTCTTCGATGTAAGGGCACTAGTCCCATGCATGAGGGCCCCACTCCACTAACTGTCACCTCTCGAAGGCTCCACCTATTAATGCCGTTGTCACCTGTGGGGTTAGGATGTCACCACAGGAATTTGGAGGCGGGGGGTGGGGGACACTGACATTCCATCTAGTGCGGACAGCAGGAGCTCTGGAACCAGGCTGCTAGCGTGAGGATCCTGGTGCTGCGCTTCCTCGCTGTGTGACCGTGGGCGGTCTCTGGCACCTGACATCTCCACGCCTCGGTTTCACCGGCAGTGTGATGGGAATAGTCATAGGACCGAATGCAAATAAAACGGCTTATATAAACAGCTTATTCTGGGGCGAAACACAGGAAGCCGTCAGTGATCACTGGCTTCCGTCGCTGTCACCGTGAGCCCTGTTCTCCCGGGAACTGGCCCTGAGCAAACAGGACGGCAGACTTCAGGGTCTATGACCCGGTCACTTGTCTGGGGCTCTGTCACCATGAGGCAGGGCAGAGCATTTTCATGCTTATCCTATTGACGGTAAGACGAGGCTCAGCTTTGCTCTGCGGAGGCTTCTCCGTCGTTTCTGTGAATCAGCCTCTCGGCCGAGCTCCCCTTCTCGCGTGTGATAGCTGAGAAACTCGGCTCTCTGAATTTCAAAACACGATTTCTCGTCGGGGAATTTATTTCACAGAAAAGCAAACTACTTCAGTTCTGACGGAGACAGCGTCAAGCCTGCATTTGGCATCCAAACCCAACTGCACGCACTCGCTCCTCATATAACTCAAAAGCAGCATGCCGTCGTTCTCCATACTGCTGTGTTACATCCCGTAAGCGACATGTCGTCCGGACACATTTTAAATCGAGACGTCCGTGTGACTACAGAATTACCTCTTGACACCTGGACTTCTGTGCTTCCTCATCAGGCGATTCACAGCAGTTCCGAGGCTGTGTCTGCCAGTTCACCGGTCGTTGGTCCCCACCCAGCCTCTACACTCGGTGCGACGTTGCTACGTCCCACTGTTTCTGAAGCGCCTTCCTCGTTAGGAGCTCAGAAGCCATTGCCTCTGAGTTTCTGGCAAGGCTGAAACCACATAGGATGGTTGAAGGGTCGTCATCGTATTTCCCAGATGGAATAGCAGGCTCAGAGGACAGTCCCCCTGTCCTCCGTCCATGGTGACGGCGTACGTTAGTAAAATCAAGAGGGGGTCCAGGCGCCACTGCACGCGGAGGCAGCCAGAGGCTCTGACGGTGAGCAATGGCATGTGCTGGCTGCTCACTTCCTGCTGTAAATTCTAGAAGGGAGCCAGGGAAGGAAGAGGCGAGAGAACAAACTGGAAGGAATCAGAATCGGATTCAAGATAAAGTAGCGATGGCTAATAGGGTCAGCCGCCCCGGCAGCCGGCAGACCTGGGATGTTCCGTCCTCGCTCCCTACATAGCTTGCACTAGAGACCACACGTGGATTAGTCCGTCATTCAGGAACCAATTCCTGGTGCTGGTGAAAGGCGAAAGAAATAACGGAGTCGCTTTCCGCTCTAAAACACGGCGTGCCTTCGGGTGGAATACTCCAGAGTAAGGGAGGAACCCGGCTTTGAGAGAGATCATAACAACAGCGATGAACAATATTTGGTATTCATTGGGGGATGTGCCCGCCCCTCCCCCGTCGGCACTGCAAGCCAGTATCAAGGGGTACGGGCCGGCCCTACGCCAAGGGCTTTACGCCTCATCAAATAGTCACGACTGTCTTTGAGCTAAACCTGGTAGATAGTCTTATTTCAGAGATGATGAGGCAACTGAGAATCCCGGCAGCCAAGATGCTGAGCGAAGACCACTCCGCTAAGAGGACAAAGGGCTGGGCTTTCAGTGCACTAGCCCTAAAGCGCGGCCACGTACTAGACCGGCACTCATCTAGAATGTTCTAAGCTCTGTTGAGTTTAATTTGACTTTCAGTTATTTTGCAAGCCCATCATAGGTTCGAAATCGCTCTCACCTATGTGCGCATTCCCATGTCAAAGAGAGAAAAAGATCAGGCAGCCTCAGGCTGGTGTGCAGAACAGTTCCCGAGGAGAACGAGAAAGCAAGAAGCTCGTGAACTCCATGAACTCAGCTCCGCGCCTCCCCCAAACGCACCGCCTCGAAAGGCGGAGAAGGGGTGCTGTGTAAAGGAGCCACAGCCGAGGTTTCTTAAGGTTAAGGTCCCTCTGACATGGAGTGACTTCGCCGCTGGGCTGGAGGAAGGACAGGGAGGAGGGAAAGGTGAGTGGCCACCGGTGCTCCTGGACCCAGTTTTCTGCCCAGGCGCAGCACCCGGCAAGCACCCCCAAGGCCACCTCCCTCCCTGCAGACAGCGCGTTCTCACCATCTCTGATTCCAGTTCCTTCCCCCGCGTTAACAGAACACCACGCACTTGGGCATATAGTGCTTCTCCACAGAGGTGAACAGCCGTCTGAATACGGCCACGGCTGCGGAAGCTCTTCTTCCAGTCCACCGACTACCAGGGTGTTCAAGGCTTGGAGCGCAATGGAACCCTCGGGGCGGGGGCGGGGGGCGGGGGGGTTGCGATTAAACCCTCTGCAGGCTGCACGCACAACAGGAAGCAGAGAAAAGAGCAAGGGATGGGGTGGGGGGGAGACACTTCTGAATAATAAAGCCCCAGATCGAAAGTCAGACTGTACAACAACAGTGCTAATTCCTGGAAACCTAGACAAGGAATCGAGGACATACGATACGGAGAGGAATTTATTTTCTCAGACTCGGAGGAGGTAATACGGCTTTTGGCACCTTGCACAGCCTGGCCGGTGTTGCTGACGTGTGGAAGAGGCTGCTAACCACCTTTTCGTGGAAAAACATGCCTTCACCTCGAGTCAGAGGGTAAGGTGTTCTCTGGCCAAAAGAAGCAATCCATCATCCTTCATTAGGGGGCAGGTCTCACAATGAGTAGCACCTGGCAGAGATGGATAACGTAATAGGACTCCACTCGGCAGCGCTGTAAACGAACCTGTCATCCCTGAGACTGGCGGGGATGGTCAGACACCCCTTGAGGTCCCGAGCAGAATTCTGGCTGCTGCCGGGAGGAGAGTGGCCGCTGAATTCACGCCGGAATGACCAGCGCGACGCGAATGACCGCCGAGCGCTCGCTTAAGTGTCTGCTGAGTGTCGGCCTACAGCGGGGAGGCCTCGGCCCGGCCACGTGCACACTGTGTGAGCGAGGCGGGCCCCGCCTCTAGCTCGGTTTCCTTATCTATCAACATGGAAAGAGCACCGGCCTGATGGGGCCGCAGCGCACGCCGGGCACTAGACGTGACAGGCGCAATGTCAGCGCTTGACATGTGTTCGTGGTTGTGATGGTGACTGTCTCAGCTGGGGCCCGGGCCCCCATGAGGCCGGAGCATCTTCTAGGGCACAATGTTGCAGGGGCACACTTTCGGGGTCATGCATCAGTAACCCCCACAAATGTACTCTGATCCCTCGTGCCTCACGCTCTTGCCTCCCAGATCTCAGATTCGCAGACGCAGGACGGAAGCTGAGCACCCGGAGCAACTTGCTGGCCTCCACCCAGCACAGGGCGTGCAGAACCCGGATTCACGCTCCACCCCGCTGCAGAGAGCCAGCCCCGCCTCACGGTGCCTGTGCGGCAGTGTGGAAATGAACCCCGATGACTTCCCAGGGTCAGCGTCGTAAGCAAATAAATATATCCCCATCAGATCAGCTGGAAATGCAGGCTCAAAAAGAGACTTAGTGCTTGGACCAAGAGAACAGAACCCAGGTCCCCAGCAGTAACGCTAAGGCACTTTCGAGGCCAATTTAAGTGCTAAATAATGCAAAACTGCTTACCCGTGAAAGGTGGCTGGCGTGAGGGGCTGCATCTCACTAGTCAAAGGAAAAGAGAGAGAAGAGGTACATGGTTCTCTAGCGAAACCTTCCCCATCAGCTCTGTTGGGGGAAGGAAAAAAAAAAAAACAAGGCAAATAAATGACGAAAGCGGAGGGGGCGTCCGTCACACCGCCCTTCGCCTGCCAGGCCCGGCTGCCGCCTGCGGCTCACGGCCACCCTCAGGCTCCGAGGCGAGGGGAGGCCAGCCCAGGCGGGCGGAAGAGGCGAGAGCGCAGAACAAGCCAGAGCCTCAGGCCCTGCTCGCAGCTCCGCCACGCACTTCCTCTGGAACTTTGGGTAAGTGGCGAAACTCCTCGGAGCCTCGTAATCGCTGGCACGAGGCATCGAATACAGTCTCGGAATTCCTGTCCAGGTCCATGTCCCCAGTCCCCACAGGCGCTCAATCACATGAGCAAGAAGAATGTTCTAGAATGAGATCACCTCTCATTTCATCTGGAAAACGTTCTCGATCTTTCATATCTGATGTCTCGCCACTGTTATTTTTTGTGTTTGATCAGTAAATAAATGAATGAATGAACAGATAAATTTTGAATAGCTGCTGGGAAATTTTATCCTTTTCGCATAATTTTCTGAGTGTTTTGACTAATATTGGCGAGCCTTACTACGTCGGATGTTCCCAGACGCTTTAAAGCTTTGTGACATGTGTCATTTCTTCTGTCCTTACACCTCCATTTGGCAAATATAGAAGCGAGGTTAGAAGATTGTGATAGATTTGTTTGTTCATTCATGCGTCCATCATCCATCCATCTCCACCTGACCGTCTGTCCGTCCACCCGTCCATCCACCCATCCATCCGTCCACCTGTCCGTCTGTCTGCCCATCCATCTATCCAACCATCCATCCATCCATCTACTCAGCAAACATTACTGTGGGTCTTTTAGGCACCAGACCCTAAACAAGGACCGCAAATTCGGAGGCAAATGTAGAGTCTCTTCTCCAACAGAGACAGTGTAGCTGGGCTGCTGAGGACATAATTGGCAGCAGAACTTAGTCCAGATCCTGCTTTAGTTCCTCATAAGCTCTCTGGCCTTGAGCCACTTATTTTAACCTTCCAAGGCTCAAGTTACCTTTTCAGAAAATGGGATAATACCTAGAGTTGGATTTGATGAGCTCATCATGGATAACACTTATTTTGGTCTGATTATTTTGTGTTTCTTTTTGCAAAGGGCAGGTCTCCCATGGGCTGGTGAATCATGTGGCCGCCAGGAGATGGAGGGCAGACCGTCTGCACGATTATCCACGGACACGCACTTGGGGAATCGTGCGGACCAGCCTCGAGTGCCAGGCTCGGCAATGAACCTGAGGAATACTCACCAGCGCACGTAAGATCCCTTTCCTTCCTGAATCAAAGGAGATGCGATCGTCCTTGGTGTGGCCCCCCAAATCACTTCAGCGACCCCCACGGCGGTTCGCATGCCCCCTCCTCCCCGACGGCCGGCTCTTCCTCCCCCTCCTGCGGCTGGAGCCCGGGTCTGCCCGACCCGGCCTGGAATCCGGCTGGGCCCACGACAACCTGCTTGGCTGCCTGGCCTCGAGGCAGATCAGGGCACCAGCCTGGGGCCATCTGGAAAAGGCATCGTGGAGGAAATCCCAGACACAAGGCGCCCTGTCACCACAGTGCGGGGGACACTCACCAGAAGGGACTGCGTCGACCCCCTCCTGGGGTCTGAGCGCCGTCTGCGTGCAACTCGCACAGAAGGTTTTGTCATTTGGGCTGCAATAAACCCCACTTCCCGAATGCCACGACCCTCTGCGTTCCGCCTCACCCACGCCGTCCAGCCCCGCACACAGCCGGCCCCGTCAGAGCCCGGGGCACCTGCAGCCGCCGCTCGGAGGCCTCAGGTGCGGGGCTCGCGTGCTCTAATGAAAAGTGCCCTGCGGCCACCTGGGAGGACAGGGCGGGTGTGCAGCCCGGGCCTGGGTCTCAACCTCGCCGGCACTCCCGAGGCCCCCGGGGGCTGTCACGGGTCCTAATGCCCCGGCTGCAGACCAGAGCACTTAAACTGGGGGTGAGGCCCAGGCATCGGGATTTTTTTTTTAAGTTGGCCGATTCCAGTGTGCAGCCAGGTTTAAGAACTAGCAATTAAAAAAAAGAAAAAAAAGAGCTCGTCATACTGGTGCCGGGCCGGGGCTCCAGAGGTGAGCTCTCCTTTTCGCGGTCCTGTCCCTCGTCCCTCTTTCCCTCCTTCTCTGTCCGCTTGGAGTCCTGGCTTCGCTGCCACTAACTGTGTGGCTCGAGGCAAATCACCTGACATCTCTCAAAGCTCGGCTTTCCCGTTCTACAAAATGGGAAAAACGCAGGGGCTTCCCTCGGAGGATTAACTACGCGGATACGTTGCTGAATACGGCAGCTAGCCATGAGTGCACGCTCAGGAAACGTGCACTGTTTCTCTTCTGGTTACTCTGGCATCTCCAAGAGCCGCGCTAGACGCCGGGAACGCGAACGAAACAACTCAGGCCCGAGGGCTGCTCTCGCGCGGCTCACTCTTCCCCTTGGGTCCCAGGGTGGAGAGCGGCCCCGCCTCGCTGGCCTGGCCGGGGCAGGGTGGGCGGCGATCGCTCTTGACGGTAATTACTGTTACCTGTGGAGCACCCCGACGTGCCACGCCCTGTTCCCTCGTGTCACAAACGGACACGGGCACCTGCCGGCCAGGTGCAGCGCTGAACGCGACTCCCTCGCAGGGTCTGCCCCGGCCCAGAGGAGACGATGCCGCTGAGGCTTCCATCTTGCAGGTGAGGAAGGCGAGGCTCGGAGCAGGTAGGGGTTCCTTCCACCCAGGGGCCCGCGGGGCGCAGGCCCAAGCTCTCAAGCACCGCGCTGGTCCCTCTCCTGCACGGAGATGGGGTGTGCCTACGAGGGAACGCTGAGTTCTGGCTGGAACAAGGACAAAGCGGTTCTTCTCAGCTGGAGGACTCTGGGAAAGGCGCACCCCGACTTGGGCGAGGGCAGGGTGCCGAGGGACCGAGATAAGCATGGCGGTGGGGTGAGGACGGAGGTCTGGATGAGCTCAGGAGTGGGGAACACTAGAAACCGCCTAGGGATGAGTGAGTCGTGAGTCTGTTTAAAGGGTCCTCGCGGGCAGAATAGAATGCTACCTAGTCACATAAATCTCGGCCAAGTCCAATGACCTGGCGTGCCTCAGTTTCCACGCACCCTGAAGTTATATCACCAGCGAGGCTGCTGAAAGTTAAATAGCAAAATGCAAACGGGAAGCAAACACCCTTGAACACGCTCTAACTGGTGCATGTCTGCCAAAGGACCCAACTTCACAACGAGGCTCTACTGCCCACAGTCTGGGTGGCGACGGGGGGAGCCTTAGGACGCGTCCCGGAGACCCCGGCCTCGTCTGCCGCACGCAGACTCTGGCTTTGATTTACTCTCTGGTTCCAGTCAAGGCTCTGCCCCGGACCCTCTCTCTGGGCCTCAGCTTCCTCCTCCGTCAAACAGGCTGGTGACATGCGTGCCGCCCACGGCGGGCTGTCGCCAGCGTGAGAGGCCACCATGTCTCTTAAGCGTGGAGACTTGCACTTCGCGCGTGCCCCGCCCCCGCATGGGGTGCTTGTGGGTAGGCGTCCTCGCTCACAGCCATGCCGTCCGTTCTCAGGGACCGCTCCCTCGACCCGAGCCAGGACACTCCCGGAGTCCCCACTGCGGCCACGTCCACGTTCGCCCTCTGCCAGAGCGAGTTACGTGTTATTTGTGTTGTAGGATATTTGTTTTCCAATATTTTACTAAGCGGGACAGCTCTATCAATGAGGTGTGCTGCTTTATTGGTTGCTAATTGCCGGGGCGTAATGGTTGCGACGTTTCTTGGTGTCCGTATAATTCTCTGCAGCCAATCAAGGCGGCCAGTTCTCTAATTACAACCTCGTGAGTTCTCAGCCACCAGCGTCCAAACACAGAGTGCTCAGTTTACGACTCTTTCCAGCACTTTTACAAGAAAGGGCTTACCTTACAAAGCAAGAGAGTCATGCAGGAAATAAGCTTTAAAATAATTTTACGAGTCTATATGAATATACAAAATAAAGTTTATACCCAGAGCCGTGCGTATATTTTTTGAAAGTGCTGTCTGAGACTGTCTCTAGGTCTTTGCACATTCGACTCGGTCTCCAGCTGGACAACAGGAGTTGGTGTCGGTCATGAGCGTGGTTCTGCGGCCCAGAGAGACCTCAGCGGGCCTTGGCACACACCGGCCGGTAACCGGACTCAGCCTGGGTCTGGCATCGCAGGCGTTTAACGGTATTCAAACGTTTTCTAGAACTTGGAACCCACCTATGTTCTCTCCACAAGTCAAGAAACCCAAAAGTCAATACGAATATCACGGAAGATAGTGATGGCCTCGGAATCGCTTCGTGTACTGCAGCGTAAGTTACGACCAGTAGGGACTCCAAGATTTTCACCAGATGATGTCTCTTCTTTGCTTCCATTTTCTTTCGAGTAACATCCATACCTCTGCTTTCGCCTCTGAGCCCCACATATCTGGGCCTGACGACCTGCAGCTCCGTGTCCCCCGCCTCCCGTCCCGCCCTCACCGCGGCCTGCCCGCTGCCCCTCAGACACATGGAGGCTCCCAGCCCAGGTCCCTCACCCCCTGCTCTCTCCGCCTGCCACGGGCCCCTCAGCCTCTGGTGGCGGCTTCCTCCTCCGGCGAGGTCTCACCTCCAGGGCCATCTCCACAGCCCACCTTCCCAAACACCTCAGTGCCATTCTCCGATGAAGTATCAGATCATTTTGCTTTTCTCTTGAAGAGCCATTAACGCGACTTGGTACTATCCTGTTAATTAATGTGCTTGTCAGCGTTCTTCCTCTAGATGTAAGTTCTGGAAGGACAAAGTCCGGTTCACTGGTGTACCCCACACACCGCCTGGAACAAACAAGGCCCATAACAGGTTTCCAGCAGACAGTGGCTTAACAAAAGACGTGAAAGAATGGATGAGTGAATGTGTGACAGAAAAAAATACACCTTTTTCTGCTTATTTCAGCTTCTCTCGTCTACTTTTCCTTTATTGTTACGTAACTAGATATTTTTTGTGTCACCACGTGTTTTCTGTTATTATCACTGCCACCAGTGCTCAGCCGGCTGCATTTATTAGCCGGTCACGGAGCGGCGGGGAGGGGCGGTGGGCGGGCGCCCCATCTGCTGCTGTGGGGGACAATGCGGATCCAAAGCCACCCCTGCTGCCGTCCCGCCCATCGGCAACAGGAGTGAGTGGACCTGGGCAGCGCGTGGACCGGTCCGCAGCAGCCTGTGGCAAAGACTCTTAGCTCCTCCCTGTTGTGGGCCGAATGCCACCCCTGCTCCGCCCCCCTATTCGTATGCTGAAGCCCTGACCCCCGGTACTTCTGTGACTGTTCGAGTGAGGGTCTGGAAAGCGGCCATTAAGGTTAAACGAGATCCTACAGGTGGCCCTAATGCAGTACGGCCGGCAGCCTCGGAAGAGATCGGGGCACAGAGGAGAGGCCACGGGCAGAAGGCGGAGGGAGAACGTGAACGTCTACAGACCAAGGAGAGGGGGCTCAGGAGGAGCAACCCGCTAACGCCTCGACCTCGGACCTCTGGCCTCCAGCACTGCGAGACAACACCCTTCTGTGTCCTCAACGCCCTCACCCTGGAGACCCCGACTCTAACCCGAGCTCAGGGAGGCTCCTGGTTGAGAAGGGCAGACAGAGAGGGAGACATGGCGAGGCAGGAGGGAGGGCGGGCGCCCGTGGGTGGCCGTCTGCACGTCGGCCTCCGGGCCAAAGCCCCTCACCCACAGTTCCTGCGGCGTTGTGTCGCGTTGCGGGGCTGGCCCACCGGGAAATCCAGCAAATCCAGCAAATGGCAGTCTCGGGAAAAAGTCCTGGAGATACCTGCAGCAGGGCCAAGAGACGTCAGCCGCCGGGGCTTCCGCACTTCTAAGCCCCCGACGAGGCGGGTAGACGTGGGGGCTCTGCTGTGCGGCCGGCAGGGGGCCGAGGGCTCTTACCGAGCGCTCCTGCCGGTGGCTGTGTCCTCGAAGGTGGGAGGGAGCGGGGCGTAGACAGGAAGGCAGGAAAAAGCCAAAAGCAAACTTAGCTGGTGAAAGGCTCCATGAGGGGCGAGTCTTATCCTAGAACGGAAGCCAAGACTGACCCCCTCCCGTTCTCCCGGATCCGAGATCACCCTCGCACGCCTGAGGCCACCTTTGGCCACGTCGCACCTGGAAATGGTTTTGAGGAGCCTCTATGAAAACCTACTC
Source organism: Eonycteris spelaea (assembly GCA_003508835.1). Classification (NCBI taxonomy): domain Eukaryota; kingdom Metazoa; phylum Chordata; class Mammalia; order Chiroptera; family Pteropodidae; genus Eonycteris; species Eonycteris spelaea. The sequence goes on along the minus strand of PUFA01000071.1, from coordinate 4,461,763 downwards.
ACTATCTTTCACGATACTCTGGACAGAAAATGAACAAACAAATGAACAACAAACGATGCACTCTGAATTCCCCAGAATCATAAACAATATTAGCTTTTGGAATAATTTACTTCAAAGGGTGGGATACCCAGAGTGGTGCCAGGCGGACGGCAGAGGAGGAGCCCAGGCCCAAAGCACATACAGGGCCGACAGTGACGTTTACTAAGATAAGAAAACCAAACTATGCTTGTTTCATGGACCTCAGCAATCCCTCTGCTGTACACCCAGCGCACCCCCACGTGCGTGCTGGTCTCTCACTGTAAATGCTGGCGTTTTCTAAATGTGGACCCCTTCACTGACGCCTGCGAGCCTGCCTGGTCACATGTCCGGGGCGCATGGGCTGCCCTGGGGTTTGGGAAAAGCTTCAGGTGGAGATTTTGTCAAAGACAAATGGCCAGGCCCAGCGAGCAGCGCCGAGCCAGCAGGAAACCCGGGACGCAGCGCCATGAATCAGCGAGTCCCCTCCGGAGAGGTCCTCTGCTTATCACGCTCGCGTTGTCACCGATCGAAAGCATGCGGACATCAGGCCTCGGCCCGCAGGCAGCCAAAGCCGCACCCGAACTGTCGGCAGCCAGTTTAATCCCAGAAACGCCGATGGACAAGGAGCTCCACTCAGAGCACAAGGGTCGCGAGCCGCCCTTCCCACAGCGCCCTGGGTGGGAGGTGGGAGGACCCCGAGCGTCTGAGCCCTGACCAGGCGTCTGACCAGAGACACGTATGCTCGCCGAGGGCACCCCTCCTGCGGTGTGCTCCCAGGCCCCGCCAGGCCCGGGGAAGCGTTCGTCTCACAAACAAATCAATGAATTTTTAAAAAGGGAACAAATGAAATATTATGTAGGGATTATAATGATCTTGGAGATTATGTCACGATATGGGTAAATAGCTTACCCTGTACTGTTTAGTGAAAATGAAAACAAAAAAATAACACAGCTGTGTATGTTCAGTATGCTATTATTTAAGGATTGAAAACATAGCAGGTAATCTGTACCTGTGATGACATTTTACAGAACCGCACACGCATGTAAAAATCGATGATGCTCAACAAAGCCAGCTGTTAGTACTGTAACTATCGATTTCCAGGTTTTGATAATGTATTACAGTCATGTAGGATGTTAACACTGGGGGAAGCTGTACTATGTTTGCAACTTCTTGTGGGTCTACGATCATTTTAAAAGTAAAAAAAAAAAAAGTGCAAAGCAAGAGAAGATTCTCCATCGGGTCTTTGCCTCTTGTCTTCTCTACAAACGTCCCCCACACGAGCTGCAGGAGAACGCGTCTGGGTAAAACGAGCCCTTACTAGAAAAGCAGCGACTCTGATGCATGTGCCAGGGGGAGGACCAGACACTCCACGGCCTGTCTGCACCTCGGCCTTCCAGAAACGGAGATGAGATCGCTTCCTCGAAAGTTAAAGTAAGAGCCAGTCCATCCCATGGGTGCCCCTTGACGCAGGCAATCCGCGGGGGCCCAGGCGAATCGCTATGCATTTCCCTTTAAGTTCCTGGGATTTCGGAGACAGACCAAGGCTCTCATCTGTCAGCAGACTGTTCCAGGCAGACGCATAACGTTAGCGTGACGGTAAAATGAAGGCCGTCAGGACAATCCGTCAGAGCAAGGCAGCTGGGAACACCACCGTGTGCCTGAGGCTGGAACATTGAAAACCCTGTGCCCTGCTCCTACTCCCCAAAGTCCTCATTTCGCCCAATAAAATAAATTTAAAGTGCATAAATGTATATTAAACATATCTAAGCAAACACTTGCAGCTAAATCATGTTCGCCCAGATGCGTTAGACACGTTTCCTGTTCTCTCAAGCAGATATTTCACTGAAAGTGCTCCCCAACCAGTTGTTATTTCGATATTTTCACAATAGAATATTGTGAGCTCTATGTGTATAAATACTGTAAATAACTGGACATTTTTCCGAAGAGACCACTGATTTCCTTGCATTCTGCAAAATGATTCTCTTCGTGTTCTTCGCTCCGAGAGCAGGCACCGTGCTTGACAGACTGTGACCTCCAAAAGCCACAGTGAAAGCCAGTGACCAGCTCACAGTAATTCCTTCCAGACTGAAACCCAGTGAGCCCGAGTCCTGACAGATTTTGCAAGTATGTTTCACGCAAGGGTACCATGGGATGGGGAAGAAACGCACGTGGGGAGGCCACACAGACCCCATACTTGAAGGCTGCCGTCTCTCCCCCTCGTGTGACTTCGGGCAAGTTATTCAATGCCCCACCTGTGCAGTGGGAAACCGCATGTGTACCTGCTGCTTCCGTGTGGGCAGCGGCAGGCCCTCCCGCCATGGCTGGTGCTCCTGATTCACTTCAGCAGAGCTCGCTAAAGGGGCAGGCCAGCCAGGCAGCCCGCTGTGGTTGTGACCACCCTGCGAAGGACAGCCACATTCCCAAAGCCCCCGAGTCCACTCTCGTGAGGATTTAACATTCGGTGTTCCTTCAGGCCCGAGCCGTGACTTAGTCTCCAGAAGTGGTTCTCGCAACCGAGTGGGCGTCAGAATTACCTGGGGAAGGATGGGTGTTCCTTGAAACACGAATTTCTGGGCCCCACCCCTAGAGTTTCCGAGTCAGCAGATCTGAGTGTTACCTGAGACTCTGCATTTCTGACACGTTCTCCAGTGATGTGTATGCTGCTGGTCTGGGGGCCGCACGGTGAGAATAGGGGTCTTAGCACTTTTTCAGAGAAAGGCTAAGTCAATAAATACGCGAGGCCATAGATCATACATACTACATCCCAATAAAACTTTATTTAGGGACACTGAAGAGTACATTTCATATAATTTTCAAATGTCGTGAAACTGTATGCTGCTTCTTTTTTCAACGACTTGACAGTGCACACACCATTCTCAGTGGCTGGGCCATCGGAGACCCGGTAGTTGGTTGGCTTGGGCCCTTGGGCTGCAGTTTCCAACCCCTGACTACGACACCAGGAAAATGCAACGCTTTCGGTCCCCACTGGCATGAAAACGTCTCCCTTTTTCCTTCCTCCATCTGTCTCTGTGTGGCATGAGCCCACTCCGCACAGCGTGCACCCCACTGGCACCCCCCAACCCAGCGGCCGCCTCAGCTGAGTCAACACTGCCCCGGCCACCACCGATCGCTTGAGCGTTCCCGGCCCCTCCCCCCACCCGGCCTTCTTTCTGCTTCACTTTTGCTCTTTTTATAGCTTTGCACAAATTTGTCTCTGTGGCAAATTTACAGCACGCACTGCTTGTCTGAACTATTTAAAGGCACAATATTCTCGACTGTGCCGTAAAGCTTTCCCATTCTGTGTGTTTTTTTTCTCTGTTTGAGGACCTTTTATGAAATCAGCAGCTAGGCGGAAGGAAATCATTTGCATACTTGGCTCCACACACCTGGAATTCCTTAATTTTAGGGATTAACGAAATGAGTCCAATAAAAAGTGGAGGCGCTTGTTAATCATGTCTGTAAAGTCCCTCCGTTGCCCCTTCCTCGCACCCCATCTGAGCGGCCATGTCAGGAAATCCACATCGTGCGGGTCGGTTATTACGATTTTACGAACTGGTTTGTAATTTTACGTGGTAGCAGATCTGAGTGCTACCTGGTTCGTGTTTTTAGTGTTCCTCAAAGTTAAAAGGTCGACTGCTTTCTCCTCCTGCCCCACCTCGAGAGGCACCAATCAGGGCTGTCACAGAGATGGTCCCGAGGTGACAAGCACAGAACTGCGGCCCTGATCATCGCTGCTGCTGGGATCGGACGTGTCTGCGCCCAGGGCCTCGCCAGCATCGCCTCCCGAGGGGAGGACACACATGACCCTTCTTCTGTTCCGTTCCGAGCTCATCCCCAGAGCAACCTGGGTACTTCCCAGAACTTCTCCATCCTACTCACCACCCCAGAACTTCCCAGAACTTCTCCATCCTACTCACTGTACAGAAGAAAAAAAAAATGCCTCAGCTGCCCCTGCTCTTCAGGACACACTGATTAAGGTCAGGTCAACAACGCAGTTGCCGCCTTCTGCTGAGGGCGGGAACACACCATCGATGCCAACGGCCCTCACGTTTCCAGTCAATTCGGCGTCCACACAAGACTCTTTCACAGAACTGGAATATAAATTGGTCTTCTAGAAGTAGACAGTTCCCATAATTGGAGATGCACACAAAATAAAGCAAAACAAACAAAAATCCTCTCTGAAATTCCACTTTTTTTTGTTGTTGTTGTTTTTTTGTTTGTTTTTCAAAATACAACTACCATGTCACCAAGCCTAAGAACAGAGAGCCCGTAGCCGCCTGAAGTCAGAAGTTGTAATCAGGATAATTCTGAAACTGAATAATGCATACTGGAATGCTGTTTACAGGAAATGAGCAATTTATTTTATTATCCAAATCTTAAACCCTTTTAATATGCCTCCCAAGAAGATGTCTGATTTAGAAAATTGCAAAAAAGAAATTAAGAGAAGACAAGGAATACTAAAAATTTTACCACCATAAAGGCCAGATGAAGAAACTTTGGAGACAGCTTGTATAAAATTTAGTAAGTATATCCGCATAAACCACCTTTATTTTGGTGACCGTAAGGGGCCAACATTATACTGTTTTGAGCAACAGAAAACTATGAAATTAAAAGTTGAGTTATAGGATTACATTCAGTGGAAGTCAAAAATTCACTGCGTTTCTTTTCCACAATTAATGTGTGTCGCGTGCACGTGCATGCACACACGTGTGCTGGCAAATACGTAAAATGTTTCTGGAAGAACCACAGAAAATGGCTAGCGGTAGTGGGAAGGGGCTGGGGACAGAGTCTTTTCCTCGTGCTCTGCTCTGACCTGTTTATATATTCTGACTGTAGACACACTTCTATTTTTTGGATCATCAGAGTTTCTGTGGGTGGTGAAACTGTAAATAATTTTTCTCTTTTTCTTTACATTTCTCTGTATTCTGATGAACAAATATTTAAAGGAAACGCCATTTTCGGAGCCGTAATACGTTCCTCATCTGAACATGAAGGCAGAGGTATATGAATTTTATATGCATGATGCATTGTCATTCTTAGATGAATTGAGTCCTTTCTCGTGCACGAGTATGCCCGAGACATGCTAGTGATGCACCAAACCACCAGCTTCCCCCAGACGTCCGTGTCTCTTGGTCCCTCGCTGCCCTACAGGACTGACTTTGCGGTTCAGAGGATTTCCGTCTTCCCCCATCAGATTGGCCCAGCTCTCCACGAAGGCTGAGAAAATAGTCAAACCCACCAGAACGAGGGTAAGCCATCCCCGCTCCACCTTTCAAAAAGGCACGCGGTCTCCTGGCCTCTCGCTGCCTACTGTGGCCACTTTTGCACGCATGAAGAACACAGACTGAGGACAAGGAGGACCGGTGGAGATGGTGTGGTCCCCCCCGTTACAGGGTAGATGAGGAGCTGGAGCCGAGAGGCTGACATGTCCTGACCCAACAGCCCAGCTGGTGAGCGGTGGCTCACACCCTGAGTCCCCTCTCACCGCTCAGCGAGCCTGCGTGGCTGGCTCACCCTGACTGTGTACGGCTCGTCCAACCAACCTCCGCCCCCTCACAAAGAGAAGACAGGGTCTGGAGAAAAAGGGAGCGGGGGAGGTTGGTTTTGGTGAAAGGCGAAGTGTCCTGTGGCTGCCCCCCTCCTGCAGCAAAAGCCTTAGGGAAGGGTCGCTTTGAAAAGTGCAATGTAGGGGTGGATAGGGGTTAAACAGATATTTTTTTTAATAAGGGGAAGGGAAGTGGCGTGGATTGGATGCCCACATGTGCATCATTCCCTCGAATAAGATGTATCATTGCCCAGATTTTACAAATGGTGATAAATAGGATTTTCGAGAGCTCACGGCTCCTGGCTGAGCTGGGTTTTAAACCCAAGCCTGTCTGAGTCCGTAGCCCAGACCTGAGATCACCACATCACTGTAGTCAGCCTACGGCCATTCAGATCGTGCAAACTTTGCTGACCTCAAACTTTTACTAAGCAAATACATAGATTTTGAAAGTTTGCTATCCACTGACCATGCCGATGATTTAAAAAAGAAGATACCCTTTGCCTGTTAGAGAGGGGACAAAGGGGAAACGGTGCTTACTGAGCATTTAATGAGCATTAAGCAATACTGTACAGACTTAACAGATCCTGTCTCACTGGACTGAAATTACTGTGGAGGTTGATATTGTTTTAGGGCCAACAATTCCCACTTCAAAGACACATGGACTCGCAGAGGTGAAGGAGGGGGGAGTTTTTCCAGATTGCTTTATCCGACACAGCTAGAGTTCACCTGTGAGGTTCCTGGCTTGGGAAAAGCGGTAAGCCACCATGGCTGAGCATCTTAGATGGGGTGCCAAGCTGAGTCTCTGCTTCAGCACCATCTAGAGGCGTTCTCTGGACACTCCATGCTGATGAGCCGTAAATCTTTCATAGTAATCATTCTTTGGGATAAATACCCACTAGTGGAATTGCTGGATCATACGCTAGTTCTATTTTCAGTGTTCCGAGGAACCTCCATACCGTTTTTCATAGTGACTGCACCATTCTGCATTCCCGCCAGCAGTAGGCAAGGATGCCAATCTCTCCACACTCGCCAATGTTCGCCTTTTGGTTTTTGGTACTAGCCCTCCTGGCTAGTGTGAGGTGATATTTCATGTGGTTCTGATTTGCCTTGCCCTGATAATTAGCGATATGGAAGACTTTTTCATATACTTGTTGGCCATCTGTATGACTTCTTTCAAGAATTTTTTTTTTCAAATGCTTAGTCCATTTTTTAATCTGGGTATTAGGTTTTGTTTTGTTTTTTGTTTTGTTTTGTTTTGTTTTTTGCTATTGGATTGTAAAAGTTCCTTATATTTTTTGGAGATTAACCACTCATCCGATACATGATTTGCAAACATTGCCTCCCATTCCACGGGTCACGTTGGCGTTGTGTTGACGGGCTCCCCTGCTGGGCGGGGCTTCTGCGTAGCGCCCCCACTTCTGGGTGTTTATCCAAGAGAACGGGACGCAGAATCGCAGGGGCATGTCGGTGCACACGCTCACGCGGCACTGCTCCCAGAGGGGGCTGGGTGGGCATGACCTAAACGGCCATCGACGGGCAGATGAAAAAACGAAAAGCCACACATACACACGATGGGATCCCATGAAGATTTAATTTTAAAAAAAAAAAAAGGAAATTCTGCAATATGCAACAACATGAATGAACCTTGAGCATATTACGCTACATAAGCCAGGCACAGAAAACCAAACGCCGCACGATGCCACTTACACACGGCATCTACAGCTGTCGAATTCATAGAGTCGAAGAGCAGAACGGTGGCCGGCGGGGTGAGGGAGGGGAAATGAGTCATTACTGATCAGCGGGCATAAAGCCTCAACCAAGCAGGACGAATGAGCCTAGAGACCCGCCACACAAAATGCACCCGAAATCCACAACATTATTCCCTTAAAAATTAGCCGAGAAGGTAGAGCTCACGCCAGGCACAATAAAACAAACAAACAAACAAAGATTGAAAAGTGCTAGGTTGGCTTTTGGCACTTAAGTGCTTCCTGAACTCAGTAAAGCTTTGTACTAACTCAAATCATCATCCTCATCATCGCCGTATTGAATGCTTGGTACAGGTCAAACCCTGTACTGAGAGCTTTGTATCTTTCATCTCATTCAATGCTCTCAACACCCCTAGGAGGCGATCACCTTTATTGACTCCCTTTCACAGATAAAGAAACTGAGGCTCAGCGTGACTAAGGACGTTGCCCAAAGTCAGAGAATCACTGAGCGGTGCAGCCAGGATTCGAAGCCCAAGTCCGAGTTTCTGACCGCTGGGCCCTACCCCCGTTCCAGCAGCAAGATTAGTGAAGAACCTCGACCAAACGAGTAGGTGTTGTTTTTATATCTTCTTTATAATTTTATGGGATATGGTCTGTAGTCCTGAAGATTAAGAAATTTAAACAGTTTTCATTCCTCTCTTCCCCCAAATCCTGCTTACCCCAAGCCAAACAGGAAACAATTTCGGGATCCAGAACCTACCACCATCCCCTCCCTTCCTCCGCGTCTGCAGGAGGGAAAGTCGCAGGCCTGGCCGCTCATCCATCCACACGTCCCATCATCCTCGTACCGAAGAAAGGCTGACCCGGCTGCAAATCACCGTTCTAAAAACCGAAGTGCCCCCAGTACTCCAACCAACACCTTGGTGACGAAGCACCGACCCACTCGGCATGGTTCAGTGGTTGCCATGGATGCACGCTAGCTCCTCACCAAACGCACCTTCTCTGCATCCTCGGCCCACAGCCAGATTGCATCACCAGCCTCACACGTCGTCATCGTGACTGAAGACTGACTTCTCACCAACGGAAAGAATGGCAAAGTGACACGTGCCACTTCTACATCTACTTCCACATCTCCCGCTGACTCAGCTCCCCCTGTCTCTCTTTTATACGTAGGTTAACAGCAGGAAAACAGGAGAAGCAGAAAAACCATCCGCTGAGCCCAGCCCAACCCGCTGATCCACAGAATGATCATGTGGTCTACGTGGTCTGTCCCTGCAGGCAGCCCTAACCGCAGGCTCTGTTGCCTACGAAGCTCACGATCTTCTCACCCAGCCCACAGATGGATAGTGGGAGGAGCCCAAGGAATGGCCGAAGACAGAGTGAATGCCACAGGGAACCACGTCCGTCCGCTAGGGCCGCCACACAAAGGACCACGGACTGGGGGGCTTCGACGGCGGGCACGCACGGCCTCACAGTTCTGGAGGCTGGACTCTGAAACCCAGGCTGGGTCCTCCCGGCTCCCTGAGGAAGGTCTGTCCTGGGCCGCTCTCCCCGGCTTGTGGGCAGCCACCTCCTCTCCACGCCGTCTCCTGACGCTGTCGCTGCTCCGAGCGAGGCTGCCTCCTCCTTCAGGAAGGATGCAGGTCGTGTGAGACGGCGGCCCACCTTCGTGCCCGCATTTTCCCGGTGACCTTCGTAAAGACCCTCTCTCTGGAGCTCACACTCGAGGTGCCGGAGCTTAGGACTCCAACCTAGCACTGCACGGGGACCAAATTCGAGCCGCTGCCCTCAGGGCGGGACCTGCGGAGACGTGTGCGCGCTGAATCCCCTCGGCGTGCGAAAGCGCAGAGGCGAAGAGGCCGCTGGCGTGTTTCCTCCGCCGAGGCCCTTACAGTGAGGGGACGCGCCAGGGCCAAGGACACACTGGCTTACGCGATGACCGAACGGCAAAGCCGTGACCCGACAAAGGAGCTCGGACCTTTTCCTTTCTTCGGTGGGTACCACCCGTTCCGATCACTGCACTCACAGGCTGCCACGTCGCCCTCCTGGTGAAGGTCAACGGAGGAGCCAACGTGGACTCTCTGTGGTCTGTAAAACATTCAGGTGTCTCCCATAACACCAGACCTCTGGCCATCCCGACTGCCAGCCATCTGTCACTAAATGGGGTCCCCCGAACACGGAAAGGCTGAGGGCACCTAATCACAGCCTACTGCTTTTTTTTTTTTTTTCTTAAGGTTCTAGTGCTCTGAGGCCACACTCTTTACTAGGAAAACTATGCCAAGACTGTCCTCTCCCTTGGACCTCTGGACTAGACAGAGAAGGTGACAAGGACCCCACGGCATCCATGTATCTTTGAGGTGAGAACGGGAGAGGTAAGCGGTTCTAAGGGCAAAAGGGCGTGGAGAGGAAGGTTGAGATCTGAAGGTCCCAGCTGGCGAAAATAAAGAAGACGCTCCCCCGCGCCCGCCACCCTTCAGATCGGATTAGCCAAGTCCGAGCGCCGAGATGAGTTAGGGCCAGTGTGTCACTGCTGCCCCGGCCAGATGCTGCTGTGTGTCAAAGACTCAGGGAGGGTCCTTATGACAGCACCAACGACTGCATGAATGAAGGGACAACAGACGAAAGCCTCGTTAGACAGTAATGCGACGCAGATAGCCCTCCAGGTCCGACAGAATCCAGCCCCCTGTATAGCCGAGTACTCAGCAAAGGTTTTGAATCTGTTCCTACGTTTCTTTTTTGTTCTTTCTCCTACATCTTTTCTTGATTTCTTGTCTGGTCTCTATCAGTCAGCCTCTCTCTGTCCAAGAGTACTGGATTCTTCCTTCAACTGGCACAAAGCTTACACTTTGCATTTTTTAAAATAAATATTTTCCCATATCAAAAAGTGACAACATTTTTCTCCCATTTGCTCCGGCCTAAACCGTGGTGTCATCTTTCTCTCCTCTGGATGTTTTTGTCACCTACATCAATTCCCATGCTTTAAAAATAGATCAGCAGCTGACGACTTGCTTCCTCCCCGCCCCTTCCTTGTGTCCGACCCCTCCCTGCCACCCTGTTCATCCCCGGCTAACTGGTCCCCCTGCCTCCCAGGGCCCTGCTATCCACACTGTCGGTCCTCCATGCCGGGGAGTGGCCGGGTGGAGTCAGTCCTCCGAAGGCCTCTGGCACCCTAAATAATCTCCTCCCATTTCCCCTCTGACGCTCCTGAGGCTACAGCCCACCTCTCACGGGGCACGTGGACTCCATTCGTCCACACAAGCAGCCGGGTGGGACCTGGAGGCACGAGGGGCACTGCGTCCCCTCCTCCGAGGAGCCTGGCCCGTGGGGCGTGGACGGGCAGAGGAAAGCAGGGCTCCCCTGTGCAGAGGAGACAGCGAAGACCAGGGACAGCGACACCCAGCCCCCGTCCCCTTCCTCGTGTGTCTCCACACGAAAATTAAATCCCGCAGCCATCGGGTTCCTCCCGTCGATTTACACAGACGTCCTGTTTTATGAGACCCGCCCCCTGCCCCCTGCGTGAGGCGATGAACCCGCTCTGGGCCTCACCTGGATGCCCCTTTCCTTCCTGCCTCCCGGCAGGGGAGCAGGCGGCACCTTTCCCGTGCCTGAGATCCCGCCCAGGTGCTCTCTGGGGCCTGTCGCAGATGGGTCGTGGGGCCCGGGACTGGCGTTGCCCTAATCTCACCCAATGCACTCGCCCGCGCTGCTTTAAGGGCAAACCCTCCGCCACTAGAACTCTTGTTTTTCTCAGCATTGTCAGCAGGAGCGACAGATGTCTTTTCAAGAACAGGCAACGAATTGTCTGGGCTTCGCTAAACTGATTCCATGACCTGGTTCTCGTCTACATGCTGCCTAGGGCAAATCATCCCATCAGAGAGGACGGTAGAGGGGTAAGGGGCTGACGCAGACAGGTGAGGGTGGGGCTCCCATGTGAAAGTTAAACTGAGCCAAAAAACAAAACAAAACAAAACAAATCTGAACGAACAGGAGACACATGTCCAGAGAAACACAACGGCAGGAAAACCACGTGCGCCCAGCACGCGGCGTTTCCCGAGCCCTTCCTGACTTGCACGCCCTTTTGACTCCCGCGTCCCCACGAATCGGAACGAAACCCTGTCCCGTTCTGGGGTCACGGCTACGGTTCCACAGGGCTTCAGGTGGTAAGGTGCACACGGGGGCGCATTCTGAAAGCCGGCTTTGCCTTAAAAACATCTATCGAAATTATAAGTCCACTGCGTTTCCAAGATCGTAAAATCCGCCCGCGTTGTCCACCTTCAGGCGTTTGTGAGACTGGAAGGTCCAGACGATGGGCGTGGCTGTTGAACCTGGCGGTGCCTCTGCTTCTGTTCTTTAAGGGCTCCCACCGGCTCGGCGGTGTGTCTCACGGTCAGCGGGGTCCTGGCGTGGAGGGAACAGAGCGCACGCGCGTGTGTGTGACCGTGAGCCGGGAGTCAGATGCGCCTCTCTGAGCACGTCCCCTCCTGTGCTCCCCTCTGCTGCTAAGGACGGCCCCGCGGCCCCGGGGGAGGCCCCCTCCGGACTGGGCGGCCAGCCCGCAGGCCCTGAGGCCGCTGTCCCCTGCACGGTCAACCTCGGTTCTTAAGGGAGAAGCCACAGACGCTCAGAACATCTCCAGGCAGTCAGGAGACGCAACTACTGTCGTTAGATGCCCAGAGGCGGGGGACACTCGGCGAGGAGGCACAGCCCCCTGACCTGGGTGAGCACTCACCCTCCTGTCAGTGACGCCAAGGTCAGGACCGGAATGGATGCCAGACGGGGCCACGCTCCGCGAGGGAGGAGAACGCCTCATGGTTCGAGCGGGATTTCTTGACAAATTCCTTAATTTCGCCTCCCTGGATTTTACGCTGAATTTTGTCAGTTTATAAATTTGCACTACAGCTCGGCACTGGGAAGGGGGGGTGCGGGGGGTGGGTAATCAAACCTACGGGCGTTTTACACACAGACACTGAAAAATAAAGACCATTAGCAAAAAGTATAATTAAATTAAAATGCCAACTTGCCAAAGCAGCACAGCAAATGGGAAATATATCACACCGTGATAATACAAATGGGCTATTTCTCAAGGTGTGAGAATGTCAACGGAATAAACTCCGATCATTTGCTGACTTTTTACGCCAAAGGTAGAGGAACGGCTTAAAAAGTAAATCACCCCGATAACACGCAACGTGTTGTCTGTGTGTGATTGTTTGGCCATGTCAGCACCGCAGATTGGGGACAGCCATGCACCAGTGACAGAAAAACCACTTAAGACCCAACTTCTCCTCTTGGGCGCGCCGGCCAGCCCCCCATGCCAGCAGCGGCTTTTACCCACCACCAGATCTACAGCTTTTGGCTGACTCAGCCTGGTTTATTTTGGAGGTGCGTTCACTGGTGAGGTTTAACGTACCCGGCTAACGGCGGCCGGATACTCTCTAAGAGCAATCTCGTAATGAGGCCACGGTTCTTTGCAGAATATTGAAAATTACTTTTGGCATGCAAGTTCGTTCCGTTAATTCCTCTTTTAGTGCGCAAATAACCTTTGAAAACCTGCTCCTAGGTGTTTATGTGTCAGGACAGTATCAAAAATTATTCAATTGCCAAGTCGCATGTCAACACTTCCATGTACAAAGCCTCTTAGAACCCCGATTCTCACGACTCTGCTGCCCTCTAGTGGACACCTGAGGACGCGCTGCCCTCATGGCGACTTACTCATTTCAGCCCGAGCAGGCAGTGTCAGACGGCGCCATCTGCATCACCCCGTAAAGGTAGGTGACACGTTAGAAGTAAATTACAAAAAAAGAAAACAGAGACCCCACTGAAATCCCTGGGGGGGACCCTTAACAAAGGTGAGGTTGTCAAATATTTTCTAAGAACCTGTCCATTTCAAAACGGTCACCCGTGGCAACAGCCAGGCCTCCAGAATACAAAATGACAGCCCCCCCCCCTGGTGCTCAGGCGGCGGGGTGACTAGACCCTGTGCCCACGGGACGTGCAGAAGTGGCTCGGCTCCGCTCAGCTAGAATCGCAGGGCCCAGGCCAGGATGTCGGAGAGAGAAAGGAGGACGTTTGAAGCTCGCCGCCCTGATGCCTCTCACGCCGGGTAAGCTCAAGCAGCACGGCAGAGAGCTTCGACTTCTGAGCCGACGTCACGAAACGCCATGGCGTGAAACGCGGCGCAGCGGGTGTGCGGTTCCCGTGGCCGCATTTATGACTGGCAGCCCGTTTCTTTCTCACGGTCATCCGAAGCCCAGAGAGAGGGAGGAACTTGCCTAGAGCCCACAGCTCAGAGCTGGCGAAGCCGCCGTCAGCGCCCGGGGCTCACACTCCCAGCCCGGGGCTCCCCCCGACCCCCACTTAGACACATGCTCCCCATCCCCCCCCACCCCACCATCAGAGCAGCAGGTCCGGAATGCATGTTCATACTCAGCTGTGGTGGTTACGAGAGTGTGTGAATGAAGTACGTTTTAGAAATAGCTTAGAATGGACCCACGCTTTTTCCTTTAACAGATTCACTCTAACGCGCAACCTGCGAGCTTTGGAGAAAGTAGCAGAGACACAGCTGGAGGAGCTGCCCATGTCAGGAATGCAAATCTCAGTCCCTCAGCACGGATCAGTGAGAAGCACAAGTCTGCTTTTAAAAGCCTGTCTCTACCCGGACCCTCATTTCACCATGGGGCGCAAACTTTTCTTCGGATGAGTCAGGCCGAGGATGCCCCGCCCACCCACCACCTCCCCTGGATATGGGGATAAGGGCCTGTGTAATGGGGAGGCTTGAGAAGGGTGGGGACATGGCCCTCGTCCTCATTGTTGTCCTTTACCTGAGTTGGTAAGAGCTGAGAGGTTCCGCCCAGTTGGGAGCTCTACCCCACGCCCCGAGGCCTGCCAGCCCAGTCCGCTCTCCCAGCCAAGACCGCAGAGTGGGAGTGTGAGGGAAGCACCCGCCGGCCTCGCTCCTGGGTCTCCCGGGTCTGCTGTGACCCAGACATTTCATGCAACCATGTCACCACGGAAACCCTGGCCTCCTCGGTTCCTCCTAGGACGGAGCATGGCTCCCCTCTGCTCTCAGGTCTCCTCATCTACACGGGGCTCCCCTTGGCACCACCCCTCCCTACACCCCACGCACCCCGGACCCGAGTAATGTGGCAGAGAGCAAGTCCTGTGCTCAAAGACACGTCGGCGCAGTGTCACTTGACAAAGAAATAGACTCTCTCCCATCAGTTTTTACTTCTTCTCTCTTATTGCTCCATTATTCTGTCTCTCATATGAATAAGGGACAATTAAACACTTACCTTGCTCTTTACTGCCAGGCTGTATAAGGATCACAATAAGTGACAATTCTATGCCTCAGAAGCAGGAAAACAATAGGGTGTGAAGGGGACCCTAGTAAATCGACGCAAATGCACCCCATCTACAGAGGGAGGAGCTAACGCCAATAATTGTCCCCTTGTAGGAATATGAACCCAGCCTTGGCAGACCTTATGGTTTCTCAAGAGAAGTTGGAACCTGACTGCTTTTGAGAAATATCCTGATATTTACATGTTTGCGATTAATTCATATCATTTTAAAACTCTGGGCAGGACACACGAGACACGCCTTCGGAACAGATTCGGGGCATAAGCAGCAATTTGGAACCTAAATCTCAATCGCACGTTCTATCCCTTGGGGCACCAGCCCGATACGGCGGAAGAAACCCCGGCCTCGTGTCCACCGACCCGGGTTCAAGTTCTCATTCTACGTAACTCTGCATAGAGCTGGGCGCTGCCCTCGCTCCCTGATCCTCTGCTTCCTTCTCAGAACAAGGAAACGCTCAGATAAGACAAATTTATTTTATGTGCACAATCTTTAGTGTGTAAACAGCTATAAAAATAGACCCTAAAAAAAAAAAAATAGAAGCTTCCTTCTCACTCACCCAGCAGCCCGGGGCGGGCCGGCCGGCCGCTTTCCTCCTCACCGTGGTCCAGAAGCCATCGCTCTTGGGGCTGGGCCATCCTAGAGCATCGCCATTGTCTACATCTTGCTGCGCTAAGGAGAGAAACAGAGCGGAGAAATGATACACCTGTGTCTCAAAGGTTACAGCCAGATCAGTACATATCATTTTCATATACGTTCTGTCGGTGAGAACTAGGCATACGGCCACACCCAGATGCAAGGTGAGTCGTGACTCATTGAGGAAGGGGAGAGCAGGTTTTAGTGGGCATCTAGCATTCTTTGCCACGCTTGCTTTGAGCAAAATGTCGCATATGAGTCCGATATATAAACAGTTAGACACAGAGATGCACGAGTCGAAGCCAGCGCAGGGAGCTCCTAACTCCATGATGCACACTGCATCAGTACTCAAAACATTTTCCACCTGTTCTTGGAGCCAGACTATTCTCCCTTGTTGCAGTGACATCGGGCTTGGCCATAGGACTAGCTTGGCCAATGAGTGTACACAGAAGTGGCAGGAGCTGACACACAGAGGCTTTAAAAGCCATGGTCCACTATTCTTCTCCCTCTGAAATGGGGCCAGCATGTCCCAGATAAAGGCTTCTGCTTCAGCGGGATCTAGAATGAAGAAATTAAGAGGCACAGCCAGAGCAACCCATGATGGGCACGTCATGCGAGTGAGAAATACACCTTTATTTTCATGAGCCGTTAAGATCCGGGGTCCTTTGTTCCTGGAGCGCATCTCGGCCTACGCTGACAGATACTCACATCCGCCAGTGGCCCAGGAAGCACAGCTCCCAGAGTTCAGCAACAGAACCAGGAAAAACACTGGAATCCGTCATTGCTGAGACCCCTCAAAGTCCCGGCCTTCTGTGACTCTGCGTCTCCAGATGGCAGTGCCTCTCGACGAGTGATCGTTGTGCCCCCAGGTCTGACAGTGCGCCAGGTGCACAGGTGCTCGGTAACTCTGCTGAATGTGTACCAAGTTCTTCTGACGACCTTTGGTAGTGGGAAATACTCTAATCTGTGCCCCTTCCTCGCGGGCTGTTCCATCCCTCCTCCCCCGAGCCCAGCTCAGGTATTCCTTCACGATGGCCTCATACTTGAGCCACAGTAAGTGTGACCATCTTGGATTCCAACGACTCAGAAATTCTCGAGGCCCTTTCATGCCATATTCCTTCGGAAGCAACAGTTGGTTTAGTGACTTCCATACTCTTAGTTTCCAAAAAATTGCCTGATTCGTAATGAGGGCTCAACATAAGCTTAAGTAAATGAATAAACGTAGTCTTTTCAAATTAATCATGATATAAACAATAAGGAAGAATTTGCTGTCAGATGTGAGTCTTGATTAGAAGCGTAGTGTATATCACATTATGAAATTATAGCATTTGCTATGCTTTCCCCTCTAGTCATCTTTAAACAAATGTGTTTAAAAAAAAAATTTCTCTAAGAGGTAAGTACACCACATCATTTACACTTTAGTATAAATTAATTAGTTCAGGATTTTGCTACCCTCCCTATACACATGTATTTGTATATATTCACATAGACACATGTGTGTTTATATACATATATATTCTATTATTAATTAATCAGTTAATTTAAGTAGTCGGTTCCTAAAACTTTTGCTTTTAAAAAAATTATGCATTCCTGAGAACTTCTCCTAAAATGATGTTTAGATTTGAACTTCGGACGCCATGTGGAATACTGTGCTTTGGGATTCCACATCTGCCTCCACCCTCTACAGCTAGGGAATGCTGCTGGCCAAGTCAGTCCAGACCCCTCAACCCCCACCCCCCACATTTTCTCAGAAGGAGATAATGGATGTTTTTTAAATGGTACTTCAAGCCCCACACATACACTATCATTAAGATGGGGGAGAAGGGTCCAGAATTTGGATGGATGAAAGTAGAGCAGGACGTATAGTGTTCAGAGCCATCTCCTTAATTCACACCCATCTGGATGAGCTAAAAGAAGGGACCCGGGAGGCAGGTCACAGGCCAAGGTAACGAAAGCCTCAGACCCTCACTCACAAACCCGAACTGCCCCTCCGCCCCCAACCAGAGCAACAGGAATCCACCCGTCTTCCTCTTGGCCAACGTCACCAGCTTAAATATGGAGGCTCGGGAAAACATTCAGGGCTTCGGGCTGACGCCTGGACCCCTGTCCCCACCCATAATTTAACTCATTGAATGGCGACGAGCGTGATGTCACAACCACAGAAACAGGCTGGAACGAAGGAGAGCTGGCCCTGCGAAATGAACCCACCTCACCTGTCGGGCAAAAAGGAGATGGTGGCCCAGTCCCCACTGGGCGGGGCTGCAAGTGCTGGCCCTGCCGTCCCCCCTGGTCGTCGGAAAGATGGGAAGACGGCAGCTCAGCCCGAAAGGAAGAGAGAACCTCGCCCCTCCCCTGAGTGAGAGCCGGGGACGGACACCTTTTGTCTTCGCACTCCCAACAGCTGGCTTCTGGGGAAGGGCCTCCGGGAGCGCAGGGTGGCCGGGACACACTGGCGGAGGCACAGCTGTTTCTCAGGTCTGCGGGGAGGAGTTTTAATCAGGCTCAGACGGAAACTGGTTGCGAGAGGCTTTGGACCTAGGCATGCCCTGTTCGACGCCAGAAAGGTAGAGGAGGTGAGATAGAACACGAAATGGCAGGCCTTGAAACTTGCTTTTGGCACGCTTTCTGTGAAAATTTTAAACTCGGCCGGTGACAGGATTTCCTCCAGGATGCATCACTTCCCGATTTCCAAAGTAATAGAAAAGCGTTGCCTTCCCCAAATCTGCTGCCATCATCCCGGGACAAGAGATTCGGCGACGCTCGGCCGGTGAAGGCAGCGAGGCTGCCGCCGCGTCAGGACCCTGAGCCACGGCAGATCCCGGTACTCACAAGGGGGCTCGAGAAGGACGCACGGCCCAGGGCCGTGCACGGAGAGATGTCCCCCACTGAGCAATGCGGAGGGCGGCTAACGAGGCCACCAGCACTGGAAACGGGGGACACACGGTCCAGGTCCACCTGCAGGCCGAGAACATCGGCCCCTGACTGAGCGTCCCTGAGCTCCACGGGGACCTGCGGCCGCGGCCGTGGGAACTCCTCAGTGACAAATTCAGCTGCACTTGGCCCGGAGCCACAGTGTTACGGGCACGCCATTTCCCTGGGCCTCTGCCAAGCCCCTACATGATGCAGGAATCACGGAACACACATCGCTGGCCCTGCCCCCCAAATCACAGAGGCCGGAGCAGGTGGGAGAAGCAGCGGGGGCGCGGGATGGGAGGGAAGGCGGAAGGCGGAGCTGCTTCTACTCCTAGATGCCCCCAGGATCAGCACCATCATCCATCCCCAGCAGGGATCCCAGACGGCCCCCCATCCGCAGTAAGGACGCTCAGCTCAGTTCTCCTCACACCCAAAGGCTAACTTAGAAGCATTCGGCTTTCACCACCAGAGAAACCACAGGACGAAAGTAAAAAGCTGTCGCCTCACAAGGCAAATTTGGCCCTTTAGGGATGGTTAGCCTGGCCGGTACTTTCATGCCTCTTTATTTCTCTTTCTACCTCTTTCCTTCCCTCCCTCCCTCCCTCCCTCCCTCCCTCCCTCCTCCTTCCTTCCTCCTTCCTTCCTTCCTTCCTTCCTTCCTTCCTTCCTTCCAATTCGAAAGCTTCTTGCCTCTCCCGGTTTGCCCCGGTTCCCACCTGGCTCACTCTGCTCCCCTACACCACTCAGCCGAAGGCACCCGGGTGGCCCCCTGCCTTAGGGAAAGCCACCAGAGACCACCTTCCCCTGCCACCTCCCTTTCACAGATGAGGAACCCGACCTACTTAGGAAAAAGAATCACAGAGTATATCCCTAGAAACCTCTGCTCGCTGGAGAGAGCCAGTGCTTACTCTACCATCTTGAAAAGGAGGTCCTAAGTCCCCGTGGCCTTCAGAGGAAGCGCTCTAAGCCTAGGCTTAAGGATTCTTTTGCTGGGATGACTTCAGCGCAGACAGAGCTGCTGTTCCCGCCGGGCATGATGCAGAGTGTCTCAGAGCTTACCTATCTGGGGTCCCATTTTTGCAGAGCTGTGCACTCACCTCCATGACCTCCCTAAAAAATTACCCTCCAACCTAATTATCCCTGAGTGGCTCACTGCAGTTTTTTGAGTTACACTGAGCCAAGTTCCTGGAGAGACAAACCCTTCACCCAAAGGAATGGCCCTCTAGTGTTGAGATTCACAGCGGGTGGTGCCACAAAGGAAGGAGACTTTGGACCTGGAGCCCCGCCCCGCCCCCCTAAGCCATATGCCCAAGACCGGCCATGACTCTAGGACGCAAACCAGTGGGGCTATCTTTTCCCCATGATATCGAATTTTACGACCCAGTCTGAGGGACACTTCATTTCAAGAAACAGATACTCAGGCTGGTTTTGGCAAGAAGGAGTGTATTGGAGGGGTGCAGGAAAATCTCGTGAAATCTATTTGAGGAAATCCAGCCGGTGGTTATGGGAGCTGGAATGTCACCAACCGGCTCTCCCTTTTGCCCCTTGCTTGGGGACTGCTTGACCTCTCGTTTCTGTTTCTCTTCTCGAGCCTGCCCCATTCTCTCCGCAGACTTTCTTCTTTGTGAGACTTGTTCTGCTCCTCCAAACCTTTGCACGTTTTACTCAGACGTGGCCTCTTGGGATCCTAACGCCGCGCAGCCTTACAGTCCCAAGGCCGGCGGGCCCGCTGCATTTTCCATGCCATTTATATTCTTGAGAGAGACTGATTGGCTCAGCTGCGGTCAGGTGACCATCCTGCCCTGCCAGCTTTGGAAATGGTGCCAGGTCAAGCATCGTAAAGGAGGCTGCGCAGACGTAAGCCAGGACAGCTCGGAGCGTTCCGAGGAGAGGGACAGCACAAGCTGCCCAAACCCTTGTCCCTGTTCATCCGTGTCTCACAAGGCTGGAGCTAGCACAGGCCACGCCGGCACTAGGTGGCGGGTTTGGAGGTGACGCGTCTCGGCAGCTCTCTACCAGGAGACCTGTAGGTGTGTGCCCTCGGAACCTGCAGGTGTGTGCCCTGGGAGGCAGGTGCCTCCGTCACTCCCCATCCTGCTGGGGAAAAGTGGCCCGGGATGAACCAAGGCAAGCCCCTGAGGGCAGGAAGAGGGAGAAGGGTACAGAGGTGGATCTCAGACCAACCGAAGCCAGCATGGGCTGGCAGTGGAGGGTGCCTGTGACAGGAGAGGCCCATCCCCAAACCTCCCAGCTGGGGCCAGGTGGAGAGAAGGTTCCTTCCTGCAGAAGTGAAGGGCTACCGCAACCGGCTCCTGGTCCCCTCCCTCCCCCCCACTTTCCTTCCCCACGTGTCCATTGTGTCATAAGTCATCTCTTTAGCGGAGCATCCAGGTTACAGAAAGATTTGACATCTAAGCATCCTTGTTTCACTCGGCCCCGGGCTGGCTCCACCCTTTGCTGAAGGAGGCAGCCGCCTACTGGGTACCAGCTGAGCACAGCTAATGAAACCCCTTCCCCAAACGCCTCCTGCCTGCCCTGCTGAGGGCCACGCTCCACTCTCCAGCAGCACTTCACGACGACGCCCGAGCAGCCCAGTGGGGGCTCAGATCGAGGTGAACGTAATGCGACAGGGCATGAAACACAGTCTGGCAGGAACTCAGCTACATAAATCATGAAGCTTAAGTCACAGTTCTATTTGCTCTGTGACCACGTGACCACTATCAGAACAGATCAAAAAAGCAAAGAACTCAAGGGATGATCCACCTCACTCATGCGAGACTCTGAATCTCTAACAGAAAAGCATGGGGCGTCATAAGGGGGTGTGTGTTGTGTGCACATGACCACAGAACACGTGGTCCGGGTGAGTCCCGGGAGAGGCTGAGGCGATGCTTGGTGAGTGTGGCCTTAGCTCTCCACCCCCCAGAGCTCAGCCATGCGCTGCCATCAGGGGATCTTACTGGTTCTAGTTGTGACGCACACATAGCCTTTTTCTGCCCATCTTACCAAGGAAGCAAGGAGAGGCTTCTGAAATGCAAATACTGTGTGAGAGAGAGAGACTGTGGGCGATCTGGTCCTAGCTACCTCGCTGGCGGCATCACTTACCTCCCCTGCCCTCATCCCCACACTCCAGCCTCGGGGTCTGCTTCCGACTTCAAACCACCAACTCCCTCCTGTGGCCACCTGTCTCCTCTGTTGAGATGTCCCTTCCCCTCTTCCATCCTTCAGATCACATTAGATTTCAGTTCGATTACAACTTTCTCAGGGAAGGCTTCCCTAACTTCATTTAAAAAAAGTTGGGGGAGAGTACTCTTGTTTTTTCAACTTTACTGGAGTATAATTGACAAATAACATTGTCACGTATTTCAAGCGTTCGCCGTGGCCATCTGACGTACGTACGAGTGTGCCAGGACTCCCGCCACGTCCCGAACACAATCATCAACCCCACGTGCTGATCTTTAGTGAGTGCGAACACTTGACTTCTACTCTCTTAGCTTATTCCAAGTGTGGTCAACTACAGTCACCCCGTTCCACTTAGGCCCCTCCGACCTATGGGCTGGAAGTTGGTACCTTTTCACCATCTCTCCGTAGCAACCACTTTTCCACCCTCTGCTCCTGTGTTTTTGTTGAGGGCTCACATACGGGGATGCCGTGCAATGTTTGCCTTTCCCTGTCTGACCATTTCAGCTGGCATGAGCTCTCAAAGTCCACGCACATCACAGGTGGCGGGATCTCCTTCGTTCACGTGGCTGAAGAATATCCCACTGTGCATGTGTGTGTGTGTGTGGGTGGGTGTGGGTGTGGGTGGATACACCACATCATTTTTAAATATCCATCTGCTGATGAATATTTGCGCTGTTTCTTTATTTCTACTGTTGTGCATATACTGCAATGGACCTGGGAATGCGGGTCTCTCTTCCAATCCTTGTTTCCATTTCCTTTGGATGTGCGCCCTGAAGCGGGGCTGCTGAATCATGTGGTAGTTCTGGTTTTCATTTTCGAGAAACCTCCACACTGTTTCCCACGGTGGCTGCACCAATGAAGTTTCCACCAGTAGTGCGTGTACACGGGCCTCCTTTCCCCGCAGCCCAGCCAACACGTGTTACCTTTCGCCTTTTTGGTAACAGCCATGCTAACAGGTGTGGGGTGACATCTCGCGGTGGTTTTGATTTGCATCTCGCCGATGATTCCTGATGGTGAGCACCTTTTCCTGTACCCGGTGGCCATCTGTGTGTCTTCTTTGGAAAAATGTCTATTTAGTTCTTCTGCGCGTTTTTAATCAGATTCTTTGGTTTTTACTATTGAATTGTGTGAGTTCTTTATACATTTTGGATGTTAAGCCAAAAATATTTGCGTATCAGATTTCTTATACGCAAATATTTTTCCCATTATGGAAGTTGCCTTCCGTTTTACTGATGGTTTCTTTTTCTGTGTAGAGCGTTTTACTTTGCTAGAGTCCCACCTGTTTTGGGGGAGTTTGTTTTCATTTTGTTTTGTTGCCTTTGCTTTTGGTGTCAAATCCAAAATATTGTCAAATGTTAAGGAGCTTACGTCTTACATTTTCTCCGTAGGAGTTTAATAGTTTCAAATCTTAAATTTAATTTTAATCTTTTTGAGTTGATTTTGTATGTTGTAGGATAGAGCATGGTTTCATCTTTTTGATGTACTTATCCAGTTTTCCTGGCACCATTTACTGAAGAGACTGTGCTTTCTCCACTGTATATTCTTGGTTCTTTTGTCATAATTAATTGAGCATATATGCAAGGGTTTATTTCCAGGCTCTGTGTTCTGTTCCAGTGACCTATGTGTCTGTTTTTATGCCAATGCCATACTGTTTTGATTACTATGGTTTTGTAAACAATTTGAAGTCAGAAAGTGTGATGCCTCCAGTTTTGTTCTTCTTCCTCAGTATTTCTTTGGCTTTTCAGGGTCTTTTGTGGCTTCACACAAATTTTAGAATTTTTTTTTCTATTTCTATAAAAAAAATGCCATTGGAATTTTGATAGGGATTTAATTGAATCTGTAGATTGCTTTGGGTGACATAGAAATTTTAACAATATTATTTCTTCTAATCCATGAGCATGGAATAACTTTCCCTTTATTTATGTCATCTTCAATTTCTTTCATTGATGTCTTTTTTAATTTTCAATGTACAGATTTTTCTTCTTAATTAAATTTATTCTTCAGTATTTTAATTTTCAAAACAATTGTAAATGGCATTGGTGTCTTAATTCCTCCTTCTGTCAGTTCACTATTTCACTATTAGTGTATAGAAATGACAAATTTTTCTGTATTAGTTTTGTATCAACTTTACTGAAATTGTTTATTATTTCTAACAGTTTTTTTTTTTGGTAGTCTTTAGGGTTTTCTATATAACATGCTATCTGCAAACAGAAACACTTTACTTCTTTCTTTTTGATTTAGATGTCCTATTTTTTTTTTTCTTGCCTAATTGCTCTGGCTAGGACTTAAAGTACTACGTTGAATAAAAGTGGTAAAGTGAGCATCCTTGTCTTGTTCCTGACCTTTGAGGAAAAGCTTCAACTTTTAACCATTAAATACGAAGTTAGCTGTGAACTTGTCATACATGGCCTTTGTCATATTGAGGTGCATTCTCTTTATACCCAGTTTGTTGAGTTTCTTTCATAAATGGATGCTCAATTTGTTTAATGCTTTTTTGACTCTATTAAGACGACTATATGATTTTCATCCTTCATTCTGTTAATATGATGTATCACACATTGATTCTGTGGATGTCGAACCATCCTTGCATCTCTCAAATAAATCCCATTTGATCAAGGTGTATGATCCTTTTAATGTAGTTTTGGCTTTGGTTTGTTAACACTTTGTTGAGTATTTTTGCGTCTAGTTCCATCAGGGATATGGGCCTGTAATTTTCTTTTCTTGTACTGTCCTTGTCTGGCTTTGGTGTCAGGGTAAGTTGGTCTTATAAAATTAATTTGGCAAAAGTTCCCCTCTTACATTTTTTTGAAGCTGTTGAGAAAAATTGGTATTAATTTTTCTCTAAATGTTTGGTAGAATTCACCAGTAAAACCATCTGGTTGAAGATTTTTCTATGTTGGGAGGTTGTTGATTATTGAGTCAGTCTCCTTACTAGCAATTGGTCTTCTCATATTTTCCATTATTCGTTTAAATTCATTTAAATATAATATATAAATATATATATATATATCTCAAGTCTTTGAAATCTGATGTGCATTATAGACTTAACAGCACTTCTCAATTCTGACTGGCTAGTTAATGGCTACTGTAGTGCAAAGAAAGGCTTTAAATTGATGAGCAACTTTACCATGAAGTCAGACGGTAGCTGCCCAGGACTGAATGTCCCCCTGATATTCATAGGCTGAAACCCTAACCTCAGTGCGATGATATTTAGTAGGGGGCCTTCGGCAGGTAATTAGGTTGTAAGGGTGGAGCCCTCATGAATGATTATAAAAAGAGGCCAGAGAGCTAGGTAGCCCTCTTTCCATCATGTGTGGACACAGCAAGAAAATGACCACCTGCGAACCAGGAAGAGAGCTCTCATCAGAACCTGACCAAGCCGGTAGCCTGATCCCAGACTTCCAGCCTCCAGAACCGTGAAAAATAACTATCTGTTGATAAATCCCAGAGCCCATGGACTTGTATGATAGCAGCCTGAACTGAGCAAGACAATGGCTGTATATTTAAAAGTTTTAGAGATCGTGGCAAATTAAGCCCATAGGCCAAATCCGGCCTGCCAAGTATTTCTGTATAGTATAGCCTGCAAGGTCGCAATGGTTTTTATAATCTTAAATGATGGGGAGTGGGGGGAACCAAAAGAAGAATAATATATCATGCCATAAGAAAATTTTATAAAATTCAAATTTTAATCTACAGCCATCTCCCTGAACAAGCTCCATCCCATCTGATCTCAGAAGCTAAGCAGGGTTGGACCTGGTTAATACTTGGATGGGAGACCACCTAGGAAGACCAGGTACTGTAGGAGGAAAAATTAAAAAATAAAATAAAACAATAAAAAAATAAGGGATTTTAAGCTGACCAGGTCCTTGCAATCTGTGAGATCAACCAAGGGTTGCCTCGCCTAAAAAAAAAAAAAATTTAGAGTCCATAAATAAAAGTTTACTGAAACCCAGTGATGCCCATTCATTTATGTATTTTCGGTGGCTGGCAATTAAGTCATACCTATGGCCCAGAAGGCCTAAAATATTTAGTATCTTTAGGCCCTTTACAGAAAATGTGTTGCCAATCCTTGGGCTCAGATTGCCAGAAAAAAAATATAGGATGCCCAGTTAAATTTTTATAACAGATAAAAAACAAATAATTTTTAGTATGTCTCAAATATTACATCGAGCATACTTATACTAAAAACATATTTTTTATTCATCTGAAATCAAAAGTTAACTCATCATCCTGCATTTTTATTGCAAATCTGGTCATCTTACCTGGACTAGAATGTGGTCAAGAACTCACTAATATAGAAGAGTAAGAGACAGAGATGAAAAGTCCATTGTAGGGACTTCTGGCTTCTTCAGATCAGCAGTGACCCTTTGGATACCATCACTTCGATTTTGAACTCAGTTTAAGGCACTCAGAGTAACAAAGACCGCTTAGATAGTTACTGAAAAATGGTTTAAATTTTACAGTATTCATGTTTAAGAAGATGCAATCAATCGGGCTTATGCTGAAAACTTCCCCATAAGAAGAATTCTTGCTTTTATATTACACTATTTAGGGATACATTCTCAGTACCTGTTTTCAAGTGCATATACATGTACCTTATTTTGGTTTTCAGCATGTATTAGAGTCCATTTTTTTACTTTTAAAACAAGAATCAACATCCGGCAACAGAAATCCAATTTCAAACATTTACATAGGGAAATAAGGGGACCCGCTTAAAAGAGCCTGGCTCTCAAAGACCCTCCGGTAATAAATTAAACCATAGTCGAGCATCTGCAAAATCCACGTGGGCTTCTGCATTTCGCCGAGAGCCAGCCCCGCACTCGCCTGGAGAGGCTGGACAGAAACGCTCCCTTCAGCTGCGCCTCGTAACGTGCAGGTAAGTTCTCCATTACCGTCTGGGCCCTGGGCCGTTAATATTTGATGCACTCCTCATCATCTCTGTTTGTGTAATTTGTCAACGCCCAACAGGTCCTCTGCCAGCTATGCATTAAAACTATTTTCAAAATATGTCATTGTCAGCCCTTGGCACGCTCATTACTTATTGAGATAAGAGGCTGGGTGAGGCGAGCAGGAGCTAGCTTGCTAACTTAAACACACTTGACTTAACTGCAGGAGAATCAAGCGATCTGGAAGGTCATGGATGGAGAGGCTTGGGGGACCCCGTCCTTGCTTCACTGGGCAGAGAGGGAAACTGAGGCCCAGGGAGGGGAAGGGCCTTGGCCAAGGCCACACATAAGTTTTGTGGCAGAGCTGGGAATACGGCTCAAGATTCTCAAGCCCTCCATCCTCCCCAGCCTCCCACCGCCATCACATTCCCCTATGTGCACGAATTTGAAAAAAGGGCACAGATGCCCAGGTGTCTTCTCTTTAAACAGCAGAGTCACCTGCAGGGACAAGTGAAACAGTGTTTTCCCAGTAAGAACCACGTACCCCTAAGACTACTCAAAGACTTAAGGTGTCATATAAACTTAAGTTAAATGATGCTTATTTGGATGCATTACAAACACACATCAAAGTTATGATCTGGGGGCATGTGCATCACCCATGAATTTATGTCATTAGTTAGGTCAAAGCTAAGTCATAAATAGGGATTTAAAATCCCTTTAAATATAGTTATTCCATAACTATGTTTTCAATTACGTATGTGTATCTCTTTATTATTACTTTCATAATCAACTTTGGTATTTTAAAGAGAGCAATTAGCATTCAGGAACCACAATTAAAACACTCCCACAGCTCATGATAGCACAGGGGTTGACGGACATAGCAAGAATAATAAAGATAATATTGGAAGCATCGGCTTTCAGGGGAACCCTGAGATATAATACTTAATTAAACCTTATTAATATACATTCTAGTAGTATTCTAGTAGCCATTAAAATGCATAATCTAATAGTCATGAGCTATAACTCTAAGTTATGATATATTATTATACCTAAGCAATACGCCTGCACACATAAATACAGATGTAGAATGTTGATTGTTAGAATGGTCCGCGCTTGGCTCCAATGCCTCAGCCTCTGCTTTAATGCCCCAGCTGAGCCCCAGCACCTACACTGTCTCACTCCTTCCCTGTGACGTGGCTTGCTCTTAGGAAATTTAAAACAAAGTGTTCAGATCGCTCTGCCTCAACGTACCCACCATCTCTGAGACACCGGCACCCTTGGATGTCAGTGGGCCTGCTTGAGCCAAGTCAATGAAACGAAGTGCTAACAGGGACCCTCCAGGCATCACGAGGCGTGGGGAGAGGGCCCAGCAGTCCCGCAGAGTATACCCGAAGCCCCTCTCACCAGGCCGGCCAGTGCAAGGCCGAACGACAGGATCCTGGGACTTGTATTTTGGTCGGGTGGGTGCTACTTGAGAGAGGCCAACGTCAGAATTCTAATGTGTTCTTTGCAACCATAAGACCAAGAAAAGAGTGAGAATTTAGCTCATAGCAATAATGGGAACCATGTCACTGGACCCTTGAGAACGGTTTGTTTAATTAACTAGCCAACTAATGAATCGATTAAAAGAAGCACCAGCAAGCATTCAACATTATTCATTCACTGAGTCATTTTTCATTGCATGTCCTCTCTGTGCTCCTCGGCTGGTATAAAACAGAGAAACATGGCTCCTTTCTTCATGGAGCAAGCAAGCATTGCTCTCCTGCTCACGCACTGCAGAGGGTGTGTGTGTGTGCGCACAAGAGGAAGCGTTACACACTTTGCACGTGTGTGTACGCAGGTAGTGTCCACACCACGAAGAGATGGCAGAAGTTTAATGAGATTAAGAACACTCATCTTTAAAATAATTGTTCGCAGGCAGTTAACGTGAGCTGCCCTCCTGCCGAGGTAGGGCCTCCACTAAGTCACGTGCAGCATTAGGCAAGACTTCCTGCAGGGTCCCTATCTGTACAGTCGATTTGAGGGTTTTTTTTTAAAAAGTTTATTTTATTTTTTCCTTTCCAGTTTGGTTTTTAAAATACATTACAAAACAGACAGGCCTATGCAAGACATAAGGACTCCTCTATGAAGGTGCAGAATAATGGGTGGAAAAAAGACATTTGTGTATTTATTATCACATCAATGCGTGTTTATTATCGTATCACTAGCCTTCCTAGTGTCTAGGCACCAACTCTCCCTGCCCAGATGGAAGAACCAGCTGTTCATGTGTGCTACCCTCAAACCAGCATTCCTACTCGGTCTCAAATCTCTGCTACAAGACAATGTAACCACTGTCACACTTCAAAGCACCGTGGAGCCTCCCGACCATTTGGACGGAAACAATCTAGAGACCTTGACCTAGCTCCTGCCCCCTAGTGCCATCTGTTTAACGGCAGTTACAACAATACTCATGAAGCCACACCGTGTGCCCCCCAGGTTTCTAACGACACCCTCAAAGTTCGCTGCAGAGCTTCGCTAACAATGACCACAAATTCGAGTCTTGCCCAAAGGGTGCAGGATGCTGGGCACAGGGATTAGTGTTCTGATTGTGTTAAATTTGCTCTTCCAAATGTTATGGGCGAAAAGCACACAAGCGTATCTTCCAACCGTATCTTCTTTTGAGCTCGATCGGATGCAATTGCTTCCTTTCTAAAAGGTGGTTGCCTTGAATGCCGGCTGTGCCTCCTGCCACATCGCCACCGTAGGTGAGGGTCTGTGGCCAGAGCAAGAAGAACGAGAACTTGTCCCGTTAGCACAAGGCACGTTACACACCTTGTCTGGTGTGGCGTAAGGATGACCGGAGAGGGCACAGGTTGCCACAGAGAGACTCCCGACACGTCAGGAAAAGCCCAGGTGGAGGGGAGAGGGCCCAGCTCGGCGAGGGCGCCTTTGCCCGGCTGTGGCGCTTTCACCAGACTTGTCATCAGTCTCTTCCCTATTTTTACTTTTCCATGTGACCTACGTCGACCCCTGTCATCCCTGTCCTCAGAACATCTCTCGTTTTCACGCGCGTCTCCATCCCGACCGCGGGCTGAGGTTCTGGTCCACGTTCTCACTGCCCGCCTTCCACTTCTCTCCGCTTCCGCTTCCCCTCTGTCCTACGCACGGTCCTAGACTCATCGTCCTGCAATTCCCTCCCATCACGCCACTCTCCTACTCACGAACGCACGATGGCTCGTAATTACTTAACAAGCTGACATTCCCCGCTTGTCACCCACCTCCCCGAAAAATCCCACTCCCAACCTCCTTCATCTCCCTTCCCACTCTCCAGTCTCTCTCTCTCTCTTTCTCTCCTCTCCCTCCCTCTTTCAATACTCTTATATTGCGTCTGAGTTTGGAATATCTGTAAAGCATTTGGCAGATATTTGCAAATTTTTCTTTAAGACAAAAGAAAACAGAAAGCCGATCGCACATACTTGGGGACACTGGTTTCTGAGCGGTGGGTACCTGACGTCGCTGGAGCAGAAGAGGTCACCCACACAGTGCATCTGTCTGAACCACAGCTCACAAGGAAGTAGCCCTTGACCCAAACTCCATTTTTTTAGGCCCTCACATTATTTTTTAATTGAAGTAGTTTATGTTTGAAGTACTTCACAATGTAATTGAGGTAGTTTATAACCTATTTCAAAATGTGTCCTCAATATAAAGATTTCCAGCTTCTCTTGAAGAGGTTTTAGATTTGGCCACCGGTGGCCAGTCTTCCCACCTGGCAATGATGAGCTAGACCTGGGGTGTTCTTCCAGGGAGGCAGAGGCTCCCTAATTCACCCTCTACCCTGTTACGGTATTTACCTGTCTCTTTTAGTGATTCTTTGTGTAAAGAAAATGGAAGGAAGAAAAAGGGCAGGGAGGGGAAAAAGAAAAAAAAGAAGGAAGGAAGACGAGATTGGGGAAGGAGAAGAGCAAGAAGTAAAACAAACAAACAAACAGGAAATGAGGGGGACACGGGCGTTGCGCCACACGAAGGCCTGCCCCTCTGCAGCTGCCTGGACGGCGGGTCCTATTCGAACCGCTCTCACCAGGCAATCCAGCAGAACGTCCAGCACATGAGAGAAGAAACCAGAGGCTTCAGCTGGGGCCGGAGAGCAACGCCACTGGAGAGGGAAAGGGAAGCTCGCCTCCACAACGGCACGGAAGCACGTGGTCAGAGACCGGGCGCTGCGGAACGCTCCCCCTGGCCGTGTCCTCGGGGCCCGTCCGAAGTGCACGCCCCCCACCACCACAGTCTGTGCCCACCTGGTGAACCCTCCCAGCCTGTCAGGCGTCCATCCGCACGTCGGCGCGTGCCAGTAACAGTTCTCTGCTCTTTATTACTTCAGCTCCCTCCGGGTCAAAACCTCCACAGCGGCCTGTCCTGTGGTCGGAAGCCGGCCTGCTGTGACCACAGACAGAAAGTCGCATCTGCTCAGATGAGGGTAAAAATTAGATATGCATCGTGAAATAGTGCGCCTGGCAAGGCCCACTAGGACGCCTGGCCCTGATTACACTGACGCTGTCCTGTCTGGGAGGGCCTTGAGAGAGACTCGCGGCTGCTAGAGTTACGTCTGCAATTGATGGAATATCTCAGGAAGGCCATATCTCCCACGCTGAGGCTTGCCCTGATGCTCTGGGCAGATTGGAAGTTCCCGAAAAGCATCAAGAGGGCAAGTGACTTGGACGATAGAAGGTACAGGTGCGACAAGGCGATGACGTCACGTGAGCCGAGAGCTGGTAGGTAAAGCAAACCCTGCTTCGGGATGAAGCGGGAGGGAGACTGAGTCTCTAATTCTAACAGCGTGTTCAGCACGCGGCTTTCCTTAAACAAGTCTCTGTGAAATGACGGGTTGCAGTAGAGCTGCACACCAAAGACGCGGCCTACCTCCTGTTTAAGAGACAAACGGGGTTTCCATCACCTTTTATGTCCTCTAAGTTTTATAGTTCGCCATGTTCGACAGCCTCCAACAAGTCCCTCATTAATTAGCCTAAGAAGGATAATTTTGATAAACAAGCAAATATCATTCGACACTTTTGGGCCGTTGGCCTGGAATCTGGATTCATCGATCGGCTCCCGCGCTCAGAAGGGAGGCGCTGACTATTGTCATATACATATAATAGGCATTGTGAGATTTAAGAAAAATAGCTCAGGCTGCAGCTGAGTCAGTTTAGGACAGATCATTATAAAATTCCATTATCACCGCTACAAGTTGGACTATTTGTCATCACAGAAGAGATGACAAGCTCAGAAATACTACATTTGTTATTATCAGATGATAAATGATATTCCATTAAACCCGCAATACATCATCGGCAAAGCCGCAGAGAAGATATCAAACCTATCAGGCCTTGACTTATAATTTAATTTTCAAAAGCTGTCAACTAAAATTCCAAAGGCTAAGCATTTTCATTTTTAAAGTTCATCTTATTTATTTTCCTCATCTGTTAGTCTAATTTCAGTGATATGGCAAAAATAACTGATTATGTGCAATGTATAATTCGCTTCTTTTGATTAGGTAATATATCAGGTGTCACTTAGGTATTAAAAATTAAATGACAGATAATAAAACAAGAGAGTCCCATAAAATACGCCGTATTTTGATTCACTTGCATTGTGAAATATAACAGCAAAGAACAGGTCAATATTTGTGAAAGATACACACGTACCACAAAGAAGCATATTTACCCATTATCGCGCACTCTCTCATGCCGTCCATAGGGAAGCCGAAAGTGTTTTCCATTTGGTGTGTAGATCTTCTCACAGATAAACAACTATTCTTTATCTCGATTCTATAAATCATAATCACATCCTCCTCTTCTATGTGCAAGTGTTTATGTTGTCCCTGTCACTATCACCGTCGCCGACATTAAGTGCCCAGATGCCAACCGGACAGCGACGGCTCTTATCGGTCCTACTGGTGCGAGCCCAGAGCCACGTCCTCTCTCGATGTATGTGTCTTGCTCACGATCACGGGCTTGCGAACGCATCCGAGATCACTTGTGGCCAGCCTGATACTGACTGTACGAACGGAATCGGCAGGCTGCAGAACCGGAGGACAACGCCTAAGCCATTCGCAGCCTCAGCGGAGAGAAGGAACTTGCCCGAGTCACCCAGCAAGTGACGGGGGAAGAAGCCGCCGTCCTCGACGCCTCTTCTAGCCTCTTTGTTGTGACACTGTGCTGACTCACAGCGTCTTCTGAGGAATGTGACTCTTGACACTAGCATCCGGCCGAGGGTCCGGCCTATAGTTAGTGCTCCCCGAAGTTTTGTTAGCAGAGTGGACACACGGGGAACACGGGACGGGTGGTGGGCGGGTGGACAGATTGGCGGCCGGGCCGGGACGGGTCATGTGAGCAAACCCTCTGGAGACCAACTCGGTCCAGTTTCTGTCAGATGTCCCCATCAAGTCACGTCTTCAGACAGCACAGGGAAGCAAAAGCACTGGTGCCCGGGGCACCTCCCGCCACCGCAGACAGGGACGTGCCAGCCTGTCCCAACAGGGAAGGCCACCATTACAGCCACGGGGGACACCAGGCCTCTGAGAGACACGACACGGTACAGGGGTGATAGAGTGAATGTCCCCCAAACCGGACGGCTTCACTTCAAAGGGCTTCTTTTCTTTTTCAAAACTTGTGGTAAAATATTCATAACATAAAATGTAACATTTTAAGCGTTTTCAGTGTACAATTTCGTGGCATTAATTACATCTGTCATGCTGTACGCCATTACCACTAGCTCCAAAATTCTCCATCGCCCCAAACAGAAACTGGGGCCACCCGGCAGCCACTCCAGCTCCCCTCCCCCCGCCTGTAGTCACCGCCCCCCCCCCCCCCCCCCCGGCTCTAAGCTGTGCCGTCCTGAAGCCGTCATGCAACTGGAATCATGTCGGATTTGCCCTTTTGTACAAAGGACTGTCTTTTTAACCGCAAAAGTGACACATATGTGCTGTAAATATCTAAAGCCGTGTGTGGATTTATAATAAAACGTCCCAAACTTGCCCCGCCCATCCCCCCTCGTCTGGATTTCACCCCCCCCCCATGTAGCCACTGACGACGGTCTCGTGTGTCCCCCTCCCCGTGTTTTTTTGAGGCGTGAACACTTCAATTTCAATGGAGACGTCTAAAACAGACTCCGGGATGGGACCCGGACATGCGACCACCCCCGGGGACGCTGTCTCACCTGTCGGAGCCTCGGTTTCTGCATTTGTACAATGCGTTGGTGACACTACTGCTCCCCAAAGCTGCGGCGTGAAGGGAGATCAGGGTTTTCAAAGCTCTTAGCCCCGCGCTGGGTAAATAGCAATAACTCATTAAATGGCAGTTCCGTATTCAACAGGGCTCTGGCTTTTTAAAGCAGAATATGATCCCCTTATCCATGGTCTGCAATTTGCTGTTCTAAACTCACTCTCATTACCTACGCACGCAGCTGCCCCGCCCCGTCTTAACTACCGCATACTATTAAAGAGCTGCAGCGCGTTCTCAGATTATGTCCTTCTGCTAGTCTAATTTTGTGTTAGTAAATCAATGGAGCTTGCCGTCCTGGAGTCAGTTCCCGGGGGGCTCGACGCAATCCCAGGTTTCTAATAATAATAACAAGAAGATGAATCATTTAATGGACTCCGGCTGTGTTTCAGGCATCGTGTTGGTGGCTTTGCACGTCTTATTTCTGGTCCTTCTTACACTGTTCCTTCCACCTCTGCCGGAAATGATCTCAGGGGTGGATGGTCCTGTCTAGGTGGATGGCGCCGACAGGCTGGCAGGTGTTTCTGGCATTCCGGAAGTCTCCCCCAACCAGCGGCAGCTCACTAGGCCACGATGAGATCCCTCAGTCTTGGCTTGCTCATTTTCTTTTGTCAAATTTTGGTGCGAGGAGCAGAGAAGACAGAATAGGGAGAAGACAGCTAGTGAATGGGGACTTGGAGATGACCCATTTCTTTCTCTAACGCCAACCTTAACCCTTTAATTCAGGAGTAAGCAGAGACGCGGGGTCTTTTTTTTAAACAAATGGGATTTCACCTAGTGTAAATGAACGTTAAGTCTGATGAAAGGTAAGGGAGATTTAACGCCATCTGCGGTCTCCCCAGCCCCTGGGGTAGAAGCAGAGGTGAAAGTTCGGTTACAGTTTTCCAGCCTCTAAGCAAGAAGCTGCTCGCGGTGAGTATAAAGAAATTGGAGCAAGGACAGTCTCGTAGCCCATAGGGTCCCGAGGACATGCGGCCCCCTTCCCTGTCTAGTCAGGGAGCCAAAGCACACCTCCCTCAAATCCTGGCGCTCTGCCCCATTGCCCTGCTGCCCCGGAGAGTGGGCCTCAGACTGTGTAAGACGGGTGTTGACCCGACTCAGTCACTCTGGGACTGAGCTGTCCCCACTCAAGCTACCCACCGGCCCTAGTAAAAAACCCAGAGAAATAAAAGTCGCCTCTCACTTTTCAAACAGTCGATGTTGAATTGACACATTGGTATCTAAATTCAAACTCCTGACGCATAACCCAGTTACACCAGGCGGCTTTGTATCTAAAACGTACAGGCTTCACTACTGTTAGTGAAAGTCTGATGGACAAAGATATGCTCGTCACACAGCGACGTCTTCCGGCCCAAGAAAAAGGAATTTTCCCAGAGATCTCTTGTCAAGAGCTGACTTTTTGATTGCCTGGAATTCCGCCTATCGTCTTATGCTTTGCAAACTCTTCCCAGCCACGTCTAAGTCCCACTAACCCCGTGAAATCCTCCCGTCTAGTCCAACCCACTGATTCCTCCCTCTGATTAATTCCTCCAAGTGCCACACTCTGGGGCATCTCGTGGGGCGCTCACCCTTTCTCCCATTGGTATTGTTTTGTCAGCCCAAATGCTTTGGGAACACAGACCGTTTACCATTTTTCTTCCATACCCGTTACAAGCCCTAGAACAATCCTCAGTGTACAGACTGGGCTTGGTAAATACTTAGAGGTCATGATCCAGAGTCAATAATAACAGGAAGATCCCCGCCTGGAAGAAGAAAAACAATGTCCACCTGCTGTATTCTTTCTTAACCCAACAGTGAAATCCTTGGCAAATGCTTTGTTTCCTACACGGGAATCAATTAGATGGTGAAATTCCAAGAAAGGGTATCCTGTTATTTGGTGTTTCTCTGGGTTTAACTCAATTCTGACAACCCATGACTTGAAACGGGCCAGGTCAGTAAATATCTGTGAGTTCAAGTTTGACCTCTAAGTAGAGCCACTTGTAAGGAGCAAACTCACACACTGGTAAACTCCAGATGAGGAAACTGAGGCAGAGAAAGAAGTAGTCTGCATAACGCAGCTGGAGTTGTTTATAAAAGAAAAGGTTCAGTAACCAAATAAGGCTTGCGGAACCATGATTAAACCACGTGTGTTTCCTTGTCGCAAGATTCCTCAATAACTTTAGTACGCTTATCCCGCCAGCGAGGGAAGTTAATACGCGGCATTTCAGGCTCTTTACCTAAAGCCTCATTCCATGGACTATCTCTGGGTCTAGGACTCCCCAAGTCCTGCTCCATGGTCACTCATCAGGCACGAAGCCCTCTGTGGAGGCCTTCTGACCAAGCACAGGGCGGGCCTGATTCCCCTCAAGACAGCAGAAGCACCGGCTCCCGCCCCACCCCGCCCCCATGCGATGACGACGGTGGGTTCCGGAGAACTCGGTTTGGCCAAAGTGTCTCTTCCACGGAGCCTCTTTCTTTCGCAGATTCATCGTGTGATGTCATAACTAACCCTGCGCCTCCATCACCATGACGACACACATCTACATACAGTGTTTGCGCGATTATGCCATCATCTAGCCAGCGCGCAAGATGGGTGACGGTCAGGCCGCCAAACGCGAACTCCTGCTCGCAAAGCCCAGTTACCCAAGGATAGGACGGGGCAGGGGGTGGTTGGGAAGTGACAGCAAAATAGAAAAAAAAAAAAACACCCTAAAGTTTCCCTTTGCATTTACGGCAAAATATGTTACTACGATATTGCTAAAAACAAATACGAAATGATGACTTTAGGCTGCATTAACGCAGGTACATGTGCGGGGTCGCGCCCAAGGACACAGTGCGGGCCAGATGAGGGACCGTCCCTCTATACCGCCAAGACCTCCAGGGCAGAGCTGCGCAAGCAGCCGTGCGGTCTACGTTCTCGGAAGTCCCGTGGCGATCGTCGCAGTGTGAAGAGACACGCGAGGGCAATAAAAACGAGCTCGGGCGAAGCGCACAGGGACCAGCACTGCCCAGACCTTGGCCGGGTCGTCACGGGCGACGCCTTCTGGTCTCGGTAGTAAGCGCGGAGCCGGGGTCCGCGGTCAGGCAGACAGGCTGGGCTGCACACGGGAAGACGCGCCAGAGTCATCAGAAGGAGAATGAACTGCCTCTCGTCCTCGTACGCACCTCACCGTAGAGGACAGCTACAGAGAGACCGGGCAACTCTCGGGGTCTGCATTTTCAGGCAAATTGGAGAACGGGGCCCGGCCACCAGGAATGTGTTCGGGGTCCCATCTAACTTGTCCAGGACTTCGGCAAGGGGGGACATGCAAAAGCTGTGCGTTTGGGCTCGGTTCTGGCAGGTCCAGGTGTTTGCACCTGCTCCCCCGCCCCCTCACTGCCTGTGTCCCCAGGTTCTGGCCCAGCTCTGAGATCTCCGAAGCATACATGATCTGCTCCTTTCACCAGGCTGTCACAGAGTCATATAGTCATGACCTCCAAGAATCCCCTTCCCATCTCTGAGCCCCCGTTCGCGACTCTGTGAACAGAGGACATTGAATTAGATGGGCCTGGGGACTTCCCTGATGTGACAGTTTGTGACTTTGTCGCTGTGTATAAAGCAGACCTGGAGGAAAGCTAAGAAACATTTCAGCTAGAACATTTTACTCAAGGAATCCTTCCCTGAGAAACATACTTTTCTGATCCCATCTCAGTCGTTGACATCAGAGTACAGATTAGTTTTGTTTGTTTGTTTGTTTGTTTGGGGTTTGGTTTGGTTTGGTTTGGCTTGGTTTGGGTGGAAAATGGGGATTCAAAGAAATAAAACTCATTCAGGTGAGTTTTAGAAAGGAAGACTGGAAGGGACAGGTCTTGGGACCGAAGAGCTAGGCCTGGGCTCTGTGAGGAACGGAGGACGGATGGAGGCTCAAAGAGAAGACATCCCCCCTTGGTGTCTGCAAGGCTCACGTCCCTCCAGACATGCCTGAGCGGCCACAGATAGCAAAAGCGACATCGTCCAGGCCTTCCCTGGGCCGCGTGCCGACAAGTATGGGCAGTCGTCCCTGCTGACCGTTTCTCCTCTGACTGAAGTCCATCGCCTGGGACAGCTGTGCCTAGTGTTCACTCCAGCTGTTCTTTCTAGGCCTCAGTTTCCCTAGCTGGACTCTCTTTATCACTTCTCCCATCCCCCTCAACAAACTCTGGGCTCCAATCCCACCCATTGCAGGTGAGCTGTCAAGGACCCCCGAGGGAGATGACATGCACCGCAGCCACCTACAGGTCCCTGAGGGCCTCCTCAGGAGCGGCACTCCATCGACGAGGAGAAGGAACAGCGCAGGGTGGCCCTCACACCCCTGGTTTCTCAGAAGGGTTCCCATGGGATTAAGCCGACATATCCACAGCCACACCCCCAACAACACACCCGCGGGTGGCCTCTTCCCCCGCCTGTCCCGTGTCCTCATTCCCTCACAGTGCTTCCTGAATCATCCTCTGCACAAAACACTAGTGCCGAAAGCTTCATCTAGGCGGCCACTGTTGGAAGGACCACAGGCTAAGGCGCCCACTGAATTCAACGTCTGCCATTCTGGACCTGGCTGGGTACGGCCCACTGCCAAGTTCCCTTCTATGGGACTTGGCAGAGGAAACAATGGCAGGGCCCCGGTGGAAGGTGCTGTGAACACCATCGCCCAGAGCACCGTGCCCACCCCCTCCACCCCCACCCTGTGCATTCATCTCTGTCTTCTTTTTCAGATTTGATTTTAAATATTTACAGCGTCGTACATCTTCCCCACCAGATATTACTAATGAACTGTTATTGTCTGCAAAATCTACCAGATGAGTGATGGCCAACTTAAAAAGAGCATCAATGTTTTATCCGTAAAACAGAAGCTGGGAACAGGACACGCGTACGCGTCGGGAGGCCTTTCATCAGCGCCGCTCTGGATCCTCCGCAGAGAACACGCGCCGGCAATTAGCAAAACCTAACGGCGCTGGGGACGCCGCGCGGCACCGGCAACAATTTTATAACTATGGAAACGTTTGTATCTGTTTAACTCAATACGTAGGGCACATTTCAAGAAAAAAATATCAGCTTTCAACCTGTAACTTTCAGGAAAAAGGGAGAATGTTAAACATGTCATTGACAAAGAAGGGGCGCCACATACTGGCTTATTTTGCCAGAGAGACGAGAAGGCTGAGCCCCTCGAGCGCTGGTTCGTATGACAGATTTGAGGCGAAAATGCCTCTGGCCGACCTGCGCTCCACCACACACCCCGCCCGCCGAGCCTCCCTCTCTTGTCACTCGGGAGCCCTGGAGTGAGGCTCCTGTTTGACGCTGAGAGGCAGCAGAGGGCGCCTAAGGCTGACCGGACCCGGGAGCCACAGGGATCGGGAGCTCGCGGTGCAGCCGGCCTCACCCGCTGCGTGCCGTGCCGTGCCGTGGGCACCCCGGCGACCCTCCCTGGGTCTCCCCCTCTCCGTCTTGTAGGTGGCGGTGAGAAGCCCCGCCCCCTTTGCCAGCCCCCGCCCGGCAGGCAGCACAGGAGCCTGGCCCTGGCTCGCTCTCGCCCACGGACGGGCCTGCCGTGCTAAACGTTTTACCTTTGCCGAGGAAGCTCCATGTTCCAGCAATTCCAACCTGGCTGAGATCACGGCACTCGAGTGAGTTGTGAAGCACTCACCTCGTGGGTCTGAGGTTTTTGCCAGCAACATTTCCCTCCCACGGTGACCAGAGGTGGCGATGGAGGGGGGCCTTGCCCGCCACGCGGCCTCTGGAAACAGCAGCCGGCCTGTCTTCTGCAGATGGCATTGTGCTGAGCTGGGACTCAGAGGGCGGAGGCCACACTGGGAAAGTCGAGGCCTGGGAGGATCCTGGGCTGGGGGTCTGGCCCCCGGGGCCCCTCCCGGAACCGCCACTGGTGGCTGTGTGCCTTTAGGGTCACGTCCAGCCCAGGGCCTGAAGACGGTGAGCCCGGGGTCAGGAGGTCTGGGTGTGAAGTCTGGCTCTGCACCTTTCTCGCCCTGATGTCTCTGGGGAAACGGCCACCCTCTCGGGTCCTCACTTGACTTTAAACTAGCGGTTTGCGGCCGTTTTAAGAATTTCGGTGCACGGGGAGCGTTTCGCCCATGACCGGGCTCGGGAAACGCCAGCCCTTGTCATTCGTCACCCCAGCTTGCTCCTCTCCTGTGAAACAGGGCGATGGCCCTTCGCCCCGCCCGCCGCGCAGGCCGGCAGAGGAGCTCCTCGTAGGAGGGCTGCGAGATCACTTCGCCATCTCAACGCATGGAGTTCTCACCGTTTGTGTCGGAATCTGGATGACCCACCTAAAGATCATGCTTCGAATTAACACTGTCCACTCGCAACCAGGAAAAAAAAAAGGCGTATTTATGTGGGTCCATTTAACCACATCCCAGGTGAAGACATGGCCTGAATAATAGAAACTGATCGCCCACCTCCCACCCTCACAGGGAGCTGATATTTCCCTTTCTTCCATTCTGCTGTAATTCCCTAAAAGAAGAGGCCCAGCTCTTCCCAGAAGGAAAAGTCTTCAGCCAGACTACGGGCACAGCAAAGCAGAGATGAGCCCAGCGGCATCTTGGGAAGGGGCAGCCTTCTACTCGGATAGGGTAGGAGGAGGAGGTGGGTGACGTCCCCAGGGTCGCTGTGCCCCTCCTCCAGGTGACAAGATAATTTAACGTCTTCTCCAGGAGGGCTGCATGACCTCTAACAGCCCTCCACAGTCCCTTTGCGGCCAGACCTCGAATCCACCTGGCCGAGTCCCCTGTCTCCGTGTCCCCGAAAATACAGTGCCAAGTGTCTGGCACGCGTGCATAAAACACTGCCCCTTGACTGAAGGCACGAACGGACCCATGGGAGAAGCAGAGGATGGACGGACGGCGAGTTGATGAACACGAGGCAAAGAGCAACGAAGATGAAGAGAGAGCGTGTGTCCTAAACACCGCGTCCAGACACAAGGGCCCTGAGCTCCCGATCGGGCGCCACGCGACCTGCCATGGGGCCTGCGACGTTCTGCTCCAGAGGAGGCACCAGCTCTACTCCAGACCCGGCTCCCGGGACGCGGCCGCACCCGCTCTGCCCGCCGCGTCCACTCCGGCGCCAAGAATCAGACCCCGGGCGGGCGAGGCTGCGGGGTGGGATGAATCACAGCGGTCGCTCCTAGCGCCAAACCACGCATTCCTCTCTCACCCCCTCCCGTCCTCATTGCTGCATTGGACTCCCAGGCCGGGCGGGGGGCAGAAAACCCCACATTCTCACGAAGACTGGA
Organism: Eonycteris spelaea; assembly: GCA_003508835.1. Classification (NCBI taxonomy): domain Eukaryota; kingdom Metazoa; phylum Chordata; class Mammalia; order Chiroptera; family Pteropodidae; genus Eonycteris; species Eonycteris spelaea. The sequence continues at coordinate 4,421,035 of PUFA01000071.1, read as the reverse complement.
AAGTGAACGAACAATGGGCGTTATGACGGGTGAGCATCAGGAGGATGAGGCTTACGTAAGGGGTCGAGACTCCCCACGGCGTCCCTGCTCTAGCTATACCTCCCAGGGGCCTCAGCACCCACTTCCTTCTCACCAGGCTCTGGCTCAGTCGATTCTCATTTGGACCAAGGGATGCTCAGTGACCACAAGAGGCTCAGCTCGTCCAACACGATAAAGGCACAAGGGCTCGAAGTACCCCTGGTGGCTCAAGGGCTCGAAGTACCCCTGGTGAGCTCGCTACCGGTGCACCTTTCTTCTTGGGGAAAAAAATGAATGAACCTCACATTCGAAAGGACTTTCTTTCCACCGGACCCAGCCCTTTCCCTAGAAGCATTTCTGCTTAGCCCAAACCTTTTGTCTCCTTCTCCCTTCTCGGGGGACTGGGAGCGCTGGGTTTGCTATCTCAGCAGACAGGGTTTCGGAGGCAGCAGCCGGCACGTACCATGCCCGTGAGGAATGCCACGCCCTGCGGGACAGTCAACAGGTGGCTCAGCAGGGGAGTAGAAAGCCAAAGGTTCCCAGGCAGCACCCCCAAACTCCTCCAATGAACCAGCCACCCTGGCAACTTGATGAAAATTTTGCCACAGCCCCTTCGGGTTGAACTCTTTGGAGCTATAAATCAGCGAGGAGACTGTAACTGGGTGGCAGTGTGCACACCGCTAATTGAGTCATATTTTTCCCCAGGATGTCAGCTTTCGCCACTGTTTCTATTCTGCACACTGACTCATACTGTTAATTTAAACTGTATGTAACTGTGGAGAGTTCATTACCTTTGGCATTCTTTTCTTTTCTTTTTTTTTGTCCTAGAAAATCTTATTTCAAACAGAGAGGGGAAAGTAAAAGAAAAAAGTAGGTCTGCTCCTTGCACACAAACCCTTCACGTATGTAAAAGTTTCCATTGGTCTGTTAAAAGAAATCCCCACTGGCAACTCTGGGAGACGTGGACCCACGTGCCATTTCGTGCCGAGGGAGCCGGAAGGCAGACTCCGCATCGCCCGTGACTCTGAGCTGCTTTACCGGTCTGTCAGATTAGAGCGTTAAACTGGGTGATCTCTAAGGCGCTCCCCAGTCTTGACATCCCAGAAAAATCACTCCATGTTAGACTTTTTCGGAGTGCGTTCCACACGACGCTAGTTCACGCCTTCATCGAGTCATTCATCAAACATTCGCCGGGCACGTCTTCGGGTGCCGTGGACTGGCTGGGGGCTTGAAAGGCTGGATGTCGTGGCGGTTAAGAGAACGATTCGGCCGCACCAAGCTGAGGTCCGCATCCAGGCTTCGCATCGCTTCCCAGCCACGCGCACTTGGACAAGCGACTCCACCTCCCTGTGCCTCAACGTCCTTCTCTATAAAACATGGAGCAACCCGACCTCATAGAGGCCTCGTGTGTATCAATGAGGCATTCCATGCAAAGCACTTAGGGCTATGCCCGGCACGTAACATGTATTTGGTTGTCTCTGTCGTCCTGACATGGGCGACAAAGCCCAGCGTGGTCTCTGTCCGCTCAGGGCTTACAGCCTTCTGTAGGAGACGGGCGTCAATCACCCAAACAAAGATAAAACTATGACCACGGCAAGGGTTAGATAAGTTTATGTTGCGCTAAGAGCCGTTGATGATAGTGTGTTTGACCCCGCCCGGGGGGTTTCCCAAAGTCCGAGCTTAGATCTAAAGGACAGATGGGCGTCAGCCCCCAAGTGGAGGAAAGGGCATTCTAGGCAGAGCAAGTAGAATGGCCTGTCGCCTGGGAACAGGCCACCTTCCCTGCCACACGACTTGCTCTTGCCAGTGGAACGTGCGCGTACGCGAGCGTGTCGTTCTCGGGTGAAAGCCCCAGAGCCCGTATGCCGTCTGCCACGCGTCCTTCCCCTGATCGCCACCGGCCACTGGACGCGTAGCACGAGCCACCACCGAGCCCTGTGCTTTCACAGATGCCGAGGTTTGGGGCTGCGCGTTGCTGCAGCTGTATCTCTCACGTCGTGACCGATAGCGGAGGCCGGGGTGGCTGACGGTGAGACAGCACGGAGGGGCACGGGGGGAGGCGAGGCCGGGAAGTCTTTAGGGGTCACATAGTGAGGAGCTTGGTGGGCATGATAAGGAGATCTGATGTCCCCCGTAAGGACAAAGGGAAATTGCTGAAGGACGGGGGGGGTGGGGACATGAAACCGGCTTCATGCGGAGACGAGATGAGAAAGACGCCCCATCAAAGGGGAACAGGAATGGTTAGGCCAGGTGGGAGCCTGTTACATACCCAGGCAAGAGAGCATCCTACTGTTGCTATGGTGACGGGGGCAGAGATGGGGAGTAGTGGACATGTTTGAGATCTGTTTAGGTGAAAATTGATGAGACTCCGGCCATGGACTGTGAGCGTGGGGTGAGAGATGAGGGGGTTCCCGGGCTGCGGGCTTGTCCAACTAGAGGAAAATCAACCACTGACTGAGACCGCCCCGCATAAAAGAGGAGCCAAAAGTGGGGTTTCTGTTAGAAGTGTCTAGTGTCCAGGAACAGTTATCAGGAAAGGATTTATGCCAGGATTCACTCAGGAGCAAGAGAAACTGTCAACCCTATCTGAAAGAGCAGGTATTTTTAAAACAATTCTAAGTATTTCAACAAAGAAGGAAAAAAAAAAATTGCTCCAAAAGAAAATCGCCCTGCCTTCGCCCCAGGAAAAACGTCTAGAGAAGATATTTTCCATGTGATTTTTGCAGAAGCGGGGGAGATTTCTTCCCCACGATGTATTATAATAAACGAACCAGATTTCTTTAAGATAAACACATCATAGTTCTAGTAAGAAACCAAACAGTAGAGTAAAATCTGCTTCTTCTGTGTGTCTTTGTGGGAGGCAGCAGAAGCAACCGAAAACTCAGAGTCATAGGCGCCTGTGTTAGAATCCCGCTTCCCCACCTACTAGCTGCGTGACCCTGGGCCCGTTACTGAGCCTCGCTAAAGCCTGATTCTCTCACCTGTACAATTGGGGCACAAGGAGCCAGATCGCAGATGCCCGTGAGAGTTGGACGTGATGATGTACGTGAAGCACTCAGTGCAGTCCTTGGGGCGTAGTAAGTGCTCACTAAACGCTAATACCTTTGTAGAGGGATCGCTGGACAGGGACATTTACAGGGGGTTGGTTGCAGAAGTCTGGGACCCGGACAAGACCATCCACCCCTCTTTCCCGCTGGAGGTCCTGTTCAAAGCACCCCACCATCGGGAACAGCAGTCACAGGGCACACTGCTCTGCTTCGACTCCCCCATGTCGAGTTCAAAGCCAGCCAAAGGCGTCAGTGGGAGCTCTCGCTTCCTGCTCCCCCTTCGGTCGGAGCAGCCAGTAGTCACGGACAGGGGAGGGAACCAAAAGAGCAAGAGGGCGGCCAGCCCTGGCTCAGGGCGGGCTCCTCCCCAGCGTTCTTGCAGACGGGGCATGCAGGAGGAAGACGGCTCTTCCGTTCCAGCCTTGAGCAGAGTGGCGGCCACTCCTCACGCGAGCCGCTGGCATTAATAAATGAGCGCCGCTGGCAGAGCCAACAACTGCCATAATTTTGGAGCGCCGTCGTGCGTAACTACTATTTCAGGATCCCTGTGACGTCACACGAGACTGCCAGGGCTTTCTGCTGCTGAGAAAGGTGCAGGTACCTTTACCAGTGTTGTGGCTTAGTACGCACATTCATGACTAAAGATTTCAGGTTGAAGTCAAAGGGATGTTATTATTTTCCCTATCCAGGTTCATGCCCCTCCCCGCTGAGCTTCTACCCGCATGTCCCTTCTCCGCAGGGACAAGGATCCCCGACTGTACACGCAGAGCCTCTGCTTACTGGAACCCAGATACGTATCGCTTCAACACATGTCACGTATCAGGCACTCACCGTGTGTGCCACGCGGTGCTAAGCGCCAGAGAAGTCATTTTTATCCCCACGACAAACCTGTTAGGTAAACGCCATTATGGTGCCCACTTTCCAGACAAGGGGCCTAGGTCAGACAGGGCACATGATCTCTCCTGGGGTCAGGCAGGCAGGAGAGAGGTGGCGCTGGGGTCAGAACTCCCGCTGTGTCACCCCGGAGCTGTGTGTCACCTTTGACGCGGCACCAGCCTTGACGGTGTCCATTCATTCGATCAATGGACAGCCCCCTCCGTGTGATCCGTAGGTAGGAGAGCCCTGCCTATCAATTTTGCAAGGCGCATAATGGCCCGGTAATATTCAGATGTCGTCGAGACCTTGGGAGGCATTTAAGAACCCTTCAGGGGAAACGAAAACCTCACAAGAGCGTTGCTTTCTCGTGGCCAGCCTCGCAGTGAGCCCTTGACTGCATTTATCCAGTCGACGCCAAAAAAATAAAAGCCAGAAGCACTTCAGCAACAGAAAGCTTCCTCCCTCAGGTTCACGGCGTGAAAAATCCTTAAACCAGCACTTTCGAGGACTTTTCTCGATTTACTGTTTGAAAAATCAAAATATTGTAAACTTTCAAAGGCTGCTTTTCTGATGACAAGCAAAGAGATTAATGGATTTTTTTAAATTTTTTTTTTACTGGTTTTTTTTTGTTGTTGTTCTGGTTGAAATCTAACAGATATCTTACATCCCCAAGAAATTTCAACCTGCCCTCCAAGCTTCTATCTGACATCTAACCAATTGTTCAGTCTGTCTGGGCTTATCCAGGATATAACTACAGATTGTTCATTGTCAGAGAAGAGATTTTTGCCTCTAGAATTATACATATATATCTCTCTGAGGATGTTCAGAGGAGACAATGATCAATGGAGAGAGCTGTGTGCTCATTCAGAGATGTCAGCACAGCCTCTCTCAGAGCCAGCTGACTGCCATGTTTCTCCGAAAGTTAAAACAAATAAAGAAAGAAAGAAACTAATAAATAAGTTCTCATTATGCTTGGAGTGGGTTTACACAGGGGTCACAAAATCATCCTGCTGAACTGATACTGAATTCCCAAAGCCCTATGGCATTCCTATGTCTGTTCTTGACTTATTATTAATGGTATGTGTGGCTTAATTTCCCACAAAGTGTGGAAGCAAAATTGTTTCCATCACTGGACCTCAATTACCCATCTTCATGTCGCCTTAGCCTATCAGATCAGCTCTTGTCACTCTTAGGAGACGATAAGATTTTGAATGAAAGCCAGCAGACCGGCAAGATGGTATCTGTTTAAGATGAAAGAGAGATCATGTTCACTACACTGGGTAATTTACAAGTGGACCCTTGTAGATGGGGCGCAGAATTCGGAGACGGTGGACAGTCAGAAAGGTTAAGGAGATTAAGGGGTATAACGCAGGTACACCCTACAGTACAGTGTGTGACCCGTGGGAAGTGATTTTGTTTTCTTTTTTTGGCTACAGATAAGAAATGCTGGCCAGAAGTGAGCCAGTTTGATCCGGTTTGTCCCAGGGAAGATCACTGTCAGGCTGGTTCCAATGCCTCTGGGGTGCCTCCCTCCCCGGGGGCTGAGCAGACCCATGTAGGGCTACAAAGGACCACACAGGGTCCACTGGGAAATTACGTAGTCTCCTATAATGGAACCTAGGAAGGGTACATTGAGGGGCCCCTCCTAGGCCTTCCAAGCTCCAGAGGGCAAGGCCAAGTCGCCTTTTGCTCTCCATTACGGCTTCCACGGCACCTGGCGCATCACAGGGCATCACAGGTGCTCACAAATAGTTATTCAGTTTAAGAATGTGAGCATGGAGAAACTATCTGAACTTGAACTGATGGACCAGATGCCAAAAGATAAACACTAGCTGTCTCATCATCATGTCAGGGGCAAATTCACATTTGGGTACTGGGAAGATCCTGTCCATCTTCAACTGAATAGAAAGAATAAACATACTACATATTCCCAGCTCTTGTAAGACCGAGAGTTCCCCCAAAAAGGAGCTCTCCTTGGTCCATTTACCCAGAATTCCAAGAGTGTCATGCTTGATAAGGCCCTTTGGTAGTACAGTATCGAGAGACTTGATCACGGAATTAACCGAGATGTGCAGACACCAAGCCCCAGTCCCACTAAGACAGAAATAGAATCTCAAAGCACTTGGCTCCTCCTCCTCCCCCAGGGAAGAGTCTGGGGTTGGGGAGGAGCGAGCAGCTTCACAGGACTGATGGCATGGGAGAGGAGAGGGGAGGAGGCCTCTGGTCCTCTCAGTTTTCTGCCCCTACCCTCCGAGACACCACCTCCCTTCTGATCGTTGAATACGATCGTCTTGGACCCCTGCGGGTTGAGTGGCTCTCCAGTCACTCTGGAGATGCATTTGACACTGTGGGATTTATTTTGTTTCTCCCACAACACTGGAGTGTCAAATCCCTGCAAGCCTGTTGCAGGCCCCTCCAGCAGCTGTCTGGACCTTCGCCTCTGCATCCTCTCTGACCTGACCCTGATCCCCCAAGCCCAGCCCATGGGAATTTTATCTAGGCTCCAGAGAAACAGACTCGAGATGCTTCTCCCCAATATCTTATCTATGCCTCGCCTGCCCCTCACCCTTAGGCTTAGTCCATCAGAACAGAAAAGCCAGGGAAGACGCATTCTTTCTCTGCATCCCACTTCTCTGCTGCAGCCTCTTTTGGAGCACAAAAAACCTAACTTCTTGATTGACATCAGGTAATGTGCGTTGAGGCAGGGGCACAGGTTGGGGGATGGAAGCGGGGAGAGCGAGGGAAATTATGGGGGATATCTTCTGTGAGGATGGCTTCAGCAACCCTCGCCATCTTTTCCCACTGTCCCTGACAATGTGACTTTGCTGCTCTCCCATAAAGAGGTGAAATCCTTTTCCCTCCCCTTGTATCTCGGCTGACCCTGGGTCTCATCTTTGATCCACAGGATGTAGAGGAAGTGATACTGTGTGACCCCCAAGGCCAGGCCTCAGAAGTCCTGCATCGTTCATCCCCTTGGAAAACAGCGCCATGATGGAAGAAGTCCAGGTGAGCTTTTCTGAAGGGGCGAGAACAAATGAAGAGAGAGGCTCAGCCTGCGGCCAGCGCCAACCGCCTGACATGGCGTGAGGCCATCCTGGACCATGCGGCCCACTTAAGCCACCAAATCACTGAAGATACATGTGTGATCGTAGGCAAAGGTCAGCAGAAAAGCTCACCACTAAGCCCAGCCCAAAATACTGGCCCACAAAATCATAAGGAAATAAAACAGCAGTTATTTTAAGCCACTAAGTTGTGAAGCATTGTTTACGGGGCAATCAATAACTGATACAGACATAAAACACCAGGAAGAGGAAAGCCGGGTAATGGCTCGGTGTATTTTTGCGGTGAAGCTAAGCCTTAGTTTTTACTTCCAGGTATTTGAGCATCTCCTACTGTCCACACTTCTAGACTATTTGTCAGGAAATTGTATAACATTTAGAATTGGAGTTTCCCCCAAGGAGTCGAGGGAACAAAGCAGAGGGCGGACATGGCAGGGGACCTCCAGGTGTGATGAGCGCCAGTCCTTGGGTAGGTAGACGGCACGGTCATCAACGCAGCAAAGACTCCCTGGTGTGCGTGTCACAGACCGTGCCGTGATGCCGGGACACCAAAATGGTCTGATCCCTCCCCAGATTTTAAAAACCTAACTTGGTGGGGGAAAAAATTAAGGTGTCAAATAATTAAGCCATTTTTCCTTCAAATCAGAGTTACAACGCCTCAGCTAATGTCCCATGTCGAGAGTGTGTCTTTAAGGGTCTAACGCACGAGACGCTGTCTCCTCTGTCACTTTTGGTGTATTATTACAGCTCCCAGAGAAAGAGCTATCAGCAAGAAGCATTACAACATGTTCACTGAAGTATCCCCCAATAACTTATTTTCTGGGAAACTTCCATTGATCATGAAAACATTTATGTAATCTGTTGGTCAGGTCCGGGCTTGCCCGGTGATATTGATCGAGTGGATTCCTTTGTGAAAAGCCACATTGATTCGTTTCCTGACAAGCTGTTAAGGCCACGTGCAGAGCTGTCACCGATGATACTCGCATTTAGGGGATGAGGCTCTCCCATAAGGGCTTGCTGAGGGAGACTGCAGGGGAGATGGATGAACACAGAACACATTCTTCGTCCTGGGTAAACCCCCAGTGATGCATCTCCCAGCTCCATTTCCCATGGGAGAAAATTCATATCCAAGCAGGGAATAGTCTCGCCTCCACCTTTAACTAGCATCTGCCCTGGAAAATCCACCTGAGAGCATGCGAGGATCAGGCCTGGTCACTTCTACCAGCCTCGTTCGAGCACACCATCGACAGAGCCATTCTGCTCTGCTTCTCTTCAGAATGCCGACTTCTAAAAACCCTACAAACAGAACCCAAAATCTGGATGGAGGACAATAAATATGCTTTGTCATGAAAAATAGCATGTAGGCACAAGAGAGGTTGTTGGAACAAGAGGCCTCAGCACTTTATGACAAAGGAACACCAGGCCACAAGCACAAAGGACACTTGGCGGTTCTTCTTTCTTGACGACTAAAATTTATGAATAGCTTGCACACCCCAAAGGGCATGACGAGCAATATTAAATGCCGCCTCTAACGAGAGCTAATTCTCTAGAGCTGGGGGTGGGAGGGAGAAGGGGCGTCGATGCTGGTACGAGGGTCTGACACTGGCCCCCCCCGCCCCGCCCCCCCGAGGCTGATTTTTAAGAACCTACTTCCCTGAAATGGCCTTCGGAGGAGTTCCACGATTGGCTACGTTTGACTAAAAGTTGGAGTATCTGTTAGCTTATCTGAGGGTCCCAGAAAAAAGAAGTCTCTGGGTTCCGTGGGGCAGAAATTGGTCACGTTCATTGTCCCATGTCTTCTTGATATGACCATTAATTCGATTGTGAGGATCGCTCCTTTAACCCCGTGTTAAAACAGTTCAGGTTGTGCGTCTAACGATAATGAGTCCCGACTCTGCCCCTCACTGGCCACATGAGCAAGGAGGAGGCCTTGGAGCCCCTGAGCCTCTGCCTTGGGGTTAAACGAGAGAATCCACGTACCAGTCATTAGTTAGCCGCAGATAGTAGACCAGTGCCAGTGGGTAGTATGCTCTTAGAATGGACACCGCTCTTGAAAATACCCACTTTACGTGGACCGCTCCTGGTATTAAAGGAATGCCTCTGAGGAGCAAAAGTGTAACTAGAATGCTTAGCCCAAAATGGGACGAGAAACCAGCAGATTGAGCATCTAAGTTAAAACTAAAAATACTGAAAAAGGGATATTTTATTGCTGTTATCCAGCGGTAACAAAAATGAATAAATAAACCTAGAGCTAATGAGTCGGTGGTTCTGTCTTAATCGAAGGCTTATTGACGGCCATAACACAGGAGGCAGCGGGACCACTTAACCCTCACCCGACAGGCGGAAAGAAATCTGACCTGAAATTCCATCCTACCGATCTGTAGAATGTTCCCTGACAACGACCATACTGCACTTAACCCTCTACCACAGAAGCACCAAAGGCAGAAAGACGAAAAGTCGAACGTTACTGCACACCGGGACGCTCACACGACAGAGAAGTAACTTTTATTTGTTCAAGAAAGTAAGGTAATCATAGAGAGATGAGATCGTTCGCAGTATTTTTAACTTATAAAGACTACAAAGCATTTTCACAACCATCATCCGTTATTTGGGCCTCCTACTATGCCTAGCGAGGTCTGCTAACGAGGTCTCTCTCCACTGTGTAGTAGAGAAATCTGAGACTAGCAGTTATTTACCCAGAATCACACAGACAGAACCAGGAGCCTTGACTCAAAGCTGGGTCTGGGGTCTCCACAGTCTAATCCCTGTTTTATTTCTAAAAAGCAGAGCTGTAACTCAAGTCCTAACTCAGAAGGCAACAGAAGGGAAACAGGTTAAATATTTGCTGTGATATCGTTTGGTCGGAATCCTCTTAACCCTTAGTGGATTAACGGCAGGTAAGTTATCAGAGATGTGAGTGCCCGTGGGACTCCATCAAGGATTAAAACAAAAGTGAAATCATCAGAATCCAAGACTAACAGCTCAAGGATCCCTCCTGCCACCAATTCAGGGCTGGGGCTCTCTCCCTTACCCGAACTGTCCCAGCTCTCAAGAAGGGTGACTGTGGGCAGGACACCCCACAGAACCGTCCTTTGCATACATGTGTACAACTCCTGAAAAATTTAGCGCCAAGTTTTCCAAGGAGAGGAATAATAGTTTCTGTTTGGTGACTTGTTTTATCTTTTTAAATTCTTCTTGTCAGATGTCATTTTCTATCAAATTGCAAAACTGACGTGTGTTCATCACAACCACTAAAGCCAGTGAAAGAACATAAGTTTAAAGAAAACGTTAACCATCTACCTTTATCTCCCCAAAGTAAAATATAGTGGCCTGGTGTTTTTCTAGTCACATCTTTCTGCATTTTGTAAAATAAACATTGATATAAGGGACTTGGGTTTTTAAGGTCATTTGGTGCCTTTCTCACATGACAATATATTATTGACAGTCCTCTTGGTCAATAGATAGAGATTTAACTAATCTACTTTAGGAAACATTTAATATTCCACAATAGGATTATAGCAGAATTTATTCGATCTTTCCCTCATTGATGAACATCCATGCATTGTCTTTTTTTTTTTTTAATAGTGTTTTGTTTTCGCCTTGGCAAATAACGCTGTGATGAATGTCCTTGTTCATAAAAGTCCCAGGGCTGTTATTATTTCATCTGGATAGAGTCCCATACCAGGGATTTCTGGGACAAAAGCTATGTATTTTAAATTTAAGGTATATTGTCACATTAGAAACATAAAATCCAGAAGGATTAAAGATTTAAATTTTAAGCAGAAAATAATAAAATCTTCGTTTGACAGATCTCCCACTCGCTACTTGAAGCCCCTGATTATAAGTCTTAAGTAAATGTGAATCCATATCAAAACCAAGGTGAAAATTCTGCCTTTGAACTAAGCTTAAATCAGACTTGCAGATAAATTCAGAGACAGAGACAGAGACACAGAGAGGGAGAGAAGCCGCCACGCCTCTACGCAGTCGGCTTTGATGACCCAGCTGAACACCAAGATCCAATCAAACAGCATCATCTTGGGTCTGTGGCATAAAATTTCTCAATTTCATTTTGATTTGCTCTCAGCCAAACCTGCATTCTTCCTATTACTCCGCCAAAGATCCACTGTGGTGACCTGGACTGGCAGTCCCCAGGGGCCTGTCTGAGGGGCCGTCACTGGCCTTGCGTGGTTAGCTCCGGGAGCTGGGCTACATGAGATTTGCACCGTGACTGGGAAAGCGCAGGTCTGGCTGACGGAGGAGAACTTACGGGACCATGTGGAGGAGGAGGAATGGGACGAAAGGCGGACACGCCAGGGAAGAACCACAAAAAGAAAAACAAAAAGGTTTAATGAAAAACGCTTTAAGTTTTTGGGGTGGCGTGACCAGTGTGAATTCCTGATCTCCCCACGAAACCTTCAGCATCACGTGCTTTATTTATGGCGCTTTAGAGTCCGACCACTAACGGAGGAGGGGGGAAGTGCCGAGTCTGGTCTCCGAGTAGGCAGCAGCTTCCCAGGGGCGGCTCTGTCACATCGGGCCAGTTGGAAGCGCTGCTCGAGAGTTGGATTAGGCATCAAACCGCACCCCCATCTTAAATCTCTAAACCCCTCGATCAATCGTGGTTTACAAAGCAACTAAAGGAAGGAAATTTTGGACCAACTGATCAAAGCAGCGGTCGGAATGGAACCACTGATTGAATATTGACCTCAGCGGGCACTGTAATTGCATCTTATTGGCAGGTCATTACTGGTGTGTCTTAGTGATAGAAAGCACAGATGGAGATTATGGAGGCACTTGCTTCTCTGGACCGAGTGAATAACCAGCAGACAAAAATATCTCCCTGGCCTTTGGAAACATGGCAGACATGTCGGGGGCGAGGGGGGAGGATTCTCTTGCCAGCAAGAATAGAGGTTGGCTTGGCCGCCTCCCTGCAACTTGGGGAGTAGAGGGGAGTTATGGTAACCCCACTGCTCTTCCAGGCCTCGATCTCATCGAAACCCAGCTCCAGGCACAGCCCGTATGACAAGCCTTCCTCTACCCCCACGCGCCCACCCACTCACTCTCCTCCACTTGAGTCGGGTGCAGTACAGCTTAGTGATTAGGAGGTGAGGCTCCAGCTGTGTGAACGACTTCACACATCACAGTCACTTTTAACCCTCACAGCCCAGTCCACAGAGTATCGTTAATATCTCTACTCTAGAGAGGAGGAACCTAAGACTGAGAAACGGTCTAAAGTTCAAAACAAGAGTAAAAAAAAAAAATTATATGTATACATATATAAGAGAGAGGCAGAGGGGGTGAGTTCTGATACACCTCATGCCCCGGTACGTAAGGGTGGATTCTCTGAGAAGTATGGCTGATCTCTGCAGTCTGTGGCTCGTGCGGGCAGAAGAACCTTCTATAAAGGGCCAGCCGGTGAATCTCTAGGCTTTGTGGGCCAGATGGTCTCTGTCAGAACTAAACAACTCTGTTGCCACAGTACGAAAGCAGTCACGGAAAATAAATATGTGAATGGGTGTGGCTCCATTCTAATATAACTTTATTTGCAAAATCGGCTGACAAACCAGAGTTGGTCTGTGGCTATGGTTTGCTGACCTCTGTTCTGGAATAGAAACAGTTTGGTTTGGGGCATTATTCCTGACAGCTCTACAGAAACATACAGTAGGTCTCCAATACCTGTGACCTAATTCCAGAATCCAGGTTGAAAAGACTATCAGTAGAAATCAAGACAATTTTCTGTTGCTGCTCCCCAAAATAATTCCCCTTGAAACTGCCCCTAGTAGCTGGCTATTCAGTCAGCGCATAAACAACTACAGTGACGGGAAGCTTCTGCCTGCGGTCTACCCTTCTTCATGAAGTGGCTTGTAAGGTTTTTGGGATATTTTTGTAATTAGATTTCTGTGTGTTTGACTAATAGAACATTAAACTGATAAATTTTCAAATACTGAAATCTTGATGAGATGAACACCTTCTGTCCAAGAAGATTGGAAAACATCTACTAATCAGTATTGTACAGGGCATCTTAAATATACTCATACTAATGAATATAGGAAGCTCAACTTTAAAACAGCTTCTCACCTAGCTGGGAGGATCGATAAGACTGATTTCATTTGATTGCTCCAGTGTAAAAGCATCCATGAAATGCGTATGCACTGAATGTAATACGTATGCCGACTCACAAACTATTTTTTTCTATTTATCCTATTGTTTTCTTAGAATAGAAGTAGGCGCAGAGAACTGAAAGTTTATCCTGATTTTCCATAGAAGGTGAAGTTCCCTAGAACACCATCCATCCATCTTTCTTCTTAGTCAGATATTCACTCGACACATATTTACAAGTATCTACATTGTGCTTGGTCCAAAGGAAAAACAGGTACACATATTACAGAGTTCCTGACCACCATAAACCTAAAATACAGTTGAGAAACAAGGCACAAGATCGCAAAAATCAGAAAACTACATATGCCTCTTGATCCCATTCCAGTTAGAAACATTTCTGAGAACTTTCACTGAAACAGACTGGTCGATGAACTCTCAGAAGTTTTACTGGTGGAAAAGTATTTAATATATATTAATATATAGAATATATTTTTATTTTGTCCAAGTATAATAATTATTATTTATATTCATATGTGGCTTTGTAATCTCTTAAATGCTTTAAACGTATATTACTTTTATATATCCTCTATGAAATAGACATGGAGAGCAATGTTATCCTCATTTTACTTATTTATTTATATATGTTATTTATTATTATTTTATGCCCATAGCACCTGGTCTTCCTAGGTGGTCTCCCATCCAAGCACTAACCAGGCCTGACGCTGCTTAGCTTCCAAGATCAGACATCAGGCTTGTTCAGGGTGGCATGGCCATAGACCATGGACCATGGCTCCACTGGGGCGTGAACCTAGGACCTTCTGCATGTAAAGCAGGTGTGCTAACTGCTACACTATGGAACCACATCCTGTTATCCCCATTTTAGAGACTAGGAAACTGAGGTCCGGGAAGGGAAAATAGTTTGTCCGAGATCACACAAGTCGATGGCAGTGCAGGAACTAAAACACATCTCCTGATCCCCAGCAACTGGCCATTCCCAACAGACAAGGCTATCTTTCTCCTCATAATGTATACGAACCATTTATGAATGCAACTGGAGCTCCAATAATGTGGTCTTGGGCTCTAATCAAGGAAGAACAGAAACCTTCTCGAGCTAGCTCAGATAAAGGAGAAATGGGTCATGTGGAAGGGAACCACCTGGATTGCAAAGGCCCTAAGTGCAGCCAGGTTTCATAGAAATTTGAAAATTCTAATAGAAGCATCTCCTTCCATCTCCCAGGCTGGTCTCTCTCACCTCTGCTTCTTGGTCTCCAGCCCCTACTTACAAAGATAAATCTGGTTACCCGGGCCCTGAGTCCACATACCCCACTCACTGCACCAGGCCCTCCTCCCATCGACAATTGCCTCTAACTCTCCTAGTTCAATTACTGGCAGAGATAACCTGCTCATTGGTCAAATCGCTCACAGTGAGGGCCTGGGCCTGAGGTGAATTCTTTGTCCTTATAGAGGCTGTGGCAGGCTCAGCAAATTAAATTTTCCCATGGGTTGATTGTAAAAAGTAAATGAAACGTTCCAAGTAAGGCACTTAGAATGATGCCTGGCACGTGGTACAATGAAGATAAACAATAGTTACTCCAGTACAGTTACACCAAATATTTATTTTACTTGCATGAATTCAACCATACACATTCAGGAAAGGAAAAGAGAGAATAAGAAAACATTTCAGAATGGCAGCCTCTCAGCCTAGCATTCTCCTCCAAGAATGCTGCCTGGTGTGACCGTGGGATGAAAGACGGGGCTCTCCATTCCCCCAGGTATCACAGGGTGAGGGATCTCACATGGCGCCCGGGATGCTGATGTTTAAAGGTAAGTGTTTTTTGGTATAACGTGGCCAACTACTTCATCTGGTGCTCAACGGCCTGGTCCAGCACTGAAGGAACAATGGCCGCATCGGAGTCTTCAGGAGACACCTTCCACAGCTTGATAACCTCCTTTACCTAGCTTTTCCTCTTCTTACTTCACCAGCGCCTCACTCCGGCTCCCTGGGAACATCTCCCAAAGTAAACCAAGTGCGTGGAAATCACGGTCTCAGACTTTGTTTGGAGGTGGGGGCAGGGAGAGGAGAGACCTCGGACAAGGCACCCATCATCAGATCATGAGCCTGGATCTTCTCTCAGCATTTACTCTCCCTGGGTACCGCATTCACTCCCATGGATTTACCACCGCCTACACTGATGATTTCCGACTTTTTCCTATAGACGAGACCTCCTTGTTAAGTCTTAGACAAGTCAATTTAGGTTTTACATAACGACTTTGACTTCGATGTGTAGAAAAGTAAATCTATCTCACTCGCCACCATCTTCTTTCTGCTCTTACAAATCGCTATTCGAGGTGTCAAAATAAAGCTTACGATCCAGAAAAAAAAATGCAAACATCTTTGAATCTTCATCTTCCAGGCTATTGACTGCATCATTCCAGCAGTGAGCTCTTCAAAGAGAAACTCAGCTGCAGTTGCGATGGGCGAGGTAATTCTAAGGCTTCAGTGCGAGGGATGGAGAGAAGTGGAGATCTGGGGAATAAGTAGCCTTGCAATGTGCCAGGACAAATATGACTGAAGGTCCAAGTAATTACACAATTTTTTTCTTACGCTGCGAGATCGTTAGAGGTCGGGAACCCTGGATTGCTGACTGCTGTCTAGTCTGATGGTTTCATGCAATATTGTTTCATAGTGTAGTTTTTAAAGTTATTTCCTTGAAAAAGTTGCACGTCACTAGGAAGATTCCTCGGTGGAGTAGCGATTATTTCAAAATAAAACCCATTATATTGAATGAAAGCTGGTCAGGGCAGCAAAGAGAGAAAAGGAAGCATCAAATCTGTAGAAATGGAGCTACTAATAAGTATATTCCATTTCCAGACACTCACGAAAACCGACTGCAGTTCCTGCCCTTGGGTTCCACGAGACGTCGCCATATCCTACCGACACTATTCCTGTTTTCATTCTTTGTAATCAAAGCTAAGTCAAAGAGGCCTAAATTCTGTTTAGGACATTATTTCAAAACGTCATGTAACTTCTTTTAGTGACATTCAAATAAAGTCTCTAAATCAAAAGCTTTGTAAGATGCTAATTACAGCTGAGTGTGATTTTTATCCACATGGTGGTCCCTAAAATTATTCTGCAAATGAATGGCACGTGGGCAATTATTAATCTTTGAGGGAATATAATAATGATGGATATACATTACACATTTCCTATATAATATGTAGAAATGTATGAGGTATGTCGTTTACCTGTATTTTAGCAATTTTCAAATTATTTTATGAAAAGCTGAATAATGGGAGAATTGAATTCTTTGAGTTGGGATTTTTCCCAGTTGAAATAGTCATCTTCTTTAGGAATAGATACGCATTTGCTGACCATTCCAATGGCTGTGAAAATCACCCTGAAACACACTGAGTGTCATCCTTTCTCACTGCAAGTTCGGACAACTTTCAACCTGGACTGTTTTAGCGGAAATGTAACTTCATTTATATTAACCGAGTAAAGCGACTTGCCTTTAGGGTAGACTTACTATTCCTCCATTTGCCATAATTTGGGTAATTGAGTAAGTATTTAAAATATTTTAGAGGAAAAAAAATGTTTAAGTAAGTTAGTAGCATGATGAACACATAAATAAATGTGCTAACTGTGAAGAATCCCAACCTGTTCACTAGGTAAGTTCTTGACATACTGTAAATGCTGCCTCCAAGTTAGCATTTATAGGATTCAATGACAACATTAATAGTCAATATTTAAAGTGCCAGGACTAGCACTTTGGACATTACATCATCCAATAGTAGTACTTATTGTTGGTAAAACTAGTTTAACCCAAATGCTTTACACATAGTACATTATTTAATCCTCACAAACCACTCCACAAGGCATGTTTATCATTGTCCCTGCCTTATAGGTGAGGAATCGGCAGCTAAGTCAGAAACTGTTCACAGCCCTCAGTTACAAGTGTGTAATCCTTTTGACTCAATAGTTCTACTTCTGGGATTTTTTCCCTTTTGACATATTTGCAAGTATGCGAAATTACTTTTGTAATAGACCAATAACTTCGGTGCTGTTTATAATGGATAAAGGCCTATTCAGTTCATCTGTTTCTCCTTGTGAGTTTCGGTGGGTGTGCCCTTCAAGGAATTTGTTTATTTCAGCAAGGTTAGCATAGTTGTTCATAATCCTGATATCTTTTCAAATGGTGTATCTCAGACAAATGTTTATATTTACTTTACAAATTATTGAAATAGTACAGATATTTCCCCATTGTTGAGCTAATTTTAATAATCCATGTCCTCAGGAAGCTATCCACTTAATCTAGGTTTTGAAATTCGCATGAGTTTGCACAAAATATTGCCTCCAGTCCTTCTCAACTCTTAACACCTACAGTCACACTTTTGTTTTATTACAAAGGCTTTACCTCTCTCTTCTCGTTTTTTTCTGCATTAGACTTTCAGGGAAAATGGGGTCACTTTCACACTCTGAAGAAGCAGCTTTTGTTTATTAATTGCATTTTGTCTTCTAATACACTGATTATCTTTCATCATCACTAATTATCTCATACCCTTATTTGGATTGTGTTGATGTTGTCTTTAGCTTCTTACATTAATTATTTAATTCATTTGTTTTTAAAATCTTTCCTGTTTAATAACTTAAATATTCACAATGAGCTGCACACTTTTCTAAATGATTTGCAAACCTGGGTTTGAGTTTAAGAACCTTATGTTTTCTTCACGGCCATATGATCAATATTGGCCCATGTTTCGGTTATAAAAAAAGAGTATGTATTGGCTATAGATCATTAAGTTTTATATGTATGTATTAAATGAGTTAATAGTGTCCAGCTCTTAGTTAGCATTCTCTTTCCTTTCGCTTCATTAAAGACTCATTTCTCTTCACTTTCTAGAAGCATCTTATAGAGACTCTTTCTTGTGAGGCCTAAACCCAGAGCATCCAGACACAAGACCAGTCACACTGTACTTGCAAAACCCCTCTTGGTTCCCTTTCTCAGAAAGAAAAATGTCTGAATATTCTGATGGTCACAGGTACTAACTTGCCAGGGGAGTCCTCTGAGTAAGTGCTCACTGCATCAAGAAGTTGTTGGGGTACACTGAATTTTCTGGAGCAGAATTTGATTTCCACAAAATACAAACAGCAAACCAGTAAAAGAAACAGACTGTTCTCTTCTGTATTTCCAAGGAACGCGATTCCAACAGGTGATAAGGCAGCCATTTCACACACACACAAAAATAAACAACAAACAGACCACATCTGGGCAGACTCACTCCTTACAAAATCCTTCATCCTCATCCTCTATGTTTTCTACATCCTCTACGTTCCCACCCCGATCTCTGCTGTCTGTGCTTTCAGATTCGATCAGCTCAGACCAGGAACCTTGTCAGAGCTTCATACCGAGGGCTGAACTTTTCATTTCCAACCCTTCCCATTGTTCAACCCCAATAAACTATATTCCCAAAGCGTTACTCTGAGAACAGCATTTCCTTCAAATTTCTGCACAGAATGAAGTCAAAACCTTAGACACTAAAGTTCCTTGACAGTTTAATGCCAGCCCTTTCTTCTAACCTGTGCGACCTACTCATTTGAAATAACCCTCATATCTTCCAGACTCATAAACCCATGAGCTGCACATCCATCTTATATTTTCCCACCTCTAAGGATGTTCAAATTGAAAATCTTTTGTTTCCTCAAATGAAAATCGGCAGTAAAATAAATCCTGCCATCCTCAAAGCCAAGGTTCATTGGTAACTTTGATGTATTAGACACTGTGGTGGGTGCATTGTATTTACTTTTTCCTTTTATCCTTCCCAACACTTAGATAAGAGGCTTTGTTATTACCACTGGCCATTTAACACGCAGCGACTCTGGTGCTTAGAGGAGTGAAGTCTGAATCCAAAGCAGACTTAGTTAAGAACTACACTGGACTCCCTCTTAATTGCCTGCCATGTCCAAGGGACTCCTCGCAGCCTGTCCAATGAGTGAGCACTCAATAAACTGTTCTTAGATAAATGAACACATGGTTGAATGACCGAGTGACTATGGTAATATATGCCAAAATGCTTTAAAAATTACAAATTACTATGCAAATATTATTTATCATCCATAAAATCACCATTATTAAATTGTTTTTATGATAAGGACAGTGTTTTCCCACTTAATTCTATGTTTTATATTAATATATGCTAAGTGAACCACTGATTTACTTTTTTGTCAATTCTTTATTTCCCAAATCTGGGAAGAACCTCACCTCCCATCATGTGAACCTCATGTCCCATGGCAGGTAACGACCATTAGAAAACACCACATGAAAATTAGCCTTCCTTCATGCGTGTGATTGGAAAGTCAGAAAAAGTTCAGAACAAGACTGTAGAGGGTGTGTGTGTGTGTGGAGGGGTGCATGTGGGAGGGGCTGCGTGTGGGGTGTGGGGGGCGTGTGTGGGAGGGGTGCGTGGGGAGGCTGCACGCACGCGCATCGCCAGCGATCTGGAGCCTTCAGTCTGGCCGGGCCGGCAGCCCGGCGTCCCGGACCGCGCTCTGACCCCGCCCCATCCCCGCCGCATCCTCCCCGCATCCGAAACCGCGCGCCGGCAGCAGATGTCAGTGTTGCGCAGCTTTCGAGCTGCTGCTCAGGAGGGAGGCGGGTCTTCGTCGCTTAGAGACAGAGTCAACAGTCATTCACACACAGGAAGGCAAACACCTTTAGGTGCTGGATAGAGCTTAGTGGACCACTGCGAAAAAACAGAAGCCTGGAATGTGAGAAATGGCATAGCACCTTCCACAGATGCGGCTGTGAGTCAGGGCGGGGTTCGATGCACACAGGACGGCCAGCGGGGCGCAGAGCGTTCTCCCCGCCCGCGACGAGAGGGGTCATCCAGAAAGCACGGGGCTGACTCCTTTGCCACACGTGCTAGGAGCGAGAGCAGGGGAAGGTCCATCGGCCTCGTTTGATTACTGAACCGTCTTCCCTATGTGCGAGGCACGCGGTCAGGCGGCCGGACTCCCGGCAGGTGCGCAAGGCCCGGCGTGACCTGGCCGCTGCCCGCTGCCGCGGCCTCGCCGGAGCGGCTCCGCCTTCTCCCTGTCCTAGCCCGACCCCTCTCCGCTCCGCACGCCAGGACCCCTCGGCACTGCAACGCTCTGCTGGGCACCTTCTCGCCACGCCCCCTGCCGCTCCCTTAGCTCCCAGCTCAGCTCCCAGCTCCTGTGTCCCTTCATCAGGAAAGGTCAGGCACCATGGGTCAGGTCTCTTTTTTTTTTTTTGGTCTCACAGGGCCGTTTAATTTCCTTTCATACGTTTATCACAATTCGAAATACAGATTGGTCTGATTATTTGACTCAAGGCTAAGCTGTCAACTTTGACTAAGGCGTCAGCTCCACCGAGGAGAGAACACGCCGGCCCGGGCCACACTCTCCCAGCCAAGTGCCTGGCATGTAAGGTGCTCAGTAAATAAAGGTGCAATGGGCGAATGAATGAACCAAAGAGCAACCTGGCGGGCAAACAGATAAAGGAACTGGCTCCACCCACTCTTCCTCTGCAGAGACCTCCACGCACAGAGGAATACATGCAGGGTGGGGTGGGGGTGGCCGAGATCGCCGCAGGCGGCTGGGACCGTGACCATCGCTACGACCCGTTCACGGCATCCTGGGAAGAGTCCGCCGGGCTGAGAGACCTGAGGACACGCAGCCTGACCTGGGCCTAAATTACGGTGACAGGGCTGGCGTCCTCCTCTTGTGAATGCAGCCACCCTGGACTGGTCCCATCCATACGGGAAGGAGGTCTGGTTCCGAACAGACCAGGAAAACTGCCCTTTCTTCAGAACGAACTATTTGAAAAATGTCATAGAGATTATAGACAGACAGATAGACAGAAACAGAGAGACAGAGACAGACAGAGAGAGAGAGAGAGAGAGAGAGAGAGAGAGAGAGAGAGAGAGAGAGAGAGGCAGAGAGGAAGATGGGCTGAACCTGTTCTTCTAGGGGGAGCTTCTAGCTATTTTCCTTCCTTCCACAAGATGGGGCCATCGGAATGAATCCGTCCACAAAGCGGGCGGCACTAGTGAAACAAACGCCTTTTCCACGTTCATGCAGCTCCATTCGGAGAGACCAGAGAAACGAAGCCGGTCGTGAACTTGCTCGTGCAACCACGTAACACCTCCTGGAAAGACCAGGCCTGGGGCAGACAGCAGTTAGGGAAGACGGGACCGGGGAGCACAGGCCCGCTCCGCCTGAGGTCAGGGGACACCGCCCAGCTTCCGAGCCCCGAGCGTTCATGCTGGCCTCGGCGAGTCACAAGGGTCTCCAGGTCAGGAACAGAAGGAGGAGGAAATAGATTCTGGGAAATCCAAAATACATCTGCCTTTTCCTGGACTGTAATAAATTATAAAACATTCTTTCTGTGAATAAAAGAAAATGTGTGAGTTCTAGGTTAATCTTGACTGCTGTACACAATAAGAAAAAGTCCTGAGGAAGGCCACAGGCATTAGCTTTAGGAAACTTAAAAAACGAATGTATAGAGCTGGTGCCTAAAGCAAGGGAATGCTCAGGAGTCCTGGGGAGTTCAAACTTCAGAGCTGAAAGGTATTAAGAAGCTAAAGGTGGGGGAAAATGCAAGACCAGAATATCTTCTTGCATTGGAAATGTGCTAGGTCCTCAAGTAAACATGTACGAGGAGACAGACAATCTGATTAGAGCTGGGAGCATATTCCGTCCACCCACAACTCATTATTCCAAGCGACGTCAGTACAGGTGTTTGGAGCTTAAGGGCTACCTGTTTCCCAGCGTTATATGAGAATGAAAGGCAACAGTGTGCATGAAAGCTTTTCTTAATGTAAGTGCTACACACACGTAAGAATTATGTTGCTGGAAATTTTAGTTATAGTTCTAGGTAGCTGTGAAAGAAAGAACTGTCTGCTGGAAAACAGCTTCTACATTGACTTTCCCCAGACGGGTGGGTGTTAGTTACCTGCACCTCATTTGCAGAAACCTCCTCCTAGCTCTACTACATCCACCTCAAATCTTTCAGAAGTTCATCAATTGTTCTCTACCTAGTACACAGTGAACTCTGCGCATGCAGCGAATAGTATACGTGGGTTTATATGCTTGTTTTCAAGATTGGCTAATTAGCCTCGCTTGCACAGCAGACTATTACAAATTATCAAATAAAAATCTAAAGTGTTGCTACACTTCGTAAGAGAGCTCAAAGTTCTGAAATGTAATGCCTGCCATTGCTTAATGGATGTGAATTTGAAAGAATACCCCCATAAAAGAATACCTTTCCAGTTTCCTCTGGAATGCCATTTGTAACTGTCCAATTGATATTGTCATGTAGCGCTGCCTTAGGGACAGTGAGTGCATGAGAGTTAAAAACATTTTCCTGGCTGTGGCTAGTTGGGTAGCATGGTCCAAACATTATTATTTTTCCTGTATAAAACCTGCAATTTTAGAGAAATGAACATTCGCTATGCACTATAAGAACTGGACACAGAATTACCCAAGGAGCAAAAGTTAAAAGAAAGAGAATTCCTAGTACACTTTAATCTCTCGATGGGAATCGCTGACTTAGTCTCTTACATTTTTCCAATGTAAAAATAATTCACTCTGGTTATTTTCTTAGTACCTGAAGTCCTGTAAGAAATCACTCTCGTGGATCCCTAATGCCTCTGGCTTTGAAGAAGAAAAATATGAAAAGTTTCCCCTTTCTCTCCCCAGGCATGGAAGTCCTTCGTTAGCTCCGTCAGAGTAAAGATGTCACTCTTACCAGCTCGACTCCATTCACGACCTCTGCCCCCAGGAGTCTGTGACGGCAATGTGAAATCAAAAGAGAAGAGTCTCTCTCATATTTAATATGAAACAGGAACACTGCGGTTCTTCCAGGAATTTTGCTGAGTGTTTGGGAGGCAAACACATGTTCGTCCTCATCTCCAAGTTGGTCCCAACACAGCCCGGATTAAAGAGCATCTCTGGAGAGTGATCATATGCTCGACTGCCAGCCCTCAGAAATATCCCGTCATAAATATGGAAGTTGGGGGAATTTCTCACCTAAATCTCTTTCCTTTAACATTCCGTTATTACTAGTAGATTCTTTACACAGCATCACTTAAAATTATCCATTAGCTAGGTTTTTCAGTTCTTTAACTCCTGAGAATTTTGTTGAGATGTTCTTCTATTTAGAGGTCATGCCTTAACCCTTGATTTGGAAAGCACAGCTGTAACATTTTCGTGTATAATAATTATAGTGAGATCATCACATGTGAAAGGTATTAAAAATAAAAATTCATTGATAGTAACAGCTTATGTTTATGGAGCACTATTATGCCCAGCGCTACTCCAAGCACTTTATAGATATTGACTAATTTAGCCTCTATGTAACCATATGAAGTAGCTCTATTATTATTGCCCATTTTACAGATGGCATAACTGAGTCATAAAAAAACTTGCCCAAGATTACCCAGAGGTAAATGCCAAAGCTGATATTTTTAACCTGGAAATCTAGCTCCACATTCTGGACTCGAAACCATAAAAAATATTCCTATGACACTAATGATTTGAAACCTTGATTTAGGAAGAAGAGAAGTGATATCTCAGTAAAATCTGTTGAGGGATGGAATTATCGGCTTGTGTCAAGTGAAAGCCAGTGATCCCCATGGTTTTGAATGATACTGATTTGGTAGTGATGGAGAGGACACTTGTCTGTATGTGAGTCCGTTTCTACAGTGAGATCTTAAATATGTACGATCTGCTCAGCTACTTAGCAACCTTGCTGGATCCCCTGCATCACGGTTAACATGTCCACGACTATGTGGGCGAGTTAGACAGCAGCTACTAAGCCAAGACACACGCGTGGAGACCTGAGTCATCGTTATGACACAGATCACGACGTCTCCTAGGGCTAGCGTCGTCACTGTGTTTATTTAGAAACGTGAGGGTGTGCTGAAGAAAATTAGGAAAAACTAATGCACTGAAAGATCATTTTCCCACGGGCGACAGTCTCAGAACAGGACCTCTGCGTCACCAAGGTGCCCCCACTTTGCTCCTGCTCTGCTTCTCTGTCAGCTTCATTCTTCCCCCTCAAACCAGCTTGATCGACGTGATGAAAACCACGCCTAAGTTCCCTTTGTTGGGATACTCCTGACTCCATCTCCCATTTCCGGTTTAAAACATTCTAGGGAGAGAGTGACCTATCGTAGGTCAGATGTCCCACCCTACATCGATCAAGTATGGGCAGGAGGATAAGGTCTGATAACAGGGGCGCTGGCAACAGATGTTTGGAGTAGGGAGTGGAGGAGTTCCCCTAAAATAAAAGAGGGTGGTCCTGGGTGGGCAAAACCTGAGTGTCCCCACAAAGGGACGGTGTTAGTGAGGTCACCACCAGCCGCAGGAGAGGGCAGATCAAAAACTCCCCAAGTCTCAGGGTTGTTTACTCTCTAATAAGAATAATAATCCTGTCTATTTCACCAAATTCTTGTAAAGATTGCCTCAGATGTGTGTGAATGTGCATAGCAACTTAAGAAATATTACAAAATTTCAAGGTATGACTGTTGCTATTACTATCTATATAGGTAACTAAATTTCTCATTTTTCACACTGATGCCTGGAGTCACAAGTGGTTTGAACAAATTGAAGCTCATCTAACATCCCGGGCTGTGAGTGTACTTCTTCTCAAGCCATATTGCAGTCCAGCTGTGAGTGGTTATTATGCCAAGTTCATCACGAGGTAGTTGAGCTTCTCAGGGAGCAGGTGCAGCGGAAGGCAGAAGGCGACTCAGATGGAAGGGGATAACTCAACCAAGAAACCCCGATTCGTCTCCTTGCCAGACGCCTTCCTGTTACTCCCTGAGCTCTAATTCACTGTTCCATGCTGGAGACATTTGTCAGTTAAATCATTTCCACGAAGACGAAGACTGTTTAATAGGTCAGCTGCGTGTCACCCCAAAGTGAAAACCAGCAAAGAAAAGAAGGGAAAATGATAAAAGGGATCAATAGCATAATAGCATGGTGCCTCTCCTCAGTCAACACTAGACAGGGATCTGGCTGCTGTTGGGACACCAGCGTCACGTCGGGAGTGACGAGTGGCTGACTCGTATAGCTAAAGCTTATTATTTCTCCCGTGTTTACCTGTCCCTCTACATCATATCAAAGGGAGAACTTCCGAATAATGCAACGTTCCACTTGCATCACACACTACAGTTTCCTAAGTATGCCCCACATGTGGTTTACCTAAAACGGAGTACTTCCGGTCTATTAGAAACGTGCTGAACTCAAGGGACCACAGTGCTTGCTGTCTGACCGCTGTGCAGCCCGGGGAAGTCCCCGGCCTCCACGTCTTCATTTATAAATTGATAAAAATCACATCTGTCTCCGATCGCTTAAATGCGATTGTTTATGAGGAATGCTCTACTGAAATAGGACTATGTAGACGTGAAGAATTTTTTCCTAAGGCCCTAATGAAAATCCCATTAAAGAACGCAAGAAAAATATAGACTCTCCGTGTTTGCACCTAATGAGACTAAGACTCGAAAAGTTCCAATGACTTGACCAAGGTAACTCAAAAGAAGTCGAAAGGTGGGGTCTTCCAGCTCCACCCACGTTACTAAGTTGTCTCGGCAATGGTCCACCAGAGATAGGTGTCGATTTTTGTTTTCTAAAAATATACCTTTTTGTCTGCTATTATTTAAGCTAAGAAGAGAAAATGTATTAAGACACAGAACGAGCCATCTCAACAATCATGACCACCTACAGAATGCCCGATGGTACATGTGACAATAGCTATGCCTCTTTGGCACACTGTGCCCAGCTCTGTGCTAAACAGTATTCACGCGTGAAGTCATTTAATCCTCACCACAGCCCTGTGAGCTTTTGCAGACCAGGAAGCTGAGGCACATAGGGAGTAAGCCCCACATCACTCAGCAAGCGGCAGAGTATGCGGTACAGGTAGATTAGCTTCCGAGTCTATAGACCTAAGCATCATGCTACACCATCTCCCAAAGATGCCAGCTTAGGGCGCCATCTGATCGCACCTTTTAAAAACTCAGACAAGAGAAAGATGAGTTTTGAGCTGAGCTTTCTAATATTTCTAGAGATTATCTCACTGGTTCCTGACTTGACATGGCTATTCTCAAATACCTATCTTATCGGCATCAGTCTCGGAGGTGTAAAATCATTCTGGAGGTTGCGAAGCTCAGCACTTCCTCCGGGACAGCCCCACCGGCTGTCTGCTGGGCCAGTCTGGGCTAGCGTGTGCCCATGTGCAGTCGGAAGCCCTGAGTGGAGACTCGCCAGGTTCAGCACCATCGCCGCCTTTCCAACTCAGAAAGAGTACAACTTCCGATACTGTCCTTGCGGCTGAAGAAACATTCTTTCTGAGTAAGGACAGTATCGGAAGTCGAAGGCTCCCCAAAAGACGAGAGAGCGAGCAGGATAAGGGATTTTACTGTTGAGAGTGATTTTGATGTGTACCGACCAAGAAGTATAGAATGAGGAAGAAAAACAATTGAAATCAAGGGTGCCCAGCAATGCCGCACATTGGATCCACCGACAAATGTCAAGACACAGCTGCCGACGCGCAGGCCAGCCCGGGTCAGTAAAACCGCAGCCCCGAGGGCAGCGGCCTGTTTTCCATACCGCGGGCACCGCCCACGCTCGGCAAGCGACCTCGCCGCAGGACGAGCCCTTCCCGGCTGCTCCCTCTCGAGAAGTGAGCGCGCTGCGTTGAGCACGGCTTGAGATAAACTATGAAATCATAGTTAGCGCACGACAGTTCTATACGTCACACCTTACTGCACGTGTTATACTCCGTAAGGACAGGTGGCTCTCGAGGCGGCGGCACCTGGCGGCCGCGGGTTCGGGTCCAGACGCGGCATCGAGCAGGCGCTAGTCGCCTCCGTTTCCTTAGCTGAAGGGTGGGCGCGGGACTTCGCACGATGGCGCACCGCGTCGATCTCGCTGGGAGGCGGGGCCACCTCGGCACGCCGCTCCTTTGATCCTCTCACCCACTTAGGCCACGCATGGCTGCCGCCGGCGAACCCCGACATGCGTCCGTCACCTCTACGTGGAGAACCCGCAGCCTCGGTCTGTGGCAATCCTTTGCCATTCTGGTCACGCGAGCCGCCCACCCTCCAGCCCCCCAACTCACCACTCTCCCTTTCCAGAAGCATCTAGCTCACAGATCGAAGTCGCTCGGCACACAGGTGGACGCACCGGCCCACATTTACCTTACCTTAGTGTGAACGAGCTCACGCGGGAAGCCAACGCTCTCATCTCAGAGCCTCACACGCCGCCGAGCGGGCAGGCTGTGCACACCTGTGCGGCTGCAGTGTTTCGAAGGGCGATGTTGACCACGTGAGATCTTCACCGTTCTAGCTACTGTTAAACCTAACCCCGAGGAAAGGTGCGATTTTGCAATCTGAGTTAGAAGTGAGGTTCTCTGGGTGTCTACCAGGAGCTTAGCCTTCTGCCTGGCTCAAGGGAGGCTCTTGCTGAATTGGGCAACAGCGAGATAATTCAGAGATGCACGAAGCCTCTCTATTGCTTCTCTCAGAAGCAAACACACACATTTGCTTATCTTGTTTGTGACTAGTCAGAGTTCTAAGGGGAAAGGCAAGAATGTGGAGAGATGAGAAACGTGGGCACTAAACTGAGTAGTTTTGGGGGGAGCACTTTTTAGGAACAAGACCTGGAGCTGTGTTTCTGAAACTTCCCGGCCAGGCCAGACAGCAGATTGCCAAGACTCTGCGCGGTGAGCATCCTGCCCCTGTGTCTTACTCACGAGAAGCACCAGGGTCTCGCCCCCTCGCTCTCTATGGTTGCTATTGCTCCTGTAGCATCTTCAAGATGACTCTGCTGCTCTATTGCCAGAGGCCCTCCATACATCCCTGTCATCAACACAAAAGCACTTTGGCTGGGGGCGGCAGGGTGTCTCACCGTCCCAATATTTGTCCTTGCCAAACCATATCCCTAAGCCGAACGAGCACTTTCTATTTATTTTTTATTTATTTATTTGCCTTTCCGGAAGTGAACACAAAAATTTCATAAAAGCTGTGTAAGTACCAATGGTCCTCTTTAAAAAGGGGGGGGGCTCGGCCCGCAAGACAAAGCCCCCCTTGAAAACCAGCAACTCTAATTTGGAGCTATTTCCCACTCCCGATTCCAAATCTGCATCATTAAACCACGAACGAGCAAAGAGTAATAATTGTGAGTGAGCTGAGTGTTTCTTAATGATTTTCTGTCTTATACCCAAAGCAAATAAGTCAAATGCTTACTCAGAGCTGAGGGGGGTGTCAGGGTGGGACTTGGTTTTGCAATTTCTTTTTTTCTATAGTCTTTCTTCTTCCACTAAAAGTGTCTATAAAATTTTTAAAGGAAAGTAGGTTGCTAAAATGTACTTAATTTGCCATGATAGATTGAGTCCATGCTTCAGTGACTGTAATTGAATCTGTGACCTATTTCTTTAGTAAAGTAGAAATAGTCTCTGGGGTTTTTGTCACTACCATCTTTTAATGAAATTCAAAAAGACTGTCAAAATGTCTACACTTTTTCTACTGGTTGTTAATGTTATTACTTTACAATTTGTTACTTTTTAATTAATCTTAATAAATGTGTACACACTCCACTTGGCTGTTGGAGATGCTACACAGTGATTCTTCACTGTGGTCAGGCAAAGCAAAACGAACAGCACAGAAAGGGCAGAACGGCCAGGAAGGGTCTGGACACTTCGGTTCCGCTTTTAAAAACTGTGTCGAGGCATCAGTTTGGAGCACCTGCCCTGAGGGGTGCGGTGCAGTGTGAGCAGCAAAGGGCGGAGGGGCGGCCACCCACGGCCGTCCCCGATGGTCCCACCGCTGCCTGCACACAGGACAAGCCCACTTAAATATCAGGGAGCGATATTTAATTACAAAACGTAAGGGGAAATGTGTTGGGCTGCTTCTAAGCGGCGGGGGAATGGGTGTTTCAGACCCAGATGGTGGCCTTGCCTCCCGGGGCAGCGGCTCCTCCACTGCCCGAGGCTCCGGAGGTCCAGAGGTCTATGACCCACAGCGTCGGGCAGGAGTGAGGGGTGTGCTTCCGGGCCCTGCCATGGAGGTGGGGAGCAAAGCTTAGCAGGGGTTCTCAAACTCGGCCCCAGCCAGAGCACGGGCATTGTCTGACCACTGACTCAGAAATTCGGTAGTGAGAATGTGGCCCAGAAATCTGTGTTTTACAAGCCTTCTAGAAGATTCCGATGCTCACTCAAGTTTGCGGACCTCTGAGCTAGAGAACAGGGTTGGGGTGGCCGAGCACGGGGGCGGGTAAGAGGTGGAATGAGACCACGGCAGGATCAGGCTGGGCACCAGCGGGCGCGTGGGGGCTTCGCCATCTCTGCTTTCGCTCGCGTTCTGGGGGAACGGAACGCATCCTCCCCCCCCCCTCCTCCCGTCCTCTACTTTTCGAAACCTTAGCCGTTTCCAAGGTCAGCCGGTGTGTCCCGTGTTCTGCCACGTCTCTCCTGACTTTCAGGACTGCGCGTCTGTCTCGTCACTGAAACCCGAGGCCGTGGCTTCTGGCGCAGCCCTGGCATTTCCCTTTGCGCCCCCAGGAACCGCCCCTTTGGAGGCTCTGGTCC
Organism: Eonycteris spelaea; assembly: GCA_003508835.1. Lineage (NCBI taxonomy): Eukaryota > Metazoa > Chordata > Mammalia > Chiroptera > Pteropodidae > Eonycteris > Eonycteris spelaea. The sequence goes on along the minus strand of PUFA01000071.1, from coordinate 4,391,326 downwards.
CTGGTTAGCGCCGTAATGGCCATTATGCTGCAAGGAACAGAGGAGACAGTAAAGTGGCTTGTGAAACACAGGGCTATTTACTCAGTAGAGAATGCGGACAATAAGCAGCTTATCCACATGGACCTGGTAAGCGCTACAATTCTCTCCCCTCGTCCAGTAATCCAGGTGGACGCACCTCCATTCCTGGCCAACAGAGGGGCCCCATCATAGGGAACGTTCTAGGGATACAACTAATGGTTCAATGGGACACAGCCTTACCGTGGAGGCTGCCAGTCCTCCTGCTTAGAGGTAAACAAAACAGTTTTGTGTTTTAAAAGCCCATATCCTAATGGGGAAAACAGCCCGCGAACAGGCCGTTTCGATGCGCCATCGTGAGCAGAGAGGCACGCGCTGGTTCACGGAAGCACAGAGCACAGTCTTCCTTGCACCCCGCGCTGCGGTGACAAGGAAGACTGGCAGAAGGGTGAGTTACGTCCTGAAGACCAAGGAGGACTAGCCAGGTACGGAGAGCACGGGAGAGCGTTCCAACAGTGAACGAGTCGCAAGGGCACGGAGGCGCAGGGGAGTGTCACGGAGAGGGCCAGCAGCCCGCGGACTTCAAGGACGCTGGCATTAGGAAAGCGGGAGTGGCTAGCTGGAGACTGGCAGGAGGTAAGGCCGTGTCACTGACCAGGGGGCTTTGCTGTCCACTCTAAGAAATTCAGGATTTATTCTAGAGGGTCCGGCGAGCACTGGAAGAGGAGCAGTTGGTCAGACTTGTACTTTAAAGGGATCGTCCTACTCCAGTGGTGAGGCGAGGTTCAAAGGGATGAACGCCGGGTGGTGACGAGAGAGGAAAAGATGAGCCCTGGGCGTTCGCACATGTCCCCAGAGGACATGGAGCGGGACTCACTCTCAGACCAATGACAACGACGAGCTCTTTTTCGTTAGGAGTAAAACCCGAGCACAGCACAGATCCCAGGGAGACGCGACGGCCTTCTCCTAGTACACGAGTCGGGGACGGGCCCTCTGGACAGGCTCGGCTTACGTGGTGACCACACCGCCCACCTCACCTGACCGAGGAGGATTTCCAGCCTGTACACTTGAACCTCACAGGCCGTAATGGCTCGACGCACAGTCATCCATCAACATCGGACTCTCCGCAGACCTCCGGGCACACTGGCTTGGAGTCATTACCATCCCCTTCTCGGTCTTGCCATTGAAGTTTTTACAATTTCCTAGCCCATTCCAGTCCACTGACCAAATAATACCTGTTTTAGATACTTTCTTAGAGCAAACACCGGCAAGGAGGTTTTTTTAGCTCTTTGCTGTTCATGCTGAGATTTAAATCACATGCAACGAGAATCACGGCCCTGTTATTTAAACCCCGAAAGAGCAGGTCGCTCCCATAATCAGGTCCCCAAGGTCCTAGATTTGAAAGAGAAAACAGGAATCCCGAAGGACCTTCACTTGGTGGAGAACTGACACTTCAAACAAGGTCCCAGAGGATTCTGTGGTTGACAAAGTCCTCATCCCTGCACCGTCCTGCTGGCTGGCCATGATGCTGTGCCGACTGCCGTCAGCTGCAGGGGCTCGGCTTGCTCAAGGCCACCCAGCTGGCAACCACAGCATCCAAACCTAGGGCGTGGCTCTCGCGCCGGGCTCTGCTCTCCACTTTACACCAGGACAGAACGCCTGGGCTCAGGGCAGCTGGAGGAAGGAGGGTGGTTGGAGAGGCGACAGGAGGGACTGAGAAAGACGGTGGAGGCAGAAGATTTTGCTGTGGCATCACTACTTGCCCGTTTTAGAATCCCTACCACCACCACTCGCCGCTCCCCTCCCGCCCCCCGCAGTGGTCCATCCTCTTGGAACATTTTCCAGAGAGGAAATGATGATAGAGAGACCAAAAAAAAAAAAAAAATGACTTCGTGTTTAATCAGTGTGCAACCCTACCATCTATTCACATCCTCATCCAGCTTCAAGGCCTAGCGCAAACCCTTAACCTTCTTCTACTGCTAGAGCTGGAAATCACTTTCCCGTGGAATCTGTTTAAAGAGATAAGAGACGAACCCGGTATTTAATGACATCCTGCCACTCGCTTTTTTACTATGAGTCCTGCCTCACCACAATGCTAAAATCTCAGCTATCCAGAAAATAAATCTATCAGAGCAAGTGAGTTGTACAGATAATTGGGGTTTCCTTCCTTAGGCCCAAGCTTTTTAAAAGTGTAAACATTTGGCAAGAAGCATATGTATGGCATAACTCATGTATCTCTTCTTGAACAATTAAGCAGTGTGTTAAATATATTGCCATCCATTTACTGCATTGTGCCTTTTTACTAAGTGTCCCTGTACTTACTGTCCTGCCATGCTGGAGCCTTTTGCCTTTTATCTTCTTGTTTTTCAACTCTCCCCTGTCTTACTTGAGAGGCTTTCAGCCACAACGTGCCTGCAGTAGAAGTCTATCTCCTTCCCGGTCTGCAGTGCTATGAGCCTGGAAGTCAGAGAATCACGTTTGCTAGATGTAAGCAAAGGGTAAGCAAGGAGGTCTCCGGTCAGGGTAGAAGTACTTTCTTACTACTTAGGTTGACCAAAGATGTAATTTGTCTCTTGACTGTTTTCTAGATAGATCAATTGCTTGGGTAAGGGAAAGGTTCCCATCCACCAGGTACTGCTTTCTACATCCGTTAGGTACCATTTTCTACATCGTCCACAAGGTCCAGCTCAGTGCTGAGCCCACACCTGACGCTGAGCAAACTGCTTGATCACACTGTCTTCCATGGCAGAAAGTGGCCAATGTTGACTGAAAGAGTCTTCACGCTGGCGGCTCCTTCGATTGCCCTCGGGATTGCATGACGAAGTAAAAAACGTGAATGCGGCACGGTTTTAATTTTGCATCTTTGTAAGCTGACTTTCCGCAACGCGGTTAGGTGTAAGCAAAGTGGGGTGGTCCAGCTAGCCTTGAACAAAAAGTGCTGCACTCCCGAAAGAGACCACAGGCTGAGTGACCTCTGAATTCAGTGTCCATGAAGGAAAGACCAGGCAACTGTTAGCTGGTTTACAACCTCATTTAAGATTATTGTGGTTAACCCCAATAACCGCTGAGTGAGAGAGAGAGAGAGACAGAGACAGAGAGGCAGAGAGACAGAGAAAGATCCATGCATCCATCATCCATCTATCCATCTATCCATCCATCCATCCATCCAAAACGTAGTCCAGATAGACAATACTATGTCTCAATTTCCTTAGTGTTTTCTTTCATCCCTTTGTAGAGAAAAAGGAAAACGAGCTGAAGGTATCACACAGTTTATCAGACATGAAAGCGTTTCGGAAATTATAAAACCGACGTAACCCACTGCAGTGACGACAACAGGAACGTCTGCCTTTTGCACTGTTCGTCCACCCTCTTCTAAACCTTTTCTCTGTCGCATTTTAGAAATGAGGAGTTCCAGAAACTACAGGTTTGACCATTCAGAGTCTATAACCTGGGGACTCTTCATGACTACATGGCTAGACTATCAAACAATTTGCCCCAAGGTACTGATTGAGTCTCAAAGGTGGCATTCAGCATCCTTTCCTACTGAGATCTCATTATGCATGTGTAATTTGAGTAAACAATAAAACTCAATTGAATTAAATTCCTCCCTTTAAATTAGCCTTAATACAGAAAGGGAGGGGACAGGGTGGTTACTATTATAGAAATCAAGTAATTAATTTTGTGAATTCTATGAAATATTGAAGGAGCTCATGCAAATGAATTTGCAAACAATTAGAACAAGCAGCACTCACTCAAATATGTGTATTTATGGAAAAAAAGAGATAAAGTGAGTCCACGTAAGTTTATTAATCTTATGGAATTTCTCCTGATAAGAGCGATGTAGCCACGTGACAATGTTTTAAATAAAATTTCAGTCAGACATTGATTAACTGAAACTCAATATGGCTAGATACTGACTTTCAAAAAAAATCACTTTGAGAAAATATGTTACATTCAGTATCGATTTAGTCTCATCTCGTATCTAGGAGAAATTATATTAATAAACATAATTCTCTTCTATATTTATATAGGTTTTCAACTTGCTTGATAATCCAGTGACAGTGCAAGGACCTCACTTTACACTTTTAAAGCAGATTATGTCATCTGCTTTAAAAACAAAGGTTGACTGTGCACCTGAAACTCAGTGGATTTCATTAACCAACGTTGCCAAAAAAATCCCCACAATAAATAAATAAATAAATAAATAATAATAAATAAATAAATAAATCTTAAAAAATAAATAAGTAAAAACAAAGATTGACACAAAAATCTTTTGAGGTTAAGTTTCCATTAACTAGAAAATGTAATCCACACGAGTAGCATAACCCCTTACCTTTTAGATAACCACGTTTTAATCAAGGTTTAGTACAGTATCTCTTACTTGAAATTAGTAGATATGTAGGAATATCTCTGGTTTTGAGCTTCAGATATTTATACGCATGTTCCCAAATGCTACTAGCAATAGCATTAATATCAAAAAAGGAAAAAAAATAATATTAATATCTACAAGAGGAAGTCTTATCTGCATACTGCTGCTGTAGAAGTTCTGGGTTTCTTCTACGATCATTTGAAACGATTTCAAACCTGTCAGGATCCAGCCTTGACCCTAGTGTGGGGTTTCTCAACCTTGGCACTATGGACATTTTGGACCAGAAAATTCTTTGTTGTGACAGCGGCTGTCCTGTGTATTGTAGGATGCTTAGCAGCACTCCTGGCCTGTACTTATTAGATGCCAAGTGCTTGTCTCTAGCATTTGACGTTGCCAAATCTTCCCTCAAGGATGAAAATCCCTGAAGCAAAATAAAAAGTGACTATAAACATGGCATCATAAAAAGATCCATGGCACAATACTACAAAGATCTAACATATACAGTAACTGGTAGTCTATGGAGTAGAAAGGGAGGACAGAAAAGAGGAATTAGACATAGTAAAAGAAAACATCACTGAATTAAAGGAAAGACAGCCCCAAGTGATGCTAGAAAGGATTGTCTGTATCCTGGCGAAACACCTAGATATTCTGATAATAAACTTCAAGGATGAAAAAAGAAAGAAAGAAAAAGGATCTGGGCAGGAAAGGTACAAAGAAAAACTTTAGCCATAGACAACTAAATAAACACTAAAAATGTTTTAAAAAGTCCCCATATTTGAGGCGAGTCACCAAAATGCATCATTCTTTGTTTGGGCTTTAGAGGTAGGGCCCATGTCACAGGGGAGCCTCCACCTGCTGGAACCCTGCTCAGAGTCTGGACCACAGCCCCAACGCTGCTGTCTATGGTTCCTGGTGGGTGCCCCATGGCCCCCAAACGCCTCCAGAGTACACCTAACCACCCGCTCCCGTGCCAATAATGTTTTCATTTGCAGCAGAAATGTTATTTTAACCTTCAATCAATTTTATTCTTTGCCAAGCTTTTATTTTCCCTCTTCACTAAGAAGAGACTGTTGCTGGATAATCGGGCATTCCTCTCTCTTCTGGTCTAACTGCCTCCGTTGCCATTTTCCTACCTTCTGTTCATTTTTAGAGTTGGGCGGTACCTGCTCTGTGTGAACTTCGGATGTGTTGAGAGGATGGGTCTCTGCTGTGGGTTTTCTCTCTTGGGTTTGTTTCTGGTATTTTGCTGAAGTGACGCTTTTCATTCTCACATGAGCGAGTCCTTCGGACTTTTCCGTTACAGCCTCTGGGTGTCTCATTTTCCTTGGAAAGGTCTTTATATCACTCTGAGACTGTGATATTCATCTATTTCTAATACTAGGATGGCTGAAGCACAACCTGAGTACAAGAACTTGAATGCCTCTGACCCAGGGATCAAAGAAAGACACCTGGGGACAGAAGGACATTTTTTAAAGAGCTAAACATGTAAAACACCAAGATTATATGGGCCAAACAGCAGAGAAACAAACTCTAGGTTTATAAAGAAACCTTTGTTGATCTTACCTATAATTTGAACAGACAATAAGGACAGAAACATATATTAAGGTCCTATTAAGGTCCTGTGGTCAGCTAAGCTGCCTTTTTTATGGTATATTATGCACACAGGCCCATGCATGCACATGTATATATATATACATATATATATATATATATATATATATATATTATATATATATGTATACATATGTATAAAAAATGGCAATTAATGATTTAAATTAAGTTCTTCCGAGTGCCCAGAGAGAGAGGAAGGTCTGAGGGAACCCTAATTCTTTCTTGTTTGGTATATTTTTAGGTATCCAATATCCACATAATCTTCATAATAAACTTGACTCCCATGTTAGAAATTGACTTTCTGGATTCTAAAATTTTATAACAATCTACTCAATTCTCTTCCCTTCCAGTTCCATTAGTCTCGAAAAAGTCCCAATGCTTTTCTCAACGACCCCTCATGATCTCAACCCCAAACGCTGCCTTTCTGGGTTAAACTCTTCTTGACTGACAGAGCTTGCTCACCTGGTTCCAGCAGCTCAGGTCCCCCAATTTATAGTCTGGCTCCCAAGCCCCACCCACTCCCGAATGACCAAGAGCCGCTGCGATGTTTAATCTGAGAGTCTTCACTGTGACACAGGCAGGTGGCACGTAAGGATTTTTGCTTTCCCACTTTAAAGTCCTGCCAATTGCTAGGCACCTGATAGACGTGGAATGGTAATTATAATAATAATGGCTAATATCTACTAAGCATGTGCGACATCCCTTATGGGATTAAGAACTTCTATAGTTCCTTACTTAATCCTCACAACCACCTTATAAAATAGGTAAAATTCTTACTTTTACCCATTTTTCAGAATGAAAGTTCCAAATAAAAACAGGAGAAAAGACCTTTCCAAGGGAGAAAGGGGATCCGTTTTTTTTCATTGCAAAGAAACACGGTGATTAATAGTCACCTGTGGCAAACTGGCCTGCCATGAGCGATGACACACTGAGAACACAGGCCCCTGTCTGGAACTTTTCAAAATGTAAATGATTAATAATATTTGTTTTCTACCAAATACCTTGAAGAAAGCAGCCTCCTTTCATGAGGGGGAGGAGGCGTCCAGACAGAGAAAGTAATGTGGAGTAAAGTGAAAAGGAGGGTAAGTAGTTTTACCACCTGTAAATAAGAGAGATCTAGACTTCAGTGCTGGGCATTTCCTGACTGAGGCCAAACCCGCTGTGCTGCAGACATCCGGGGGCTTCCCCGGGGGACCCAGGAAGCCGGGGAGGCCGACTCTGCCTTCGTGTTTTCATACAGACTAGACGTGACATACGAAGGTTTTAAATTTCCCTACATTCCCCCGAATCATCACTGTTTTGTTGTTACTGTTGTTATACTACGCTCACTTTCCTCTAGGAAAAACCGATAAGACCTCAAAATAAGATGATTTCTTTGCTGATTTTGGAAGGTGGAAGATTTCTGTCTGGCCTGTTGGATTCCTTTTCTATTTCTATGCAATCTATTACCACAAATTTAACAACTTAGGGCAGTTAAACTTATCATCTCACAGGGCCGTGGGTCAGGAGTCCAGCATGTTTCAGCTGGGTCTCATGAGGCTGAAAAGTGATGTTGGCATCTACATCCTCATCTGGAGGTTCAGCCAGAGAGCTGTCCGCTTCCAGACTCAGTTAGGTTGTCAGGAGAAAGCCTCTGCCTGATGCTGTATGACTGAGGTCCCCGTCGCCCTGCCAGCCATGGGCCGAGGACTGCTCTCAGGGTCCTGTGGCCGACGCCCTCCACGGACAGGTTACAACATGGCTGTTCAATCCAAGTTCAGCAGGAGAATTTGTTTCTTCCTTCACAAAGGGCGCAACTTTTAAAGAATCTAACCTGATTAGATCAGACCCGCCCATGATTATTTCCTTCCTGATAACTCAAAATCAATGGACTTGAGACTTTGATCACTTCTGCAAAATCTCTCCATCTTTGTCATATCATGCAACCAAATCAGGAGACTAAAGGGTGTGAACAGCAGGGAGCAGGAGCCTTGGGGGCCATCTCACAGGTGGGCCTACCGCACCTGTGGAACCAAGACTGGGTCAGAAGAGGACGCACCAGGAAAGAGCATGCCAACCCCTCACCAACAGGGGCATAAGGCACAGAGACTTATATGGCTTGGAATGAGACAAAGAAGCCACTATGTCTGCCTGCCAAAAGAGCTCTTCCTGTCCTTGCACTGCTTCCCTAAAGTCAGAGGGAGTGGGGATCGTAGGGAGAGTTGAATGTTTGTAATTTCCAGACAAAGACCGTCTGCCATATCCAGCCCCTGATCCTAGGAAGAGGAATCACAGCGCTGGCTGAGCCCAGATCAGTTTCATCTCGCATGGCAACTTCGACCAACTTATAGAATCTGCATGTGTTGAGCTGAGAATGATTCTGAAACTGTATTTCTTGGATCAGCAGGAAAGAGTTCTGTGCTTGACTGGTGACAGCCGTCGTCAACGCTGGGTTAGTGATCAGGTGTTGACATGTACTGGCCATCCCTGCCTTAAACTGTGCACTTATACCTAAGAACTCTCAGCAAACATTAACAAAAGGAAAAGTTCTTAGGAATATGCTGTGCATAGAAAAAAAAACTACCCTCGCTAGACAGTTTCTTATGTTTCCCGTCTCTGAAACTGTCATTTTCCTATTTAAAAACCTCCAGTGAGGAAGTTGTTTATTTTAGACCCGATCTATAAAAGGGTCCTCTAGGACTGCAGGCATATGCAAGAATTTACAGACCTCACATAGTGGTGGATTCATATAAAACAGAAGCCTTTCGATGTTTGAAAATAGTTTTATAAGACTGAACAGCCTCCCAACTCACCACTGTGCTCCCAAAGCCGTCTGTGACTGATTTCCAAGTGATGCTCAAAAAACAAGCGAGTCACATAAAGAAAGAGGTATCTCTTTAAGGAGAGGACAGGGGCACTTCTGGAAGAGTGAGCCGTGCCACACCCAGAGGGAAGAGCGAGGTCCTGTCCGAGTCTCTAGCCCTCTGCCCAAACTTCTCATTTCAATTAGATCAAGGCTCCTGAACATTTTAATATGGGGAACATTTGCGGTCCCTTGTCAGAGCCATCTTTGCTTTAGCATTCCTTGGGGCTTGGCAAGGCGAAATCACCTCATTTTCACAACTTCACAGAATTTTTTCACATCCTGAAAATGCCTCATGTTTGTCATTCATACAACAAACAAAAGCAAGAAGGCAAATCCATCTGCAGAATGCTGCCATATGAATCTAAATTAAGATGCTAATGGGGTGAGTACAACCCAGAAAACAGCACACTGCCGAGAGTTACGGGAGCATGGGTTGCATGCAGGAAGGTTCCCCGCTCCACGGTCCACAGGTCCCTGCTCCATCTGATGGTCTAGAGATGGGACAAGTAGCACTGAGGTAGAAACCAAACATTCGTGCCCCTAGTCCTAGTTACTGCTTCTCTCAACTCTTTGGCTTGGTTTTTCTTGGAATGAGGTTACGTGAAGTCTGAAGAAACAGCCTCTGGCAATGCTTTCTCAAAGAAAATATCCTTTTTTTTTTTTTCTTCGCCTCTCACCATTTATGTGATGGAACCACTCCGATACAGACAATAAGATGTAATTACCCTTCGGGTCTGAGCAAGGACAGAATACATCGCCAAGATAAACACTGGAGCAAAACTAAGACCCTTACCCTTAAACTACCAGGCAGAACGCACGCCCCGGTACTGGCATCGCTCTCGAGCCAAGGTGTCTGCCCATAGGTGTCAGGTGCGTTCGGGCAGTTCTTTTAATCACAGTGGTCCTTTGGGTGCAGAACTTAGGAAGGCACACTGACGAATCAATTTCAAAGATCTTTGGGCGAAACCTGAGTTGGAGCCGACGCATTCAGGGATAAATGACGTCCCTGGAATGTGGGAAAGACAGGTGATTCCATGAACAATGCTGCACAAAGGAAAGACAGTCTGCGCAGCGGCTCCACAGAAAGGCCTGAGAGGTCTAGTTGGAGTAAAAATTTTAATTCTCCGCCGCTATTCCAAATGCTTCTTTAAAAAATAAGAAAGAGGAAAAAAAAAGAAAAAAAGAAACGCTCCTATATTTACTGAATGAGTCCAAGCCGTCAGTGTGTATTGATCCTCCGGTTGCCGCGGCAGAGGGGATGGTTTCTATGCCGTGACGGATGCCATGGTTTCTATGCTACGATGGCAGCCACCATATGTTCAGCTTCAAATCAGCTGATTCTATCACAAAAGGACGCGGGGCACAGGGAGGTGTAACTTCTCCTATCCCAAGATTCCAGTTGGCCCTGAGTCGTCACATGAGTCTCTGTTCTGGGCCGGACACTGACCGTGTGCCGTGGCCATGGCCATGGCCTCTAAGGAAACACATTTGCAAGGGATTCTCACCTACAAGCCACGATCCCGAAAGCCGATCCGCGCCTCAGCCAAACAAAGTACCAGCCGGTCTAGAAAAGACGTATGGCCAGAAAGAGACACGTTCCTTAAGCAAGCAACCGGAATGGCCGATGGCGTCTCCTCGGGAGCTGGAGCTTGAGACCGGCAGGGGGCTGTGTGCGGTAGGGAGCCACTTCAGATCCCAGAAGTTTCGTCACAGGAGACAGATCCGGAGCAGCTTCTGACGTTCGAAGGTGTCCAGACCCTCTGAAGCAGCATCTCCCAGAGAGTGAGTGGGGCCCGCTCTTATTCAAACTCTCTGTCCTTAAAGAACCCCAGGGTGGCCTGTCCGACTCGGCGTAACATACGTGTGTGGCTCCGCTGCTGACGAGGACCTGACTCTCTCCGCTCTCGGAACAGGAGCGAGTGTTCTGAATGTCCGGGAGATTGCTTTTTGGGATTCTTCCAGCGTCCTGTGAGTAAACTGGCTTTTCACTGACAGGGGACCTTATTTTTTTTCCTGGAACTCTATGGCATGCCTCATTAAGTCCCTGCCACAGCAATCTAAATGATCCTTGAAGGACCCAGAGCCTTTCCACAACATCCCACCACGAGGAAAAGACTCTTGATGCTGAGATACATAGCCCTCATGGCCTTTTTTCATGAGCCATGTTTTCTGTACTGCAGACATCCATAAGAGTGTGAGAACTAGCAGGCTCAGCATAAACAATCTGTCCTAATTTGTGGTCTTTATCATGGTTCCATTATGTCAACACTCCAGATGATAGTGTCGGTACTTTCTAAATCAGGGGCCCCCAACCCCCAGGGACCGGGACCGGGCTGCACAGCAGGAGGTGAGCAGCAGGTGAGCGAGCGAAGCTCCATCTGTATTAACAGCCGCTCCCCAGTGCCAGCATCACCGCCTCAGCTCCACATCAGGTAATAGATTCTCACAGGAGCGCCAGTCCCTGGTGCCAAAAAGGTTGGGGACCACTGTTCTAAATAGTACCATGACAAGGATTTCATTTCTTTATCAGGGTGCCAAATGAATAAGGAAAAGACAGAGAACCCACTAAACAAATGGGCAAAGGACTTGAACAGATGCTTCACAAAAGAATTACAGACAGCCAACGAGTCAAAAATGTGCTTAATTTCATTCATAATCAGAAAAATGCACATTAGAATGCTAGCAAGGTACCACTATACACCCGCCAGACCGGCTCAAATCTAAACGTCTGCCAGCATCAGGTATCAATGAAGAGGTGGAGCATCTGCAACTCTCACATGCTGCTGGTAGAAATGTAACTGGTAACACCATTTTCGAAAACAGCTGGGTACGATCCAATAAACCTGAAGAAATGCAAATATTACGACCTAGTAATCATACTCTAAAGTATGTGTTCCAGAGACAGACTCGTATATGTACACCAACGAGACTGCTCATAGCGATATCTTTTGGAATAATACCCAAGAGAAATTTTCCAAGTGTCTGTCAATACTCGAATGGATAAATGAATCTATTGATCATAAAAAAAAAAATCTCGTATAACATTGAGAATAAACAAGCTCCAGCTAAACTTCAAGACTGGCTAACTATGGGGTAGAGAGAATTGTTGTCAAGAAGGCACATGGTGGGGGTCGGACCTGATGGTGGCCACGTAGAGTCCTATTTGTTACGTAGGCACACACATGTGCGTGTGTGCGCACGTGCGCACACACACACAAACACACTCCAGTAACTTATACTTCCCACTAAAAATGTTTAGAGAAAGGTCACTATCTGACAGGTGTCTCAAGTAAAAAGTAACCAGTTTGTTCACCAAAAGTTTAGAACGTGATTCAAACTTCAGGAGAATCTAGGAACTTCTTTCCCATTCGTCCCTTCCGAGCTTTCTCGGAGCTCCTCGCGTTGTCTATCTAACGACTCTTCGGGGTAATGACTTTCACAGCAACACACGTAAAGGAAAACCATCGCGGGGCAAGAAGACTTCAGAGAGCTGGGTTCTTCAAGAAGGAAAGAAAAGGCTTGCAACCTTCTTCTGAAGGGGGCGGGGACTCGGGAAGAGAAGATCTTCATCAAACTGCGCGTTTCCTCTGATGAGCTCTTGTTATGATAATTATTATCACTCCAAAGATGTTGATAATTATATTTAGACAGTTTTTAAAGCAATATTGTATAATATTTTCCCCGTTTAAAAGCAGCGTCAGAGCTGATGAATGCTCAGTCAGATGACATGCAGGGCTGCCGGTCTGTCCGCAAAGTGTTCCCGTCAACCGTGTAAGTGAGTTTTCTAATGTATACATTAGAGCGGGGGGAACAACACAGTCTTTTGGAAAGGACCGCTTCTTGGCACGTAATCAGTTCCCATTGAATTTAAATGACTTTTGGTCCTACACCGATGCTGATAAAATACTTGCAGATGTACAGAATATTAACCAAATGTTTATATTAAACAACTCCTTTCAGGTGAAAATGCGCTCGGTGAAGCGTAGCTCCCTGGAGCAAGTCGGTGAATATTAATGTTCGGCAGATCATAAGGAGCTACAAGTTCTCCGATGTACGAGGCCGAGGGGGAGATAAGAGCAAGGTGGGTGGACGGGCCCTGCCGGGGGAAGGTACAAGCACGTTGGGCACAACCTCATTGAGATGGAAATAGAGTCTGAAGCACACGCAGCTGGGGCGGCCGGGAACGGGGAAGCAGACGTGGGCCCGGGAGGAAGGGCACCAGGCTCTCGCGTGATTCCGGCGTCAGGACGCTGCAGGCCGAGGCTGGCCGCAGACCTGCGGGGGCCGCATCCGCGGGGAGTTTTACGGGACGCGCCTCATAATCAGTGCCGGCCAACTGCTGGTTAGTCGTATGTCCCGAGTGGGGTACGTGAAGGCTGCTTATCACAAGAAGCACTCAGACTCATGTTAAGTAGGACAGCATCTCGAATCCACCAGAGTACACCGTCCATCCGCAAATATCACTGTCCGTCTCCGATTATCACTGTCCATTTGCAGGTTTCGGGAAACCACGTATCGTGTGTAAAACACAGATACACGGTACCAGGTAAATGTAGACATGTTTCAGAGCGAAACAGCTTTGTATCAACCGGAGTGGGGGTTAAATTGAACACCGCATCTCGGTTGGTGGGGACAAGGCCATAGCGGGGCACATGAGGTCCAGGGGCGGTGCCCAGCTCTGACTAAAATGTTGGTAGGATTGTGGTCAGCTGGTTCCACACTGGACTTCCATTCTCCTAACCACAGAATGAGGACATTAACATTTCCGACGTGCACTAACGTTTCTTCCAAGCTTTGAGCGGCCTGGAAAAACCACACTCTGTAAGTATGAGGTGCCGGTTTTTAACCTAGTATTAACGATGCTGCCGATTTTAAGACACGTTTAAATTCTTCTATTGTAGTGGTTATTATCATTTTATTCTAGTAGCTACTTTTCAAATTAGTATAGCTAAATATCCTCAGGTTAGTTCACGTTCGGAATGAATGATGATAGCGGGAAACGTTATTATTCCCAGAATTTCAGCCTTGAAAAATCTCTGTCATGGCCTTGGAGGCAACATTCCTCTGAATTATTCTAAAATATTGGCTTTCTCTAATTTTCACTAATTCCAGGAAAGCAGAGTCTAGAATTTTCCCTAAAATTAAATTCGAATCTCTCGAACGGTATTTTACATCTGTCTGAGGAAGCACATAGACTTGCAGATGCAGGGTCCATAGGAGGCTGTCACCCAGTGGCCATGCTTGGCAGATAAAAGTGACCACTGGGGCCCAGGGGTAAGTGGCTGGCTCAAAACCAACACAGCTGATGGCCAGGCCAGCATTGCCGCCCGCATGCACATTTCTTCCCTGCTGTGTCTAATCCCCTTTGGGTTTGCTGTCAATCAGATTTTTATCAAGCGCTCGCCATGCCTTCGGCCTCTGCTCGGTTACATGCCATGGGACAATCACCAACACATACTACCTGAGTGCTCATGCGAAAGCGAGAATAGAAAAAGAAATAAGCGTAAGATTCTTGCTCCTGCTCCAAGAGCTTACGAACCACTTGAAAAGCAACATGAAAAATATGTTCGATACTTAAATCACCAGATAAGACAATACAAACACTTGCCACCAGGCCAAACAAAATGCATTCCAAACGTATGAGAGTAAACCGACGATTCCCGATGTTCGTCTTGAAAAACTTCAGTCCCACACAATGAGCCCTGCACAAGCAAATAACGAAATAGAGTTTCCATGCTCAAATAAGTTTGGGGACATGCTACCCACTAGCTATACTCCCCTCTGGTACAGTCAGAAGACAGAGTCACATGCGGGTGCTCGGAGGAACCCCCCAGGGAGGGACTCTACCGAATGCCTTCCAGGCCTGCGTTTCTCAGACTGACCTGATCAGATCTTTCCCAGGCTCGCGGTGGACTTCGCCTCTTCCTGCCTCACCTCTGGGATGCTGACCTCCAGCCGCACTGTAACTGCTCTGATATCTTTACACCTCTGGCTCTCCACGCAGCATCCAGCGCGTGACTCGTGCTGTTTGCTGAATGACTGTGTGAATTGCTAGGTGCTGTGAAGGAACACAGGCTCGCTAGGCTACGTGTGCCATCCTCGAGGACAGCCCTGGCAAATGGTCATGTTTGTAGGAATCCAGCTGGTATTAAAGGGGGTTTCTGATACAGGATGTCTGGGGTGGCGTCTGATGTGCTAACAAGCTCCCAGACAATACCAATGCCACTGGGCCCAGGATCACACTTAAAGTCCACAAGGAAGCAGGAGCTCAGTCATGCAAGGGTGGGCACCGTGAAAGGATGTGATGTTTTCTCCATAGATCAAGAACAAAGTGCTGTGGGAACAGGAGGGAGGACGTGATTTATTTTGCCTGGGGAGGGAGGCTGTGGAGCAGTGTCTTGCAAATGTCATTGGGAGGCGCGGTTCAAGATGAGCTTTGAACAGCGAGTAGGACTTTTCCAGGTACAGGAAGGAAGGACACGTGGGTTGAGCGAAGAGCATGAACTAAGCATCAGGGCCAAGCACTATGTGTGCCAAGTTCAGGGAGCAGTGGTGGGGGAGTCCTTGGTCTCAGGGTACGGGCAGGAGTAGAGGGCACAAGCATGAATCAAGTCTAGAAAACATATTGGACTGGACTGTGAAAGGCACTGAATTTTAGAAGTCCAAACACTTAATGGCGGTGTTCCAGATGTGATGAACTGGTGGAAGAGAAATCCTGACGGAGTGGAGGCCTTCACAGCGCCCTTCCACGAAACCGCGTGGCCAGCGCGGGCCCTGTCTGCTCCCGCACTCAGCTCTGCTTTCGGATTTTAATGGGATGTCAGAGAGGTTTTCTCAATCCCATGATTGATAAGGCATAATCAATCCTTTTCACTAGCTGGAGATTAAGCTGTTTTTTAAAAAGCACTTAGCATTTCGAGGGTTTTTTATAGGCAGGTCCACAAATCTATGAAGCTACGAATTTTGTTTAGCGCGTGCAGACAGACCACGACTGCTCACGGAGCTGTGTTCTTCCATTCTGTTTCAGATTTCAGTCCAGCTGTTCTGGAATCTTTTATTTTAGAAACTGGAAAACCAGGGCTATTAATAGAGTCAGGCAGCTAATTTAAATCTGATAATGTGCTGACACTTGGCTGCATACTTCAGCACAGATGCTCATGTGTACAACGTGTATTTATTTCTGTGTAAATGTGTACATGCATATGTATAAATAACAGCAAATTCTATGAAGCCGACACTTAATGTTTCACAGGGCCACCTGGAAGTTCTCTTTTGCCTTAAAAACGGGAAACCGCTTTGACATGTAAAAATCAGTGATTCAAACCTGCAGGCTGAGGGCTCAGGGTTACTAGATGTTAAAGGATTCTAGGTGCACACTTCCTTCTGGGTAGGAAAGAGGTCCATAGAAAACCACAGAATCCTAGCCTCACTTCCCCTCATGCACCTTACACTGCGGTCAAACTACTTGCTGTTGACCATCCTGTCCTTCATTTCCTTTCTCATTCTCATCGTATTCCCTCTGCGCTTGGATAAGAGTTGGGTTTTGGAATTGTCCTTGGGTTCGAGTTCTAGCTCCATCGTTCTCTAGCTGTGCGATTTGGAGCAAATCGCTTACTAAAGTGAGCTGCCCCTTCGTGTGTACAGTGGTGACGGTTGTTGTGCTTACGTCACAGGACCATTGCGAGGATCCGATGAGATCATGCACGTGAGCGATTGGCACAGCGTGCCCTTACCCCAGGGACAGAGAAATCAGACTGGCCACTGCCTGGAGCGGAGGGCTGAGGGAGTGCTTGAACGGGACACCAGAAAACTCCCCAAGGTGACAAATAGATTGTATATGTTGATAGGAGTCATGGCTATGTGGATGTATTTCCCTAATAAATGGGAGTGATTATTGTTACAATTCCCTCCTCTCTACGTCTACATACTACCCATTTCTCAGAGTTTGCCTCAGACACCATGTCCTCCGTGAGGCCTAGTCAGAAGAAATCCCTTGTGACTCCGAAACAACATCCTTCCTTCTAAGACACTCGGAATCTGCCGGCGTTAAGGCTGGCGTGCATCTGATGACTACGCCGGCAGTCCCCTGAGGAGGCAGGCACGTCTGCGCAGACAAGAGATCCACAGGTCCTGCACAGCCCGGAGGCCCGTGCGGTCTTCCCCTTCCCGTTAAACCGCGGTGGAAAGAGCGACTGCCGTGTAACGCTACTCGCGGGGCACATAACACTGCCCTGAACCCCCCTCAGACCCTCAGTATACCCGAGGCCTCTCCGAGATTTCCACACTCCTCGTTTGCTTATGACTCTGGCTGCTGCTTCCACGTGCACTGATGCCATTACCTTGATCCAGCCAGGAAATCCTGGGCTATATTTCATAGTTGATACACACACACACACACACACACACACACACACACACACGTATTGGCCTTAGACACATAAGTGTGAAACAGGCTTTACTGAAGACTCGGGGAGCAGGCTGCAGAGGGGTGGGGCTCATACCATAGCGACCCAGCCAGTTCTTAAACGTCCTCGCAGCCTCCCTGCCACCAGGGGTCTTACGCTGGCCTTCCCCTTGGATAGCCACCCGGCCTTTGACCATCACCTTGTCTCTCCTCTGCTCCTTCCTGTCTCCTCCTCTCTCTCGGGAGCAGCGACAAATACCTTGCTTTGTCTCAGGCGGGGAAGTCCAGCCATTATCTGATTTTGCTTAAGCCTTGGCCAACTCCTGTGCGCTCAGAGACTCGCCTGGAACTCTAGCGTTTCCTGAGTTATTTTTCCACATCGAGTAGCTTCCTCCCCAAAAAGAGTTTCGGTGAGGGTGGGGTAGAGAGTTTTCACCGTGTCACAGAACGCGCAAACAAAATTATGGAGAAGAACGATATGAACAAAACCAAAAGGAAACACTGATGTCTGCTGAACAGATCATGATGAAGCGAGGAGAGCTGAGGAGCCCCCCTCCCACGGCACCCACCTTTCTTGCCACCAGCGGCAGCACCACCTTGAGGCAAAGACCTGGGGACACCGGAGTTGAACACAGTTCACTGTTTCAACAACCTCTGAGTCTGTGAGAGGGAAATAGGAGCTAAAATGGATGGATTTTATCTTGCAATTGAAAGATTCCCTGCTACGACTTTTGCAATGACTGGAAGAAAAGAAGAACATGTGTGTTTGATGGAAAGGATGTTTCTAGATCAGGTGAGAGGGAGGAGACAGTTCTGCCCCATCCGGGAGACCTGTGAATTGGGACAGCGGTGTAAGCAGTGCGCCAGTCCTGAAGGAACGTTAACTGGAGAATTCTCTGCGTGTGTCCTGGAACAGAACGGGGGGCCGTCTTGAGAAGCATGCCCCTCTGCCGAAGTCTGGCCGGATAAGCCTGTCTTTTCCAGCATGAGCTGTTCCAAACTGGTCTGTGCTCGTTTACTTTATTAACTCTTAAACTAAATACACAATACTGAACACATGTTCTCGCACTGTAAAATGTAGACTGTAGTCAGGAAATGAGGCGAGCTTAAAGGCCAGCGGTTCTCAGCGCTGGGTGCGCGTGAGAATCACTTGGGGCGCTCTTAAACCCTTGATTCCCAAGCCACACCTCGATCAATTAGTCAAAAGCTGGGAGTGGCACCTGGCCATAAATAGTCTTTTAATATCACCCGGCATTCAGAAAAACATTGCAAAATTTGGAAATAAGCAAAAGGAGCCTTTCAATGTCATGCTGGACCATTGTCTAGCAGGCCCGACCAAAGACTACCTAACTTTTAGGGCAATATACCTTCACTGAATTTACTGTTTACTAGGATATTTCATAACCATGTAAGAGTAGGTATTGCCTTGTTAGAACAGCAGTTCAAAACTTGGTATGTAACAGAATTACCTAGAAAGCTAATAAAACAGAAACCCAGGCTTATTAAAGCAGGTTGGTGTTCAGGTTTCCGTCCTTTTAGCAAATTCCCAGGTGACTGTGACACGTGCCCAAGTTTGACAACCACTGTTGTATAAGTGACAGAAGTGCTATAGATTCATCTCAAAACAATGCAAGCACATTTTTTTCCAGTAGAGACGCTAATCATTCCCATCAAATCCCAAGATTACAGGCTTCGCCTCACAGGACGTGACCCAGTTTCGTATTTAACCCAACAATCTAAGTCCAGCATTTTTTCAGAATCTATATTCTGGAGTTTATATTTCTCTTTGAACTTAACCTGCTGGTGACTCGTGAAATGAATCAAACAAATGTTTAACAAGTACTCACTGTGTGTTTGTATAAGAGTCAAGTTTTCAACTTTTGAAAATTATACTTTGACACCAGCTGACACCAACGTGCATCCAAAACTGAGATTCTCTGCTATCGACAGAAGCCAAAATCTGGGAGCGATCCGACGAGAAACCACAGTTTCCTTCCCACCGAGCATAATAATCTAATCATTCCCGGAAGTCCTTCGCGAGTCGCACCTTATAATAATAAAAATTAATATTTACTGAGCGTTGACCGTTGCCAAGCTCTAATCTAAGAGCTTCCTGTGCATTATCAACTCTTTTAATCATCATGGAACACAAAAAGATAGGTACTCTCCTCTTCGATCCGATTTTACAGATGAGATAACTAAGGCACAAAAAGCTCCAGCAACTTGACCATCTACCGTCACAAAGCTGGCAAGTGACCAAGCATGGCTTCACACGTAAGGAATGTCAACAACACACTTTGCGCTGCCAGCGCCCTTCATGACTAAGTCACGTCACTCTACACAAAGGAACTGGAAAAGTCCATCCAGAAGGTCATGTAATCAGATTCATGGAGGCCCTCACCTGAACATCCGAATTACTTTAAAAAAATCAAGGCAAGTCCAAAACTCACTTGTTTAGCTGCTTTCTTTGGTGAGGCTATCATGTGTCCTCTCCTTGTGTCCCCAACCCCGATATTAGCAATCATCTTCATAAGGGCAGGTGTCTAGCATCTCAGCATGAGTGTCTTATGAACGCATTAGATTTGTAAACCCAACAGAAACCTCCAAGAAGAGACATTAGACATCATATGGAAATTTAAAACCCTGATCTTCTAATTCTGTGGATTCCCAAAGTGCGGTAATAAAAAATATATAAAAACAAAAGAAATATTTTAAATGTCCTCCTAATTTCAACTCATATCCAAATCGACATTTGGGCAGGTCCATCAAAAAGCACTTGGCGGGAAATCATCTGTGCACGAGGGCTTTTCATCCCACAAGCAGAGGTCTGGATTGCAAGTGACATTGGCAAGAACAAGCTATAAGTTAAGATGCAAATCCAACTCGAGTGTGCGGTGTTCTGGCTTCGAGCCTGGTAATTGAATTTCCAGTTTATTATCCTTAATGTTTTTTAATGTGAGTTTGCAATTCGAGGCATAATGGAAAGCTGCTCCTCCAAATCTCTCCCCTGAAGCACTTCCAGGAACAATTTCTTTTCAGGCTTGAGAAATGGTTTTGGGTCAGGAGTACACTCTTAACTTTTTCAAACTCTAGAAAAGTCTATCCCAGGCATTCACTAAACCGTGGATCCTCTGAAGGCCGCGAAGCCGGAGTCCGGGGATTCTGGGGTGACTCTGGCACGGACGCTTCTCATAGAAAGGGACGCCTGAATGCTGTGAGCTGGCCAGGAGGCCGTGTCTCAACTGGGACTTCCAAGGGACATGGCGTTGACATTCAGGGCCATACGTGGTGGATGGGAAACACATTTCAAATGGAATCTGCTGTTTCGACATTTCTGGTTTATCCACACAAGAGCTTTTGATTATAGCAACTAGACCTTACCGGAGCTCACTCCCACAGCCTTTTCCCCAAACTAGCCCTGAATGAAGGAGGAGGACTAAATTGCCTTGAACTAGTCTCCTTAACGAAGGAGGTGTAAAAGTGTTAGCTATCTTACTGTGATAATAGTAACAACGAAAACAATAACTGTGAACGTGACTTACTGGGGTCTTACCATGTTGCAAGTTATATCCACTCGATGCATTATTTATTATAAAATGTAACTCATAATAGGCTTAAAAAGCATGTTATTGTCTCCCACTTTCATACAGGAAAACAGAAGTTTAGAGAGTTCAAGTCATTTCCCCAAGGTCAAATATCTGGAATGGCGCTCAGGTAGGATTCACACCCAAAGCTGTCTGCTCTAAAGCTGTGCTCTTTATTACTGGTCTAAGGGGCCGCATGATCTTGTGTTTCTTTAAACATTTAAATATGCTTGTGTGTGTATAAATATGAGAATCAAGGAGGAGAATGCAAACGTATCTCCTAAGCCCACTGCCTACACTGCACATGGCATGGAAACCCAGGTGTAGGATCGTGGAAGACGAAAATCAAACTCTCTCCCCAAGCTCAGTCCCTAAAGGTAACCACGGTACATTTTCTTACATGTCCTACCAAAAAATCTATTCGGTACTGACTTGTGAAATACGTATATTTCCTACTCCATTCTGTCTGTTTCCTCCTCCACATCCTTCTCTTTCTTTCATGGGACGATCCAATATACACTGACATGCTCTGGATTTTTTTTCACATATTACATCTTGGTACTCTTTTTGTAATGGTATGTATGTGCGTGTACGTATATATATATATATATTTTTTAAATAATTATTTAGTATTCCATAATTTATTTCACTAGCTCCCAAGTATGTTAATTTAGATTATTCTTACAATGAATATTCTTATGCTTACATTTTGACATGGTTTTGTGAGTATATCTACAGGATAAATATATAGCAGTCAGATTTTTTAGTCAAGATCACATGCATTGTTTAAAATCCTTGTAGATGTCGCCAAATTCCCCTCTCAAGAGACCTGCATCAATTCACCCTGCCACGGACACACTGGGCGTAGTGCTCTTTAGGGACTTTTAAAGTCCACTCACTTTCACGTCCATGTCACTCGATGCTCCTGCCAACGTTACGATGCACGTACAATGCGAACGTCACCCGTTTCTAGCATAAGTCTAATCCAGAACCCAGATGTTTTGATTCCAAGTACAGACCTCTTTCCATGAACAAATTGTATTTCAAAGATGCAAAGACAAACAAACAATCAGTACCCCTGCTTCCACCTCTGGCAGATAAAGAGCGAATGCAGCCGGGACTCTGCGGTCCCGGACTCTGGGATGGGCCTTCACCAAGCGCGGGACCTACTAAAACACCTCTGACTTAGATTTGGGGTTCGAGCCATGACCTCCTTCTGTTCAAAGGCATTTTCCTTTGTCATAATTCCATGGAAAGAAAAACAACTTGAAAGTCATATTTATTAAAAAGCCCCGAAGGCATTTAAACGTCAATTTACATTGTTCTCTTTTATAGAAAAAAAATCATAGTTAAGTATAAATAAATATCAAACATGTGGTTTACATTTCCTTTAAGATGCATGTGGGTTTTAGACGCTAATGGAAATGCCTTGGAGGAACGCATTCGGCAACAGGAATTGCAGAGATGCGGCAGATTTGGGGGTCAGTGTGGGGAGCTGGTTCTGGTAGAGGAGGCCTTCGGACCTCACACATGAGGTTTCAAAGAAAGAGTCCGCTCTCCAAGCCCAGGGTCTGCCCCCGTTTGGGCTCACGGCTTGGAGGGATGTGAGAGGCTTCAAAGTTAAGAAGCGCTCATCCATTTAATGAGCATTTATTCTATCCCAGAAATCAGAGCTACGAAGACAAAGAAGAGACGGTCTTTGTCCCCAAGGAGTTGCAGTTCTAGTGAGGACATCGGATGTGGAAGAGATCACAACAAGGAATGTGACCAATGGGGTATTTCATAGTGTCAGGGTAGTACAAAGAGGGCCATTCTCCCTAGGGTGGGAGAAGTGTGAAGGAAGATATCTTAATGAAGACACATCTATTCAGAGACCTGGAGGATAAGGAGGAGTAGCCGGGCAAAGAGTTCGCTGGGCCACCACAGCAGGGAGAGTAAGTAGCATGTACAAAGGTGGAGGCACGGGTCCCTTTACTTCACAGGGAATGCTGGCTGTCCCATTGTACTGGAATGCAGAATAGAGCAGCAAGCAGGTGTCAGACCATGCTAAGGCGTTTGAACTTTACTGCAAACAGCCTGTAAAATATTTTAAGTTCAAGGCTGTCGGGTTTTAGAAAGATTATCTGTGCTGTGTGTGGAAAACATTGGGGAAGAGCAGTACTGCTGACAAGGATATCTATAAGATGCTGTTGCTGCAATTCTATGAGAAACGGTGAAGACCCAGCCTGGAGGGTTAGCAGTGAGAATGAAGAGAACTGGACGGAGTCGAAAGGTTAAAGCTGGAAGGCCTCGGCGTAGTCCAGGGTAAAGGAAGAGCCGATGGTCACCCTGGACTTTTACTTGAACTTGGACATTCAGCCTCAAGATGGACGTTTAGCTGACACTTGGATGAGAGACAACGTAGCATATTGAAAAAGGCACTTTCATTACTTCACTCACTTTGTTTCTAAACATAAATTGGAGACAATAGAAATAAGACATATTAATGACTATCAGCATAAAAATGTTAAAAGAATCGGATAATCCTTTAAGATCAAGTATTAAAGACTCCCAGAAGACTCTACAATATAAAGGAAAGAATTTCCCTCAAAATTTACAGTTGACAATATCACTGAAAAGATGTGAGAGATGAAAACTCATATTCACTATTGTCAAAAATGCATCTTGATACAATCCAGAAATTTGACTTCTTGTATAAACCTTAAAGGAGCTCTGGCATGCACCACAATATATGAGAATGTTTACTGAATCACTGTATTAAAAAAATCAGATAAAATTTAAATGTTAAAAGGGAAATGGATAAATAAACTGTGTTATATTCACATAACAGAACACTATTCTACTATTTTTATTAATAAACAAGGTTTTAATTTATCAAAGTGGATAAATCTCAAAAAGATAGTTTTACGTGAAAAAAAATAAATTGCTGGATGATATTTACAGATGATATTAAAACAAGCCTTTGTATGATCTGTAGATACTCAGAGTAAACACATTATTAGTAAACACGTAAAAGCATGCTTAGGGATACCTACTTCAGGAAGAAAGGAAAAATCAAGGATGAGCATGAAAGGGCTTCAGAAACCCTTTAAACCATTTTAGTGTTTCAACTTTTGCACCACGGACATTTTGGGAAAGATGATTCGCTGTTGAGAAAGCTCGTCCTGTGTGTGGCAGAAGTTTAGCAGCGACCCTGGCCTCGATTCACCAGACCCCAGTACGACCTCCTCATTGTGACCATCGGAAACGTCTCTCGGTGTTGCAAAATTGTCCCCCAGGAGAGCAAAATCACCGTTGGCCGAGAACTGCTAGTTTAGCAGATTGGTGTTCCTTATGTTATTCCTTATCCTTGTCACTTCAAAGGTATTTTATAATCAAAGGGGCGGGGAGAGAAGAGCACTCCCCTGCAGCTGGTGTTTCCATGAACTGTAGTGCGAGCTGGCACGCAGCCCCAGATGCATAGGATGGGACCCTGTCCCCACGCATTCCATGTGCGGTCGGGCAATGTGGTGTGGAGGTGACGAGGCAGATCAGGATTTAGGGGTGGATCTAAGACAGATCAATGGCAGATCTAAAAACGGCCCTGGCTCTGCCACATATTAGCCAGAGAGCCTCGGTTCTCTCTTGTCTAGAACGAGCGTTTTTCTTAGAGGGAGGTTTCACGGCCTGGGACTGCAACGGAGTAGCAAGCCCGTGACAAGGAGCAGCGCCGCCTGCTGCTGTCCTCATTACTCGCATACACACAGTAGATCGTGTAAGACGGTGTCGATGGTGTCCTCCCTACCATTCTGTAGTGGGTCAGCCTTTTTTCTGGGTGGCCACGGGAACAGGGGAGTGGTCTGTTCACAGCAACTGACTGTCAGGTCCTAGGATCTCAGTTCAGCTCATGAGCACCCCATTTTGCAGCCATGGAAGCATCCCTCGTGGTGATGCAGAGGGAGGGAAAGGGTACAGGTCAAGCAACATGAAGCAGCTCACACGCCTCATGATGCAGAAATAGGTACCTCACTTTTAGACGCTCAGTTAAATTTTCATGCTCTTTGTGAAATCGAAGCTCCTACCTTCTTTTTTCTCTCTTCTGATCCCACCTGGATTTTCCTCGACGCTCTTATAGGCCCTACAGAGTGCATCTGACCGCACCACCCCCAACAGCTGCCTAATTGCACACTCAGGTGAAAAATGATGACATGCCCTCAGATCGTGAGAAGCGTTCTGGAGTCTTGGGCAAATATGTCTGGCCTGCAGCAGCATTCCTTGGTAACAGCTCTCATACTAGCCAATTCTTTTCCAAATATGTGCCAGTGTATATTTTTATAATAAGATCTTTACAAGGAACAGAATTTTAGTTTCTGTTATACCCTATTTACTATCCTTTACAAGCCATTGTTTATTTAGATTGTTAAATTCGATAATGAAAATGTTAATATATATTATTATCAACTATATGCCACATCATCACGTATGCCAAACAGCTACAAGGTCTCCATACGAGCTGAGGCAGAGGGAGTTCTTTCCTCTGGCAATGAAAAAGCCTAGAACAGAAAGAAACCTCTGAGCGGAACCACAGGGAATGGCTGTGATCTGGAGAACTCTAATTCTGGTTTGATCTAGAACATCAGAATCGGGGCACCACTGAATTACCTAACACTGAATCACTTAACAATTCATTCAACAATTTATGATACGGGACATAAAATGAATCCACCAGCTTGCTAGGCACTATAATGTATATAACCTGGATCTTTCTACAACACCAAGCAACCAATCAAGCATTATGGGACTGTCAAGATCAACTGATGCAGGGAGCCCGACGAGGCGTGGGGGAGGAACCCCAGCAACGTTTATATTCTAGAAATGGAGTAAGAACTCTATAGTGTCAATTGTTTTTTATTGTCATATAGCATCACTGGTATAACTCAAATATGTCATCTGTTCGTCATTGCTTTATGTCCTTCTGGAAGGAACATGACCCAAGATGCACCTTTATCAACGCCCACTTCCATCACAATTCATGGGTCCCAAAGACTGTCTCTGTCCTAATAGATGACTTCAGTTCACAGAAATTAATTGTTTCCAGGGCTCTTTGCATCTTTTGAAATACACAGCACCACAATGGGCTGAAGGAGAAGGTTGTAAGAACAATGAGCTTTGCTGCTGAATAATTGTATTCGCTGGGCTTTATTGGGGCTGCACATGCCTTTAATCTGCTTTTAAAAACATTAAAACACATTTTATATACTTCTAAAAGTGAAGAAGGCAATAGAAAAGGAATGCATTAATGACTATTCACATAACTTGTTAAATTTAACCCAGTTTATTGTTTAGTATTGTAAATCAAATTAATTACATATATTGGTGCTGACGACTTATGCATAATTAGTTTTTAATCTTTACTGCTTGAACACAGTTGAGGTGCAAAGACTTCTGAGGGCTTTCTGACTACAGTAATAGACTGCTCAGAGGTAAACTATTGCAATTCGTATGCATTTTATTCACACATAACTCTCTGACAGCTCTCTGTTGATAGTTAATTATTCAATACCAACATGGATTGAAATGGTTTAGCAAGTGCTTACTGGAAATGAAAATAAGTATCTACCAAGAGATGATGTAATTTTTAAAAAGGCATAGCTTTCCAAGTTACTATACTATAGCGTATAGTTTTCAAGGGTTAAATTTAGCCAAATATATAAAATCAGTGCTCTACTTATACTGAACTACACAAAATGCCTAGAATTCTGTACCCTTCAAATCTAAATAAGTGCACTGTGGGATAATAACTAAGCCTCCCACCCCTGGATCTACCTCGATACCGGAGAGCACCTTTGAGATTGAGATGAACCCTTTTGTTTGACAGATGAGAGTACAAGGGACCATCAGAGAAGCTGTGTCTCACCCAGGTCCCACCTACAGTCAGGTTTGTCAGTTCGAGTGCACTGTTTGCTCCCGTATGCCTCAGGCGCTCCAGGTGTCCCTGTGGGGCTTCCTACTGTGACAGTGAGGTCACATCCTCCAAAATGCGATTGGTGGGCAAGGGACAGGATCCCCTTTGTAAGCCGAAGCCTGGAATTTCATCATTATTAATTATCCTTTGGGGACATTACAAGATAATTATATTACTTTTTCTAAAATTGCCTGTTGCTAGACTGGTCCTTATAGAAGTAAGGGCTGAAGTCATCACTTAGCACCTTGACAGAAATGTGAGCAAAATAAGGAGAGAAGAGCCACGAAGCCCACAAAGTCAGGATGTCTGAATATTCAGACAAGGGAAATGATTAGAGGGAAAGGCAAGGAAGGGCATTCCTGCAGTCAGAGCAAAGTCAAAGTCAAGTGGATGAAGGCAGGCGACAGACAGAGAGAGGATTTCCATTGCCAGGTGTGTCCAGGTAGCGAATGCCTCACTCGTCAAGGATGCTACGTAGATCGCTTAAGAATCAGCTAAGAGTTGCCTGCAATCACAGTAAGTTCCTCTCTAACTCCGAGATCCCCAACTCAATAAAAGCAAACTGAACAAAGTAGGTGAGAGAGAGGGAAGGGGCCTGAAAGCGAGAAGCAGGATAACACCAGAGACAAAACCTACTTCCTTCGTGTATTTTATAAAGTAAAATGCCTGGAGAAGGACTGAACAGAAGGAGAGAAGACGTGCTTAAAACCACTGAGTCCTCCTCCACGTCCTATCAAGTGGCATCCAGAAGCGAGGGCTGTGGCACACCTAGATCCTTACGATGTCAGAGAGACCACGAAGCCTTACACACCTCACGGAAGTCAGCGGTCATGAGGCTGCTTGCGATTCTCATCGGCTCCATAAGGAAGTGTTAAAATACAGGATTTATGATTTTAACCAGGGTGGAAAGCAGTAGACCCTTTCAGAGGGCACTAAAGGCAAAGTCATTACTATGGCATCTATTACATATTACACATCCTGTTGCTCTATTTCTCTCACTTTTGATCCAAAGAGTCTATTATTTTCGCTTTAGATTTCTTCCTAGCTATGTTTAGTGCTCAGTTAAACATCTATACGCATTAATTAATGTGAACATGTATGCATTTAAAAATTTTAAATAGCAAATGGCCAGACTTCCCTGTGTAAAGCAGCTCATCACCGATAATCCAAGACACCCCTAGTGGCTACTGAACGGACTGCTAGTGTGGAGCCCGCCAGGAACAAACCACAAGCCCGACAGACTTTCCGGGAAGTGTCACTGCAGGAGGGGAAATCGAGGCTGTGGGGTCGGAAGCGTATACGATTTGGAGACCCTTTTAAAAATAAGATGGATAAAACACTATGGCTTCATCCGAGGCTCAGGACCTCGGATGGCGCCTATGAGAGTAAGGGTTCCTGAAGCATCAGCTTCACAGGCGTCCCAACGAAGACACCTCCTGGGGGCAGGTGTGCAAGGATCAGACCCACCCACCCTTCCGGGGCCTGGTGGACTCGAGCCGGGCAGCGTCCCCGGCTGGTGGCCTCCTCCAGCCGCGGGTCCATCTACCTTATTCAGCTAACACGTGTTGAGTTCATGGAGCAGAACAATGAGAAAAAGTTGGGCGCACTGCTGCCAGTCCCTTGAAGACATCTGCTTTCCGTGACTGCAGATGCATCACCTGATGTTACTTTAGGCTACCATTGGAAGGGATGACAGGATACACCCCGTTTTCTAAATCTCCAAGGAATGTTAGGTCCCTTACCCAAATTTTGTACCTCCAAAACAATTCTGTGCGGCCTTAACAGATTCTATTATCCTCTCGTTTGGTAAGAGTAAACTGAAAAATACTGTCATTTTAAAATGACTGTCCTTTTCCTGTGCTTATTTCTCTCTGCCTTTCTTAGGCTCCTGACTCTTACCACCACTTTCATCAGAAAATAAAAAATGAAGTTTTCATCATTTTTCAGGGGCATTTTTAACGTGATTGCCATACCTACAGTCAATACTATTTTGACTCTTCTTAGCAAGATTCCATAAGCACCAAGTGTTAGGCAAAAAAAAAAAAAAAAACTTAAGCTATTTGGTGTATATACTCTTATTCTATACAGTACACATCATTTCAAATGCTCAGTCATCAAGAGACCTTCATAATTAGCAGGTGCCAAAAAAATGCTACAGAGATATATTTCCAACTGCTAAATGACAATTCTTTTTCCCTCAATGGCTTAACAAAAAGATGCTGAATTTTCTGTGCTAAAGAGTCACATGTGCCCCATCTGGGCTTCATACACTATGGTGTTTCCAGTTTCTTCTATTCTTTCGAGGAAGATCTCTGAGGCAGGTGAGCTTAGGACTGTAATGAACTGGGTTAGCGACAAGAGCTTTTTGCCACATTTATTGACACTGAAGGCTAATTGGTCCCGGAGCGACACATAATTCCACGAAGATGCAACACAGCGTGCATCATGGGCATCCCTCCTGCTACTGGTTAAGGTCTCTTCACACACCACAGGTGCTGGCCAAAGGTAAGTGCTTTGTGGAATCAGCAAATTAATCAATGAATGAACGAACAAATAAAAAGGAACTCTCCTATTTTTGGTGGGATTTGGTTTCAAAACGAACTTCTGGCCTACCAGAAGCTGTTAGTGACTGCAATATTGCAATATTACCTGCGATCTCATGTTATTCAGCCCACTCGGCCACCTGGAGAGTAACGGCTCCCACCTTCGTCTGGCCTTTCGACACCTCAAAGCTTTTGCCTCCATCACTTTACCAGCTCCTTTGAGTGTAGATATTTTTATCTTCATTTTTCAGGTAAATGAATAAGGCCACCCGATGAGATTGGATCACTTATTGTTATGGACTGAACATTCACGCCCACCAACAGTTGTCTGCTAAAACCTCAAACCGCAACGGGATGGGATTGGGAAGTGGGGCCTCTGGGAGGTGACTAGGCCATGAGGGAGCCCCGTGATGGGGTTGGCGTCTGTTGCGAAAGGCACTCTCCTGAATGCAGCCTTTTGACCTCTGACTTGGCCGCATAAGAACGGGCCCTGGACCTGCCAAGAAGTCTTCACGGCCTGCGCTGGCCTCATCGCCCTGTGGGGGAGTAGCTCTCCCTGATTCAGACTCCGCGTGTGCTCCTTGGTTCTGATTAAGTGTGCATCGTGTGCCACCTGCCCAAGGGAGTGAACTCCTTCTGCTGCAGCACAGGTAGGGTGTGCACAGGTCGAGTGCCCTGGGTTGGCCGCTGGGAGAGGCCCGCTTGCCGGGGGGATGATGCCCACTCCTGAAGCTGATCTTGCTCTGTCTCTCCTCTATGAGAGTGAAGCATCATCCCATCCAGGGCTTGACTGCACTGTGCTTTCACTGGTAACTCGGACACCAAGGTGCTGTGGGCAGAAGTCCTCAGACTTCTACCCCTCACAGGGGACAACGGGTGCTAGACCGTATCTGCCACGTGAGGATACAAAACGATGGCCATCTGCAAAGCAGGATGTGGGCGTTTTCCAGACCCCAAGTCTGCCGAGACCCTGATCTTGGACTTTCCAGCCTCCAAAACTGTGTCTGTGGTGTAAGCCATCAGCCTGTAGTATTTCTCTGACAGCAGCCCAAACTGACTTGTAAATCTGCATGAGGCTGAGAACTAGGAGTACACCCAAAGTTTACTGAGAATGTCATCTTCCATCCACTGGTAGTGGCTTCTTGGAGCATGATGCTGACAAGCAAAGTCACAAAAAACAAAAAACAAAAAAACAACAACAAAAAAGAAGAGGCCTAGGGGGTAGACTTCAGGTGGTGAGCACACAACAGAGTACACAGATGTCGTGTTATAAAGTTATTACCAGAAATGTGTTTAATGTTATTAACCAATGTCATCCCAATAAATTTAATTTTAAAAAAGAGAGAAAGAGAGAGGCCTGAGTGATTAGCAAAGTTTGCCGCGGACACTGGCTGGGAAGTGGCGGGGAAGCGTGCCACATTCTGCGGACCTTAACTGGGAATGACACGCTACTCGAGCCCCTCCCCCACGTCTCTAGTTTCTTATGTAAAGGAACCATCGGAACCAGCGCTTTTCTTAGCCCTGCAGAACTAAACTTAAGTCCATCTCCGGTGCTCACGTGGATTCAGTCATTAAAATAAGCAAAGTGGCCTTCCCTCGGGCTAGAGGACAAGGGTCATAATGCCATGATGTTTCACAAGAGTCACAATAACAACAACAAAAAAAAACACAACAAAATATTTTGGCTTTTACGAGCAAGGTTTGAATCTAAGACAAGTAAATTATCCACGATGTGCAACCTTACCTCCCCAATGCAACCAAAGCAATTTAATCAAATGGGACCCTTTCCTATAAAACGGTCCCTCTCCTCTACCCCCTCACTTTTAGTTGAAAATCACATTTAAATGCTGCGTCTTCTCATGCATCTTCAAGATTTATTCATGAGTCACAGCTGAATGCTCTATGCGTTGTATTTATGTGAACAAACACACATTGAAAAAAAGAATCAGTCCCATTATCTAGATAGATGCGTGTTTGTCGGCATCTGAGAGAATATCCATCCTGGATGGCATACATATTCAGCTACTCTTTGAAGAGCATCAGTCAGACATCGTGAGACATGCCACTACAGCAGAAGCAATGACCTTTAGATGTGTCTCCCTCCTATTATCCGCATGCTGTGGAACAGAAACAGGTTGGTATTGGAAATCTCTGTAATATTGGTTCAGAAGCTATTTATTTCAAATGTATTCTGCTTGGCGCATCAACCATAATTTTATTAACAATGGCAATGTATTCAGACATTATTCAAAGAAATTCTAATAGGTATTTATTCACGCCACCTCACTACCCTCAACACACACTCACACACACACTGTTAAAAAGAATCAGAGGGCTCTGTTCATATCCCTCGCCCCTTTCCGCCCAACAAAAGACCTCATGGTAAGTTAAACTCTTTATAATATTTTTTCAAATAAAGTTCTAAAACTTCATCAGGTGTTTAGCATCTTCAAGAGACATAGCTTTCACAGGAACTATCCTCTACAAGCCTTGTCATCTTTTGAACGACTCAGCCACAGTGATTAATTTACCCTTCCACTATCTAAATGGCACTTAGTACAAAAAAAAAAAAAAAAAAAAAAAAAAAAAGCTTGATTTTGGGCAGGCATTATCCCTAGGATTTTTCTTTAGGTGTGGGTCACATTACATTGGCTCCAGCCCATCTTAATTCCTGCTGCTCTTCTATCAACGCCAAATGACACCCCAACGTTAGAAAAACAGGCAGGAGAAACATTGTTCATGGCACTTCATGAAAAAAAAAAAAGTAAGATAATATGGGATATACACCTGTGCAATTAATCAAGTTTATGCTATTTGAGCTTTTCATATCATTCGCCTTTTAAAAAAAAATCCAGTGACCATAGAAGTGCTCTGCATTCTCCATAACAGAAATCATGACACGATTTTTCCAGTAACTGCCTGAACAGTTTACAATGCACCTGTGGGAGCTGCCATTGATCTTTCCCAGGCCGAAAACATAATAGAGTTAAAATGCGCTGTTTTCCAAACCAAGCATGAGCCTACAAAAGGCTCTCATTTCATCAACGATCAGTTTCTTATTGCTGCTGTAACAAATTACTACAAGCCTAGTGGTTCAAAAACCCACCCATTTATTCTCGTATAGTTCAGAGGTCAGAAGTCTCCAATGAGTCTTACAGTGATAAGCCAAAGTGTTGACAGAGGTGGCTCCTCCCAGAGGCTCTGAGGGGGCAATCTGTTTCCTTGCCTTTTTCGGCTTCCAGGGGAAGCCCATACTCTGGTTCCTGGCTCCTTCCTCTTCCTTTATAATGAATGCATCATTCTGATAGCTCTTTCTGTCATCACGCCGCCTTCTCCTCCACCTCGTTCGCATAAGAACACTTGTGATGACAGTGAGAGCCCACCCAAATAATCCATGACAACCTCTCCATCTCAAGATCCTTAGCTTAATCATATCCTCAAAGTTCCTTTTGCCATATAAAATAACATGCATGGTTCTAAGGATTAAGATCTCAGTATGGTAGGGGGACATTATCCCACCAACCACGTCAACTAAATAAGTTGTATGTCAAAATAAGATAGACATAAAATTGACTTCTCTTTTAAAAATAACACACAAAAGTGTAAATCTAATGTGTAACATCAAGCTCAGACCCTAATGAAGTGTTTTAGGCAGTTTCTTGGAATTGAATAAGGATTAATGTTACACAATTAAAAACTTGGAACCAGAGCCTATGGACCAACAGGGTTTTTAGTTGCAAGCAATGGAATCCGACCCGGCTGACTTAAGGAGAAAGAAATTCATTAAAGGATCGATGAGTCAATGGTAGGTTAGAGGGCTCTGCTCTGAATGTGGGAAGACACCAGGAGAGACTGGACATCAAAAACGTGACTCAGGTTACACAACAGGAACAGTTTAATTCACGCGATGTTTCTGGACTTTTGCTAAAGATAACTTGATTGAGGTGCTCAGCTTCTGCTCTAAAGCCAAAATGCCTGGGGTTTCAGCCAGCCAAATAAATGCCTTACTAAGGACCTGAACAAGTTTCTTAAAATCGCAGCCCCAGTTTGTCTTATGGGAAGTGAATAAGAAAAAATATTCGATATATAAATTTACCATAAGAGTCAAATGAGATAGTATACATAAATTGCTTACAATACAGTGAATGGACACGTACTGTTGAAAAGAAATTGGAGAAATCACGACCTTTATTACTCTTATAAACCTGATCATGAATAATTTCTCAACTGTCCCCAAGCCTTTGCCTCAGTTTCCCACACAATTCAGACTCTTACATGAAACGTGAATCTTATTATTCCCTGCTTCTTGAGGAGAAAGCAGAACACTCTTTCTCTCTATTCTGTAGGGAAAGAAAAGCGCTATCTCGCCCATTGAGCTGTATCCCAGTAAATGCGAAGCCCACTTGGAACTGAGTTGACAAATAGCCCCACAGCCAAAGCTGACAGGTACAAGGCAAAATCCAACTTAGACCATGAGCAGCCAATTAAAACTAACATAGGGCCAGGAGCCACATCCAGGGAGAACAATTCTACAGCCACCTGACCATTCCTCCACTTTGTCCTGCTACCTTGGTGGCCTTGGTTCATTCTCTTAATTATTATTTGTTTCCCCATAATAGAAGTTTAATTCTCAATTTATTTTTTGTATACATTTTTTAATTTAAAACACCAAAATATAAAATATAATTTGTGAAAGTCTGTGGCATATGTACACTGCATATTTTAACTTGGATGTGTTAAAATAAATGTATTTCAGTTTTGGAGGTGGGGTATGTGGTAGGGGGTTGAGGAATGGGCTTTTGGTAATGATCAAAGGAAATTTTACGTTCATCCAAAATGGTTTCTTATGTTATTAAAAATTTCAAATTTGACCTTAAGCAAATATAGGGGAAAAAAAACTGCAGTTAACTCTGGGTGGTGGGAACAGGTGTTAATTACATTTTTTCTGGTTTCTTAACATTTTAATTTCTCAAAAATATTTATGCCAAGTTAAAATAATAAAATAGAAAAACCACAAAATACATTTTAGAAGCCTGAGTATTTAGTAACACGCGCAAACCCATAAACTGTAGAGAAGATAGAATTCTTTCCAGTTGCATGAAATAGAATTTTGTAAAGAATGCATTAAATTAGTTGTATTTGGTACCGTGAAAACAGAAAAGTTATACAAATATGAAAAAGTCCACATAGCATGGCAGAGCAAGTAGATCTGAACAATTATCACTCCAGTCTGATACCGCGACAGCTTTCTGTCTGCACCAGCACGAAGGCCAGGGGCTCTGGAGAAGAATGGACCTTGCCTCACGTGGGAACCCTGAAGTGGGAACCCCTGGCCACGAATACAGCGAGCCACACGACTCCGGTCACTGAAGGGCTTGCTGACAGAGGAGACCAGGGACAGCGGCAGGGCGAGAAAGGGCACAGTTCATTAATCACTCTACCACGAAGATCACAGACAGCTTAAAACTAGAAGAACTCTCCAATGGGCTAATCCTCCCTGCACATAGATCAGAAAACTCAGGCCCAAAAAGGGTAACCGGTATTACACAGCCAGCGCCTGGGGCACAGAACTGGACCGTGAGTCTTTCGACCCCCCGAGCAATGCATATTAACCCTCCTAGCGCATCGTACGAAGGGCTTGGACATCCGGCCCCTGCGCACCTGCACCGCCAACCTCCTACCATGACCCCGCGTTCTAGTTTGGATCATCTGCAGGGCGAAAATTCTCATTTCTCTCTGTTTCACATAGATGGTCAGTAGAGATCTTCACCATTCTGCCCCTTTTCAGAACCCATCTTTTGAGCCCCGTAACTCCCAGCGGAATCTGGGCTCCCTCCTCTGTGCTCCCATAATATCCACTGCCTCCCCCTGTCATAATTAGCATTTGCTGCGTTCCCTCTCCCACTAGGCTATGACCACGGAGAAGAGAGAGGACACGTCTTTGTGGCCCTGTGACACTGAGGGATGTATTGCTGGGGTCTTTTTGCATCATGGATCTAGGGACCCTGCCAGAGAGGACGGATGGAAAAGGCATGAGCATCATGACGACCATGGGAGCTACCGGCTCTGACATTCTGTCATTATGAATCCCGTCCTCTTCCTGGCTCTAGTCGAGGTACCACTTCCACTTGAAATCTTTTCCTCATTAACTCAGCTCGCAACACTTAGGAAACATCCCGACAAGATGGCTGCCACTTCCTTTTCATGTGGGTGTCTTGTCTCTTCAACTACACTGTTAATTGCTTGAGGGCAGAAACCACATGTGTCGCTTGCTTGTGTTGCAGGTACTACACGGAAGTATACAATCAACACTCATAGGTGATAATCCTGTTACTCAAATAATGTTCCAGAGTGGCCCTGTTATTGTCACTACCAGGTTAAAGATGATAAAGAATTAAAAGTGTGTGTGTGTGTGTGTGTGTGTGTGTGTGTGTGTGTGTGTAACCAAGCTTAGAAATAAGTTGATCTAATCAAAAAAGTGAGTCCCTGATAGAAGCCGAATGTGGCTTCAGGCTGGATGGCACTGCAGATGGTTCGAGAGAGATACTAGGCAGGAAGCTGGAGAGAGCAGAGGAACAATTTATGAATTCGATGAATTCATAAACCTCATATGTGTGATGCCTTCTCGTGTACGATGGTCCCCTCGCCTTGCCTGGCGTCTCTGGTGGGCCACTGTTGATAATAAATGACACGGTGCACCTCCACAGGGCCTTGCCTCCTTGGCTGGCAGTTGCTGCATGAGGATGCCATCGGCTTGAAAAAAAAAGATCAGACTCTGGCTCTCCCGGTGCCCTGTGTAAGCTGCCTTGGCATCAGAGCCGCCATGCTGCCTACCTGCCTTTCTCGATGCTCAATAGTGCTGACCTGCCCAGAAGGGGAAAGCGGAAAAGGTGTAACCACAAATGGCATGATCAAGTAATGTAGGGAAAATCTGGGACAGTTGAACAAGTCTCTTAACTACAGGACTCCTCAGAGCCTTTAGTATGTAGATAATGCCTCCAAAAAGAGCTTATAATTTGTAGAGCTTCCCACACCTAACTGATCTCAACATTCTTTATTGGATTATTTTTCAGGAGTATTGTTCTTTGAAACAAACTTTGAGGAATGCTAAATCAAATAAAAATCTAGTCATGTACTACGAACTTATTAGGTTAAGCAAAATTAGCAGAACATCGAGGGACAGGAGAGAGGCTCTCACCCACCATTAAAGTTTTGCTATTGTTGTTGTTTATTTTTTGTGTTTTTGTTTATTTTTTAACACATGTGTATCACATGATCTACCCCCTGGAAAATACCTCTGTATACAAGGAAAAGTTATCCTCCATGGGCTCATTTTGACTGACGTCACCTCTGCTGATTTCTGCCTCCAATGTTCCCGCTTTGAGAAGATCCACACACTCCAGTCTAACTGAGGAGTTGATTGCTGGCCAATTTAAGACTCTGGGGATCTGCTAGAGACGGCTCAGTTCTTGAAACCAACTAAGCCCTCAGGATGTGTCATTATCAGTGACTAAATGGTGGGATGAATGGTGGAACTGCTTTCAGTACGTACACCCTGATCAGACGCTGTGTGTGTGTGTGTGTGTGTGTGTGTGTGTGTGTGTGTGTGTGTGTGTGTGTGTGTTTAGAATGACCCTGTCCCTTTGGTCCATCGGGACCTCCCCCCTCCCCATGAAGAAGAATCACCGCTGTTTTCTTACACAGATAGTGTGTTAAAGAATTATATTGAGAAGAAAACAGAAAGACACAGAAAACTGAATTTTGATCTTTGATTTTGCCCCTGAAAACTGAACTAAATGCTCATCTAAGCCTAACAGTCAGCTCTTCAGAGGCAACAGCCCCTGTGCAGGTGCCCAGAGCTGAACTGCCCCAGCGTGCAGTGATGAGGCAGATGCAGAGCAGCCGTGGTGACAGGTGCTTCAGAACCACGCCGGTCCCCTCCCCACCCCCCAACACCCCAACCAGCGATGTACAGTGGAAAGGAATTGTCTATTCTGCAATAAATCAAAAGTATATCTATTCTATATTATTAAGCAATATAACCTGAAAACGTAAATGTTACATCGCCTTTTCACTTTGAAATCATGTGAACCTGCACGTCGATTACCTGCCCATGGTTAGTATTTACTAGGAAGGACAGTATCCACATCTACCGAGGTATAGTCTTTTCCAAGGGAGTTTTCTTATCTGATTAAGAAATAGGGTGCAAACACCAGAGAGAGGCTGGCCACAAATCTTGCATAATAGAAAAACAAAACAAAACACCATTCTAAGGGAACAGAGATAAAGAAGAAATGGAAAACAAATTTCAAAATGTGTCACAGGGAATAAATTCCTACTGAGAAATATGTTCTCTTCTAAACTTTGTGTTTATAACTTCGGAAACACATTTTATGCCAAACAACACAATATAGCGAATACAAGGAAACTCATAAACTTATATATGCCAACTTTTAAACTTTATGGGAGCAATTCTAGAAGCCTGGTATAAAGATGATATATGAAAAAAAAAGAAAGGCTTGGCAAAGTATTAATTGGCCCCAATGGGTCTTCCTTCTGGGGAAAAGAGAAACTGAAAACTAGGATGAGAGTCTTTCCCAGGCTCATTATTGGGTTTCTGATCCTGAGTTTTAGTGGTCAGTAGCATTCTTACATTTTCGTAAAAGTTTTAGTAAATTTTTCCTATCAAGCAAGGGCAATGACATCTGTCTAAATATATGGGCGTCAGTCTAGCATTCGAGACCCTCCAGAATTCAGTACCACCTCAGCAAGCCGACATCGGCCCCTCATCATTCTCTTCCTCCACAATCCCAACCCTCCCCTCCAAGGGTCTACTCAGCACTTCCAATCACAGGCCAGCGCGCTTCGATCAGCTCCCTCAGTTAACACGCTCCAGTACGGGGCACAGATATCCCAATTCGGGGAGACGTTTACTTTACCACATAACCGAGAAGTTGGCATCGAAGCAGGCCGGCAGTGTGGTTTGACCCGGAGACGCCTGCCACCACTTTTCCCTCATTCCCTTGGCTGTGTCCTACTCTATGCTGCCATCATTCTAAAGATGGCTTCTCTCATGCAGCAGTTCTGGGTCTTACATCTGCACACCATACGGATCAGACAGAGACTAAATTAATCACCAAGACCTGGGGGCGGGAAATAGAATGATTGACTTAGGTCATGTGACCTGCTACTAGAAGCAGGAGAGACGTAAAGGTCCCCAGAACCATGGGAACCCATAAACGAAAGCCAGGGGCCATGAGGAGGTGCCAGAGGCGATGGACGGGAGAGGCAAACGCCACGTGGGGGCTGCAACGTGCTTCTCCTCCACTCCGCACTGTCCCTTCACTCCTCTTGTCATCGACTTTCTGATCGTCCATCCTTTGGTCTTTCTTTCATTATTCAAAAGTTTCCATGATTCCCCCCAAACACGTCCCCACAGGAAGGGCATCATGGTTGCGTGCAGTGGTTCCCTATCTTCTAGTTAACAAAACTCTGGGGGGAATTAGTTTTTTTTTTCTTGCAATAAGCAAGATTTCTCCTAATGATTAAAGTAATGGTATCAGCTAAGAAGGAGAGGAAAGCATTTCTTTGCAAGGGACTATCTTCCTAGTGTTCATTGGGCAGAATCTAATACGTGAAACCACAGACAAGGGAAACAGAAAGGAAGGTGAGGAGGGTCCGCTGGCGATGGCCAGGGAAGTCGCGTGCATGGCATCCAGGCCGACTCCATGAGAAAGGTTGTGAGGAAATGAACCTTTTACGCTGGAACACGCGGCCAGCAAACGGAGGTAACTAAACGGAGGAGCCCTGTGCCTGCCCCTGTTTCGCCCCGGGCTACCTCTGTGTGTCAAGGCAGACACCGCTCATCTCCCTCCGAAGTCTTATAAGCAAAAGGCACTTTTTGAAGGGGAGGAAGAAAAAAAAAAGTCACAGTTGTGAGCTGCATTTTCGGATTCCTTTTATCCCCATTCTGTTTCTAGCACCCCTGTGTTCTGCCCTCTGGTAGGCTGGGGTTGATAGAGAGATCTGTGAGTGAAGATGGCGATTCGCAAACCGTCCTACTGGGTGCCTAATAAAATGCAAATTGAGACGCGGGGAGGAGAGAAGTTGTCTGTCCTGCTCTTTACAAATAAAGTGTTATGGGGCCACTTGCGGGGGACCGGGAGCGCCATGCTGGGGCTGCATCTGCTCTCTCTGACAGCTCCCCCAAGAGCCCTGCTTCTTCTGTCTTTGCAAGCCAGCAAGCTGTTCTTGGAGAGCACATGAAGGAACCTGCTGCTGGAAAAATGCGGAAAGTCTCTCCGACGAGAGAGAAACTCAAAATGACTAAACTCCACGAGAGCAAAACCCAAACGCCTGTTCTTGGTAAAGGAGGCCTTGTTCAGTTAGGAAGCGGAAGGCCGAGAGGGTGGCCGTGAGGGACATCACCGGGCTGGAGATGGTGGAGGACTGGAGAGGGCATGCCCCGTGTCAACAGGGAGCCATCGCTCGGGCCTCGCCAATGGTCCCAGAACTAGCGGCTAAGGCTGTTTGTAGAGATGCTAAAATTAAGAATCTTATGTGAAATCTCCCAGTTCTCAAGTTTTCCAAATTATGATTTGGCCAGCCAAACTGAATAGGTTCTTGGGGCTGAAAGTTCATCTTTCAACTTCCAGCATGGAGGAATGCTGGGACCGTCTCGATCACCTGAGCTTGGTCTGCAAAAAGAAAGTCCTTGAGAGGAAACAAAAAACCCCAAGGATGAGCAGGAAGGCAGCCGGTGCTGTGGAACAATGGAACCCATCATTACAGGGTCAGGCAAAGTACCCTCGCTGCCCTGAACAGCTGCTGGGCTCTCTCTGTCCCCACCCCGCCCAACCCTTAAACACCAAAGACCTTTATTCTATTTATTTTTCATTTTATTTAGTATTATTATTATTTTAGGCGAGGCAACCCTTGGTTGACCTCATAGATTGCAAGGACCTTGTCAGCTTACAATCCCTTATTTTTTTTTTTTTACACCTACAGCTCCTGATCTTCCTAAGTGGTCTCCCATCCTACTACTAACCAAGCCTAGCTCTGCTTAGCTGTCGGGATCAGAAGGGATCCGGCTTGTTCAGGGTGGCATGGCGTAGACTCCAAGACCTTTTATTGTCTCCCTAGTATTGCCTTTTCCAGAATGTCACGTTGTGAGGATCGTATTGTGTGTCACCTTTTCAGATCGGCTTCTTTCACTTAAGGTTCCTCCCTGCCTTTTCATGGTTCGATAGATTATTACCTTTTAGCACTGAATAATGTTCCACCGTCTGGATACACCAGCATCTATCCTAGTGAAAGGCATCTTTGGCGCTGCTTCCATTTGGGGCAATTATAAATCAAGTGAGAGCAGATACCATGTGCAGGTTTTTGTGTAGCTGTGTTTTCAACGCCTTCAGGCAAATGACAAGGAAAATCACGAAGAATCTATAGTAAGAATTTGTTCAGTTTTGTGAGAAATCATCA
Organism: Eonycteris spelaea; assembly: GCA_003508835.1. Lineage (NCBI taxonomy): Eukaryota > Metazoa > Chordata > Mammalia > Chiroptera > Pteropodidae > Eonycteris > Eonycteris spelaea. The sequence goes on along the minus strand of PUFA01000071.1, from coordinate 4,350,530 downwards.
AACTATCTTCCAAAGTATCTGTACTGTTCTGCATCCTCACCAGCAATGAATGAAAGTTCTTGCTGGTCTACGTCCTTGCCAGCATTTGGTATTCTGAGTGTTCTGAATTTTGGCCATTTTAATAAGCATAATGTTTTCTCATTGTTTTAATTTTCATTTCCCTGATGACTTACAGTGTGGAAAATCTTTTCATATGTTTATTTGCCATGTGTATATCTTCTTTGGTGAGATGTCTGTTAAGGTCTTTGGTCCCTTTTTAAATCAGATTGTTTTCTTATTGTTGAGTTTCAAGAGTTCACTATAATTTTGGAAAACAATTCTTTATCATATTTTCCTACACATATTTTCTCCCAGCCTGTGGTTTATCTCTTCATTCTCATATCTTGACATTGTCTTTCACTGAGGATAAGTTTTTAATTTGAATGAAGTCTACAGTATCAATGATCTCTTTATAGATCATGCCTTTGGTGTTATATCTAAAAAGGCATTGCCATATCCAAGGTCATCTAGATTTTCTCTATGTTATCTTTAGGAGTTTTATTGTTTTGCATTTGACATACTGCTCTATGGCCCATTTGAGTTAATTTTTGCGAAGGGTACAATGCCTGTGTCTAGCTCTATTTTTTTGCATGTGGCTGTCCAGTTGTCCCAGTATCACTGGTTGAGAAGCCTACCTTGGCCCCGTTGTGTTATCTTTACTCCTTTGTCAAAATCAGGTGCATTTATGATGGGAATTCTTTTTTAAGGCCATAGACATGTTTTAAAATTGGATGGTAGTACTGGCCGCACAACTGCGTCCATATAAAACCCACCAAACGGAACACTTTAAATAGACAGACTTTATGGGATGTGAATTATAACTCAATAAAGCTGTTTAAAGGAAAAAGACTGTGGCTTCTGTCCTGGGTCCCCTCTCTCTTTCTCCCGCTACTCGGAGGAAACCAGATCTGCCTTGTGGAGACATCCACGCGCAAGGAACCATGAGAGGCCTCGGTCAGAGAAGGTAAGGAGCTAAAGGCCCCCGGTCTGACAATACACAAGGAACGAATCTTGCCAACAGCTTTATGAGTGAGCTTGGCAGTAGGTCTGTCCCCAGTCAAGCCCTGTGATGAGACACAGCTGAGGCCAACACCTTGATTACAGCCTCGTGAGAACCCCTGACGCAGAGGACCCCGCAGATCCATGCCAGGCTTTCTGATGTGGAGAAACTGAGAATAATAAACGCTCTTTTAAGCCACTAAGTAATATCTTATGCAGCATTAAATAACGAACGCACTACGCAACACCAAACCCTTTCCCTGGGAATAGTTTGTATTGTACCCTACCAGCAGTGAATGAAAGTCCCCAGTCCACCACGTCCTTACTTGGTTTTTTTTTCAGACTTTTAGTATACATTTAGTTTACCAATTGAGCAAGTGCGAAATAATATCTCAATGACATTTTATTTTTCATTTCCTAGCTTACTAATGAGATTGATAATCTTTTCATATGTTTATAGGCTATTCAAATATATCTTCTATGAAACATCTGTTTTTATCCTTTGTGCATTATTCTACCTTTTCTTTGCTTCGTTTTATGATTAAAGCAGTTTTCAAATGTATTATAGATACTAATTCTTTGTCAGTTATATGTGATGCAAATTCTTCTCCCAATTTTTGACTTGCTTTTCATTCCTTATCATGATTTTATTGAGAAAAACTGTAAACAAATTCAATATAGTCAAATTCATCTATCCTTTCCATTATGCTTAGCACTTTTTGAGTCTTAAGAAATCCTTTCCTACTCTGAGATCATAAGAATATCCTCCTATATTTTCTTGCAGATATGTTACATTTGGCTTTTCATATTCTAATTTATTTCATCTGTAAGAAAGTTTTGGCTTCTATCATCGGAATAGAACTTTTTGCCAATGACGTTCTCTTCATATTTTCCATCTTTTCCCGAAGAATAACTCTTCTTCACTTCTCCCTGTCACCATGGTTTCCAGCTCTCTCTCTCTCTCTCTTTCCCTCTGCCTTCCTCTTCCTCCACCCAATGGCCCATCTATAAGAGGTCGAATAAATGAGTTTGGGCACATACGTGTGATGGGGATGTTATACCTGTTGAGAAATGAAACAGAACTCTATGCTGAGATGGAAGATGCCGTCGAGTGGTGAAAACAAGTTGCAGCACGGAACAGCCTCGGGTGTGTGAGAGTGGACGTGCGCGTAGACCAGAACAGACATCAGGCTTGTCAGTGGCTACCTCGAGGATGACACACCAATACGATCCCAGGCTTTCCTATCCAAATCTAGACTGCCTGACGGTTTTGCAATGAGCACATATCGGTCTTATAATTTGGAAAAAAATAAATGTAAAAAAATGTGAGGCACAAAAGAAAACTTACACATCACGTATTCAATAAATAGCGTCTACGTGCGGGGTCCACGTCAGGCACTGAGGGACCCAACAGAGACCGGGTGGTTCTGCCCTGGGTGGAGGTCACTCTAGTATCAATCTCCTCCAATTCCCCATCCCTTCTGCTGTGCTTTTCCTAATCGTCTTACCCTACGACACGAGTTTTCCCTTCTCCGTGTTCCTAAAACACTCCTGGCCCTTGTCTACCTGCTTTAGCCCAGTGATAGATTTTCTGTTGCTCCCTACACAGACCTCATTTCCCTGAACAAATTAGGTCAGGGTGCCTAAGGACAAACACTGTTTTAAACATGCCAAACTCTCCCCCACCAACCAAGCAAGAGTAGAGAAAAAGAGAGAGGGCACTCAGTAGACATTCGCTGATAGACTTGGGCGAGGTGGAAGTTGGGATAGGCCTTTTGGGAAGAATCAGATTTCACATTTTCACTTTAAGGAATGGGATGATCCTGACTCATCCTGCACTCTGAGGAAAAAAATCAATATCCTGCACAAGCAAAATAGGGCAATTGTCATTATAACTATTAGAATACTGTAGGCACCAATCGATTGCTGCCATGCTTGTTATCCACTTTGTGGATTATCTGTGGCCGCACTGATATCCTCATTGGTTGCCCCCTCTCTGGCCTGCAGCCTTCTGCTTGGCTGCAACACTGGCGGATGCCCAGGGAACAGTGACTAATTTAAACATCAGCTCAGAGCTAAATGTAATTAGGAAAATAAATCTCCTGCGAAGCAACCGCTCAATGTCTATTCGAACCAAATAGCAATAATGACCATCTATTGTTTTCGCTGATCCATGACTCTGCTCCCCTCAATAACCATGAATAATCATAATTTTCTTATAAGAATATTTTTTCTTCTAAGAATATATAATTTTCCTATAAATTTAAACATACCATAGCCTAAACATACCATATGACCCAACAATCCCACTCCAATTATACTTGGTATTTACACAAGAGAAATGAAAATTTATGTTCACACAAAGATCTGCGCACAAATATTTATAGTGACTATATTCATTATCACTCAAAACTAAAGACAAATGGTCAATGAGTAAACAATCAGTGGCATGCTACTCTGCAATAATAAGGAGAAACTACTGACCCCAGCTTCAAAAGAGATGAAGTTCAAATGCATCGTGCCAGGTGAAAGAGCCAGGTGCAAAAATGTATACGGTCTCATCTATATAACACTCTAGAAGAGGCAAAATTATAGAGACAAAAAATGGATAAGTGGGTGCCCGGGGCTGGGGGTGGAGAAAGTGTTAAGTACAAAGGAGCGAGAGGAAGTATTTTGGGGTGATGAGGCTGTTCTATTTCTTAAATCTGGTGGTGGTCACACAACTATGCGTGTTTGTCAAAATTCATAGAACCGTACCCTGAAAAGGATGAATTTTACTGTACGTAAAAAACACCTCAATAAACCTGACCAAAAACAAGTCTACGGTCCTAATTCACAGTATTTCCTTCCTTCCACAGAGCCCCAGTAATAACGCCCCAGAATGAGGAGCCCCTTCTTACGGCTATATTTGCTAAATGCTCTTTAGAATTACAATGGGACAAACTGCCGTCCCCAATTTCCGATCACTTCAAGTCACTCATGGAGGTCCGTGATCCAGCCTTTAGGAGGAATGATCTATATAGAGCTTCGTTTTTAACGTACTTTCCTTTTAGTAACTTAAAAATAATTACTTCTGGGTTTTTCATTGGCATCAGGCATTGAGTTTGATAAAGTAGCTTAAATTAGCAGAAGAATCACACGCCTGTGCCAAATTCTCATATCGACTGCCTCCAAGGCTCTGAGTTGAGCAAGAATTCACATCCAGAAATGACCTCTCATCTCACCACACACATTGGTATGAAAGAAATATACAATATTAAAGGAAACAAAAAAAAAATCAAAGATATGGCGTTTATGGTTCTCCACTTTCAAAACGTACTTCAAGTTTGTGATGAATGTGCGTCCACACCAACCCTCATTTCCTCTGCGACGTCTGCCAATGAGAGAACAGATCGTTCCAGGCATTCAGTAATGCGCCCCATGCTCTGTATATCAAAACACTTCGTGGATGAAATTCTAGCCAACAAACAGTTGTGAACATCCATGGGGTGCCGGGACCCATGCTAGAAACAACGCAATACAAACACGAAGAAAGCCGTGAGTTATCTTAAGGACATCGCCATGGAGCAGGGGAAACAGTCATAGAGAAACTATATGTACCACACAGCAAGGTGAAATCAATGTCATAATAACATGAGCTCGCGGAAACAGAGATGAATTTGGACGGAGCCACTGGGAAGGCTTCCTGAAGGAGGTGGTATTTCGTCTGGATGGGATTTCAACGGCGACGAAAACAACCGCTGCTCTGTGAGGGGGAACGGCGTGATGGGCGGTGGGGTAGAGGGTAACTAGAGAAAATGAATGAGGGGCTCAGCTAACGCTGATGGGTAGACGGGGCAGAAACAGCCTGCAGAGACGGAGGCAGCGCAGACTCCAGCAGGGGCTGGGGGCTGAGGAACAGAAAGATCAGAGACTGGCAGCATCAGAGGCAGGGCGTGAGCAATACCTCCTGGGAGGCAAAGGGAAGGAGTGGTTTTAAAATGCCTGCTAAGGAGCCAGGCAACCCTTGAGTCCCATGCCGGGCCCGCTGTCTCAAAACTCAGACTCGTTTTGCACACAGTGGGTGTCCATACAACAGCCGCTTTTCTCTTCCTTTGCTAACACAACCCTAATTTGGCTGGGCAGCTGTCTGTCCAACTTTAGGAGATGAATTATTAATGGTCTAAGATAGCCGTTTTCAAAGTGTGGTCCACAGACCCTTAGGGGTCCCTGAGACCCCTTCAGGCAGTCTGCAAGAAATGAACTATTCTCTAAGAATACTAAAATGTTATCTAACCATTTCACTGTGGTGCAAAAGCAACGTGGGTAAAACTGCTGGTACCTACGATGACTTAAGGCAGGGGCATCAGTACCACGGACTAACGCCCAAACAACAACAACAACAAACAACAACAAACAGTTTCATTTAAAGTATCCTTGGTAGAGCAAAACTTACAATGAATTAATTCTATTAAATCTTGACCCGTGAATACACAGCTGAAGGAAACAAGAGGTGAGCGTGAAGCATCTCTGGGCGTACGGAAGGACTATGCCAGGGAAAGGCAGCCTGTGCAATCGTTGAGTTATGAGTGAAAGGAGCCGTTTTTTTTTATCATGGAACATCATTTTTACCAAAAAGAACAACTGAAAAATCATGGTGACTCAGACTTAGGTTTTGGCGGATAATATAAACCTTGTATCTTAAGGAAAACAACTGATAGTATCTGCTGCCAGTGATAAAACATGAGCTTTCAAGTGAAAATTAAAATTTTGGAAATTTGTATCTGCCACTGATTGCTTAATAAGTACCCACTGTGTAAGGACCTTTGCGATAAGATATTAATGAATATGATTTTTTATATTGTATAATGAAATGTAACAACTAAAAGATCTGCATAACTCAATGAGCCAATTATTTTCCGAATGATCAGTGCATGATATTACAAAGGCATATGTGGGTAAAAGACCCCTTGCAGACTACACAGGAAGCCAACAGATTTTAATGGAAGAGTACAAAAAAAAAAAAAACTTATTGATACAGTTTGATTTCTTGTTACAATGAACTACCTTGAAAAGTTTGGGTAGTGTTAATGAAAAATATCCACAATTACTTATCTACAAACGCTTTTAAAACAGTCTAACTTTCCCAACTACATATCTGAGTGAGGCTGAATTTTCTTCACATACTTCGACCAAAATATATCACAACAGACTGAATAGAAGCAGATATAAGAATCCGGGGGTCTTCTGTTTGCAAAAACATAAAACAATACCACTCCTCTGGCTAATGTTTTTGTTGTTGTTGTTTTGAAAAACAGTTATTTTTCAGTAAAAATATTTTAATATTAACATATATCATCTTGTTATTTCTAATAAATTAATAAATATTTTTAAAATTTTTTTCTATCAGTTTTCATCTCTAATGTGGAAAAGGTCAACAGACATAACTCGTATAAACAAACTTCTCCTGCACCAGAGTCTGAGAAGCATTCTTCCGGGCCACCTGCTGACTAGCCCGGCTTCTCTGGACGGTGAGGATGCGGGGACCTCGCTCTAACTCGTGAGGAGAAAACAGAGTTGCCGGGGTTGCTAGGAAGGCTTTTTCCTTCCTGAAAATGGGAGAACAGTACAGAGAAAAGGCCCGTTGCCCCTTCCTGTTTTGTTTCCTGCTTCGGGTGCTTTCGTACGAGGACGTGATGCTCCAGCGGCCACCTTTCAATGCCCTGATGACTCGCTGAAGTTGGCAGAGAGACAGAAGAAGAGGAGACTGGGTCCTTGGGGACATCCCTGAGCTCTGGTAAGGCCTGCTTTGGGATTTTTTAGAAAGCAAACTGTATCTTCACCAGTGTAAGCCAGTTTTTGCCAGGTTTAGAAAGTATTCCTAACCTTTCCTCCTAACGGTACTGTGACAATTAGTTGAGATAATGCAAGTGTCTTAAAACAGTGCTGGACTCATAGTAAGCACTCAAAAAATGTTAATGATTATTATAGGTTTCTCGCGAAGTTCACATAAGGTAACATATATACAATGTTCAGCCAAGTTCTTACCTGCATGAAAACTATTTGTGAGAAATCTTCCTCAGTGACACTCACATGGAGGCTGCCTTTAGCACACCTGAGCTCATCTTGTCTTGTTATTCTTTTACGGGTTGAAATGGTTGGATAACTAGATAGTTTAACTGGTATTATTATAGCATGAAAAAAAATCGATGTTTCTCGATGGTAAAATAGAAGTTCTAAGGAATTCACATTAAATCGTCTTTGCAGTTGTCATAGTGCAGAAGGCAAGAAGTTTCGAAACCATGTAATTCGCTATCATTTCAGTGAGCATGCAACTGTTTCCCTCTGTAACACTATTATTTCGAGGTGTCACTAGGCACCAAGTTTACACGCACAGGAAAATCTAGAATACAAACGAACATTCAGAAATCTGCACTAATGACGAGAGCATTTTCAGGCACTCAAAAATCGAGGGGGAGGAAAGTATAAATCGCAGATACCCAGATTAAGATTAGTTCAAGTGGGAGGGAAAAAAAAAAAAACAGGCATGGACTGGTCCCAGACTCCAGAGCGGAGAGCGACGTGGTTGTGTCCCAGGGCTGGGACCACATCTTAGGGCCGCAGTGATCGAAACGGTGCCTAACGAACAGATTCGGAAGGCTTAGTTGCCATTAGTCAGGCTGTGCCTAAAATGTTATATTCTGGGAAGCTTTTCTTATAAAGAAACCTTATTAACTCAAGGATCCTTAGGTCCAGGATACTTTTCTAGGCCACACTGGTAATGTGTTGACTCTTTGTCCTAGGAGAGTTTGCACCAGGGCTAGCATGGTAAGGTTCAGCTATGCCTCAGTGAAACCTGGCCTGACGCGGGCTGAAAGCTGACTCTGCCGTTAACTAGCAGCATGACTACAACCCGCTCTTTAATCAATAAATACATGATTTGATGTTCAATTTTAGGAAGTTCGTTTACACGCCCCTTCTGCCCCAAGCCCCTCCAAAGACCCCCTACTCTATGAGCCTGTCCATTTACCCTGTTAGGGTGGCTGAGTGTCCGGGTTGCCCCAGGACTGAGGACATCCAGAGATGCGAGTCTTTCAATGCTAAGACTGGAAAAATATCGGGAGGACTGGGATGCACTGGTCACCATACTACCAGATAGAAGACAAGGAGGACTGGCCAGAGGCTACCCTTAAAAAGATCTTTTTGTATTGTTTTGATCTTCCATTGGTACCTGTATAGGAATGATAATGAAAAAAGGCGGGGGAAGAGGAGGAGGAGGAGGAGGAATAGGGATTGGGAGACCGGAATCCATTCTGCAGCCAATTCAACAGAAGTGCCCACAAAAGAAAGAGTGAATATGGGCAGGTAGTTACCCAAACGAGAAGTCGGGGGGCTGGGGCATCAGGACCCATGGTCAGGAAGGAGGAGGAGGGCACAGGGCAGCGCCTGGGCCTGCACCTGACAGCGGGTTCTGGAACTCAGTGGCGGAAGAGCCTTCGGCGGGAGCAAAGGCTCTGGAGCTCATTCGGGTGTGCTGCTCGATCCCGCATCTGCGTGGCCTGAGCACGTAGCCTAAGTGACCTGAGCCTCAGTCACCCCATCTGTAAAATGGAAACAGCGTTACAGGGTGTCCACGAGGACTCAGTGCATTCGTGCCTCCGTAAGTGCTCGGCACACTGCTCGGGAACCGTTAGGCTTGGCATTTGCTATCATTTGGATTTTCCATGGAAGTAGACGCTTGCTGATGCCGTTCAGCCTGGAGAAGTGACGGGTAGGGCCACAGGGTCGTGATGGGGAGAGTTGTCTTTACACACAGAAGCGGGATTCGCCTTTTATAAAATAACGATTGAAATAAAAATGCCCAAGACCCACCCGCGGCTCTGCAGTTTCTAATGTGTTTTACATATACACTGGTTCTCACGACATAACCAGAAGCAGTGGATACAAGGTAAGGAAGGGAGATTTTTAGATGATAAAGCAAAATGATTTTCTACACAAAGGACTATCTCGAGACCCAGAGCGTTTCCCACACTGCTTTGCAGAAGCAGAAGCCGGCCTGCGTCTGGAATATGAGGGAAAGGTTAGACCAGACCTGCAAGCCATCTGCATCACTGGCAGCGGTGCGGAGAACAGTCAAGAACCCAGGCGGCCTGCCTGGGCCCACACCCTGGCCCCATCGGCGAATAGCTGGGTAACCTTGAGCAGCACACTCAGTCTCTCTGAGCCTCAATGATCAATTCATTAACCTGAAACCAATACTTGCACCTACCTCCGAGTAAAATGGAGAACGATCCGTGAGATGATGCCCCTGCCGCGGTTAATAGGGTGTCTGGAGCGTGCTGTGCGCGCAGTAAATATTAGCTATTTTTAGCTAAAGAGAACTAGTAAAATTTGGAATAATTTAAAAATGCGACTATTTCACTGTTCTTCAATTTTTAAAAATTGCCAAAATATTAGCAAATAGATTAGTAAGTATCAGTTGACCAACTATTTAACTGCACGATCATTCTTAGTTAAAAAAAAAAAAAGTGAGTGGTAAATTGGAGTAAATGATATCGATCTCAAGGTATTGTCTGGCTCATGCACTGTGTCGCTGCTTCCCCAAAGACAGTCACCTATGATATATAGTGACGCACAGTCCTTAATGGATCACGAGATTTGATATGGGCGTTCAGTAATAAATCCATGGTCAGATGGGGGAATTTTCTTACAACCTTTTCCCCTCAAAGAGCTACTAATAAAATATAACTCAGAGGATATATTTCTACTATACCAAGATTCCTGGGACATAAACCCTTATTTGAGTCACGCAGAGCCCTTTATTCCCACCGAAAAAAAAAAGTCTGGGCTGATTGATGAATCCTGCCAGCAGCCTGTCACACATTTTGCCTTGTGCCATTATGTACATTTCACCCATAGTAAACTTTAATGTGGATATCTCTCAAGCTCCACCTGGAAACGGCCACGTGCAAAGGAGGCCTTTCGGTGTAACGGCCCTGCAATTTGAGTCCCCATTCCGTGCCAAACCACGAGGTCATTTAGCAGGAATGAGGAGAGAACCCCACCTCTCATCACATCTGATCCGCCCACCCAGCTTGCATTAAATATACTTGGACGACGAGTGGGGTTTAATATATCAAATGGTGGTTAGCGATTCTGATGGTAATGGCTCCTCGTTCTGTATCTGGAGAGGAACTTCTGAGGTTATGTTAGATGACTCATCCAGATGAAAGAATTTTTAAAAAGGAAAAAGAAAAGGATGCTACAAGCACTGTGAATTCAGAGGTCTCAGATCTTGATCGACCTCGATCAACAACTTTCTGGTATTTTAAAGTTTATCTTGAAAAAAATTTTTTTTTCCTTCAGAGGGACATTCACATACACACACATTTAAAGTTTATTCAGGACCTGGGGTCTACGGCCACGCCACCCTGAACAAGCCAATGTCTGATCTCGGAAGCTCAGCAGGGTCGGGCCTGGTTAGTAGTACTTGGATGGGAGACCACCTAGGAAGACCAGGTGCTGTAGGCATAAATAATAATAAAATAAAATAAATCTGTAAAACTAAAAACATGCTGTGACAGTTACTCACAAGTCAATCAGAGTCTTAGAAACCAACGTACAGCTGCCCCTGCTGTTTAAAATGCCCATCTTGTTCAGGATACTGTGACAGGTATGGACTTTGTAATTGAGTTTACCTTGCTGCCTGATTTGGGGGGTTGGAGAGGGGCGGATTCACACTTCCTCTAGCCAGTCCACTAAGATGCAGTCCCAGCCGCAAAAGGGGACACTAACAATCTGTGTCTGCAGAAGCAAGAGGAGGCCGCCGGAGATGGCCTCTCTTTTTCCCAGATCTGAATGTACAATTCTCCCTTAGGCCAAAAGAAATTGCTCGCTAGCCAGACAGGCGCCCTGGAGAATCCCATCGGAAATTACTTTTGTTCTTTCAAAACCTACACGTCACCAAGGGAAAGGCTTCCTTCACAAGGCCTAGACCGAGGATGATTAGAGAAGGAATGTCTGCTCTGCTTTGCCACTTTTTAAACATACCTCTCAATCAAGCAACTCAAGAGCTTGCCCAGGGTTAAAATTATCCTCCTCGTGTGCCTAAACTGCTCTCTTCCCACCTATTACTGCACCAAGCGAAGCTCATCTTTTCTCCTTTCCATGGAAAACAGTCCTTCCAAGCAATAAGAAGCCCACCCTCCCGTGAATTCCGGAGAGGGGAGCCACGGGGAGGAGGGAAGCAGCTGTGGAAGTCACAGATGTCTTCAGGAGAACATGGCGTTCGTTCTGCCCAACTCAGAAGCTTCAGCGGTTAGAGGGGCGAGGTATGCTTCACCTCACGATAACATATGAAACAAATTTGCACATTTATAAATAAATGATCTGACTCTTCATTGGCGTTTCTAAGCCCTCTCTGGGTAGTAGTTCTCTTGTTAACAAGCTACAGCATTTGACACGGTGACAGAGGAACCTCAGAAGAGAAATGGCCAGTCTGTTTCTACACTCTATTTTGTAATGGAACCTGAAAACTTTCTTCTAACACCTGGACCTCTGGACTGACACACAGAGAAGTTAACGACGAAAGTCTCTGAGCACAGCTAAGTTGAAAATAAGAACCAAACATTCTCGCGGAAGAAAAAAAAGTAGATTTTAAAAGGACATACATCTTTGGAGAAGTAACTGATTCAAGGACTGGGGTAGAAAATATACAAGATGAGCCTGGGCATCGCATAACCGCAGAAGGTAAAAAAGCGCTACCAGACAAAAAAGCCAAACAAAAGCCCACACTGATCAAAGGGGCACAGGAGCCCAGGGGAGGAGCTCCCACCGGCCAGTGCGGGAACAATGTGGGCAGCAACAGAAATAAGACCGTACTAGATTAAAACGCGAATTATAAGATAAACATCTGTGAGTCCATATGGACATAAAGGGTTAAGAAAAATAAATAATGGGGAGAAGAGGCGGATTTTTGTTCAGAAGAATTGCAAGGCGTTTGTGTAACTACTGCTGAAGTGGATTATGCATAGTAACTTCCTTCCGAAGAGGACAGTAAAGAAAGGAGGGGAAAAGAGTGACTGAACAGTTGGACTCCTGACTAACACTTCCCAGCCAGGCGATCAGGTCAACACTAACAGTGACAAGTCATGTTGACAGCAGGCGCCCCTGATACTATGTGATGAAAAGGGCGCATCCCCCCAAACCCATAACTCTGGTCTAATCATGAGAATGATACCAGACCAAGGCCAGCAGTGGGAAACTCGACACAACGTCTGACCGGTACGCCTCAAGATTGTCACCTAAAACAAGGAATGTCTGAGACACTGTCGTGGCCATGAGGAACCTAAAGACATGTGAAAACCAGACGTAATATAGAATCCGAGATGAAATGCAGGAACCGAGCAAGGATATGAGGTAAAACTAAGGAAAGCAGAACAAACTATGGACGTCAGTCATAATGATGTGTGGATACGGGTTCATCAGCTGGGACAAATGTATCATCTCACTTACTGTAAGATGGTAACGGGGAACTCTGTACAGATATGTGGGAACTCTGTTATCTTTTCAATTTTTCTGCAGATCTGAAACTGCTCTTTAAAAGAGTCAATTTTTTTAAGAAAAGGATGAATAAATATGTGAATAAGATTTAAGATGTAGATGACCAACCACAAAGTGGAGGGTAGACCCAATCGAGTATTCCCAGTCTTTTTAGCACCTGAACTACAACCCTGAAAGTCAGTACATTTGCCACCTAATCATTTTTTTAAAATAGCTCTCCTCAGTAATGGCGCATTACATAGACCCACCTCCATCTCAGTCCTTGGGCATGAAGGCAATTAAAAGGTGAGGGCAGTTTGCCAAGAACCTCTTTCCTCTTTATGGATAGTAATTGGACGGGCCTACATCTCATACTACAAATTTCTCCTACTAGCAAACCTATTCGATTATTCCATCCTTCAACATGTGCACTCATTCAACGAACATTTATTGATACCGTTGTGTTGCAGGAACTATTCGAGGCACGAAAGATACAGCTGAGAACAAGACAGGCATCTCCGTGGAGCTCACGTTCTGGGGGAGGAAAGTAAGCAGCAAGCAAGTCGGCGACTTTCCAGTCTCTCCCACCAGTCAGCGACCACCAAACCTTGCAAGACGCGCTCTCCGCCAACTTCTGGGCAGTCGTTCCTCTCCGCCCTAGGCAATTGTGTGAGCTCTACGATTCCGTTTCTTGGATTTAATGCATGAGGTCTTTGGCTCTCTCTCTAGGCAACTATAGGAGAGAAAATGTTTTCTCGCAGCAGACTGAAGCAAGAAGGGGCTGCTGAATTCATAATCCGACTTCTTTATTTTTATAGACAAAGAGAGTGAAGCTCGGTGGGAGCTAGGACCAACATAGCCAAAACATGGGACGCTAATGCCAGCGGTCTCCAATTAAGGATTTCTTCTGTCATCCCCACAACACCTACTACGATGCTGTAAAATCTACAGATTCTTTAAAAAGCTCCCTCTCTCGGACATTCCATATAAAAACCCGCGTAGATATTCCATCTCCAATGACCTCCAGGGAGACATACCAGCCACTGGGGTGTTCAAGTATTGCTCAGTGGACACCCCAGAGAAATCTGACTCCTTTCTGCCTGTTAGCAAAGCAGCAAGGAGCTAGAGAGCGAACAAAGGATTAAAAAAAAAAAAAAAAGACAAAATTTGCAGCCTGTGAAGAAGTACCTTGATTTTTTTCCTTTAAAATAGTGTGACATCATATCCATGAAGACGGTACTTTCCTACAATTGCCAGTAATCCAATTATTTCAGCATGTTTTACAGCAGCAGGCAAATGTAGCACCTAATGAGAAGAAATGCTGTGACACACTTAGAAAAAAAATCCCGTGATGCTTTAATCAATTACAACATTGATGGCTGGCATAGTTGGCAGGGCCCTGGCACCTCTGACCTCCTGGCCCCTGTTAATACCTGATGCTATTTTATCTGAGATTCTAATTTGGGCTCGTCGGTAATTAAAATGCATGAAACTCAGTCCACTATTAACCCCAGATCTCCCCTTCTGGATCCCGAATCTCTTGCAAAAAGCTCAACAAAATGTCAATGACCATTTGGGATATTTAAATGTGTATAGATTCAGTGAGAGAAAGAAGAGGCTGTAATCTTAAGAATTCCATTTTAGAGATGGAGCTGCAGAAATGGCTAGTCAGCTATAACTATTTGACAAAATTGAAGATACAAATTATATAGGATAATGTTCAAAATATAAAAAGACTGGAAGGAAATACATACCACACAACAGGAATTATCTCAAAGTGTCTGGATTTTTCTACCTTTTAAACTATTTTCTCATTGTCAAGTTTCCCATGAGAAAAAAACAAAACCTTAAAAGTATTTTTTAAATGCTAAGAAAATTAATAACGAAAGCTTAAGAGATGATCCCGGCCTCCTGGGTTCTTTGTTTTCCTCTCCCTCAGTGCATCGGAAGAATCTGGTCCTCGGCCCCCTCCCCTCCTTCGTTCTGTTGGTAAAGAGGAGAACCTGTCATGAGTCTGGTAACACTTGAGATGATCTCCATCTCTTCTTTGCATCCCACCCGGGGCCCTACATTGAGAATAAAGCCATTGCCTAGTTCCCTGTTTGCCACCAGATTGCTGAGTGGCCGTGCTTAGCACTTTTTCTCCAGAGGCACTTATCGCATGAGTGGTCCATGATGGAGCCTATAAATTTATACGACAAATCGAGGAAATGTCTCCTCACAAAGCTTTAAGAGGCAATATTAATTAAAAACGTCTTTTCACATGGGATCATACCATATCCATCGCTGAAGTAATTAAGAATGAAGACATAAACTCATTAGTTGTGTACTGTAAAGATGAAATGCTCAGAAATTATTGACTGCCCACATATTTACCACCTCCAGCCACTTAGAGAAAATGCAATCAACGGAGCTGTATGTGGCAGAGGTTTGAGTGACAATAAAAATAAGTACACGTCCCTTCATTCTATGTGGAACTTCATTAACTAGCCGGCTCAGGAAGTCCTCTAATTTAAGAAAGCCACTTTGTTTTTAATTAAGTGACTATGTCTGACTTTTCTGTTTCTCATTCCATTTTCACAAATCTTAAAAACCATTTCTTCTTCATCATCGTTTTTTGTTTCAAGGACTAAAGGTGTTCTCTATCAAGGCACTAACATTTCAGGCAGATCCACAATGCCTACTTAATCAAATTCACTTTAGCGTGACTCATTTTGGAAGATATTCAGAAACCGAGACAGGGCCCGTGTCGAGCCATCCACATGGGCAGCTTCCTCCTCCTTCTGTGCATTTTCTTATCCTATCCAAGCAATGGACATGAGAGCGTATCACTAAGTTTACCTTTGCCTCTTAGTATGCTTCCTTCTGCTTGTTTTAGGTGTACTTTGCTTTTCTCTTTTCAGTGTCTCAAGATACATAAGTTAACAGTTTGAGGGGTTCTTCTTTTTTAATATACACATTTTATAGCTATAAATTCTAAATGCTTTAGCTGCACCCCAAAGTTTTCCTACATTTGTCTTCAATTTCATTAATCTCAAAGTATTTTCTTTATTTAACCCATTGGTTATTTAGAAATCTGTTGCTTATTCTTATATACTTATAAAGTTCACAAATGTATTTCTGTTATCAATTTATAATTTAATTCCATTGTGGTTAGAGAATATACTTTGTATGATTTAAACACTTTTAAATTTATTGGGGCTTCATTTGTGACCTAGTATATGGTCTAACACGAGAATATTCCATGCGCTCTTTAGAAGAATGCACATTCTGTTATTGTTGGGTGTAATGTTCTACAGATGTCATTAGAACGGCTCAGTTTATGATGCCATTCATGTTTTCTAAATCCTTGCTGATCTTTGGCATAGCTGTTATAGCCATTATTTAAAGCAGGATACAGACGTTTCCAACGATTACTACTGAAATGTCTACTTCTCCCTTCCAGTCTGTCTGTTTTTCCTTCAAGTATTTGAAGATCTGCTTTCAGGGGCATGTAAATTTATAATCATTATATATTCTGATGGTCGACCCTTTTATCATTATAAGATGTCCCTCTCGTTGTCTGGTAACCTTGTTTAAAAACTATTTTATCTAACATTACTATAACCACTCCGGCTTTCTTAAGGTTGCAATTGCCTGACGGATCTTTTCTCATCCTTTTCTTTCCTTCGATTTGTATCACTGTATCTAAAGTGTGTCTCCTATGGACAGCATATCATTGGGCTTTAGTTTTCTTTCTCCACTCCAACAATCTCTGCCTTTGGAATGGACATTTTAATCACATTTTAATCCACTCACATTTAATGTAATTATTTAGACAGTCTGCCATTTTACTTTTTGTTTCTATAAGTCTCATGTCTCTTTCTTCCCTCTATTTCTCTTTCGTTGCCTTTTTTTGCTTTCTGTGAATATTTTCTAGTGTAACACTTAAGTCCTTTAGTGATTTTTCACTATTTTTGAGATATATTCTTAGTCGTTTCTTTAAAGTTTAACATTATGTACATATTAACATATTATGAGAACCAACTTCATATTTCTCCTAACTTAATTCCAGTGAGATAAAGAAATATAGAAACTATATGAATAGAGTTATATTTCCTCTTCCCTTTTTTGCACTATTTTTATGCATATTGCATCTATAAATACTAAAACCTCAACAATAACTATTGCTCAATATAACTTTATCTTTTAAAGAAGCTGAGAGAAGAAGAGAACACGCTTATTATGTTAAACTTATTTACAACCTGGTTCTTTTCGTTTGTTGCTACAGTTTCAAGTAACTACCTGGTGACATTTACTCACCTCAGTACTGCTTCGTTCCCACCCACCTTATCTATGCTGTTATGGGAAATTATATTACATGTGTATATGTTATAGGTCAACATATCATTATAATGGAGTTTCATACAATTGCTTTTTAAATCATTGATATATGGGAAACTGTGCATTTATCCTGTATTTTATAATTATGTAATTATCTTTACTAGGGTTCTTTGTTTTTTCTCATGGATTGAAATTGCTCCCTGGGACCACTTGCTTTCATTTTCCAGAACTAGTATTTCTTATAAGGTGATACCAAGAGCAATGAATTTTACAGTTTTAGTTTACTCCAATAGAGTAAGATGGGGAGTTACCTTTATATATAATAGTCTGACACATAGCAACTGTGAATGTCTTTATTAATTGTCACTTTTATTTTTGAAAGATAGTTTTGTAAGACACAAAACTCTTCATAGACAGGTTTTTTTTTCCTCTCAGTACTTTAACTATGCCCTCCCACTGACCTCTGACCTTCCTTGTTTCTGTTGAGGAGTCAGCTTTAATCTTTTTGGAGTTCCCTTACATAATGAGTCATGTTTCTCTTGCTGCCTTCAAGATTACCTCATAATCTTTTATTTCCAGTATTGATACTATGTGTGTCTTTCTGTGCATCTCTTGGAATTTATCCATCTTGAAGCTTGCTGAACTTCTTGGATGTATGGTTTTTCATCAGACTGGAGAAATTTTCAGCCATTATTTCTTCAAGCGTTTCTCTGCCCCTCCCCCTGGCACTTCTGTGTGTATGTTGGTATGCTTAACGATATCTTACATTTGATGCTCTGTTCATATTTCCCACTTTTCTCCTTCTATTTTCTTCAGATTGCATAATTTCTATAGATCTATCTTCAAGTCGACTGATTCTTTTTTCCACCAATTCAAATCTACTATTGAACCTCTGATGGAGTTTTCATTTCAGTGATTTTACTTTTCAACTACAGCTTTTCCATTTGATTCTTTTATATATAGTCCTTATCTCTTTATAAATATTCTCTATTTTATGATACAATGCCATCATACTTTACTTCTTTAACCATGGTTTACTTAGTTCTTTAAATATATTTAGTAATTTAAATAAGTATAGTATTCTTTAAATACTACTATGAAATATTTCTGTTAAACCTTACTTCTGGTTCCTTTTGCAGGCAGTTTCTATTGTCTGCTTTTTTCCCAGGTAATGCACCACATTTCCCTGTGCCTTTAAGTGCCTCGTCATTTTCCGCTGTGGGAAGGTGGGACATGTATTGTAGCAACTCTGGGTTCTGGTGCTGCATCTCTGGGGATTATTGTTTTTGTTCATCTTGTTAGTGAATGGCTGGACTGTTTTAGTGAATTCTGTTCTTCACCACTGCACCCGTGATGTGCAGCCTTTGATGCTGTTTCAAGCTGGGAGCGCAGCTCTGGGTGCGCCCACTGTCACCCTGATATGATAGTGGTTGTGGCAAGACTCCCTTTGTCTCTATTCCCACACTTAGCTCTTATGTCATTTCCATTTTATGTTCCACCATAAGTGGTTCCATGATCTGATCCCATTAAAAGTTGGGTCACTTTGCACAGGTAGTTTTTGAGGCCAGCGTTTGAGGTTTGTTCTGACCAAGGGGGAGCTCGTCTTAGATGCCTCTTTCCCTGATTCTCCCTAGTAACCTAACTGATCTAGGATTTGCCTTGTTGCTTTCACCTAGGAAATCTCCACTGACTCTGAGAGCACTTTCCGGCTTAAGCTTCCCCCAAACTGTTTCAGTGACATTCATCTCCTTCAAGGAGAGCTGTAAAGTTCTGTCTTAAGGCCTGCCTCTGCCCCTGGGTAAAGTCTCTGAGCCACCAGCGCCAGAGCTGGAAACGAGGACTGAAGTCTGCTTCTCTCCAAATAACACCCCTCCTCTCAGGGTACTAGGGTAGGTGGCACCTCGTGGCCTTCCTTGCTTGTCTTTCCTGGCACAGAACCTCCACGCTGTGAATGAATGAGCTGCAGTGCGGATGGTCGTAGCCACGGTATTTTCAGCATGCCGTGGCTAACGAAGAACTTCTGCCCTATGAGTGGAGTCTGAGTAGAAGAACAGAGCCCCCAAACTTCAGCCACATTCACTCAAATTTAGCCTCTGGAACATGTAGCTGGGAGATAAGGAATGCTGGTAGCCCGCCTTACCCAGGGAGATAACTTAGTTCTCAACTTATAGTTTCTGGGATGAGGAGTTTTGTGTTCTTGGAGGCATCCGCCTTAAGGGGGGGGGGGGGGGTTCCCATCATAATGAACTGAGAAGGGAAGAGAGGGGACAGGTCGTGATTCAAATACAGATTCTCACTACTAGTGCCAAAGGTTGGCAGATTCTCTTGAATAAACGTTTCTTTACTTACTACATGCCCTTAGGAAATTTGTCAGATTTTAATGGTTGTTTTATTAGAATAATTTCCAAAAGTTATATTTGTTTTGCCAAAGAGTAGGTTCATGGGGCTAGTCATGCTTCCATTCCAGAAGTGAAACCCCACTGTTACATTTTCATAAGCTAGTACAACCAGAATGCATGAACAAGCAAGGTCAATCTGGAAAAGTAAATAATAGACCAATCTTAAGTAAAACTGCCAATAAAATGTTGAAATGAATTTGGCTGTTTATTTTTAGAAATAATCATCCATCTTACTTAGACATGGTAAATTCTGCTAAGAATTCAAGGATGGTCCGACATCCTACCTTTTCATCTTAGAAGATAAAAGCGAGTTGGATAATCTATACTGTATAATACCCTTCACATATTTAAAAAGCACTAAATTTCTATGTGTTTTTATGAACATGGTATTTCTGTAGTAAAGTAGAAACATTAACTACACATATAAAATTTCATGGTCATGCTTATCTCTGGAAGGGAAGGAAGGAGAGTGAGACAGCAGAAGTGAGCAGAAGTGATTTCAACTTGATCTGATGGATGTCTATTAAAGTGTAAAGAATATTTTTTCTCTATTTTTACACATTAAAAAATAGAGAGAGAGAGACAGGCAGATAGGGCCTTGAAAGAGGCGAGGTTCCATTAGGTAAGGCTGTTATGGTGGGCCATAATGCAATCTGAATACGCAAAGAGACACCAGGGGTTCCCTGCACACCAAGGAAGGGCCAGGTGATGACGCACCAAGGAAGCAGATAGACGCAAGCCAAGGAAAAAGGCCTCAGGAGAAGCCGCACTTACTGACACCTTCATCTCGCACTCTGAGCCTCCAGAACTACGAGAAAATCACTTTCTGTTGTTTACGCTACCCAGTAGTGATAGTTCTTCATGGCGTGCCCAGCAAATTAAGGCCGATAGAGAGACTGAGATAGAATAACCCCAAATAAGTGTAAGCAAGTCGACATGCTCATACACTTGCAAAAGTTACAGTATTCAAATATGGGCATACCTGCCGAAAACTCCAGGAAGGTTTACTCAGCCTTTCTTATTTTACAAACTTTTAAGACAAACTAGAGTTTAAGTCCGTGGTCTGTCTGCTTACTAGCCAAATAACTTGGAGCAAGATTTTTTTTTTTCCTGAACATCAATTTCCACATATGTCAAACAGGGATAAGAAAACCTACCTCACCCAAATTTAGTGATCGTTAATGGATTTGATAGACGTAACGTGCTTCACTCAACTTCCCACTTTATAAGAGACGTTTAGCAAATCCGGACCTTACCTTTCGGCTCCGCCTCTGCACATCAGCAGGAAACACTACTGAGGAATCCCCGGGCGGATGAAGCGAGAGGCGAAACGCCAGATTCACACACAGCGCCTGGACCAAGGCGAACGCTGCCTCTGGTGTCGCCAGCGCTCCTCTGGACCCGTCTCTCCCTGCACCACCTGCCTCCTCAGTGCGAGGCAGGTTTGGGGCCACATAGTCTTGAGTTAAATGCCGGCTCTGCCATTTATTGGCAATGTGCCCTTGAGCCAATCTTTTCACTTCTCTGGGCCTCAGTCTCCTAATCTGTAACATGAGGTTAATAATCCCGACCTTTATGAGTCATTGTGAGAAACAGACATCACTTGTGCAAGTACCGGGCACGCAAGAGATACTCAATATACTGGAATCACATTGATTATTGTCACGGTTATTGTTCCTATTATAGTTATTAGTACAAGAGCATCTTCCTCATATTTTTAGAAACTCAATATTGATGCATATCTTCTATTCAGCATTATATCATCCCCGTGAAAAGACCATTTATAAAATGCAGCCACAACATCGCTTACCATCACACAGATACAGACTGAGATTTCAAAAGGACATGCAACATTAATCCCTCCATAATGATAGCTCTTCCTCCCAGCTTCAGTTCCACTCTAGAATAGTGAAGAATTTCATGTCTTATGGCCGGTGGATCCTAATAAACACAGAGCTTTTGCCAGGTTCAGCTGCCTAAACTCAAATCCAGAAGCACATGTTACCCAAGTCAGAGTTATCCACCTAGAAGACATTTATTTCAGACTGTTTCACAAAACAGCAACAGGCCTTGACTCCAAGGCCGTCTCAACTTTGCTCCAATTGCCATCTGAATTATTTACAAACCTAATTAACCCAGGAATTGCTTAGTAATAATTACCATCTTTTCTTAGGCCACAGGTCTGATCCCCAAGCCTGATTTGCTAAGAAACCTAAAGCATAGCAATACTCACATGAAGCCCAAACTCCTATCTACAGTAGACATCCTGTCAATTAAACTCTTTTATCCCTCGGAAGGGACACATGTCCATTTTAAACAAGAATTAACCTCTTAATTCAAATTTTCTTATTGAAGCTTAAGATTGGAAATATACCAGAAACTATTGTGAGACAGTCAGGAACCATTGCTTTTGGGGTATGGAAAGCTTTAAGCACCCCCCAGAAGTGCGCAGATAAGTCTTTTGAAGACATACTTCCAATCTTCAAAGACATTTTTCAGCAAACACAAATGTTTATCCCAAAGTGCTTTCGGTGCTGTCAGCACAAGCTTGGCATGTTAGTAACGCGGTCTGCATCAAGCTCAAGTCCAAAATCTGGGCAGTTTTCAGAGCAGGCACCCAGAAGCCGTATTGCCTGCATTATTCACAATGCTGGAAGCAAGATCAATAGCTACAGTTCACCAGCGAAGCTCCGAAGCCCGGCAAGGAGTCCGTTTTGACACAGTGAATTTAGCAAGAGTGATGTACTGCTCCACGGAACCCAGAGGCAGCGTCTCGGCTTAGCAGAAACGATAATGAAGTAGCCACCTTCGGGCCAGAGAACACCACCTGGGAACCGTTCTGACTGGGAAGGAGCTGTGTGCAAATACAGGGTTCGAGAGGAAAGAAATCACCGTGGCGTTACTGCATGTACCAGGGTGGCGGTGTGGAAGCTGACCACAGAGAGTCACGCCTCAGGAGGGGTTCGTCTGCCCCCTCCCATTCCTATCTGCCAGCCTTGGAGACCACCAGGACTTACACAAACCAAAGTCCTGGGGGCTCTACTTCTGCCACCAGGAACGCATGACCTATGTGGTTCTTGGAAAAAAGAACCAGGTAAGCACCATAATGGGTTTATCAGACGCATCCAGGTGGGTTGTGTATTTGTTAGCCACTGGGTATGCACACACGTGGTCTGGGAAACTTAAACAAGGCTAGTCCCTGAGAAGAACATCGTCCTAACCGCAGGACGAGTTAAGTCCCTCTGAGAGGTGAGGGCACACATTTAACCACGCTTGGAAGTGATTCTTTAAGTAGAGTTAAGACGCAAAGATGATAGTGACAATAACGTCTAACCAGCATTATGGGTCAAGCATCTAATGATTAATTGAACACCCAACTTAAGCAGAGGCATGGTACTACTATTAGTAATACTAGAATGAAACCACTGTTTCTTGATTGTCTATAAAGTGCCAAATGTCATATTTAGTGTTTTATTTCACTGATCCTCTGATGGGCCATGCAAGGCAGGTATTAGCCACGCTACTGATGCGAACTTAAGCCCTTGGAGCAGGACCAGCAGCATCGGCATCACCTGGGAACTTGTTAGAAATGCAAATCCTCAGGTCCCGCCTAAGATCTACTGAATCAGGAACTCTGGGGCTGGGACTCAAAAATCTGTTTTAACAAACTCTCAAGGTGATCGTGATGGTGCTGAAGTTTGCAATCCACGTTTGGAACAACGGTTCTCAGCCTTGGCTGCACACTGAAATCACCTGGACAGTTTTTAAAATGACTGATGCTTGGATCCTGTTTCTAGATATTCTGACTTAATGAATCTGGTGTGCGACCTGGGTATAGGATTTTTAAATGCATCCAGATGACTATAAGGCACAGCCAAGAACGAGAATCGCTGCACTGGAAAGTAATTTTCCCAAGGTCCCCTGAGATAATGAAAACAACGAAGCCAAGATTCAAACTCAGGTCTGAGGCAAACGTGGGTTCTGTCCACACACACTTGCTGCTCCAAGTCTGGTCCAGGACCAGCAGCGCACGCATCACCTGGGACCTCGGGAGGGATGCAGAATCTCAGCTCACGCCTCAGGACTGCACTGCAGGAATCTGCAGGCTCTCTGGGTGACGGCAAGTGCAATCAGGGTTGAGAGGTGGGGTATTACTCACTGCTAATCATACCATCGTCAGTGCCAATTTGTTTAACCACCTTTACAGTATGGCAGAAGTTATTATTTTTAGAAACTGACTGAGATTTCTTGTCTCATCCAATCCCGTCTTCCCACATCCTTGTACCCATTACTCTTCTGATCCCATTCATCAACAGAAATAGCTGGTTAGTGGGTAAAAGAGGAGGCCTACACAGCCTGGAGGAAAGAGTGAACTGACTTTTTGAACATATGTTTTTAATGTATAGAAGAGGAAGAAAAATAGAGGGGAAAAAAGAAAGAAAGAAGAAAAGAAAAAAGAAGGGGAGAGGAAAAGGAGAGCTGAAGGAAGGAAGGAGAGAGGGAGGAGAAAAGGAGGAAGGAGGGAGGAAGCAAAAATCATAAGCAAACAAACAAAAAATATGGAAAGCCATCACTCTGCAGCTCTCTGAACTAGACGAGAAAAGATCTTTGAATTCCAGAACCAAGACTCCAAGTACCAAATTCCTGCTATAAATTAACGACAGACAGGGAGCGAGCGTGCGCTGAGGAAACAGCCCTTCCCTGCCCCAAAGCAGCTAAGAGTTTGTCAGGCTGGAGAATGAGGAGTAAACGCAACGCCATTCCACAGAGCAGTAAAAATGAGTAACAGAGCTACAGACGGCCAGCCGCCTGGACGCGGTTCACAACTGTGGAGGAGAAAAAGAAAATCGTAGAAGTATACATAATATACAAAATTTTAAGCACGCGAAATACTGCCTGACACGGTCTAGGAATAGATATGTTTATAGTTAAAGAATAACCCAATATACAAAAGTGATAAATGCTAAATTCTGAATAGTTGCCTCTGAAAAAAAAAAAGGGAGATATATTTAGGGAGGGACACGCGGGGAGGTTTTAAATACTACTAATATTCTACTCCTTAAGCCAGGAGGTAAGTACATGGCTCTTTGTTATAATTGTCTTGAAATATTTTTGTACGTCCAAAATATTCAGTGAGAAGAAAAGAAAAACCAGTCCTCTCTGCTTCCGCCGATAGCGACCGGGGATTGAAACGTCCAAGCTTCCTACGAAAGCGCCACGTTTCCAAGCAGACCGCCGCGAGACTAGGGAAAGGGTCTTCCCCGGGAAGCTTTCCGAACCTGCCTGTGCGCAGCAGCAACGTCAGGCAGATCAAAGTGCGACTCGCGCCCGCCAGGGCTGCAGAGGTGCCGGGGCTGGCAGAGTGCTGCGAAGGGCAGACGAAACCCTGCGACTTCGCGGTGTTCTGTGGGTGGCTGCGCAGTGGCTGCCCAGACTGGGACACGGAACGGAACTGACGTCAACCGAAGTGCAACGGCACCGATCACAAAGCGCTCGTCAAGAGCCAAGCGTCGTTCGAAGCCCACCAGATTAGAAGGCGGATTAATCCCATTCGAATTAATCCCATTCTGAATTTACAATAATCCTATGAGGCCGGTTCGACTGGTACCCTGTTTTATAAACACCGGAAGGTGATGCATTTACTCAAAGTCACAAAGCCAGCAAGTCAGAGCCAAGATCCAAACCAGGACATCTGCCTCCAGAGCTCGCACTTAAACTCTCCACTGCATTGCCTTCTAGAATTTACTGACACACAGACTTTAACTCAATAAAAGAAAGATCTTTGCAATCGCCGAAACTCTTCAAATGGTAGGAACCACCTTAAGAGGTTGACTGGCCCAGATCGCTGCAAGAATTCAAATAAGGGCTGGAAAAGAACTTCACTGGTTATAAGGTTGTTCTCATTCCTTTCAACTAGAAGGATGATGCCTGGACCAGCAGCGTCTCTGGGGCACTTTTTAGAAGTGTAGAATCTTGGGCCTCATCCCAGATCTGCTGGCACAGAACCCGCCTTTCAACAAGCTCCCCCAGAGAGAAGCATCAATCTAGACCCAAGTTTTGAATTACCAGCTTGCAAGTTGTGTCCCATCTTAAACCTGCTAACTCAGGATCTCTAGAGTTTTTTTTTTTTTTTTTTCCTTTCCTCTGTTTTCAACAAATGCTCTCAAGTGCTTCAGATAAGCAGCAAGATCTGGAAGTCAGGGGTCGGGTGAACTTCCGGAGGACCTTCCATCCCTGAGGCTGGGCGATTCTGGGTCACCCCTTTCCATCTTCCACGTGGGCCCAAGTCCCAGTGGGCAGTGATCTCCCGAACACCGACTGCTGACCAGAGCACTGCGCACAGAGGACGCTCTGACAAGGAGAACGCATCACCCGTCACCCGCAGGGCCTGGGGCACGAAGCCAAGGCCTCTACTTTATGAAACACCACGACCGACAAAGGCGCACACGCGCCTCAGATGCTCCCTCTTCTGACAAGCAGGGAAGTGGCGCTCTGACGTAACGGACCCGCCATGACTCCTCTCGGTGACGAGGGGACCCGCCATGACTTCCCTCTCGGTTCCGAGGCGGCCTCGTCCACCTGCTCCCCGCAAACCACAGGCACAAATGGGCCTGCTGTTTCACCTTCGGGACGCCACCCCATCAGGCCGACGATCAGGGCAGGTTCTCTTTGGCCTGTCTTTTAGTCCCAGAGAGAGAGTCAATTCATAGATCTTACTCCATATCCGATAAGAAACTCATGCTGGAAACTTCACTCCATTTTCAAGAAACAATAAGTCCGTCTGAAATGTTCCATTCTCTCACCATTTTTTCCCTTTCTTTTTATCAATAAAATTTTAAAACTCACCCAGAAGTTTCCATTGTTTTTACCTAGTCTATCTGCCTCATGTCCTCTTGAATGGAAGAGACGCATGCCCCGTCTCAGAAACCATGCCTCACCACACCCCCCCGCCCCCCAGGATCCTCCGCTTCCTTCTCCCTGCCCCGTTCCCCTGCTCCAAGCAGTAAATAGGAGATGCAACGGTATTAAATGAAGCTAGAAGATGCCGACGGCCAGGGCATCCTGCAATTACTTGTCCATGCGCTCCTCGTCGCTGGGCGGTGCGCTCGCCAGCAGGCCTGTGGCCGTCCCCCGTCACCACCGCGGTCCCAGTACCCAACACACAGTCTGAACGCGCCGGGTGCCAACCAAACATCATCTGAATGGCTGAACATGTGACACACTGAATGAATAAGCAGACGAATGGATGAAAAACCCAAGTAGAATTAGGAAGAGAAACTCCGGGATTTTTGTTTTGTTTCCAGGTTTGTTAATGTTCTTTTAGGGCAATTCTGAGCCTTCAGAGGACCTTGCGCAGACAGCCCTGAGCCAGGGCTCCTGCGCGGGGGGACGGGGCGGGGGTGCTGGCACCGGGGCGCGGGCGGGGGAGGTCTTGGCCTCCTCTCCACTTGCCACAGAAAAGACTGGGCAGCTGGGCCTGGCACCGCTCAGTCACAGCTTCCACAGATGTCAGCCTCTGCCCGATGTGTCTGTCTGAGTCTAGAAGCCATGACAAATGTGAAGAAAGAGTGAACGAGAAAGAGGCGTTTATCAGGACAGCTCAACTCCGGAATACGCAGTTGTCGCAGGTCAGCCGACCCCGAGCTCTAATGAACTAGAATCAATTCCCTCACCAGACTCAAATAAATTAGCAAAAACATCTCCACAGACACAGTGCCTCCCATCAGGAAATCATCTTAAGCAATGAAAAAAAGATTAATTTTATCGTCGAGGGAAATATCCTCAAATTCCAGCACCACGACGACATTTTCACCAGGGGACACATATCTTTTTCTATTAGCCGAAGCCCTTCCAATACAATACTCTACTGTTGCTTTTGAAGGGAAATGAACATATTCCCATTAACGTCTCTTTAGCTGGATCGTAAGATGCAGGTGGAGAGCGGGTTTTAAGGCAGATGTTCGCCACGTGAAAATCTCGCTCTCGCTCCCCAGTGGCGCTCCAAGCTCCCGCGGCCAATGACGTCTTTAGTCAAATCCGTCCACGGCCTTAGGAAACGGCCAAGGAAGCACACTAGCAAAGGAGGTGGCTGGCTGCCTCTCCACCATTGTGAAGGAACCATGTGGAATCATGTTCGACCTTCCCTCATGCATGCCCTGATTTCTATTATAGAATAGATGGAATCCCCATTAGGAATTCCTGTCGGGCATTTCGAACAGTTAAGAGCATTACCTGCGAAGAAGAGCCGGCTCTGCTGGGGGTATGGACGTCTTGGCGCCGCTGTCGGACCCGGGCGTCCCGCTAGACGGCTCGGTGTCGCTTTGTTCCCGTGTTTGTCGCGTTAGGCTTTTCCTCGGCAGAGGCGCCACAGCCAGATTCGCTCCTGTCACGGAGGACCAGAGCACAGTCACCCCCGCACGGAGGACACAAGAGAACTCAGGGGGTTCTGAAGTGGGCGGCAGGGACTTGTCGGTAGCGGATCCCTGTGGCTGAGGGGCCCGCCCGGGAGAACCCTCGCTGTGGAAAGTGGGACGCAGGGCAGACGAAGAAAACGGTCAGGTGTTTGGCGCAGGTTCCTACCTGATGCAGGAGACGAAGACCTCCATGAGCAGGGAGACACAGAGTCCGGGGCGTTCGTGTGCTGGAAGAGATGCTAGCGATAAACTTCCATCACTCCCAAGCAACTGACACAGTGTTGTCCTTTTACCCAAGGAACCTGCTTGGCTGACACCACACAGCTGCCCCTGACAGGGCGAGGAGACCCCAAGCCCAAGAAAACAGCGGCAAACGTAGGTGCTGAGCGCAGAGGCCCACGCTTCACGTGCTCCGTCATCCAGGCTCCGCCGCACAAACTCGTAAGACAGGGGGCGACATCCTCATTTTTGAAGTGACAGGCCTGAGGCCTTGAGAGGTTACGTACTGTGCCTTAAAGAGCAAGGGACAGAGCTGGGACACAAACCCAGACCATCCGTCTCGAGAGGCTGTGCTTTTAACATCACGCTCTAATACATCTCATCACGTGTACGATTTTCTTTATGCCTGAAATGACCCCGTGAGCTGGGCAAGATCACCTCTCCTTCAGAAGGGAAGAGAAGTTGAGAACCTTGACTTGAGACATGAACCCCGGGCGTGCCCATCTCGGGAGCCCAAACATTTGACCACTGTGTTTGAAGGAGGGAGGAGAGGTTCCCCTAAACCGTGCACAGCTCGGCTCGTCAGGACCCGCCTTCACCAGCACTGGTGGTGGGAGGTGGCTGTTTGCATCTCTTATTCTGAGCGACACAGGGAGTCTGTGGCACACAGCATCTATTTCCCAACCCCCATCATGGCACGTCGCCCACACGATCCTACTGACCCGGCCCTCTGGATTTATCCCATACGAAATACAGCCGGTGGGGAAGACCCCACCGACAGAAGCCCGACTTTCCTGAGAGGTTAACATTTCTGTCTTTTTAATTATCGTTTTAACTAACAATGTGCCGTGGCTCTTCCTCCTTTAGCAGGGGTTCCGCGGGGACAGGCGCTTAGGAGCAGAGACGACACAGACAGCGAGCAGACTGCTGTATCTGAAATAAAAATCAATTGCCCACCATGCAGATTGCAGAAGAAGCGGCAAAAAAATTACTGTAAATTTAATTAAAACATTCCAGCCAAGTCCATACATTTGGTATTGATTAGCGAGCCTGCAATTTCAGGGAGTTAATTAACACAGCCTGCTCCCGGACAGCAAGCGACAGCCAGCGCGGCGCGTCCTAGCAACAGGTAGGCAAAAGCGACTCGCAGATTAAATGGAAGGAAATACATAATCTCATTGAATTAGACTTTAATGTGATGATTTAAAAAGACGAAGGGGCAACTTCATGTTTTCAAAACACACTTCACGAACGCGAGTCACTGGGTGATTCTGATCGGGCGGCGCGGAGCGTGTGCGGTGACCCGCGGGGGCGGGGCCCTTCGGACCATCCGCCACCGCCAGAGCATTTCCCCAGCGCCGCCGGCTCCGGGCGCACGGGCCCCGCAAGCATTCGCTGGGAAAAAGGAAAGCGGCCATTGCGAAGCGTCTCCTAGGCCCCTGAGAGAACGAGTCGGTTTCTTTTCCCTGGCCCAGGATGCACGCGCCCCACGGCGAGAAAGCAGCTTCTGGGTGCGTGACCCGGGGTGAGTGAGCACGGGCACGGCTCCCGCACCTGCGCTCCCGCACCTGCACCTGTCCAGGTGCGGGCCACCGGCGGGGCTCGCTCCTCGGCCTCCCCTGCTCGATAGAGGTTTGAGGTGTTTCAAGAAGTAGATTTCGGAATTGGGCGGCCACAGCAGAGAATAACGGACGGCTCTGGTGCACACCGAAAAGGACCCGCCCACTCACAAAGAGGCGACGTCGTTCACGCATGTTAGGAGCTGAACCCCACCTCCGCCATGCACCTGCCCCTCTGCCACTCCCACCCGTCCTCAGATGCCTGAAAAGTTCCTTACTAAGTGTATTGCTAGCCTAGGGTTTACACGCTCTTAAAATACAAATAACTTCAGGAGGGGTGACATCATTATTATGAGGAGGAGGAGGGTTAAAAAGTCCTAATTACCTAGTGTCTCTACCACGTGCCAAGAACAGGGGTGGGGAGGGAGGCAGAGCTAGGTACTGTCCTATATGTTGTTTTATGTAATATTCACAATAAACCCTAAGAAACAGGGCATTTAACATTGAGGAAATTTTCACAAAAGTCAGTTAACTTAACCCAGTTCTGGTTTATGGGTCAAAGTCAGACCCATCTCTCTGCAAAGTCTGCTCTTTTCAGTGAATGAGTATCTTTCTAGCTTTCGCTAAGAAAATCCTCTCTCCCCCTGTCCCCCCTTTTTTTAATTAAAATGAAACCTACATGGCACTCTGGTTTATCAACTGTGTAAATGCAGAGAGGGCCCGTGGACAGAGCCCGCCGACTCAGCGGCCGGCACACACCCAGCCCCCGAGAGTCCTCTGCAGCGGACTGGCGCTCTGGGACATGATGGCAAGTGGCCCTGGCCCTGAGCTCCCTACTCAGCAGCGAGCAGCCCTGGGGGGGTGACTCCACTGGTGGCTTCTCCCTCCCTCTCTGCGGCACCCCAGACGGCACTGGAGGACTTGGCGTTATTCCTTCCTTCCTTCCTTCCTTCCTTCCTTCCTTCCTTCCTTCCTTCCTTCCTTCCTTCCTTCCTTCCCTTCCTCACTAGGTATCACCTACAAACAAACGCAATCAAAAGGGCCCTAGAATAAAGAGGCACCTGCGAGTCAAGCGGCCACGTTGCTGTCTGAGCCCGTTCGCCCCTCCGCGGTCGGCGCATCGTGCCGGGGCCTGGTGCTGGCGCCGCCGGCCTTCACCTGGGAGGACCGTCGGGCCCGCCCACGGCGTGGTGCACATGCCTCCTCTCTCTGCCCTCCACGAGCACGTAGAGTGCGGACGCTGAGTGACGACGTCGGGGGTGGGAGACAGGCTCTGGGACCAAGCTGCCTCTACTCAAACCTGGATCTGACTTTTATGAACTGTGGGACTTCAGGCGAGTTACTCAGCATTGACTTTTCTGAACCTGTTTCTTCAGCTGTCAAGGGAAAAATAAAACTCGAGTTACTGAAGACTGAATGAGCTCATAACTGTAGAGGACCCAACACAATGCCTGGCGTGTAATGCGTGCTCAAAAAATATATACTGCCTATGAGGGGGATGATTACTACACTTTTGGTTTCTGCTCCAACCCTGCCTAATCCTCTCTGTAGTTTGGAAGAGAAGCAAAGCACAGGCAGACTGGCCCCCGTGCCAGAGGCAGAGGCTGTGCGTTTCGACAGCCTCCTTCTCACAGGTGTTCCATTCTGTCCTTCCTAAGACGACAGCCGTTAAAATCAAGACCGCATGGAGCTGTGTTCCAGGAGACGGGAGAGGAGGGGTCCACACACCCTCCGCTCTAACTGTCCAGCCAAGGCCCAGCCACCGCTGGGCCCTCCCTACCTGTGAGCTTCACCAGCCTATAAAATGGCATGAAGCTCCTTGGGCTGCCATGAGGGGTACGCACAGACCTGTGTCACTGCGTGGAACCCCATTAAAGTGAGTGATGAAGGCTGGCTACCTTTGTAAGGACAAGAAGCGCAGAACCAAACACCCGACAGCTGGGAGGCTAATGAGAGACAAGGAACATTTTTAGCACTAGGAATAAAAAGAGGGAAACTATTTGGGAGCAGAAACTTGTCAGAAGCTTTCCAAAGCCTGCAAAAAAAAAAAAAAAAAAAAAAAGGAAAAGAAAAAGAAAAAGAAAAGGAAAATACAAACTTGTGTAATGATCTTAAATTCAGAGGCTTCCAGAGAAAATGAAACAAGTGTGACAGAAATTAATCTTAAATTAATCCAAAGCTCAGACCCTCCCTCTCCTTATGCAAATTTTGGCTGAGCATCTACTGAGTTCCCAGACTGCGTTGGGAAGGGGGAAACATACTCTTTAATCACAAACGGTCCCTCCGGTACTGTCCATCACTCCCCGGCTCACTGTTCCACTTCTCCGGCAGCTATGACTGAGTGTCTCGAGTCTACTCGAGGCACCCAGGAGTGGCTGCTGAAGGAGACGCTGTTTAGAGCGCCCACGGCATTTGTCCCTTCTGTAACGGAGCGTGTGCCCATGGCCGTGCACCCGGGAGTGCGTCACCCCAGTGTCTCCCAGCCCCGTGCCCCGGGCACATGAACACAGCCGGCTCGGAGTCTGGCTCCGAGACTTCCTCCCTGGGGACGATGAGCGGGCTTCTCTTTCTTCCGTGGTCAGAGAGAAGCAGGGCTGTCTCAGGGCTGAGTCCCCTGCGGGGCGAGGAAACGGCGCAGAGAAGCAGAAGTGCGCGTGCACGCGTGTGCACACGCATGCTTCCGTGCTTACACGTGTATATGCAAGAGAGAGACAGAGACGTGCCGGTGAGCTGTCCTCAGGGCATTTGCGTCCCAGGATCTGCGCCACCTAGGGCCACGTCAGTGGTGCCCTTCCCCTGTTCGGTGTTCAAAGCCGACGGCTACTTAACGAGGCGTGGGCTCCTCTGACTGGCAAC
This sequence comes from Eonycteris spelaea, assembly GCA_003508835.1. Taxonomy (NCBI): domain Eukaryota; kingdom Metazoa; phylum Chordata; class Mammalia; order Chiroptera; family Pteropodidae; genus Eonycteris; species Eonycteris spelaea. Next base: position 4,318,202 of record PUFA01000071.1, on the reverse strand, counting down.
CCGAAGGATGCTAACAAGGAAAGGGAGCTGGGCCACGATCTTGACTTTCAAGGAGCTTAAAACCTAGTTGAGAGTCAAGTGCAGCTACCTGAACCACCAACCCGCACGCACGTACGCTTACAACGTCCCGCGAGAGTATAAAAGGCCACGGAATAGAAGACTCCTCTCTCTAACGGTTGTGTTCTGCGGCTCTAAACGACATCTATTCTCTTTCCAACTGCCTCATTTCAGTCCATAAATCAGTCTTGCAAACAAGAAGACCGGGGCACAAACCCCACAGAAACCTATTAATCCAAGGAAAACGCAACGGGCCAGGGCCTCATTTCCCAAAGAGGGTTCCTCGGAACCCAAGTCCGCGGCCATGGGGCACGTGTCCGCTCACCTCCAAACAGCAGGCCCCGTGCCTCGCAGGGGGCCTGGGGCGTGGTAAGCACCAAACACACCTTTGTCGAAGGACTGGATAAAGCTGCCACGCGAACCTAGTCTAGTGTCAGGTAAGTTTGAGAAACATGACACGCTTCGTCTTCTTCTCAGACATCCTTAGTGCAAAGGAGCAAAAACTAAAGGCTCTGGGAAGTTCTTCAGGCAAGAAACGTTTACTTTGCTTACACTGTCCCCAAAACCTTTTGCCACAAAGGAACCCGTTTCGCTGCCCAACACCAGTGAGCTCCCCTGCCTCACAGATCTAACGTGTGGCGCACGCCTGGGGAGGGGGCACCGGACGAGGGCCACCGGCCAATGGGCAAGCCGTTCCCACGGCCGGCCTCGACACAGCCGGAGCGTGTCATCAGGAGGCCCACTCCGTATCCGCACCCCGTTCCCGCTTCAGCGTCTGCTTTCCGAAGGCGCAGGAGCGAGGGGTGCAGACTCTTAGCCTCGTTGGAAAACTACCCCCCCCCACCCACACACACACACCAATGACCACCACCACACACCCCTCCACACCGGCCCAAACACAAACGCCGGAGAGCCATTTCAGGCGGAGCGCCTTGAGACACCGAGGCAAGGGGAAGAAGAGGCTTCGTCCGAACGCGACGGGCTGGCACGGATGAGGAGAGATCGACAGAGACAGACACGGGAGCCTCGGGTCACTTTTAGAAAACCGGCGGGTTCTCACCGGCGTCCACCACCCTGATCGGCAGCACCGCGGTGCGAGAGAATTTGCTCGAAGGCTCTCACGGTCAACTCGGCAAGAACCACGTAAGCCATGTGATTGTGCAGAACAGGTCACGGCCAGGGCGGAGGGGGCAGAGAGCTCATTCTAGGTGGAAATGGTGCCAGGATGCGGGAGCCCTGCTTCTTCGGGAAAGGCTGGCGTTCTCCCTGAGAAAATTAAGTAGTTACAGTAATTAATTACATCCACTTGAGTCAGTGTTTGCAGAGAGGCCCTAAAAGCTGTGCTCGAGAACTGGTTCTTAGACGTTCTTGGCCCAAAATATAACAGAGTGAGTGGCCAGATGGGGAGCCAAGAAAGCTCTGACCTTTCCAGCAGTGGCTTTTTTCTTCCACGTGGAAATTGAACCTGGAGACTCGGCCAGGGGAGGGGTGAGGGTGAGCGTGCCACCCGGTATCGGAGGGCCACTCGCCAGTCACCCAAAATGTTTGTTAAAACCAGCTTTCCAAAGCCTTCCCTGACTTGGCTGGTCATCTCAGGGGTTGGTCTGTCCCATATGCTTTTCTTCATTCTTCTAGAAAAAGAGCTTCCACTTTAAGTGAAAAATGACTCATCCTGGACTCCGTGCAGTGACCACAGGGCAGCCCAACGCCGTGACCTGCGCCCCGTGTCCAGGTGTTGACATATGCCTCAGGAGTCACGGATCATGCTATGTGATTCCCTTGCTCCAAACAGTCGACCCAGGGATAAACATGTGACCCGAGTCAGCCAACCAGAACACCCCTTCTCATGGTCGTCCTGTAAATTCTGGAAGCAAAAGTCATTTTTCTCAGGAATGAGTTGGACTTAACTTTTTTTTTCTTGAGTTGATGGCAGTCATCCTGATGTGAAGTAAGAGAGGACAAGACCAGCACAGAGAGGATCGGGACACAGAGGTGGCCCTGGGAGGCGGGAACCACAGCTAGGGTGGGGGAGTGAGGGTGGCCGACCCTGAGCTCCTCGTTCTGAGCATGCGGAAGCCCCTCAGGCCTCTTCTTTTACTGAAGCGAGAGTACGCTGGAGTTTCTGTCGCAACTGAAAGAAAGAATCCTGACCTATATAGTGACCCCTACCCTGGAAAAACAAACAAACACTGGCTTCATTTATTTCTCTGAAAACGGCACTAACCACCTTTGGCGTATAACGTGCACAGCCGGGAGCTCCATGCACGCAGCCGCCGTGGGGAGCCAGCACCCCGCCCCCTGCTCCTCAGCTGCAGGTGACAGTTGGCTGGTGAGCACATTCCTGTTACCACACGCTTCGCGCTTAAAACAAAATGGGTTTATGACAAGACAGTTCTGGAAGTCAGAAGTCCAAAATAAGTCTCACTGGGCTGAAGCCAAGGTGCTGGCAGGCCTGGTCCCTTCAAGAAGACGATCTGCCTGCTTGTTTTCTCCAGCTCCGAGGGCCACCTTCACCCCCTGGCTCGTGGCCGCTTCCCGAGGCACACGGAGCTTGCTCTTCTGCGGCCGCATCTCCTCTGCCTCCCTCTCATGAGGAGCCCTGGGATCACGCAGCCTTGTCTGGATGGTGCAGAATCTCTCTCCACCTCGAGATCTTTGACTTAGTCACGCCCGTAAAGCGCCCTTCACCGCGGAAGGTGACACACTCACAGGGTCCCGGGATCAGGGTGTGGGCACCTTCGAGAGCCCAGCATTTGGCCAGCACAGCTCGTGGGCAGAAAGAACCTGCAGGGAGTAGACGAGGAATCTCTAGCCTTTCCGAAGCTGCGTTGCAAGTATCTCCAATCTCAGGGAAAGCAGAGGATTACGGCAGAGGACAGAGAAGAGTGTGGCATCCTGGCCCTCCCTGTGGGGCTGAGAGTCCTCGCTGTCATCTTACGAGTCTGAACTCCTGTTGGATCGAGCGCTGGCTTAGTCCAAGGTACATTACTTGGAGTTCCTGCAGAAATTCTAGCATTTGACAAAAAAAAAATTGGGGGACCCAGAGGGCCTCCCCTTAAATCATGCTTTTTTTCTTGGAACTGAGCATAGATCTGGGCTACAAGTGAGGAAGAGCCAGGCTCCGGGGGCCAGGTGGCTAGTTTTTGAGACGCTGCGTTAGGCTCACACGCTTGCTCCTGAATGTCTGGAATAAGTTGATGCTAATTCATCCATCCAATTTCATGACTTAAGGAGAAGCACAACGTGACATATGTCAATCAGCTCAGCTCCAATGTCTTCCCCTAGCTGATCTCCAAAACTGTCTGTCAGCTTAAGAAAACTGAAAGAGGATTCACCAGTTATCAATAGTAACAGTATTAGCTAACATCTGTTGACACCATGTGCCAAACGTACCATGCACAAGTGGTAGTAGTGTCATACTAGCTGCTATAACATAAACTCCCACGTTTCGGGAGCTTAACATAAAAAGCTTATTTTTCACTCCCAGAGAGTGCAGTCAGCAGTGGCAAGGTAGAGAGTCTGGTTGTGCTCCATGCGGACAAATGTAGCCACGGGCCCCTCCCGTCTGCGACCCCCCGTTCCCCAGCCCGGCGAGTAGCTGGCCAGCAGGGGAGGATCGCGGACATTTGCGGACCTGGCTCGTGCACCTTCCGCTCGGATTCCATTAGCTGGAACGCAGCCATTCGGCCTCTTCTGCCTCAGGGGCGGCTGGGACACAGACTGGCTTCGTGTCCGGGAAGAAGACGGGCAAGGTATTCGTGGACACAGAGTAAGGGGCGCCACCACACCCTTCTCATGCGATCTCAGCCGACCCCGCCGACGGCTGTATGCGGCGGCACCACTGCCACTGGCACTGTGTGGTTAAGTCCCGGAGAACTCAGGCGCTTCCCCAGGCTCACGCGGCGCGAGCCGTGCTCGGAATGCGAGTCGTCCTGACCCCAAACCTGCGCTCTCCACCGGCACTTCGCAGGTGGGGGAGAGTTTGCCTGACTGCACCTCCGCCTCTCGGAGGCGGATGCCCGGCCATGTCTCCAGCCATTTGGGGGGCAGTACGAGAGGGAGGGGGGAAGGCGGCAGGACTGGCATCTAGTGACAGAAGGCCAAGGACGCTGCTACACGTCCCATGACGCGGAGAAAGGCTATTATAGCACTGTCAATAAGTACTGTCCACATGAGGGGTCACTGAGTCTCATCGCACACGTCACGGCCCCGGGTCTGGGTCCCCGGGCCAGGGGCAGCCATGGGAGTGCATCAGGCCGTCCGTCAGCAGCCACTTCCTCCTCAGCCTGCTCTCAGCTCTACGGTCCGCTTCTGTGCCCCTGGCCAGGCGTGATGGGAACTGGATGTCCCACTCCCACGCTTGTGACCTCGGGGTCCTTCTCCCGCTTGGTATGCACAGCAGACCGCTTGCTGGGCGCCCACCGTGGTTCACGAGTGCCTCTCTCCAGTGCAGAGTGTCTGTCTCTCTGTGGGTCTCTGCAGCTTTGCCTCGGCCAGACGTGTCCGCCTGGGGGGGCTTTCGGCACGGAGACCGCCCACGAGGGGCCTCGCGGGCCGTTCAAATCGCAACTGGAGCAGACGCTCCTCACTGGCCCTCCAGGTAGTGACGGGCGCAGCCATTCAGCCTCCGCCCTACCCTCCCTCCAATGGCTGCAGATGCTACAATGCTAAACATTCCGCTTCTCAGACACCCGAGGTTCAGCTGTCACTGAGGTTCGGCCACTCGGATGCGCACGATCTGGACGGCAACGGGAGGCAGGGAACATGCTTCTGCTTTTCCTGACTACAGTCGTCATAACGATATTTGATTTCTTTTCTTTTTTTTTTTTTTTGCAGAAAGTCCAGAGAAGGGGCTCATTAGCTCTGTGGGTGTCGCGAGGCAGAACGCAGGACACGATTTCGCTGGCGGGGACCCACGAGCGGCACAGCCCTGGAGCCAGCGCTTCTGACGGCAACTTCCCGACCCCTGAATCACACGGGGGTGGTGCCACCGGAAGCCGGTGCCCGCAGGGCGGCTTCTCAGTTCTCCGCTTCCGGCGCTGAGGGGCCATCCCCACGTGGGCCAGTTCTGCATTGCTCTTCTCGAAGGCGTCCCTCAAAGCTGACCCCAGCTTTTCCGACCAGTTCCAAAGTTCTGAACATCCTACAAAACAGCAGTTTGTGTGTTCTGCCCACCGGGCCATGTCCAACGGGCCTTCCTTGGCCACCGGCAGTGCCAGGTTTCAGCTGAAGCCCCATCCTGTCTCACCTCGGTCCTCCCAGGCCCTCATGGATGGAACAGGCAACACAGGCCCAGGCCACGAGAGGCCAGAGCCCTCCTCACACGGCCACCGCTTTGGGGGTGAACACGCGCCTCCCTGGTCAGAGTGATTCCCGGGGAAGCGCCCCAGGAATGCTAGGAAGAGACCCGAACTCTTTTCTGCCGGACCTGAAGCTGACAGGATGTGACTCTGAGGACCAGACGCCGGCATCGCGCAGCCACGAGAAGAAACCCATCTGAGGATGCGTCCTCCAAAGGGAAAGCCGAGCCGAGACGCGGACAAGAAGAAACCGCACGTGTGGCGGCCAGGCAGCCTGCATCCAGCGGCGCCCGAAGTGAGATTAATGCTTAGGTGATTATGATCTATCGGCCAAGAGGGATCCGTTGCTTTCTTTTTTGTTTCTTTACACCAGTTGGGTTACATTACTGATTTGCAATCAAACAGTCCTGAACATCACACTACCCAGTAGAGCAGTTCACGCTACGGGCCTGTCACTGCTTCTACAAGTCAAAGGTCAGTGCAAACGTTTCCTGGGAAACAGACAATTACGTGCACAGAATGTGCAGAACTTGTGGCCAGAGGCTGCCACTTTGCTCTTGGCCACCTCTGGGCTGCCCAGGGCCCCCTTCCTCCTAACACCTGTGGACCTGCATCCCGCAGGTGACGCCCAAGATACCAGACCGGACAGTCCCCGTCCGTGTAACTCACCCCCCTCGCTTGGGTCTCTGAGAAAAAGAGAGAGTTTGTTTGTTTGTCACTCACTGTAATTGATTTGTTTCTCCCTAACTGTGCGCTCGATCTCGACTGCCTTGGCTGCAGACAGGAAATCTGGGGCTGAGAGCTCCGGGAGGTCTATTATTGGCGGCACACCATTTGTCAAGTGAGGGAGCGTGGATTTCGGTGGCCCGGTCGATGATGAATGGTTTGGGAAGAGTGGATGCGGGAACTGGGGTAGTTTCGCCTGGAGAAGCAACGTCTGAAGGGGTCTTAAAGGAGTCGAGAAGGAGCGTACGCGAGCATGCGGAACTCCGCGGACGCGCCGTAGGGCTGGACACCGGCTCCCACTGGCAAAAGCCACAGCCGCCCGAACCTGCCACCTCACTGAAGTAACCACTCTGCCAGGCGTAGTTTGTGGTTTGAAGGGTCGCAGACCCCCGATGATTCTTCCTTTGCAAGGAACTGTGGAAGGGACAATTTTACGGCCTGATGTGGTCTCCTACCAGTCCACACCCCCGACACCCAGGGGCGTCTCCTCTTCCACCTTCCTGTGCCCTCCGCCACCTTCCCTTCGAGGGCAGCTTCTGGCTTCCAGATCTCAGCTCTGCCTGCGTCAGATCAACCGACCCCCGTTTCCGGCGGTGCTCAAACAGGAAAGCAGCGTGCTGCACACACGCACACCACCTTTGCCAACACACTTTCCACGTGGCCTCTTCTCCTCTGCACGCCAGACTCCAAGACCACCTAAGTGTGGGTTTCCAGACTACGTGGAAGGTCAAGCCATGACAGGTTGGAGGCAAGTTCTCAAATTACATCACCACTCCGCCACTGGCTTACGCCACCAAGAGGAGCCCCACGCCTCCTCAAAGACAGCTAAAATGCAAAAAGCATTTGTGAAACGACGTCAAACGCAGCCTTATATTTATCTAGCTTGGGACAATCCCCCTAAACTTAGACTTACAAATTCACCACCTTTGATCTCCCCAGGAGCTCAGAAGTTCTGCAGGAAAAGTGGTTCTGTCGGTGCCACTGTGCAGTGAGGAGATGTCCCGGGACGGAGATGGCCAGTGACATGCTCAAGGTCAAATAGCTATTATGGGGCCAGGACTCTTATTCAGACTGCCCCATATGCAGCCCAGCACATCCTCCGATTCTGCCCGCAGCACGAGACGCCCGCCCCGCCCCCCACATCACACGCCGGCATCTGTGACTTCTCCGCAGGGGTGTCCACCGTGACTGGAACTGGTGCTTCCAACTTGTATGACTGTCTTGTTCTGAAGTACCAAAAAAAAAAAAAAAAAAAAAACCCTCAGGAGTTCCCCACGTCCGGGACTAAGGGAAATTCTGCCTTCTTGCCGCGCCGTCCCCAGGAATCCAGAGATGAGCGAGGCAGCAGACAGACACCTCAAGCTTGAGATGGCCCGGCACAGCTTCTTCTTGAGCAGAAACAGCCAGGTGCTCTTCCGGCCCGGGAAGGCAGCAGTGACCGCCCCCAACTTTAACAGCATGATCACTAAAGCGAAGGCACAGTGGACGCTGAAGACACTAAATGTCCACACACCCTCCTGAGTCTGCCGTCAGGGAAAACTGAACAGCGATGCTTTCATAAGGGCCACCAAGACCCGCCCCAGCGAAGCATCTCAGAGGTAAGGACGGAAAGGCTGGAATGATTGGATTAGTAACCAAACCGGGAAACACGAGCCACGCGGCGTCCCTTCGCCAGCTGCAACGTCCTCACCCTCGCTGGGTCTGGCTTCACCCGGGGAGGACTCTGGACGCGCTGGATCTCGTTTACACGCACGGGGCAGGGATGTCGGATCGATGCGCTAAACGAGCAGGCGCAACATCACTTTTACTTCCCTCTTCGCTTGCGTGCAATATGAAGATTGAGGCACTGGCTGGGACACAGTCTTCCTGCAGGATGGAGGGGAATACTATAAAATGCATTTACAAGCCAGCTCAATCATGACTGACAAAACAAGATTTGTTAATACAATGGTTTGAGGCACTTGACAGAAATTTTTGTCAACAGTGTAGATTAAGGGATCTGAAAAAAAATGAAATTTGCAGATGAAATGGCTTTGATGTTTCTCGTGAAAAGCATTTTGTTGACAGACGGGATGCGTGCGCTTTCTCAATGCACAGGTTTTAAGTCTCTGACAAAACGCGCATTAGCCTTACGATTCTCGCTCGCTCATTTGTCAGATCCTCCACCGGCCTTGCCCTCAGCCCCACGAAGGGCTCACGTGTGAGTAGAGCAGTGGAAAACCGCCGCAGTGACTTGGTCCTGTGCAGCCACGAGGTGTGGCCATGTGATTTTTCAAGTACTTACTGTCTAGTTCCCAAACATACTATTCTATCTTATTCTAATATATGTTAATTCTTCTAAGAATAAGATTCTCTCCCATTTAGAAAAGATCCAATCAGTCAGGACAGTTTTGGCCACGAGCAGCAGAAACCAAAAGTGGCTTAGAAGACAACGGTTCTCAGAGCTTGGTCCCCGGGATGACAGCATCGGCATCCCCCAGAAAGTTATCTGAAATTCCAGTTTGTGGTCCCCACCCCAGGCCCGCTTGCCAGTGGGGCACAGCAACCTGTATTTTGACAAGGTCTTCGGGTGATTTGACGCACACTGAAGTCTGAGAAACAAGGACTTGAGCAAGAGCCAGAAAGAAAAGAGGCTGGTTCATATAACTGAAAAGTTCATGGAGGTAGATGAGGCTTGAACGCGGTTGCATCCAGGAGCTCAGACGATGCCGTTAGGACCTTGGCATCAAGTCCTTCTCTTTCCTCTAGGGCGGCTGAACTCTTGCATGTCTGCTTCCTGGTGGCAAGATGTCAGCTGTGCTGGGTGATGTCTCACCTTCCTGACTAGCACATGAGAAAAAAAATGCATTTCCCCCATAGCTCCAACAAAAGTCCCTTCCCTGAACTTACCACGGTAGCCTGGGGATGTCAGACTCTGAGTGGTCAGTCATGGTTTATAGGCAGAGTTGGTGTGACCTCTAAAGCCATGAAGGGAGGGAGAGGAGGAAGGGCTGGCCACAGACAATTCTATGTAAATGCAGGAAGCTGGGAGAATGGATGCCAGCCAAGCAGAAGCAAAATATCCGTGAGAGGTGTAGCCCTTGGTCCTCTAGTAAGTTCCAGATTAAGGGAAGGATGGCTCCTTTAAGCCTGCACATCTTATACTTTCTCTAGGGACGGAAGGTAGAACCTTAAGCCTTTAGTTCCACCCTCTTCCTCAGGACCTCTCTGGCTTCTTGGTTAATGCAAAGAGTGGAAGATTAGTTCTTACTGAATCCAATCCAAAAGCTACTAACAGAGGAACTGGGAGAGGGGATTACTGAGCAAGGCCTACCTGTCTCTGAATAAAGACAGTCCCTAAAGACTGATGATGGGGAGGAGTCTAGCAAAGGTTCCTTAGGGAGCATCAGGCACAGAGCCATACAGATCGGGGCTGGGGTGGGGCAAGTGGCCATCTCTGGTTCTGCCGCCATGTGGTGTGCCTGCCTGCCTTGGCAGAGCCTCTTATTCCCCCTGTCGGTCACAGAGGAATTTATTGGCAGAGGAAGAAAGAACTGTGGCTTCCACCTTTAAACTAAGACTTGAAACTTTGAGCTGTCATAGTTGTGCCATCTCGGCAGTCCAAATTCAGCGTTTTACAAAAGGGAGAGAAGAAAGAAAAGATGTCCATTTCCTGTGCCATCGTCTACATCCAGAACAAGGAAATGTCTCCCTTTTTCTGGAACAAATGCTCAGTGATTAATCTCATTCTAACTTGACAATTACTATCAAGAACAAATGTCTTGTCAAATGCTGATTGTAATGCTGTCTGTAGTCTTGGCTGTTTGTGCATTGCGATCCCCAGGCCAGGGCGCATGTGTGAGCGTGCATGTGTGTGTGTGTGTGTGTGTGTGTGTGTGCGCGTGCGCGCACTCGCACACACGCGCGCACGTGTCACACTGGATTAAGTGGAAAGGGTGGCCTGCGTGTCCTATGTCGCCTTTCTGCTAATAAGTAGCCCCACTACAGCAAACACTTGGTTGGCTGTTCTCCAATCCCTATGCCGGGATATTCGTCCCCTCATCACTAGGTAGGCTGTTGACAAGATGGACAGTTTTAAGGACTACCGAAAGTCACTTTTCTCTCTTCTAAGATCTAGTTCCATAAGAATGACCTTGAGACATTTTACACCCAATGCCCTCATATGCCCACTAGAGGGCAGCAGAGAACACAGTGATGGCACAATGGCCGTTTTCGTCCAGCCTTTGTCTGGGGCTCTCCCAATCCTTCAATTTTCCTAGCTTTCGTCCTTTTGTTAACTTTGGCTTTTTAGGTGTAAGTTTCAGCACAAAACAACCTGGTTTGTTTTAGAGAAAGGAAAACCATTTTTTCTTTCTAACTTTTCATGTGATCCCTCAGAAAAATAATTTCGCTGGTGAGGCAAATCACTCAAAGTTTATTAAATGCATCTTTTTAAAAAATATATATGGGCTCTCCTTTCAAAAAGAAAAAAAACTCTTATCTACCTACACTAGGCAACGGCCTTCCTTCCTGAGAGCCTTTTCTATAGGATCTGTAGCTGAGCGGCTGAACCACTCCAGCCCCATTCTCCTGACCTGAAATCCAGTCTGGGAAAAAAGCTCTCACTGGCAGGATAATTAAAGTAGATGAACAAGTCCTTCAGTCTCGGTTAATCCCAGTAAGCCTAATTCAGCTTCTATAGATGGAGGGATAAGTATGTTTCCCCATCAGAGTCACTCATAGCTGGACTGCAGCCTACACCAATGAATCACTCCCAAGATAAACGCAAGGTCAAGGAGACCACGTTTCTACATAAGTAAGGTCTAATTTGGTCTAGGTTTGATCCAATGGCACCGGTCAAGGACTCACTGCCCCCAAAAAAGGCTACAAAGAGCAAAATTTCAGGTAGAAGCAAACGCCTTGAATCCTGGTGTCCATACAAAATTTCTCTTCGACTTCTAGGAAAGAATGCTTAAGTCGCCATGCAAATCAGAAGAGACTGGTAAAATAACAATTTAGCAATAACTATTAAAATGAATGATTCCATTTCTAGAAATCCATCCTATATAAATATACATGCATATGAATATTCGTATTAAGATATCATTCATTACAGCATTATTTATTATAGCGGATCACTGGAAATGACCTACATGTCCTTCAATAAGGGATTATTTAGATATATTTTAATATATCCATACCATGAAACATAGCAAAAAATGAGACAGATCCATATTTAATGAAAGAAGTGAGTGGCTGAGAAATATTAATAGCGATGTAGAAAAACTAAACAGATGTTCTGCGTTTTCAAAACTACAAGTATGTATATAAGTGAATGCAATACAGACTTGTATTTCCAGTGTCTAGAAGAATTTGAAATTGGTTTGGGAGAACAGTGTAGAGCTGGAAGAGGGAAGGGTGAGGAACTGGAAATTCTACCATATTCTGTTATGGTAGAATTCTTTTTTTTTTTTCTCCAGGTATAAAAAGTTGCTTACACAATTGGCCTAATTAGCCAGTGTCATGCCTGGTCATTTATAATTCTTTGTTAACTAAAACTGTAATTATTTCAGGCACTATTTAGCCCTAGGTCTTCATATCCCAAGGACAAAATAATAGTTTTAAGTTTTCACTCTTCAAAGATCTTTGGGAACTAATGTAATCCCACTAGCATGAACAAACAAAGCATGTAAGAACAAGGGAAGTGGACAAATGCCCTCCTATTATTAGTTCTGCCCAAAGATATACATAGAAGTAGAGCATCAAAGCTGGGAAGGGAGACAGCTCAGTCCTGCCCAACGCTCCCTCGTCCACCAATGAAGGCAGAGCGGCCGGCGGGGCCACGGGACATCCTTGGCTGAGCCTTCCGAACTCCTGACTGGGACCAGGGGAGAGAAGCCGCAACGGAACACAGAGAATAACTACATGAAACATCTCTTCCTACCTACCCTGAGGGAGGCGCCTTGGACCAGTGGTCAAATCAAATTTCTCCTTGTCCTGCAACTGCTCAGCAGGAAATAGGAGAGAGAATGGAACCAGTGCTGCTGGCCAGTCTGTCGGCCAGGGCGGACATCCTTACAAACCCTTCACCACTTGACCTTTCACCTCAGTCTCCGCCACTGTCCCCCTTCCGCTGTCGTCCCCTGCCACGCCCTCCCCAGCTCCCCGGGCCACACTTCCCACTGTGGCTCAGTCCCGCTCTCACAGCTCTTCTCGGATGCTTTTCTCATCTCAGTCTGACGAAACCCTGCTTCTCTTTAAGCCGCTGGGAGAGCACCTCGCCTTCTGCAGCCTCCCCAGCCCCCTCGCTCGCCTGATCTTCTTCACGTCATTGTCACTGCTTAACACTACGTGCTCTTGTTCCTCTTTTCCTGCTTGTTGCCTGTTTTTCCCTCTAAAATGGATGCTCCATAAGGTCAAGGATTCTGTTTGCCTTGACCACCACCACGTCTCCAGTGCCTAGAAGAGTGTCCGCGGCTTACACACGGCTGGAGAATGAATGGCTGGCAAGTCACCCCCTCTGGGAAGCCTCTCCTCACCAACTGCAGGAAAAATTAAGGACTTTCTCCTTAATGATTCCCAGCCCATTGGTCCCCTTCATCTAAGCAGCCACTCAAAACATGGTATTGGGTACCAACCATACGCAAAGCATTTAGCTCATTACATAACTTAGTTATACACTTACCTATCTCCACTCTAGTGAATGAAATTCTTGAGGGCAGAGAATGCCTTATTCATCTACTCAATAGCCCCAACAATCAGGACAGCATTAGAGGTGCTTTAAATGACGATTTGGGGACATGTAATCAAAGAGACATAATCTGTTCTTTTTATAAATGAAACAGCATATTCCTAAATTGCTTTTATAAAAGAATTCTTGCATTTAAATACATACTTTGGGCAAGCACGCGGATAAAGGGGCAGTTTCATACCTTGCTGATGTAAGTGCACGTGGGTTGAGCCTTTGGGGAGGCTGGTCTGGCTTATAAAGAGAGACAGTGTGGTGCCCTGAGACATCACAGTCCCCTCCCCCCAGGAGTTTGTCCTGAGGGAGGAAAAAGTACACAGAGGCAGCTCCTGCCATCAGTGTTTATGATAGTTTGTAGATAGAAACTGTGGGGCTGTGAGGTCGTGAAAAGTCATTTGTTGGAACCTTTAAGAATGTCGGAAGATAGTCAAGATCTAATATTAATTGAAGAGAGTATTAAAAGTAGTATTCCCAGTATGTTTCTGGTAAGGAAAAACACGCATACACGCACTCACACACACACACGTACAGGCCAAAATATTACCAGTAGCTAAATTAGGTTGAAGGATTGTAGGTGCTTTTAATTTTCATTTATGAATGCTTCAAAGTTTTTACAATAAAATGTATTATGTTCGACACCTAGTATAAACCCTAATGTTAGCTATGAACTTCAGTTGATAACGATACGTCGATGTTAGTCTATCAATTATTAAATTTAAAAAACGTACTTCCGGTGCTAGATACTGATAATGGGGAGGCTGTGCTTTATTGGGGGGAGAAGGAAGGTGGAAACTCTGCTCAATTTTACTGTGAACTTAAAACTTCTCTAAGAAATAAAATCCACAGTAAAAAATGTACAACTTTGATAATAAGAATAAATATATCTAAAAGGGGAAAAAAATGTCTTGGGAACTAAAGATCAAATAAGTCTGGAGTGTGTCACCTGAGGCGTCAGGCAGCGGGGTAGGGAGTGGCCAAGCTGGGAGAGGGCAGGGGACTCTCGGAGCAGGGGACCCTGGGGTCTGCTTGTGGGCTCTCCCGCCTGCCAGGAAAGTAGCCCCCTGTGCTCCCAAGGGGGCAGGGCCCTGGAGGACAAGGTGCTCAGCTGCACACACACACACACGCATGGGCACACTCACGGGAGCCTTGTCTTCTCCCCCTCACGTGCACCCACTTCCTTTCTCACACTCACAGAGGGAAACCTTCCCCCAGACCGCAGCTTCCTCCAGATGCCCCGCTAGAAACTCCGCTCAGGGACTCGGGGCCCCAGAGCCTGGTCAAGAGAGCGCTCTGGGGAGTCCCGCCGTGTTTACGCGTCTGGAACTCAGAGTTGAAACGTTGTTTTTTGGGTTTTTTTTTTCCCCAGGGGGGTGGGGGTAATTGAATCTGAGAATTATTTTACCACTGAAAATTTGCCCCCTCCAGAGTAACCAAGAAAGTTTCAGCTTCTCATTAAAAGAGCGCGGCCACGCAGCATCCGGGAGCCCCAGCGCAAAGTCGAAGGCCCGCAAACCGCCATTGGCTTCCGCTCCCTTGGCCACACCTGCCCCTCCCGGTGGTGTCTCTGAGCCTCGGGCGCCGGGTCATGGGCGTCGCGGCGCAAAGCATGCACGGCTCCTGCCTCGGTTCTCACCCCGACACCGCGAAACACGTTAGAGGCGCCTGGTTACGCGGGGCGGCGCCGCGAGGCCTGGTTCCTCTGGGAAGCAGACAAGACGGGGCTCGCCGGCATTTTTAGGAGGATGAAAGAAAGCGAGGTGTCGGGGGAGCATAGAAGAGGTGCAGGGTAGGCGCCCGCGGCGAGTGAGCGTGGTAGACAGAGCCGGTACGACCGTCCCGGTGCCAGCACGGCAGGTCCGAGGGCGGCGATGCGATCAGGATGAACGGGGCGGCAGACGTCCGCGCCGGGTCACTAGCTGGCCGTGCGTCCACGCGCGTCTTCCCCGTCCTCTCTGCGGCCCAGCTTACTGTCCGTGACGTCGGGGTCTTGCGCTGGAGGCGATCAGCTCCCAAACCCAAATGCGCATCAGAGTTTTTAAAATGCAGATTCCCAAACCAGACCTCGGCTCTTCTAAGTAAGGCTTTCCGGGGGTGGGAGTCCTGGATCTGTATGTTTTTAAAGATACCCAGGGGTTTTGACTTGGACGTCAAAAAGGAAAAAGAAAAAAAAAAAGAGCTTGGGCATTGCTGATTTATACGTATCACTGGCCTTTTCCACTTCTATCATTTCCTAAATCGAAAGAATCAGAAGGATGCCTGAAGGACCACAGTGTGCAGAGATGTGACCATCCAACCTTTATGGATTTTAAGTGAGGAAACACTGGATGTGGCCCGAGGTGACAGACGAGGTAGATACTGTGAGCGCCACACAGCTCAGAAGACGGGTTCACGGAAAATAAGCCGCTGAACTGGGATGTCGCCCTTTCTGAAATCTTCACCTCACCCTGACGTCTTTCAGTTGGTGAAAAATGCCGGAACTTTGTTTTGTGAGTTTAAAAACAAAACCACCAGAATTTCAAAATTAGCCACCTATGTTAATGTTAAATACATGTGAGAAAGGGCTCACCTGAAATGAACATAAAAACACAAAGCTTCGGGACATAATAATCGACAGCTCTGAACCACATTATTCACGTCGGCCATTGTCATTCGAGATGATACTGCGAGGATTCGGAGAGAGTCTGTGAACCGTACCCTGAATGATTCTACTCAAGGAAGAATTTCGCGTGAACACAGAAGGTGCCACCGGCAGTGACGGCGACCTGGAAATTAACAGAATGGTACCGAACGCGCTGCAAATCTTCAGGAAGGACGTGACTGGTCCCAAGGGCTGCATACCACATGGGTTCTGGGGAGCACCCTCTTGGCCCCCTGGGAGGGCCCCCCAGGCGGGGCTCCTTCGTGCATGAGTGAGGCTCACTGACACTGAGCCTCCACCTCGCTGCTGACCGCCCAGCCCGATAGACAGGGGAAGCGCGAGTCTGTCTCCTCTGGCGTCTAGGGGGACTCGTCCTTGGGATAAAGGAAGAATTGACTTGTGTTTAGTTTCTATCTCAGTGGCGCCATGCACTTACCCATGAATTAATTTAAAATATTTCTTACTCTCCTCCACATGTGAGGAATGATTCTAGGTTACGGAGATAAACGAATAAGGGCTCCGTCCCCACCCGCCTCACAGTCTAGTAAAGCTTGAGAGAAACTGGCAAGTCAAAGAGAAGGTAACTTTGAACAGTTATAAGTTCCGTACAGGAAAAGAGCAGGGTGGAGTTGCCACGTGACTGAGAGACGGCTACTTTGGCTAGATGGTCAAAAAAAAAAAAAAACTTCTTCCAAAACTACTACAAAAGTTCAGTGATTCAGGCCCTCAGCTTTCTCACCTAATAACCACCTATTTGCTGCAGCCAGTTTTGGAAATAGGTGTTTCCCCAAAGATGCGGCGTTGAAAAATGCCCAGAATCCACTGATCCTCACCTTCACACACAAACCAGATGCTTTCACCAGACAGACAAACTTTCACCCAAATTCGAACTGAGACTTTGGCAAAATATGGAAAAGACTCATTGGGAGACTAGCCGAGGACTAATCAATAATTGTGCCCACCGAGCCATCTAACCAGACACTGTATGGAAGACGAAGTGAAAACCCCCAAATTTAGATTCTGCTTTCGAGGAACCTCCCACGTCCTGGGAAGTGTACATGCAGTTAATCGCGGGGAACACTTCTACACCAAATAGGCTACTGAGACCGGTAAGGCAGCGTCACAGCTTTCCGGAGAGTGCTTTATATTTCAGTGTAATGCCCAGCACGATCCGAAGGGGTGGGTTGTATATCTATCTCTGTTACACGTAGAAGGAAAATAAGTTTAGAGAGGCGCTGCCCCTTGTCCAGGGCCACACAGCTCCTCAGTAGCCCAATCTAGAAACGAACTCAAACTTTGAGGCCTAAGTCATGATGCTTCGCTCTCCCACATCATACTCAGGAATCGGAAGGAAGGAGGGCTTATCTCTGTCACATTTTGCTTAACGTGTAAAGCATGATGGGATGCAGAACAGCTCTGTCATCCTGGGGTGAGCCATATTGGTCTGGAACAGAGTTTTTATCTTAACACCTCATAGTTGCAAAGGCCGTTATGCTTTTTGGAAGGATTTTATATAATTTATACCATCTTATTCTCACAATCACCCAGGGAGGGTCTTCAAGAGTCTCTTCCTGAACAATTGTTATGCGTGAATGCATGCCTCTCTTCCTGAACATTCTAAGCCATCACAGCTTCCAGGGACAGTGCCCGATTCTGAACTCAGAACGTCCCACTCTGACCTCCCAGAGTTGATTGTCCTGTGTCGTTCTTGGTGATAACCATCTACAGTACGTCTCCCCAACTACATCACATGCAACACGTGAGCAGAACTGTGCCTCCCATCCTGATGCAAAGCATGTGACAAACTAGAATCTACTAAAGAAGGAAGAAAAAACGGTATTATAATCTCCGCGTTATAGGTCAGAAAACGGAGGCCAGCAGACATAATGTGGCTTCCTCATGACTCGCTAGTTAGAGGCAGAACCACATCTAGAAGCAACGTCTCTGGAAAACCAGCTTATATTCATTTATCAAAATGCTCCAACCCCACAGATTCCATTTCCTCCAACCCACCCCTCAGACGCACTTGGCGCTGAGAATGACAAAGATGTAACAGGCTCCAAACTGAGACTCACGTGGCTTGGGTTGAAGATCTGGCTCTGAAATGAATAATTCTGGGAACTTATCTTATTCAATCAACATATACTTACTCACTGCCTACTATATGTGCTTGTGAGCACATACATGTTGTTTGGGGCCTTATAAAAAAAACGTATTATTAAACACATTCTATGAACGTGCCATTGTGCTAAAGCACTTTATATACATATCATTCATCTTCATAACAAGTCGATTTTGCAACCAAGTTTAACATAATGAAAATAGAGCGACTTGCCCAAGGTCACGCAGGTGGCAACTGACAAAGCCAAGATTGCTTCCTCTCTTTGGTGAACATTTGCTCAGTGCCAGGCACTGGCCCAGCCCTGGGGACACAGCAATGAACCAGCCAGGCTGTAATCCTTGCTCTCTTGGAGCAAAGGTTTCTAGGAAAGAAACAGACGATAAACGAGTAAACTCTTACATTAGCAAGACAATTACCATTGGTTACATGCATTAGTCAATCACATAAGTAGTGTCCTCGGGATCGCAGCTTTGTGACCTGAGATCTGAATGACAAGGAGACATCCAAGCCAAGACTTGGCAGAACTTTCCAGGCAGAGGAAACTACAGGTGTAAAGGCCCTAAGGAGAGAACAGAATTGTCGTACGGAAGAGACAGCAAGAAGATAAACATGTCTGGGGAGGAGTGAGTGGGAGGAGGCCGAGGCGACGAGGTCAGATGGGTGAGCTGTCACCAGCTCATGAAGAACGTGCCAGAAGAACATGGCAAGAAATTCGGATTTTATTACAAGTGTGATAGGACATCCTTGTAACTTAAGCTTTATAGTCATATGTGATTTTTAGTAAACTCCTTTTGTCTTACTTTTTTCTTTTCCAAAAAACAAATCATCCAAATCTAAAGGCAGTATTCATAAAATAACACGGGAGAAATAAATTTCTAAGAGACCGAGATGCTAGATGCTACAATCAGGCAAATTGAATTTAGACTTGCCTTGGAATGAAGAACTTATTTAAAGGAAATTATGTCTCACTCTTTGCATCTTTTAACCTACAATAATGATGAGCCTAATTACTTCTGTACACACAACTGAGGCGTCTAGTATTTTTTATTAAATTAATGTTAAGTTTTCCTTTATAGACCGAGCAAGAATCTGATGAGGTTTTAAGCAGTGGAGGGATGGGGTGCAACCCGAATGCCATTGAGAGGGGCCACTGAGAGGGGTCGCCAGCTGCTTGTGGTGAATGGTCATCTGTGGGTTCCGGACCGTCGCCTCTGAATCCTGGGCTTTCTCTTAGAATCCGGAGACTCCTCCTCACCCCAAAGAGACCCCAGTTCACTACGAACGTGGCTTGACATAAGTATCTACAGGTTGGCAAGTGACAAGCAGTAGAAAGAGACGATGCCTTTTTATAACACCTGTTTTTCTAGCTCTGACGTTGAGGAATTAGACTTGGTGTCTTTCTGCTCTCAATGCCTGTTTTATCTTTGAGGACCGTGGGCACCTGAGCACCGTCGCCAACACCACCTCTTTATTACATGTTCGAACCACCGCGATGTCCTATCACTCCTACCCCGTGGTCACCTCCGTCCTCATAGCACGTGGCACTGATGGCCTGCTCTGACCCCGTCTCCCCTCGAGCCCCTCCGTGCCTGGGAAAGCAGTTAGTCCTTTCTCCCTTCTAGTCACCTGCTCCCAGGCAGCCCCCACCAAAGCCCCAGGGTCACCATGCGCCCTCAGCAGTGGTGAGCACTAACTAATCTTTCCCCTGAGGGGAACCGACTGGCCCCAGAATAGGAATATTCCTCTGCAGTGTACCCAAGGGCGGTGGAAAAATACTAGGCTTCTCACGTGCAATCTGACTTTGTAATTACAATTTCAGGCAGAGATCATTAAGTATATACCCCGCCTCTCAATTTACAGATAAGCATCTACCTGTAGGTACACATACCAGTCAGTGGAACAAGACTCATTCCCAGGGCTATGTCCTTCATCAGGGTCACCCATCACGAAAACCGCCACCACACCATGGTCTTAAAGAAACGATTACCATTTGCGGTTCTAAATAGGACCGCATTATTTTCTACAAGTGTCAATTTTCCCCTGCAATATTACATTTTCCAACATTTAGTTTTCTAACATTTTGCCATGACTATCTGTGTAGATTAGAAAGGTTCTTAACTGTTATCTGTAATAGATTTTGCCTGTAGCAAAATTCATGCAGGCATAATAGAAGAACAAAGTGTACTCTGATGAAATTGCAACCATAATTTCCAGATGCCTGACATTTATTGCTTATTGCTATTAGAATTCAAGTGCCTATTTGTTTTGTGCTTTGCTTTTATTCTTGCATCACAACATATAATGGAAAAAAGATATTTTAAATGTTGGGTTAAGTATCACAGATCAACACGAGGCACCAACATAATCAATACTACTTAAACATACTCCTAGGCAATTAATTTTTAAAGAATCAAATTGTTGTACCACATCAAAATTTACAATGATACCAGAAAGGGTGTTGCATTCTTCATTATTTAATTAAAAGCAACATTTCGCACTCATGCCGCTAACTGTTAAGACATCACAACATGAAAGGGTTTGCTTATCATTATGGTGAGGGAGGAACGACGGACTCTTTACATTTTTCATTATTAAATGTTAATTGTACTTTATCAGCTAGTATGCGTTTATCAAATTGCTGGAAGCAATCATAAGCAGAGCCATAAAGAAGCTCAGCCCAATAGAGCCACCCTACAGCGGCTGGTGCATTGCTGATACTTGAAATTCAGATAACCGTCAGCGTTTTGAAAGAAAAAAAGTGGGTTTATGACTACCATATTGATAAAGTTGAATCCAGGAAATAGCACAGAGTAAAACATGCATTGCTTCAGGGAAAGACATAAGAAGATGCATATGTAGAACAGAGAGGAGAGACCTAGGAAATAAAAACACACAGAGAAAATTATGCCCACAAGCCCAAGCTGAAAGAAAGAGAGGGAGGAAAGGGAGGGAGGAAGGGAAGAAGTTGGCACAGGGGGGCGGGGGGTGGGGGTGGTGGGAGGCAGGAAGGGGGGAGGGAAGCAGGGAAGGAGGGAGGGAGGGAGGGAAGCAGGGAAGGAGGGAGGGAGGGAGGGAGGGAGGGAGGCAGGGAGCTCTCCAACATTCTCAGTTCAGACACAGAGGACTAGAGATTTAGGGTAGGTGGGTAACGCTATTAAACCCAGGTCAGTACATTTGCCCACTACAAAGGCACGGCCCAAACACTAAGACTGTTCAGGCTCTGAAGAAAACAAAACACTGGGTGGAATGAGCACATCTTGCCCAGACCATCAAGTTCATGAACCAGCTGGGCTGAATTCAAGACTGTCAAGGGGGCCTGCAAAGGACATGGAGACCAACCAGGCTCCACCATGGACCCCTTTCATTAATTTCCCTCTACAAACTCTACATCTGGAAAAATTTTGTCTAAAAAATTGTACTTACTCTGTGATAAACAACATGGTGCTATTGAAGGAAAGTATACAGCTCCCATTAGGCTTTTTGCAATGTTGAAAGTAACATTTGGACCCCACTGCATCACAATATATAATGAAAAAGGTATTCTAAATGTTGGGTTAAGTATCACAGATCAACACGACGCACCAATATAATCAATACTACTTAAACATATTCCTAGGCAACCCTGTCTCTCTATTCTATGGTTGACGGTCTGATGCCTTCTCGAATCCTGACAATGCCCAAGACCGACAATGAGGGTAGTGGTCCCATCCAGGAAGCAGAGGCCTTGCCCTGGGCTGTGAAAGCAGCCCCAAGCGTGGGTACCTTCTATGGGGGAAGACCGTGGCCTCACGGGCTGCCAATCATTCTGTCCCCTGGCCCAGGACCGTGACACTCAGTTCACTAGTGAGGACTGGACCCAGTGAGAACAATGGGTAAGCGTGTACGTGTGTGCGCGCGTGTGTGTAAATGCAAGGGGTGGGAGTTCTGGGTTGAATGAAGAAAGGCTCCCCGGATCTAGAATGGGTTTGAAGACAGGCCGAGGAACGCGGAATCAGCCCCGACTGATGCAGGATCAGAAGGCCGGGAGAAAACAGCACAGGGAAATGGTTCTCATGTGTTTTGCAAGATAGATTCGTACGGAACAGCAGAACTTCCTGTACTCTAATACAGGCATGGGGCCATACCGGGGTTCAGGGCCAGGCAGGTGGCTATGGGGCTGGAAAGGAAGCATGGCTGTAGCCAACACCGGTGAGGAGGTCATGGAGTAGGCGGGAACAGGGCCCGGGAGAGAGAGACCGGCAGAACAGCTTGGCACTATGGAGGAGCAGCTGGCTGATGCGTTTCTTTGAAATACGACCTTTAAAGGGCCAGCAGGACATTCACAGAAAGGTATGTTTTTTTCTCTAGATGTCTGGATATTTGTGATACAGATTGCAGTCCAAACTATGGGACCCAACTAATGTCAAGCCACCGTCTTTGACATTTCCCTAAAACGTACTGTATGTGAAGGGCAGGAGAACAAAGGAGACGCGAGAAAAATGTGTGCACCAGCCCTAACTTCCTGTTCCCAAATCGCAAAATGGCTGGGTACAATACGAGGATAACTTTTTCCAAGGAAATGTTAAAGATATTTTTTTTCAAGATGTGAACAATAGTATAACTAATTCTTGTATATCCACCAGAGGATCATTTTTGAAAAACATGCTTTGAAGAACAATTAGCTCAGGGGGAACACTGAGCCAGACCACTTAACATCAAATGTGGCATTCTTTCTCATTAACCTGTTAAAATATTTGTAAAGCATGTTCTGGGACTCTTTTACTTTTTTTTTTTTTTTTTTTTTGCAAATTGCAAAGTGATTCAGCAGACACCACAAATGTCATAATTTTTTACCTAATTTTTGAAAGAGAAATAACATCTAAACATGGTTTCAGATCCAAAAGGTACAAAAAAGTATAAAATCAAAACGTACAAGTCTCTTTTCTTCCCGACCCTTTCTGTTTCATAGATAGCTATTGTTAACAGTTTCTCATGATCCTCCAGGTGAAGAGGGCGTAAAACCACGTTTATGATTTTATGTTTCAATTCACACGTCTAATCCTAGAGCCCATTCTACAGCTCGCTTCTGCATCCTGGGTGCATCTCCACGTCCACACATGGATATCAGTCCAACGCATGCTCATCACAGCTGGACGGATGTGCCGTACTCACCCAGTCAGCCCCTGCTGATGAAGATGCAGGCTGTTACTGAGGTTTTGGTATTGCGCTCAGTGTTCAGATGAACAACGTTGCACATAGGTCTCAGTATACGTTTATAAAAATATCTAAAGAAAGTCATTTCCTAGATATTGAATTTCTGGGTTAAAGGAAATAATCACTTTTAATTTTAGTAAATATTGTCAGATTGCTCTTCAAATGGTTTTACCAATTTACAATTTCACCAGAAGTTGTAAGAGTACACATTCCTTTACACTCTTATTATATAAATCTGACCTATAAATCTGACTTATTAATGAGTTATTAATGACTATATGCCACTGTCCATTTGATCTGTTTAATTATAGTGTATGATTAAATCTTTTTAAAATAAATTTGATTTTAATTTAAAATTGTGTAACTTTAAGGTACACACCACGTTAGATATATTTATATATTATGATTGCTGAGGTAGTGATATTTATCACATTATAGAATCATAGTACAATATTATTGTCCATATACATTATTCTATGCATTGGATTTCCATGGCTTACTCACTACTCATTACAAGTTTGTAATCTTAAACACCATCACTCCATTTCCCTCATTAAATATCTTTTCGTAGGGAGATTAGCTCCTTGTACTTCTTTGTTAATAAACTTGTGAAAACTCGGGAACGTTCTATCACAAAGCATGTTTATCAAATCAAATGCCTTCCCTGGTTTTTACACTGTGAATCGCTACCTAAGAGGCTTCCCACAGCTGTAAAATTCCGAAAGAGTCAAGTACCTGGTTCAGCGAACCCCATCAAGAATTCACATTGCCAACAAAAGTGACCAGTGCCGAGGTCGTCTTATAAAAGGAGCAAAATAGGGCCGATGACCTTTACCTCACACTCGACTTCTGTGGCACAATAATAGATGGAATCACCTGAAAAGAGAGCTATTTAGTGTCTTGAAGGCGAGGTCTGATCAAAGAGAGACGACGGAAGGGTTAGCAGCGAGATGAACGTGAGGGCACTGTCTACAGCATAAGCAAAAGAGAAAAATAAACAGCGAGTCTATATTTCACCTGAGTTTCTAGACACTGCCTTTGGAATGGTTCCTTTTATAGTCACAAAGAAAGAAAGGAATGACAGAATCGTCACACCAAGATGACACCTATGGCAGGTATATAAGAAAAATGATGTGATGAATTCAGGTAATCTCACCTGTGATGAAAGAAATTCAAGTCCTTAATGTCTTCCATCCAGACTGCACATTAGAATGATCTAGAGAGCTCTCCAAATCATTTGATGCCAGGGCCGTACCCCACACCCACCGAGTCTAGACCCTAGCATTAGTATATTTTTAAAAAGTTCCTCGGGAGATTCTAAGGTGCAGCTTAATTTGAGACTCTCTTCATTCAGAGCATCCTGTAGTGTTGAGCTGCCTTCCCAAGGCGACCTAGGTCTTTAGCTAATTGAGGGACCCCTTTCCTGAAACTCCATGACAATGCCTTGCTATGACAATTTGAAAATCGGTATTTGGCATGATATCTATTAGAATGCCACACATACAGAAGAGTTCGCCACATCAGACACAATGAAATGCACCGAATGTAAAGTTTGTGTGGATCCTTGAAGGAATCGATGTTAAAAAAACAAACAAACGAACGAACAAAAAAACCCCGACTTACTCTAACTCATGGGAATATAATCTAGAGATCATTTTAGCAATTTAAATCAAGAGTCTTAAAAACGTGCACGTCTGTTGACCCACGAATCCCATTTCTAGAAACCGCGGGTGAGTACAAAGGCGCAGGCGTGGACTAAGATGTTCACTGCTGTGTTGGATGCGTCACAAATTTAGAAATGATTTCTCTAATGAACAGTAAATAAATTCAAGTCCAGCTACATGACGGAACATTATACAATCACTAAAAACAACAGCTTAAAGTATAACATGGCTAGCTCAGTAGCCATTTATCGTCATGAAACGAAATACATGAAAAAATAGTCAACATAAAAAAAATGGTCGACATATACTTTAAGTGGAAAAGCGAGCTGTAAATTTCCACGTGTAGCATGACCTCATTTCTTCAGAAGTGATACGACAGTAACACATTTTCTGAGGTCTTCCTTCATTCCTTAATTCTAAACACTTTATAAATATTAACTCTCTCATCCTTACAATCCATGGTGCCACTATTGTTCCCTTGCTTTAAAGAGGAACCACTGGGAAACGTGCCTCAGGTCACACAGTCAACAAGCGGCAGGGCTTGGCTTTCAAATTCACACCCTCTGGCCCATAGTCCATGTGCTTAACTGCTGCAGCATCCTGCTGATCTGTGATTACCTGCATGCAATTTCTGGACAGATAAAAGGGAAGTTTTATTTTTTACCCTTTGCTAATACATACATACATACATACATACATACATATATATATATATATGTGGCACAGTTTCTAAAAGTTAATATATTTTTAAGGAATGACAAATATTTTGGCAGTACCAAATAAAAAGCAGAAAGTAAAAAAAAAGACTTGCAGGGGACAGGAATGCAATAGAGGGCTGCGGGGCACGTGCCCAGAGCGGAGAGTTGGGGAGGAGAGTCGGAGTCTCTGAAAGTCGGCCCCGGGGCTGAGCCTGATGGACGCTCTCTACCTGTCCTGATCCACGACAGAAGATGCAAGTATGCAAACACGGAAGATGGCAGCGGGCAGGAGGTGAGCTTGAGAAGTATGCCGGGCAGGAGTTCTTTCGGGGTGGGAGAGGAATTGTGAGGAGAGCTGAGCAGGGAGGAGGGGCCAGTGAGGAGACACAAAAACCGGTGAGTGAAGAGACCGGGTGAGCAGGAGGGTTGGTGAGCGGCATGGAGGGAAGATGTGACGTCACTTCTAGAAGACCCCGAGGACGGGCGCATGCCGGCTCCCCGTACAGCTGCCCGATCCTCTGCGAGATTCGATGAGCGGCCGGGTCCCGGCAAAAGCCAAACGTCAGAGGGCGGATCAGTCAACGTGTTGATGAAGAAACGGATCGAGTGAAATGATTCCAGAGCAGCCGGCTGGAGCTCCGCAGGAGCTCGGCTCCACGGGCCGGCGCTGCGCCATGCGGCCCGCCG
Organism: Eonycteris spelaea; assembly: GCA_003508835.1. Classification (NCBI taxonomy): domain Eukaryota; kingdom Metazoa; phylum Chordata; class Mammalia; order Chiroptera; family Pteropodidae; genus Eonycteris; species Eonycteris spelaea. Next base: position 4,292,390 of record PUFA01000071.1, on the reverse strand, counting down.
CTCCTCCAGCGACTGCAAGAACGGAGACACAGCGCTCACGCCTCCGGCCCCGCGGTCCGCTCTTCTGGGTCCCTGTGGTCACCGGTGTGCACCAGCCCATGACGCGAGGCTGGAATGCCACCGTTTCAACCAAAGTTGTAGTGGGTAGAACTGCTGAGGAAAGGTGGACATTCGTGCTGAGTTAGGGGAAAATTCTAGAATATGTTTAAAGAAAGGCAGCTGGCTGGGTTACTTTTAGGAACACATAGTCATTCAAAACACACAAGGTCAAACATTGACTAAGAAAAAGACTTTTGGAATAGGCGACTGATTTATAACTGATATGGAAAAGTGTGCTTCTGAAGTACTTGAAGGTGCTAGAAAACAAATTAAAACAGATTCGCTTCAATATTTTAAGTGAATCACTCTATTTTATTCCCACTTTCAGGTTCTATGTTCAGGACTTTTCCCTTCTTCACAGACTCCCCACCCTTACTACTGACAAGATAAAGGTTAAATAAATAAAGTTTCATTCTGCGTTTTGTTCCACTTAGCAGATGCGCTCAATATTTTCACACGTTCACACTTAGAATTACAGCGAAAGACCACATTCGAGCCGAGAAATGATTGCCTTTCACAATCTTTCTACAACCAGAACTCTCAAATTAATGAGTTTAATGGCATATTTTTCCTCCTCTGGACACCAACCTCTTTCTGTCTTCGGATATAACATATGATACCTGGGAAGCATGTGGAAGTTACGCACAGACGCACACGCAGACGGTAAAAACCTCACTGTAGAAACGGCTATCCCCTGCAGTAAGTACTCACATAACTTCGTGCCTCCTTATTATTGCAGTTCATAATTCACTCCTCTCCTAGTTCAAGTTGCATATTACAGCACATTAACGTTGGTCTTCCTTTATAGCAACCTGTCCTGTGGTTAGCATTCTCATTTGTAACCGAAATTACTTGTATTTCTCCAGCCATTTCACCTAACTACTTTGAATCAAAAAGGAAAACGATCGCTTTTCCCGAGTTACAGAAACACGCAGCATTGAGAGTTGGCTACAGTACAGTGCCGCCCATGTGTGGGCATGGCCATCCCTCAGGTCGGGGGGTCCCTCTGAATCTACAGAGCCAAAAGGGTGTGTTGGAGCGTTCTGCCTCCGCGGAGAAGCAGCCCCAGCAGAGGGGAGAACTGAAGGCTGGCCACACCTTCAAGAGAGACTACAGCCAAAGGGAGGAGAAAAATGAATTTGGCACCCTTCGACAGCACCCCATTTACACGCAGATAAACACGGAAATGCCGGCCTTCCCAGGCCCGGCCCTGCCTGCCTCTCTGGTCTCGTCACACACCCTTTGCTGTGCCCACAGCCTGGTGGCCTGCTAACCTCCTTCAACATATGCTGTCCTACTTCCTGAAACATTTCTTCCCCAACCCTCCCTCCTCTCATCTGACGACTTACGAGGCCAGAAACGGAGGGGAGGGAGCATCAGAAATGAAGAGGCTCGTTAGGTTTCTAATAGCTTTTACTTTTTTCCTTCTTTTTTTTTTTTTTTTTTGGAGATTAGCTTCTCGAGGCACATCGTAACGAAATAACCCAGTGGAGACGGGGAGAAGAGGGTGTTGGCACTGCAACGGCAGAGCCTAATGAGAGCAGAAGAAAATGTACGAAAAATAAAAAAAGAAGAAATAAAAAAGATCTGTCGATAGTGTATGAGAAAATATTTCCGCTTCCATTTCTCTCCCTGTGCTCTGTGGACAGTGCGACTGGGATTTGTGCCTTTTCGAAAGGCCTGCATCGTTCCTAAGCCACTGGCCCATCTCCGCTCAGTGTGCGCTGCTGGGTCTGTCTTGAGCAGCTAGAGGAGGCCGAGCTCACGCACTCGCTGCCTCAAGTGGAGTCTTGGGGCTCTACGAGGCCGCGAAGCCAGCCTGCAGCCACGGCCCTAGGCCTCAGGCCGGCGACTTCTGTCCTCTGTCCCATGGGCTGAGCATGCTTTGAGATTTACCATTCCCCCTGCGAGCCTGGTTCTCTGCATCTCTCAGAGGCCCCCCAGGGAGAATGGAAGCTTGTTGCTCTGGTGGGGAAACCGCTAGAAGCCGTACAGGCCACGGAAGGAAAGAGAAACAGGAACCACTGGCAGGAGCGGCCGGTGGAATACCTGCCCAGTGAGGCTGCACCAGGGAAACGTGTTAATGACCCTAATGACGGCACGGGCCACGCTCCTCTCCAAGTCACAGTGTGATGCGTGCAGTGCGGCGAGTGTTGATAACGCGCAATCTTACCCCGCTTTGGTTTTCACCTCATCCTTCGCGTGGACAAGAATCATGGGATTTTATTTTGCATGGCTGCCTGGAAACCCGGTAATACTGTTCTTCATGAAAACAGGCCCCAGGTAAACAGCACGTGTTCGAAGTTCCCAGCAGCCAGCATGCGAAATGCCCACCAACGCCTCCCTCACCTGTTGGCCTGGATGCCAGCCCTTGGGGGACCGAGGCGTCACACACAGGTTAGAGGGCTGACTGCATCGAACCAGGCGCGCCTTGCCAGCTGTTCACATCGCTGACAGCAAGGCCTGCTGGGAACAGAGAACGTGAGCTTCTCCCAACCCAGAGGCTCCGCATTGGAGGCGCGCAGGCTGGCTATGCCCTCGTCATGGCTTCTGCAGCCCTGCGGGGACCTGCGCATGCAGTAGAAAAAGGCATTCTTTCCCCTAGGAAGACCTCCCCTGTAGGCCCCTCGGCTAAAACACAACCCACCCAATTCTACGCGGCGGCCCTGGATGCCAGACACCCTGGTTTTAAAATATCAGCATACTCCACCAGAACACCAAGATTCACATTTCCCTTCGAAAGGCTGGAACTGTGGAACGCTGAACTCACGTTCCCACACGGCAGCCGTCGCTGCAAAGGAACAGCAGCGGCCGTCGTGGGAGGAGCCACGTGCTCCTCAGGTGACCACGGTCGCCTCCAGTCCCATCCGCTCGCCACCGTCCTGCCCCTGGCTCGCCTCCTCACTCACTGATTTCAACTGCCGGGCACGAAGGCCGTTAGAGTTTACAGCCACCCTCAAGGTCTCCAACACCCAGCTCATCACTCGCAGTCGGAGTAAACTTTCCTTCTCGCCTCCCTGTACCAGGGGGAGAAGAGTCGGCGGGGCCAGCGCTGCCCTTACGCAGAGGTTAAATCCACAGGTCTGGAGCAGGACAGCCTGAGTTTAAGGAGCCCGTCCGCCACTTCCTGCCTGTAAGACTCCCACCCTCTCCGCCTTTCCCTGAGGTCGAGCCTGGGCGGCGCCTCCTCCAAGAAGCTCTGTCACGCTGCCTCTACCTGCAGGGCCTGGCACGAAACCAGTGTTCGGTGCAATGCTGGACATCACTTTACTTCTCCATCCTGTCCAGGCCCCCGCCCAGAGAAGACCCTGAACGCATTTCCTCGTCTGGATGGCATGGTTGTGATTAAGTCTCCGCCAATCGTTTCAGAGGTGAGGATTATCTGGCAGTTCTCAGGGCAGGATTTCTGGGGCGTCTCACGTCTTATTGTAGAATGGGAGTGTTATTCTGGCATCCAGACGTGAGGGCAGTCTTTGGGACACGAGGAAAGGTGTGATTCTAGGGTGGGGAGCAGCACCAGCTCTGGAGTTCAGATGCCCGCTCAACCCGCAATAGCTGGGCGATCCATTTTTCACCACTTTGAACTTTCTCGCCTGCAAAACGGGTCCAGGCCGGTATACATCTCAATGACAATTCAATAATCCCCTCTTAGCAAACTATCTGGCACACAGTAAGTACTTGTAAATATTTGTTATTATTATACGAGATAATAAAAAGGAATCTAGCCGCTGGCGTGGATGTATTCCCTATGATGAGAAGTACATTCAAAAATCTCTCATCCTGGCTGGGAGGTTTTCTGGGGATCTTGAGAGGCCCTAGAGGTAAAAGAAGAGACAAAATTTCCTTCTTCCTCAATCCCGCCGTCTGGGAAGGGTTGCAGCGCTGACGCCTGGGCTCCCAGCCTTGGCTTACGAGCCACTGCCTCTCAGACACATCTGCTCCTCTGTCCCCTGCCACGCACAGGCTGGAAGGGTTAGGGAGGTGGATCTGAGTAGATGACCCGGGGGGACCCACGGGTCAAACACAGGCTGGGAAGGGGAGGGCCCAGGAGGAGCAGCAGCTGCTGCTTGCTGGGCTGTACCCCTGGGGATTATTTGTTTAAGTTTCAATGAAATGGTTTTAATTTAGTGGATCTATGTTTTATGTTTATTTATTTTTTTTCAAGAAAAGATTTTCAATCTAGCCCCGGAGCTCCCTGGAGATTGTTGATAGTAATTTAAGTACTCAATTATTTGCTCTGATAGGAGAACAATTGTTAGAGGTCAGGGGCCTGACCAGGGGAATTGCAACCTCAACCTCAAGACACTTCCTTCTGCTTTTGTTATTTTAATTCTTTTAAACAAATGACATAGTTACATGACTCAAAATTCTAAATAATTGTCTCCTGCTTGTCCCCATTTCCTAGTTCATTTCTTAAAGCCAAAGACATTACCAGGTTCTAGATTTGCTTTTGAGAGCCCTCCAAACACCTTTTTTTCCCCCAAGCAGGCAAATATGTGACTATAAACTTTTTGTTGTTGTTGGTTTTCTGTATTTGTTTTTCACAGGAAACATTTCTCTGCTCCCCCTGATAGCGGCTGTATTTTTGCTTTCATGTGCTAAAATAGACACTGAATTTGGTGCCATTTTAAACGAACTGCTTTTATTGGTAACATCTGCATTCATTTGAAAAATTGTTCTTATAGGTGTTTGAAACCACCTACACTAACTACATTGTCTTGCGCAGCAGCTAAAAAAATATCTGTAGCAGTACTGAAAGGTCCACTGAAAAGAAATGTTCTGAATAACTATTTACACTTTGAACCATTTATATAATCACTGTCCCCAAAATACTCCAAATTCACTGAGTGCCTACATAAAAGCATACAACCCTGGAGAAGTTACGTGCCAAACCAAGAACAATGGGGAGGCGAACAGAACGGGTGAGAATCAGAGGCGGGTGGTCAAAGGTGTCATTAGCAGAGTTCACGCGAGCTGGGACAGACCATTAGGCAGCACTTCTTGCTTATGGCTGGCATCAACCTGACCGGCCAGTGCCCACGCCAAACTATTGTTTGGTACTTTAAATATCACCCTTGGTCATTAGCCTTATCTTAACTGTTCAAATATTTTTAACAAACGAATTCATGTATTTCCTTTGAAATTAAAAATGCATTTATAAGAAAAGATTCTCTATTCAAGGCTTTTGTATTTCATCCACAAAAAGAGCTTAGCGCACAGAGTGGGATCCACTGACCCATAAGCCATAATTTTCCAAAAGCTAAAGGAAGCCCTCTCAGCACTTCCTGCTGGCTCAGAATGCATCAGGAGCCCGACCTCCGGCCCGGGAGCCGCCTTTCAGCGAGCTACGGTGGACTGACTCCCGACTGTTCCAGTCCCAAATCCACTCTTACCTCTCAACACGAGCCACCCACCGGGACACTGAGACATAGGGGAGTGGTGTGAGTCCCACCTAACGGGATGCGAAGCCAAGGATTGCTCATGAGACGTCATCTCTGACAACTTTCAGGGGTCAGCAAACTTTTCATCAAGAACCAGAGAGTATTTTTGGCTTCCGGGGGCCAGATGGTCTCTATGGAAATCACTCGATCTGCCGTTGTTGTGCAGATTGGTAAGTGGCCCGGTGGTCCAATTAAACATTCTTTACAAAGTTAGGCCACGGTTACAAAGCCCTGAGGCTGACGGCTGTTGCCAATACCTTGTCTCCAACTCCTCACTGGCCCGAGGTATCAAAAAACAGCGCCAGGCGCAGATTCTGAGCCTGGAGGAGACCTTATAGATTGAGAAACCTGTGTAAGGTGAATAGCTCCAAAGCGATTCCACCCCAACATTTCTCAGGGACCCCAAAGATAAAGGATCCTCTGGAGGTGTGTAATCTTCAGCTTCCTGTGCTCAAGGAAATTCAGGTACTCACTGGGCACAAGTTCACCCTGGGCCCCTGACTGAGGAAGTGCACAGGAGCCCAATGGAGCAGGGAAGTTTTAATCTCGGCTCACACTCTCTCTCTCTCTCTCTCTCTCTCTCTCTCTCTCTGCATTGAAGGCTTGTCTCCTTAATTTAAGTAGAAGTATAGAGAACTGAAATGTAGAAGTCAGTCACAAATCCTACCTGGGTTAGGCAGACTTTCCCTGATAAGACCCTATCTATTGTAAAGCTCCCACATCACACAAGAAATCTATCTTTACCTTAAGTAATAAGCATTATGCCAGTCAATCTTTCCCTGGCAAGTTGACACATCATTAAACCGAGGCATGAGGATTAAAAGAAAAAAAAAAAAGCCCCATCAAACCATCACAACTCCCATTTCTTTTACATGTAACAATACAATAAAGGCAACTCTTAAAATTACAGGATGTCCTGCACTCAGTCTGGCCAAGTGGGGTTATTCTCAGTTTTCTCCAAAGATGTCATACCGATTGGACTGCCAATCTCAAAGATGGTACTGAGCAGCTCAAGGAATAGATTAAACAAAGTAAGGAAACATAACAAAAACAATCATTTTCAAGTCCTCCTAGAAACTGTTGAAAGGGTTTTTCTGGTACCCAATTAGAGATGAGGGGAAGTGGGGGAATATCTAAAAATTGTGATTAGCGTATTATTTTTCCCCTCTTGCTCCCAATTAAATAGGGGTTTCTTCTTTCACTAGAGATGCACGGTTATTAAATCATGATGTCTTTCTTTAAAAAACCAATTTATAGCAGAGGGCTCCATGCCGCTGCCACTTCTGCAAGGTTGCTTATAATTGCTCCATGCAATGCTTTGACTAATTAAATCACACAAGAGATTGTTTCTTAGTAACACACCTGGTCCACGCTTTGTTGTTGGCTTTCATTAAAGCACTGAGTCTCATGCTGCCTTGTAGCATGAAAGGATATTAATCAGGTAAATGGCCATTAAAAGTCATATCAATGTTTGCTGCGTGGTGATTATTTTCTTAAATCTTGAACAAAGAAGGTTTCTTTGAAATCTCAGACTGGCCTCCAACCACAGGAGAGAATGCCCTCATGGAAATGCTTTGTTTTTCAACCTTACCAAGAAGAAGGGGGGTGGGGGCGGGAAGGAGCAAAATGTAGGGTGTGGCAAGAAGTAAGATTACATTCTCTTTGTACCACTGGGCTATCTGGAGCAAGGGGGGGACACGTTGAACAAACTGAAATCGGTGTATGGCAAGCGGGGACGACAGACAAAAAGTACTCTCTTAAGGCCCCCATTCCCTGGGAGAGGAAAGCTCTACTTTTAAGGCAAGCGGCTAATTAGGTTGCATTTCAGAGCTCTGGTTAGAAATCAAAATGCCCAGGGAATCGAATGCTACCTGTATATTACACTGAAAAGAAAAGAAAAAAAAATGTGCCTAAACATTCCCTTCTGTCAACAAAGCCCCCTTTACGGTCTCACTGCCCAGGTTGTACCTGGACCTGAACAGGGTCAGACGGTTCAGTCCCCCAGTTACTCTGCCCTCCCTGGAGCAGCGACTGAGAATCAATATGTATTCGTACAACTGTGCCCGCTGGCAGCAGGCGGACATTGGACGCCGGAGGGGGAGGGTGGCGGCATATGTGGATGCTGGAAAAAAGGATCAGTTTGCCAAAGGCACCTCCCTGAATCCTTTGACTTTTTCTTCTTTTCTGTTGTAAAGGACTTTGTTCTAGATCGAGCAGGTGGCCCAGTTGAGGCTGGGACCAAGCCCCATGCCTAAGAACCCAGGCTTGGGAATCAAACGCTGCGGTTGGAATCCCAGGTCTGCAACTTCGCGGCTGTGAGCAAATTACTGTGCCTTGACATCCTCATATGGACAATGCACAACATAACAGCAATAACTTCCTATGGTTGATATGAGAATGAAAAGCATATTCCATCTGTAATATACACATAGTCTGAGACATCTATATATAGTCTAACATACAAACGAATCATATATGTGACGTTTGCTATATAATAAGTCATCAATAAATATTAGCTATAGCATCCTTGATAGCTGTCCAAGGCTTACACAGTATATGCTTTTATTCAAAACTCAGCACCAACGGAGGACCCAGTGACGAAATACCCTGTTGTGTCATTGTACCATGCAAAGGGGTGAGCTTGAATTGTTCTCACCAAATCTATGGAGAAACTAAAGCAATGGACTTACGATTCTCCCAGCGCAGTCCCTAGCGGGAGGCTTCTGTCCAAGGCCAAGTTCACCACGCCTGGGCTGTCCTCGAGGCCATTGTCCGTGCTGCCCGCTACACGAGGGCACCCATGGGGGATGCAGCCAGCACCCCTCTCCTCGCGCGGGGCTGTGTCAGACCAACGCCGGCGCTGCCTGCCAACCCAGGGCGCGAGGGCCACCAGCTGGGAAGACCAAAGTGCACCCAGCTTCGCACGTGGCCCAGTCGGGATCCCGTCGCCTTCCCGGGTGACGCGAGGGCCCCGCTTCCCGCCGTCTTCCTGGGCGACGCGAGGGCCGCGTTTGCCGCCGCCCGCACAGCTGAACTCCCGCGCCTTCTCGGCGCTCGCAGGGAACCTGCCCTTATTGGCCAGGATCTGGTCACGTGCACGGCCCTGACCAATCGCTAGGGGAGGAGCGTGGCGCTCGTATTCTGATTGGCCAGGCCGGTTACCCGCTCCTTCAGGTGGTGAGGATGGAGCCAGAACCACCCGGCCTTCACGGCTCAGAGCGGGCAGCTGCAGGTGGTTGCAGAACTGAGGTGCTGCTACCCGAGGTAGCATGAACGGTGCTGGTGGAGTGAAATGGCAGATCCCACCAGAGTGGAGAGAACGGCCGTGGAGGACTGGGATGGGAGGGGACCAAGCGGGAAGGGGATCTCTCCTCAGGTGTTCGTTTACTGTGTATCTGAAAGGGCTTGCTGACACTGGGCTCACATGGGCACCTCTGAAAGGCTGCAGAAACAGGCCTGCATCTCGAAGGCTGTAGTTTCTCACCTACACTGCGCATTAAAATCACCTGAGGGAGCTTTTGAAACATCGCATGCGCCTGAACTCCACGTCCAAAAATTGTTTCCATTGATGGGTGGGGGTGGGGTGGGGTAAGTAATGGGTTATGTTTTAAAAGCTTCCCCAGGTGCTTCAGTTGAACAGTCATGTTTTAAAGAATCACTCTTCTGGGGCATCTGCCTTTCATTCTTAGGTAAACTTGTTTGCAGAAGGAGGTAAAACAATCACCCATTTCCCAAGGACCCGCATTCTGGCTAACCAACATGATTTTCCTCGCTCAAGGCCAGATTCTAAGTTAAGGGAATTGAGCCAGGGGTGCTTCAGAGGCAGCTGGGGGCTGCTCTGTTGGATGAAGTGAGAATAAGTATATTAAGGGGTGCCACACTTTATCTTCTCACTGTTTTGCTTTCCTGCTGCTCTAGTATCTCTTTATCCTAGTCTCAAGAGCCATGATGTCATCCTATTAGCTTACAATACAAATCATCAAAAGGTGGAACTTCTGGGAAATGTGCTCAGAGGAGGAAATGACTCTCTCTGCCCACCAGTTTTATTTATGTTTTTCGTTTCCTCCAGAGAAAGGAGGAAACTCTTTTCATCAGTTGTAAGGAGCCCCCACTGGATGTTTGTATGAGTTGTACTTTTACTAGTTACAGGGAGAGAGTTGCAATTCAAGAAGCCTCGTTTCTGATAAGGGAGTGCAATAACCAACAAGCATATTAACTGTAAACCATCTCTCTCCACTTGCTGGATTAAATACCAAGGAAAGATACATCCAGTGCTAGGTTACTAATCTACTTTGAGTCACTATATGGCTTGTGCCTGTGAGCTTTCCTTTTTTTTTTTTTTTTAATCTATGCTTTTCTTGAACCATTTAACAGGCTCAAGAAAGGCTTCAATTCATAAAGAGTGGGTCTATAATAGGTTTGTGAGCAGCAAGTTAAGAGATGTGTCTTGAGGTCATCGCCAGTGTAGGCATATCACATGCACCCACGATAACTGTCCTTTAATGCTGAAAGTAGAACTAGAAGGCTACCCAACGCAAGAAAGTTTGTATCATGTATTAAAACTTAGAGAACTCCCGCCGATGCCACTCTCTTACCCTATTTTCACAGGCTCATGTTTATTCTGGCGTCACGGTTTTATTGCATCTTTTGTTCTGCAGTTTTGCATCCTCTCTTGTAATTGTAAACCACATCCATGTTGCAAAGCACTATTACATTTGCTATCCTGTTTTGGTCCTCACAGACACCATGGAACAATGAAGGCTGTTAAGCACACGAATGCTACTGATGATTCCATTCTTTAAGGTTATGTTTTAATGAATTGACGAGTGTACAATTCCATAGCAGATTTTCGAAGTGTTTTTTAACATATGACCGGATGTTATTTAATGGTCTTCTCTGATGGGTTTAGAACATTTTTATATAATCCCAAATCATAGATTTTTTTTACCCAGTATTGTGCACTACAGACACCCTCAGCTAGTCTTTGACCTCCCTTTCCCATTATGTAGGGATCAGGTTCAAGTCCACACAGGTCCAGGGGAGGAGGACATTGTATGAGGACTACAGTAGGTGGGGACTATGGTTGACAAGACCACAATCCACTTGTTGCCATGAGAAAACGAGGGCCAGGTGTTGCCAGATCCTTCACTGTTCTCAAGAGACAGTTAATCCAGATCTTTATTTAATCTCCCTACTTTAGAATTATGATCACTTCCTTTTTTATTCTCTCTTTTGAACTCTATAGGCCAGATAGGGCTTTCCCACCCTCCCTGCTTCCTCCCCTGGCTGGACTTAACCCTGAAGCTGTCACCTACGGCTGCTGCTTATCCCTCATGTTTTCCCTTATCATTAACTCAGGACTGGCCACAACAGCATCACTTACTCAAATCAACCAAATCACTATGTCCCAGGAGTTCTAAATGGCCATGTCAAATTATCCTTCCTTGTCCCTGAAAACCCCCTGCACCAAACAGTTTTGGCTACTGTCTCCATCTATTCTTACTGTATTTTGAATATAATTCTGACACTGTAAATATCCCCCAAAGGGTTGGTATTTTAGTAGATGTTTCTCTCCTACAACACCATAAGCTCCTTAAAGCTAAAACTGTCTTTTTCATCCTTCTGTTTCCAGTCCCTAGCTCACAATGGCCAATCAATTATTATTTAATGAACGCAGGAAGATTTGCATCACTACTTCTAAAAGGAACAAATTTAGTGAAATAGAGAAGTGACTAAATGCTACTCTGATGTGAACACACACACTGCCAGTATCATTACCACCATGATCAAATCCTATGGTTGGCCCACCAGGGAAGGTGAACCCAAGGTTCCATTTAATCAACAATAATAACAAATGTGATTCCGGGAATAAAATACATAGGCAATGAGCTGCAGTTGGATGCTGCCCCAGGTGCTCAAGCGTTTATGTTGGGCGCCTGAACCACATTCTCTCCTACGTTTTCTGAGCTTTCACCATCTCTCCCTGCTCGATCAGGTTGCCCTGGGCCCCAGCCAGAGGGGTATGGACACAGGCCTCCCCTTCCATATTTCTATGTTGCTTCCCTCACCTGAACACCCTGTCCCTTCTCATACCTTATTCGCTCCTCATAGCATCTCGAGACCCATCTTCTCCAGAAAGTTCTCTGGCTGTTTTAGCCCAGGACAATCTCCTCCTCCTCCAAATTTTTAGACTGCATATAATCTAGCCTTTCTACTCTGCCACCTTATTACATTCAGTTTTTTCTCCTTTAAGAAATTATCATTATGAAGACTGTGGTTTAAAAAAGTTGTTTTGATAGGAAACACAGGAATTAGGGATAAAGAGTTTCAGATTCACAGTAACAAATTGTATTTTCTAGACTCCTTTTAAGAGCAACTGAAGCTTGTGTGTAGCTATACAATGTAAACATCATTGAACGAGTCCAGTATTAGAATAAGTTTGACTTCTGCTCAAAGGCCTTTGTTTTTTTATACATACTCTTAACGGTTTTTTCTCATTCGTTCAGCAAATATTTATTGTACTCCTACTATGTGCTAAGCACTGATCTAAGTGCAAGGGACATGGCGATAAACAAAAGACACGATCCCTGCTGGCATTGAGTTGACATTAGAGCAGGACAAGTAAACAATTTCTAACAGCAGTTAGTGCCATGAGGAAACACTGTGACAGGCTAGAGACCACCTCAGCGTGAGAGCCAGGGGACAAGCTCCATGAGCAGATGGGACATACAAAAGGCAACATGCAGAGGCATTTACACAAAAAGTTTCCATCGCAAGCACAAAAGCATTCGGTTTTTCTTTTTAACTAGAAATTGCTAGTTCCTGGACTTCGCCAGTTGCCTGACTTTATTTTTAACACTTTAACTGAATATAAAACCTGCAGGAAGGTGTAGAATCATAGGTGTATAGCTCAATGAATTTTCTGCAAGGGAGCACGGGTCTCCCTAAATCAGTCACTACCCACCTCAGAAGTCCCCCTGACCCCTTTGTCGGGGACTAACCCCTCTCCTCTCATTAGCTTTGCCTGATTTTTAAATGTGTGCGAATGTTAGCGTGAAGTATTATTAGTAGTACTTTATTGAATATACTACAATTTATGTCTCCATTCTGCTTTTAATGAGCATTTGATTATTTTCAGTTTTGACCAATAAAAATACCATTATGAATATGCCCAGCCATTTGGTGCATGTATATATGTGTATGTATGTGTGTGTGTGTGTGTGTGTATACATATATACATATATATGCGTTTACTACATAGGGTGTGTGTAATTTCACCTTGAGGACCTACTGCAACATGGCTGTACTGACCTACACTTCCAAACTAGCAGTTTAGGGAAGCTCGGTCCTTTCATGTCTCCACCATTTGTTGTTGTCTGTCTTCTGCTTTTCAGCCTTTCGGGTAAGACTGCAGTGATAGCCACCAGGGTTTTAATTTGCATTTCCTTTATAACTAATGAGATGGAGCTTTTCATATGCTTATTGGCCATTTGGATTTGCCCATTTTCTACAAAGTTAGCTTTTTCCTTCTACTTGATTTGTAGAGTTTCTTTATATACTCTGAATATTTATCAGATACGTTTTGAAAATAAATTATCCCACTCTGTGGATGTTTTTTCACTCCCTTAAAGCTGTCTTTCAATTTCTAAAAATTCTTAATTTTATGTAATAAAATGTATCTCTTTTTTCCTTAAAGATAATGTTTTATTTGGACTTTAAAGACATTTTTGTCTACCCTAATCTCACGACAAACCAGAGCTACGGTTGCACAATGACAGCAGGGAGGAGTGGGTCTGGACCCAGGTGACCCACCTGGATGTTTCTTGATCGTCTCTGACCAATGACATCTGTAAATACACAAGTACAGGGGCCATGGCATGGAAGGGCATGGTGACCAGCAATAAGCATCTGGATCACATTGCCAGGTGAGACCGAGCCCAGCAGAGAGGCAAGCTGGCATGGGGTGGGTCTAGAACAGCAGTGGGGGAGAGAAAAGGGGAGCGCCCGTGACAGCTCTGAGAGAGATGCAATGGCAAGGCTGCCGGCTATCCCCTTAAGCATTCTCCTCTTCGGTGTCCCTTGGGGAGAGACTCAAGGGAGTCCTGGGGGTGTTACTCCCAAAACTTATATGAAGAAGTGAATATAAGTGGCACATGGGGTCAGCTGCAGTAGATGCTGTCATCGGCCTCAGGACCATAGACATCTGATGAGTTTTCCGGCCTTGCCACATACACCTACCCAACACGTCCAGCTCTCTGAGCCTTGTCCCATTGCCTGGCGTAGTAATTCTTCACTGTGGCATTTCTGCCTCCGCTGGCATTTCGACTCCATTCACTGTGGGCTGTTATTCTTTCCACAGGTGGCAGGTAAAAGCCACGCCAACAGCGCGTTTGCGTCGTCTCGCAGCATCCTTGCCAGAATGTTCGACTCTGTGTCTTGAAAGAGTGTTCTCGAACTCTGTTTTAACAAATTTCCTGTTCTCCCCTCGACCCAGCACCCTTGGGGTACAGTCCCACGTGTGTGTGTCTCCTGCCTCCTGCTGGTACATGCTGGCCAGGGCCTGCACCTTCTTTCACGTCCAGCCTCTTTTCCTCTTTATCCGGCCCACTTGAACCCTGCTCTGGTTATCTTGGACTTGACCTTTATTGTTTGTGGACTTCTTGGCCAGGAGGAAACTGGGAGCAGATCCCGGAAAAGGGGCTGGCATGTGTCTTACAAAGGAGAAGTGTCTGCTGTCTTCATACAAGGGGGAGCAGCAGTCCATTTAAAGACGTGGGCACCATTTCTACAGGTTCGGCGGTGCCCGGGAACCTTCCGTTTCAAGGTTCGAGTCGCTTGCATCCTCTTCTTTCTTGATCAGGACCTCAGTGTAGTAGACAGTCTGTCTTAGTTTGTTCAGGCCGCTTTAACAAAATACCACAGACTGGGCGGCTTAGAAACCACATGTCTTTCTCATGGTTCTGAAGGCTGAGAAGTCCCGACTCTGGTGCCGGCAGACTCAGGAACCCAGCTTCCTGTGAGCGCCTTCGTGTGCGTCCTCACATGGTAGGAGGGGACTCGAAAGCTTCGGGGGCCTCCTTCGTAAGGGCACTGATCCCAGTCATGCTGGTTCCACCCTTGTGACTTAATCATCTCCTAAAGGCTTCACCCCCAAGTCCTGTCACTGTAGGGGTTAGGTTTCAACATGCAGACCACAGCACACGCCTAGGATGAGAGCCCTGTCACTTATGATGACAGGGCCTGGGCCTGGTCTTCAGCTTTCTCTGCTATTAGGTGTACAGGAGATTACGGCTGGACTTTACCTGCTGCCGAAGAGGCCCTCTGATCTCCTCCTTTCCTTTCAATTGCCAACATATCGCTTTCTGCCTTGTGTTATCTTTTCCCAAAGCAGTAGTGGAGCTTAGAGACACTCGTCCAAGTCCACTGTGCCTTTCGCTATCGTGACCACATGTTCCTCAAATGCCCGCTGTTCCACCAGCTTGTCAACTCCCTTCTGCCAGCAGACGATCTGTTCACCACCAGCAAAAACTCTAATAATTGCACCACTGCCTCACACCTGTGAGAGCTGTGTCCCACATGCCACCAATGATGAGTCCTCATCGCCACTCAGGCAGCTGGTGACCCAACACCAAACTCCCATCCGAGAATCTGTTTTCTCCCACCTCTTCCGGTCCCAACCACTGCGGGTTCGGTTTCTCAGAGAGCAGAATCTGTGATAGAGATCGGTCCGCGGGTTTATAGGCAGCTTTCCAGACCTCCTTCCACGGAAGGCATGTGAATGAGGCCGGACTGAGCAGGGGGACAAGTCAGATCGCAAGGCGGTCTTGACAAAGGCTTCGCGCCCAACTCGGCACTGACCTCTGAAGCAAGGATGCCCAAGTCGGAAGGAGTGAGCCAGGGGATGCCGTGAGTGGAAAAGTGGCTCAAGCTGTTGGTCTCAATTCTTGGCCCTTCCGTCTCTCCAGGACATCAACCTCTCAAACCTTCCTACCTTGGTATGTCTACTGTACTTTCAAAACCTTTATCTGACGTTCCTTGTTGTTCTTAGCAGGGGGATTGGTCTGCTCCTCCATGATAGATGGAAATGGAAATATTCCCCATACTGGTATAATAACTGTCTGATTCATAAATGCAAATTGCATTCTGTAATTAATCTATCTCATATCCAATATTGTTAGGACTACTTTTTCTGTAGAAAAACACCTGTGCATTCTTATATTATACTCTATTTCTCCTCTACAACGTAGCAATCTTCTTAAAGACACAGTGTACCTTTGAATAGAGAAGTAAATGTAGATCCAGGTACTGAAAGTCTCTGCAATTTTTTAAACCATAGAATTATCATCATTTTAAGCATATTAGAGTTTCTCAATACAGTCAATTATTACTATCTCTATTACTGTGTTTTTATATTTCTGTAAGACAATCCTCAGCAAAACAATAGAGGAAATTATCACAGTAATATAATTGCCTGAAATGGCTTACTATTTACCAAATTCAGTGAACTTAGTTAAATGGACAAAGCAATCATCACGTAAAACTAATTGCTTGATTCTCTCTTACCTAAAAAACCACTTACCTTAATCCTCTTATTAAGACCAGGATGATCTACTTTTAGACCAGACACACATATAAAACAGTATGACACAGTCAGAAAGTACGTATGCTAGGAAAGGAAGGTTTGTGCAGTAGCAGAAAAAGAAAGATGATCTAATAAAGTCAAAGTTAACCAAATTGGCTACTTTCCCTGCTTAAATATGTGAGAGAAAGGTAAATTTTGAAGGATATAAACCCTGCCTATTTCTCTGAATATAAGTCAACTTTGTCAGATGGTTTCCTGCCTTTCTGCTTTATTTTAGGAACCTGCAATGTCGCAAAATTTCAAGGAGGTAGTATTAGCCCAAATGGCCCGTGATATTGAGAAAGAAGTGAAGTCAACTGGACCAAACTTTTCAGGAACAGCCATACTTTGAGGAATTAGGATAAATTCTGGCTGCAGATGGAAAGGATAATGGAAGCAGAACTCCAACTGCTAGTTAGCCTGGTTACACTCTGTTCTGAAACGCCTTTTGTTAACCTGATCTCTCTATTTAGAACTCCATCGCCCTGTGTTTAAAACAAAGGCGCCTCATTCAAAGCAGGCTGTAATTGCTATCTTTCAGCAAAAACAGCATTTACCAAAACATGCCTTTCAGAATGGGGTACAATTTATCACCCCCACAGCGCATGACACACAATTACATTTGTCACTGCTTTAATTGGATATTACATGTCAATGATGACTCATCAGCTCCAGAAGTTATGAAAGATGAATTCCTTACTACCAGACTTCAGTCTGCTCTGAAAATAAAACTAAAAAATCGTTTATTTCTCAGAAAGGGTAGAAGCTAACATTTGGGAGAAACACTAATCCCTGTCTTAGAGAAATAACAATGTATTTCATTTATTGACAGCAAGATGATTGCCTACAGTGTTTCTCATTACCCCTAGATCACAAATGAGTAAATCACTGTCAGACAAACCAAGGTTAAGACTGTGTACATTTTAACAAGGTGCAAGAGAAAAAAAAAACACTCCATCACTAGGAGAGAATTGTTAATTCAGAGAATTTTTCAGATTCTGTGATCTGATAAGCTCTTGCAACCCAGTCATCGCTGAAATTAAATTAGGTTTCAGAAAATGAATATTTCATTTTTCAGATTCTGTTGCTTGGAGACCTGGGAAGAGAAGGCTGGTTTAGTCCAAGACGAGAGAGATGTTACGAGGACCAGAATTTTCTACTCCTGGAAACTGCCAGAGAATGCCTAGGAAAGGTTACACAAGGGAGGCGAACGATGATGCTGGCACAAATGGATTCATTATAAATGCCACAATGCGTGTGATGTCTTCCAAGCTAAGGAAGTCTCTCTCACCCTTCACCCTTATTACTAAGACTTAAATTGGGCAAAATATCACGATACCATAACCCCAATCTACCTTTTGTTGTAACAGACAGTTGTTGTTGTTGTTGTGTTGTTGTTGTTTTGATGCAAAACAAATGTAGCCTCAGTGGCAAAACAAAGGGTGATTTTATTATCAAGGAGGTTCAACAAGTGATAAAGCTGTATCAAACCATATCAATGCGATGAATGGATCCACAACATGATGAATGGGTCCACTCTCACCTGGCTACATTTTAATCGGCATCATAAACATTGTATACACGTTCCTTTCATCAACACTGAAGCTAGAGCAGTTTTAAGAGATCTCCAACTTCTGGGGTCTGGTAGAATGGTAATTGTTTCCCAGAATCTATAATAACAGGACCTTCTGATGGCACATGACTACTCATCTAAAGATGAATTTTCCCAACCATCTGGGCGGGTAGGTGTGGCCATGTGAACATGTTTTGAACAATGAGATGCAGGCAGAAGCCATGTGCTTACATAACTACAGAACCTGTGTGTGTAACTAGCAGAACATGTGTTTTTTTGTAAGGAAGCTCTCGCCCTCTGCTCATTTTCCCTTCCTGTGAGCTGGTGTGCAAAAATAATAGTGTGAACCACATTTAAAAACGTGGAGCTGTACTTAGGACATGACAGAGCAGCAGATAAAGGTAATCTTGAACCCCGGAAGATCTCCTGGAACAAAGTAACTTCACCAACCTGCACCTGCTACCCAGCTCTGGACTCTCACACGAAAGAAATAAGTGTCTGTTCACGTAGGTGTTATCAGCAATGTAGCCTATCCCCTAACTAACACTTAGATTTGGGTAGACAGTGGTCTCAAGAGGTCCTTTTTCCTCCTATCATTTGTCCAACTTCATCACCACTCTAACCTACTCTTGATTCTCATCTTCCTTTCTCAGTTCTTTACAGTAGACACAAATTGGGGTGACAGTCTAGCTCTTCAAGGCCCTGTTTGAGCCCCCACTTCCTCTCTATCCAGAATTCTAACATGTGCTCCATGCAAGATGACCCTGCCTCCACACGCACAGTGACTGCCGAAGAAACAGACAGGCGATGTGAGTTGGGGGACTCACGGTTCTTTCCTGGGGTCTTCCTGGAGAATGGGCACTTCCTCTCTTGTGAAACAGAAATCCCCTGACTTGTGAAGCCTTTGCAGTTAGAAAGAATGAGGCCAATGGACAGAAAGGAAGAAGACAAACCCCGAGCTTGTCTCCAATGACCCCAAGCCGGGAGCCAAAACTTCACAGGCCATATGAGGGGGGGAAAAAATTTTTTTTGTAAGTTATTTTGGCCTAGGCTAGTTTGAACTGGTTCTTTTATTAGCAGCAACTGATTCATGCTGATTCATGATTAATTAATGCTTTCTGCACATTAACCTCATTATTACAACACTGTCTTTGTGTGCTTAAAATGGGCCGTTGGGTTTTTGCATTCTGCCCCCCTTCGAAACATCCAGAATCAAACAGTCAAAGATCAACAAAACCCAACGCCATATAGTATCTGGGTATATAGATTCGTATCCCACATATAAGCACATTTCACTTTTCAAATCCTGATTTTATCCTTCCAGGTCAAACATGAGTTACTAAGTCCACAAATGCTGTCCCACTTTTGTGACCGCCACGCAACACCAAATGGAGAGTTCAAAGCAGCAACAAGATCATAAGAAAGTACTTTTTTCTGTTATAATTTCTGCTCGGCACAGAACATGAAGGTAAACCGCCTGGAAAAAGCAACAGCCCTCGAATGCTAACCCTAAAAGCACGCGTGAAACCGTAAGAATGACCGCTCTCTTCTGCCCGCCCGAGTGTCCGAAGATGAAAAGGGTGACAAGCTGTCTGTCCACAAGGCGAGGGCCACCTTGCAGGCCAGGTGTGATTAAAGCATCCATCTGGGCGGCCTAACGACATCATTCTAGAAAGAAACTGAAGGGGAGAGAGCCGGCCACCCCCAGCTTCAGCACGGCGCCCTGGAGCCCTGCAGAGGTGGCCCTGACTGCAGGAGTGGCATGTGGGGGCTGTTGCCACATTGTCAAAGCAGTGGTCTGATCGTGTGAGATAAGGAACTCTCTTTGAATGACCGATGAACAGTAATTCTTCCTGACTGCCGGAGACATAACTTTAGCCTTATAAAACCACTTGCTGAAGAGGGTGAGGAGCCATTGTGGGGTGTGAGGGAGCATGCGCGATGCGCGTTTCACAAGGAATTCCTGTTGCGTTCTTTGGGGACAGAACTACTCCCAGGAATCAAAGTGGAGAATAATTCCTGAGACAAATAGGGGCTGACAAAGGCCACCGCCTCAAAATGCTCTCTCCAGCTGCCGCTCATCACTGATTTACAGGGTAGACAGTCCCTGTTGGTAGAGCCTCGAAGATGAACTTATTTCAAATCTCATAGCCAGTATGAAACGTGTTCTAGCCTTTCCCATGGTTGCTGGGCTCAAACGAACATTCTGTGTCCAGCGAGAACTAAGAGAAGCCTGTAAGAAAGAAAAGTTGCCCCAGGTGAATTATGTTTTTCATTTTTATTATAATTCTTAATTATACATTAATTATATATATATTCTGAATTATGTATAGGTTAATTATATAGTCTTTGTTGTTCACAGCATCGCTATTTTTCTTTGGATTATGGTCTCTGTCGGTATCTGCCAATCTTTAAGGCGGGTTCATAAGTTACTTCCTTTTCCAATCAAGTAAGAAGTAGTTATTGTGTGAATGAATCTGTGGAACAGTCAGGCTAGAAAGCTGAGCGTATCAGACTCTCTCTGGTTGACACTCCATTGGAGCGGGTGACAGGGCTCAGAGGACGAAGCAACTTAAAAGGCAGCTGCCCATTCGAATGTACTTCCATGTGAGCGAAGCAGGCTGGTGGTTCTTCAATTTCAGTCACATGCATGCTAACCTGATGTGGTTTTTTTCCTTTTGCCAAATTCACATGCCACTGGAATTATTATTTACTCGATATTTTGCTATAATGAAATCAATCATTTTTTCCTTAAGTAACCCCGCAGCCAAAGGAAACTGGAGATCACTACCATAAATAGAAACACCACTTTCCATAAATTAGTAAGCATAAAAGGAAATACACTAAACATAAAACAATGTTATAACATTTCAGCAGGATGTTTGTGCCTGTTGAAAGCTGAGACCTGCTATATATCTGCATAATCTCAGATAAGTATTTCTTTCACTCGAAGTCATGGCACGCCAGTACCCCGTGCCCTATGATTAGGGAGCTACTAGTTAGGAAGTAACAGAGAAAGGGAATCAAAAGAGGGTGTAATTGGTGGGCCGGGTGATCCGCTAAGGCTTCGTGGAAGATTTAGCATTTAGTGGAGCTCGAATTGATAGTCAGGACTGTCCAACGCCTGTGTCAGGGGCAGAAACGAGTGGGGCGTCCAGCCGGGAAGACGCGAGACACGGGCGTAGTGGAAGCGGTGCTAAGCTTGCTTTCTTCATCAGCCACCGGACCTGATGCAGGGCCGCAGCAACGGAGGCCGATTTCCACACGGGCAAATCATTGACTCTGAACCAACACTAAGCTAGGCATTTTCACGTGTCTCCTCTTTTGATTCTAATAATGCAAGGGAACGGACTCTAATCCCCATTTCATAGATGTGGAAACTGAGGCACAGAACTAGACTGAGTTCAGTCTATATGGCTTTGGAAGTAGTGGGACTGGGGATTCCAACCCAGTTCCTTCTGGATCCAGAGCCCATGATTTCTACTTCACACTATGTTTCCAATGAAATCGTGACATGGAAGCCACAGACCATGCTGAGAGAGTCTCATAAAAAGTCCCTGTCGCAGGAGGCGGGAACGCAGAGGGGGGAAGCGAGCATCTCCTGTGCAAAGGCCCTGAACAACGAGGTCTGACGAACACCCAGGTGGATGTGCGGGTGACCCGGTACCTCCTTCTCTTCTGGGCATGTTGTCGTTTGTCCTTCAGGAATGAAAACGAGGGCTTCAGCTTAGGCCTCCCAGCTCTGACACTGGAAAACAGCAGTGCACGTCAGCAGCATCAGTGGCCAAAACTTGACCTTGCGGAGTTAATCAGTAGAGAAACTAATCAGTTGGAAAAAATGCAAATTTGTTTTCTGCACAGAGTTGGAAACTCATTATGCTGAGCCTGAGCCACTCCTTAAATTAAGTTCAGGGTAGCGACTCAAAATCTGGGTCAGATAAGGAACACTGTAAGCTGTTGTGAGCAGACTGGAGAACAGTTGCGCCTGAATCCTACCACTTAAATCATTTGTATTAACTTCTCCATAGGCCCCTTAACTGTGTCTACAAACAGAAAACGGTCAACTCGGTTTGGGTTAGATTGCTCTTCATCTAGACGTCACATATGTATACGGATGAACATTTCCTTATAACACGTTTGGTTTTGAACCTGAACGGTACACCTGTGACTTTAGCCCAACTGTTACTCTTCTTTCTAAACAAACGTTAGCTTGGTACACGTACTACCTGGGTCACAGGAGCCAGAGGTGAACTTCTCATGGGCTGACCTCATCCCTTGCTACCTGGAACCTCTGGGTCACTGAGTCTGAGAAACCGGAACTGTGTTTTATTCATTTTTTTTCAAAATGCCAATTATGGTCTAAACCCATGACTGTCTCTCGGTACCCCGGGAACATATAATGATGGTACTTCATTTTCTTTCCTTCCCCTCCTCCAACCAATGAAGCAACTTCAAGAAAATGGACACTATCCTTCTGACTTTCGCCAACGTCCTTTCCAGCGTGCCTGGGAAAACCCTGTGTCATTGATTTGCACACATGTCGACTTGGAAGACACCTGCCAGAAAGTGCCACCAAATGGGGCGGGGGGGAGGGGCAGTTAAAATGCACAGCATGTACAGTAAAATGTTCTCCAATTCAGCACTTCTGTCTCATGATGAAATAACCACCAGCAGGAGAGAATTTTCTAGAATTAAAAACAAAATGCCTTAGGATTCCAAATGAAGATTCTTTTGACCAACGCAGCTGTGATGTTCCTGACGGGGGTCACATTGTTGGTGGTTCATAAGTTAATTGGACACAACACCTCAAGAGGCTCATGATCTAGTAGGTGAGGCAGGTAAATGATCCCAGTGAGACGAGTGCAGTTATAGAACTATCTAGAGGGTGCGAGAGCAGTGCAATTTTTTCTTTCCTCCTCGAAAGTTTTCAACTGAGCCATGACCTAGGCAAGCTTCCCTGACCTGGGGGAAAGAGGACTGAGAGAGTTGACTGCCGCTTTCAGATGCTCGAAGAGCTGCCACCTGGAAGGTAGAACAGTACTTCTCTGCGTTGCTCAAGAAGAACTAGTTAAATATTTATAGAACGCAGTTGAATTTTACATAAGATAGAACATTTACATAGCAGGGTGTTCCCAGAAGAGGCTAGCTTCATTGAGACCCATCGAGCTATTCTATCGAATGCTCCGAGTGGCCGGTCACACAGTTTTTTCATCTCACTGGACATGTTTCCTTGTCTTTGCCACCTGCTCACTTTTCTGGCAGCCTTTCATTCTTAGGTCCTGTGAAGAGACAGGCCTACCAAGCCATGTGGTGTCACATGACCCATCCCAACCCAGCCTGGCTAACGGGCCAGGCAACCACTGGCTGGCTAGCAACGAGTTCTGTGTTTGCTAAGAATTTGAAAGAAGAGTCCAGAGACTGTGGTTGTTCGGCCCTGTGTCTGTACATACATGCAAACAATTGTGTTGTTTATATAAGAAACACGGGAGATCTCAAGAAAATACGGCGAAATGTCCACATTGGTTCTATCTTCCTGGATGACGGTGCCAGGTACAGCACTCTAGTTTCCCATATGTTTGAAATATTCCACATTAAGTATCTTTTAAAGAATTTTAAAACAGAAAACCATGGGCTTGGTTTGTACGAGCGCACAGGCTCCATGCACCTGAGCATGTCAGGAGCTGCTTTCTCACCAGCCCATCCGGTCACGGGCGTCGAAGCTGTTTGCTTATGGTCATCATAGAATGTGGCCTCCTACGGCTTGTTTAAAAGAATAGAGACAATTTTACAATCAGCCATGGGTCTTAGAAAAATATTTTCCCTCTTTGAATTCACTTGACTCGAGCTGTCTTTTAATTTGGGGGGAGAGACTGGGTTTGGCAGGAAGACGCTCACGAGAGAGAATGGTGAGAGAAAGCATGGCCGTCTCCCCAGGTGAAGGGACTATCTTTAACAGCCTCTTTCCTTGGATTCATAAATGGATTTCTGCCTCATCTTGCAGTAAATCTGAGACCAAAAGAATTCATAGGGCCTCCTAATGCACGTAATGCAGCATGACTGATGAAATGTGGCAGGCACAACCCAATATCTAGTTTTCTGAAAACCACACTGAAATGAACCATCCTGGTCAGAAAGTTAAAACAATGCACAGACTTCAACCTCCACCAAAGTTATTTTCCTTGATTCAGTCGTATTCTCGGGCACTTTGCAATTTGGATTACAAAGCACTATCTGTGTATTTTCTGATGGTGCGTGACAGCTACTGTTTATTCCCAGAAACTCAAATTAATTTTGTTAAATCGACTTTCACCACCACGCACATAAGTCATCCCTTAGGGATTTGTCTAAAGGTCTAAGCCAGTTTCATGTACTTTAAAATGAGTGCTCTTAAGCAAACAGCAAGAAAATTGGTTACCTGAATCTCGAAAGTCAATTGACGTGCTGTTTGCAAGGACATAGGAGGGTCAGAAAAACTGGTATCAAATAAGAACCAACTTCATTGGCCCTTCCCCATCCTAACAAACATGTCGGTAAAAATGTACTAGTGGGTCCAAGACAATGGGAAAAGCTGGAATTAAGGAGACTTTGCTTCCAGTTCAGTATTTTCCTATAGCCTCTCTCAGCCTCAGTTGTCTTATCTGTAACACCTGATTCAAGCTTCCTCCTTAGTGATTCTGTATATGAGAAGGAAGTGAAATTACAGATGCGAAAATATTTTCTAGACGGTCAAACGCCATATAACCATTAAGGGATTCGCTTACCTGCTGACAGTCAGTTCACATGTTCATTTTCCAAGCTGGTGGCTGGGACTCAGTGAAGATGACAGACCAAACCACCTCTGGCTTTTCAGGGTCTGAGTATCCTGTGAAATGGGTGTAACCGTCCTAATTCAAGCACCTTCTAGAGCCGTTGTGAGAAGCAGCTCAGAAAATAGATCGAGACCACGTTAGAAAGTTAGCGATGAGGCAAATATCAAGTGTGCTTCTCTCTGAGCATTCTGACTGCCTTTTAAACAAGCGACCTTCTGTAACATGCTGATGGAAGAGGCGAGTAAGAGCCCGTTCACAGCAGCAATGGCCCAGGAAGCAACTGGAGGGCTCACTCATCGGTCAGGTTTGTCTGAATTTTTGGAAATTCCAAGTAGAAGTTGTGTTTGTTTTTCGTTTATTCGCTTTACTTGCTTTGACCCTAACTGAGTCATTCAGAAAACTGCCAATTCTATTGTCTTTGGACATTTCAGAATAATTTATTGATTATTAACCGTACAGGGAGTACCTGCGTAATCTATAAAGTACATGTAAAGGACACCATACAAACTAAATTAGGTGATGGCAAGTGTCTTATTTAGGGTGAAAGTGATGTGTGTTCTCTGGCTTGAGGAATTCCCCAAATACTAGCCTAAACAATATCATCTACTCAAAGGTAGTAGAAAAGAACACGAGTGGGTTATATTAAAACTTTCCGTGCTGAAAACTATAAAAGAGAAGTCAAGTTTGACAAGGATTCGATTCAAATACAGCCATTGTTGGAGCAATGCAGCAACAAAAGTGAGAGGTTGGGGACCCACCGACCTGGGGACAGGCACTGATCTCCACATTCATTTACTCTCCTGTGGTGTGCAGATGTATACTATAGGACCTGCCCTTTGCGGGACAGGGCTGTAGCCGGGAATGTGGCTTCACAAGTATAAAGAAAGCCCTGTAGAAATGCGGCGGGGGGGGGGTATCTTGGGCGCACCGAGGGACAAGTCAAGAAGTTGGTTCTTTTCTTCCACTCTGTGCTGGCCATCAGGGAATAAGACTTTCACATGCCAAAGCAAAACTTCATCGTGTCCTCCACTGAAAGAACATGCACTGACATTGTTGCGTGTGCTCTGACAGCGTCCACAGTCCCTGGCGAGGTCGTGGTTTCACTTCGAGAGGGCCTCTATGTGTCTGCACGTGTGCATAGGGATACAGCGAGAGGCATCATGGCCTCTCCCCTGTTACACACACCACCTCCGTGACCTGCTTCAATCTCATTGCAGTTTCCAGTTTTAACTGGCAGGAAGACCCGCAGTATGCTTAAACCGAGCAGTCTGATCTCGGACACTGTATCCCTTCAAGGCCTTATTCCTAAGAAGGCCGCCATGCCTTTACGTTTCCATTCTGTTTACTCTCAACCTCTGGCAGGCATTGCAATGTTGATATTTTGATTAAGGTTGGGAGGGTGACTCTGAAGGCCAAGGTTTCAAGACGGCAACCAGGAAGTTGACTGTTTTGATAAATCCTGAGCCATTCTTTGATGGGAAAACAATCAAAATATGCTCAGTAAGAAAAGTAGCATGCTACAAATCTGAAATTCATTCAACTGGCCAGTGGACGATTCCTTTCTCTCCAGACTTACTGCACAGTTCATTGTGACTTTTCCGATAAAACTTAGAACATTACAATTCTCCCAGTGAAGGCCATGGGCCCTTCCCTCCACCATGATTCTGCTGGGTCATCCCTCAACCTTCTCTAATTTTAGCTGGGGTTCTACCTTTATCACCAACAAGCCAAAGCTAGCCTGATGAAGCACTGTGTTTGGTTCCTGGATTCTCAATTCAATTTTAATGATGTTCATGTTCTCCAAGTGTCCCATAAATGATATTTAAATGTCCGTTAGTTCTTTAATTCTAGGATTGTCGTGCTTGCTACAAGGACACATGTGTTTTTTTTCTGTTAGCCATTTGGTAAATAATACATTTTTTTAAAGCAAGGCTGATTGCCATGGAGGCAGCTGAGCCCAAATCAATTTCCCCAGAACTTGAAGTTTAATGATTTTGAAGATCTAACCAACAATAGAGCGAGTACTCCTTGTTCTTGATCACACTAATAAAAGTGGACCTTGCCAAGGTTTCCTAAAATGGAAAAAGCTGATAAAATTACATTGTCTGGTCCTTTTTCTTTTTGTGAGGGAGGTGGGAGGTATTTATGCAAAACCCTCAACTTATCCTAAGTAGCACATAAGTGCCCTCAAAACTGAACCCCTTAGTGCAGTGGAATATTTTTATGACTTGACAGTTTTTATACATTCAGTATTGTTTACAAACAGGTATCCTTCATTGTTTTACAAAAGAATTAAGCTTTTTAAAACAATCTTTCATGGAACTCTTTTTGTCATGAACTCATGAGTTGGATTACTTTAAAAAAGAAATAGAAGTGTGATGGTTAATAACTTGTCTGTATGAAAGCTCAATAAGAATTTCCTATCAGTATCTCTAAATAGATGACTAACCCAACTTCTGAAAAAAAAAAAAAAGTCCCCTAGAAACCGAATTTGTGTGTATATGGGGTAACAATGTAAAACTGTGCTTAATCGTGTCTTTCTTAAGTTCCATCCTGTGTTGGTGTTTGGTGTATAAATAGAGTGGCTTGTTGTGGAAATACGACAACGTATTATAAACTCGTGGCCAAAACAGCGAACGAATGATCATTTTTACATGTTTTAATGCTTAATCATAGTATTCCTTTACATGCAAATATATATACATGTGAGTGTGTCTTAGTTACTTGTGTATGCACAGACACGTAGCTATAGATACTTTAATCTTGAACCTCCTTTTGTTTTCACTTCAAACCAAAAAGCTTAGTTAACATTTGAAGTTTAAATATCAGATTTCTACAGCCAGAATGCAAAATGCAAGAAGGTTAAAAAGCAGTTGCTTCTTGCACGCATTTGCCCCAAAAGCATCTTATCTAGAGCAGACTCAATTGGCCCAAATCTTCTTCTCTTGTTCATTATGCTTGATTCGGTGTGTCACCTGTCTCTTGTTTGTCTATAGATTAGCACAAAAATGTCATTGCAAACTAAGTGAATAGGGCACAGCCTCAGCACCTGCCACTTTTAAAACTCTTTAGAAGATTCCCTTGTTTATTTTGTAGGCACCCAGGGGGCACTTAAATAACTGCATTGAAACAAACAATGCCGCTGATGATTAAGGAGGCTTTTCACATGAAAATTCACTTCAGAAAAATGTTTTGCAGATGTACTGAAGAAAACTGTATCACTAAGAACCACTCAAAATACTTCGGTGGACCAAAACACCTTTATATTTCTTCTGGCAGCCTGCCAAGTTCACGGCCAGCTTGAAAAGAATTCTATAGCTGGAGGCGAGAGCAGAAACGGCAATGATTTAAAAGAGAATTGGCTACAGTAAGAACGATTAATGTCCTATATCGTTAAAATGCAACTGGCGTCTTAGCCTCCCTCCAGCTCTTTGAAAATGTGCTTACTCTTCAACTATTTACAAGGAAAAATGCGGAGACAATTGAAATCACAGAAAATAAAAATTATCTTAAAGGACTGAGAATGATTTATCGGTAGTGCTTATAAAATAATGACATGTTCTCAACTGTTAATAAGAAATTCACGCAGAAATTCACGCAGAAACTCACCCATCAAATACAAACCGTTTTCACGATGCCCTAAATTAATTAATGCAGACGGTAAACACAAAAACAGCTGGCCTCAAATTAAGTTGTAAACGCCAATGAGCAATGTACTGATGCCGTCGGTTTATCTTAGCATTTGACAGAAACAATGATATCTTTGGTTACTTTTCTTTTCTACGCGATTTTGGAGAACTGAGATTTGGTCTGGCAAGCGAAGGGAAATCACAGAAAGTCTGTGGACCACATTAAAAGGACTCTCACGGGCGTTTATACAGAAAACCACAAGAAGCATCTGTCCACTGGTTCCGTTTTACAGTCAGCAGTGAAGACATGCCTTTAGATTCAGGATTCAACTCATTATACAGCAAACCACTTATTTCTCCCTCGCATAAGAAGTAATATTCTCCCTTCGGTTGGGTTCATAAACCTCCCCATTTAAATCTGCTCTTATGAAAACACAAATGGGGGACGTGAAGAGTAATTCTCCAGGAAACTCGATATGGGAACTGGGAGATGACCCTCACCTGGGCACCCCAACCCCTCACTGTGTACCAGACCCTAAATCAGTCAGGCACGGAGCCCCTGGAGGAAGGGGCCCGTTCACGTGGGAATCAGATGCAGAAGTGCGCAGCGACAGCCAGAGGTAGAGAGCGCTGTGGAGGCATGTCTCGAGTACAGTGGGAAACCTCAGTGAAGAAATCATTCTAACCCAAACTCCACATCTCTACCCCCAACGGCCATGCCCTTCTCTACAGGCAAAAGAGAATGGATTCTCAGTCATGCCTGCCACTATTTAAGAATTTCTTTCCCCACTGTGTAAAGAAAGAGTCTCCCGTAAAACATGAAAGGTCACGACTAAAATAACGAAGCACAGAGATTTCATTCGACATGCATTTACGATTTCATTCTCTCCTGATGGCTTCATGTCCCATCAATATACTAAATCTATACTGATAGACTGGATTACCCTCCCGAGTTCCAGATCCTTCCATCTGACTTCCTTCTTGGCATTTCTAGATGAGTCTCTGGCACCTCCAACACATCCCCAACTGAACTTGCCATCTCATAACCTTACCTAAACCTGAACTTGTCTCCCGTTATCTAACCACGTGGTCACCTAAGGCCAAACCGTGGACATTACCCCTAGCTTTCCGTTCTCCATGATTCCCGCTCATATCCAATCAATCTGCTGAAAATAATCCTGTTGATTCAACTTCGTTATATGTTAGAGACAATGTTCGTGTCCCCCAAATCCATATGTTGACATCCTAACCCCCAATGTGATAGTTTTAGAGGGGGAGCCTTTGGGAGGTGATTAGGTTGTGATGGGGGAGTCATCCTGCATGGGATCAGAACCCTTATAAGAAACACAAGAGTGACGATCTGTCTCTTGGCCAGGTGAAGATCCTGTGAGAAGATGGCCATCTGCAAAGGAGGGAGCAGGCCCTCGCCAGGTGCTGGATCTGCTGGCTCCTAGATCTTGGCCTTCCTAGCCTCCAGAAGTAAATATACGTGGTTTAAGCCAACCGGTCTATGGCATTTGTTACCGCAGTTCTAACACACTACACCTTCCAAACACACCCACTTGCCTCTGTCCCCTCTCCTGTATCCTAGTTCAGGGCACCGCTGTCTTTCACAAGATTGCCAAAGTAATCTTCTAACTCGATCCCCAACTGCTACCTTGTCTGTACATAAATAAATCTAGGGTCGCTGGAATAATCCTTCGAGATTCAAATTTTTGTTTCGGCACCATTCTGCTCGAAACCGGGCGAAGGCAGCCCATGCCGCAAAGCTCGACTTTCTTATTGCAGTTTAAAACAGGCGCATCATAGGTAACTCAGGTTCGTCTTTCTCAGAGACCAGCTCACACTCCAGAATGACTGATTCTTTCAGTCCCACAAGAGCACCACTTCCAAAAAGTCTCTCTCCCATCTCATTGCTCACTAACTCCTGGTCCTTCAGAGTCAGCAGAGCTATGATCTCTCTCGGGCACACTGCTGACACCCCAGTGACTGCCCTACGTCCTATTTTCCTGTGCTTTCCAGATCTTTATATACATATGCCATTTCACCTGAATGGCCCACTTAATCGGCTCCATTCTCTACCACACTATTACTACCTCCGAGTCAGGCACTGTGTCTTATTTCTGTCCATTCCTCTAGTTCCTAGAAGAGTTATGAGCACATAGCAGGTGATGAGGTTTATTCTGATGTTGACCAAATACATACGACACATCGTGCGGACTGCAAAGATATTCTTACTCAGTACTTTATCCCATTCAGATTTGCCCTCATGGGTTAAAACTATAGTTTTGAATATAAAGAAATGCACATTTATATAAAACCCTAGGCAGAATGATCACTGGGAACACAAATGGTAAGTATGAGCCTGAGAACAATAAAGGGCCCCAGGAACACAGAAGGAACCATTCATTCCAACATTCGACAAACGTAGTCAGATATAAAGTCTCAAAGTGCTACTTGACTAGATACCTTGGAGCTTAAAATTTCCCCAGTGGAGGTTGATACTTTCTGGTAGGATGTGACTTATACCCACGAATTCTTTCTACAATATAAATACTCTCAGGAGGTGAGCCACATTAAGTCTTCAGATACCTTGGTGCCAACTGGCCTACATCATCACCTTCTGTCACAGAAACAATGGGACTGGGGCTGAGACTGGGGAGGGGAGGACAACAGAGCGAATGTCGCCTCCTTCTGCACTGTGCACGGAAGTGTCGCTCCAGGCACCCTGCTTCCCACCTTTGGGTTTTCCACAGAGGTCTTAAATTTCAAAAAAATGAGTAAAGATAAAACTTGAGGACCATAAGAGGCTGCCATTTTGTTTCGACTTCATCGAGGGGTAACTAAAATACACCAAAACGTACATATTTAAAATGTATCATCTGATTAATTTTCAAATATTACACACCTGTGAAGCCAACACCACAATCAGATAAATATTTTTATCACCCCAAAAGTTCCTCGTGCCCTTTGATAATCCATTCCTCTCGCTACCGCACCCTTAGTAACCACTTATCTGATTTCTGTCAGTATATAGATTAGTTTGCACTTTCTAGAATTTTATGTAAATGAAGTCATACAGCATGCACTCTTTTTTTGTAAGGCTTATTTCACTCAGCATAAGGATTTTGAGATTCATCCATATTGTTGCATGTATTAACAAACTTTGCACTCTACCAAGTGATGACATCTTTTAAATCCTTCCTTCGACTATCATACTAATTTCATAAAAGAAAAGGCATCTTAAGCATCAAAAAAAAAAAAAAAAAAGGGAAAGGTTATGTATTTCAAATAAAAAGAGTTGCTCTCCAGAATGAAAAACTGTCAGTTTTCCGCTGACAAAGAATGGGGTCCTTAGGCAAAATTGTATAAGCCCCATCACCCAGAGCCAGTCATCCTCCTGGCCATGCAGGAGGAAGCACTGCCCCTCACAAAGCCCTATACTCCTTCTTATTCAAGGAAGGAGAAAAGCAGACTCCTCTTGAGACCTGTTTCCATGGTAACCAGCTAGCAATTGACAATGTGGCGGCAGTTGGGCCTCCTAAAGGAGAAAAATCTTCAACTGAGACCAGGCCACTGAGAGGCCGAGAAGGGTCACTGCCCCTCTCAGGCCTCTTGAGGAGGCCCCAGGAGTCACCGGGCTATCCCTTTCCTGGGACAGGCCCTGGTGGGTTTCCAAAAAAATATATATATATGAATGGGGAAGGGAAGAGAGCACCTCCGAATCATCAGGCCGGTATTTTACCTGGCAGTGGTGATGGCCGGAGCAGGGAAAGCAGACGGACACCACCCTTAGAATTGGGGCGACCTCAAGCAAGTCCCCTCACCTCTCTAACGTCCCCTTTCCTCTGTACAATTAGGCAAGATCAGGGCCTCTGCATTGGACAATCCGGAAGGCATCGTCCAGGTTATCGTCTACACTGCCTGCCGCTATTCCAGTGAGCGTGTGCTCGCCTTCTATAATGCCTTGGGGACCAAACGGACAGAAGCAGGTGTCTTCCTATAGCATTTTAGGCCTGGAAGAGATGGAAGCCAACATCGACTATAAGAACTACATTACAGGCGTGCTAGGGGCTTAAATCCAGATGCCCTGCTCACCCGACTCGTCTCCGGGACAGCCACCGACGGGGCCTCCCATGCCCAGCATCTGTGGCTCTGAGCAAGAGCAAGAGCGTCAGTCACACAGGTCACACACTTGTCCCCATCCACGCCCAGGATGGTCGACCACATCTCTGGTTATTGGTGGTTCTGCTCAATGACAGCCCGATAGCAAAGTATATCGATTAATAATTACATTCTGGTGGCAGGTGCACCCGAGTTCAAAGTCCAGCTCTGCCTTGATAATCAGGTGATCGTGGATGGATTATTTAACATTCGTAAGCCTCAGATGCCCCGTAATAACAATTTATCTCATAGGGTTGCTATAAGAATCATTATGAAAATACATAAAGTGTTTAAGAAATTCGGATTTTTTTCCTGGGCAAAGTAGAAACTGTCTTGGGGCCTCTTCCTTGGTCCTGCTCCACACATCCCTTCTGCTGAAATGGAGGCTGTGAGTAACCCGAGGCAGACCTGGGCAAGGCCAGCCATGAGGCGACTTTGAAAAGTAAAAGGTATACATCTTCTCCACAATGGTAATGCTCAGGACCGCCTACGAAATTTACGGAAAGGAAAATGATATTTTGGAGAGTGTAATTCAGTAGCTTCATTTAGGGCAGGTTATCTATCTTGTCTGTGTTGTTCTGTTTTTAAAGACTCTGGTGTATAGCCAAGATTGAATACGAGTAGAGGTCAGCCAACTTTTCCTACAAAGGGACAGATAGCAAATATTTTATGCTTTGCGGGTCATATGCTACCTTCTCCATCACATATCCTTAGTTTTTTCCAACCCTTTAAAAATCTGAAAACCATGGTCAAGTGTGGGATATACACAAGCAGGCCACGCCAAATCCGGCCCACAGGCCATAGCTTGTTGACCCCTGGTCTGGGGATCTTAGTTACCCTTGAGTTTCCATGGTGTGATACATTCTTTGGCTTGACCCAGAATCCAACAGCCACAGTGACTCCACATTCCCTTCGGCCACCCTGGAGATCCTCTGCCCTTCACCTGCCTGCCTCACTCTCCACCTGTGGGGAGCCTCTCCTGCAGGGCTGCACTGCAGCCAAGAGCAAGCTCCGCCCCCAGGTGCAGAGTACCAAGTGTGGGCAGAACAGCCAGTTCCCCGGCCGGAAGAGCTGGAGTCAGCACCATGCTGAGCTCGAGCATGGGTCCACGCTGCTGCGGCCAGAGCATCGTCATGTACATGCACTGACGGAGCATCCTTCATCTAACGCATCCCGCGGAAACTGGAGCTGCTACACTTGCACGCAGTAAACCTTCTGAACTGGGACTCGGTACTGTTCCTGAGGAGAAAGACCTTTCTAGGGGATCTTAGCCCAGTCACTGCTTTTGTTCACACACAGCCCACTCCACAGAGCCATCGATGGAGACCATCGGAGAACGCCTCCAACATCAGATCCATTTCCCAAGGTGCAAGTGGGATGCATGGAGGCATCCCCATCAAAGCTAAGGCACCTGACCCAGGGCGGGACCCCAACTCCCCCACGGCCTGTGCATCGCTCTCCAGACCCTGGAGACCTCTCAGGTCCTGTCCGGAGCAGCTCGCTCTTGAAGCTGGAGTGCTGAGCCCCAGGGGATCCTCGGTGCTTTTGTGTTTCTGCGCCTGGCCTCATTGCCAGAAGGCTGTGCTTTGAAGAAGTGGAGCTTCAAATGACAATGTAGCAACTCCACCCGAAGCCCATATTAAGGTGGAAACAGTGAAGAAACTGAGCTTCACGCTGAAATTGACGTGAGGGACAGAGGCCGAGCGGCACAGGTGAAGGAGGGAGTGAGGAAACAGAAGAACGTGGGGGAATGATGGAGAGAGCTTGAGGCGTTCTCAAGATGAGGTGAGTAGCTGTCGTTCAAGGTTAACTAAAAGGCCATGTGACACTCTCTGTATTTGCACTATTATTATTAACATCGTAGGGGTGTCATCTGACTTCGGAGTCACGTCTGATTTTCCTAGCTCACATTTTAGTGCCCAAGTAAATACCAATTGGTAGATTTATTTCTCTTTTTAAAAAACAATCAGTAACCAGTTTGCAATGCCTTTTGATAGAATGTCAGTGACTAACATAAGGTTTGACTTTATCAAGAAGCTGGATATTGTCAACAGCTATCCAAGAAAGTAACTGATTCAAAATCCAATTGTCAAAACATGTCCTGGGCACTCACTGCATACCAAAAAAAAAAAAAAAAAAAAAACTGTGCAAGATGCTGGGGAGACCAAGAAATAAGAAATAAAGTACAGTCTCCCTTCTTGGGAGAAATGCCACCACATAGCATGAGCGTGGGAACGGAGAAGTGATTCCAACACGCATTATACAAAGACAAATACGGCAAAGGTCACATGACTAACTCAGCTGGTCGAAACAAAAGCAGGCCTACCTGAAGTTATACGACCTACGCCGTTGATGCTGCAAACCCCCAAACCACAGCCTACCAAATCGTGCCAGTTTGGGGTGGAGCGGAAGCTTACATCCCCTCAGGAGACACCCCCAAGGCTTCCGACCTGAGACGGGCTGGCACTACGGGCCGAACGATCAGGAAGCGTTTGTGAGGGGTCGACCACATGCCCAAGCCCCAAAAGGCCTTCTGAGGAATCGCTCCTAGAGGACTCGCAGTGATCTTCAAAACAGCTTTTAGGAAAACCTAATAGAAACGTCTTCCTAAGAACCTGGAGTCCTGGTAGCCTGGCAAACCCCTGGGGACCGCCTCGGCCGGGAGAGACCAGAGGTGCGGCTGCGGACAAGACACAGCAGCGAGGAGGGGTGAGCCGAGCGTGCGTGATACATGGACTGGACAGAACAGTAAACCGGGGGGCATGAGAAAGCAAATTTCATCCTCCCCTGCTCCAACCAGAGCGTGTGACAGGTCGGTGCAGCGTGTGCTAGCAGGACGTGTTCCGTAAATGCTCATTCAAAGCATGTACAAATGTGGAAATGAGGCCTAAAACAGCATTTGAGAACCCCACGATGCTGTTCACTGTTCGAAGCCAAACTGTATTTATGGTGTCACTTTAAAAGTCAGCGGAGATAGTGCTACTGGGGACAATTCCACTGGGAGTGAAGTCCTGAGGACTCTGAGAGCTTGTAGGAAGAGGCGGTCAAGACCAGAGATCACGATAAGTAAAGTGATTAACTGAGAAGCTGTGTGGGGGGAAAAGAATCTCAACTTAGCCGAGGTTCAGAGATAACAGAAAGTTTTCACCAAATGAAAGGTGACTGCGAACAGACTTGTCATTGATTTCAGGAAGAGCTCGCAGACAGAACAGGTAGACTTTCTGTTCTGTCTTTCAGGTGAAGACTCCAAGGGAATTCAGCTAGTTTAGGCAGCCCCCCAAACCCCACGGGAATCCGGCTCATTTCTGGGAAACCTGAACAAGAAAGAATTCACAGCTCTCAAAACTATGTGTAGAGAAATGTACCAATAAACACAGGAAAATACAAAATCTCCTGGAATGTCAATTGCTGACAAACGTTATTTTTAGGTGTGCCCCAGAATTCAGGTTCATGAAAATGTGTCAAGAAATGGAAATACTATTGTTGTTTTTGGTGGTGGTGGTGGTGGTGGTGGTGAAAGGCGGCGGGTGGAGGGGGAGTAGAACTGTAGCTCTGTGTATACATATGAGGAAAAAGGAAGCCAGAAAGATAAGTGGCTCTCTCAATCAAGATCCCGCACCTAATTAGCAGTAAGTCTTTCTTCACAACCACACGTAATATATCACCACCTGACACATTACCTGTTTTCCTACGGGAATATCATTTTCATTAAAGTGGGACTTGGTCGATTTGTTCACTGCTGTATCCTCAGGACCTAGAACAACGCCTGACACAATGTACGTGCTTCATAAAAATGTGCAAATGTGAGAATGATGAAATCTCCAGATTCTTGCCCCAATGCCCTTCACATTATATCGTCCTGTTTCCTAAGTTTAGGGGCCCTCGAATCACTCGAATCAACACATATTTACCAGGTACACATCACATGCCTGGTACCGTGCGAGGCTGGTTGATGGGGGAAGGGGCCTATTAGTGGGGACTCGCTCAGAAGCGAGATGCAAAAGCCAAACTGGTTTAGACATAACATGGGGGTGGGAAGGGAGGAGATTCATTATTTCGTGCAGCTGGGAAGTTCGAGGGAGATTCCTGCAGGAACGGCTGGAGCTAGGAGCACAAAAAGGGTCATCTGGATTGCATCGCTGCCGCCGCCGCCCAAGGCTCTGCTTTTTCACTGCCTTGGCTTCACTCTCGGCCAGACTCTCTCTAGACTGCAGCCCTGGTAGTTCCAGGCTTACATCCTACTCGTCGAGTAGTGGATAGAAGATGCCTTCCTCCTAACAGTTCTCACAAAACTCCAGGTGGGATGCTCACTGGTCCAGCCTGAGTTAGGTACCCAATCACAATGACTGACACTGACCAATGGGATGCAGTGACTTGCTTAACGAGGCATCAGTCACACGTCCACCCATGGATCCTGGAGGTAGACAGTGGGCGCTTACACTATTGTGTGGTGAAGGCTCTGATCACAGAAGCCCTGGGTCTCACCGAATTCACAGCCAGGAGCTCCCCTCACAATACTCTTTGAAATCAGGAAGATCATTGCAGGAAGTGAGGTCTACTGCGACCTAGAGGATGAGTAAGGGTTGTCCGGGTAGAGACGCACAGGTTGGAAGTGGTCGGAGGTGGTCAGGTGTGAAGTATGTACTCTGGGCAGAATTTCCGGCCGCACAGAGCTCCTCACTGCTCCCTCATCTTTGCTGTCTTGTTCAGCGGATCATCGCCTCCATCTGAGAGCTCTGTCCCTCATCTTTGTTGATCCGCATCCCACCCATCCTTCAAGGCCTGAATAAAATACCATCCCTTCTAAGAAGCCTGAGCATCCAGAGACGGCCTGAACAACCACCCTTTCATTATAACTTCACCGAGGGTCGCCTTACACAAACCACATAAAAATGGGCCCCAAGAGACGTAAACACACATTCGATAAAATGACAGCACTGGAAAAAAATGACCTTAAGTGATTTATATTAGTAGTACACTGTCTTGAGAAAGTGCAGAAGGAAGACAACCACACAGATGCGCAGCAATTCCTCCACTATTCTTTTTAGTTCTCTTTTCTGAAATTTCTCACATTTGCTACTTCTCATCTCAAACAGTTTCTACCGAAAACGTATCCATGTTGGCTCTTTACTCTCTCTACTAAGCCATTCTCTCCCCTTTCAGTATATAACGGGGGGACGAGGAACAATGGGTACTAATAGGTATGTATTTCCGCCATCACATTTACGTGAGAGTTTGTGCTATTTATATCTTCTTTTTCACAAAGCCTGTGATTAATGTTCAAGGCAGAGAGCTTCTCAGCCTAATTTTAAAAACTTCGACCAACAGAGAGCCCTAAAAACATAAGAATAGTCCCTCCAAGTGAAGAGTGTATTCTTTTCTAACCTCTAATTTTGTTCCCATTATTATTCAATTATCTAGCATGTATTGAATATAGGATGTGACAAAGTACACAGAGAGAGACCTTCTTACTTAAGGTCAGAGGCCCTGTGGTTTTCTCCATGTGATATTGTGATTTATAATAAGAAACATATATTTGGTCTTTGGCTGGAGAATTAGTTCAATCCCCAATGGGCGAGGATTTAATCAATCACGCCTATGGAAAACCCCAGAGGTCAGGGTTTGTGCAGCTTCCAGACTGGTGAACGCGGGGAGATTTGAGGAGGGTGGTTCCCTCGAGAGGGAAGCTCCACGTCCTTTTCCTATACCATACCTTAAGTAGCCCTTCCATCGGTTTGTGTCTGAGTTTTATCCGTCTATAATAAATCAATACTCTAGTAAGGAAACTGTCTCTCTGAGTTCTGGGCTGACCTAGCAAATTAATCAAACGCCAGAAGAAAGTTGTCAGAACCTCTGTTTCACAGCCATTCATTCAGAAGCACAGGCGACAACCTGAGCTTGTAGCTGGCGTCCGACGCAAGGAGTGGGTACAGTCTCACAAGACTGAGCCCTTAACCTGTGGAATCTGAAGCAACATCCAGGTAGTGTCAGAATTGAGTTGAATGATAGGACACTCAGCTGGTGTCTGAGAACTGTTTGGTGATGTGGGAATCAGAATCAGAATTTTTAGCGTCCAAATATAAAATTTAATTTTCACGGGAGGATACTGTAGGGAAGGCCTCCATCCATGCTTCTTAACCTTTGGAGTGTGCTACAGAATCGCTCAGACAAAGGAGTTAATGAGATCAAAATCTATGTAAAGTTTCGGCGTTTTGCCCAAGGGGAAAATGTCTTTTCTTCAACTCTGGTCTGTGTATTTGGATACTGCTAGACAGCTCACAAAGTCGGGCCACTGCTCAGAAGGGAAATCAGAAGAGAATTAGAAAATTCCTTAGAAAAAAATAAAAAATTCCCCACTTCTGGAGAACCAGCCCAGCAGGAGGCCTCGGGTGGGGGGAGGGGGAGGTCAACAGGTCACCTTTGTACACAAAGCAGAGCATTTTTTGATTTGAGAATCTCAGAACTCTCTAGAAGGGGCCAAATATCAGGCCCATGAATAAAGCTACTACATAAACACAGGAAAAACTGTTGACCTATAGTTTAAGAAGGAGTTAAAGGTATTTCCTTGAGAGTTAAGCAAGCAATAAATCTCCTCATTCACAGGAGTGACCCATGTTCTCTCACCCTTGCCATCTGTGCAATTTTTCTCATTCGGTATAAAAAGAATTATCAAAACATATGCTACAAATATTATTCAGAGCTGGCCTGCCTGTTTCAAAATTACTCCCATGAGGAATCTACATGGCAATTCAGGATAAGCTATGAATATGATTGGATTAATTAGAACACATTGGAAAAATTTCAGATGGGGGAATATAAAAATTCAGATGGAAATTATTCCCAGGAATGCTCTTAATATATCAGAGTTACCATATGAGTATTGAGATAGTGTGATAATTCACTAAATAGCCTGAGAGTGTTCATAGTAAATTGGTACATAGGTATAACATATATAATCCACTCATTATTTAATTTTCAAATACCTATTTAAGGTCTAATATGAGTTAACTGAATTTAGGTACAAAGAACACGGAGGTGATTAAGCAGACAAACCTCTGTCCTGATGAGCATACCTTCTAGAAAGAAAAAGAAAATTATTTCACATTGTCAAGATGGTAAGAAGATGTGTGAAGAAAAATAAAGTAGGATAAGAAGATAGGAAGGGGTGCAGATTAGGGTGTTTTTGTTATTTTTAGATAGGGTAGGCTAACGGTTTCTCCAAGCAAGGTTCATTTCAACAGACACCTGCATGAGGGACCAAGCTATGAGGATCTAGGTAAATGCACAGGTCCTGGAATGGGATTGAGTTTAGAGGTCTAGGGTGATGTCGTGGAAATGGACGGCTAAGTTGGGTAGTGCAGAGAACGAAAGGCAGATGGAAGGAAGGGAGGCAAAAGCATAGCATGCCGACAGGCTGGATGGATCATCCTTATAGGTGCCGAATTCATCAAAAATGGTAAAGACGTGGCCATGGAAGAGACCTATTGAGCTGTGTAAACTGTCAGTGAACAGGGTGCGAGATGGCTCGAACATTAACAGACGACCATATCAAAGAGGGGTAGCGAGCAGTCAGTGATCTGATGGTATGCGTCTCAACAAAACTGGTGTTCAGGGAAGAGGAGATGGGAAATGATCTAGAAAGAGCGATGATGGAAAGAAGGAAATGGTCCAAGATCGTGGGAAGCGGTACCCTCAGAGGACAGCCAGGTCTCTGCACGATGCTGAAGACAATATTCAAAACACAGGACACAGGTAGAAAGGTCTGGGGGATGAAGAAGCAGTGGGAAATCAAGACGAATCTGGGGTGTACACAGGCCACTACTGAGTACGGTGCTCAGCACCATACTCACGTGAAGGCACTGAGGGTGCCACAAGCTAAAGATATGTCGGAATTCCATGCCCTCTACCTCATGATGATGGGGAAAAAAACAATGGATATTTAGAAAGAGCCACCAAGACAGTACGCTGAAAAGATGAAGCCTTCCCATTTCTTTCATTTTCCTCCCTATCCCTCAGCACAGCATTGAATTGGTAGCCAACTTTATTAGCTCCTCTAACACAAAATTTACAGGTTCATGTGTCATTTAAATGAACACTGAGATTTCAGCTAGCAGCTGTACTTCCAACTGATAGGAATTTTAGGAGCTGAAAGATGAAACCGACATCTCACACCAACAGCGCATGTCAACTTGCCCAAGAAGAGAATGTCTCCAAGATGCTCTATGCCGCGGTGCCAAGGGGCACGTCACCCAAACGCACTGAGTTTTCTATTTTGGTGAGCAGGAGGGGGAAATGGCACTATCAGATAAGATAACGTGATGCATGTGCTCAGACTGCACACACACTTCGTGAGTCCTGGAGCTCTAAAGGTTCCTGGACTTGGCTGAAGCCTGAGAAATTGGAAGGAACACAAGTTAGGTGTGTAACGTGAAATGGGTCAAGCCATTCCCTTTCTCGGCACCTCAGACACACTGTTGAAACTGATCAGCTTAAATCGTAAAGTGAGTTGGCTCCTCCAAGCTCACAAGGTTCACGCTTTTCCTTGAACTTCGAAGATGGTTATTGACAACATGTAAGGAGCCCGAGTCCTTATCGCCAATTGTTTCATTAGGGGACTTCACGCCTCGCAGCCGAGTGAGCTGAGCTTCTGCTGTAGTTAGGAAAATAAAGACAAAGAGTAGAACAAACAGAAGGAAAATAAAATAGAAATGAAACACTAATCGATACACCTACAAAGTAATGAGGAAAGGAGGAAAAAGCATAATGAGAAGTTACCAGGGGATGCTTTATAAAGTAGGCAGTGCCTTGCTCATAATTCAAGTAATGATTCACTCCATGTTGCATATCATTGTGCTTATACTGAATTATGACACTTGGGTGTGAGCGCTACTAGAAAAAACTCATCAGCAAAGAACCGCACGCACACATGAACAGACAGGAGGCCTACTCCGCTTTCTCGTATGCTTACTGAAATCTGTTAACTCACTCTCAGGAAGAAACGGTAGAACAAGCACTGTAATTTCACAGTTAATGTAACAACAGCTTTGTTGTTGTTGTTGTTATTGTTGTTGTTAACTATAATTATATTTTACACAAACAGGTATCATGATATCCTCATTTCTGGCTCTCCTGAAACAATATAAACACATTTAGGTAGAACAACTTTTAGATGATAAATGGTGTGTTCTCCTGGTTTTTTCCCCACCATTCCCTTTGCCCATCGAAGAATCCTTTCCACCAGTAGAGATTTCCGCCATGGATTTCTGGAAATGACCATGGCAACTGGGCAATGAACGTCTCAGCAGTAACCAGCATGGAGAGAAGGCTCCTGAGCACCGCAGAGACAGACCGTGGCACAGCCTGTAAGAGCTGGGGGACCTGTGTTCAAGGCTGAATTTCCTGACAACTTGAAATGTCAACATTCAGAGTCAAGTTATGCTGATTTACTAAAAATAAAGAAATGTATCTTTTATGTTTATGTTCCGAGATACATACCTAATATACGTGTCTCTTTAAATGTATATAAATACACACACACACACACACACACACACACACACACACACACCTATTTCTGTGTTACATCACAGAAGGGTGTCTCAGAACTACAGACACCAAACTGTTAAGAGACGCTACTTTTGAGGATTGAGGTACAAGAACAAGGAAAGAAGAGAACAGGGTATGATCATTTTTAAAAGAGAGAGAAAGACTCAAGCACATTTCAGATGCTCATTCCATTTGTAATCCAGTGGGTCCTGCAGCTAGCACTGGCTTCTTGGGAGTTACCTGGACAGGTGTTGGACTTCTCAGGAAGTTAAGTGTGGTGCTGAACCACAGCCAACTATATGCCAGAAGTCGCTCCCAACTGGACTACTTAGAGAAACAGAGGTTTCTGTTCCTCCTTCCTCCTCTCACTTTTTCCTTCCTCCATCTCTCCTCTCTTCCATTCTTTTCGCTTACAGCTTAATTGAGACATAATTGACAGACAAAGACCCGGACTATGTAATGTGTACAATCTGATGAGTGTGAACACATGCCAACACCAT
This sequence comes from Eonycteris spelaea, assembly GCA_003508835.1. Classification (NCBI taxonomy): domain Eukaryota; kingdom Metazoa; phylum Chordata; class Mammalia; order Chiroptera; family Pteropodidae; genus Eonycteris; species Eonycteris spelaea. Next base: position 4,250,008 of record PUFA01000071.1, on the reverse strand, counting down.
GATGCCAGCACCACAACCAGGATGATGAGATGTATCCAGCATCGTTCAGGGCTTCCTTGTGCCCCTCTGGTTTTTGTTGTCATTGTCGTTATTTCACAGCGAGCATACTTCACCTGAGGCTGATCCTCATAATAATTTTGGAGTGTGCGGTGCTGCATTGTGAAATGCGGGCCCTCAGTCGTCCAGCAGACCTTACACTCACTCATCCAGCATAATTGAAGCTTTCCTTAAAATAATTCGGTACAATTACAGCGGCCGCTGCAGTGGGCTAACCAACGTTTTAATTTAAAACACATCAAAAGAAACAACAAAGCCACTCACTGAGTACTGAACGAGGGCCCCAAATGGGCTAGACAATGGGAGCGACACTGGACACACAGAGGCAAACGAGGCTGACCCAGGGACATGTCCCTGCTCTGGCTGAGACCCTATTCTAGTAGCAAATCGGGGTTGAAAATTCTGAGTTTGAAACAGGAAATTTCTAGAACGAAAAAGATGCGCTCGTCCTAATTTGCGAAATTTTGCTTCCATGAATGAAAGCAGCAGGCCTAGGCTGTCTGCCTCGAACACATCAATGTATGTGCTGCCCGAGCAAATTTTGCATTTTATGCTCGGTCAATGCACCCATGGCGTCTACTCCTGCCCTAGTCATACTGGGCGCTGTGGTGTCACGGAACCAAGGCCTGGAGTGGGGCTGGCTGGTGGCCTAAGAAGGAGCCTGGCTGAGAGCAAAGTGTACTGGATGTTCGGAGTCCCAGATTCCTTCCATTAGAAACAAACAAACAACAACGACAACACCACCTCTACCGGAAGGTAACAGAAGGGAGAGAGGCCCCCCTTGCCGTGGGGCTGAGCCACACGCAGAGCAGAGCCGAGGACAAAGAGCTCTGAATCTTGCAGTGAGGATTCTGACTTTACAGCCAGGCAAAATCTCTTTAAAATGCAGGGACCCAGTTGCCCTGGGCAGGAAGCCCTGTGAATCCCGCCTGTCCCGATGCAGCAAGAAGCATGAACTTAAAGTCGACCCAGGGAAAACAGAATGTGTGTGCTGCATTTACACACAGAGCAGACTGTACGTCAATCCAGAAAAATCTCCGTTTATCAGAATTTGGGGAAAACGTGTAAGTACATCTTTTGAGGTAAAACAGTCCAGGTGACCATGCTGGTTCATTGTATTTCCTTTGAAATGGAAGGAAGCAGTAGATATGTCATATAATAAAGGACTTTAATCCAGTTTACAGTGTTTATAAGAACTTGAATGGATAAGAACGGTAACCTTTATTTCATTTAAAAAGCACTGAAAGGCACGCACCAGGTACCAGGCACTTACTATGTGTTAGGATTTAACAAATGTTCACATTTATTCCTCATAACCACACCATTAAATAGGCACAATTCCTTTCTCCATTTTATAGACAAGAAAGCAAAGGCACAGAGAGGTTACAAACGTAGCCAGAGGTGGGAATCGAACCTGGGTCTGGAATCATACTTTGAACCCCTAATCTCTGCAGCCCCTTTGCTACCTGAGGGATGGGGTCATCTTTCTGCAGATTTTCTATAGGTAGGATAAATAACATCAACAAAAATCTGGAGCATTTCTTCTGGGGAAAGGAAGCACTGGACAGTTACTACAGGGCGAATCTGTTCTTCGTGGAAATCTTCTGGGATCACCACGGTATATTCTTATCTGGCCAGTATATTTGTATCTGGCTAGATACACACCTTTGCAGGAGATGAGATGACATGCCAAGATTCATTCCGGCTGCTGGAGCCTGCTTTGCTACTCGCATTCCAAAGCCGGCATTACCAGATTCAAGAAGGGGACCGTTGTTCCGTTTTGAAAAAGATTTCAAACTTTTACTTAAATCTTCCAGCTTTAAATCATTTCTCTTTTATTCATTCTTCTGAGGCCTCTGAGGGATTGCCAGTATTTGACTCTGCTTTGACAAAGATATCCTTGGATATCAGATTAGATAAGACGATGAATTGTATTTAAAACTTGACATAAGTTAAAAGCCCAAGAGTTTTAGTTCAAAACTTTTTCAAACACAGTTAAATCTCATAGTTTGCAAAGAATGGAGGGGTTGGGTTTACTTATAAAATGATTCAATTCATTAAGGTTATTGCTGAAACCCAGCAACAGAAAGATTAACTACTTTTTTTCCTCAAATAAGCCTATACAGCCAGCAGAAATCCCCTCATTCATGGGAAGAAAACATTTTTTTTTTCTAAATGGAAAACACCACAGATTATGATCAAGAATAAAATGCCCATCCTTCGTAGATTCTAAGATGTGTTTTTTTCCTTTATGCATCTGTGAAACTGCATGCATAGCATGATCACTGTTGGACAGGTGCAATCGTGCACGGTTGTCACTGTCTGCTCATGAGCAAAAACATGTGTGGACCGGTCAGTGGCTTGCAAGAACATCCTAGAGACAACGGTAGATTCTCTTAAGCATCATGTTCAACACCAAGACTCTCAGTGGTACAGAACAGGCGGCCATGAACAGCCCCAATGAAACATGACTCCAAACATCTCTAAGACATCAAAAGTAGAGATGGTTCAGGAATAGCCTGACAAATTTATTTCAACTATATTTTGCTTTCTTTGCATAATAAAGATGTGTCTAAATGAGTTTAAAAGAAACTTTCCAATAGTAAAAAGTGAAAGTTCTGAGTGATAAGAAAACAAGGCCCCAGTCTAACTGGCACTGGATTTTTTTAATGCTTAATCGTACATAAAATAATGGTTTGACTTCAATCAGAGGTGTCTTAGATGAAACAAAATTAATGATCACATAGGGCAACACGATGCTTACAAACTCTGGTTTTCATAACCTGGGCACAAATTTCGAGCCTGGCAACATATTCTGTTGGTTAATTTTCTCAAATTACTCGTGTTCTTGAAGTCTTAGTAGCCCATCTAGAAAACCCAGGCGCCCATGTCATAAAAATGGTGATTGAATGAGAGAAGGTACGGAAGATGCTGAGCAGAGAGCACGCAGCATTAGCTACATGGCCGGTGTGACCCCGTGGCCAGCGTGACCCCGTGGCCAGCGTGACCCGTGGCCAGTGTGCAGTCTTTATCCGCTTCGGCAGAGGCCATGTCATATCTTGTCCTTTTGCCTTTTCACTTGGGAACAGGAAGATCTGAGAGAATTTGGGGTGGCTGTTTCTTGTTTTTGTGTTACCATTTCTGCAAGATCGTTCCAGTGGCCAGAGGAGAAAAAAATGCACTGATAAAAACTTAACAGGTTGAGCACATGTGAGCAGTGCGACCCTTTCTCGTCCCTGTGGGGCACTGTGTATGTTCACAGCCACGGCAGGCTGACGGAGTATGTGGAAAGGGCAGTCAGCTTCCCAGGTGTCAGATATTAACCAATGGGAAGCAGAAGACAGGGAGAGTCAGAAAGATAATTTCCCTCTCTTTTCACCACTGTGTGGTTCTTTGGAGCCCTTCTGGAAAAGTCCAGGGTGCGAGGCAAGTTTATTCACAGAAGGACCTGCTGTGTTTCGTCATGGTCCGTTGAGAAGGGGAGGCCAGTCCAGGAACCCATCTCCTGAAATGCTTTATGTCATTTCTGTAAACCTGTACTGACCAATTAAATATCAAAGACTCGCTATTTAATAAAATATTAAATCTGTGCTTTGCCTCTGCTTTCTCAAGACCCAGCCCCTTTCCATGGCACCACATGTCGGTGACAATGTGGACTTCACGTGGCACCTTGGAAATGTTGGTCCAAAATGTTTCCAGAATCGGGCAATGTGGTTTGGTCCAAGACAGATGAAACTGTGGAGCCAGGTGTCCCACATTCAAGCTACAGCTCTGGTTCTCAGTAACAGTGTGACCTTCAGTCACATGGTCTAATGGAAAAAAAATGCATGCCTTCCTTATCGTGAAATGCCATCATCGGGATCAGGAGAGGTAAGGCTTGAGAAAGTAATGTGCAAGCCATCAGGCAGCACACAAATGATCGCTATTGCGACTGACCGTGGATTTGGCCCCATGAACTCTGTCCCCTTTCTCTGCAGCACGGCAGGAGCCTCCGTGAGTGGATCTGCTTGGCACACCGGGCTTTCCCAGAAGCGCTCCGAGGGAGAACCTCAGAATGATGAAAACATCCTTCCTTCTCGTTGCCTCATGGCGTAAAACAAGCTAGAAACTTAGGCAGTGTCCGTGAAGCCTGGGGTGAGTCCAAGAAGATTATCAGAGCAGCGTCTCTGTGATCTCGCGGACTGTGCCTTCTGGTTTCTGCCTCCGGGAAATACCATACAGGATGAAAATGCCAACCTGCTCTGTACCTGTGCTTGCTTTTTAAATAAAACTATAGAAAAGATACAGAAACTCACAAAGGATGATTAACAACCATCAATTTTCTACCTTGTTTACTATATATATATATATATATATATATATATATATATTTATTTATTTATTTTTTAAAGAAATTAAACATCGCAGATAAACAGGAAACGGCTTATGTTTTCCGCCCCATTTCCTCCTTCGAGACAATCATTCTCGTGACTTCTGAGTGTATCTAATTCATGTTTTACATTTTTCCAACCAAACATGTAATGTACTGCATGTGTATGTACATAGGCAGTGGGCATACAGTATAATAATAGTAGGTACATAATACATATACACACTGCATATAGTGTATATAGTGTGACTATATATGTGTGAGGTATCTACATTACATATGAGTGAAAAACACTCAAATAATGAAATGTTCGACAATGGAGTACTGGCTAAATAAACTATAGCCATGAACACAATGCAGCAATTGTTTAAAAACTGAGGCAGAACGATACAGTTCACGGAAAGTGTATGAGATTTACTATCGAATGGACACAACGCGTTCCATCTGAGGCCATTTGCAGGCCGCTCTTACACACAGGACATGTCTGGAAAGGCACGTGCGAAAGCTTCAAGACTCTGGAACCGGGAACGTACACAAGGGGGGATTTAATTTTTCTCTTTGTAACCTTCAGTTCTTAAGATAAACAGAACATATTACTTTTCTAATTAAAAAAGAAGAAAAAGAAGAATACTAGCAAAAAACAAGGACTGCGGCGGAAATTCTCCCAGCAAGGGAGGGAGACTCCAGGACTGAGGCGGGAGGAAGCAGCGCTGACTGACACTGGCGATGGTGCGGTCAGTCGTGGGAATCGAGAGAAGTGAATTTGAGCCCCGCTCCTTCCATTGGATCTCAGACGCCCCGGGGCAAAGCGAGCTCCTGTGCCCAGCCACGAGGTTCGCCCTGATCCCTCCGTGACCTACCTCTCCGCTCGCTCCCCACCCCCGGCGACGGCTGATGGACCTCGTCCTCTCCATGCTGCCTCCCCTCTGCGCCTGGACTTGCACCTATCCTCCAGCCTGGATGCTTTTGGCCAACTCATTTGCCTGACTGGCCAGGGATCTCGGCCCCGATGCGGCTGGAAGCCCCTCCCCTGTGCTCCCGGCGCACCTGCTGCATCCTGCTCCCTTCCTGGGCCATGTCCTGCGTGTGGGATGCTCCCCACTGACTCTCTGCCCTCGAAGCCAGTGACGGTGGCTGATCGAGCTGTGTACCTGGCCTTGGGGACCCTTTAGGGAAAGTACTTTTTAACTAAACATTCACACCATGTCCCAGCCACCTTCTCAATAAAACGAGGAAGCTGAATTATGTTTAGTTCAACTCGGGAGGTGTGGACCCACACCTTCACTATCCCAGGCACCTTGTTTGGCTCTAGAAAGAACAGAAAAACGGCGTGTGTACCTAAAAATCCAGTCCTCTCTTTCTCACGACTGGAATTTGAAAGGTATGAGTTCAGTTTCCGGCTCTTCCCGGATGGCTGAATGATTCTGGGGATGTCATCTCAGCCACATGGGGAAGTTTCTGGTGGGGAAACACACGGAATAAGATGCCCTGCGCTCCCCAAGGCGTGGAGGAGGGGAGTGCCATTTTTCCTGATATTACAATAAACTGTTACAGGGTCTATTTCTCTCTAATCATGCCATCTACATAATTTATCCTTTTAAAATGAGTCATAATCCCCAAAGAGTGCTTCCCTGTTGATATCAAATGCAAGAGGGTGTTTTTGAGGACACAGGCGCATCCCCGCTATACATTAACCTACACAAAATCAATCCATTTCCAAGGTAAGCACGGCCCTAAAAAATCACTAATGGAGCTCGGCGTAGTTTGTTCATGCGGTGGACAGTCAGGAATCATGCATAATGTAATAGCGCAAATGCTAAAAGCAGCTCCCACCCACTAATTTAATCTTAGTTTAATGGACATAGGGAACTGATCATCAAGAGAGACTGCCAATGAGATTCTTGGGGGCCTCCCAGAAGCCTGAGCGCAAGCTCCAATATTATTAGTCTTTGGTTAGTTCCCCCTTTCAACTAGTGTCTATTAAAGGCAATCCAACACTGTCATTAAAATTATGAACAACTCGTGTCAACTTTCATGGACTAGGTAATAGAGATGTCCACATGCATTCCCATAGATTTCTGGGATTGAAATTTCGCTCTCTGTACCTTTTCGCCCATGGGCTTCTACCTCTGTCAAGGGACTCTTTTACATTCTGGAAGATCAGAAAGCTAAGCAGTATCCACAGCCCCCAGGCCATGCCACGGAGACAGTGTCTGAACAAAGATCCGGGATGTGAAGGCTGCATACAATCAAAGGGAGCAGAATCACACGATGGCAGCTTGCCTCCCAGGGACCGTCAAAGCCCCAAACATGCACCGTCCACGTGGTACGATGGGAAGAAAAAGAGCACTTGCCCGTGCAAACGCAGGTGCACGCACACACACGCACACGAAGACTCCCTCACGTGTGTGAGACAAGTTTCTATTAGATGATCTAACATCAAATCTAAAAGCAGATTGTAGAAAATCCAAATCTAGAGACTTTAGAGTGTATTTAGTTCAAGCCACATGTTTTGTTTCAAATGAATACTGCTAATCAAATTTGGCTTTTAGAGCCAACCTATGGAGAAATCACAGAAAACACAGCTTTGGTGGGCGGACATAATATACGACATGTGGATAAGAATGGCAGCGGAGGGTGGGGCTTGGAAGTGAGAGGAAGAGATGGGCGTTGAGGAATTGATACGGTGATTTTATAAGTCAAACGAGAGTTTGCAAAATAAGAAATAAGAGGTGAAGCAACATTAGCAGAGCGAGAGAGGCAACTAACACATGTGATCATGTAAAGTTCAGATGGGAGGAGGATGTAAAGGGGAGAGGTCGGCACCGGCACCCTTCGCCCACTTGCGTGTTGAGGGGTTAATAGATATCGACTGAGTGATAAATCAAGAAACGCGAGAATGGAAGCAGTCGCCAGAAGGACAAAACCCAGAAACATTCAATAGATCCTGCCTCTGCGTTACAGTACTGGCGTGATCAGGGGTGCTTTCCTGGTACTTCCACATTATTTAGTTTGTTATGTACAAAGTATCATCTGATTTTACAACATCTCAGCTGGCACTCTGGAAAGCCGAGCTGGGGCTAGGGAGGGACGGAACAAGGCATCACTGCTGTTTCCTAAAAGCCTCGGGACTATTGGTGTAGAACCATGAGTCTGCGTAGTGTGATGCGTTATCATCTCTATGAGCAATTAAAACGACTGGGAAAGTTTTATACTGTAAACTGTTAACAGTGACTCTCTCTAGCACAGCAGTATCCAGCGTGCTTTCTATGGAACAGAAATGATCGGTGTCCGCACTGTTCGGCACAGCGGCCGTTGGCCACACGTGGCTAGTCAGCACTTGAAATGTGGCCATTGAGGAACTAGATTTTCGATTTTAGTTTATTTTCATTAACTGAAATTTAAAGACCAGCCTGGAGTTCTTGGACACACGGTGGGTAGTATAACCAGAGAATCACATGGGCGTGTGAAGAACCATCTTTTTATTACTTTCTACATTGCTGGATCATTTGAAATTCGTGCCATATGAACGTGAGACTTTTCAAAATTTAAAACCTGCAGGAATTTTTAATTTGAAACAAAAATGAAGAAGGAAGAAAAAGCAAATAATCATAAAATAAGACACTGGGAAGTACAAGTTCTACAAAATGGAAAATATTCGACAAAAAACTATTTCTGTAGGTAAATACATACATATTCTTGGGATGCCTTCGGTCTCTGAACTTCCACATGGATCACCCGAGCAACCATCCTGCATCATCCCCTCATACGGCAAGCACTCAGGTTTCAGCGCTCTCTGCTCTGCTAAATTAATTGCTCCTCTTTATTCTGCGTTCGAGCTTTCAAAAATGCCTTGACATCTTTCCTCTGCGGCCTTCCACTCCCGTCCTCTTTCTTCGTTGGTACAAATACAGATGCAGATACAGATACGTAGTTTTTATACCTTTACTCTCATGTGAATGAGTACGTAAATACGCGTGTTCTATTTGTCATATTTATTCGGACCCAGGAGGAAGAAATTTACCAAGAATTTAGCAGCAGTATGATCTAGATCACCTAACCCCTAATCTGATCCCTCCCCATCCATGGTTCTGTCCCACCAGCTGGAATCGGATCACCTCTCAGTATTCAGGCAAAACAATGAGTCCTTTTTAGCTATGGAAGCTCGATAAGTTACTTAATCAATAAATTATCTAAACTAGTTTCCTCATCTATAAAATTGAAATAATAATGGAACTGACCGCATAGGATTGTGGTGAGGATAAAATGGGACTTTGCTCAACACAGATCCATCAAATAGAAAGCACTCAGTGAATGGTACTCGTGTTGTTTTAAATATAATAAAACTAGGAATTCTCTGCCCTGATTGTATGAGGAAAGGTAATTCCAGTCTTCTCACTCTTTAAGTATCAATTCGTGTCTCTCACTCTCTCGCTCGCTCGCTCTCTCGCTCTCTCTCTCTCTCTCTCTCTCATGGCCTGTCAAACCACTTCAGACTTATGACATTAGAGGTACAATTACTTCCAGAGAGATAGCAGACAATAATAAAAAGATAAAAACTACGGTAGGCAGTATTTTTCAAAGCACAATGATTTAGATAAGCAGACAGTAGCCCATTTCATAGTACAGCTCATCTCCTTATACAGAGTGGAGACAACGAGGCTGTAATAATTTGTATCCATCACACATGGGTTGTGGCCGCAGACGAGGCTTTTAGAGCCTTTTATCCACATTCAACATGAAGGCTGTTCCCAAACAGGTTCTCTCCCTTTTTAAACAGCCTTCTTCTTATAAAAGTAAGGCATACACATGGGAAAGAATTCAGAAAAGAAGAGTAAAAATAAATTTCATTTATAATCCTACCACCTAAAATCACTCAAGTATAATCTGTTAAAATTCTGATTTATAAAGTTTTGGAAAGGCTATGCATGTATATGCCAAATCAAATCTAAGTAAAGTCCAAATAAATATATATAAAATATAACATATGCAATATAACTAGACATTATGTAATTCTATAAATTATGTTAAAATTCTAAAAATATAACATAGATAACATATAGCTTCATAAATAAAGACATAAACAGGCTTATATATTCACAAGGATTTAAAACACTCCTTTTATTTAACTATATATTATGGATTTATGTCGGGAGGTTTATACATGTATCATTTTAAATTAATATAATATTCTCACATATTATAACATTTTTTAATCAATTGATTACTGATGGACTTTTAGACTGTTTCCTGTTATTGTGGATGATTTCGTTTTCCTATTTAAACTATTATGTGATGAATATCTCTATATAATCATCTTTGTAAATTCACTAGGTCAAAGATAAGCACATTTTTAAGGCTTTTGCTGATTATTGCCAAAATCTTCAGAAATGTAGCAAGTTACCCCTCCACTGGAGGTCAATGAGAGTACCATTTCCTCAACTTCTCACCAACATTAGATATTATCGGTCTTCTAAATTTGGCCAGCCTGAGGGGTGAACAAAGAACATGGGCTTCCTATTTCAATTTTGATTCATTTTGATTCGATTATTTCGATCCTAGTGGGAGTGAATATCTTTTCACATGTATATTGTTCCTTTCCCTTTCTTCTTTTTTGGTAATGACTTATGCATTTGTTCTTCTTCTTGGGGAAGTGGGACAAAGAATGCCCTGGACACCCCTAGACTTACCTATTTCAATATTGCCTGTCCGTGAAGTTTCTTCCAGAACTCCTCAGCCAGAATTAATGTCCTCCTCTAACTTCTCAGAGGTTCTTTTGTAAAACTATCCCTCTGGCTCTGAAAAAATTTTATCTTGTTCTACAGTTATTGGTTTCATCTTTCTTCCCCTGACTTTCTTTTCCTATTCAGTTCAAAATACTGAAGAAGTGAATGGAGTAGTCAAGGATATAATTCTTTCTCACTGAAAGTCCAGAAAAAGGCCACTGGTCCTTTATCTGGTAACTATTCTGTTTGGGACACATGGATCCCGGAGTTGCCTTGGCAGGGAAGGAGAAAGATGGAGGAGGCACACAGGCAGTTAAATATCTTGGCTCCGAAATCATGTCCATTTCTTCTATGACCAGTCCATTGGCCAGAACTGGCGACATGGCCCCAACGCAACTGCTAAGAAGCCTGGGAATCGAAGGGGAGCACAGGCCATTCCGTGAGCATGGCCCGACTCGCCATGACTGGCTTTCATGTTTCAGAAATTCTACCAGCACACGCTTGTGCCTTCCTATGATCTAGGTCAATATAATCATCTCAGTCTTCCAGATGAGGAAAAGAAGTCCAGAAAAGTTAAGCAAGTTGCCTGAAATCCCTCAGCCAGTAAGTGCTAGAGCTGGGATTCAAACCCCATCAGTATGACTGTGAACTCTGTCATCTTAACGAGTAGATTAAGAAGATTCAATTAAGAAACTCACATGAAGATAAGCCTCAGTTGTGGAAAATGAAGTGTTGAGCCTTGTTTTTTTAGTTCATGGAAATCTAGCCCTACCCCGGGGTAGTGGCCTCTCACCCCTGAAAGGCAATGCTCAGTCCTCAGCTCAGCCTCCGCTCAAGACTCTGCACACGCTCGAGGGCCGAGTGGTAAGGTCCAACCCAGTCGTGCACTCTAAAAGATAAATCACGATTCTGATTCTATTAGGAAACTGTGCATTCATCTCCCGATTAGCAACTAAAGTGAAAATGGCTGAGAGCAGTAGAAATCCATTTCGCTATTTAGTACAGTTTGTCAGACTGGAGAAATGGGATTGAATTTCAAAGCCACAGGCAAGCTGGCTGCAATCTGCGGCTACACAGTTGATGGGTTTTTTTCTTCTTTATTTACAACTCTTTTGATAAGCCTTCAGCAAGTTACATAGGTTGTTCTCGTTGTATCTCGTCTGACTGGATTAGAATACTTGATGACAGTTTGGATAAGTTTGAGGCAGATGGTTCTTGACATTTTTCATGGCATCAGTTACAAACCATGCAAGAAACTCTTTCATCCTTTGTTTATCCTTCACTTAGAAGCCACTATAGTAGATCGTTAAACTTTCATTTTTCACAGTGCTGATTAAGGCATACTACAAGGCAGATGTTACTCCGTACCATTTTTAACAATTTATTTAGCGCCAAAGCTGGCTTTGTACTTGTTCCAGTGGATCAATTCACTTTTTTAAAACTTCAAGGTCAATCTCTGAAATACTGCGACTCCCTCAACAATTAAATGTTTCTTTTGTAAAGTTCTCTCGGTTACAGAAGCCCTGCTCCTATTGCATTTATGCGTGGTTGCTAGTCCACACACACACACACACACACACACACACACACACACACACACACGACAATACAATAGTTCTCTTTCTCAACAGGGGAAGAGCATTACTTAAAAGGCACTTCATTAAACAGAAGAGTCTCAAAAAAAATCAGAATATAACCTATCAAGATATCTTAATTTTTACGAAAGCGGCTTTAGAAACAGAAATGACTGACAGTCCTAAAGCATAAGATTCCTTGAACCCCAGATAAAATGCAGAACAAAGAGTAATAAATGTTGCTTTGCTTTCCCCATATTTTAGTGATTTAGTAAATTACATACTATTTAGTTTAACCTAAGACAAATCAGAGTAGATAAAAGCCTCTTTAGATACAACGCAATATTGACAAATAACTCATTGAATGCAAATTATGACAAAATTCGGTTGTACCTTAAGAAAGCACAGCCTGTCACTTTTTCTATTCTGGAATAATTTCTAAGTGCATTCTCTTATAGACAAAAGGTGATGCTCTGCTTAGGAAAACGAGTGCATAGCAAATCTGGGAGACGGTCTCCATGAAGTACGCTAGAACGTATTCCCTCCCTCTTGAAAAGAAGGGTTTGAGACAGGATTATGGGTCATGCAAGCCAGAGTGCTCTCTTTTCAGAGAAAAGAGACAAAAACACAAACAACGACAGGTGAGTAAACGGGAGAGGCTGTCATCTCCATTCCCCAGTTCTCGGCACCAATCCGCAAAAGAGCAAACGGCTTCAGGGGCCAACTGGGACCTGGGAAGATCATCTGGTCCAGCCTTTTGACTAAAATTGGGAAAACTATAACCTCTTCCTTTCCCGCCTCCACTCGGAGGAGGAAGAGGCAAGACGGGCGAGATGGCAAATAATTCAATTTTTAAAAGTAGTAGCTCCAAAGCTTTAGACCAGTCCCCGTGTGGCTCAGGGTGACCATCATGGGGAGCCCGTTCTCTGATGAGTCCCCTTCCTTAGTACTGCTGAGCTCAACGCAGAATCGCAGAATCGGAAAGATGTATTAAACAAAGAAAACCCGATGCTAACTTGCATATTAAGAGTCGAGGGAATCTGCACAGATCAAGTGCACTTCCCATAGTGATAGCGTGTCTCTTCCTTCCCATGCCGTTAGCCAATATGGGGGATCTGCGAAATAATATTTACCTCTGGTCATGTGTGGTCCTAGCCTGGCATTTACCCAGACTGGTCGGTGCAGCACTGCGAGGTGGCCGTCTAGGGAACTGGGCAGCCACGAGCAAAGGACTTGTTTTCCTACAGGTTTTATCATCGCTCAGGTGCGGCAAGCCCAACGCACTGGAAGACACCGCCCTTGCAGAGATGATCTGTGATACTCGCCGATTCCGAAAGGAGGGGCACGCCACGGGGGGAGGGCGACACGTACGGCAGCAGGGGAGGTGGCGGGACTGTGGACAGGAGCCTGTGGGAGTGACAGGGTAAACAGGCCTAGAATTGGCTGGTTTGCATAATCTCAGGGCCCCGCAGCCCAGGAGCTGTCCCTAGTGGGCTGGACGTGGCTTGGGGCGACGAGGACAGGAGCAGGGTGGCCCGGAGTGTGAGAGCCCAGTAAACGAGTGCCGGGGTGTGGGCTCTGGCTGCGTGGGTTTGCTTTTGGGAAGCGCACCCCCCAGGAGGACTGGTCACCACCTCTAGGAGTTCTCTAACCCCTGGTGGGCAGTCTCAGGGCTCAGCAAGGCCCCAGATGTCAAAGCATCAGGACACACAAAACGAAAGACGCGTTTAACGCAGGCGTGTCGGTTTCCCTGAGCCCTCTGGTGGGACAGGCCAAGAGCACTGAGAAAAGGCCTCCACGCTCCAGGCGATGACCGGTGACGATGGCAGGGTGACCACGGCTGAGTCAGGAGCAGGAGGCAGGGCACGCGACACTTGGTAGTAACCTCCAGAAGCATAACTCAGGAGTCTTACAAATTCCCTGTTGCTGGAGCAAATTCCCCACAACGCAGTGGCTTCGAACAGAAAGCCTTTATTTTCTTATAGGTCCTGAGGGTCATGACCATCCGGGCAAAATGCGGTTGGGCACGTCTGACGCGAAGTCCCTCACGAGGCTGCAGTCAAGTGTCGGGTTGGGGCTGCTGTCACTTCTAGGCTGGACGAGGGCCGGGCCCGCCTCCTGGCTCAGGAAGGGACGTCGGCAGGCCCTTGCTGGCTGGTGGCCGGAGGCGTTGGTTTCGTGCCCCGTGGACGTCTCCACGGAGCTGCTCACAGCCTGGCAGAGCAAGGGCTCCAGGACAGCCACGGACAGCGAGAGGGAGAGCGAGGCGTGGGCCAGCGTCCTTTACTCTCTAACCCTGGAAGCGGCGTCCCGTCACTCGGCTGTGTTCTGTGGGTCGGAAGTGAGTCACCAGGGTCCGGCTCGCGCTCGTGGGGAGATGACACAAACGGTGAACACCAAACAGCGGGGGTCCCTGGGAGCCATTTTATAGGCTGTCTACCACAGGGCTGAACAGAGATTTTGAAAACACACAAACAACAGCAGCAGAACTAAACCCAGAATGAGCCAACAAAACGCCTCCTCTTTCCTAGTTCACAACTGAAGGAAGCAGACCTCGTGGCTACACTTTTGGGTCACAACTGCTCCCATTTTAAAGATGCATCTAGGAAGAAATAGCAACTAAAGTTTTAGCCGGTGTCAGGCAGGACCAAATGCCAGGCCTGCTAATGTCCAGGCTACGTCCTATGACCTCGTTAAAACACAACCGAAGCACAAACACGATAAATGCAAGTTCACAGTCTGAAAATTCCTCATGGTCTGCACAAAGGGTAATTAACAGGAACGAAGATGCTCGAAATCAAGAACGATCTTAAATACACGAACAGAAATGCGTGCCGATGCTAGAGTCATTCTAGACTTTCGGTTCAGGGGGTCGACGGTACCCAGCACCGGTGCTCGGGAGCAGATGGAGAAAGGACTCTCTCATGCCCTGTCAAGTAGGGCATAATGAGGATGAAATTTCCGCAGCTGATTTGGTCAGTCAGTCCTCTTGAAAGACCCATGGATCCAGCAATTCTACTTCTGGGAATTCAGCCCAAGGAAATAATCAGACAAGCACACGGAGAAGTGTGGGGATAGTCACTACTATGTTACTGGAGATAGAGGATAGGTAGATATAGGAAGACCAATCGATTGATAGATGATAGATAGGTAGATAAAAACAAACGCAGTCTCTGCACATAGTGGATAGGTTAGATAAACTATAGGTTAGATAAAATAGGAGCATCCATCAAAACCGGCCATTTATATCTGCGACGAGTGACAAGGAAAACAGGGACATGAAGAAGACTACATGGTGCACCATGTGTAACCGGGAAGTTTTATCATCAAATGTGAAACTGTGTTTCCTGATAGGATTTCTGGTGTTTGAAACTTTTTCTTTTCACCTGTATTTTCTTACATTTTCTACTTACTGCAGAAAGTAGTGTGCAACATCACGGGTATGAAATTTCGGCAGCTGATTTTGTAGCAAGAACTGAACAACTGGACTTAGTTATTCTTCATGGCTTCTTTCAGGCATCCATGTGGTCCTGGAAGTGAATACGGCAGCCAATTAATATCCTTTAACTTTGAAAGGGAAGGCGGCACAGCAAACATTTATTCCCAGCTTATTAAACATTACGGAGGAAACGTTTGTCAGGAACAGAGGGTTGCGGGTGTCGCCGGGGTGAGCCTGCTCTTGCTCAAAGCAACAGCAGGGCTACTTTCTGTCGCTCGGCCACCATTGAACGGCTTTCCCCACTCGAAACACATAAGTGAATCAGAGAAGCACGTTTCCAAACAATGACTTGTTGCATAGACGTTGTAATAACTGTCATAAAAAAGCAGTTCATGGAACCTCGTGCACTTGACTTTCCAGCCCTTGTGTATCTGGATCTGTCCCGTCTCAGACTCAGCTTCAAAAGGGGCTTCTTCTTCCATCGTGAACCCAAGCCAAGAAGACATATGTGCCCTCAGCCTTTCCAATAGATTCCATCTGCTATTTCCCCAAGTCCAGAGCAATATGGAATTTACATTGCTGGCTTTTTTTTTTTTTTTGAAATAGGACTTTTCTAGAGTTATGGTTTTTATAAGGAAGTCTCAGCACTCGAATGTTCTCATTTGGGCAATAAGACCTGGAAATCTGGTTGGGACTATTGGTTGAACTACCACAGACATCAAAACTTAACCGTCTCTACAAAGGTCTGTGAAATAAGCTTGGCATCAGAAGGGACTCCAGTCAAGCCATTTCCCGCTGCTGAGTTAAGCCAGCATCATCTTCTACCTAACCAGAATAGAATGGTGTCTTTGGAACGAAGGAGACCTTTGTCTGGCGTTCAGTTTGCCATGTGGAGAAGACATAGGTCAGGCTGTCATTTTGACAAATTGGCCCTAAAGAACAATTCTTAGAAACAATCAATATATCATATGTGTTCCATAATCGAATAGAAAAATGGCTCTACTCACTGATCTGTCTGCTCTGTAAATAGAAAAAAAAAAATCCTCTTATTTATAGGAAGGGAGGAATTAACTTGCTTTCATGATTAGATAACATTGTCTTATAGTTTTTCAAGTTTTTGTGAGACAATTTGATGTGGATTAATGTGTGCCTGGCTTTTATCACCTAGATGAAAAGCGTATCACATGAAGACGGGGCCGGGAGACACCCCACGATTTAATTATGCTAAACAATCTTGCGCTTTAGTATACAACAGATAACAGCTAACATACTGCTAAACACGAACTGACATACAAGTGGAGACAAAGATAAAAGATTTAATTCCAAAGGAAACACGCACTTCAGGAAAAAGCGCCGTCACAGGGCGTCAAGACAAAAGTTAGGGCACAGACAAGCGGAGACATGACGAGCTCATGTGGGGAGGTGATGGGGGCGCAGTTTCTGCCTCGGCACCCCATCTTCTTGCTGCTTCTTTATCCTCGCGATCTTAGTTCCTGCTCTCCCTCCCCCTAGAGGATTCATGTAAGCGACCTACATCTGCATGCCAATCTGCATGCCATGCTAATCCTGTTTTCGCCTGGGGGACAGGCCGTATGTCCACCATTGACACACCCACAGAGAGTCTCGTCTCAGAGTGATGAGAGTGCGCAGAACCTCGCAATGGCCAAGTCCACTGGGGTGTGTAGCCCCATTCTGTCATTTCCATGCTGGACACAACTGGGTTTGGAGAAACTACCCTGAGCCCACCCGGATCACTCTGCACGTACGCTCTAAGATCCAACGTGGTCAAAGGAAGATACAGAGAAAGAGGTGGCAACGGACTCCAGGGTGGCCTGGCTTCCCCGGCACACAGCTCGCTTCCCTGGCACACAGCTCGCTTCTCTCACTGCCAGCCCTCTGACCAACAGGGACTCCGGTTCACCGCTAGAGAAACAGGCAACAGGTTTTTGGAAACCTCTTTGCCAGGTCCCCTTTGTGACCCTGCTCTGGCAGCCAGAGATGCCTGGCTTCTCAGATTTCCCTACAAGTTATGACTCCCCACACCCCCGTGCCCAGACCTCAGGAGAGCTGGGTAGTGACTTCTCTCTGATACTATAACTCCCTTTCTGGACCTTGCTTCTCCAACTCCTCCCACATTTTGTAAGATTGAACCTCAAATAAATGCCATAGTCCATAATATTCATAGTGGTTCTGCCCTCTGGTTGAACCTCAGGCCATCACCTGGGTCCAACCATGATTAACCCAACCAAGGAGATCAAGATTCAGAGGGGTGTGCAAAGCAAGTCATTTTCAGAGCTGCCGAGGCCACAGGGAGTGATAAGCCTGGGCAAGTGACCATCTGGAGAAGACATGAAAGGCATTACAGTAATAATTATTCGTTGAGATAGGTGACTATCTACATGTTATAGAGAAGGAACTGAGGCACAGAAATTAAAAATTTGCCCAAGTAACTAATTTGTGGAGCCATATTTTGAATCTTCTGATTTAAAGCCTGCTTTGTTTTAATTAGGCCATATAAGGCAAAAGAAAGGTTTTTAGGATTACTGCAAAGATGTTAAAAATACAGGCTTTATCTCATCAGAGGTGATGGGATGAAATTGATATGATAAGTAATGTCCAATAACCAGAGGTAACTGAAAAAACAGAACGGTTTTTCTTAGGAGGTTCTACATTCTTCATCGAGGGAAATATTCATGTGTAAATGAGCCATATGACCATTTTTAGAGCTGATGCAAATAAATTCCAGCAATGGGTGCAGAAGTAACCTAAATAATTCCTAAGGTTCCGTATAATGCTAAGATCCTATGATTTTCCAGAAATAGCAAGGTGTTTTCCACTTCATCCCAGCCACCATATGTTTCTGAAATTATAGTTGTTTTTTCTAGTGCCTAAGACTTGAAGATGCTATTCCTAAGAGAGAGAGAGCAAAGGTATTTTCTTTTCTGGTTTAGAAAATAAAAACCTCTCATGCCTCAAGGCCAGACATTAGGGGTAAATCAAGATGACTAACAACTCATTAAGTTGGTAAAATAGCACCAACTCAATTTAGAGGGATGAAGAGGTGATGATAGCCTGAATGTGTCCTATAGTCTATATATCACACTAAAGAAAACAACTTCTGGTCTACCAAAAGTATGCTTTCTCTTTCTTCTTTAAAAAATACACATACACACACGTGCACACAAACACACACACACACCACACACACACACACACACACACACACACACAGGCCCAAGGCAATACAAAAGAAATAAATTACTTCCTCTTTACACATGATTTTAAATAAAATTTTGCATAAGGATCTATTTTACCCAACCAGAACTGAATTTGTAGAAAGTGGTGATCATTCTTTCCTGATTCAGAGTAAAGATCTAATGGAGGCAACTAGGAAAAATAAGACCATTTTGATATTCAGTCCTGAAGATCATTTTAGAAACAATCTGTGTGTCTTTAGAGACTCTCGAAACAGTGTGTCAATGAAATTTAAGATGTTTTTGAGATAACACAGGGAATTCCTTTTTCCTACTTTAGAATCTATACACTCAGTTTGTTGCTTCTTACTACATGATAGGAAGCTAAAATTTGCCCCCAAATCTGAAAATCAAGAATATGAACATAGACATGATAAATACAATGAACAATGTGATAAGCAAATATGAAAGGATTCCAGAAGCAGAGAAGATCATATACACTATTCCTCCATAAAAAATATTTTTATACTTTCCTACCTTATCTTTCAATATGTCTCTCATTTTTTCCCGAATAAATGCCATCTCTGACAACCCTATACAATGTGGGTATTGTTTCATTATTCTCTAATAATACACCACGTTTACTTTTTTCCTAGCTTTCATTACAATTTTAAATTTTGTTTGATTCTTTCGGTTGATTATATATTTTGTCTTCCCTTCAAAATGTTAGCTTCAAGAGGGCAAGAAGCACATCTGTATTATCTAAAGTTTTGTGGTGTTTGGCATTCAGTAGGCATTCACTAACTGAATGGATAAGATGAATGATGAATAAATGAAACAAAGTTTCATGGGGGTGATTTAACACCACAGGTCTTAAAGGATGGGCCAAATTTGGCAACTGAACATATATACAAAGGAATATTACTCAGCTAGAAGAAAAGATGAAATACTGCCATTTGTGACAACATGGCTGGATCTTGAGATCATGCTAAGTGAAATAAGTCACGCAGAACAAGTTGAGAACCATATGATTTCAATTATATGTGAGATATAAAACTAAAGCAACAAACAAGAAAACCAAATAGACACTCATGGGCACAAACAGTGGATGAGTGGTTATCAGCAGGAAGGGTTAAAAAGGGTTAAAAAGGGGATCGGTTATATGATGACAGAAGGAAATTTAACTTTGGGCGGTAAACACACAATGCAATATACATATGACGTATAAGTGAATTGTACACTTGAAACCTATATGATTTTATTAGCCAATGTCGCCTCAATAATTTTAATTAAAAAAAAAAGAAGAAAACCTAAAATCAAATTTTAAAAATGGTAACTGAAGACAATAAGGCTGGGAAACGACGTATTCCAGGTATAACCGACAGCGTGAGAAGAATGGCAGCTAAGTGTAGGACAGCAGGTGACAGCATTAGAGAAACAGAGATTCCTACAGGACATGGCTGGCTCTCTCTCCCCGAATACGACCGATGTCACCATTTGGAATGAACAGGATATGGAGTATAGAAAGAAACATCAGTCAGTTTGTCGTTGGTTAATGACCTCATTTGTCAATATAATTGTTGCAATTTTTTAAAAAAAACTACACAAATAACGCATGGATACATTTTGGTAGGGGAAAAAAAAAGATGCAAAGATCTTAGACTTGTACCAGGCTCAAAACGGAACCCTTTATTCCACTCTGCCCCGTTCTTTCTTCCTGTCCCGGAGTTAGATACTAACCACTGGGAGAGTCTCCTCCACGACTCCTCTAACGCATTTACACACAGTCGCACCCACACGCATACACACACACGCATACATTCACACATGCATGCGCATATTCACACGCAAATCAATGATGCGTCTGTAGCAGGCGGTAAGCAGCTCAAAGTTTGGGTGCAGCTCAGCACGTGAAGGCTCGCACCCCGTCCACCATGGGAACTCGCCGTGGGCTTGGGGACTTGTCGTGTCCTACTCAGAAGGCAGGCCTCCCCTGTGGAGCTCCGAGGCCCTCGGCTTTCCTAGGCACGGTGGGAAAAGGGATTTAAAAGCCACACGCCTGGCGGGAGGTGTTGTGGGACTGTGTCTCACACATCTGTCCACATGAGAGGCTTTTCTTCCACGTCCCATAAAAGTTCTCCACTTTCTGCGCACTTAGGAACGGACTCTGTTCTGAAGCCCCAGTCCAGGCCTCATTCGATGCGCTTGTCCCAGTCTGCAATTCTTTACGCCGCGGCCATTTGGGCAAAAAGCACTTCTCGAGTTCCTCTGCCCTCAGAGGCCGCTCCCCTCCTCGCCCCTTTAAGGACAGTGACCTGGTCTTTCCCCGGTGCTTTGTACCAACACAGAGATCACCGCCTTGGGAGGAGAAATGTGAGCGGTGCCTGAAAACGGACCCCAAGTGACAGGAGCAGCCCCGGGAGCTTCCCACACATCGTCACACTCGACTCTCTGTGTCGGCTGCCCGGAACGGACAGAGCTTAAGGCCTCAGAAACACACCTACGCTCCTCTAATAAAACAGATATTGCACAGCTCGTTTCATCCAAGGTACTGACTGCACAGACCCGCAGAGCCTCAGGGTGACCGTCTCCCCAGGGGTGCTGCTGTGTTTTGGCAGGACAGCTGCTGTCCCCTCAGCAGCTGCTGTGACAACATCAGCCTCCCTGCTCTTCCATTTGTTTTCTGGAATCATCATTGGATTCGATTCAAAGGATGCTCAGGTGAGGCTCTCTCTACCGTGGGGTTCCTCATCATGCGAAGTCCCAGAAAAGTATGGGCACGGCATAGCCGTGGGCATCCAAGAAAACGTATGTGACTTTGTTAGTCATTCTCTATTTCCCGAGTGCCTACGACGTGCTGGGCACCTGTTCTGGCAGTGAACAGACGGACAAAGGCCCTGGCTTGATGGTGCTGATGTCGCAGTGAATGGAAGAGACGACAAAGTTGAAGCGAGAAGCAGTGCGCCCTGTGCGGTGAGTGCTGTGGATGAAGTTACTGGGGCTCTCGGGCGGGAGCAGAGTAGTATTAAATAAGGTGGACAGGGAGTGATTCACCGAGGACATGATATTTCGGCAAAGACCAGAAGGAGGCGAGGGAGTGAGCCATGCAGGTCTCCGGGCCGGCTTTCCCTGGCAGGGGGACAGCGAGCGCAAAGCCCTTGGTGGGGAGAGCGTGACTGCAGGAAGGACGTTCAGCGATGACAGTGTGTAGAGCAGGCCAGGCGTGCCCGCCGCCCGGCCCGTTCCACTCTCCATGGTTCCCGTTACCCACAGCCCACAGCGGTCCAAAAATATTAAATGGAAAACTGCAGAAACAAACAATCCCTGTGTTCAATCGCATGCCACCCTGAGCACGATGACGAAATCTCACGCCTTCCCGCTCCAATCAGCCCAGGATACAGGTCACGCCTTTGCCAGCACGTGCGGTGACTAAGCCGCCTGCCTGTCAGTCGCCAAGTAGCCATCTCAGTTAGGAGATCGACTGTCACAGTATCGCTACACCTGTGTTTAAGTCACCAGTGTCATCAAAAGATCAGTAGTGGTCTAACATTACGTCACAAGGCCTGTATTATTCACCTCAGTTCACGTCACCATGTGTCATCTCGTGTCATCACGAGATGGATGAGGACAGTACAGGAAGAGGTTCTGAGAGAGAAAGACCACTTTTATGTAACTTTGATTACACTATATTGTTACACTGTTCTATTTTATTGTGGTTGTTGTTAATCTCTTACCGTGCCCGTTTATAAATTAAACTTCGTCATAGGTGTGTGTGTATGGGAGAAAACACAGTATCTAGGGGTACTGTCAACAGTCTCAGGCATCCCCTGAGGGTCTTGGAACGTGTCCCCCACAGACAAAGGAGGACAGCTGCGACAGGGGATGAGATAGAGTACCACCACTTATCACATCTTAAGGACTTGCATGTCGGATCACCCTGGCTCTAAATCCAATTCGAAAGGAAAGTTTCGGCTCTGCAGTGAACACCGAAGGACGTTTCATAGGCACCCCATCCCATCCTTCTCCCGGGAACTGTCACCTGTCCTCGTCGATGGCTACCAGAGGAACATGACCCTGGCCATGTTCACGCCACTCAACAGGAGAACCTAACCAGGAAAAGGACACTGATTCTCCTCCCTGGGAACCTGTGAGACTTGAGACTCAGAACAGACATCAGACCTCTCTGATGGCAGAAGCTCTCAGATATAAATCTCAAGCTGTGGGTGGCCATGTGTTCACTTTGTGGAAATGATGGAACACAAGACCAACGGGCAGAGAGCAGCGAAAACAAGAACAGAGTATTTCAAGTTGTATTCAAGTTCCCAGTGAACCCTATTTGTATCCCTATCCGTACTATAATTAGCTTATTTCAAGCATCCTTGGACACAGGGAGACATGGAATAAAGCACCTAGAACCTGCTGGGGACAGAGGCCCATTCTCACGAAAGGAAAGGGAAACAGTACAAATCTACAGCACAATCAGAATTCACCGTAAACCCCACGGTGTGTCACAATGTCTGAGCATAAGATACCAAAACAGCCTGTCATCACCACACCTTTTCCCCATTGATGAAAAACCTGAATCCAACACTAATCATATTGCCCTCAATGTTTTACTGCCCTGAAGAGGGGACCATGGATGCCGTAGCCAGGTTAGGGCTGGAGATCATGAGGATGGGGTCTCGATAGCTCTGCCCAGACCCACAGGTCATCTGAACTACCTGGGAAGCTGTCTACAAAGACAGATGCTGGCCATGGCCCCAGACCTGCTCTACCGGAACACCTGGGCAGCGATTCAGGCACCGCGTTTCCAGATGCTTCGTAGGGTTAATAGTCACCCAGCCAGTCTAAAAACCGCTAAGATGCACTATGCTGGGTCAAGCCCTTCTCCTCATAAAGAACGCGTGAAAAGCAACTGTGGACAAACGGTTCACTTCAGCACACGGGCCTGTTGGCTGTTCCTTAAACACGTGATCTCAGGGGCTCTGCATTTGCTGTGCCCTTTGCGTGGGGCCTCCCTCCACTAGACATGGCTTGGTATCTTGCTTCCTTCGGGTATTTCCTAGAATGTCACCTAGTCATGAGGCTATCCATGGCTTCCCTATCTACTATTTTAAACTTCCTCACCCTCCTGATTTTTCTCTTTATTACCACTTATCATCCTCTAATATGTTATATATTTTTATTTACTATGTTGTTTATCTACTTTGTCTGTCTGTCTCTCTCTCTCTTCCCCCCGCCCCTTCATTAGTACGCAGGTTGCACTGGGGCAGGGAGTTTTGTCTGTTTTGCTCACTGCTGTATCTCCAGGACCTGGGGAAGTCCTTGCCATAGACGAGGTGGTTGAACATCTGCTGCGAGAACAAACACCTTCTTGGCCATGTTTCTGCCATGATTGATGACCCTATTCTCACTGCCAAATACGCAGTCACTCTGATGCCTGCGGTTAGGAACCAGACTTCCACCAAGCTAGTCGACCTCCTACGCAGTGCCAAACTCCCGCTCTCTTGCATCCAAGCTGATTTCTACATGCTTGAAAACTCACCTGATAACGGTTCCTTGGCTGAGGAGGGGCAGACACTGGCCGAGGCAGAGCCGGAGGCCAGCTGATTGTTAACTGGCAGAAAGATGACGTGCAGGTGACACCTGTGTCAGACAGAGCCCGCTCTGGACTCTGACTCACGCCAGCTCTAAGCCTCCGGAAGCCCCACGGCTTAGAGGAGAGAGAGCGCCCTCTTTTTCGACTCCCCAGAAAGTTCCCGTTTCATTTCAGAGCCTCTCTAAGGGGATGGAGAGCACTGGGGGAAATGTGTGCTGGAGGTGGAATGGGGACCTAAAGTGGGGGGGGGGGTCAACACATGTGCCTTTTACATAAAATGCTCCACATCTGTGTAGAGAAGTTAGTGTTACCGAAATGTAGTCCAGACACCAAGACAGAAACATGGCCTCGAAGGCCTTTACACAAGGAAGTTGGGTGAGAAAGGTGATTTTTCTGGCTTGGAAAAGAGGAAAATAAATGACCTGAGTGTTTGGCCCCATTTTTTAAATTTTTTCTAGTCCCCTCTCCTAGGAAAGGCCCCAATGCAATAAAAATCCACCTTTTCTCAGGTTTCCAATGAGGAACTGAAGGTGGGAAATGAATCTAGAATGCAGGTGCGTTCTCAAGACTAATTCGCTTCCTTCCATCTTCCAGAATGTAGGTGGGATACAGAATCTTTGCGATTTATTCCCTACAGCAAAGTGGCGCACAGCTCCAAGGCCCATCTCCAGGCAGGAAGAACTGCGAAACTTAAGGGCGGGTTTCTTGGTCCCTCCATCCCTGAAGCATCCAGGCTAACCATCAAACCATGCCACCACGTG
The DNA here is from genome assembly GCA_003508835.1 of Eonycteris spelaea. Taxonomy (NCBI): domain Eukaryota; kingdom Metazoa; phylum Chordata; class Mammalia; order Chiroptera; family Pteropodidae; genus Eonycteris; species Eonycteris spelaea. The sequence continues at coordinate 4,225,289 of PUFA01000071.1, read as the reverse complement.
CCCCACAGGAAAGAACAGGAAATCTGACGCCCTGTTCATTTTTCGCTCACCTCACCACTGAACGCAGCTGATGCCCCAATATCAGATTCTCGTTGCTGCTCCTGCCCACGCCTTCACCTGCATTTCTTTGACCGCTGCCCTTCTCTTGGCTGCTCGCCTAAACTACTTATGACCAGGCTCATCGATTTATCCTCTATGGCTCTTCTCTTTTCCCCATCGCATAACCTGCTATGTTACCAAATCGATAAAATATAGATAGTCCTCATTCTCTGAACTCCCCAAATCGTCTCTGATTCTCGGGCGCCTATCTGAATTCCAGACAGGACCCAGAGGCAACGGTTTGTCTCTGCTCCACAATGTCTGAGGCCTCAGCTAGAAGTTCTTGATGACTGAGGGTGACTCGATGGCCAGAATCTGAAATCACGTGGCGATATCGTCACTCATGTCTGGTAGTTCATGATGGCTACTGACTGTGTCCTCGGGTGGCGCTGCTGGCTACAGCCCCGGCTTCACGTGGCCGGGGCTTCCCCACAGCATGGCGGCCTCAGGGTGTTCTCAGCTGCTTCAGTGGCAGCTCCAGGCTCCAAGAGCAGGTGTCTCAATGCGGCGCAGATAAAAACTGTGTTACCGTTTGTTACCTCTGCTGGGAAGTCATGGTGTTACTTCTGCCACATTCTGTTGGTTTAAATCAAGTCATAAACCTGTCTGGAGTCAAGGGGAGAAAAAAGAGAGAAAGGACATAGATCCCTTCTTTCAATGGGAGTGGTGTCAAAAGATTTTTGTGGCCATTATTTTAAACCATCAAAAAGTAGAAGTGATCACTTTAAAGTGTCTCTTAGAGCAATCTTGCTTCAATGATGTATTTTTACTACACGCAATATTCTAGGCATTATCTTTAATGGAAAGACATTTCAATGAAATAAAATTAAGAAAAATGAAGTACTGAGGAAGGGGTTATAAACGCAAATGAATACACAGGCCACACAGCTTACACAAATGAATAAAAAAGGCCAAGTTTATTAATAGGGAGCTTTGCTCATCAAAGAGATGTGAAATCTCTTTTTTAAAAAAGATTTTTAAAAACACTTTGTGGATAAAAAGAATACTACACACAAGCCACCAGTTTTCTACTCCTGTAATTGATAAATACTACTACTTTTATTCAATAAATATCTATGAAAGTGACTATCATTTGCCTGGGAGTTTTCTAGGCCCTGTAAGTCAATAACAAGCTAATTCCTGTTTTTTTTTTTCTGTTCATATCATAAACAAAATTCCCTGGTTAGAAGAAAATGGATTTACTCTTATCTCGAGCATCGACTTTGTAGAAATAGAAATCACTGCCCATCTGTTGTAAAACTTTACAGAATCATTATTTGTTCTGTTCGCACCATAGATGGGCTGTCATCAGTAATTGTCCTACGTACTGTGAATACTGTCACTAATATAATGTCAAATTTAACTCCCAGAGTTCTAAAAGATTAATCGATCACTTATTTACACTTTACTGCTACTCAAACACCTTGCACCTTAATGTTAGAACATTTCAAAAGTGAAAGGTTCTTTATCTTTTGTAACGAAGATGTAATGAGTGTGCCCTCGCCTACTGTGCTAAGCCATCCCAAGGGAGATCTCAAAGCCAAAGGAATCACGTAGTATTCATAAACCCTTCTGTTATGATGTCATTCATTAAAAAATAACCTTGAAGGCTTCCACCTCCAGCCAAGATGTAAAAACAGGGACCTTTGTTCCTGAAATCACTAAAATACAGACAAAATATGTGAAACGATGGTTTCTAAGACATTGAACATCAGTCAACAAACGACAGTGGTCCCTGAGAGGTAGGAAACAAATGAGAGGAGCCCCGCAGTGGCCCCAGCTTACTCCATTGGGAGAGTGTCCAGTCCGTGGCACATTCCTGGGCACTAAATTTCCAATTTAACCAAAACTACAAGCCCAAGAATCCAAGAGGCTTTATAAACTCCAAGCACAAGAAACATGAAAATGAAAATACACACACACACACACACACACAGGAGCAACATAATCAAATTGCTTAAAACTAGAAAAAAGAGAAAATCTTAACTGAAGCCAGATTAAATAGACACAATATGCATAGAGAAAGGACGGCAGTACATTCCCCACTGAAAACAGTGCAAGCAAGAAGACAGTGGAACAACATCTCGAAACTACCGAAAGACGGAACTGTCAACCTAGAGTTCTACACAAAACAAAAATCTTTCAAAAATAAAGGCAAAATAAAGACATTTCAGACATAAGAAACAACCAAAAAAAGGAAGAATAATTTGCTACTTGGATTTGTACCACTACACATGTTAAAATAAGTCTTTTAGGCAGAACAAAACGATATCTGATGAAAATACAGATCTATACAAAGAATTAATGAATATTGTAAATGGTAACTACATAGATAAATTTTTTTATTATTATTTAAATCTACAGTAGTTCTCCCTTATCTGTGGGAGATATTTCCCAAGATCCCAAGTGGATGCCTAAAACCCCAGACAGTACCAAACCCTGTAGATACTAAGTTTTTCCATACATGTGTGTATATGTGTGTGTGTATATGTATTGCACATACCTGTGATAAAGTGTAACTTATACATTAGACACAGTAAGATATTAATAACAACAAAATAGAACTGTAACAGAAGACAGTAAAAAAAGTTATATGAATGTGCTCGTCCTCTCTCTCTCTCTCTCTCTCTCGTAATTTTTACGTTATTTTAGCCTAACCCTATTCCTGAATCTGCATAAGCATCCCTAACGTGTAGTAAGAGGTCTAGTGTCACTAGTGTTAGGGGATCCTCACATAGGCTCAATGCTTTCTGGCACAACACGTTGCGGTCAATTGGAACACATTTTCTGTCACGTCTTCCACCCACAGATTTAATGCCTTTTCCATTGTAACTAAGTACTTATCACACACTGTGGCTCTAACTTTTGCAGTGTGAGCTGCAACAGCAAAACTAGCATGAATTTCTCTTCCCTTCTTTAGAATTTCATGGATAGAAAATTTGTTCTTACCATAGATCTTAGCAACCTCAGGATACAGTTTTTTCTTTCTTTCCCTATTTTCACCTTTTCATATAAAGCACTTTACAGCTTCTCTTTGGCATATTCAGAGGGCCAGCATCACTACTCTTGCACTTCGGGAACATTATGAAGTAAAATAAGGATAACTTGGACACAAGCCCTGTGATACCTCAATAGTCGATCTGATAACCACATGGCTACTAAGTGATTAAGGGGCAAAGAGCACCTATAGCTTAGAAACGCTGGACAAAGGATGATTCATATCCAGTGTGGCATGAAGTGGAACAGCTCAGGATTTCATCACACTACTCAGAACGGCAGACAATTTAAAACTTATGAAATGCATATTTTTTGAGTTTTCCATTTAATATTTGCAGAGCACAGTTGACTGCAGGTAACTGAAACCATGGGGAGCTAAGAGGGTCTACCATATTTAAAAGATAAACTGTTTAAACAGAAGTAATAAGGATGGGATGGGGGGGTTGTTATAACACCTGTAGAAATAAAAATGTACAACAAAAATAGCACAAAGTCTGGAAGGAGATAAATGAAAGTATACTATTGTAAGATTTTTATAGTATATATGAATTAATATAGTATCACTTAAGGGTAGATTAAAGTAAGTTAAAAGGTATATACTATAAGGTTTAAAACAATCACTGTAATATCAAAACAAAGTTACAACTAATAAGCCACAAAGGAGATAAAATGGAATCATAGATAACAATCCAAAAAAAGGCAGAAAAGAGGGAAAAGGGACAAAGAACGGATGAAATAAATGGAAAATAAATAGCCAAGTAATAGATTTATGGTTGGGTAAATATATTGATAATCATATTAAATATAAATAGTATAAATACTTCAAATAAAAAACAGATATTTCCAAAATATATTTTTTAAAAAGCAAGACCCAACTATATGCTGCCCATAAGATATCAAATTTAAATACAAAGAGACAAATAAGTTAAAAAAGAAAGAATGGAAAATAATTTACCATGCTAACATATATCAAAGGGAATCTGGTGTGGTAATATTAATATACAACAAGGTATATTTCAGAGCAAAAGATATTACCAGGATAAAGAAGGTCATTTCATAAATTTTAAAAAAGGATCAATTCACTAAAAGGGCAAAACAATCCTAAACATTTATAGACATAATTATACAGATTCAAAAAATATGAGGCAAACACTAATACAACTACAAGAATAAATAAATTTACAAATATAATAAAATTTTTACACCTCTGTCTCAATAGTTAATAGAAGTAAACAAAATCAGTAAGGATTTAGAAGACTCAACCAACTACTAACCAACTTTATCCAGTTTAGAGCACTGTGCCAAATAACAGAATACACACGCTTTTCAATTTCACAAAAAAATTTCTGAGATGGGTCAGACTGAAGGTCGTAAAACAAGTTAATAAGCTTTAAAGGAATCAAGTTATAGAGAGTAAGTTCTCAGAACTCAACAGACTTAAATTAGTGAGAACACATAAATGTATGAAAACCCAAAGCATTTGAAAACTAAACAATTTGAAATAATTCATGGGTCAAAGACGAAATTAAAATATATATTAGAAGTCATGTTGAAAATAATGAAAATTGAAGCACAAGATATTAACATTTTGTGGGGTGCCACTAAAGAAATACTTAGGAGGGAACACGTAGCCCCGAACAGCTATCTTAGAAAAGAAGAAAGGTCTCAAATCCATGACCTTACATTTCAAAAAGCTTAAGAAACTAGGATGAGAATTACAAATGAACCTCCTATTTGTTTCTTTGAGCCCCAGGAACAAGGACCAGGCTGTCACTTGTTTGCCCCCACACTTAGCCCGCAGACAGGGCCTGGCCTGAGCTTGCATGACCAGCTCAGTGAAAGAGCTGCCAATTCCTTCAAAAATCTGGACCTTTCCACAGCCCTCTGCTTTGCTTTCCTACGCTGCATAGCAAAGCTCAGGTTTTCCTGTGCCTTACGCAGTGTTAGAGAGGAGAGAAGGAGTCTCGAAACTTCCGGTTTCGCTTCAAAGATACCGGGCAAAGAACGTGAACTCCTGTCTACCTGGTATCAGAGCGGCATGATCGAAATTATCCACAGAAGCCGGATGCTGACAGGAAGACGCAAAACAAAGGACATATCCAAGAAGAAAAAAGTGCCTGTGCTTTTCCTTGCTTAGGTGTGAATGTTCTCGTTAAGGACTGCACCCACCAACACAAGACCACTTTCCTGACGGGTTTCACGGCATGCACAGGTACGCTGCGGGGTTTGGCACACATGTGTGGAGGTGCTTTGCAGTCAGACTCTGGCCACTACACGTCTGCTGGGCTTGAGTGGCTTACGCTTCCTTCCTCTGTTCATAAGATGGAGAGGAAGATCGAATCTAATCCGTAAGATTGTTGGGAGGATTCAGTGAGACATTCCATGTGAAGGACTTAGCACAGGACCCCGTGTGTAATTAAGTACTCAAACAATAGTAATAGCGTCAACAACGATTAATGACTATGACTAACATCACTGGCGACACCTGACATCTTGTCCCCTTTTATCTTGAATTCCACATTTTTGAGGATCTGGCATGTGAGGTGCATGGCATGCAGAAATACTGCATGAGGCTTGCAGCTCATCGTTTGCAGGGAAGGAGGAAAGGCAAAGGGGGCATTCTCAGTCCTACGCTGTCTCCTCCGGGCACCCTTCCTGGCTGTCATCAGAAACATCCACTGGACCGCCGACATTAATAAGGCCGCGTATGGGGACACAGAAGGCACAGCTCACTGCTCTGCCGCCCCTCCTCCTTCTCCCGTGTTCTAGGGGAAGAAGGGGGTGAAGGGTCAATCGCCATCCCAGAAGGAGGTGAAGCATGAGCAGGCGGCAGAGGGACAGCTACTGTGCGGCCAGAGTGGGCAATCCTATCCTCCTGAAGCCGACCTGCGCAGGAGCATTGTCCACCTCCGTGCCAGGGACGAGGGAGCATGCCCGAGCCCCTGAAAGCTTTCTCATGGCAGGAGAAGAAAGGGAAGCTGTCAGTGTAAACAGCTGAACACAAGGAGAGCCCCCCTCATTCAAGTAACGTGAGACCTGGGAGAGAAAGGCGAGAGCTGGAACTCAGTCGGGCTCTTTCTTTTCTTTTCTCTTTCTTTCTTTGCCAATGCTCCTATTGGGCATCGGGGGAGGGGGGCAGGGCTGCAGGACACAAAAGCGACTGCTCAGAGCTGATGCCAACTGGGTACCTTGGAATTACTGAGAAGTGGGGAGTGGGGGGCCTCTCTCCAGGTCCCAGGAGATGAGTGAAAATGATCCTTTCAGAGCCACTTGTGCTGCATACCATGAGGAATAAGCACAAAGTACACCATTAGGAGTCAATGGCTGGACGCTTTGGGGGTTTTTTTTATTTGTTTGTTTTTGGGTTTTGCTGCATTTGGGAGAAAAGAGTAAAAATAAATGATAGACATTAAGGAGATGTTAAAGAGGTAAAAACAGAATGTAGGTAGACAGAGTGGTGGGATTTAAAATATATATTTTTAACAGCTAGTAGGACATTTTCCTCAAGGAAGGAGCTGTATTTGCAAGTGCTGTGTGTCTCCTGGCTGCTCTGGGTGGGAGGTGCCATAAGGAGACAGTGAGATCGGAAGGTAGAAACTCACCTATGCAGAAAGTTCAAAGGCTTCAGGACCAAATGACACAGCACTAAGTACGGTGAGGACGGCATGATGAGAGGCAGAAACACACGACGAAGAGCAATCACCGAGAAATCTGGGCATTTGAAGATTTCAATAGATGAATGAATAAAGATGATGTGGCACATATATACAGTGGAATATTAGTCAGTCATTAAAAAAAAAACGAAATCTTGCCATTTGCAACAAAATGAATGAACCTAGAGGGTAATACACTAAGTGAAATAAGTCAGAGAAAAATAAGTACTCTATGATTGCACTTATATAAGGAATCGAAACAGCAAAATAAGTAAATAAACAAAACATAAGCAAACTCATAAATACAGAGAACAAATTAACGGTTACCAGACGGGGGGCAGGGGGCGCAGTTCGGGGAATGGGTGAAAAGGTGACGGTATTAAGAAGTAAAATTGCCAGATGTAAAAATAGTCACGGGATGTCAAGTACAACATAGGGGACATAGCCAATAACATTGTAAGAACTGTGTGTGGCGTCGGACGGCTACTAAACTCATCGGGATGATCATTTCATAAGGCATATAAATGTCTAATCACCATGTTATACACCCAAAACTAATATAATATTGCATGTCAACTGTGATCAGAAAAAAAGAAAAAAAGACGTGACGTCTAATGTGCACTTTTCAGTTGTTCACAGTTTGAAATGTCAACACCTCTGCCACCCAGACTTGGCACAAGACAGGTCCAACCCACCGATGCCTGGTGTGAATGGTGTGTGGTGATCGAGGCCACACCTGTGTTCCTAGTGGGAGGACGGCAGCCAGAGGACGGTCACCCACGGCCACCCTCCACCCCCCAGCCCTGCTCCCACTGCCACGGACACGCACCCGCATGAATCCCTGGCAGAAACATCCCCCTTTTCCTCTGCGCACGGGATAAAAATTTGTGCTCAATTTTATTTAAATCCCAAGGACATGGTGATGCCAGCTGACCCTTGAGTTAAATTAATTGGCACATGGAGCAAAACTCGGTCCCTGAGAACGTCCCATCATCGAATCCTCCCAACAATAATATGAGGTAGATGAGGAAATGGTTGCGAAGCGAGACTGGCTTCCACGGGCAGGGCGCGTGACGTAAGAGCCAGGACGCTAGAAGTGCTTGCTTCTCTTCAGGGTCCGTATCCGAAATCAGAGTTCCAAACATAGTGGCATACCATCTGTCAGGACTTGTTTGTTGCTCATGAGATGTGAGGGTGTTCTTAATGCATCTTCCGCATCGTGACAACAAAACCGTCTCGGTAAGAACTTGAGTGATACTTCACATGCACTGTCATTTCTTGCTGCCATGGTCCGACCAAATGGCTCCTGATCTAAATAGAAATTGTTGGCGACTTCTCCTCATAAGGGAATGAGGGGGAATTGTCTCGTCTGGAAAATGAGACAGGGTCAATGAGAAAGGTAGGGAAGGCACAGCCGGGCCTGCAGAAACTTGCCTATGCGGGGAAAGTAAGGTCACGGGCTAGAGGCTGGAGACGGCTGACGCTCTTAAACCCGGAATGCAAACTATGTGCCGCACCTACCGTCAGTGCGAACTTCCAGCATCATTAAAAAACAGGTATTTTCTAGAAAACGCTCTCTCTGGGGTTGATGAGATCAAGGACCCCCTGAGCTCCGATTGGCACGTGTCGTGCTCTTGCTCAGAAATTCTCTCCAAGGCCTGTTTGCTCACCCGATGAGGAACCAAGGGCCTCAGTGGGGCCTCGAAGCCTTCTGCGTCCTGTCTTCTCTGGTCCACCTAGCAGGAAACTCAGCCACGGTCTTCCCCATGTTACTTAGTTCAGTCTCAGTCACCAGGGGGTCGATGGCTTTCCTGGTTCTGCCTTTTCCAGGCAAGAACTCATAGTGGTTCACTCTTGGTCAGATGACCATGCTCAGACCAGCCAGTGGTGACTGACGAGGCAGACACAGCTGTGAAATGGGTGCAGCGGGGCAAACACACAAGGCAGTGTTTCCAAACCAAAGAAAGCCCTTCTGACCACCCCCATCTCTCTCCTCTGAACTCTTCATCATGAAAGCTAACTTTTACTGAATACTTACTGTGTGCTAAGCACTTTACGCCATTTTCATTTAATGCTCAATGAGGTGAACATTATTATGTAACTAGCCCATGATCACAGAGTGGGTAAGTGCTAGGGCCAGGGGCTGGGCTGTGAGCACAGTGCATTATTGCTAATTTTTGGAATATGTACTGTTTCATCAACTCTTCTGTGCTAACGTGCCTCTAAGGGTATTCATCGTGTCACACTCATTCCCATCTCCCCAGCTAGACTGGGGGTAGAAGCCAGGTCTCGTCACTCTCTATCCCACCCCCAACCTTAGCCATGGACATGCCCTCAGTCAAGGCCCAAGAGTGCCAGGGCCCCAGGTTACATGCAATCAGAGTGCCTGCCAAGGAAGAAACAGATGGGTTCGTTAAGTGGTGAATTCATGTCCATGCCCCTGTAATGGCAATAAGCATTCCACATAAAATAGTGGCTTCCAGTTTGCTTGGCAGTTTGGACTTAGTCCGAGGGAAAGTTAATTTATCTTCCACAGCGCTGAGTCTTCAAGCTGTGGTTTCCCACGTAAACACGGTCTCTCTTCAGTGATCCTTTGCAAGATCGATTTAGACGTGACAGAATTACCTCCTCATCACTGAGTGGCGAAGTCGTTTCAGGGTCCACTTGCCGGTGGGGAACCAGGATGGAGGGGATTATTTAACTCACATGGAGATTTAAGTCTGTAACAAAGGTCTATGATCCAGTCGGTAAGATACTAAAAGAGTTTTGAGTTCTAGATGCCAGTTAGCGTACCGTGTAAAATCTGTGCAATAATTTTTGCATTTGAGGAATAGATACAGTAATACATGGCTGATCTATTTAAGGAATACGCGGAATATTAAATGAGACAAAGGTCACTAAATTAAACTTGGAATGCTGAAAGGTGCTTAGAAACTGCAGGAACAGAATCCCAGCATCGATGAAGCGTCTTGGTCTAATCTCAAACGGCATAGTTCTCGCCTCTCCTGCCTATTATCACTCCCATACTTCTTCCTCGTCTATTTTCTGGGGCCCTGCCTTCCTTCCTTTATATCCCTCAATTAAGGTTCTAGCTTTGCGGGGATCAGAAGGGACAACTTTTCTGTGCGTGTTCAATAACCGAACACCCAGTCCCATGAAACGGCAAAGGTTTCATCTTGATAAGAATTCGATGTCATCATTATGAAAATCTGACCCCATTCAATCCAATCTCTTAAAGCAAAAACAGGTCAAGAAATCCATCCCCAGAGCACCTTACATAGGCCCCCAAAGAGAACTCATTCCTCCTTCCATCCTGCCTACTCAGCCTGGGTCAGAAACTACCCCTTAGATTAATTTTACACACCGGGAAGAGCAGCACATACTGGTAAATGTTTTGAGATTTGTCAGCAGTGGAAGACATCAATATACTTTCTAAAAAAAGAAGAAAGAAAGAAAGAAACAGTCATAATTGCAAAAGTAAAAAAAAAAAAAAAAAGAAAAGCAAAAATATTTTTAGTCGATGTGGAAAATGGCTTTAACGCCCCATGATATTCTGAGGCAGCGGGTGCTCTCCTTGTCTCCCCAGAAGCCATACGCCCTGCTCCGCTGACAGGGCTTTCTGTGTGTGCTCCTCCTTCTCTCCCTAAGTTCATGTAGTTTACCGAATTTAGAACTCGTGGCTGACGGTCCTTTCATTTTGATACTCGGAAAATGTTTCACCACTTTTTTCTCGCCTCTGTGGTTTCAAACGAGAAATCCACAGTCATTCGACTGGTTTTTCCCCATAAGTGATGCCTTGTTTCTCTGAGGCTGCTTTCAAGATGTTTTCTTTGTCTACAGTTCTCAGACATTTAATTTTGATGTGTCTGGGTGTATACGTCTTTGTGTTTATCCTATTTGGGATTAGCTCGGTTTCCTGAATATGTGGGTTTATGACTTTGCCAAATTTAGAAAATTTTCAGCCATTGTTTCTTTGACTACTTCAGCACTACTTTCTCTTTCTTCTCCTTTTGAGACTCGATGGCACAAAATGCCAGGTCTTCTATTACTGTCCCGTAAGTTTCTGAGCTGTTAGTTTTTCTTTCATTATCTTTTTTCTCTGTTTTTAAATTGGCTAAATTCTATTGATTTATCCTGAGTTAATGAGTCTCTCCTCTGTCATCTCTGCTCTACTACTGAGCTCATCTAGTAAATTTTTTATTCAATTTATTTTTCAGTTCTATAATTTCCATTGTTCTTTTTATAACTTCCGTCTTTTCACTGAGATTTCTCTACTTTCTCATTTGTTTCAAGAAAATTCACAATTCTTCATTTAAGATGCTACCTTAAAAACTTTGTCAGATAATTCTGATTGTCTCTTCTCATTCAAGTTGTGATTTTCCTGGTTCTTGGTATAATGGGTGATTTTTAAAAATTGTATCTTGGACATTTTGGATATTATATTATGAGGCTTTAGATTTTATTTAATCTTCTTTCTTGATGTGATGTGAAGGCTAAGTGGGTTTGTTCAGCATCCACTGGATCCAATTGGCATGACCCCCAGAAAGTGAAGTGATGATTTATATACCACTTTGCCACAGGTAAATGGGGTAAAAGTTCAGCCTTACCTTCAGCCCACTGACATCCTCCTTACAAAAGTGAAACACCAACTCAAACTAACTTATCACCTCGAAGTTGGGATATAAGCTCAGCTCCCTGCTGGTGAGGTGAGGCGAGTGGGGCCAGGCAGGGGGCTGACGAAGTCTCAAGCAAAGAGGGACTTTCAAGTGAGTTTATCGGAGGAAAGCCATGTTGAAAGAGTGTCTCTGATTCTAAACCCAAACTGTCAACATCAGTGATAAAAACGGCGTAGCGTTCACCACTATCTCATTCATCACTATCTAGTTAGACCTTTTCATTCCACTTTGGTAATAGGTATTAGCATAGCTTAAAAAAAGACATTTTTATTTGTGTCACGATCCTTGAATAGCATAGAGTTTCTTGCTCTCCTACACTAACCTCCCATTAATCTAGCTTGTGGCAGTTTACTTAGTCCCATCCCACTCCACTCCATCATGCCTTTCTTACTCTAGGGGAGCACTTCTCAACAGAGGTGGGAGATTTTGACCTGCCTCTCCCAGGGGACATTTGACAATGACTGGAAACATTTTTGATTGTCACAACCAGGAAGGGGATGGGGTGTTGCAGGCCAGTGCTTCGGCATTAGTGGATAGAGGCCAGGGATGCTGCTTAACATCCTACAACATATGAGATGTTCTCACAGCCCAAAAAAGTATCTAATGCCAATGATATCGAAATTGCAAACTCTTCCCTAGAAGTTGGAAAATGAGATCACTTGTCCAAGACAGCTTTGCGCTAGAGTTCCACCCGTGATCAACTGGAAGGCAGAAGCAAGATCTATGAAACCACAGTTGTAAATTCCTCTTGCAAAGTCATTGGAAGAGGTGCTTAGTTCTTCTGTGGAAGCTGTGATTCTGGCTCTAATGTCTGATTGCTAAAGTCTGAATGTCAAGTGTTCGATACAGGCACTGAGGTTTCCACTGGAAGTAGCCCACGTGTGATTAGATTTTTCTCTTGGCTCCTCTGCTCCTAGCTGTGTAGCATTCAATTTTGTTTTTCCAGCCTTCCTAGAAATTCTTGTAAGTGACTTAATGACCTATAATAAATCCTTTTCTGCTTAAACTCATTAGAGTGTATTATTTTGTCTGTAATTAAGGACCTTAAGCAATACAGTTAATGATTATAGGCAATCAATCTTCAAGAAAACGGGAATATGAGATCGATTAAGATTTGGTTGAGTTTTAAATCAATGCAGATCCAGCTGGCATTAGAAGATGGAATTCTTGTAAGGTTTTGGAGGATTAAGTGGCTGCTGCTATAGATTGTTATGAGGTGCAGGAATGAAAAGATGCCATAGATGTGGCAGATTAAAGATGGCCACAAATTCTCTCACTCTTCCCCTGCCCTCCTGTCCCTTGAACCTAGGCTGTCCCTGTTATTTGATTCAATGAATAGAAATATAACAATATTTCTATAAACTTCAGAGGCTGGGTCTTTGATCTGTAATGTCCACCTTAGTCTCTTAGAATACTCTCATTTAGAATCCAGCTACACCAGAAGCCACAGCGACCATCAAAAAAGGCCACAGGGAGTAGAACCAAGGTATCCTTAGCTGACAACCACAGCAAAATCTTCAACCAGCATTCAGCATTGACTACCAGCCATTCTTGTCGTCTATCTTAATGTCCCAGCCCCTGTTGAGCCTCTGATCATTGTGAGAGATAATAACTGATTATTGTTTTAAGTCACCTCATCTTGGAGAAGTTTGTCACACAGCAATAACATAACCAAAATCATTGGCTATTTCTAATTGCATTGGCAAACTTAAAAAATAAAACGACAAGCTCAAGATTTAAATTCTTTACTCAAGGCATAGTCAGAGAATCAGAGTTTCTATGACTAATCTAAAAGCAAATGGCAACAAAAATAAGATGTCAGGTCGAATCCTGTGGGTTACTCAAAATTCAAGATGGAGGGAATAAACAGTCTCATCGGATCGCTTGTGTACAAGTTAGAGAACTGATCTGAAATGAACAGGATGCTGAGGGTAAGACTGGTGACTTGTGAGTGAGAGAATGTGAATGACTCTGAGCTCTTCTCACCTTCCAAATCTGACCTTCTGTTGCCAATGGAAACAGCCCTTCTTTGTCTGGTGAAGCTGGCCCTGGCTGCTAGAACAACCCACAAAGGTGCCACCTAAGGTCTTGCCACCGCAGGATGCCAGCGATTCCCTTGACTCCATGTCCTCCTTCTCATAGGCTCCAGCCCCAAAGAGAGAGTCAGAGCTCGACATGCCAGAGGCATTAGTTACGGAGCAAAACCAGAAAAGAAGTGGTATACCACAGGAACTGCGAGATTTCACCACATTATGTCAGCACACGTGTAGGTCACAGATTAAAAGGGCGTAACACAATTCTGATGAGGCTGAATTAAGTGCTTCGAGTTTATCTGCTGGAGAGTCGAAAACCAGTGGGCTCACTCAAGCAGCTCAGAGTGGTTACAAAAGGTTGACAGGGATCTTGAATCAGTGGTGGCTCCTATAAGTAAAGTTGATATTCATGTACTTCCTTGGAATAATGGAGAAGGAAGAGTCTTAAAGACGGAGGGAGAAAGGAATGTTGGAATAAACTCTTCAGGTCTCATTCGCTCGCTCACCTTTGAGAGGGCTCAAACCCTCCCACGCCAAGGCACAGAGATGCATCGATCGACAAGAGGAGCAGCGGAACCTTGGAAAGCACTGTCGTGACCGAGCGTAAGACAGAAGTGAGGACGCCAGGTGCCAACACTGCAAAAGGCTTTCTGTTTTCCGCGGGCTGGCAGGTAGCACACCGCCAGAGAAAAAACGAGCATGGTTATCACAACGGGCAGCAGGCTGCGAAAATGATCGCTGTGGTCTGACACGTTGGGGACTCTGTCACGGGGTTCTTAAAACAGCCCACTGAGGTGTAACGGTCTTCTCATTGAAAAACTCCAGATGTGGCCAATAGAAGCTTGAGTTTGACTTGTGTCAGCGTGACAGAAAATCATAGTTCTGATGTGATTCTAAGGATCGAATCTCAAAATTGACCCAGAATTCCTTGAGAGAGAGAGAGAGAGAGAGAGAGAGAGAGAGAGAGAGAGAGAGAGAGAGAGAGAGAGACTCAGTCTTTGAGGAAGGAGTCTGCAATAATATCACAAGTATGTGATGCAAATCTTCCCTCCTAGTCTTCCCGAGAGGAACATAATGGCCCTTTGTCATTATAACTGTGCAGTGGGAAAGGGGGACATACAGAACTTTGTGGCGTCATTGGGCTGCATTATTCAAATTAGCTCTAATTCCTGGGCCCTCACAACACACCTGTACCATCTAACAGTGGGTTCAGCGGCTCCATGAACCATCCTGGTTACTTCCAGTTCCTGAGTTCACAGTAGGAATAGAGAGTCTCAGAATGCCTGTGGAGCGAGAGGTTTATGGGATAAAGGTCAAAGAGAAGCTCTTGGAACTCTCCTCCAAACAAAAATAGTAAACCCAAAATAATACTAATCCCTGAGACGCAAAGATTAATGCCCCCAATCAAGTCTTGAAGATCAAACCTATCACAATCGTATTTAGTTTGCCCATTTAATCTGTGCAGAAGACGGATGAATCTTGGAGAATTGTAGTGGATTTTTCTGAGCTTCATTAGGTGTTGACTTCAATGGCAGCTACTATTCCAGACGGAGACTTCTTAGTGCAGCAAATCGATGAGGCCTCTGGCACCTGGCATGCAGATATTGATCTGTCTAATGCATTTTTCTCTATCCCAATTAGCAGAAAATACCAGCAGTAATTATTAAGTAACCCATAAGGCCGTCAATTAAGAAGGACGTCCAGAACAAAAGTCTGCTGTCCAGCTGGTCCAACTCAGCCAGTTGGCCTTTATGAGCCCTCCATCCAATGATTTGATTTGATTTGATTTGATTGGTTTGATTTGTGATCGATTGGTGGCGTATGAGGCTTAAGGCAAGAAAAATCAGGAGGGCAGTGTGGCAGTCCTTAGGGCTTGGTACCAAGGCCATCCTCTTTTCATAGACAGCATGTTCTTTTCTCCTATGAAGAAACAATCACAATTCTGGATTTTGCTGACTTAAGGGTCTTGATGCTCCAGGGAGCAATATTTTCCTCCATAAAGGACACAATCGTTCCACTGAATACAACGTCGAGACTTCCCATGGGCCATGTCGTGTTCCTCAAAAGCAAGTGTTGGCTAAGATCATCGATCCTGACTGTGAGGAGAAAGGGTGTCTTTTGCCCCATAATGGGATGGAGGGAAAGAAAGGGGGGAACCCAAAGGCCCCTAGTGCTGCCAGTTCCAGTGATAGAAATTAATGAAAGATGGCAGAAACATCAAATCGGTAACACTACCAAGGCACAAAAGCCATGGAAATGAATGACACACCAGGTGAACCCAACAAGGTGGATGCTGACAAAGGGAAAGGGAATATGGCCTGGGATGCGCAGGTAAGAAGTTTTAAACACCACTACAACCTATGACACATCGCAGAAGCAAACGCTAAAGAAGCTACCCACTGATTTTCTTTGCTGCAGCATCTAGAAATGTATTGTTGTTAACAAATTTCATTGTTGTTATTTCCCATGGTATATGTTCATACAATTACTTTGTGAAATTACACTACAGCTTGCAAATATCAAGATAGGATTAGGACCAGAAAAAGAATGTAACATCACTCAGAGATGGATGCAGTAACTGATAAGAATTCTGATATTTTCTTTTGGAGATAAGAAGTAGGTTGGTTTTTTCGTTGTTTTTTTTTTTGGGGGGGGAGGGTTGCAGCCAAATTGCCAGGATGCGACTGTAGGGTCAAAATAGCTATGTTCCACTTTAAAGGGATGTTGCCAGATTACATTGCAATGGGCTGCGACAGTGACCCTCTCCATCGGCCACGTTCGAGTACCTCCTTTTCCTCGGCACGTCACCAGCATGGGGTGATAAAGCACTTAAAACGCTTGCATTATATCTTTAATTAGAAACGTCCCTGATTAGCAGTGAGGTTAAGCATCGTTCCACGTGCTTACTGGACATTTAGAGATCCTCTTCTCTAAATAATTCTGAATTGTCTCTTTTATTATTAATTTGATGATGCACAAGACGCAACCTCCAAAATCATGAGATATACTCTTTTAGGAAAATCTGCCACATATTCATATCTCGATAAATATATATGTTACAAATAAATATGACAAGTAAATGGTTAACAGCTCTAATATATTAAGAAGGTCTCTACGATTCCAAATGTTTACCCTTGGACAATGGAACATGGCGCAGGGAAGAATGGAAAAGCTGACTGATCTGCTCAGAAGTCTGTAACTCGCCCAGAGCACACCTGAGAAGCATTTGGAACCCAAAAAGGCACAGTGCAAAAGAGAAAGTTTTGTTCATTCCAAACAGGAGAAACATAATGGACACTGTGAACTGAACATAATGAGGAGACAAGAGGAGGCTGCCGCTTTAAATAATAATGAGCCGAGGCAGGGCCGCGCTGCCCAGGCTTGGAGTCCAGGGCGGGAGCGAATCAGAGCCTGATGAAGTCCACCCCTCACCCGCCTTTCCTGTGCCTCCCACTGTTCACCACTTTCAACCACGGCGGGGGCATCTCGTCACCCACACCGCGCTGAGGCCCGGGTCTCCTTTGCTCATTTGTCCTTCCGGGGTAGACCTGAAAGGCAGGATGCCTTTGTGGCCCGCACAGCTGGCAGGAAGAGTCACAGGAGAAAAGGGTTTGCGGTGGCTGCGAAAGCCTGGCCCGCTCCCTCCTCCAGCGCCGAAGCCTCGCATTGTTCTCGCAGTGTTCGAGTTGCCATGACAACATGCAACTCTTAAACCTAAAGACGACCCCACTGAATCCACTCCCAAGAGGGCGTTTAAATTGGCTTCCTGCATGTATGATGAGTAAATGACACATAACCAAAGAATTGTAAATATGCAGAAACTTAAAAACGGACCAGGTCGGTATATAACAGGTGCAGTACACACTCATTCTTCCTCCACCCATGGCAGACATCACCAATCAATCACAGTACTCTTTCTTTTTAGTCCTGGACATAGGCCAAATACTCTCCTTCATTCGATGCCCAAAAGACAGACCCAGGTTGGCAGGTGAGATGAACTCAGTTTGCCAACCCTGATCAACCTTCATCTAGAGAAGAAAAAGGTATGGGTCAGAGGGGGCAATGGCGATGGCACAAAAGCAGCAAGCATCAGAGCCCAGGAGGATGGGGCAGAAAGAGGCTGGACAAGGAAAAGAAATTCAGTCTATTAAGTGCACCTGTGCCATGCTCCCCGAGGCACTGCACTTGCTGCTTGGCAAATGCCATCTTGGGACAGAAGCCAGTCTTGTGAGTGAGCCGCATCAGTGACTCTTTTGATTAGTGTCCTTTATGGACAGCAGCACAGGTATACAAGACAAAGTGCAAAGATCGTGGCCCCGGCTGCTGGCTGGGGCTGAGGGATGCTAGCTAGGCCATGAACGCGGCGTGAGGAAAGCCAGAGTCTTGTTATCATGACCCTGTGCTCTGATCAGACACTTTCACTACAGCATTGTGACTCTGGACCTATGCCCAGAAAGCATGGCACTCTTAAAGGCAGCTGCCACGCTTTATCAGGTGATGTTCTCAGCCATGTCCTTAATGTGTACCAGAACCAGTCTGCTTGGCACAGAAAAACTTGCTCCAGGACCACAAGCTGTAGCAGTGGGAAGCACTGTGTTTTCCCACCACAGCCAAGCACGCCTATCACCGAAGAGCCAAGTAAGAAAGTGAGCGGCTCAGGATGAGCTAGCTCCGCCACCAGGCCCCGTCTAACCATCCCCGCCGCCAACCCTGGACGAGATTAAGGAAAAGATACAGGGTGACTACGTTGCTGCTGCTGATGACATTAAAGGTATCCGACTACTAGAACCGCATTCTTTCACCGAAACATAGAACGTAATCAGTGTTTGCCAAATCTGGGATCTCAGAGAAGGCTTTGGGGAAACAAATTCAATAGCGCATATTTAAAAATATTTTTTCATATAATGTGGCATAAACTTTCACATCGGACAGACACGGGTCCTGGCTCTGTCACTAAATTATGTGACCTAGGGCAAGTTACTTAACTTCTCAGAACCTAGTTTCCTCAACTGTAAAATAAAATGTGGGTAACAGTGAGATAATGAAGGTAAAACAGCTCTCACAGTCTTTGGCGCATGGTAAATTTTTAATGCATGTTTAATATTATTAAATACTTTAATATTAAGAAGAATAAGCAGTGAATAGCAATAATTCCTATTATAAGTGATAATGACAAACAGGCAATTCTCTCTTCTGCCCCCATAATTGCCTTCACAGCTCTTTGAAGCAATTCTTGTCCTCTCCCAAATAAGATCCCTCACGGAGAGCTTTTACCCAGTTCCTTTCTCAGGGCAATTCATACTCCATCCATCCAGAAGATTTCATCTTCAGAGCCAAGTTAAATGCCTTGAGAAGTGGGAGAAGCGCCCTCTCACCACTAAGAGCCCTTGTTTTTAGGATGGTTTGTCTCTGACCTTCTAAACCATGCACTTTGTCACTTCATTCCGTCGACACGTAAGAATCACACGCCTCCACGTTCAAAGCATCATAACCGCGCTGTCTCAAGTCACGTAGCATCTCGTCCGCATCTTGGCATCAGCTGGTCCCTCCGCATCGGCCACGTTCCTCCTGAACGTCACGTGATCGGATGGTTTTGCAGGTGTCACTCAAGCATTGCCTCTTCTTTATCATTATCTCCCAGCCGCATCCCGGCCCGCACCAGTCACCCCTCAGTCCGCTTTCTTCATTTGTCTACGCGGCTTGCCACACTTCTCTGTTAGAAGGCAGACTCCACTAGGGCAGAAATGGTGTGTGTGTCGTTCACTGCTGAACCTTCGACACACAGGAATTTACTTAGCACACAGCCTATGGTCAATACATATGTAGGTAGATGAATAAATCTTTTTTTCCTCTTTTCCTCCAAAAGTATTAGGAGCTTGGGGACAGTGCCTTCTAGAACAGATAGCCCTTTTAGAGTCAGCTTTCAGTTATGGGGACAGCATTACTCAACAGTTGAAGCAAACGGCTGGCAACATATAGAATCCAACGGGAAATAATATGAGAGAATGTCCCTGGCACATCCTCACTAGATTATAAGCTCCTCAGTGGTAAAAGTCATCTGCTTTTCGTCTTGTGCTTTCTGCCGTGCCCAGCAAGCACCGTGAAATGTGCATGTATGATAAGAGCTTGGCTCTGTCACATGGAATTGCATGGAATGGCACCAACGTCCGCAGAAATGTTCAAACGCGGGCAAGAGGCAACAATAAAACTGCAAACTCATAGCCAGTTCCTCTGCAGCCCTGGCTCGGATCTTAGAAAAGCACTATCTATAATTAGGCGTTTTGTTCTTTTTATAGCAGAGGAATGAGAAAGGAGCTCTTACTTTCTGGGTGGCTGGGGGAGCAGAAAATAAACCACGGTCTGAAACAGAATGAAGAGGCTTTGATTCTTTCTATTTTATCACCAAAACCCTGATTCATGGGCCAGTCTGCGTTTCCTCATTCTTAATGGGCTCTCT
Organism: Eonycteris spelaea; assembly: GCA_003508835.1. Taxonomy (NCBI): domain Eukaryota; kingdom Metazoa; phylum Chordata; class Mammalia; order Chiroptera; family Pteropodidae; genus Eonycteris; species Eonycteris spelaea. The sequence continues at coordinate 4,205,374 of PUFA01000071.1, read as the reverse complement.
TTCTAGTGTAACCTGTGTCATACCTGACCAATATATCTCTCTTTATGCTGGAAGTCTGGGTTGATGACAAAACATGAGACGCGTTTAGTACCTAAGAGACATCGTGCAGCTGCTATGGGCAGTAGTGAGAAGGCAGGCGGCAGCCACCATTTACCGAGTGTGTCTTATGTGGCCAGTTATGTTAAGTGAATCACATGTGTTGTGCCATGTAATACTTACAAAAACCCTGTAGCTGGGTATCATTTTATTCTTATTATTATCATTACTGCTATTTTACATATATATTTTTTTAAAGCCAAACCTGGAACCAGCGAAATCTGAATTTGTAGTTTGGTTCATAGTATTGTATTAATGTCACGCTCCCAGTATTGCTATGTCCTTTTGAATTTAAGATGTCATCATAGGGGGAAGCTAGGTGAATCATGCAAGAGAACTCTCTGTACTATTCTTTCACCTTTGTATGGATCTAAAATTATTTCAAAATAGAAGGACTTTTTAAAATAAAGAATCTTGGAACATAGGCAAGTTGAATAGCTTGCCCGGATCACAAAGTTTATATATGAAGAGGTCGATCTGAATCCATGCTCACCTGATTCTAGAGCCCGGGTCTTAATCACCAAATACACTGCTTACAGGTCACATTCCCTGGCTTTCCACCTGCCCTGCTTCCAGGTAACACGAGCTCTCTGGCACCATGTAGCCCTTCTCACCTTGGCTACCAGGAAGCTCATAGTTCAATGATGCCAGATGCAGCATCTGTTGACTGTTATTATTGGAATATCTATTTTATTTTTCTTAGGTCAATTTCCTTCCAGCTTGCAGCCACCTTGGTCTTTCTTAGATTCATTTTATCTTTTTATTTACTTTTATTTCATTTTGCCTTTCAAAAGTTCACTTAAATCCTTTGGAAAAGACTGCAGTTTATAAATAAAGTTAAGGATCTTTCTCCTCAAACTTCAAGACTGCTCTTACCCTCAAGTTTCTGAATCTAGAGATCAATTTGTACCACGTAGCCAGCACCCCACAGTCCAGATTCTGAGACTAGGGAGAAGCCTAATGCAGAGATGAGCTAGAAAACAATAGCTTCAGGTGCAGAAAGGGAGAGGCCTGCCCTATCTTCATTTTATTTTCTGAAAATTAAATACTTGGCAGGGTTTTCCTTGAGCTAATTAGCATCCCTTCTTAACATTTTAAATAACTGCTCATTTAGAGCAGTGAATGATTGCTCTGAGATTAGAGTATAGGGAAAATCTTTCTGTGGGGAATAATCTACTTATGCGGCTGTTTGTTTGAAGCAGAGATAAACAGAGATTTTTTTTTTCCTTCTTGACATGCCAGGCATAAGAGGGAACTGGGTGATTAGTGAAACTCTGCTTTTCACCAATAAATCTGTGACTCCAGATCCAAGTTCATAGTTGTTGAAGTTTCTGGGGATTTTCTTTTTTTTAACCCACAGGAAAAAGAAAGTAGCGCCATCCAGATTCTAGAGCCCATTAAGTCTGTTAAATTGTGAACTATTTTTGGTTCTTAAAATGGTTTAGGTAATTTTTCATTGGCTCTACTGGGAATGCCACTTTGTGCTCTGTTATTTATAATCTGCGGAAATTAATTATGCTTCTAATTAACAGCTTGCAAACAAATTATTGCTCAAGGAGTTATTTATTCAGTTATGGAAGCGCAACTTCAGGGGTTTACACAGATTCTTTCCGACAGCTCTTTTATTTCTTGCTTGGGTCTCTGAATTGTTCTGCTTCCAGGGTTCAGTGATGGTCTGCTTGGAGGGGATGACAATTAGTCAGGATCTCTGTGGCCGAGAACTGGGTCAGCTGCTCTGGCGGGGGAGGGGAGAGGCAGGGGCTGCATAGCCGGCTTGGTGCACGCCCCGGCCTGGGTGAAGAGCGGTGGCTCTCGGAACAACTGCCACGAGGCTTCAGGTGTTCGTTTTTGCATCTCCCGGGCTCTTGGGAGAGGCCAAGGGAACCATGCTGACGTCATACAAGGAGGAGGGTAGGAATGAAGACACATGCCATGCACACTACCCTACCCCGTGCTCAGCACAAGGGACCACGGATTCCTCTCCAGCCCCTGAATCATTCCCAATAATACAGCCCTCCAGATGGGCATTTCTGACCGCGGCTCTCTCTGGCAGGGGATAAGGAGTCCACCGTGGAAAGTGAGCTCTGAATGTCTAATGCCTAACGTTCCAACGCTGCTTCGAGTGTTGGATGCACGTGGAGCCACCCAAGGCCAAGTCTATTCCAATTAGAAAAATGAAGGTGCTAAGGGCCTCAAAAAACATTCCTGCACCCAGCCTGGGAGGGGACAAAGTTGGGCTTCAGAATCCAACTGAAAAATGAAGAAAATCCTAAGAGAAAAACAAGTGTCAAAGTAACCATGCTGGCCTTTCACAGACTTAGGGGTAAGTTCAATGGGACCACAAACGCCTTGTGGCCCTGTGGACACTCGCCTCCCAAGCTCCCCTCACCACTTCAGCATCCCTAGAACGCATCTTCCCTTCTCTTAACTCACCAGCCCTCCCGTCAAGCATCCCACAACCCAAGGACCAGCCACTTTTGGCAAATGCATTCTTTCTTAAAGCTAAGAAACAAGAACCCACATTTACCTCATCAGAAAAGCCCATAACGTTGGCCACTTGTCCCCATAGTTAGACCCTCCCATGATGAGGAACTGGAGTTCTGCCACAGGCCAGACCAGAGGTCTCTGCACCATCAATCATCCCCTCGACCTCCAAAAACTCAAGCCCACCAGCCCCTGCGACCCATTCCTGCTCTGAGTTCAGCCTCCACATTCTCAGGGCAATCAGAGCAAGCTGACCTTATTCTCTCTAGCTCAAAGGTGACCAACTATCAAGATCAAAAACCTGAGTGACATCTTCTGAATTCCCATCAGATTTAATCAGTAAAAATGTCCATGAATGGGGCACGTTTTATTCACAAAGTCCATCTTGCTCACTAGCAGGATGGGGCCTACACCCCCAGCCCATAGGACTGAATGTCATAATCCCCATCTCAGGATGACGTTCGGGAAAGTTACACAACACACTCCAAGTTCTTCGGTTCAAGTGGCAAAGTTGGGTCTCACCTCGTGACTTATGACCATCGATCACGTACTGTGCCCCATCACTGGGGTCCCTGATGTGTCTTTGCTGGGTGATCGGCTCCAGGGAACAGAGGCGAGGCCCGGGCCCTTCTGAGGGGGTCCCCATGAAGCCCCCTTTCCCGGTCCTTCTCCGCACGGTACACCCCTTGGGTGGAGGACCTCTCGGCCTCTTGGGGGTGAGGGGAGCTACAAGCAGCAAAGGAAAGCACACAGGCTGAACTTGAATTCCGATCCTACCTGACAAGTTCCTTAGGACCCTCGATTTCCTCACCTGGAAAGGAGACATCACACTCTGACCATGCACGGGGAGATGGGCACAAGGATGCTTATTACAGCCTAATTTGCCATGATAAACATGGGAAGGAACATCGCCCCCAGTAGAGAGTGAACGGATCGACTGACGGTTAGTCATACAACGGAATACTCGACCACAGTCGAAAGGAACAAACAGGATACACACAGGTCGAGGGGACACATTTCTCAAACTAAGAGTGAATGAAATAACGTGCGTGAGGATCGGTGGTGTGCAATACAATACGGGCGTTCATTCCACATTTCGATGTTTATGTGCCTGGCTACTAAAAGGATAAGAGCATCCTCAGGAGTGATATTCGGTAACCTCAGAATATTGTTTCCTCCGCAGAGGGATCGCAGGGAAGGGCGTGAGTAGGAATTTCCGTGATTCTCATGAGCGCTCAAGGTCATGACTGCCTCAAGGTCCAGCCTGTGTTTCCAGTAACGTGTCAGTCATCTGAGGCTTTTCACACTGAGTCCTACGTTAGACGTAACGTGTAAGCTCAAGACTTGAAGAAACTTTTGATAATCTCTGCGTCAGCCAATGATCCTTCTGTTCTGTAATCAGTCAACCCCTCATTTAATCTATATACTAGTATTTTGAAATTGTTTTCCAAAAGATTTATTTATTCGGCATACATTTAGAGAAGGCCAGCTCTGTGTCAGTCACTGTGCTAGGTGGGAGGTAAACAAAATAAATATAGGCTCTGTTCTCTGAGAACTTACAGCGGGAAGAAAGCTAAACAAGTAAACGAATTGTGCTAAATTCTGTGGGAAAAAAATGAACAGCATGTTGTGATTTAAAAAAAAAATAAGGAAGAATGTTTTGGTTATCTGCTGCATATAAAAATCAACTCAAAAGTCAGTGTCTTATAATAATAGCTTATTATTTCTCACCATTCTGTTGATTGACTAGAAGGTTCTTCTTCTTCCCATAGTGTTATAACGGAAGCCATAGTGGCCTTCCTCGTGGTCCACATGACTGCCAGGTGATGCTGGCTAGACGTCCAAGCGAGGCTATCAGCGGGGCGCCGAGGAGCTCATCCAGGTAAGTAAGCCTTTCCATGAGGCTGCCTGAGTTTCGTCGGCATCACGGCCAAGTTTCAAGCAGCGTTCCGAGCAGAAAAGACGTAGGTGTGGGTCTCCTAAGGCCCATCCCAGAAACGGCGGGGTCATCCCTGCCACATTCGTCAGGTACGCTGCTCTGTGAGGCTAACGAAGCCCCTTGGAAGTCCTGGTCAAAACACATTTCACGTACCTTTTTTAAAAAACGCGTCTTTTCTTTATTCGTGTCTGCACACGTTTCATTTATGCTAACCCAATATTTTCCACAGAACCTCTGGGTCTAGCATTTTTACGCTCGGTTTTTAAAATGACTATTCTAAATGAAGCACATTTTTTTAAGAGTTGCTTAAAGCAGATCCCAAATGACAGGTATCTCATGTTCTCTAGGAAAAAGTCTTCCATGTAAATCAGAAAAATTAATAAACACTGTGACAGTCTGCATGACACAGCCCAGGCCTGAGTCCAGCAGAGGAGGGGGGAGGGGATCTGGGTTCTGTCACCTGCTTGGGCCTCCCCGGACCCTCTGCATTTATTTCCCTGTTAATCCCTCTGCTCTAGGAAAGACTAACTCTGGAATTTTAATTTGCATCTAGAACAAAAATCTACAAGTAAAATGCCATCTACCTATAACGCTACGACCACCTGGAGAGTTATGAGAATTACATGAGACCAGCGCACCCTCTCGCACGCAGTCCAGCACCCAGCAGACAGGCCGTGAAGTGCGGTGGCCCTGTTACCATCGCATGATGAGGGAAAACAGCTCGGGGCTGATTTCATAATTATCATGATCTACTATTACGATCCATCACCCACAGAGCGGTTGGTGAAGCCACCATAAATCACTGTTATTTATGCCGCAACAAATCACAAGGAAGTATCTTCGAGAACCATCATTCACATGCACTTCAGATGGTAATTACCTACGCAAAGGTAGCACAGGTGGGGAAAAGCCCTGAGCTGCACTGTCTGGAAGACTTGGCTTCTCTAAGGCAGCTTTTAAAGCCTCGTGAGGAAGGAGGGACAAATCTTGCTACATGTTCCCCCACAGTGTGTCTCCTGGGTCTCGTAGGGTCGATGGCACCCAAAGTGGGAGAAGTTCTAGGGTCCGCCTTTAGGACAGACATGAACCAACTTTACCACCTCTTGGCTGGACACCATGTCCTGTGACAAACCGCTAAAGAAACTGGGGGTGTGCATTTCACCCACGGCAATGAAATTCAGGAGGACTGTCACAGAACCGAGCTGCCTCACAGCTCGCCTCTGTCCCCTGTCGTGTGCCAGTAGAAGCTAGACAGCCACGTGCTCTAGATAAGTAAGGCTCCAGATAAAACTTATATCACAGAAACCACGCACGAAGATCTTTCAGCCACCGAATTCTTAGGAACAGCAATAGTGCTACGCCAGCCACATCGGAACCCCAGGCAAAAGGAAAAGCCGGTGATATTGACCCTGTTTTGTATAAAATTGTGATATATTGTTCACCAAGGATTATTTGAATTTGCATTATTTTTTTACTATTGCATTAAAATATTTATCTGGATTACGGGTTTTTTGGTGCTTTCTTAAATTTTGCACCCCAGGACAATGCCTCAGCTCCTCGTCCTAGTCCTAACTTCTATAATATTCTCAATAATCCTGTGAGGTCGGTGCCATTAGACCCACCTGGGGGATGAAAAGGCTGGGGCTCCATAACTTGGCTAACTCGGGTTCTGGACAGCTCTGAAAGCTCACAGAGATGAAGAACAAGGGACATACTTCTTTGCCTCTTCCTTAGTTCATATTTTACACTCTATTGCTGATTTAGATTGAATTCCAGTTCAAAGAGAGAGACTTAGAGTAACGACTCCCCGTGACAGAAAGGAGACTGGCTTATGTCTGCCACGTTTTTATTCACCTGAGCGCAGGAACTCTTAGCAAAGGGCTACAGGAGTCGGCAGCCTTTATGGGGTCCACGAACTCCCCCAAAGTTATACAAAATGTTTTATGTGTGTGTGTGTGTGAGTGTGTGTGTGTTCTGAACAGAGAATGTATAGGTATTATCAAATTCTCAAAAGGATTCGTGATGCCCAAAAGTTTCGAACCACTGTCTTATGAAAGCTTGAGTAATGGTTTATGTAAAGTCTTATTCTAAATGATCCACAAACAATCTATTAATTGTATTTTTATCACAACCCAGGAGGCTCATTCAGCTGTTGGAACTAAGGTCCAACAGAAGACTTGCATCACACCGCCCCTCTCTTGCTTGGTTGTGCACCGTTTTTTTTTTTCTTTTTAATTTAGACATGAATAACCCATAACATTATATTAGTTTTATATAACATTAGGGGTATGACATAATGATTCAATATATGTACATATTGCAAAATGAGCACCACAATTAGTCTAGTGAGCACCCACAACCATACAGAGTTACACAATTTTTTTTTTCTTGAGATGAGTGAGAACTTTTAAGATCTACACTCTTCCAGTGAAGGAATTCTACAGGTCACCTAGTCCCAAATTCCAATCGTAACCACATTTTATTTATAAACTGACAAAAGTAAGGCTCAGAGAAATTGTGACCTGTCCCCTGTCTCACAGCTGGGTTGCCACAGGGCTGGGGTCAGAGCTAAGGCTCGGCTCTTGTGCCCCTTCTCCTGGGAGGCAAGGACACCGAGGACCATGGCTTGGCTAGCTGTCCGCACCTGCCTGCTCTGTAAGGTCCAAGTCCCTGGCACAGGGAGCTAAGGCATCATAGACCTGGGCTCCAACTCACCTGGGGTGCAAACCCCAAACCTCCACTTCTTTGCATCCACCTTCAAATATGAAGAAAAGAGGACCTTGGGCGAGACCTTCTGTCTAAAACCAGTGACTCCCTCTCATCTGGGGCTTGGAATTAAACACTGCGTAACTGGCGCTACTTCCCTGGAATCGTGTGACCTGTCATGTCTCTCGGGCCTAATGTCTAAAGAATTTCTCTCTTAAAACAAACATATTTAGTGGTGATTATTCTTTCAAAATAAAGAGAATCTGACTTCAAACAGGGCACACGAGGCCTGGTCTCAGAGATGGTAAATGATCTCATTTGGAAATAAAATGGCTTTATAGAATGGTTTTCCAATAATTAAATTAGAGGAAGCAGAGAGAAATGGTGCTGAGGATGGCAGGGCTGGGTAGATCAGCTTTAATGGGGTCTCAGGCCTCGAGAAAGAAAAAAAGAAGATTTAACAAAGTAGAAAAAAAGGTATCAGACTCACTCGCTAATCAATTTCCACCTATAATTTTGAGGAGGGGAAGGTCCCTTACACAGAAGCCTGCTGTGTGTTCAAACTGACTGTGAGCCAGACATTGTGCTGGATGCCCTATGAGACACAGAGAGATATAAGAGATAACCACAGGCCTCGAGGAGTTTCCAATCTAGCTGGGGGCTCAGCACAAAACAGCGCCAATGCGAACATGATGCCATTATTCCAGGGACAAGAGCTACTAGTGAGCGTTAAGGCAGCAATGGAGGGTAAGGCCTCCAATTAAGTGAGCACCAGACTATGATCTGCTAGAAGATATTTACCACCTGACCTCTAGCACCTGCACCTCGGCACTCGGGTGTAGCCAGAAAGGGTCTTCCAGAGTCAGGTTCATTCAAGATGACTTTGTTGTATATCCAAAAGATCACAGGGACAAATATGTCAGAAAGGATAAGGACATTCTACTAGGTGCACTACATAGAGACTCAAAATGGGCATTAAGCAGTCAGAAGGAATGTTGGATTCTTTTTCAGATCCTTCAAGATGATGAAGAAAAAGCAGCATCATAGAATAGAGAATTGCCCCCAACATCCTTCCTGCTCCCTTTGTGGTTGGGGCTTAAAATGCACCATGTCTCCTCCAGTCCCAGATGTAGAAATGTGTAAAAAGAGGCTGGATGAGTTTTAGAAACTAGAGGAGAGCAGAGGCTTATGACATCTGGGAGAAAAGCAGTAAACCGAGAGAGAGAAGACGTTGGAGACTGTGGAGAATTCCAGAGGAGAGAAAGTTAAAAGGACAGAGGAATCAGGAGTAGAGTACGCGAAATAACTCATTTAATGCTGACAGGGATCAACACAGGAAACAGGAAATCGTCCCCTCTTCTTCCATCAATGAAAGGGTACTGCAACTGCTGTGGTGGGAAACTGGGGGGGAAGGGTTCATTCTTATAGACACCTCACCTGGAAATGAGGAAACGGGAAGGTGATTGACCTGTCTTCCTTCCTCTTTTATCCCTTCCCTTAAATATCTTCACCAATAAAGAATTTCTGTAGAAACCCCACAGGCCAAAAATAAGAAGACTGGCACCAAGTCAAACTCACAAACAACTTCCCCCTGCTCCACCCCGAGCCAATGTACTTCTCTGTTCTGTGAGACAAAGGAACCAGTGAACACTCATGATCACGACATGAAGACCTCGTGAAGGCAAACTCAAGTTTGCCTTTCCCAAGGGCAGAAGGGCTGCTTGTGCATGCACACGTGCATGCATGCACACTCTCACACACACATGCATGCATCAGTCCTCCTTATTGGATACAAGCATCCTTTCAGCCCCTAGAGATTTACCCGCTACGACTCCTCTTTCCTAATACCTGAACCCTCCTGGAGTGATCCTTCTAGTTACCTTGCAGATAATGCCAAGACCTTACCAGCCCACTCAAAAGGACTGCCCCAGGCGCCCCACCTCTCTTCCACATCCAGAGACTCCCAGCTAACACTAGCACTGCCCAGTCACAAATGAGCCCAGTTCATGTTCCTAACCATTGATCCACCATCAGTTCTTTCCAAGCCCGAGGCATGCGATTATCTGCAAAGCTGACTTACAAGATAAAATCCCCAGGCCTCTCCCCACCGCTCCTCCTCCAACAAGCAGACATTGATTTTACACAGAATGTGCATGGCTTTGATGGCGTAATTGCAATCAACATGAAAAATACCACCACAGTGCTTATCCAGACGTCTTAGTTGTTTTGCCTCATAGCACAAGTGATTGTTTAAAGAGGCTTGACACTGTTGGAGTCTTTTGTTTTATGGATTTTGCAAAGCATTGCTCTTTGTCTCCTGGGCTGGCAGGGAAGAGAACTCTTTTTTCAAGGCAATGGGCAGTGCTTTTAAGAAAATAGGATCCAAGGTGTGGGCTGAATCTGAGATTCCCTTAAGCTCTCACAGCCATGGGTGATGGTTCCGCAGGAGAGAAGGCACCCAACTGGCCCGTCTGTGCCTTAAACGTCCTTCCTCCAGCCAGATTTCCCTGAACATTTGTCCTCATCTGGTTCCCATAGTTTTCAGCCATTTTTCTTTTATGACAACCTTAAGTATCTACATAGGTTTGCTCCCTGTCCTTTACCTCTCGGCTCTCTCTTTTCCCCACATCACACCCACAGGGGCCAGAAGCTCAGACACCACCCCATCTCTTCTCTTCCTCAGCCTGTAATAACACAGTCATCCGCACCGCCCAGTATGCCCATGTCTCCCACCAGAATGGTACCCCTCCCCCCAAAAAAGGCAGGAACCCTTAAGCATGTTTGCTGTACCTCCCTATGACTTGTCATCCAATTTAGTGTGAATTATATTGAGAATTAGGGTAAGGATCATGATTTCAAAAGTGATGGCTAAATTCTCCAACCTGGGCCCTGCTGACATTTTGGGCTAGATTATCCTTGGTTTGGGGGAATGTCCTATGTTTAGCAGCATCAAAATTATCTTCAGACCTTACCAGACATCCGCTGAAGAGCCAACTCATCCCTGCTGAGAACCACTGCACTGGGGTACACAGAGTTATGAGACTAAGGTGACCCAAGTTCACGAAGGGGGTTAACCTCAGGACAAAGTGAGCTGTAGAATTTTTAAATTAGGATCACTTACCCATTATGCCTTTTCTTCTATCTTTAAATTCTCAGCTGGGACCCTGTAACAAAAAATCAAAACAGATTAACAAAAGAAAATCATTCGAATTTACTTGATATAGTTTCACGAGACATGGGGGCTTTCCTGAGGAAGAGAAGACCTGAAGAACAGCTGACGTGAGTGTCACTAGGTCTGATGAAGAGCAGAGAGTCACGAGGAAAAAGCGACAGGACCAAAAGTGTGAGCAAAGCGTGGTACACGGGACAAACTGCAAGGTCTGCTCGTCAGACTCCTCCGGTACCCCTCGGTCTTTGGGGGTAGGACGCCCCTGTCTTCACTGCTACAGGGAGGGACCCTCTCACCTGGTGGCCCTACGACCTGCTTCGGAAGAAGGTCAGAAAGTCCTTCCGGCACCTGCCATTTTGTAACTGCAGAACCAGTTCAAACTGGTCCTACCCCAGTCAAGGAGCTACTGAGCTGCTTTTCAGAGCGCACAGGCGCAAATCACGAGTCAGGCGGCCGGAGCATGCGCAGCGGAGAGGACCGCGATCTCCAGCGGCCCCGGAACCAAAGTCTCACCCCCTCCCCACGACCCAAACGCACACGGAACCCAAGGGCCGGGACGTAACTGGGAGCTGGAGACCGGAAGCCTTTGGGAGTGAAGCCCGCGTGCAGAGGACTCCGGACGCCCGACGCCCGTCCCGGAAAGGGCCGAGCTCCCAGGCCCCACTGACGCTCGCCCCACCAGCGTTTCCGCTTTGCTGTTTCCCCCAAACGCCTGAAAACCCACCCGGAACCCTGGACGGGGCGTTTGGGGTTTGGAGCACTAGCTTCCCGTCCCCCCGGGTGGAGCCAGTCCCAGTAAAACCAGCCCATCTTCCTCACGGCGATTTCTGTTGGTGGGCTTTTCTGTTGGGTAACAAATCCTTCAGCTTAAAATATCCACTATGCCAAGGTGCCATGTCTTGGGGTAGCATGTCCTGAAGCCCCTCGACGTTGTTCTTCACTTAGCCTATAGCCACATAACCTCCCGCAGAAAAGGATCAACCAAAGGGTGCATTGGGGAAGGCCCGGATGTAAAGGGTACAGAAGAAGGCAGCGGGGGGAAGCAGGAGGTTGACGTTTTTACCATCTCTTCTCTGCCCAGCCATTGCTTGCTCTGGCCCAGCCCCATGCCTCTGTGCATTTACTACTGCAGACAATGATTTCAGCCTCTCCCAGCCTCTCTGAGCCTCTGAGAACTGGAACCCTCTGACTTATTTCTGAAGACTGAGCCTTTGACAGCAGGCCAGCCTGGCAGCCTCAGCTCTGCAAAGTTCACCCTGAGCCCCACAGTCCCCCGTTATATTGATACTGCATATAACAAGAAGACCAGCCTGAGTGGCAGCTACAAAGGCTCTCATCTCCTAAAATGTGATATTTGATCACAGGAGGATTTTGCAGTGGGATAGCTTATAATCCTAAATTTAAATCCTTCCTGAATTTCAGAGGTTCCAGTATCGAAATCCTTTTAGGATTTTTCAAAGTGTGTAATCTGTTTAGAATTTAAAAAAAGAAAAAAAAAAAAAACTCTTTGGCCCATTCTTTCTCCAAAAATAGGCTTGCTACATTTTTAACTTCCTTTAAAAAGAAAAAGAGAAAGAAATGCCTTTTAAAAAAATTACTTGTGTTATTTATTTGACTTAAGAGGCAACCGTTTCTAAGACATCCAATAAAATATTCTTACTTAAATAAAGTGAAAGTTCTTTTGGTGATTGCAAATAAACCCAGAAGAAACATTTATTTTAAAGGGGATTAAGGAGGGAGCGAGACAAGAAGGTATGTTAAAAAAAAAAAGAAAGAAAGAAAGGAAGGAAGAAGGAAGAAGGAAGGAAGGAAGGAAGGAAGGAAGAAGGAAGAAAGAAAGAAAGAAAGAAGAAAGAAAGAAGAAGAAGAAGAAAGAAAGAAAGAAAGAAAGAAAGAGAAAGAAAGAAAAAAGGAACTAGAAGTGCACGAGAAAGAAATACAAAATTCTCTTCTTTCCTCTAATACACAAGCAACCATTGGAAAGAGAAGGCCAGTTGTTTATTATAATTTACATTAGAGGGTGGAGAGTAAGTGTTCCCTAGAGACCAGGTGATGGTGAATGGAGGGGAGGAAAGAAAAAGAGGGGAGTGCACAGAATGAAGCTAAAGGGAGGGGGATGAAAGGAGACTGAAGGTATGGCCCTGCTCAGCTGGCTGAGCAAGCATCACACCCGGCGTAGACCTGGGACCTTTCCGAGGGTTAAGTAAAGGTTGAAGATAGAAAAGTGTCCCTGAAGACAGAGCACAGGTAGAATGCCTCAGAGCGGCTGAAACTCGTGGACACATTTTTCCATGTGATTTTCATTCTATTTTCATCATCTGTTATAACACAAAATTTCATCAACTGTAAATGTCAGTTCTTCCCTTTATTATTTGCTAATGTCATAAAATCTGAATTGTTTGCTTTGTTAAAGGGCTCGCTGGGCATTGACTTTTCCTTATTTGTACTTTTCTACCCCAAATGTGTGGGGTTTATTTATTTAAAAAAAAGAAAAACATCCCTTTTGAAATGAGATTTAAATAACAGAGCAAGGTTTGCCATTATCATAAATGTATAAAGTGCTTTGTGAGTAATAAAATGGATCATGGATTCAGGATAATTCAAACTGAAATGTTATGTTCAGTATCAAGATTAGATTACGTTAATGCAGTTCATTTTAAATGGTTTAAAGGCCATCAGATGCATGTGAAAAGAATCTGTATCATAACTTAGAATAAATAGACTGAGACATTTGTTTATAATGTCAGTGCTAAACAAATCTATTACTACATTTCTGCATGTAGCGTTATATTACCACTGCTATTAAACAAACAGAGCATGAAGATAAATTATAGCTTTAATTATAAACATTACCTTTGCGTATTTATTAATTTAAAATGGAACAATGTTCAATAACCTTAGGTTATTTATATCAGCTAACATTTTAATTAACTTTGTTGTATTTATGCGTCTTGGTAATTGTTGCTACCGGCACACGGAGCTCCTTGAATAATGGAGGCAATCTAAGGTATCTCTGTGTCTATTACCATCCGTTAATGGATGGTAACACTGCCGGAGTCAGACTCTGCTGCACAGGCTTCTTGGGTGAAGAGCCTAAGGCTCCAAAATTGGCCTTTCTCCTTGGAAACCACCAATGGGGAGCACCTGGAATTCCTGGACAGACTGTGGAGAAAGGTGGCAGATGGGCCAGAAATTATCCTGTGAATTAAGAAATATCAAGCATTTCTCAAAAGGTTGAGCTGGAGAAGTACCCCAGTCAAGCATGTGGCATGCCCTGACTAAACACACCCATCACAGAAATTCATCACAGACAGCCAGGTCACTGTCTTTACTTTCAGACTCAGTCAGGCAAGATGACTATTCGATTTTTTATTTTTCATCGATCAACTTATTTTTTTCCTTAATCCTCTGTTGCAAGAGGTTGAGGAGAAAGCCTCTCTCGGTCTTTGTTGGCGTTGTACTGGAATTCAGCACAAAGTGAACGCAGAAGGAAAGGAAGGGAAGACCCCTAGATCCTATCCGCCATGTTTTCTATGGATAACCTCTTTGTCTGCTTTTCCGTGGGTCTCTTGGAGCCTCGTTGCTCCCCATGGTTGTGCCACGAGAGGCCTGTGAGAGCTGTACTGTGCTTGAGAACCCCTTTGTTCTAGTGAGGCATGGCAGTCTATCCTCTGAGACCGGGCCCCCCCTTCAAGGAGCTGGCCTAGACTACTGCTTGGATCAAGCACTCCAGTATGTCCACAGGTCTCCCCGCTTGTTCAAGGCCAGGGGGATCTCCACTTCTTTCCTCCTGTGTCCCCATAGCTGTCTACCTCATTCCTAAAATACCTCTTCCTTTTGTCCTTTTCGTGATAGACTTTGTTAGTCTATTGAACTTCAAGACCAAAATATTCAAACGCAAAAATGTATTCCCCTGATCCTGAGGGCAGGGAGGGCTTGATTCTGTTCCATTCACCCTCATAGCACAACATTGGCCCATTTTTTTTCTAACGATTAATAAATATTGTGGAACTGAAATCAGCTCTGATTGCCTTTTTTCAAGTTTTTTTTTAATTGACTAGGCAATACATGTTTTCTATAGAAAATTTAAGCAATGTAGATTTTTTTTAGGTTGTCTGGAAGAATGCTTCCCAAGAAAATGTAGACCATATAATACATGTTTATCCCTGTCTACAGTATATCTTGTATAGGAAATAATTTCTCATTATCATGTTTAATGCTTACCATGCCCATTGAAGAAATTATATAATTTATTTATCCTTAATGCCCAATACTAAGCAAGTATTTATTTTCAAGTTTTCCGTGTTGGACCTGTAAATAGAAATAGATAGAAACAAAGTAATGGAAGATTTTAACAGACCATTGTCAAGGTCAAGTAGACTGAAAAATAAGTATCAGTATAAAAGACTCAAACAGCATAAGCATAAGGAATATCTTGAGGGTCAATATGGAAATGTACACCCCTATAGCAGAGAATTTTTTCATCTTCCCCGGGCATACAATGAGTTATTCATGAAAATTGAAGATATACTATTTCTGGAAGAAAAAACATAATAGGTTCCAGAAAATAAAAAGAATACAAATAACATTCTCAGATCTTCTTTCAATAAAAAAAAATTAACAATAAAATAAAAAATAAGTCCTTCTCTCTGAAATGTATAAACAATCCATTTTACATTCTCAAGTGAAATATAAACCAAAATTGCAGAATTACAAAAAAAAATTACAGAAAATGCTATTATCAGAATCTCTAGGGTATAATTAAAGTGGTGATCAGAGGAGAATTTATAGCCTTAACTATTTATATCAATAAAAATGATGCCATGAAAACATTTTCCCACCCCAAAAAATAGAAAAAAAACTAAATGAAGAGAAGAGAGAATTGAAATAATAAAGATAAAAGCATAATTAATAGGATTTTTTAAAAAGAAAAAAACAGTTAAGTTCATAAGTAAATCAAAGTATTGTTTCCTTTTTCAAAAATCAACAGATAAACGAACCACTAGGTAATATAATCAGGATAAAAGGCTGGGGGAGAGGGAGATGGGGAGGACATAAATACATAAAATAAGAAATTGCAAGTGGAAAATAATGAGTTAGTCCTGGGCATGTTGACTTAAACACTTGGGGGAGATCCAAGTGGAGATGTCAATAAACACATAGACATAAGCTCAGAAAAGGAGTCCAGTGCGAAATAGGGACCTGGAGCCTACACGGTGAGCAGCTGAGAGATCCCCGAGTGGGCAGTCTATTGGCTGGCTATTTCCTATCCATTCGTAGGTCCATCCCTGCCCTTTGTGGTTGTAGTTCATTTCCCAGGGGTCATTGACCACTGGCTTCTGCCTGGCTTCACCCGGTGGGAGACCCTGGAGGGGACAGGAGGACAGAGAACAGAGTGGTCAGGGATTTACCTCCACCTCTGTTCGTGGTCACTTCTCCAACAGTAGTCGTCACTCCCTCGGTGGCTCCAGCGTCCAGGGGCGGCCCCGGCTCTGGGTTGTCGGTACTGCCACCTGCTGCCATCATTCCTGCAGCCCAAGGAGTAATGGAAGCTATCTGTTATCGCTGCTGCCTGGGTTGCCTCAACTTCTCCCAGCCTGGCTTCGCGGTTCTTCCAACACCTTTATAACCAGTTGTCCTTTCTTAAATCCTTTCGTTGGACTATGTGACATTGCTTCTATTTTCTGACTGGAGCTTAACTGTCAACTTCTCACTGCTGAGAGAGAAGGGAAGAATTAAGAATGCGAGTTGGGAGCTCCAATCTTCAGGGGTGAGCCCCAATATTCGAGAAAAGGAATTTCTGAAGGAAACAGAAATGGAGCTATCACCGGGGCAGGAAGAAAAACAAGACACTGCATTGTTTCTATGATTCCTCTTTCCCCCTTAACTAATGTGTATTTTAATTGGTGTCTCTCAAAAACACAATGTTGAGAGCCAAAGAAATACAGGGCTCGAGATTCTGGGGGTGCCTCTCAAACTCCTTCACAAGAACACCTAGTCTGCCAGCACCCAGGGCACTTGCTGTCTCTTGGGAAAGGGACCCTCAGCCAGACATAATACGCAATTCAGTGGCTGGGCTGGGCTGTGTTTGTAATCTTAATAACACACCAGCTGAAGCAAGTCGGCCCTACTACCTGAGCAAGCATTTAATTGCCTGTGGTTTATATCTTGCGTATTCGGTGGTTATGTGATTGAAAACTGAACGACTGAGCCACTTAAGCAAGAAAACAAGAAGACAAATATTAACATACATTGCATGAGAAACCTGGATTAAATACAATAATTTCACATGTCATCAGACTTTTTTTTTCCCCAAACCACTGAATAAACCTTGGGCACACACTTCAGAGGAGAATTCTCTCCAATCTGAGCTTAGCTGTGTGCATTTTTTCCCCATCGATAGATCTGCATACAGTGCTTATAAAATCATATAACTAAATGTGCTTCATTAACCCCTGTTTACCTGTGCGGAGTACCTGTTGATCCCTGATGCTTCTGAATTGGTTATTTCCTTCCAGGCGAGTCTCAAAGAGCCCTGGACTGAGGAGACTTTAATGCCTCTGTTGACATTTCCAAGGATTTTAAATTCCAATTCCTCTTCCCTGACCACTAGTCCCATCCATTTTACTTGTTCCCTAGAGAGTTTCGAATCTCTTTATCTTTGCCCTCAAGCAGAAAGTGTGACCTAACAGGGAACTTTGACCTCCCCAGAGCTGCCCCAGACCTTGTGCAGCCCATCAAAGTGGTATGGTGGTCTCGATGACAGATGACACTTACTGCAGTCAGGAAGTGAGTAAAAATGAATCGTACTTTCAGGAACTGTGCGATGTGGTCACTGAAGGATGAGGAGGAGGCTGCATGAAAGGCAGAGCCCACGGGTCACCCGCTGGCTCTCTTCACAGCTGCACCTGCTGCTTCCTGGGCATAGCAGGTGGATGCTCCACGAGGCAGAAGCTCACTCTGCTTTAGTGCTCCCAGACCCTGGCCCATAGTAAGTGCTCATTAGTCACCGAATGACTGAATTAATGAACCTCCCAGTGGCACTAATTTAACATAATTAGAAGGACAATACTAAATATGGGCTACAAACTTTCAAATATGAAGAGAATTAAAAATCACGTGTGTCTCCACCTTTTCTTTGGAGGTAAATAAACACAGCATCATAACCGGTCTCTGGGATCAGACAATCCCTCCACATGTAAAAAGCGTGGCTGAGCAGGTGACTTCGCTTCTCTAAGACTGTTTCCTCACCTGTGAAATGGGGATAATAATGGTAGGTGCATTCTAGGGTCATTGCAAGAGTTAGATGACATAAAACATGTTATGTAGTAAGAGGACTAGCCAGCCTTCAATATGTAAGTTATGACATTTCCCGGGACTTGCTAAGGTAAGGATGTAACATACACTCTTTAGAAAAATTTTCAAAAATGAAAGCTTTAAAAAAAGCAAAAGAATGTTCCAAAGGCTCCTTATTTAATTCAGAAATTAAAAGTATGCAGAATTAGCCCACGCTGATGCCGCCAAAGAGGAAAAAAAATGTGTCCATGAGCAAATCACCCAGGTTCTCTGAACCATAATATTTTCACAATTGAAAAGTAGGACTATAACCCACCTTCTATGATTGTTTTTAAGATTAAGTGAGACGTAAGACATCTGGTATAATTCTTGGCACATTCTAAGCACTCAATACATCTTAGTTCTTTTCACTTCCCTTAGTCAAACTCCATATACAGAATAATCACTCTATAAATATGTATAGAATGAAATGGAATTTACCACCCAAGACATTTACCCTTAACCTCGATAGGATCTAATTACTCACCATCCATTTTTCTTCAATAGACTCAGATTCAGCACATACTTTTTGAGTAGCTATTACATTCCAAGTACTGTGCTAGACAGTTTTACATGTGTTGTCTGAAAAAGCTATACTAATAGGTTTTAGATTATACAGTTAGAAAGGTCTATGTGTTCCTTCCTGTATGTTGTTCATCATTAGCCCATTTGCAGTTAAGAGATCAAGAATGTCTTTTGGATGATGACAATCACGTGGAAAGCTGAGAGAATCTCAGACTTGGAAGAGAGAAAGAAACAACTGGAGGAAAGGAGAGTTACCCTCCCTTTTTATCATCATCCATGCGGGTGTTAATAAATGTGCCCTTTTTAAATTCAAAAACCATTTATTAAGCACCTGGAATTCATTATGGACCTGGCAATGTTTAGGCACTAGGCATACAGCACTAATCAAGAACGACAAGGTTCCTGCTCTCCCAGAGCTAATTCTTGTGCAGGCAACATCAAAAATGCATAAAGAATTAAACAACATAATCTAGAGAGTGATACATGTTATAAAGAAAATAAAACAGGATGATGTGATGAAGAGCTCCTAAGGGAGGGGGAACTAGTTTGGGTAGTTCATGGAGGGCCTCTCAACAGATGCAGTCTGAGCAGAGACCCAGATGGGGCCAGCAATCTGATCCAGGCAGGAAAAAAAAAGTTAGTATATAGACTCTGAGGAAGGAAAGGAACTGGCATGTCATTAGAACACAACGAGGGCCAAAGTGGCCTTCAGAATGAGAAGGCATCATTTGCAATATGTCTGGATTTGTGGCATCCTACTCAAGGGTTGCATGTGGTCACAGAAGTCAGGCTGTGACCATTAGAACCTTTAAAGACCACGTTTCAGGCAGCATAACCAGCATAACCAGCAGAGGGGCCTGGAGGCTCTTGGCAGGGTGTGCTCCACGACGTTCTCATCCTCATCTCCTGCCGCCCTTACTCTCCTCGTCTCTTCAGTCTCGCCACACTGTCCTCCTCGTTCCTTCAGGGTGCCAGGCACACAGCCACCCCAGGACCTTTGCACTTACTCTTCCGGTATCTGGAAATGTCTGCTCTCAGATTCCCATGTACCTCCCTCCTTCACGTCTCCACCCAATGTCATGTTCTCAGAGAGACCCTCCCTACCTGCTTCCCTTAGCATCCATATGGTAGTAGTCATGGGTCTAAGTTTCTCTATTGCACTGTTGTTGGTTCATGTGAAATCTGTGGATAACCAAAATTCCAGGGTCTTTTTTCACATGCAAGATTTATTTAGTCAGTTAACAGTCTTCTGCTCTGATTTTGGGGGAGCTGGAAATAAAGTTAATGAATATGCCCACCATCTCAATTCTGGTCTACTTGTGGCTGTTTTCATATCTTCGTTCTTTCATCCAGCATGCTATGTCCCGCTCCAAGCAGAGTACTGGCCATAAATACTATGAGAACAAGTTCTCCTTTCTCTGCCAGATCATTAAATGTGTGAAACAGGAGAAATCAATGGCAGGGTCCTCGGGGGACGTTGTCAAGAGATTTACCCATGGAGGATGAAATCACCAACTTTAACTACCCTTTATTTGCCCAAATATACATTTCAAATCTTGGCTTTTTCTGGAGATTCCAGATTTGTTCATCAAGCTGTTTATTTGATATTTTTACTTGGATACTCAGGAATCTCAAACTTTAGATGTCCACAAAACTCCTAGTCTCCTCCACCCCAATAAAAGACAATTCTAGCATTTTTTCAAGCCAAAAAGCTAGGAGTCACCCCGATTCTCTCTTTTTCTAATCCAATTCAATCCATGAATAAGTTCTGGGGAATTCTGCCCTTAACACATGTCACAAACTCATCTCCGCCACAGTCATAGTCCGAGGATGGCATCTTCTTTCACTTGGAACAGCATCCTCCCCATTTCTCTTCCTTCTGGCTCATTCCAGTCTATGCCCAACACAGCTACCAGCATGATTAAAACAAAGCAGAACAAATAAACAAACAGAATCCATTGTCTCTTCCTTGCCTAAAATCCTTCCATGACTTTCCATTTGCCATTCTACTTCAAATCCTTACCTTGGCTTCACACACTCACCGAAACGCTGTTTCCATGCCTGCCCTCATTCCCTTCCACCCCTCGCCCTTTGCCCTTTGCCCTGCAACTTCCTTGATTTGCAACTTGTTCCTCAAGCCCAGTAAGTTCATTTCCTCTTTGTGTGCTTTACACCAGTCAGGTCCTCTATGTAGGCTTTTGCCCCATTCTTTACCTAGATCGCTCTTCTTAGCTTTCCAATCTCAACTTAAAAGTCTCTTTTCAGAGAGCTCTTCCTTGACCACTCAGTGGCCAATTCGTTGCTCTCCATCACATCCTCTACTTGAATTTCCTTTAGAAGAGATGACATGTTGATGTGTAATGATTCACACGTATATTAGCGATTCCCCCCAACTAGAATGGCAGATCTCTGGGGACAGGGAACTTATCTGACTTGCTTAGTGCTATTCTCCAGATCCTGGAAAAGAACATGTGATACAACAGGATCTTGATAAATATTGATGGATGATAGACCGCTCCTTAGCTACACATCTCCACCTTGTCCACAAGGGTATCTCAAGAAACCACATCAAGACATGTTAGGATACACTGGTCTATTGCATTCCATTGAACTACCAATCTAATAATTATTTTTTAAAAAGAGGTAGAAAGAAATGAAATTAGCTCTGCATAGCTTGTCAGCTCTTAGATGATTACATTCTTTATTCAATACTCACAAACTAGCTGTTTAATAATCTATTTTCCTTTATCGGTTTTCTTAAATTACAAAAGCAATGCACGCTCATTGAAAGAAATTCTAATAACACAGAAGTGCATAAAAAGAGAAAAAACTATGTCTATCCTTTCCTCCCATTTTGCCTTCCCAGATGTAACCTCTGTTAACAGGTTGATGAATATCCTTCTTTTTCTGTGTATATATATGGATATATAGAAAGAGACACCTATACATATGTAGCTTTAAGGCAAAAGTAGGATGTGTGTGTGTACACATACATATATTTTTCATGTACCATATGGTAGGCATTTTTCTATGCCCATATAGATAGATCTACTGAGTGTCCAATAGTTACATAGAATTTCATTGTATTAATGAATTTATTTATTCAAGTTATACTTAGCTATTTTATGATCAAAGAAATTAAATGTGAGATTAGAGCTAAACGAAAATGGCAAAATATTGACAGTCGTTACAGCCTAGTGAGGGCATGTGAAACTTATACTATTCTTTCTACTTACACATATATTTGAAAGTTTTTTATAATGGTAAGTTTAAAAATAAATACTAAGAAAACCTCATATTAATGGTGAATTACTAAATATTCTCCTCTGAGATCATAAACAAAGTAAGGATGCCTGATATTACTATTTCTGATCAACATTGTAATAAAGGTCCTGAGTACTATAAAAAGGTAAGAAAATCAAAGAGATAAGAATTAAAAAGAAAGAAAGAAATTAGGCATAGATGACAATTTCATATAAAGAAAATCCAAAAGAATTTATAAAATATTGAAATTAATTAGTAAATTTAGCAAGGTCTCTGGTCAAAAGGTTGATATACAAAATTCAGTTGTATTACTACCTACCTGTGACAAAGAAAAAAATTAATTTTTAGAAATCTATTGTAAACATCAAGTACTAGGGAATAAATCTACAGAAGATAATTAAAACTTCTATGTGACAACTATATGACATTGAGTAAAATTAAAGATAAACTAAAAACAATTACTTAAAAATCCCTTTATGCTGTTTGCTAGACACTCCAGTGGACTGAGGCTCCAGTGGTGGGTGACCAA
Organism: Eonycteris spelaea; assembly: GCA_003508835.1. Taxonomy (NCBI): domain Eukaryota; kingdom Metazoa; phylum Chordata; class Mammalia; order Chiroptera; family Pteropodidae; genus Eonycteris; species Eonycteris spelaea. The sequence continues at coordinate 4,183,327 of PUFA01000071.1, read as the reverse complement.
TATTCATTAGCTAACTATGCAAATTAATGTAATATTGCAAATGTAGGAAGAGTTACAGGGAAGGGTACACAGCACTGTGAGAACTTTAAAGAAAGGATTTGACCTCATCAAAGAAGCAGAGATGAGTTCTCAAGCTGAGCTCTAAGGAAGAAAATGTGTTAAATAAATAAAGACAAAAAATATTTCAAAAAAAAAAAAAAAAGGAACAGCATGTGCAAAGACTATGTGCAAAGAGAAAACATGAACCACAACCGAATTGACCATTCTTGCTATTTAGCGGTTACTCAGGTCTTGTGATAGACTGTCTGCCAAAGAGCCTGTGAAGATTCCCTTTCCTTGGGTTGAACCCTACTATATGGATTCTGGGCTAGGTCACATGACTTGCTTTAGCCAATAGGATGACTGCAAATGTTTATTCAAGCAATACTCAAAAAAAATATTGTCATTGGGGCTTTCTCCCTCTTGCTGAGCTTAGAACCCTGGGATCGCCAGGTGAACAAGCTCAGGCTAGCCTTCTGGAAGATGAGAGACCATATGGAGCAGAAAACAACTGTCCCAGCTGACCACCCAGCCTGCCAACCTTTACACATGTGAGGGGGCACAGCCTCCGAGACCATCCTGCTGCAGGGCACAACATTTGGAGAAGTTCTTAGGCAGCCAAGCTAAGTGATGCAGGGTGACTCTGCTTTGGTCTTATAAGCAGTGCTTTAGGAAATGCCTTTGCATTAGCATTCTTGGGGCACCTGGCACAGAGCAAGCCTCTAGTAAGTAATACTATTATTATTATTATTATTATTAATCATTATTATTATTAAGATAAATTAGGAAGTTTCACAGATGAGAAAACTGAGATAGCTAAATTAAACAGAAACACCAAACTCACATATGGGAAGGAGCTATTTGGGATTAGTAGCCAAGTTTTCAGATCTTGATTCAACATTCATTCAAATCCCTCATTGTCTTATCTTGCTAGTGGAGAAAAAGCAACATATTTTTCAAAGTCAAAATCGAAAAAAAGTTCAAATTCCATTTGCTGGGCTATAACCGGTCTACATTTTCTTTTAACCTGTCCCTCTAATCCTGACAACAAATCTGAGCTTGTCGGGCTTTTAGAAAGAGCATTCCAACAAGAGAGACCACTGGAAAGGCTGGGTTCAGCTTTGGTAGAATAATATTCCTGTCCTATGGGAAGGGAATGTAGTCAACAAGCAATTTCACTGAACCGATTGGTTCACTAGTAGCAAAAATCATGAAGGGTTAAACAAAGATGATGAAGTCTCTTTGGCAGGAGATGGCCAAGTTTATTTTTCTGTCCAGTCTAGAGGATTACAGAAAACTATTTTCCTGGAACTTGGAAGGCCAATTCAACAGACAATATGAATTTCAGGAAAATATTTTTGCCATTAATTATGTCATAAGCAAAAGAGTAAAATAAACTGTTTATTATCACATATAAAATGCTTTTGATCAGTCAACTGAAAAACTAATTTCATTTTCTCATTATACTGCCTCAGGCACCCTTTAACGTCAATTTTCAGTATAGCCAAAGCAAAGAAATTAAAATGATCAGTTATGGAGCAGAGAGAAACATTTGCTTTTGAATTTGTAAAAGTAAGCGTAAGAAAGCACTGAACCTCATTATCATTCGGAATAATCACAAGTCACCTGGTGAGGGAGAGTTCTGCTCTTGGGGTCTAGGGTACCACCTTACCGTCACCTTCCCTTGAGCCTGGACCCTCGGGGCTGGTCAGTACTTCCAGAGATGCTAGGGCATCTGTTCACGTGCCTAGAAGAGATTGGGTTCAATTTCCAGCCCAATTGGCTCAAAGTGTCACAGACAGAACACGGTGTGTGTGGGGGGGGGGAGCGGGGGGTTCTATTTCTAGGCAGAGAAGCTAAAAAAAGAAAGCTACGCAGGGATTTGGGAAAGCATGGGCTTCGTCTCAGTCTTTTGACCCAGCAGCTGATATTATGAAAGGGGAAATGGTTACATAAAAACCAAGAAGTTAGGAGACTTGTTTTCCAAACTTGGCCCTGTCCCTTACAAACTTTGTCATCATGGGCACCAGTCTGTGAATGTCCAAACTTACCAGGCGTCATAAAGCATTGACAAGGCTATGTACATGAAAGCACTTAGTAAAATAATAACCAACGCCCATTTAATGATGATTTTTGCAACAGTGCTGTGGCTGGGGTGGACTTGGTGGCTTCTAGTGGGAAATCATTGACTAGAACAGAATTCTTGCTTTTTAGCTATAGGAAGAAGAAGCTACTCGGGTGTAGAGGGTGATGGGAGAGGAGAGAGAAGCCTTTGGCCATAGAGCGATGGCAGGGCCTCTGGTCCCTTGCCAGATGGAACTATCTGATTGAGGGCCTCACAGATAGAGGACCAGGGAAAACCTAAAAGAGCCATGGCTCCGTGACACTTGGGCGAGCGTCCTGACCCGAGGCCTGGTGACAAGGCCGTCAACCCGCTTCTCCACGCGCACAATGCAGCACGGGCAGTGTGATGCAATCGCATTTCACGAAACAGAGCGGGTGACACAAGTCTTGGCAAGCTGGCAAAGGCAGAAGAAAATGAGGCGACTCGCCTTTCGGTACTTATACCCTCCCCTGGCCTCCGCCCCCAGGCCTGAGACTGCCCTGAAGAGCTCAGGCAGAGTTCCCTCATCGTGACCATCATGGCCGGTAAGAGAGGCGAATCTTAGCTAAGTCCAAGCAACCTGTTCACTCCGGCTCCACGCAGACTCGTTGGAGACACCGCTATCCTCTGAGAATTGAACGAACATTTTCCCAAGAGGCCCCATGCAGAGAAATTCTGAGCAGTGCACCGAAGCAGCTCTGTATGCCCGGTGAGAGACTGGACAAGCCCCCAAACCTGCCCTCAGGGGGTCAAAACTCTAACATGGAACAACTTTGAGAAGCAATAGAAAACACCGCATATATATTTATATTCATTCATTCATTCATTTCATTTATGGTTCCAGTTAGGAAAGACAGACAACGTGTGTGGGGAAAGGGATGAGGGGAGCAGGGTGTCTTCTCAGAGGTCGGGCTTAAAGACGGAAAAAGCGCGCTCCCATAACAAGCCCTCTTAATTGCTAACAGGCCCCTTTACTTTGCTTTTCTCCCTCGTGTCTGAGAAACGCGTGTCGATTCTACAATCACCCTGAACTCCAAGGAAGGACCTGCCGATGGGTCCATATCCGGATGCTCCAGCTCTAGGTGTCCCCACCTCCCAGCGTGGCCTGGCTGGGCACCTGCTCCGTTCGCAGGCACACTCTCCCACGTGACTGGGGACAGGAGCTCCAACCGTGCATCCTTCCAGCGTGGAGAGAAGGGGGGCTTCTCTCTTCTGATAGTTCAAACGCAAGTTCAAGAATGGACTCTCGTTGGCTCTGGGTCTCCTGGCTTGAGTCGGAAGACCTTTCCTTGGCTGACAAGGGTGATTTATCAAGGGGGAAAAGAAAAAGGATGGCCTTACTGGAAAGGAATGGCACAAAGGCAAAAAAAAAAAAAAAAAAAAAATCAGATATCTCCATCGCATCAGCACCTATGCCTGCGTCACCGGTCCCAGCTTTCATCAGGGCTTGGTCTGGAGGAGGGAGGAGGTCTGCGGGCAGAGGCCTGTGGCATTCGACAGGCACACGCAGGTACAGGGCGAGTCTGGGACAGTCCTGTTGCGCTCCAGCCAAGATCGCCCCGCCTGATGAAAAACACGATTAATCCCGCTGCCTCTTAAGACTCGCCCCAGCCCATTCGGTAACCATCTGCTCTCCCCATTCGACGGGGCAGCCCAAATTAAAGAGCCTGTATTTGTGTTTTTGGAAAATGTTATGATTTTTCAAGTAAACAGTAGAAACGTTACAAAGCCATGAGATGTATTGAAACTGCCAAACTGTCTGCACTTGATCAAACCGGTTGACGCTGGTTTCAATGTGTGCTCCATTCTCTCCATTTTTGATCATAAACAACCATTTTTATTTATTTATACAGGACCAGAACATCTCTCTGTGTTTTTCACATATTATTTTTTTTGATCCCCACCAAAGCCATGTGTAAAACAAGAATAAGTTCTATTGTCAGGCCTGGTTTACGGACAGGGACTCTGGCATCCTTGGTGACTAAGGGTTTCCATAACTTGTAACCTGTTGCCAGGCGTGCGTTTGGGGTTGGGGCCTAGTGTTTGGGGTTGAAAACTACATTCGTTCTGACATAGGGTGTTGTTCCGTGATTCAGTTTACAACTAGAATAACATTCACATACCCTCTGGCTTCATTTATCCACTGTCTAATATTTAAAGGAAGGAATAAATGAAGGAAGTATTTGCTCATTATTCACATTGGGGTTTGTTCTGCTTCTGACCTGGACTCCCGAAATCATTATGTTTCGTTATAATCCACAGTGGATTTATCGCTTCTATAGAAAAACCACAAAACAAAAAATAAAACAAACAAACAAACAAAAAACGCTGTCCTAAATACTCTATCAAAATTCACAGATGGATAGGAAAGATGACACATTCTCCAAAAGCCTGGCCCAAGTTGTGGACACTGGAAAACTTGCAAAAAAATTATAAAAGCTTTTGTGAATTTTATAAAAGTTGAGATAGCTCAGTAGATGAACATCAGATTTAAAAGCTTGAGACAAAAATAAATGAAATGTGGCCCTACACAGTCTATGATAAAATTCCACACAAATTATACGAGGATAAATGCAGAAAGGGTTCAAAGAAAAGCATCTATCAAAGCTACCTTTAAAAGGCCTTGCTTGCCAAACCAAACATCTTAAATGACAGAAAATCGCTTGAAGTTCAGGGCTTTTCACCCCAAGACCAGGTCAAGACTTCAGTCCCCTTAAGGGCATCGTAAACCCTACTGCTTAGGGCACATACGAACAATTAGACTTTTTTTTTTTTTTTTTTTTTTAGGAATCAGTTAATGAGGTTCTCAAATTTGGAAGCGCCGGGCTTGTCATGTCTTTATTCCTTAATTATAAGCCTCAGGAGGCTATAAACCTGTTTTCTACCTTTTCTTCCCCTCTTCACCATGCCTAACAAGAGTTTGTATCCACGGCAAGAGCTAAATCCTATAAATCGAATTTAGTTAATAAGCTCTAAGTACACAGCTGCTTTACCTATGTAGTGTTTAGGAAAAACAAAACATTCTCTGAGAGGCTGGCATAACGTAGAATTAAATGGGGACCTTGGAGCAAATAAGGAAACGGGAAAGTGTGAATTCAGGCTACAGCCAGCGGCAGCCTGGCTGTTGATCATGTGGGGTTCCCCCCCCCACCCCCGAGCACACAACGGCTCACCTTAAAAGGACAGGAGAGATGCTGCTGCTTGTAGGCTTACTCTGGACCCTTAGGAGAAGGAATATGTCTAGTACCTCTGGGTGCCTCTGTCCTACCCTTAGCGAGCTTTCCTCCATGGTCATTTGAACCAAAAAGGGGCCTCTTTTTCATGGATAGGAAATTCACAAAAATGGAACACCAAAAACTGTAGGAAGAGGCACCAAACAGGAATTAGCCACGGGATAAATAAAATAATTGGAATCTTTTTGTTAAATTCCACGCTTCAGAAACTTCAGTTGTTTTTTTTTTTCCTGCTCCTCTGCCCTGTTAAATGCTTCCACTTGTGCTTGCAATCCGCGCTGAAACTGCCTTAATAAATTATTTCTCTTCCGAGCAACGAGTCGATCCAGCCTTGTTTGGTACATCTGTTATAACACATCGTAGCCTCCCGTAATTACTCTTTTATTTAATTCTACACATTCTGATGAGCTGCGTGTGTGCCAGGCGAGCACTAGAAGTGTGGTAAGTGCCCTTCATTCAAAAAGAGTTCTTCAGAACAGTGTGAAGTGAAATTAAAGTAATTATTAAGTCATGGAAACTAAACGCCAATTCTACAGTCGGCAGAAGGGCTGGCAAATAGCTAGCACACCACAGGAAAGAGTGTCACGACTTCCTCTGAAATAATTCCCGACTCTTTCTGATTCTTGGTAATGACACGCAGCGAGTGGAGAGGCAGGACAACAGAGCAGAGGATCGCCTTAGGATTTAAAAGGGTCCTCCCCCAACCGCGGCTGGACACTGGAGAAGCCGCGGTCCTTAGAGAACCGATGCCCATGATACCGAGGCTGGCCTGGCCTGCCTTCTTCAGCCCGTCTCTTTAGCTCTCATGAATATTCTGTGGGCTGAGAACCTTTTAGTAGAGAAGAGACAATGAAATTCAAGCTTTTCGCCATCACGTCTTTTGCACCAGCGCGAGGAACGGGGCATAGGGCAATAGACTGAAATGAGATTGCAGCAGAACATGTGTCCTGACCTTTTCCCAGAGCGGATCTATTTACCTTATGCTGCGGTTCCACTTGTAGGAACCGATGTACTCCGAGCGGGAGAAAGGTTAAGAAATAGGTGCATCTTAATTCGTCCGGATTTCGGCTCTGCTCTGGTCTTCTGCGTCCTGTACAGACCAACACGTACGGGCGTCCGCAGGACCGAGGAGGCAAAATCGTTTTGTACTTAGTACTTCGGTGGCTTCTCTGCCGCAGAGCGCAGTGCGTCACCAAGCAAGCGTCGGCGTTGGTGTTACCTGGGAGCGTGTGAGAAGCACACGTTGCGGGGCCCCGTGTCGGGACCTGCTGTGTCAGGAACTCTGTAATTTCAATAAGTCCCCTGGATGACTGTGCGGCGCACGGATGTTTGAGAACTGCGTGCGTGTGTATGTGTGCGCGCGTGTGTGCGGTTTAACCCTCTGGGTGTTTTAAATGCACAGCCACTGACATGGTTCACTGTTTCCTTCCATGTAGAGAGCAGCAGATGCCATTGGCGATACACGAATATTAAGTGGGCGGTAAGTCACTTTGGGTGGGCTGCGGAATGTGATTTTAAACGGCACCGGGACGCGATTTTAAACAAGCTGGATCTCTTAGCAAGAAAGTTCGTCTGTTTCAGCCTGTCTCGCCACTCGAGAACACTCAGTTTAGTCCCAGCATCTAATGCTTGATCAATCTCCCATTTCGTTAAGGCAGGTCAGGACCCATCGACCTGGCTGACACCGTTTGCTCTGCCCTAGTGATTCCCTGAGACCCCGTTTCTCCCAACTGGCAGGCCCACCCACGCCACTTGCAATGGCTTTTCCATACAAATGGCCTGTTTGGCTCATGCTTGCTAGGCAACCCCAAGTCTGGCGTTAGTGGCACAGCCGGCCTCAATTCACGGCTCAGCCCCTCCCAGGCACCTCCAAACCCAGCACGAGTGGCAACCATCTGCAGATCACTTCGCAGCTCACTACCATACCAAGTAGCCTTGAGCAAGACACAGGCAGCAGATGACCTTGGCCTGACACAGGGTCCCTCCCAAGAGGCCCCAGAACCAACACAGTGGCCACCTTCAGACCACACCGAACCACCACCCAACCACCTCCACAAAACGACACACCCAAAGGGCAGACTGGACAGACACCAGAGCCTCATTTCTGGGAGTCCTGCTCCGTAGGGTCAGCCCCTGCACAACAGCTCCTGCGGTATAGTCACAGCCAGTCCTCTTAGCTAATCAGCCTGAGGGTCAGTCCCTCCCACCAACATGCCAACAGCAATCAAGGCTCAAGTACAACAGGAGGGCACACACACCCCACATAAAGCACCCACCTCAAGTCACCAGGGAGACTGCACCACTGGGCCCCCTAGGACATCTGCTACTTAAGGCCACTCTGCTAAGACCAGGAGACAGAGCAGCCCTACCTCATATATGGAAACAAATGCAGGGAGGCAGCTAAATTAGGGAGACAAAAAAAATGTCTCAAGGGAAAGATTAGGACAAAGCTCCTGAAAAGGAATTAAATCAAATGGAGACATGCAATCTACCAGATGCAGAGTTCAAGATGCTGATTATAAGGATGCTCAATGATCTCAAGGAGAACTTCACCAAATTCATAGGAAACATAAAAACAGAGATAGAAAACATAAAAAAGAATGAGTCTGAAATGAAGAATATAATAACTGAAATGAAGGATACCTTAGGAGGAATCAACAGTAGATTAGATGATGCATAGGATCAAATTAGTTTTACAGAAGATAGAATAGCAGAAAACACCCAATCAAAACAGCAAAAAGAAAAAAGAATTTTAAAATGAGGACAGTTTAAGGGGCTTCTGGGACAAAACCAAGCATACCGACATTTACATCGCAGGGTTACTGGAGGCGAAGAGGGAGAGAGCAAGGAATCAAAAATATTTGTAGAAATAATGACAGAAAAGTTCCCTAACCTGGCAAAGGACATAGACATACATGCCTAGAAAGAACAGAGAGTCCCAAACAAGATGAACCCAGAGAGGTCCACACCAAGACACCTTGTTGTGAAAATGCCAAAGGTTAAAGACAAAGAAATAATCTTAAAAGTTGTAAGAGAAAAACAGTTAGTTACCCACAAGGGAGCTCCCATATATCTGTCAGCTGATTTCTCAACAGAAACTTTACAAGACAGAAAGGATTGGCACAAAATATTCCAAGTGATGAAAAATAAGGGCCGACAATCAAAATTACTCTACACAGCAAAGCTATCATTTAGACTTGAGGGACAGATAAAGAGCTTCCCAGACAAGAAGTAGCTAAAGGAGTTCATCACCACCAAGCCAGTATTACAAGAAAAAAGAGACCTCTTTAAGAAAAAGAAGAAATAAAAAAAGTGAATAATTAAATGTCAGTATCTACATATCTATCAACAATAACTTTAAATGTAGATAGATGAAATGTTCCAATCAAAAGACATAGGTGGCTGAACGGATAATAAATAAGACCCTTACATATTCTGCCTACAAGAGACTCACTTCAGATTGAAAGATATACACACAGACTGCAGGTAAAGGGATGGAAAAGATATTTCATGACAATGGAAACAAACAAAATGTTGGAGTAGCAATACTTATACCAGATAAAGCAGACTTTAAAACAAAGGCTATAACAAGAGACAAAGAGGGACCCAATACTCCCACTTCTGGGTATTTATCCAAAGAAACTCAAAACACTATTTTAAAAAGATGTATGCATTCACATGTTCATTGCATCATTATTTACAATAGCCAAGATATGGAAGCAAGCTAACGTCCACCAGTGGATGAATGGATAAAGGAGAAGTGGTACATACATACAATGGAACATTACTCAGCCATAAAAGAGGATGAAATATTGCCATCTGCAATAATACAGATGGGCTTATAGGCTATTACGCTGAGTGAAGGAAGTCAGAGAAAGATAAATACCATATGATTTCACTTATATGTGGACTCTAAAAAACACCAACAAAATCAAGGAACCAATAAAACAGAAACCAATTCTTAGATACAGAGAACATTTTGATGGTGTCCAGATGGAAGGGGGTTGGGAAATGGCTGAAGAGGGGGGAAAAGGGATTAAGGGGAACAAAGTAGTAACTACAAAATAGCCATGAGGATGTAAAGCTTAGCATAGAGAATATAGTCAATAATAGTGTAATAACTGTGTATGGAGTCTGATGTGTACTAGATTTATCAGGGTGATCACTTTGTAAGTTATATAAATGTCTAATCACTATATTGTACATCTGAAACTAATGTAATATTGTACATCAACTAAAATTGAAAAATGAAAATTTTTTAAAAATAAAATTAGAAAAAGACTAAGACAAAAAATAATTTATTACTCAAAATTCAGATTAATTTAATTTGGGTTGGTCTTGAAAAAATAATGTGTATTTTCTAATTTTTTAAATGCAAGAAGTTTTCCAATATAACATTTGGAAAATAAAAGGAAAGAAGAAAGATACCACATTATCTATACTTATGTCTTTAAAAGGGACTACTAAGATTTTGGCCAATATCCTCTAGTCTTTTCCTCCATCACATTGTGATACCAGTTATATATATATATATATATATATATATATATTATATATATATATATATATACACACAATTCTGTACATGGTTGTGTAACTTTTTCTTTTATATTTTAATAAAATTTTTATTATGTGGATGATAAAAGAATAAATAGCTTTATAATAAGAGTTTGTTTCTATGACCAGGTTTTTGGTATAAAAAGTATCTCACTTAGGTTGCTTTTGGCTGCAAATAACAGAAAATCTAACTCAGATTGGTTAAAACAATAAAGATAGTTATTATACCATACAACGGAAAACCCAGAGCAGAGTAGATTGCAAGAGTTTGACCAAATCAACAATGACATGGAAGACCCACTTTCTTATGCCTTCTTGGAGTGGGCTCCCTCCTCAGACTTGTCGTCAAAGGGTCAGCAGCTCTAGGTATCAAGGCCAGCTTCCCAGAGAAGAAGACACTCGTCTCTTCTCTTAGGCCTTTCTTAGGAAAGAGAAAACTTTCTGCAGAAATTCCTCCAACAGACCTCTTGCCTCTCACGAGGTGGAGTTGCATCTCGTGCTCACTCAGACCTCATCACTGGTCAAGGGAAAGGGCTGCCTGGTTGGCTTACACCAAGTTTCTTGGGAGTAAAACATGTCAATGAGTCAACTGCCTCTCTCTCCAAATGAGGAAAACAGATGGGGTGGGGGGGGGCGGTCTTTTTTAGTATACTGACATAGCAAATAGTGTGGTGCAATGTTGAAAGAAGTTCTTAATGCCTCTCAGTGACTAATTGCTCTCACATAGTACATAAAATCTGACTAGCCTTGAGATAACTTCCGGTTGCTCTCTGCTTTGGTCCACTCTGTTTCGCTAGCTTTCTTTACTTACCATTTCCAAGAGCATTTTACATTCTGATCAGTCTTTATTAAACCTCCTTCCATGAACACATTTTTCCCCAGTGATGTTCTTCCAGTTATTTATTTTATTCAACTCCTACTCCATAACCAACCCCATATTTATAGTTATACTACACCTTTTAGTTAAACAAAACGTCCCCCATGCATTTGTTAATTTACTTCCTACAGCATGTCTTATATTTGTCTATAGCGCATCTACTTCCCTCATTTCTCTCACTGATGGCACCCCAAATTTCCATGGAGAAATATCCCTCTCCTATTTTTAATCCACATGATCCTAATCTCCACTCAGCAGCGAATATGGAAGGACCAGGCAGCCACAAAGACTACTTCAGGGATGGGCGCATGACCCCTCAGAGGCCATTGGGCTGAACTCCAGGACTGTTGGAACTGTTTGAATGAGAATGTGCTTTTTGGTGGGGCTGCTGATAAGATTTAAATCTGAAAATCTCGACAGACATCTCGCTACCAAAGAGACAGTCTATCCGAGAATGAAGTCAGCATAAGGTGAAGGAAGTATAAATCAGGAGACGAGGAAGAGGAAAGCAAACTGGGATACCACCACCGAGCGCTGTGGGTTCAGCTACGCCTACACAGAGCGCCACCTGCGGGCTTTCCAGGTGGGAACATTGGCTTCTACACGTAAGCCAGTTTGATGCCATCACTAGCAACCAAGAGAAGCACGGCTAATATCACGCCTTTTTCATCAGTCTTATTGTGTGCATCCTGAAAGGCTCAGTTCAAACGCAATGCCACCTCTTCCAAGAAGTCTTCCCCACCCACCCTGTCTTCACTTTTCTCTCTCTCTTCTGCATACATAGCACCCAACCCATAAGCAGTTCCACATGTTTTATGGCCTTTTTGTTCCTTTTTAAGAGTTTTACCCTAAGTACAATATTACATTGTTTCATGAGTCTTTTATATTCATATCAAGATCTGAAACAGAGCAGAGCATGTAGTAGGGACTCCCTAATTCATTGCATGACATTTCTCAAAAAAAAAAAAAAAAGAGGTAGAGATGCTCATAGAGTTCTTGGGAAGGGACCAAGATGCTACTAGACTTTTAAAGGGTAATGTGTGGATTTCTGTCATTTTCCTGCTATGCCCCAAGACGACACACTTATTTCTGTCTCCGGGGGAAGTTCTCAAAAATAGAGCCCTCACCCCCAACCACATCTATCCTCTGTCTAAGTTGAAGAAACAAAGAAAAAAGATGAAGGCCAGAACATCACTCATTAAGTTAATAGAGACCAAGATGAGGGATGAGCCAACATGGGTGGCAGTCCCGAGTTTACTCTCACTGAAGTCGACATCAGGGACAGAAGCTAAATAGGTCCTGGTGCACTGGATCCGAGATCTTCTCCCAGAACAAAAGGAAGCAGAGAATCATGCGCCCTGTGGACAGCTCACTCCCGAGAGGAATAAAATGAGCTTACAACTCACCATACCTAGTTATTTTCCTCGTATTCACAATCATTATGTCACTCTACCTCCCCAAGGAAGGAATGAAGAGGAGAAGAGCTCTGAGGGGTTCTCTCCACCTTGAAAGAAAGATCAAGGGCATGGAAGGAGCTTTCCTGTCCCTCAACATATTCTCCTAGCCGCTCACCTCCATTATATCTTAGAAGCACACGACCAATGGTTGCTAATGGTCTCGTCTTCTTTTGCCAGTGATGGAAAAGAACTCCCAAGAAGATTTTGTGAAAATTGTCTGAGCCTGGGTGAAGCTATTGAGGAGAAGTAGACACAGTGTCACTTCACATAAAAATGTTCTCTTCCTTCATTATTTCAGTCCTGGCTTTTTCTCCTTCAAAGTTTGCTCTCTAAATCTTTCTTTTCTGTGTTCCTGGGACCATGCTGAAGTGGAATTTTATGCTTCCACTTCAGAAGAGAGTTGGTGACTCATGGAAAGTGTAATTGACAAAGAATTGGCATGTTTTTCACTTTCCTTTTTCTTTCCCCATCAACTGAGTAAGATTAGTGTCTTACATGGATTATTTTTTCAATAATAGGGAAGGCTATGTTGGCAACAAAAATTGCAAAACAGCAACATCATAAGCTTGCCTAACCATCCAGTGGAAGATATTTTCAACTTGAAAAACACTGTCTTGGTCCAGCAAACCAAGGACCTGAGTAACAATTACAACTGAAATCATTAAACATTCCTTTTTTATTTTTTTTCCTATGGAGAAATTGGATCCCATAGAATTCTTAGAGGGGAAAGTAGAAACATTAGAGGAAGACCTCACATAATAACCTTTCTGTAAAGCTTGGATGGCACAAATGATTACGTGAGGCATTTGAGTCACATGTCATTAATCAGAAATGACAGTCTTTATTCACATATATTTGACTGAAGCTGCATAATTTTAGACTCCAATAGGTCTAGATAAATGACCCTAAGTATTGTACTTTTTCAAATTGACAGTGATTGATGATGGAGGAAGAAATGCTGAAAAGGGACTCAGAAGTAAACACTGAAAATCCCCATGCTACTTTGGGGGGAAAAAAACTGGGGAAGTTTCTTCTTCAAGACTTTTCCTCTTCTTTAGCATCTCTCTCTCTCTTGAATTTTCAGTTTAATCATTTGGGCATTGACAAACTCTCCATATTACAACCAAAATCTTGATGTGAAACTGAGACTGATTTTGTTCTGTTTGTTTAAATAGTCAGGAAGAGAAGATAATAGTGACTAATAAAAATGTATCTACTCAACAAATATTTCCTGGGCTTATTACATGCCAGGTACTTCAACAGAAACTGAGATGGATAGACTTTCAGTTCTTTGGAAGCTCAATATTTTCGTGGAAAGATACAGGCATACCCAAGCAAACAAATAAATAAATGAGATCATTTCAGAGAGTGCTATATTACATAAAGGAAATATAATAGAGTGATTTACTAGAAAGTCATGTGAGAGAGGGATTTTATATGAGAAGTCAAGGAAGGCCTCTCTAAGGAGTTGAATAGGAGCCAGTTGTTCAAAGAGCATATGATATTTTGCAGAGGGAGTAGCAGGTGCAAAGGCCCTGAGGCAGCACATAGAAAGAATAAAAAGGAGGCCAACATGGTCCCTTTAGTGAGTAAGAGTGATAGAAAGTCAAGACAGAGAAGTAGTCGGGGGCCAGATTATATAAAGCCTTTTAGGTCATTACAGGAAACCATATGATTTCACTTATATGCAGAATCTAAGGAACAAATGAAATAAACAAATTAAATGAAAACAGGCTCACAGATATGGAGAACAAACTGGTGATTGCCAGAGGGGAGGGGGTTGGAGGCTGGGTGAAAAAGGTGGAGGGATGAAGAAGTACAAATTAGTAGTTACAAAATAGTCACGTGGTTTAGAGTATAACATAGGGTATAGTCAATATTATTGTGATGGTGTGTGTAGTGCCCGATGCATGGATTGTATAAATGTCTACCTTTTTTAAATTTAAGAAATAAAGAAATGAAAGAAAGAAAGTGGGGTGACAGGCTATACACGGTTTTAATAAAGCAGAAGCAAGAGTCGGTCTCATTAAAATAATACCCATCATTCACTGGGCCCTTATGAGCAAGGCACTGTGCCTGATATACCATACTTACGTTAGCGTCCGGCCTCCTCACAGAGACAGGATTATTATTACTGCCTCTTAAAGATGAGGGAATAACAAGCTCTGAGCAAGATCACAGAGCTAGTTTGTAATAAAGGCAAGTTCAGATTCAAATTTTAGCGTACCTAATTTCACAGTCAAAAACTTCCCACCACCCACAGTGAGTCCTATCATCTGAATGTTATTTTCCCAGATATTTTTAAAGGAACCAATACACATATGAAGACAACCAATACCCTATCGTTGTCTTCAATAAATACATAAGAATGTTTATCAATAGTGGGTAGTAAGGTAGTTCATAAAGTCTGTATCAAATGTTTTTGTGCATTTTTTGTTTTGCTTGATGATCGTGTGGGCTACTTCTTATTAATTCTCCCTGGGAAATAGTTTTCGTAGATGACCTGAGTGGAAGCCTCCGATGGGCAGGTGTTATCGAACATCTATTCCTTTGTTCATTCACTCAACGATTTACTCAGTGGCCACTGTGGTTGTAGTTACTAGGGACGTGGTAATAATAAAAAGCAAAAAATCTCTCTCTTTATGCAGCTTACGTTCCAGTGGAGGCATCATCTATGTGTCCTAATAAAACCAAAGTGACTCTTCCACCAAAGCTTTCCACAGTGCTGGTAGTCCTCCACTGTTATCATTTCTCTGGGGGGGGGAGGGAAATAGATACATGTGCTAAATATCCCAGGTATCATCATCATCGTCACCATCATCATCATCTTCATAATGAATGACAAAAGTCTCAAGAAATACAAACAAGTTAAGACAAAATACAAGACCCCAAATCCTCACCTGGTAAAATTTATCAATTTTCCAATATCAATTATATATTAACATTTTTAAAGCCCATACGATGGTCAAAAGTGCTAGAAAAAAAAAAAGCTACAAAAATAAATCACACATAGCATCTGTCCTCTATGAGCTTACAGATCAACCAAGGATTGGAAAGAAAGAAGCAAAGCTGAGAAGTAAAAGGTCAAGGTCTCAGGTAGTTTTTGTGTGTCCAGTCTAATACGTTTCACCCTGTGCAGACGCAGCTTAGTGTTTAGCCAAAGAGTCAAGGGAACACCTATGTACATTTGGGGAGCTCTTCCTGAGCATGTTCCCCCTCTCCTGTACTCTGCCTGACAGATTCCAGCTGCCTAGGGCCCCCCAATCTCTAATCTCTTTCTCCTCAACTCAGTGAGACGCTCTGCTCTCATTGGGTTTCCCCACACTTTGCTGCAAACCATAAAAGGCCTCGGGCATCAAGTTTTGGTGATGGTTAGTCTCATCTCTCATCTTTCAGCGATCATGACGCTGTACTATCCGTTGTCCAGTGTAATGTTGAAACCATGGTGAAGGGGAAGTCGGGTAGCAATTACTCTGCCATAATCAGAAGTGGCAGTCCAGCAGCACTGATAGCAGAGAACGGTTTGGGACATAGGCAAATAAGTTTTGACAGAGAAAAAGGTACATAAGAGGCTCTCTCGTGGGAAGCCGTGTAAGCTTCTGGTTAGGAAAATGATCTTTGATGTCTGACAGATCTTGGTTCAAAAGCAAGATCTGCATTGTGATGACCTTGGGGAAAATGATTTATTATTAATCCTAACTCTTTAATGAGGTTAAAGTAAAGATTAAGTGTAATGATGCATATTAAGCCCATAGTAAAATACTAGCATAGGAAAAGAGTTCAATGAATAGTTGCAAAAAATAATAACGCAAATAATAACAGGGTAATAACTGAGTTAGAGTCTTGTGAGATGTTTCTAACAGTGAGCAAATAAAGAATCCCACAAGCATACAAAAGAAGAGATTGGTATAGCGCATGAGGGAGGACATTAAAAATTTTAAACTCGATCAGCTTCCCCACCGTTGCCTCTGACCCTATTACTCATACTGGTTAAATATTACTCAATGACCTTTCAGTGACAGGTAAGTTAAAAAAAACAAGCAAAATAACAAGCAGCTTGAGAGAAGGAGCCGTATCTTACTCATCCAGCACTATATCTTACTTAGAGCAGGGATCCTGTAAATAAAGAGATATACGAAGAGCACACCCCAAATATCACTCATTCATTCGCTCAACAAAGGTTTAATAACCAGCTATCCTCGCTTACCCTACAGGTTGCCTTCCATCAGGTACTGTGATCCCCCTTATCCATCTCATGACAGATGCTTCAAATGCCTGATCCCTATTCTCCGAGGTTCCCTGGTAGTTGGGTACAATCATGGGATCCAGATCTGATGGGAAACAGTAATTTTTCCCTCCTATCCTTCTTTGGATAGTCTCACAGGAAGATTTACTACTGGGGGTACAATGTTCACGTTGTGAATCAGAGGTGACAAGTATGAGTGAAAACTAAGGAACTGTAGACAGAGGAATGGATGAAGAGAAAGAGCTGAGAATCTACATGCATCGCTAAACAGTTACACTAACGGTGGAACCACTGACCTCCGGATCTCTTATTACGTGATAGGAATCAACGTCTGCATTTTTTTTAAAATCCAGTATGAGTAAATTTTCTCTCCATTGCAGCTGCAATCATTCAGATACCATCAAGACTACCAAGATGTCAAGTCAGCAAGACACATCCCTGAGGGCCTTATACCAGAAGGCTAAGGGATGTGTACAAATAGCAAGAAAGTTTAAATGAAAATTTTAAAAATGAATCACAGATAAAAAAAATAAAATGTCCAGCTAGGTAAGTCTTAAAAGCCTTAGCAGAATAAATAGTCTTTAAGCTGGAATTTGTGTTGAACCTCGAACATTCATGCAAAGTAGGACATATGTGTCTTAAAGAAGGATAACTTACTCAGTTTAAAGTTAAAAAAGGAAACATGATACACTCGGCACCCTTCAAGGCACTGTGGGGCACGGAGGAAAAAAACAGAACACGTTTTCTGCTCTGAGGCAACTGAAACCCTTCGCTGGTGGTTGTCAATGCTAGTACCTCTGAAAGATTAAAGCATGTTAGTTTTCAAAGTAAGACTATAAAGCGTTCTTTCCCTTGGCCGTGAGATCTGAGCAAGTTCAAGGGTACCCACTGGGCAGTTTCCAGGAAGGTTTGTTGGCATCACAGCAGGTGGTTTCCCGCGCTCCGCCTCAGTGAACTCCTCTGCCATGCAGGAGGGGCTAAGCCGCACCCTCTGCAATGAGGTGTGATCTCAGACTTGAATCTCCCGAATTTATTCCTTCAGTATGTTTTAAAACCAATGCTTAAACACACAAGGCTAGTGGTTGTTAACAGTGGGGGCCATAGGACTGATGGGGGGTATAGGTAGATTTCTGGGCTTATGGGAATATTCCATTCCTCATCAGGATTTGTTATACAGGCATGTTCAACTTTCCTAAAAAGTCATTGAACTGAATGAGCATGGTTTGTGCAACTTTTCAATAGTACGTTATACTTCGATTAAAAGATTTTCTTAAAACGCCATGGTGCAAACTACATAGGTAAACATAGGACTTCTAGAAGGAGATTTCCCATCTCCTGTTCACTGAAAGACTAGATGCTTTGAATGTCCTTTGGGACTCTTTAGAGCTTTCCTTACCCCTTGGTAGCCCGTCCCCTAAAACTAGTTAACAGTTGTTTTACGTTAAACCTTCCCTGTTCAAATTACTGTATGGCTTCCGCCTCCCGACTGGTCCCTGACTGATACCCATATCACCTTATATCCACGTCCCCCACGTCCTGCCTAGAGTGTCACACTGGTCGCTGCAGTAATAAATGCTCTAAGAAGCGCCAATTCAATTTTGTTTAACTAAGCCTTTCCCAGGTTAATTTGACCACGCGACCTTTTTAGAGCTGAGTACCTGTTACTCAAGTACCTTATGGTACACCAGTGTCCGCGGACCGGTGTGGGGACTGCTGCTGTGGGGCCTTGTCACAAATCTAATTAATGTCTCTTAAGAAGGTGAAAGCGCTCACGGCCTCCAAAGACTCTAATTTCAATACATTGCTGAATATCCAAAGATCGAGATGCAGTACCAGGAGGAAGCTTACGACAAATGGAAATGTGGATGTGAAAAATGCCATAGAAAATCTTAGGGTGCTGTGGGAAAAAAGAGGCGTGAGCGATTTGTTTTGACTAGGGGAAGTAGTGAGAAAACAGTTTTGAGAGCAGGGACCTATGAATTCAACCTTAGAGGATGAGCAGATTTTGACAGAGGTGTATTTAACAAAAAGAGAAGGGAAAGGAAAAGCAGGCATAGAATGAGAAGAGGTGTGGGCACGTTAGTCTGGACTCACATGCTACAAGCGACAAAAACCCCAATTTAACGCCTTAAGTAGAAAAGGGAATTTATTGGCATGAATCTGTGAGCGACCAATTTATGCTGCTTGGCACAACTGGATCCCGAAGCCGAAATCATGTCTCCAAACTCAGGTTTATTCTCAAACCTGTTGGCTTCACTTTCTCTGGTTGGATGCCGTTTTTAGCCACAGGGTGTCTCCCCTAGAGTCAGCGGCTGAACCTGAGCACCTTAGTAACAAAGAGAGAACTTCTCTCCTCTCTAGAGATCCAGACTGTGACCGGGTTACCTGCCCATCTCTAAACCTATTTCTGGGGCCAGGAAGGTGTGATGCTGATTGGTTAGGCCTTGTCAACATGCCCATCCCTGGACCAAAGATGATGTCAGCAACACCCATACCACATAAACAAGGGGAAACCAGGACGCAGTTACCAAAAGGAGAGGAGTGGCTACGAGGCAAGCAAAAACAAACAAACAAACGAAAAACACCTGCAGATTCTACTTCACCATGAATATGCAAGAGAGTAAGAGATGGAATGATGTGAAACTTGATACTGAGGCCGATGACCCTCACTCTCAGACTACTCTTGTTTGTCGATAACTGGAATCGCTATTTAACACACGCTGAATAGAAAAGTCTTGACTAACTCTAAGGTACACATCAACCTTTCAGACCAGAAACAAAACCGAGGAGAGATCCATACACATAGATGTCAGGGTAATTTCACAATGCAGAAGAGACTTCAATGTTTAAAGCTTTTTGAATTCATGGGGTTAATTCCGCTCTGGGATGCTGTGAGCAACTTTAATTGATGGCATCTTTATGGGGAGGAGTAGAGGGATGAAAGTAGGACAAGGTGGCTCTGCTTCCTTACAGCGGGTTCATACAGCTAATATTAGACACTGAGGGGCCATGCGAAAATAAGGACACCTGACATCGCCCCACCTGAATGTTCTCTCTCCTCATTATGCAGGAGACTTAATATCACGTCAACGAACTCGAGCTGCCACAATGCTGATGGACCCCAGTGAGGAACCACTAACAAGATGTGAACATGCTTAATAAAATGACCAAGTCTTGCTGATATATAGCCAACTAATTACCTGCCAAATATCCAGCCTGTGTTCTCTTGGCTGGAATTGATAGCAGGCTGTCAGTGTGAGAGGGGACAAAAAACGCAGTTCAGGTTTGAGGAATAAGAAGAAAGGTTTGATACATCATAGTGGACACTATATATCACGTTATCTTGGGCTGCCTAGAGTCGCACTGTCAAGCAAGTCCAAGGTGGTGTTTTAGGGAAATATAGAGTCACTTAGAATCCCATCCACATACCAAATACTGGGGAGGGGTGACGAAGGCTATTTGGCACGTTTGGCTCTCAGAAACAAAGAGAGAAAGTATTACTAGTGCTGTAGAACTCGAGTCAAAAACAGATGGCTTTTTGCAGATAGCCCTTACCCTGTGACCCTAAAATATGCAAGCATACATCCTGCTCATAAAGAGATTCCTCCTTACAGAGGATATCTGTTTCGTAAACCTCCGCTTGTTGCACCACTATGAATTTGGAGAGCGATGAGTTGCAAATCTTCTCACGCTGATGACTGATGTTTAGCTGGAGATTTCTGGTTATGTAAAACACTAGCCAAGTAACATGACCATTGGAGTTTGACTCCTTGGCCAGAACCTCCATGGGCTTTTAGCAGCCTCACATTACTTAAGTAGGCGGGAGCTACCTACCAATGCCTGGGAATTAAGAGACGTTGAATGAAAACAGAACAACCCACTGACCGTGTGCTCAAGGAAAAAGCATGTGACCTGCTGGCCTCTCCTGACCTAGCTGTCAAACAGGGGAGCATGATGCTTTTCCAATTTAGCTGCATGTTCATCTCATATATTGATGCTACATCCAAAGATGAACACTTATGCTCACCCCAAAGAGATACTGACCAAGAAAGCCTGGGGCAGCAGCTACTTCCTGAAAATAAAATGACAGAAAGCAAAATAAGGCATTGGACATATAATAAATAGGTCATAGAGGACTTCAAAAGCAAAAGCTACGGTTTGTTCGTTTGCTTAAAGGGTCAGAGTCCCTCGTTTATTACGTTTGTCTCCTTTCCAGGGCAAATGAACATAGACTATATCATAGTATGGAATCTTCCTCAACCAGCTAATGGGCTTCTTCCATTAGCTCACCTCCTTCCATATTCATCGGTAGCTCCTTCCCTCTGCTGATCTCAACATGCAAGACCCTTTGGCTGGTCTCTCAAGATGTGGTATATTTCCAAATTAGTAGTCTTTTGTTGTAAGCAATAAAAGCTAACTCTGCTCACTGTGAAGATAATAGAGAACATATTAGGCTTATTTGTGGCATGAAAAGTTGCAGACTCACAAGAACCTGGGAAGGAAGACCCAAGCCTACAATGGAGACCCCACAGTGGAAATGCCTACACCTTCTTTAACAAATGTTTTTAAAAGCAACCTAACAATGGGATTTGCCTAAGAGTGCTCGCTAAAACTCTGATAGCTGGGTCCAGTCTGGACTTTGGAATCGGAACTTGTCAAGGAGTGGACTCTGCATACTTAACAGAAAAGGCTAAGAGACATTGCAAGGGGCTAACACTAATTACTCTGTTGTCCCTCAGGCTCGGCTCTGATTGGCAAATTCTCGGAAGAGATCATCTGATTGGCTCACCCAGGGACAGGTGTCCCTCCTGGTCCATCAGCTATAGCCAGAAGGGTTGTATCAGAGAACCCTGTCCAACATGTCAGGAGGCGGTGCCCGAGAAGGAGAAATTACGATCAGGAAAACCACTTCTAGTTCATGCCTGTTACCGAAAAGATGAGCTGTGTACACTTCGCTCTCAAGTCTTTCTGATTCCTTTAGAATTCTGAAATAGAAAGAAAAATCAATAATTCTTAAAATTAGGAAACACAGCTGTGCTGGAAAGTTGGAGGAAGTGTCCTACTCGCAAATCCAACCTAGATCGGAAGTTTGCACAAAACAAATAGAAAGAAGTCAAGACACAGAGTGCGACAGTGGCAAATGTGACATCTGAGACTTCTGCTGCGGAGGGCCAACCCCTCTGTTTGTCTCTTAGGCTCACACCCTGAAATGTCCCCAAATTGGAGTCCATCCCTTTCATGCTCCATATACATCAATTGAGTCAGGGGACAAGCTTGGAAAAGCCCCCGCACCTCACTCTTGGCTGGCTTTGGAGGGTTACTTTCCATGTCTTCTGCTCTTCCCCAAGAAGGCCCCATAGTGACCGATTTTGCCAAACGGTGGCAGCTTTACAGACAGTCTTCTTTGTCCAAGGTCTTAGTCACCGCGAACATTCAATAGATGGTTTTGCTGCAGGCATACTTTCAAATGCCAGAAAAGCGTCTGACAGGGCGGGGTGTTTGGAGGGCTGTTGTTAGGGAGATTCAGTGTTGTCCCCTGTTCAGTCATTTATTCAACAGCCACACAGGGAACCTGATGAGAGGAGGCAAGCAAGGTCTGGGCATTTCGGTGGGTTTTGTGGAGAAGAATTTCTCTCCTTTATGGATTTTATACATAACGCCCAGGAGAGGGGATCTGGACCACGGACAGGTCGTACCGCCTCACTGTGAGGGATGCATGTTCAAGTTGACTCCAGGCAGCATCTTAGCTCAAAAGGCAGAGCCAGGACAAGAGAAGCTATGAAACTAACTGCATTGGCACATACCAAAGGCGAGTTTACGCGTTTCCCAGATTCCTTCCCGCGAGGTGCTTTATATTGGCCAACTCTGAGGATTTCCCTTGCACAAAGTAGTTTTCCACGCAGCATTAATGCCGCCCAGCGTCCACTCACTCTTCTTCCAGCAGCAGTACTCAGGTTTTCCGTAAGGGAACCATCCTTCTCTCCTTGTCCTTGGTCCTCCTAGTACCTGTGATGGAGCTGAATCCATTCTCTCCAGGCATGAACGGGTGACATACGCCTAGCCAATCAGAGCAGGGCATTAGGCTAGTCCACAGTGATTGGCTCATGCTTGGGCACGAGACTCGGTCAGAACCAACTTAACACAAGGAGAATGCACTGGGATGGTGAGAGAGAAGTACATGCTCTTTTTTGATGGGAATGCCAGCAGGAAGGGTATCGTGAGCCAGTACTTCCAAGAGTCGATGAGTGCGACCAGCGGATGCACTTAATTCAGTAGACGGCAGAGCAAAGATAGAGAAAAATGAGCCCCGATGACTCGTTTGTGCTCTTGGCCCCAGCTGTGCCTGAAGCCAGCCTTGTCCCTGAACTTTTCAGTTATATGAGCAAATAAATTCCCTCATTTTCCCTAAGCCAATTTGGTTTGGGTTTTTATCTCCTGCAATTGAGAGTTCTAATTAAAACGGAAATGAACAGAATAATGCACTTTGTTCGTTCTGGTTCTTTAAAAACTGTCTCTCAAGCACCTGCCATGGGCTTCTGAAGAAGGAAGACGCACTGTCCTTTCACCAAAAGTTGCCTAGTCACTAAAAGAAGGGACAATGTTCATATCTGCACAAGGTACAGAATCGCTTCTACATCGAGCAATAAAGAAAGATTGTTTTGTCTGTCAAATGATATACGAAAGGGTTAAGGTGATACAAAGGGAAAGATCCATGTGGCAGGCAGAGGTAGGGTCATCTTGGAGGTGAGCTAACCTGGGTCAGTGTCAAGTTTGACGTGTCTTGCTCCTTAGCCAGATGGGCCTCAGACCAAAGGGTTGAAGCTGAAGACAGCACTGAGAATCTCAGTTGACTTTGAGATCCACTGGGAAACCTGACCAATCCAGCTTCCCCTTCTATGCATTTCGGTGAGTTGATTTGGGGGGGCTAGCTCAATGCTCCAGAAGCCAGGTCAGCTGTAGTCATTGTCACCCCCTGCAATAACTGCTAAAAAAAAATGCATGAAACTAAATGCCTTATCGATGTCACATGAACATTAATCTAGAACTCAAGTCAACCGACATCTTTAAGCGTCTGCTGCGGACCTCACACCCTCCTTGGCGGTGGGGGCATTCGAACGTTCCACTACAAGCCATGGACCCTGTATTTCAAGAGCTTTAAAATCAGTAGTGACCTGCACAACAAATGAGATAACCACGAAGTGCTTCTCTGTATTAACTTAAGTGCGAGGTCGCTCAGGAGGAGGGTGGTCCAAATGTAAGGCAATTCTAACGTCGAAGTTTGCTTCCTGGGCAATTTGTTCCCATGAAGTCCAACACAGGGACTTACAGAGGCACACTCGGTATATAGCTGTGGGTTAAATAAGGTTTCCTGAAGAAAGTGTCTGAGTATAATATTTGAAAGATACAGGCCAGAGGGTGTGGGTCGCTCCGCTTCTACTTGTAAGATCCCATCTTATGAAGAAACATGCCAGAACTGTCATTGAAAACAGGGTTGGACTGGTTCAGCTGGCCTTCCAAAGCCTTGTGTACATTCGCAAGTGACTGAAAGATGGTTTATGAGAGGCGGCGTTGCCGCACGTTGGACCTCAGGCACGTTTCTCCTTTCTAACCTCCCTAGCCTTGCCCTGCTCATTAAAAATCAGAAATCAGAGCAAAGATTGGACATAACCTCAGTGTCACTGCTTCAGGTAAAGGAAGCCAAGTCTTAAAGGACAGTGACTTTCCCCTGCTGTGGGAAGTTTGCTGGGTCACCTTACTCTCTCACACTCTGTATTACAACCAAGACTTGAAATGCCATTACCCCTTTCCAGGACATCATCCTGGCAGATCGTGGAATGCCCCTCTGTGCCCAGGAGTGGTTGGCAGAGTGAGAATATGTATGTTCAGCGCACCTGTCTATGTGCCTGACAGTCTGTCACGGCCATCACCAACTGTGTTATCATTACCTTTGTCTATAATTGCCTGGATTGCCTTGCTTCTGCCCTTGCTGTCCTATAGTTTATTCTCAACCCAGCAGCCAGATTGATTTGTTCCAGTAGAAGTCAGATTGTGTCATTCTGCTGCTCAAAAGTCTCACTCCCTTTCTCACTCAAAGTAAAAACCCAAATCCTAATAATGGCCTGGAAGATCTCATAGCAGTGGTTCTCACATGGACAGGAAATTAATAGAACAATGTCTATGCTCACCCAAAGCCAACTGCACCAACCACTGGAGCTGTTATTTATTCTTAAAGGTTCCCCAAGTGATTCTTTTTTATGTTATTATTATGGCAAATTTTGCACACAAAAGCGCACCTTGACCTCCATGTGCCACTAACCCAGCCCCCCCCCCCCATCTCTCACACCCGGGGCCAAGTCGCTGCTCCACATCCCCATCTTCCGTCCCCATCGTGCATTATTATGGAGCAAATCCCAGGCATCATCTCATTCCACCCATAAATATGTCAGCGTGCCGCTCAGAAAGTTAAGGACTCTGTTTTCCCAGCGTAGTACACAATACGACCTTCACACCTAATGGTAGAAATGAACAGCTATGGTGACCCACTGGGACGACTGACAACGGCCACCCCGCACAGCCGCCTCCCGTTTCCCGCTCGGATGGACCGCATCTGCTTTCTCCCACGTGCGTACCCCTCCAGTCATGCCGGCTGCCTTGCAGCGCCCCAAACACATGACCGCCTTGCGCCTTGGCACTCGCCATTCTCCCTGCCTGGTGCTCTTCTCCCAGAGGGACACAGAGCCCCTTCCCTCGCCCACTGTCACTTTCCCGGCGAGACTCGCCTTGACCAGTCTCTTCAAACTTGTAGTCCTCACCCCTCCTTCCATCCCCCACCCTACTTTTTATCCATTTCGCTTCAGTAGGTCCCTCGACATGTTCTGAATTAACAAAACGATATCCCCCCCATCAGAATATAACTCCATGAAAGAAAGCGCCATATAAATATTTGCTGAATAGATGCATAAGTGAATGATTCAATATTATTATTATTATTATTATTATTATTATTATTATACCTACATGGGAGCCAATGAGAAGATAGGATAAGGCACAAGAAGTCACATAAATAGATACTCTATTTCATAAAGCGCAGAGAAAAATGACAAACCCCATAAACTCGAAAAGGTGAGAACATTAAGAAGTGATGCATCCACGGTGAGCTATTAATGGGAGCTAGGGTGTCAGAAATAAAAGCCTAAGCTCCTCACAGCAGAAAGGACAACTGTTCTGTTGTATTAACAGTTCCTTGGGCTACTCGTACCTTAGAATTAAGCCAGGTGGATAAAAAGCGTTACCATACGGTCATAAAGAAACGGTTGCAATATATTGGTCAAGTTTAGCAGTACCTAAATCCATATGCATGTATTTCTATGGTCTACAGAGAGGAAAAAAAATTAGTGTGACAGTCCAGGTCCAAGTAGGCACAACCCCAAGCATCCTTGCCGGCCAAGCATTCACGTTCTCTTTTGCAGGAGAACCTGATGCTGGAATTCATGGTACGTGCTGCTGTTCACAGTGAGACAGGAGCATTGGCCATCTTCCAGGTGTAGGAAAGGGCAGGACAGTTGACAATCTCCGAGAGCTGGAGCTGCACACTTGGGTGGAACACAGTAGGGCAGTAAAGACGTACTTCACTGCCTGCCTCTCCAGGGCCAAGGACGGCAATTGGAGACCATCCCTTTGGACACCGTCCCTAAAACAGGTCTCTCAAACCAGGCTGAGAACATTGAGCATTGGCCTCCGACCCTCCGACCTACCGAGGGAGCTAAGTCTCACTCTTTGTGGCCGCCGAGGCACACACGTCATGCTGTTGTGACCTGGCAGATAAATATTTGAGGGCGTCATCGCTTTGGCAACAGGGGATGTGCTTGCGCGAGTGACGCCTCCAGCCGGCACCCACCCTCTGCATTAGGAATCCAGGAAATTAGAGAGGTGTCCAGACGGCAAAGATGCTTCTCACTTCTCGACGATGACGTAGGCGTATTGGAAACCGCCCTACTACTGTGACAGAGACCGAGCTCATCGAAGCAGGGCAATCACCTTCCGGAGTCACGGGCAGAAGTCCAGCCATGGATGCCACCCACGCATTGGAGTTGGGGGGTGGGGGAGCCGTAATTATGGGGGCGGGGCCACCTTCGTTCCATGCCCATCACGTGTGTTTCAGAAAACAAGACTTTTCTCTGAAGTCACTTGTCCTCACATTGACTTCCCACGCTCTGCTGTCCGCAGGAAGAGGGGCCACGCCCACAAACGCAGCTTCTACACGCAACTCAGGGGAAGGAAGTTTCGCTTAAAACTCGCGTGGTTTCCTTCTGGGCTGTTTTGTAGCTTGCCGGTCGTAGAGGCATATAGGCTCATCTTTCCTCCCTATTAGAAGACAGGAGAGTTTTCGCATAGAGTGATCGGACCTGGTGATTCTCTGATCCCACCTAGAAGTATTAAAATAAGCATCGCGCTGAAGTTATCAATTACTGCGATTTTGCCCAACAGAGGTCTATCTCCTTTTGCTGGCTTGGAGAAAGCTGGGGGGAAAAAATGGGTACTATCCATGGATTAACCCCACATCTCTCTTTCTTTAACTGCTAAAATGCTGTTATCCACATCCACCCGTCCCTTCGAGGAGCCTAATGCACTTAACTCCTGAAGCCACATGGGTGATGACGAAGTGAGCGGCTGGATGGAAAGTCACCCGGTCTCCCGAGGATGTCAGCAGCAGAACCTGGACGTTTAGATCTGCAACTCTGCCAAACCTTGAGTAAGTTTGTAAACACCATAAAATATGTCACGATGTTTACAGCATATGTCTTATTGTTAAGAACTATTGTAGAAGTATGAGCAGAGTCTATTTCTTAAAATATTTTTTATATAATAGTTATGGCATCCAATTATACAATAGTAATTGTGAATAATTATACCAAACCCCAGTCTGTTTTATGACTGCTTCTCACGCTGAGCTCATATACTCTATATAAACACCATCTGTATCAAACATAAAAGTCTTTATTTGTTCTCAGAACACAGGCTCACAAAATGGAGCTTATTAGTTCTGGGGCCGAGCAGTTTCGTGGCTGTTGCCTGGGTCCCCACGAATCACATCTCGCTGTGTCATTTCTTTGACTTAAGGCCCCGTTACCTGTCTGCTCAGGCTCACGGCAGGGATCATGGCCCACGCGCACAGACCACGGACATGCTTCTGCGGAGTTCTTGTTTAGCACTGAGTATGCTTAATGGCTCTGCAGAGTTCTGTTCAGTTACTACATACGCAATGATCATTTCAGCACTTGAACTTGGCCAAGAGTGGTACTTTGTGAATTTCCTTTGGTGAAATGCTATCGAGGTACTTGGATAGCCAGGCTTTTTCCTCCCAAAATCTCAAAATGAAGCTTTCCCCTTGATGGGGCCCCTCATTATGTACAAGGTTTTAACAATTAAAGAGAAGAACTTAAAATGTGACTCTGATCTCTGCACAGTTTTGGGTTCAAGAATTTAAACCTCTGTTGACAACTACCTAATCTATTCATGACCCCGAACTTTGAACAAAATACGAACACAGTACATATTTTGTATCCAACAGGCAAATAAATGTGTTCTTTTGGCAATAAACAAACTTCAGGAATAATCTAAAAATAAACAGAAATTTCTCCACAGGAATTAAGCCCCAACCTAAGAAAGGTAATTTGCATCCATTCTAAAAAGTCGTTCTGCTTTGATTGTTTTGATTTCTGGGCTCTTGATGATCAAAAAGCAAATATTGTCACTTTTTCAACAGATTTAAGTCTTGAAAAAATTTCCTGATACTAGTCTTGATCATCTTGCTAGCAAGATTTTAGGATTTAAGCTGTGAAAAGGCACACTTTTTTTTGGAGGGGGGTGGGCAGGAGAAAGAAATTTTTACCTGCAAATAGCATGAGCGACCACGCTCTACACACAAAAGGGTAGTGCACTTACCCCATGGAAATGTGTTCTGCTTTGCAAAGAACTATAGCTGTGTTCATGTTTGTTGGCCAAAATATTCTGAACATCATTAAAAAGTTACATGCTAAGTATGCCAGCATTTGAATGCAATTTGCAAAAATGTTATTATGAAGAAAATGGGGCCAGTCCTTCTAGGTAACTGTCCAAACATCCAAAGATGAATGTCTTGATTTGGCATCCAAAAAATAGCATCCAAGAGATCAGACTCTACATAGGTAATTTCCTCAGATGCTGTTATTTGTCTACTGGTTCTCCACATACCCAACACCAATTACAGAAGAGAGAATTAAAATGGGCAGAAAAGGTGAGGATGGAACAGCAAGCCTGAGACCTCTAGACAAAGATCTTACATCAACTTTGCAAATTACCAAATAAGGCAGGTTTAAAACATGGCATCATTTTTGCTTATTGTGACAAATGGAAAGTTAAGGTTCCCCTCTGTACGTCACAGGGATGACCTATAACAAGAAATGTTACCGAAAGAATCTCAGTAGCAACGTATCCTTGGATGTGAGGCCAGCTGGCCGGAAAGACAGCATGGGCCAGAAGTCTGAAAACAAACCTGGATCTCAAAGTATCCACGACTCTGTTGATCCTGGATAAGTCAATCAAAAGCCCCCAAATAGTCGTTCTCCATGATGCTCTTGCCCGCTGTTCCAGACGACTGTGTTAGAATTGTCATTCGTCTGCAGTCCATCTCAGCGAGTGGCTGTTTACAAGGGAGCTTCAGAGATCTGTTCGAGTTAAGACAATAATGAAGTCTCGTGGCCAGGGGATGAAGGATGAGACGGTCTTCTCACCTCTCCATCTCCTTTGACGAGGCGAAGACAGCCGGTATTAGGACACACCCCACGGAGCAGTATCAGAGGCGCTGTGCTGCTGCATAATCCGGCGGGAGGGGCCTCCCCTCTGCTGTCATGGACTGGCCACGTTCAATACTGGTGCGCTGTGTTCCTTAAATAATGCAAACAAGGCACACCTACCTGATGTTCACCCATCTGAATCGTCCTTAAAACCTGCTTTTTTTTTTCCTTTTTAAAATGGAGAGCAACATTACGCTTTGGCACTCTGATGACGCCTCCAGCCCTAAGAGTTGCACGCGACAAGTCAAAGCTGTTTGCCTGAACGCAAAACAATTAGAGAGACCTTGTTAGAGAAAACAATGAGGCTGGAAAGTATTCACCCTGAAAAAAAAGTGCCGCGTGGCATTATGCCCCATTGAGAACATGGGCTTGGTGACAGTCACTCTGGTTTACCGCCTGACTAGCCATGAGGAAAACATGGATTAATTACTCCCTTTGGTATTACGATGGGTTTCTGTCATCTGTATCTATCACCTACCTAGTCACACACGCATGTACTTATACATCCTGTATATAACTATGACAGGTGTAAACGTCAAATATATATGCCACATGTACACAAATTTTAGAAGGTTAATGAAAACAACAGACCTAGAGTGAGACAGTGTTGATTCCATTTCTGACTGGGCTCTTATAAGCGAAGCGATAACTGGAACAAGCCACGACTCTGTGCCTCAGTTTCCTAAGTTGTTACACGAGGTTAACTCCTGCCCTGTCTAGAGAAGGACCTGGATAAGGTAATAATCCATGAGAAACCTGCTTTGAAAAGTACAGAGCACTATACAAATGCTAGGGATAATGAGGTGTTTTACAAAAGAGCATTATTCCTTTGCTAAGAAGTGCGCATCCCCAACCACGTTTTCTATCTGTGAGGGTTCTTCTTTGAAATTAAATTGAGACCATAACCAACATGCCTCCCAGTGCTGCCTGAGGTTTTACTCAGCAACAAAGCAAGGGCTTCTTTTCATCATTCATCACATTTGAGTTCAAGCACCAAGAGGTACTTTTTACCAGTGGTGAAAATAGCTTTCTTTTCACAGCAGAAACACAGAAAATGATCTTCCTCTCGATGCTCACGGAAGGATAACGCTTCTTCTCCAGTCCACACCAACCTCGCCTGGATCTGGCTTTGTTGGCGGTGTGGGCTTGCACCGGGAAGATGGGCAGGGACGAGAGAGAGCATGAAGCGGCAGCTTTATTTATGCATGTGAATAATTAAAACGGAGGTCCATTTGCAAACAGGAATCTCGTCCCATTTCTCCTTCAGCTTTTAAAGTGCCTTCTGAAAAGTGAGTTCAGGTAAAATCCTTCATGCGGTCAGTCACCCAACTGTCATAACAGCTTCCTGACTCAGACACCTTCAGTGGTTTTTGTGAGTGAAACACAAGTCCCTCGCCAGGCAGGTAAGAGCCCAGACCTCGTTCCCAGCGTTCTCTCTTGCTCACCTCCCCCAGGGCACTGTGCTCCATTTGTTATGTTCTCTGCTGCTGTTTTGATGGTGCCTGTGCTTTCAACACGAATGGTTTTTCCTCCCGCTCTGCCCTGTCTAAAGGTATTTCCTCCTCCTACCAGGAACAGCTTCCATCTTGGCCCGCTGAAATCCCACCCAGCCTTCAAGGCACATCTTAAATGCCAGGAACACCATGCAGTTTTCCCCCAATCCAACTGCAATCTCTTCCCTTTCCAAATACATTCCAATTCCTCAGGTTAAAAAACAAAAACAAACAAACAAAAAAAACTGCACACACACACCACCACCTACATTTGTTCTGTGTCTTTTTGTTGGCACACTAATCATTCTGTTTGGCGGGCACTACCTTCCCAGTGCAATTAAAAAAATAAAAGAAAATGAAGGTTCCTTAAGTTAAGGATGGCTCATTATTGTTTGAACTTCCACCATGGAAAAGTTAGAATATATCCAAAGTAAACAGAAGGCCTTGTTTATTTTTGCATCTCCTTGGGGACCTATCACAGTGCTTTGCATGTAGCAGAAGTAAATTTAAGTAATTAGGGCCGTAGGCAAATGGAGCCGTCTGCGTATCTAGCTCGTGTTTCCTAGACGGTTAAGCTTTGCCTTGATGACGCACTGGCACACACAGCCTCACACCTGTAGGGTCACCGCTAGTGTGGGTTAAGCCCTTTCGCCAACTTTCAAATTCAGGGAACGCGTTTATCCTGAAGGTGTTTTTCACACAGCCAGCAAAGAAAGCTAAACTCTATTTGAGGGTATGAAGAGAAAAATGTGTACAGTTCAGAATCGTTTCTAAGAGAGTTCTTATCTGGTTGTGTGTGGCGTGCCTAGCAAGGCACGTTTCTTCTCACTGTGCAATACTTGATGGATAACCTACAAAATCTGAGGGCTTGTACACATAGCAGAATTAGTTTTCCTTCACCTTATATTATTAACTGATACAAATTTCACTGAGATGTCTTCCCCTTCCCAAAACCTCAACCTTAGATTCTTAAGTCTACTATTTTAGACACTCTGTAACATGCCTCGAGTTAGCCCAATAATTTTTGCTATTTAATATGTATCTACTTTGGGGGGGGGAGAGAGAAATGAAATCCTTAAAGCAAAACCAGAATTCTAGAATGAAAGATTCCACGCCCAAGCTGTGTCATATCCAATTAACTCAAATTGACTGTACACTGCATTATTCAGTTAGTGCATGGAAGATCAATAAACATGGGGAAAACCCACCCAGCTCCCCACTTTCCCATCCGATTCTAGAAGGCCGAGGCGGATCATGCTGCTGTGATGTGTGAGCCACAGCCCCGGCAGGCAGGTGGTGCATAGACACCATTCAAATTTGGCCTATTGAATCCCAACTCCTCTAACTCACCATTCATGCATAGCAAAACACCATCTGGTCCTATTTTGCCTCCAGCAATCACAGCTGACCAAAAAACGATAATAACAGCTGTTGCAAAACAAAAGCCAAACAAAGGGGGTGGGGGTGGGGGAAGGAAAGGTTAGATTGAAGTCCAGTGTTGAAAAATGCTCCCGTAAAGTGAGAACTGGGAGAGAGACCACTCAGAGGCCCGCAGCCCGCCGAAGGCTCAGGGCAGAGGACTTCTACTTAAACTTGAGATATTAATCCATCTGTCCAGAAAGCCTTCCAACCTCTGTCAGGTGGTAATGTATCGCTGATATTATGCCCCACGAAGGCATTTAAGCTTTTGTTCTTGTAGTAGGGAACTAATGACCCCATTGTCGGCTAAAAAAGGAAAACGCCTCATGTTCTTTCATCACGAGGCGGTGCAGGTTAATGCAGAAAAAGAGACCGCGTTTAGCCAGAGTGATAAAATAATGTGCACACCGCCGGGGAGAGAAGCGAAGGTAAGCGTGAGGCAGGTGGAGGCGGGAAAAGCCTTGTTAATGACCGTAGACCACTTAGGAGGGAAGGCGTTTAGGGGCCCACTAATCACACATCCCATTCTCACGCATCTTTTTCATTACCCTGATTTATTTCTGACCTGTAACCAAAAAAGTACGCCAAGCATTCACCACGTCTTCGAAGTAGGAACCAGAGCCACGCGTATCAGCTGAAACACAAGTGGATTTACAATATTCTTTGGCGACGCCTGAGCAAGATAATCGGGTGCCAAGGTTGGGGGAATTCTTTTCACCGATTCAAGCCTTTTGATGTTTTAAATATAGAGTTTTGCCTGATGACTAATTTTTGAAACCGTAGTATTGAACTATTCTTTTTTTTTCCTTGAAATTGACCATCAGTGGTTTAGCAGCATTTAATCAAATGTGATAAAACCCAAGATTTTGAAAATCGTTTATGAGATGTTCCAACACCTGCTTCTAACTGCAAACAGTTGAAAACAGACTTCACTTGCAATTAAGTCTTATCACTAGTGACATTTTTTTTTCCAAGCAATACTTCATGGGTTTTCAAAATGACAATTACAGAACTAATACACAATTACTGTCACATGCAGTTTAGCAATTAATTTTGAAGACATTTGTCTAAAGGCTTCACAACAGAATATAAAATGGTTCTTATTGTTATGTAATGTTAGCTTCAATTCACAGAAAATCTTTTACCATCAGCTCTGCTTCTTGACGGGTCTGATGCAAGCAGATTATGTCTTTGTGGAATATAATCGCCCCCTTGTAGACGTATTAGACATCAAAGACCGTTTGAACACTGATACCTGTCAACTAATGCATCTTATGAAAAGCTTCAATTTAGACATAAATTTTTCTACAGCAAGAAATCTATAAATTTATAATTAGAATCTCTTGCTGTTCAATATTTGTACATAATACAGAGTACGAGAGGATTATGAAATATTGAAAGCTGATTTCATTATTTATAGCCCACAACATACAGTAAATATTCTTTGAAATACGACAACTTTGAGGAATCCAGATTCCCTTGTTTTTTGACTGTCTTGCACACAGTAACCAGGGACAGTACTTATCACCCCCTCATTTTTTTTTTTTTCCAGATTAGGATTCTGGTCAGGGTTGACACTTGCTGTTTTTAATTTTCATTTTATCATAAGCAGTTTAAGACTGTTGCCAGTGGTAATTTGCAATTTTTATAAATGACCTCTTCATTATAGCTTCTGACACGACAGATGCTGTAATTAATCATGCAAGACAACTGGGGATCGTGGTCACAGTGTTCTCCAACAGGAGCCACGGAAGAGCAGGAAGAGGGGGTAAGACATGGGCACTGAAATAATTATTTTGGCTTAAGAATTAGTATTCATCATCAGTTTGAAGAGCAAATAACAACACAATGCCAGCTAGTTCTAGCCCCATCATAGAAGACAACCTCCCCTATACTCACCTTGCCTCTTGCATCTTAACAAGAAGATAATTACGAATATATTTTTAATGCTTCGTCATGTTGTTTTTTCAGGGCCCTGGTTTGGGGCAATGCCATCTAAATTCTTAGCTGTGAGCATCATGTTTCCCATGGAAAAGCGGAAGACAATCTTGGGCTCAAATAAAAGTTGGTAGTGACCTGTTTCCCCAGCTGATACGTATTCAAGGAACCAAAAGTGAAATGTGACATATCATTTTATTTGAAAAGTGAACAGTTTCCTGGTTGTTGCATCAAAATACAGTCCACAGTTTTTACTGAAAGGTGTTTATTCTATAGCAAGATAAAAGCATTTTCGTTTTAGTTAAGCAAAATACAAACAACTTAATCGCTGCTATCGTAACTCATAAAAAAGTATAAAACAGCATAAAAACACAATAAGCAACGTAGCGATGAATGGTTCATGTCACCAGTGTTTACGTTAAAGCCTCGTTTATGAAAACTTTACAACACATGTTATGAAAACTTACAACTTTGAAAGAAAATATTTACATTGATTATTCGGATGTGGTGCGCCTCTTAAATATTCTACCAGTATTACATCATAATAAAAACTCTTGTTTTCTTTTAAATCTTAACTTTTGTAATAACAGTTTTCATTTAAGTTCATTTCCCTTTTAAAAATACAGTGTTTTTATTTTTTCGAAACTTGTCACTCAAAACACACAAATAATCTTCACATTCTTTTCTTCTAATTGGAATGAGCATGATGGGCTAACAGCGCTCACGGATATTGTTACAGTACGTAGGGTGGTTTGATTTGGAGAAGTCCTGGGTAAAAAGTGGAAATGAATCAATAATTGGATTTAATCACTTGCTTTTTTTTTCTTTTCTTTTCTTTTTTTTTTTTTTTCTGGAGAGGTTTCGGAACAAAAATAAGACCTTTGGCAAAAGTCTGTGATTTACATTACTTTTTTCTTTTTCATGACAAAAAAATGCCATCAACTATTCATGTCATACAAATGATTGTATGAAACTGGATCTTCGTATTTCAGGTAGTTAGGGCTGTGCTTTTTATGTCTAGGGTTGTGGCAGTTCGAACAGCCTCGAAGTGAGGTTTCTTCACTTCTGGAGCAATGAGGCCGTGTCTCATGACTCAGAGAGACCAGTTTACAGTCATCGGCATGGCCCAGGATTCACGAAACGGTCCGATTCACATGTTGTAGGTCTAGCCTGAATAAATAAAAAAGGCATCGCATAAAAGAGCACAGCTTTTCTTGCTTAAAAACAGAGTGGTTCAGAGTCAGCTGAGAGAGGGTGCTAGCTATGCTGCAGTTCTTATTGCCTATCTAATAGACACTCGAGAGGACCATGTGATCTGTTACGCGTTTCTGCATAACCAACACCGACGCACAAGTCTGGGCCGCAGGTGGCTGACCCTCTGCTCGCCGTTGCGCACGCCGATCCGTCCGCCACGTGCATCTTCAGAAAATACTGACCTGTGATAATACTTGAGTCTGTGTCTGTGGCTGTATCTGCGCCTGATGCTGCTGAGCGGACGGCGGGGGGCTCCCGATGGCCGGGATGGGGGACGTCATCTGAGAGGTGACGGGGGAGTGCTGCCGAGGCGAAGGCTGAGACGGGTGCTGCATGTGTTGCAGCTGCTGCAGCTGGAGCTGCTGCTGCAGCTGTTGCTGCAGCTGCTGTTGGCTGATTTGCTGCTGCAGCTGCTGCTGCTGCTGCTGCTGCAGGTGCTGCTGCATGTGGTGCTGAAAATGCTGCTGCTGCATCTGCTGCTGGATCTGCTGATGCATCTGGTGCTGCTGGAGCTGCTGCTGCTGCATCTGCTGCATCTGCTGTTGCTGCTGCTGCTGTTGCTGCTGCTGCTGCTGCTGCAGCTGCATCTGATGCTGCTGGGTTTGCATGGAAGGACTCACCTGGGCGGAGGGCGCGGAACCCACACATGGTGGTGCCCATAGAGCTGATCAGCGGAGCCCCAAGGTTCGACGGCATGTTGGCCGCGATGGTGACCGAGGTGACGATCTGGTTCATGGGCAGTCTCATGGTTAAAGGCTTGGGAGCGATTGACCTAGGGAGCGGCTGCTGCAGAGTCTGAGGTGAGGCTGACACTGTTCCATGCTGAGAAAGAGGAGGGTTGAGGAGGAGGGAGGACGTCAGATTGGTGGACGCCAGGGTCTGCTGAACAGAACGGTGGTCTGGGCTTCCGCAGATTCGGCAGCAGCCTGCATTTGGGGGAGAGTAGCCCAAAACATTGAAATACATGCGTGTTTAAAATGTTTAGGTATTTTTAAGTATTACCAACGGCTTATAAAAAGCCCACCGTCGTGGGACGTTGCAGCGCATCCCCGAGGTGGAAGCAAATCCCCCACGTCTCGAATCCAGGCGGGCCTCGGGCCTTGGCTCGGATCAACAGAACGTGGTGAAAGTGAGGTCTCAGAGGCCTCACGGCTCTTCCTCCCCTCCTTCCTCTCTCTCTCATCACTGCCATGCGTGTGATGACAGACACGTGTCCCGGTTCCCTCCCTCAAGAGCCAGCTCGCTAGCATGTATGTCAATGAGTCCAGCCCCATCTCTCAACGCCCCCACCTCCAAGACGGCTGCACACAGAGATGAGCAGAACTAGCTGATCCTGTCCTGTCTGGCCTAGATCTGGACAACCAAGCCAGCTAACTAGCACTCCCTGAGGTAAATCCTCATCGTTTTAAGCCCCTGGGGTTTATAGCTGCTTGTTACGCAGCACTGCTGTAGCAAGATAACCGATACACATATTTAAAGCAACGATTCTTCAGCGTTGAAGTCTCAGCTAACCTCACCACCAAATACTGGCAAAAGAGACCAGACTGCCTGAGTTCAAATCTGCCCCTACGACTTAATAACTTTGTGATGTTGCTCAGTTAATTCACTCATTTGCTCCTCGATTTCCTTATCTATAGATAGGGTTTTATGGTATTTACCTTGTGTAGGTATTTACCTCATACATGAATGCATATGTGTGAGGCATTTAGAACAGTACCTGGTCCATAGGAAGCCTTAGTAAATATTAGCTATTTTTATTAATTAACAACTTACTACTACAGAAAATTACTGGTATTAGAAAACTTCAAAGCCCTGTATTTGCATGACCGTTTATAACAGTGATCACTTGACTATAAGAAAAACAACTGAAGTCCTTAGAGATCTTTCGCCAAACATTTTCAAAGATTTCCAGAATTTATCAAAGCAGTCACAGTTAAGTGGGGAAAGTTCAACGCTCAGGTGACAGAATAACCTGCTGTTAAGATCAACAATCTACCTGGGGTGCAACGCGGAGAGAAACTACCTATTACATAATTACCTTTGCAAAGATCAAGCTTTTAACTAATGCAACAGTGACTGGAACGAGTCCTCCTAAACCATTTCTTCTTCTTTTTCTTCTCAAAACTGAGGTTGCTAGAGGGGAAGGGGGTCATGGAAGCACGTAGAGGCATCAAACGGATACCCGCTCTTCTAAAATGATTTTTGAATGTTTCCTTCTAGATCTTTATTACTCAGACTGACAAAACATACTATTGGAAGGAACCTGAGAAGTGACCTTATATGGGGAGTCACTCGATGTAGGAACAGCCATTGTCGATGGCTTCTGTTTGAACACGTTATCATTGAATATTAAGCCTCTGTTCATCTTTCTGATTGTTGTGAAGGTTAAAAGCGACAGAAGAGTCACATCTTAAGAGACCGGGTCCTCGGCTCTGAACGCAGAGGCCTAAGTTATACGCACACGTGATGTGACCCCACTTGTTATTCCTATCATGGACTGAAATCCTGTTCCCCGTGGCCTCGCTCCTTGGATGAGTTCTTTTATTAT
Source organism: Eonycteris spelaea (assembly GCA_003508835.1). Lineage (NCBI taxonomy): Eukaryota > Metazoa > Chordata > Mammalia > Chiroptera > Pteropodidae > Eonycteris > Eonycteris spelaea. The sequence goes on along the minus strand of PUFA01000071.1, from coordinate 4,145,326 downwards.
CTAAGGCACAGAGATGAGACTCCCTCGCATGACGGCCTTTATATCTGAGGATCAACAATGTTCCCAAATCCTCGCTCCCCCGATTCTTTCAATTATTTGAACACGATTTGATTTTTTAGTTCTCATCATCATGCCAGCAGCCCTCCGGAGGGCCTTACACGGGTCGCCATTCCTCTTTAAACGGCGGGGTCCCCACACAGAACCAGTTCTTCTGAGGTGGGCCAACCATCACACTGTGCAGTTAGATGTCCTTCTTGTGAGATGACCATTATTAGAGGCTATTTCACACTTTGATCCAGGTTGACATTATTCGAAATGTGTACCTCAAGGACTATTCCGGTTGCTAGCCAAGACTCTGAATATAAATTTAAGACGCCCTCAAAATGCTCCTACTTGAGGAAAATTCCATCAAGAAACAAGTGAACGAACAAACAATATTTTAGATTTATCCTTTTAATGTTCTACCCTACTGGTATTTCGAAGTCACTGGATTGCCACTGAGAAATAGTTCTGAATCCTGTTTAGAGTATCCAAACACCTGATGCGCCCAACCTTGGTCACTATTTCCTCAATGCCTTTTGAGTTATTGGCTCTTGGCTTAAATCCACATGTGCTCAATTATTCATGCTCTAATGCACATGGATCACCTTTGCCTGCTTCTGGGTAAATGAATGAATAAACGACCCACTTAAGAAGTTCAAGCACATCATTACTCTATTCGTGTCACTCTGTCTCATTAGCCATCAACGACTTCTCAATTCTTAATATCTGTAGGCCACACATTCAGGTGTTTCCTGCTAATGAAAAATCCGAGGCCAGAATCGGTATACCATCTTTCAACGTGTGTCTTGCAGAGCCTCAGAAAGAGGTTTTACTTATTGACCTGAAATTTCCTCTTTCTAACGAAGTGGAAAGTGTCCTACACACTGTCAAAGACGGGGACCTCTCTCGCTCTGCTTCTGAGCAGCAGCCAACAGCAGATCTTAGCATAAAGGAGAAACAGCTCAGGTGAAGAAGAGAAAAAGGGTTAACCCCATTTAAAATGGCTTGGCAAGCGATGCCCACCATGCCCTACAGGGTACCGTAGGCCACAATAAAATGGGATCGCTACCTGCCAGAGGACAAAACCATCAGGAACAAAACCATGAGTTCAAATTATCCCCCCCCCCCCCCAAGCCTCTCCAAATTCCAGGAAGGCTTAAAGACGAAGTTAATGAAATGTTAAAATAATATAATGTAATATTAAATGTAAAAATAATATAATATAAATAGCTCAGGCTCTTTTTGGATCGAGGTGACGATAATCTAGAGTGACATTTGTTTCATAACACATCAGGGCCCATTGCATACTCTCTGTATTATACGGATACGTGTCGTCTTCTTTTTTTCGGTACTTGGAGCATCATTTTATTTTAAATAATCATGAAGTTTACTTATTTATGTGATGTGGAACAGTTTGGTCACAAATGCAATCTCCCCGACTGCAATAATGTAACCACTGGAGAAATTGAGGCTATGTCGTCGAAACATGCCTGACAGACACGCCGCCCAGTTTAAGTGGAGGCCGTGACCGCACGTCGGCGTCCGTGATGAAAAGAAAAATTAAGAGGCTATTTAAAATTTGTCCACATAGATTCAACACACGCGCACAGAGATCGGTGCATCTTTTGGAAACACTTTCGATTTAGCGGCTTAAATTAACTCCTATTTCTTAAGCCATCGCAACAGGGATCTCTCGTGGAAACAAATGAATGGATGCTCAAGACGCTGGTTTGGTCACCTCTAAGGGGAACTGCATTTGCGTTTTCAAACGCTCAAGGGCTGTTTCCGACTTTCGAACTGACTCTCAGAGACTGGCCGCTCTCCCGCTCTCTCGGGGCGGGGGCGGGGAGGCTTACCTTAGAGACCAGGCTGGCCCTGTACGCAGCCAAGGCCTTCAGGTATTCCTTTTTGGCAGCTTCTGTTTTCCTTTTATACACCTATTAAAAGACCACAATTAGCACCACTGTTAGTATAGAAATTCTGAGCCATAAAATAAATAACCGTTGTACGACTCAGGTCACAGCAAAACTCACATAAAGAGTGGTCTCGGGGCTTTGATTTGTAAGTGTAACACACACACACACACACACACACACACACACACACACACACACACACTACATCAAAACAAAACAAAACCCATTTGCCCTCACTGTTTGAGAGCAATTTTGATGTTACTGTTGCAAACAGGAAAGTGTTTCAGGTTGTAGCATACATTCCTTGGGAGCAACAGCTGAGGGCCTCGTGGTAAGGCAGAAAATAAGGGAGCAAAAAGAGTGAAATTTGCTGCGAATGGTTTAAATTAGAGAAAGTAACGCGTTTCTCCACCAACGTCTTCTCTCCCTCACACACAGTTCTAAACTATACCACATCAGAGAATGAAAACGCCAACCTCAACAGGTAGAGTGTATGAAGACAGAAGGAAAAAAAAAAAAAAAAGATGGAGTCTCTGGACCTTGGTTTTCTTTTGGAGAAGCAAACACCCCGACAGCGTATAAGATGGGAGGTTTTCATTAGCGAGACCAGTGAGTTGTACATGTACTTCCCAGTCTATGAAACGTGATTGGAGATTCGTTTGTCTAACAGTGGTCTGACGGCGGGGTGTTAGCCTAAGCGCGACTCCTTCTCTCCAAAGCTGAGAAGTTAGATGCAGCAGTGAGGTCCCTTAGGTTACGTTTCTGGGGTAGAAAACTCAGTCTACTTCATGACAGCAACTCGCTCACCTCGCAAGCGAACAGGCAAATTCTGTAGGCGCGCCATCCCGGCAAAACCAGTGAGCAAAAATGACTTCGTGGTTTGCAAAGAAAAAAAAAAAAAAATCAAGGGTTTTCCACCCTTCAACCCTGAAGCAATCACTCTGTGTTATTACTAAGCAGGTCTACCCTTCCGAGGATGAGTAAAGTTAACTCCTGTTCACGGTCACGGGACTTTCACGCAAGGGGTAAGGGGAAGACAGACTCCCAAGGAAGCCATCTTTTCCTGCGCTGGGTGGCGTGGCATGAAGGAGGGAGGACAGGAGACCAGGCCCCACGGAGGCATCTCTCACCAGCGTGGCTCATCTCTCAATACTTCTCAGACTGCCGAGCTTTCAAATGAACTCGGAATACAATTTCAAATGCCCGGGGACAATAATGAGACGGCGCAGAGGCGGCTTCAAAGTTTGGAAAGCCACCAGGATAGCACAAGGGTTCAGAAAGATGATCAAAGAAAAGGCAGGCGGGATGGACCCAATCGCTCTGTAGTGCCCGTTCTGAACAAAGGAGTGAAACTTCCACCTTCTTTAAAATGAAAAGATTATCATCAAAAGTTATTGCTTGCAGGATACTGCCTGGATTCCCTCCAACTCTCCTCCGAATGGGTTGTGAACACACACCCTTAAGGGGACTGAAAAATCCATATAATCGGAGAGTGGCTTGGCTTTATAGGTGTGTGTGTGTGTGTGTGTGTGTGTGTGTGTGTGTGTGTGTGTGTGTTTAATTCCATAGCTTAGAAAAAGGCTTGCATGAGCAGCAGTCCTATGCAGCGAATGTATTCACTCAGAAAAGGTATAAGGAACACACTGGTGGCTTTTTAATAGGAGGTGGCCGAGATGGGTCTTTGCCTCACCTGCTTTTGTTCTTCTCCGAGGCTGTCCCACATAGATGCTACAATTTTGGAGACCTCTCCAAAGGTAGCGTTGGGGTTTTGACCTTTAATGGCAGCCTGTGTGTCTCTGAAAAACAGGGCATATGCTGACACTGGCTTCTGAGGCTCGTTGGGATCTTTCTTTTTCTTTTTCTTTGGAGTCTTGGGCTTCTTGCCAGAATCTGGAGCAGCTCTTTTCTCTCCAATGGCCTGCAAGGTATGAAGAAAATTCACTGCCTGGAATGTATCCACAGAGAATGCAGCAAGACTTAACTCAAGTCCACAATCGTTCCCTTTAAGGTTTGGTGAGGCGTCATCAACAGATGAATCACCACCGAACGTGGGGGAGGGGCGAATTTGCTTAGTTAACTGGACAGCAGAGATTAGCATTTAGAACATTGATTAATGAGACCCAGAAGTATCTTCAATACATTCACAACATGTGCTCTAAATAGCAATTATGAGTAATGAAAAACAGAACACTCTGTACCAGGCGATGTTATATATATGCGAGGCCACATATGTATACATAAACAAAATGTTTTATAATTTCAGAAGTTTTAGACATGAACCTGAAAAATATGCAGCATGTTGATCATAGTCGGCTATTTTAAATGAGGTCTCTTGCCATAGTCATATGCCACATGTGTGATCAGTCTATACTGATTTTTTTGAGGCTGATTTTCTATTTTACCAGAATGTTACTTTGCTAGTGTGTCTCTGGAAACTCAGATGGAAATGAACTAAAGTCCCTGAGCTTGTCCAATAACGGTAAGGATATTTTTATTTTCTAAAATAATAACTTGAGAAAATAGGACAACGAGAAATGTAAAAGTGTCAAAACTCCTCGAACTGGGGATGAAAGGAAACTGATACTCTATACAAAACTGAAAACCTGTAATAGAGGAAGAGCTGATACTTAAACTCACCAAGGCTAAAAAGACTAAGAAGATATTTATTGCGTATGGTGAGTGTGCCCACCCAGAAGAATACGGACGTAGATAGCTCTGTGAGATCAAAGCCACGGGAACGATATGGTACAGCTCTCCACCCTTATCCATCAGCTCTGTGAGCTCCAGATTCACCTGCCGCCATCATCGAATTTCAATGATCACAAAACACGCTTATCAGAGAAGCAAGGGGAATTATTTACCAACCTTGTTTCATCCCCCTAGATTATAACAGGACTATACTGAACATACTTTTGCAGTTAATTTCATCGATAATTACGAAATGTTTGACGAAATCTGTTTTAAAAGCCAGGCTTGGGTAAGACCAAGAGACAGATTCAAGTAACTAACAGATTGGCTTTTAATGGCCTTGAGATTTAAATCCTAATGTGCATTTTCCAAGAGTATCATTCCTTTCAGAACCAGGGACATTTGGAACTTAATCCAATTACTAAAATTCTTAGGGAAGAAAGGGTAAGGAACCTGTCTTTGAGAGCCCAGAACTCTCAACGTTTGGGAAACCAGTGGTCTCCTTCTACGTAGACTTATTTTTTGTACTATTTGAGTGATAACAACATCCGTACTTTATAATTTACATACTTTAGATGGAGGTTAAGCCATATCTCACCTCTCCTCCAAAACGTCATCTTTCCTAACTCATACAATTAATTTAATTTTACAGACCTCGTAGTCTTTTTTCTAAATTCTCAGAATAGGTAAGACTTGTTTAATTCTAGTTAATGAACCTGACCTTGCAAGGGAGTCAGATGACTTTCAATTAGAGCTTCAACTGGAGCCAAGTTTTCCTTCAATAAAAAAAAAAAATTGCTTTTGCTACAAGAAACAAATATAGACATAGATTTTCCTAATTGAGTCAAACATCTATATTCTTTTCCTGAAAGAAAGTTCAGCCCTGTTTGCAACAAAAATAATACCCTGACCATTGACGACATGAAAGCAATTTCCAGGGCAGCTTTTTCCAAATAAGAGGAGTTCAATTTCATTCCCTGTAAAACAACATTCAAATGTTGACAACCTTTGTACGTCTTTCTTGGATAAACTTGACTTGGCCCAATCATCACTACCTTTTAAGAACAAGCTAGAAACGAAGACTATCTCACAGTTTAAACAAAAGCTCAGAATTAATTCTCCTAAAGAATCTTTTCTGTAGTTGACTCAAAAAGGTTGGGAAAGGTGGAGAAATAGCTTTTCCTAGAAGAGACATGATCAACATTAAAGTTAATCTTTCTTTCTCGGGTAAGTTGCTTAAAAGATAACAAACTAGATTCCTTGTCTTTACACAAAGCCTCGACCCTCGCTTAAAATGGAGCAGGCTGAGGAGTCACAGAAAAGGTTCTCTGAGACATGACAGCTTTCAGATTGGCACAGAGGTCAGTATTGAGATCAGTGGAAACGTGAAAGGTGTCCATCCAAACTCTGTAATCACCATCTATAAGTCGGCTGTGCCTTATTCATGTCCCTTGAATTGCTTTGATTATTTCTCACTTCCCCTCACTGAAGTCCTTGTGAGTTTGAGCAGGCTGTTGGTGCACTTGCCCACCCGTGTACAATGGGGTACCAACACGATGCCATGGATTCAACGCTCTCTGACATCCCTACAACGTGACACTCACCTCCCTATCCTGTTCCTCCTCTCAGTCTTCTCTAGCGTCTCTTCTTGCATGTGCTACTTAGACATAAATGATGCTCAGGGCGCTACTGGCTTTGACTTGCCCCGTGCACACTGAGAAATCCCCACGGCTCCCATGTCTCCACATCCATGTGCTGACGGTCCCAAGTGCTATATATAGTTCAACCTCCAATGAACTTAGCCTCAAGAATAAGCACCTCAAATTTAACCCAAACCGGGACAAAGTCTTCTCCTCCCCATGGGGAAAAATTAACCCTCTTCTCTCTCTGGGTTGGTCCTCTTAGCTACTGATACCCACGCTCTTGAAAAAAAAAAACACAAGGTATCTTCTATTTCCTTCAGATTCCAGTGGATCACCAAAACTTGATGATTTTCCCTCTGACGTGTCTCATGAATCTGGTACCTCCAGTCCATTCCTTTCTTGACTGAAGGAAACACTTCGTCAATAAGGGGTCTTCTCATTGGTTTCCTTTTCTCCAGTCTCTCCTTATGTAATGCCTTCTACATACAGCTGAAATGACCTTTTCAAAGAAGGGATCTGCTCAGGCCATCGGTCCGTGCGAATCGTCAGCTCTCGAACACCAACAGGAGAAAGCCTACCACATTTCGGCCATTTCTTTCTTCGATTCCTATTTCTTTCCTCCCAAACTGTTCATGATACCCATGAATTGACGTGTACTTCCACTGCTCCCTCTACCAGCCTCTCTCTTCTGCCTCACCAACTTTTATGTACGCGCTTAGACCTAATTCGAATATCACCTTCCCGATAAAGCCTTCCTCAGATAATTCTCACACAGAATCGATTACAACCTCAGCCTACCAGAGGCATCAATTATACCACTAATCACATTTGTAGCTAGTTTTCAACACTGCTCTTCAGCCCCAGCGGGGAGTCCCGTGGGTAGTAATTCTCTTATAAATCTTTCTATTACCAGAACCAAGTAAAATGCCAAGCACCGAGTAGGTGTACAACACATAATTAACGAATAAGAAATGAGGAACTGAGTGCCCAGAATAAGTAACTTTAGTGAAATAGAACACTTTTCTAGGCATTCGGAAAAGTCATATCTGCAACTAAGTTTGTATTGCAAACTGTCTATTTAAATAATATACATTTCCACGGCAAAAACAAAGATGTGAAAACAATTAGAACTTACGAAGCCATCAGCAGCATGGAGGGGGTAAGGTTACCAAACGTGGCCGCTGTCCAGCCAAGTGGCCGGACAGAACTCGGCCCCGTGGACAATAACTCCGAACCAGAGGAGAGTTTAGAGTTACTGGTGAGTCTTCTGCAACCTCCCCTTCTGCAGATTAGGAAAATGAGGCTGACTAAGGGTAAACGACTCGCTCAAAGCCTTACAACTCGTAAAAGCCAGATCCCCCAATTTCCAGTAGAACACACGTTACACACAAAATAAGTAAAAAGAGTGAAGAAAAAAAATTAAGCCATCACTTATGTAAATGCTACTCCAAATCCATGAAGAGAAGAAGGTAATACCATGAATCAAGTTCAAAGACATGCGTGTAGGGGGATCCCAAATCCTCTGGACGGTCACGCACGACGGCAGCAAACTTACTCTACTGGCTTCGTCAGCGTCCTCTTCATTGATGGAGCTGGAAGGGGAGGGCGTTGCCGACTTGCTTGCTGGAGGTGAAGGAGAAGTGTGGGGCATGCTGGCACCTCCCAAATTCAACCCCAACTGGGCACTGAGCTGAGACTGGTTGATGGTGGTGAGCTGGGCAGAAGGCATGCCCCCGGAGCGAGCAGCATCGGTCATGTGGACGATGGACCTCATGATCAAAGAGGGATCCTGACGGTACTGTGACACCTGTGTGTGGCTCTGATCCTAAAAAGGCAACAGAGGAGGGGAGACACTCTTAATTTTCCAAAATATCAGCGGCTTATGGGGAGTAGGGTAGGGTGGGTGAAATGGGTGAAGGGTGTCCAATGGTACCACCTCCCAGTTATAAAATAACTCGTAGGGACGTAACGCACAGCATGGTGACTGCGGTTACTGCATATTTGAGAGCTGCTGAGAGAGCAGATCTTAAAAGTCCTCAACACAGAAAACATTTTCTTTCTAACTATGTATGGTGACAGAGAGTAACCTGATTTATTGTGGTGACCATCGCATAATATATTTAAATACCGAGTCATTACATTGTACACCTGAACCTAATATAACGTCAAATGCCAATTATACCTCAATAAAAAAAAAATCGATAAAATTAGCATGTTAGCAGTTCCTTAGGCAGGTGTGATATGTTGCAATTTTGATAGGTCTGACCTATTCCAGGATGATGGTCTCTATGAATTTAGTAACTATAAAGACTCCTGTCATAGGATGAAACGTCACAAGCACGAGGCCCAAATGATCCAGCCTCATCTATTTCACAATAGAACTGTCACTGGAGGACTTAAAAATAAAAGCCTTCTACCGGGTATTTACCCCAAGGGTTTGAAAGTCCACGTCGGAAAAGATATTTGCACAACAATGTTCATAGAGGCATTACTCTATGAACGTGACCAGGACATGAAAGCAACCCAAGTGTCCTACAATAGATGACGGGCTAAAGAAGCTGTGGAACATATACACAATGGATTATCACTCAGCCATTAGAAAGGATGAAATACTGCCACTTGCGACAACATGGATGGACCTCGAGATAATCATGCTAAGTGAAATAAGCCAGACAGAAAAAGTTGAAAACCACATAATATCACTTATATGTGGGATATAAACCTAAAAGCAACAAACGAACAGGACAAACAAAGACTCATGGACGTGGAGAACAGACTAGTGGTTAACAGAGGGTAGGGGGGAGGAAAAGGGGGAAGAGGGAGGGAGGGGAGGTAGTTAGGGTAAAAGGGGTTAAATATGTGACTGACAGAAATCTAAATATGGGCGGTGAACACACATTGCAATACATATTTATACCTTATTGCTAAATTGTACACTTGAAACTTACTGAATTTCCTTAACCAATGTCACCATAATAAAAAATAATAATTAGAAGACTATTAGGAAAGAAAAGAGAAACTTCCAGCTCTTGCTTCTTCATGAGGAAACGTATGACAGAGAAAGGGTTGAAGCGGTGGTCCAGCCCTTCCAGGCCCACCTACCTACCGACTGGCTCAGCATCCTTCTCCCACACAGAGCTCCGGTTCCCACACCCTTCGCCCAGCTCTGGGACAGAGGGAGAATCGGCTCTCTCTATTTTATCGTTCCCGGGAATGTATGTGACCTGTGCAGAGGATGGGCTGGCTGCACGGCACAGAGCAAACATCTGTTTGCCTCGGGGCATGCTTTCTGCAGAATCCTCCCGTTAACGGAGGGTCGTCCCATTCTGAATTACCAAGTCAGTGGCATCTGGAAGTCATTCAAAGTCTTTAGGATTGGATTTAGCCTTTTTTCATCTTAAATCTGCTTTGTTTCCTTTTGTTCAACCCACGGTGATTTAATGTACTAATGGATGTTTTAAAATATGGGTAAAGAGGAGGTACAGATAATCAGAATTTAAAAACTTCTCTGAAAGTTGCTGCAGTCACTTCAGAAGTACTCTTCTGTTTTTGGCAGTCACATAAAAGGCTTTAATTCCTTTTTTTTTTAATTCCACAGAATCAAAAAGTGAAGACATGCTTTTCAAACGACTTACTTTAAGATGTGTCATTTAACCTGAGTCTGATTTTATCGAAACCAAATTCTCTTGACTCACAGTGACCCAGAATCTAATTTTATACATAAGCCTATGAATTCTCAACTGTTCCACTTTTGAGTCTTTCTGATAAGGCTTATTTTTGCTCTTTATAAGAAACAAATGAATTATAAATGACTAAATTGGAACACTTAGTTTCATCATATTAAGTATACGAATGCCACCAAATAAGAAGCCATAGCTATCGGTAGGAAACCAGGTGAATAAACTATGATCTAGCAAACTACGAAGCATTATGAAGCTTTTTTAAAATAATGAATTAGACTTATGGCATTGACCTAGCGCAGGGTTTCTCAAATTGGGTCTGTCAACATTTCGGACCCATGGTCTTTTTGTGTAGGCTGTTCTTTGCATCCTAGGATGATACAGCAACCTGGTCTCTACTTTCCTGATGCCAGTAGCAATAATCTCCCTCTCCTCCCACCAGTCATGACAATCAAAAATGTCTCCAGATGGTGTCCCCCAGGGGACAAAATTGCTCCCAGTTGAGAACCACTGACTTAGAGTCACATGTAAGACATAGTAAGTGAAAAAAGCAAGTTGCAAAATAAACATAAAGCACAGCTCCTTTTTGTTTAAAAAGAAAAGCATATAATCTGAACTCGCAACAATGGTTATATTATCGGAGGTAAGGTTAGAGGAGTAAGGAGGGGGAGCATCTTACCTTTTAACAATTATACAAATGCAAAACAAAATAAACTAAAACACTTTAGTCAGGAACAACTATAAAGAAGATATACATGTAGTTAAAAGTCTATAACTAATTGCTAGGGTTGAATGCTAAATACATAAAATTTCCATTGCTTAAAAATTTTTGAGTTATCAATTTCCTTTGGAATCCTGGAAAAACATGTCCCACATATCAGAACAATCCCACTATTCCTTGTCTCACTGACAATATTCCCTTCCACTCCTCTTAAAATATTACATTCTGTGGGTAGGCATCCCTCTGAAGATTTGTATGAAAAAAGTGGATTTTATATGATTAGTCTGTCCTGAGTTTCTTTATTAGCATTCTACTACACAGTTAGCTACTTCTCTTCAAAAATGCGAATCGTCTGTCCACTCTTCCACATTCTTTTAAAGTTCCACCATTGCTTGCTCATGTCACTTCTCTCTTCCAATTATTGGGAAGTGAGCCATCTTATTTTACTCATATATGCCTTTCAGAATGCTTTTGAAAAGCCCTTTCAGACTTATTAAATCCAAATGTTTTAAAATATCTCCAAACTTCCAGAGTACAATTAAATTAAGTATTTTAATCCTGACCGTGTAATAATAAATTAGTTAACTGGCATGGCCACAAAATATGGTTTACACAACTTTCTCACGAACAGTTATTTTGCTCTCTATCTACTCCAATGCCTATGAAAATCAGCACATACAGATACTCGACTGACTCCTCCCACAACGAGAGCATTTTCAGATGGATCTCATGGCCAAACAAAAGGCCAAGAAGTATGTTTTCTTGGCGTCACCAGCTCTTCCTGAATTTCACCTACAATTGATGCTTTTCTCATGGACCTGGTTGCTCGTGAGTTCCTGGTGACCAACAGCCAGAGCTCATGTACTAAAACGAACAGTAAATGTTTGTTACTCTGTGCCAGGACGTGTGCTAAGCTCAATGTGCATTTTCCAAGTGAATTCTCTAAATAGCCTCTGGAATTAGATGCCTTTATACCCGATCTTGGATAAGAGAGATTCCATGGGCCACAGAGCTAGTTAGTAATGCTCAAGGGAAAAGCCGAGCTGTAGGGAGCCACGGTGCCTCAGTGGTGGAGGTGTGTGTGTGCAGACAGAGAACACGTGGGTATCTGGCTCTCCACTGCCACCAGCTCCCTTTAAGAAATGCAGCCCCATCACTTGTTTTATAAAATTGAGATTCATCATAACATTGCACTAAACATCATCAATCATCATCATCATCATCATCATCATCATCATCATCATCATCATCATCTTCTGCAGTGGAGACAGAGTGAAAACCACCCCTGAAAAGTACTGGGGTGGGGCCAAGGCCTTGCTAAAACTTATAGAGCCATCCAAATAGTTTTCAAAAACCTTGGCCTTATCTTTCTTGTCCCCAATGGACAATATACCAAGAGCATCCAAAATATTTTCAAGGAACCGCTGACACACATAAATGTACCAGCATAGACCACGCCCCACAGTTATCAGATAACTTCCTATGCGTGAGGATTACAGGATAAGATTAACCATGAAAATGTCTCTTCAGAGATTCGAATTCCTTTAGGGCCACTAATGATTAACAACAGCCTTGGGGAACTTGGTGTTCCTTAAAGACTCAGATCATTTTCCATTAAAAAAAAAAAAAGTTAATCCTTAAAAGATGCTCCCTTTGATCTCAGGATTTCCACTTAAAAAGAAAAAGATGTCAGCCCAGGTTCAAGATATTTATTGAGCACCTACTATGTGCCCAGTGAGAGAAGCCAGCACACCAATGCTCATATCTTCAAAATTAGAATGTTATCTTTGTCATTGTTTCAAACATTACTCTAAACATAATTTAGAATGGACTAATAAATTTACTATGATGAAGTATAGGCAAGAATAATTCATATTATATACTCCTTCAAAATAGCTCAATTTTTCCTAATAGCAATGGCATGATAAGGAAATGTAAACCATGGATATACATTTCTTATCCATTCTTAGGATATAATCCCCCCAAATTTAATGTCATTGATAAATCATTACCTCTGTTATTGAAGTCTTGGAAATTTTACTCATGATGAATGACAGGCAAAGCAAACTAGTGAGTTAGAAAAGGTTGCAGGAACGACTTTAAATGATTAGACAAATACAATGAAAATCACCTTGGGGAAGGGGAAGGAGTGTCTAAAGCCTGTGTCTTATCTGCATAAACACAAAACGTGTATGTAAACAAATAACAATATCAAATTATGATAAAGGAAATAAGTAGGTTATACCGATAAGTGTTTGTGGGAGGGCGATGCCATTTGCTCGGAGTCAACCATCCAATGAGGGAACAGCACGTGCAAAGTCTGAGGCGGGAGAGGGCGTGGCATGCGTGAGAAACGGGCAGGAGGCCAGTACAGATGGTGGCAGGTCAAGCACAATGAAGAGGTCAGTGCGGCGGGCCTGGGAGGTGGGAATGGGCCAGAGGATGCCCGGTAGGGAAGTCGGTGGATGCTTCCCGAGGAGGTGACCCACTGAGCTACGGTGCAAACGAGAAGCTAACAATGCAGAGATGAGGGAAGAGCATCCTAATGGCAGAGAAGGTCTAAGTGCAAGGCCAGGGACATGAGGAAGCACGCCATGGGAAAGTCAAGGAGAGCGAGGGTTGCTGGGCCGGGAAGAGCAAGGCTGTCCGGGAAACTGAAGAGGCAAGTAATGGCCACAAGGTGACACGTCCTGTAGTCTGTCCTAAGAAGTCTGGATTCTATTCCGTGTGGAAGGGTGTCACTGAAAATTGAAAGGCTCGGTATATGTCTGATGGGGTTATTCATTCCAATAAACATTAACTGGTCCTACCTCATGGGCTACCCATCTAAATCAACTGTGGACAATCTGATTTAAATATAAATATAAATACATAGCTAATATCTCAACCTGTGTTCTGAAGAGTCCCCAAGGATTAATTTTTGCATTCAGAGAAGGTCACCAGAATGGGAAGGCCTTGGACTTCTAACAGGGAGTACACTGCCTTTTCTTGGCCTGTAAGTGCGAGTCGACAAGGCTGGAATGCTTTGTGGATGTCTTGGTGGGGGGAGTGCTTGCCTTCTCCTCCACCTGATGAAAGAGCCTCTTTGTTGCTTGTTTATTTGTTTGTTTGTTTTTAAACAGGAAACCAAGGCATGGATATTTCTGGTACTGGTCCTTCATTTCCTGAAACCCAGTTTTATTATTGAACATTAATCATTTGAGTGAGCTGTTAAAACCTAAGTCATTTTATATGAATAAAGAAAACTTTAGCTCACTAGCACAGATGAAAAACTGAGGTCACTCTTGTTCAATGGAAGACCAAATAAACATTACAGAATAAAAATAACACCGTTAGCATTGTCGAAATACAGGGCCCTAAGGTTCTGGGCGGGAGTTTTTGCTTTCTCTTGTTTAAAAAGGACCAAAGAGAGGTGTGAAGGATGTATTAGACCCCAACTGAGACTTCCTCCTTGATTAATCAAGACGGGAACACCTGAAAGGTGAAAAGCATCCTTACTGAGTAAATCGCTCTACTCCATGAGCACGTCCACACTCCACGAGAGGTATGCGAGGGTTTGCGGGGTGGAGGGGGAGTGGGTACGGTTCAGTCTCATTTCCTAAGCAAGAAAACCCAACTTCCTGCAAACTTCGACTCTTTTTCATTCATTCTTGCAGGCCAGTCCCTCCACGCCGCCCTCAGCCCGGGGTGGGAGCGGGGGCTTCTCTCTCCCAGCCCTGGCACTTGTCCCTGAGCTGACCACATCCTCCAGCACTGTGGTGGCGCTCCTTTTGCAAATGTAAGACGTGAGCTTTCAAATTAATTTGTATTTTAAGTATCACCCTTTATTTTTCTCTTTTATCTGGTTTTACTCATTACAATGGTGCTTACTTCCACGGGGTTGATTTTATCATACACATTTCTTTAAAAATCGAATACACAAATGAGTTTAATTTCCCCTCCATCTACTTTTACAAGCAAATATGCTCTATCGTGATCCAAAGTTAAGTTTTCATAATAGAAGAGAATGGCTAATTAAGGAGAAATCACCCAAACATATTAAACGGTGTGACTGAATACATATTTTTACCGTGCTGGTTTTTAAATCAATGCTTCTTGAGAAATGGAGTAATTAAACAATTATCAGTAATAAAAATTGCTTTGTTAATAAATAAGTATGCTCTTAATAAATATGGAATTAGGAGCCAGTAATTTTATACTCAATTATTGTTATGTTCAATAGCTATGTTATAATTTTATTTCCACATTAACAACGATCAATCAATAGTCATGCATAGCTACTATATTCCTAACTCCAACAGACCTCAAAACAAATGTAGTTATGCCAAAGGCATGCCAATGATAATTACAGACCTACACACCACAAACTTTTAACTTCATCAAAATATCTGCACTGAAATAGATCATTTTTACTTAATAACTACTCTCAGGGTTATAATCAAACATACCTACATGGGAACATTTTGTGAAAAACAGTCTTCTCAAAAGTTAATTAATAGTTTCCTAGTAAAATAAAATTTTCAAGAGTTTATCATAAAACACTTAATGGTATTTTACTCATATATCCTATAACTCCTTCGTTTTACCAAGAAGTCAGCTCCATGCTTATTTAACCGAGTCCTAAATTAAAATTTTAAAGAAGGTTTCCACTTCACAGCTGTTTGTACTTTAAACTCCCACCCTCCATTTTTATTTCGTAGTCAAAGTACGCTCTTCATAACAAATCAGTATTCTTTCATGGTCCTTTCATCTATTCATATGCATGGTCAACAAATAAAATATTGAGACACACTGTTCCAGGCCGAGAGTGACAGTAATAAACAAGACAGGGGAGGGGAGGGGACAGGCCATTAAATAAGCAAAGGAGACCGTCTCAAAGGGTGACAGGTGCGATGAAGAAGAGGAAACTGGGTACCAGTATGACTCTCGTGCCTCCAAAGGAATGTTTGAGCCACCAAGCCAGTTTCACTCGTGAATCCAAGTGATGTCCAATGGTGTCTCTGCTGTCCCTGAATGACTGGCAAGTAGATAACTATAGGATATATGTGCTAAAGACAAGATACAGGGAAATAAATCATAGCTTAACTTTCTAACAACACTTTTCCTTGAATGTAATAAATCAAGCAAGTAATCATGTGTCACAGTTCACAATAGCTAATTGGGTTTAGCAGAAGTTTGGAACACACTCCTACTTACATAGATGACCCTAACGTTAACTCAGCCTTAAAGACAACATCCATATGTTCAAGGTCAGTAGGTATTTACAGACCAAGAATAAAGACTACTTATTTTAAGCTAAGTATACTACAAGGCTATTTGCTCTACAGAGAAAGGCAGCTCATAAAAATGTCCATGGCCTGGGCGTATCAGGCACACAGTTGTCAAGGTATAGTGACAGCTAACTTCAAGTTGGCTTTTGACGCTAAGAACCCATTAGCCATCATCAGACTGTGAATTTTGATAGCATGCGAAAGAGACACCGGTAATCAAAGAAACAATTTTAGGAATAATATCATCGGTCTCTAATTATTAGGAATAAATCATAGCACTTAGTAGGCACTCAGCAAATACCTGCTGAAAGTTAATACAGTTTCAATTTCATAATCTGGACTTTGAACAGACAGATCCCAGCTCATTCAGAGTTTTTTGCTTCCATAAGTTGTGCCTTTTCTCTATTGTTAACTTACGATAACAATATGTTGTGGCCATAACTTGACCAAAAATTAGTATTGCTGAAGTAATCATTCAGTCTATATGAAAAATTGTTAAGCTTCCTCCAATGGCTAAGGGTAATCGCCTACAACAGGACTCAGCTCTGCAGACTCCACCGATAACGGTGTGAACGTGTTCATAACGATAATCAGGACTCGTTTGAATAGAACGTTCCATGCATTAAACACATTAATGACCCATGAAATAACTGTTTTATCTGTAACACATTAAGCAGCGTTGCTAAAACAACGTATTAATTGAAAGTCTGCTAGCTCTCTTCATGTGAGATTTTAAAAAGTATACAAATGGCATGCCAGTCATTTTGCAAAAACAAAAATAATTCAACTTCAAAATTAGAGCCATACCAAATGATCGTATAAAAAACCACACCAAACTTCTAACATAAGCCTGGTGATTTTAGATGTGTTATTTTTATATATTCACATTTTTTTTTTCTGGTCAAAAATGACATCTGTCTAGATGATGACTTATGAGTCTTATGAATATTTTAGAAGCTCGTAATTTTCTTCGCTGCACGCTTATCTTCTCTGGGACTTTGTTCTCTCTTTCTCTCTTTCCTTAATAAGTACAGAGACTACCATACTCAAATATACCTCTCTTACTTCCATCTTTTTCAATTTTCTAATACTAGGTTTGACATTTCTAGAGGACCAGTGTAGCATTTTCTATAAATACATGCTATCCCAATTAAATCCAAAACATATCAAACAGAACAGGTCAGTCCTCTAAACACGAACTATACTGTATGAAGAAAAAGTATGTGAATTATCAGCGTGTTTTATAAATTCTCTTTTTGGGGGGCATACAAAATATCCAGACTGGAGACAATTATTTTACTGTCTGTTTCTTGGATATCAAAGAGAATTTTGAAATTCATCAAAGCTAACCTTCTGTTATGTACAACAGACTAAGCTGAAAAGAATGTTAACAAGTTCAATTTCCATTCAATCAGCACTACTGCTCTCTGAAATGTTTCATTGCAGGAAAGAAATAAAAATAATCTATATGGTAATTATGAGGATGAATCCCCCAGTAACTTCCAGCTACATGAAAGGTCAGTTCTATTCAAGATATTTTATCAGTCCCCTGCACATACTCCTGTCCTGTCATTTTAAATCTGAACAGCATTTTATTTTCCCATTTACAGCTACCTGCAGAATTAAGTACTTAAGCCAAATAAGAAAAAAAAAAAAAAAAAGAATGTTGAATGCTGGCAAAGGCTATAATAGCATAGAGATAAATCGTTCAGCTGCTCTGTCTCAAGCCTCTAGGGCTGCAGATTTTTCTTCTCCTGGTGCACTGTGGGTATTCAAAACTTGTTCAACATGATTTCATTTCATTTCAGGCACTGCCTGAGAAAACTAAATTACAGAATCAATCATACAGAAGGTCAGAGTGAGACTTCATTACAAGTATTGCATGCTTGCATGAATATCTTTCATTTATGACTGACCCAATATGTCACAATAGCTGTCTAGTAAAAATAATCCACTTTCTGAAATTGATGTACTACTGATGTCAGTGCTACTCGCTGAGCAGATTATAGAGAGGTGTTAAAAAAAAGAAAAAAAACCCTTGGGCACGCGCGTTGTAGATTTTTCGGATTGCAATCTTTTGTAGATTAAAATAATTTCCAGATGATCACCTGGACTGACGATAATGCTTAGAGGTAAGGCATTTTTAACCAGAATATACTGTGGATGTCTATTTGCCAACCACATACTGCTTTAAAAGACATGTAAGCACAACAAGCAAATCGAGGCTGTTCTTTGAAGTCACAAACACACCCACTTTCGATTTTTCAACGACTGGCTTTTGAATAGGAGAGCATTATTTGCATATTTTGAAATGTGAATGCTAAGCATGGATCTCGTTTTAATCCCCCCCCTTTTTGTTCCTCCTTTCTGTTTTTAAATATAATGGCATAAATTTAAGGAAGATAAACATATCGTGCCTGTTGCCAACAAAAATGCAGCTAATCAGTAACGTGACAAACTGTCACTCTTTCTAAAGGAAAACCAATGAGGCTCTGAAGAAAAGCTGGTTCAATACAACATAAACAAGCTGGCTTTTTTTTTTTTTTTTATGCGATAGTCTTAATTCACCATAGCAATCCTTCACAGCCAGCCATATTCATTTGGAAAATAAAACTTCTTACTTGCATAAGGTATGAAATGTCCATGCACACAGAGACGCCGAATGCATGATGTATAAAGTATTATTTATTATTTTCCTGGTGACCTTCCTGAGGGAACACTCCGAGGAGCTGCCATGGAGTATTACGACGTAGCCAGCCAACTCGGTGCCCGGAGGGAGATATAGAGGAACCTTGACATAGCCTATTTTTAACCATGCCTCTGGCGATTCTGAATTCAAGTTTATAGGTGAACATGGCAGGTAGTACATAGTACAAAGCCAACGACACATTGTATTCATCATAATTCTGTCCTAGTACATTTTATTTTTTCCAACATTTGTGATTTAAAATCCCATGACATTTCTTCAAGGTGAAATTCTACTAGAATTTTCAACAAGATGAGGTTGTTTCGAGCCAAAATAAATATCATTCGGGTTAGCAAAACTTCAGAAAGGCACCAATAAATGTGATGAGATCCACATTTAATGCCATGATGACAGCCTGCACTTAGCTTAAGTACTTATACTTTTAAAAATCAATGAAATAATTCAACTGCTTTAGTGATTAGCAATACATTACAAAAGCAGCATTAAAAATTGAGTCCTCTCTCCCAAAGCCAGTCCGTGAAAGCATTGTTCTTTAAGTGTATGTGAATATCATAATTATTTTATGATTCCATCTTTAGTTCTTTCCAATATAGTAAATTCAATTGACCATGAAATGAAATTTCATAGTCAAATGCCTCCTTTACACTTTTTTATAGCAGCAATAACAGTTTTATAGCTTTAAGGCAAGGTAATTCATCAGATGTTTAATTTAAAGGCAGATTCTTATATTATTAATAAATATTTACCAATTTAATAAAGTACACATTTTAGCACGCATTGTATGGTCTTTTAACTATTTCCACAACTTTAATGAGCCTCGTCGAGCATCTATGAATAACGGTGAACCCTGGCAAACTCCCTTGGTGACTAAACAGCCTTTCTATTTTTATTATCTTCCAGGCACAACACCGTGAGCATGATCGTAGAGCAACAGAGACAGAACCCTCCTTTTCAGTGTCAAAGGGACAAAAATGTAAGAAAGTCCACAGGAAACAATTATTTGTGATGGCGGGGAACATTTATGAATACTTAATGACCCTTTCCCGACTGTCGGCTGCATTCTTTTCCACCAAAAAAAAAAAAAAAAGTAAAAATAAAAAAACCCTGATATTCGGCTCAAACACAAAAGATCACAGGCAAAGCAAATTATGTTGCTGCGATCTTATTTAGGAAAGCAATCTGATATTTCAGAGAGCGCGCAGATCTCTGCACTGCGAATCCACTACATATTTTGCAATTGTCTGCTGTCATCTGGGAAATTAACAATGAAATCGGTAAACATCACTGGCATGGCCTAATGTGCAGAGAAATATGTAAACAAGCAATAGGATTTGTTTTTTGTTATACCAACACATCTGTTTCATTTTATCAGGGTTAACAAAAAGAGAGAGAGAGAAAGAAAGCCCTATAAACTATTAATCTTGTTTTAAAATGTCTGCTTAGCACCTCACCTAGATAGACGTGCATGCTTTATAGACTATGGTGGAAAAACAAAACCAAACAAAACAATCCCAGCAGAAGACTTTAAAATGCTTTAGAGGATTTACTCTGGTGATTGCTGACTATAATTGCACACTAAGAAAAAGAGAACTAAAATTATTGCATTAGTAAACTCGGCTCTCTGGAGTGCCTTATTGGATGTCGATGACAATAAATAACACAATTAGGTATATTCCACAGCATAAGCCACTCTCGATTTTCCTCTGCTGGTTCTGAGCAATCATTTTTTCTTCCTGTCTCGGTATCACAGTTTGTCATTTCCTTTGAGGTAGGGGCAGATCGTGTATCATAAACGTTATGTCATAATCCAACAGATGCCAAAGACCTAGGCACCTGATAAGAGCTTCCCATCTCTAAAATCTCACCTTGAACTTTCAACTCAGGTAAGCCCCTTGGTTGAACCAAAGGCAAGGGAAGACTGGCTGTTTCTAAAGCAATGAATCAGACTCCTTAACAATCGTTTCGGATCAGAAAGATCTTGTTGCGTCATCCTCTTTCACGTAACTATCGACCAACCCAACACCTTCTTGTCCAACACCAAGGCATGATCTAGCACCTGTGCTCGTGTGGCACGAGGAAGCACAACCCCCATGTCCACCGGCAGCTAGGGAGCACGTCCGTTCAGAACACGGACTCTCAGGCCTTCACCGCGAGAAGCGCAAAGGGTGAAAAGAAACTCCCAAGCCATCCATGGCCGCCTACCATATGTAACCCGCTGCTGTGAAGCACGCCATCTTGTTCCACGAGGTTTCTTGAGATTGTAATGGAAGGAAGATCCAGGCTCTGTGGGGGAAACTGGGGTGTGAATTCACTTCCCTGGGAAGGCACCGGGTCGCCGAGGCCTTGAAAGGGGAGAAGCACATCCGGCAGGCCCAGGGCGGGCTCCGACTCCGGAGGAGGCGTGATCGGGGGGATTTCGAACTCCTCGTCCCGAGGCTTGGCGTATGGAATGTCTGCTACAAGGAAACAAAACACAGATATCTTCATAGTCTGTTCCTGTATCTTATTTCTCCCTGGAGGGAAAAAGCGAGAGTTTGCATGAAAATACGACACAGCTAGGCCAAATATTTATCTCTCCAATGAAAACACCTTAAACACAGATTTCCATATAGAAAGTTTTGCTGATCATTCTGATTAAAGATTTAAGTCTCATTATCATATGGTTTTAATGGAGTATCAGTATTAACAGTTTTTTAATGCGTACTTAATTAGCAACATCTGTCTTTGTTGTTAGTGGGAGCATCAGCGACATTAGATTTGGCTATATAACAAATTGCCACTTTATTGATATGTGAAACAGCTCAAACCGCTTACATTATCTACATGCTTCATAAAATGCTGACGGTTTTTAGTGCACATACGCATTAATCCAGAAGTGAACATTACACATATTTACTTTCTGTCACAACATATAAAACAAGTCATATTAAATTTGTGGTTTGCTTCTTAAATTTCCTTACTGGTATATTCCCAAGTGTGTTGAATGCTTCTAGGGAACGTGTCCCTGTTTGTAAGACATTTTATATAAGACCTATCAGAGCATATAGGCATGGGCTCCAGGGCTTTTATTTAAACTATAAGAAGTTATTTTCTTTCATATGAAGATTTTGACAAGTATTTATCAGAACATTTTTCTGCCAGTCCTCAACTTTTAAAGGCTGCAGAACGAGCATAGAGATACACTGACATACACAATACTATTTCCATTGATACTGCTCACTTAGCAGAGTAAATAATGTACTTTTCTTCGCTGCTACTTAAGATTCTCGAAGACAGTGTTTCAGAATGCAGCCTCGTGATGTACATCAGGGCTGCCTTGTTCAACCCCACGAACCACCTTTCTTAAACTAGAACCTGGATTGGGGTGGGGGGGTTAGGATCTAGGATATTATTTTTGGTAGGGTGAAGAGGTTGGAGAATATTTTTTATTTCTAGCTCAGAGGGTCAAAATTATAGTTCATTCATTCACAGGAATATTTTTTTGAAGAATGAACTGGTGCAAGATAATTTGAATTTTTATAACTGGTCAAGAGAACGAATTTAGAGCTGGAAATCATCATCCTTCAAACTAGCAATTGATGATATAATTTAACAGCCAACTGAGAGAAAACAGAAACAAACTAAAGGGAGGGAAAAAAAGCATTTCTTGCATACAGAAACTGTCAACTGTTATTTTTATCTCACTAGAAAGAAAGAGGTCACAAGCTATGGGAGTCCATGGCGGACAACTGAATTAACATCTTGAGATTCTTAGCAGGCTCGGTATATGCAAAACCTTACAGCCCAATAACACATTTGAAAGCTAGAATGAAACATTCGATTTTCTGACATATTTATTCTAATAATGACCCCCAAAAGGTGTTGATTTCTTACCCTGAGTTCTCGAACACAAAGGGATGGCTTGGCTGCAAACGTGGCTGGCTAATGAACGTAACCCTATGGCTGCATTTGCTGTTATGTTGGCACTAATGTGGTCTAGTAACAGATGCAACTGTAATTTGTGACTCATTTGCTACCCCATTACTGCTTAATGAAATCTAACATATCACATTAACAATACGGATAAACACTCATTCTTGATATGTGGCATTTGGCTGTTTTCATTACCACTGTAATTAACACTTGAAATATTATTTCAATAAATATTTAAAGTACTCGAAAAAAATGGTCAGGGTAATCATGACACAGGCAGAAAACACAAAGTGAATGTGTGAATTTCAAACTCGGAGCATCCCTGTTCCCACGGTGTTATCTACAGGACAGTATCTACGGGGGGAGAATGGCGTCCGGCACTTCGGCGACTACAGAGCATCAAACCTCCAGTCTGCCTGCATTAGTTTGCACTCACTAAAATGCAAAAAACAAAAACAAAAACAAAAACAAAAAAACCAAAAAAAACTAGTTCACTTTTAATGCAGAGATTGGGAAATCAGGCAGCTGCTGTAACGTAGTGCGGTAACATTTATTTGGGCTGTGTTTTTTGTTCAAAAAAAAAAAAGAGAGATGTACAGTGAAATCATTAGATTAGATTACCTCTTAAACTTAAAAAAAAAAAAACCAACTTATGCTAGGCAGTCCAAATGTAGGGGTTTTCATTTTTACTTGGGTTAAGGAGTAGAGGAGGTATCTTTTAGATAATATGTCCCTACAGTATAATTTTTTAAAAGGCAAATTAATTCTAATTAGAATTTAGTATATTACTATGTCATAACCTAATAAAACAACACAATAAAATTCTATTACAATATATAGCCAAGGAAAAGCTAAAATCTTTAACCACTTTGAAAGAGAGGTAGTATGTTAAATATAAAGTTAAGCATTCCTTGGAGAAAAAAAAATACCCAAAACACTGGCGAGTTGAGATTTTTATAAAAATAACCATGTCTGGCATCAACAAAAAAATATATTGACTTCTGCCCACCTCGCCATATGATCAACATCAGATTAATCATTTCGAGTTTCTATGATTCCTTCTTACAGATATTGACTTTTCAGTGTTTGCCTTGAACATGTTAAAGTAGTGTGTACATGGTTAAATACCATCTGTACTGAAATGTTCAAAACATTTGTTCCTTTTGATAAAAATGCAAATCTGGAGAACTGTTGTATCAACATATAACAGCCAATGTCTGACACGGTGAATTATCACAGCTGGAATTAAATTGTCTCTGAGCAGCTGCTGGCAGCAGAGCTTTCATCAATGTTTGATTCAAATGTAGGGGAAAAAAAACCCCTACAGAATGAAACATCATGTTGTCCTTACAGACGGGGTTTGTGTTCATTATCACAAACAACACAGCAGCCGGTGCCAAACAATTTTCCCTTATCTGGGCTGTCTTCTTGGTTAGAGAGATGATGGTCAGTGTAAAAATGATTGATCTCCGAATACCCTTAATTCTGGATTCCTCATTTTTTTTTTCCCTAATAATTTCTCAAAGTTAATTTCTTTCATACCGCTTGCCTCCCCCGTACTAAGATCATTTACGAAGCCATTAGGATTTTGACTCTCTGGGGTCAAGCTAGTGCAGTTTCCCATATTTGAATGTATTTTGCAAGACGAAGATTTTTTTTTTTTTTTTTTTTTTTTTTTTTTTTTTTTTATCGCAGAGACCGCCAAGAGGAAATGCTCCATTTGGACCAATTTCAGTCCTGTTTGTTCTTGTTTTAAAATCTTAGATCTCACACAGTCTACCATTTTTAGGAAACCATTTTCTTGATCGAATCAAGATCGAGGTTTTCCTGGAGGGCAGGCCCATGAGCCCAGACAACAGCCCTACGTCAATGAGTAAGAAATTCAGAACAAATAGCAATGAGAAGGTGTTTGTTCCATTCGCTCTGATAAACTGTAGACAAACCCAAGGCCAACACGATGCTGCCTTTACATTCCATCACCCAGTTTTCCCAGCTATGCCTACATCTTAATGCCCAGTCATTCATTCATTCACTCATTCCTTCAACAGTTATTGAGCACCTAGCACTCAGCTGTGTGGATCTAACAAAAACCAAAACACTCATTTCATATTACTGTCATCGAAGACCCAAGAAACTATAACTTCTGCCCAATCGTTTCCCAAACCATGGCGACTTTAACAAAATTATCCCCAGAGTTACACGAAGTTCAAATATTTTCTATTTGAACTTCCATCCTAGGTTCCAAATAACCACTATCTGCTTAGATACCAATATAGTGTGGATAGACATTATAGACTTTCTTTTCTTATACATTTACTTTTGTTTACACATGCATTTCTTTTCATCAAGAGATGTGTTAATTACTATCGTTCATAACAGCCTATGGACAAGTACCTACCGGATTATTTTATCTCTGGTAGGTTTTTTTTTTTCTAATTTCTCCTCCAAAATTGTTACCTTATACCACATAAGAGATACATTTGATACTCTGCTTCTCCCTTCAAGCCTTTTAAATGGTCTAAATCACACACAAAACGTGAACAGGCACGTCAAGACAGACTTACCTCACTGGCTGCAAAGAAAGCGTTGTTTGCCTCAGCCATATTCATGTAGTTATTGTTATTTGCAAACTGAAAAGAAAACAGATTGTTTTAGGTTACCATGTAGCATAATAAAGAATCCTGGTGGTTTACTTAATATTTCATGGGATTTGGAAAGAATGCTGGTGTTAAGAGATAAAAGAGTGATTTTACTGAGAACCGTGACAGGTTTCAAAGCATCATGCTACATATACTATGTTGTCGGCTGGTTCCCCTCAGAAAAATAAAGCACGGAGTTAAGCTACCCGATAATTCCAGAAAATGGCGTTTCTCTTTCAGACTAATGGCAAAGGGAGACAATTACAAACATTTGGCCAATGGGTCACTAGTGGGTTTTGGTGACTGACCTGGCATTTGTCAGAGGTTAGAAGAAAGAGTGTCCCCCACAAAAAGTCACCCTGACATGTTTTTAAAGCATGTTGGGATTTCATAGCTTACTTTTCAAGAACAGATGTCACAAGTGCGGGTAGGTTAAAATGTGAATTAAATGGAACAGAATCCAATTCCCAGGACGCGGCTTCTATTTTCTAGTGAACGGGGTGTGGCATGAATATAAATAAATAATAAGACCAAAGAATATTTTTTTAATCTCCAGAGTTTAAAATATCTATATCCATCAGAGCTGTTGAAAATAGTGATATTTAATCTCTCAATGTAACATTAAGTGCAAAGAGGTTTAAAAAATAAGTGGGATCCTATGAACACAGCAATTTTCGTTTAATTCCCTGACACAATAGGCCATTCATACCATCACAAATAAGACTGTATCAGCATCTCAGACATAAGCTCTTTACTTCGTGAGACCTGTTATCAAAATGTAAAACTTGGATTTGGGCAGAAAATGCATTTTCAGGTTTGGATGGTATAAGTAGGCACGTTTTGTTACTTTCAACATTCTTTTATCAGTCCGGCAACATGGAAAGGCTCTGTGAACATAATTATCTGGAGTTTTATTATTTTCATGATTTTTAAATGGGAAAAGAATGCCCTCTTTTTAAGAAGGTATGTGATTTCCTTCCTTGAATGCATCAAATGACACAGAGGTTGGGTCTCTGAAGGATGAAATGTATATATCCATTCACGAACAGAAATAGAGTTAATAATTATTTAAAGTAGAAGGCACGATTGTCCCCCCCAAAAAGAGAAACAGGCACATCTATAGGATAGAATGTAGGTACTGGCACATAGATATGGGAGACCCACATAAATCCTCTCAATAAACCCAGTCGCACATTTCCGGGGGGCTCTCAGCCCGACAAAGAACCTGTAGGACTTGAGAACAGAAGCGGGATTGACATGCTACCCTTTATCACGTCAGAGCTCCGAGAACTAAGCAGGATTTATACGAAAGACTCTAACGGTCTCTGAGCGCTGTTACGGTCCACAGAAGCAAAATCCCACTCTGCAAACGATACCTCAATACACACTCGCACAATGAGCCCTCAGATTCATTTGGATAAATATCTTTACGAGGATTTCTGGAAGATGTATTTGTTAGCACTTAAGAAAGACCTTTATCTGGTTTCTCTGAAGGCAAGTGATATCAAAAGCACTCGGTGATGGTTTCAAACCGTATACTTATCTCCAAACGATCAAGTTGTATACATTAGCTACGTACAGGTTTTTGTGTGCCCATCATACCGCCATAAAGTGGTTTAAAAATAACCTAAAAACGTAAACCGTGTGAGCTGGTGCTCATGCACTCACATGCACGCGCACGCACACACACTCACGCACACACACCACACACAACCATATTTTTCAAAGTCTCTACAACGTTAAATACATGCAAGAAATGGTATAGGGTTCTGTCTTGGACTTTTTGATGAATTAATGATCCTACAATTTAAATCTCGGGCCTCCATTCCGCATGTTTCTTATAAATATGTATGAGGACCCAGGTCACACTGCGTATTCCACGCACCAGTCCTGGCTCCCCACACCACGAGGCGGCCTGTTTCTCAACTTCACCGTTATTTAAATGCAGGTTTTGTTGGGGAATTAGAAATCCATTTAAGGCAAACAGCTCATTATCACAGAGTATTTTTTTTTTTAAGATTAAACTCACTTATTATCTAATAGCACCTAAAACAACAAAGAAAAATGTGGCTATATATTAAACTTAAGGGCCTAAAACAATTCAAAAAACAAATTAAGCTTGGAGTGAAATAAGAACTGGGTTAGAAATCCTCTTCTGAACAGTTAGTATGCGAATGTAATTACTGAAGAAACTACAGCTAATCAGCTGTGAATTGTATCCATTAATTAGTACTTGCCCTGGAGAAATGAGAAAAATCAGTAACGACCCCCACACGAGAGCGAGGCGGAGCCACGTGATGGTGGCGCAGGGTTGAGTCAGCCAGGTGGCTGCAGTGGCTCCCGTCATTCCAGAAGCTCTCACCTGAAGTGCTGAGCTGGACGCACAAAGCAGTCCTTGCCTACCTTTTGTCTTCTCTGTATAAGGCCACAATTAATGGCTTTCAATTTGGAAACACGTGGTGATCGGGCAGAAACAGGTATAAATCATTTCAAACGGAAGCCGAGGTTTCTGAGAATAGGGGTGAAACAGTGCGGTGGGGTAGCCAACCAACGCAGGACGCCCAGTTAAATTTGGCTTTCGGATAAACAACTTTTCTTCTTCTTTTTTTTTTAGTATAAGTATATCCCGTACCCCATTTGGGATATACTTATACTAAAAAAAAGTATTCTTTACTTATCTGCGATTCGAATTTAACTTGATGCCCTGTACCTTTCTTTGATAAATCTGGCCACCCTCCTGTTGTGGTCCATTTGATATGCCTTATCTACTAATGCTAAGTTAATTTTATTTATTTTAAAATGTGACCTATGAATCCGCCTTTACTTGTTTGTGTTAAGAACAGATGCAAAAGGAAAAGTGATCCTTTGGGGGTAGATCCTAACAAAACGACCTCGGAACAATTAACTTTAGCTAAATTGTGTACAGTTAAATCTACTTCATGTACTAAGAGCCAGTGACAGCGGTAAACACGTTGAATTATTTAAAAACATAACCAACAACAACAACAACAAAAACCCCTAGGCCCCTTAGGTCCAGGAAATAAGGGCCTTTAACTGTGCTCACCATGGTCTTCCCTCAGAACTAAGGCTGTCTGGAGTATCATAAGCACTCCAATATTTGTCGAAGAGAAGGAAGGAGGAATCACATTTTACCTTCAGTGTCTCATAATCACCCTGTCACTGGAGTAATTTTATCGCTTACGTTTTTATGATGAGAGGGATAATGATGATGGTGATAATGATAATAATAATAGGATTTAGCCAATGAAACCCTCTACATACATTACTTAACTTTCCGAAGGGTGACTAAATGTAATTTATTTGACAACCAGCTAGATAAACAATTACTATGCCCATTTCATAGATTAACAGACTGAGGCTTCTAACGGTCAGGCTACTTGCCTCAAATCAGATACAAACAAGGAAGTCTGACATCCCTCCGGCTTCACAATGTGTATCACTTACATTCCGCAAAAAACCCTGAACATTTTACTCAGCGATCAATTCAATTTTAAAACATTATTTTTATCAATCTTACAGCCAGAATCTCCCAGAGGGTATTTCAAGGTACCAAAGTCTCGTGAAATGCTCCTCAAGGAAAGGGCTCGACAACCCGGTAAGTCTGTCAAAGGCTGCAGACCACTGTCCTCTCTGGGGAGTCACAACGCCTGCTACAAAATTAAAGGCTCTGAGAAGTCCTGCAGTCCATTCTTCAGCAAATATAAATGTGCCTACTATGTGCAAGACATTGTGCTAGGCACTGGAGAGAAAATGATTAAACTGATGACAAGGTTCCTGCTTGGACCGAGCTTACATTTTTCTTTAAGTGGGAGTCAGTAAACCCTCCCCCCAAAAATCTGCTGCAGGACACTTCCGTTTGCTTTCTCCCACAATACTCTGTGGGAACGTCCTTTGGGAAACCCTGTTCCAACCCTCTCTTGACAATATTCTTTTCCCAGAACCCTCCTTATCAAAGTTAATAACCTAATTTTGCACCATGGCAAAGTGTATGCATTTGGTGAGTCAATTAAATAAGAATTTCTAGATTTAGATTATGCAAGCTAAGCCACCCTAATTGGCTATTTCCACTCTCCATTAGCTCTCTACTGACGTTCCTTCGAAGATCCCCAGCTCAACCACAGAAGGGTCTTCTTTGCGATTTGAAGAATCAAAACAAAATATTACAAGTAAACTGAATGAACATCAAGTGAAAGAGTTCACTCCTCTGAGGAGCATATAAAAACATTACAAAAGAAAGCAGCCGATTCCAACCGTTTTGACGTTCACTGAGAGGGAGGGGCATTTGTGCGGTGCACTGGTGACGATCAGTCCTTCCCACTTGGATAGGCTCGAAGGGCTGCGATGTCCAAAGGTATAATCCCCAAAGATACAATTACAAGGCAGAACTGAATCACTTCTGCATCTTAATAATTTCACAAAAGAACATCTTCATTGTACTTGGAGGTGGATTGGCTTCTGCTGCTTGATGAGTAATTACAGCTTTGGCAAATACAACTTATGAAGGACATCAATTAAAAAGCAGCGTTGCAGAATTTAAAAAAAAAACATTATTGAAGACCATCGTGTTCGTGGCCTGTCTAACTGTGTGAAGTGCCAAAGCAAATTAAAGGAGATTGTTAAGTCTAGCTCAGCCAGCGAAAGGGTTGGACGAAAATGGAACAGCACAGACAATAACCCATCTGTAACCACAAGACGAACACTTCGGCTTGATGAGTCCACACGACAGCATTTTCACTGACATTATTTGACACCCATGTGAAGAATCGTATAGGCTTCTAATAAAGCAGCATTAACTACAGGGGATCAAACAGCTAAGTGGCATAAATTTAATCCTTAAAAAAAAAAAAGAAGATAATCCTTCGAATTCTCTTTTCTTTTTTCCCATTCGATGTGTTAGCAGATGCCGTCCAATCTGATGTCTCAGGAAGGACATCTGTCCAGTTGCTCCCACAAATGAACTGTGCCATCGTGGGTCAAGCGTGCCACGCATGTTCGCACGATGGCAAGCAGGCACTGCGAAGCCCACGTACTCTCCAAGGCTCTGATCACGCTCCCGTGGGGGGCAGCGGGGGGAAACGTAGTGGAGATGACCAAGTCTTAACCGTTTCCAGCAGCGGGAATCTGTTTCAAAATACGAAGCTCAGGAGAATGACCACAAGCCCAAGGTGGCGAACAGTAACGCCACCAACACTGATCGGGGGTGAGTCGGGGGGCCGCAGCACGAAGCAAGGGATGACGGAGGGAGTAGGGACGTTTAAGGCGAGGGGTTCGCGAGAGCCTGCACACAAACCCGTAAACAACGGCCTCTGGGGTGTGGTGAGCAGGACACGCACACATTCTGCTGGTTAGGCATACACAATGAGAGACTTACGCACACACAGATAACATTAGACACACACACAGGCACGGTTCAAACGCAAGGTGTTTGGAAAGACGACAAGCTTTCAAAAACATTCATTGCCTTTCCACATGCTAAGAACTCCTAGATACTTAGCTCCTGAGCACCGGACTCACAAACACGACTGCCCGCCACACTTGCACCTGCGTGTCAATATGCACCTCGGTCACATGAACAAAACTGACCTCATCTTGTCCCCCAGACTTGCTCCAGCCTCAGCCGTCCCCACCTCCTTTGATGGGAATTCACTCGGCTCCAGTGACTCAGGCCAAAACTCATGCTCGAATCCACTCTTTCTCCTTCCTTCCCCATTAAGCCATCGAAAGATTCTGTTGCCTCATCTTTCCAATTATACCCAAAGCTGATCGCTTGTCGCCACCTCCCCAGGACTCGCCCAGGCCCTAGCCATCTCCTTCCTCCTGGATCTCTGTTGTGACCCTCCCCACGGGTCCCAGCTCCCCACACACGGTCTAGTCTCAGCACAGAGCCGAAGAGATCCTGTGAAAATCTAAGTCGGAGCACATCGCTCCTGCTCAGAACGTTCCAGAGGCTTCCTACACACTCGGGGAGGAAGCCCGAAGCCTCACGATGGCCGCGGTTTCTTCTACTGCTCCTCTAACCTTCAACACCCCCGACGCATCCCTGTCTCAGGACCTCTGCCCAAACGGTCACCCCTCCGGACGTCCCCATGGCTTGCTCGCTCCCCTCCCTTCGAGTCTTCCCTCAAATGCCACCCCCTCCGATGTCCCCAGAAAACTTCTTCGCAGCCCTCCTTCACATCCAGCTTTTCCTCTCCCTCTTCCCCTCCTCGATGTTTTCCATGACACTTTTCGACGTAACATTTACTGACTTTCTCCCCCCAACTCGAACGTCCATTCAATGTGGGTAAGAATGTGCCGCCTGTTGTTTGCACGGATGTCCCAGTGTCCAAGGAGAACGTTGGATAAATAGTGGGTGTTCAGTAAATCCCCGCTGACCGACGAACGAACGACGACGAACGACATTCCAGATGTGCGATGACGGCACGCGGACTTGTTCTCCAAACCGAGCCGGGCACAGCGCAAGCACTTGAAATTCAAGCGGACGGGAGACAGCACGCACCCGTCACCACCACAAACCACACCTGTGAGGAAAGAGTGGTCATCGGAAGAGTTAGAGAGTCTAATAAAATCAATCTTTTAAACGCTAGAGATACTTAGCGTAAGGAAAAAGGCTTTATTCGAGAAAACGCACTAACCCTGTTAACAGAAAAGAGAGAGCGGCCTGGGCAGGTGAGGATGGAGTTTGCTAAGGACGGAGGCCTCGCCTGGTTGAAAACAAGCTGCAAAGGACAGCACCGGTTCCGGCCCGCAGGCAAAAAGCTGGGAGAAGAGAAAGCCAACACCCTACCACGGAGGGTCCAAGAATTTGAATATGAAATTTGGCAGCTGTTTCCCTCCTCCCGCCCCCCCCAATGTAAAGTATTCTGTTTTAAAATTGTTTTGCTTTATAACCTAGGTCAGAGTTTCTTATAACATGTGCTGCTCGGGACCATAGGAGAACCAGATGCCTGATAAAAACACGGATTATCTGATTCCCATCCTGGATTGACTGGATCAGGATCTCTAGGCAGTGGAGCCCCCAAAGCTGGTATTGTCAACCGGCTTCTCAGGAACTCTAAAATACACTAATATTTGAAAAAGGCTAGCCCAGTTCATTTCAGACTAATGAGTCGGAAATTTTTAAAAATAAATAAACCTCCCCATATATCCGACGGTCTTACTGAAATGATGATGCAGCACCAGCTGCTAGGGAAAGGTAATCGCTTGTAAGGTGACCACCAGCCCCGTCTTCCAAGCTCATGACCAGCTGCAGGGATGGAACAGCCTCTGCTGGACCACATAGAGCGAGCGAGTCCTGCTGTCAGACTTCGACAAGTTTTGTGGACCCACAGAAGGAACAACAATGCCTAAACATATGGACTCTACCCAAACAGGGAGGCCTTTGGATTTTCATGATCTGGACACATTTGAGTCTGTGAATTGCATAACCATCTGGACTACTTAGAAGTGGCAAAGAAGAAAACACACACACACACACACATACACACACACACACACGCACACAACTCAACTGCACTTGTTAACATCAGAAAACAAATATAAGTAGAGAAGAAGATACTCAGCTTCCCAAATCAAGTTTTCTTTCAGCAAAAATGGAGCAGTCTTTGGGTTTGTCCCAAGAACCAAGCATGACTGGTATTCCCGGAATGGGAAGAAGCAGTCCAGTTTTCCTTAAAGGCACACACGAAAGAGGCCCACAGTAACACAGATGCTGCTGAGTGCTCACGCCTTCTGCGGAGTTCCGATTTATCTCCCCACTTCCCCCCGAAAGCCTCACCGACACTTGCGTGAGTACTGACTAGAGGCTGAGGAATAGGCTGTATCTACCTTTCTGAAGACACCAAGAAGCAGCAGTACGCGCAGAAGATAGGACTGTGGCTTTTAAGAGATGTCACCTCGATTAGGGGGATGGGGCGCAAACATCTATCAAGCTAAGGGCCGAACCAGCGAGCGACACTGACAAACGGTCCTCAAGCCTAAGAGAAGGACTCAAAAGGAATGGCCAGTCTGAGTAACAAGTCTTGAACCAAGAAGGCAGGAGGAGAGGGCGCCCCAGACGGACCTAAGCGAAGAACACAGCGGAGACCAGCGTGGGTGCCCCAGGGGCGGTGTGAGGCTTTGAGGGAAGGAGGTGAACTGCGAGTGGCAGCAAGCAGCCAGGCTCGGGGTGGCCCCGAAGGCCAATCTGAATATTTTGAAACGTACTCAGCAGGAAGGTCCATGAAGGATTCTGTTAGAGGGACGAGGCAGACGGAGAGGTGGAAACTCACACTGGAGCACACGGACAGTCCGAGGTGTACAGGTCAATGCCGGAAAGACCAGACGCGAAGAGACCCGTCAGGAGCAGGTCAAGGCTGGTGTGAGGTGGCCGGTGTCTAGCTGGGAAGAGGCTCTAGTAGGAAGCAGGGAACAGATCGGACTTCATCACGAGTCAACCTGACTGGCTTTGAACTCCAGGCTCATCACACTAGCTGTCCATGATAGGCAACTTACCTAACTTGCCTTGAGCACAAGTTCAAATCCCAGAGCAGGTACCTGCAAGCCAGGTAGCCATGTTCGAGCTATTGGCCTCTGTGTGCTTCGGTTTCCCCATCTGGAACACAGGGGTAAGCACGGCAGTGGCCTCATCCTGGGACTGTGAGGGCCTCACGTGGCAGTGACGGAAAGCCACCTTTTCTGTTTGCACTAATGGCCACGGTAGGATTTCAACGAGGCCCGCAGACATCAAGCAAACCCACTTTACAAACCGCTGTGGCTTACAGGACCGCACGGGAGAGGTTCACGACTTACACAACGCTGATGGCTTTGCGACGACATTCAGAGTAAAACCTAAACCCCTACCAATTCCCACGCGATCTGGCTGCTGCTTCCCAAACCGACTTCCTCTTAAGAGGCGCTCTCGCCCACTGCGCTCCGGGCACCCTACTGACCGGTCCCCGCCCCCTTCTCTGGACCGCCGTCCCCCCACCCCCCAACCCCATGCCCTGTCCACTCCCCCCTCTGCCCTGAGTCTACCCGGGTCTCTGCCTAACGCCCCCTCCTCAAGGAGGCCTCCCCAGATTGGCTGGGCTAACACGACTCGCGTACCCCGTCTGCAGTCTCCTGTCCACTCCCCTGCTTTATGCCCGCTGCCCAACTTCTCCGCATTCAGTTGTCTCTCTCTTCACTGTGTCCCCAGAACGGAGAGCCCATGACAACCAAGAACTCGGCTGGTTCAATGTAGTTGTCTCTGGCCCTGGGACGGAGGCGAGCCCGCGGCGCGTGGTTGCTCAGCTAGTAGTGCTGAATGCAGGAGCGAAGGAATGAGCCAGGGATCCACGTTCAGTGTCAGCTCTAGCACTCGCACGCCGAGTGTCGTCAGGTAAGATGCTTTTTGCTCCCTCTCTGTTTCCTCAGCTCTAAGGAAGGAAGGACAGAACTCCGTGGGGCTGAGCTGTGAACGCAGGAGTGAGATGACACCCAGTTCCCAGCAGAGTCCTATGTGGGAGAGCCACTGGGTGAACGTCAGACAATTAAGAGTGAGGAGCCTGGAAAGGCAGAAGTTCGATAATCTGGGAAAAATCAATGGGTCATTGAAACATTTCAGGTAATACTAAGAGCCTACAATATGAAAGACACAGCGGTAGACGGTGGGTCAAAAGACTCTGTTTCTACCCAAGAAAAGCTCTAATGGAAAAAATACCTATGACTCCACACAGCGGGTGCTAAGGAGGGATATATAATATATATATATATATATATATATATATATATATATGCAAAGCGCTCCCCTGGAAAGTCAGCGGCAGGTTTCGGATAAGGGGGGCTGTTTCATGGGGTCTTGAAGGATGTGTAGGAGTTTGAGACAAGAGCCCCCTGGTGGAGAAAACGACTTGGGCATAGGCTGGATGTCAGAACGGTGGTCCAGGAAGACCAAGGACTGAGGGTGTATGCTCTCCTGGCGGAGAACAGGGAGGTTGGAACGGGAGCCAGCAAGTACAGACCACACTTTGGAGAGGCTTAGCTCAAACATGCTACATGGATAAAAAGGCATTTACGTTTACACGTCTGTAGGTGGAAGGAAGAAAGACTAAACACGAAGGAGATGAGCAGCTGACAATAAGCGGAGAGCGATGATGACTTCCAGAAGGTAAGAATAATGTCTAGTCTGTGTGTCTTCTATCGGATTTGGCAAAGTGTGGGCATCTTTTATGTAACGACGGCAACCTGCTAAATAGATATACGCTTGGTCTGTTTTGGTTTCTTGAATGTCACTGAAATAATAGTAAGAGAAGCCATTAGTCCGGATGGAAAAGGTGCTCCTTTCTTCAATGTCACAGTAAGGACCAGAAGGACCCTTCCTTGGCCCCAAACAATCAGACATCGACATGCAAATCTCCATTATCAGTACATGCAAGAAAGGGCTGGGTCTCACGATAACGTCTAACATCCCAGAGAGGAAGAGCAACTTAGCTCTCGTCACTCATGGGCACTTTAGTGAATTCATCTATAATAAGTAGATCCCTGAGGCACACAGTAGACATCATGTTCAAGATGCTCAGAAAACAACTCCTTGGCACAGCCTCCTTGGCACCACCTTAACCAC
Organism: Eonycteris spelaea; assembly: GCA_003508835.1. Classification (NCBI taxonomy): domain Eukaryota; kingdom Metazoa; phylum Chordata; class Mammalia; order Chiroptera; family Pteropodidae; genus Eonycteris; species Eonycteris spelaea. The sequence goes on along the minus strand of PUFA01000071.1, from coordinate 4,109,502 downwards.
CCCGGGCTGGGCTGGATTCTCCTCTTCTAAGCTCCAAGGCAACCTGTACTTCACTCCACACAGTGCTAAAATAATCTATTTCCACGTCTGTCTCTCTGGAGGGCAGAGGCTGTGTGTCTCATCGGACACTGCAGCACCGTGGACTGGCACACAGTAGGTATTCAATTGATAAGGCCATGGCCTCAGGATCAACCCCAAGGGTACCCGCAATTGGCAGCTTCGATGTGGTTAACGGCACGTGTGACTAAGCCATTTGTTTTTCTGTGTACTAGAGTCCACACCAAATTCCGGGGAACCACTGTTACGGTTTGCCAAAGTAGGCCAAGCCTCAAAACAAAATAGAAATGGAAAGCCATCGGTGATAAAATCTGAGTTTCTGTCTTTGTACCACCAGTCTTTGCAGTTCACGCTGCAATCAAATGACTAAGGACCTTGGAGACCTTCTGCTGAAAACAAACTTCTGGGTTTCTAATGACACAACGCAGTTATACCACATACCTTAGTAAGTCTCCTGGGGATTACGTCTCACACAACCAGATGAAATTTCAAAGGTGAAAAAGGAACAAATTACGAAAAAGATGTTCTTTAGTATTTTTAAATGAAAATATTTTACCTAAAGTGTTTCTTTTCTTTAGTTCAGTAACTAAACTCTATCTACCAATGGTAAAACACACATTCTCCCACTTTGATCAAACCCCTCTATAATTTAATATAAATCCCATCGAAACAGCAACGACTCTCCACATTGTCTTCCATTGTTTGATCTCTAAAGTATAAAATTTAATGCAGTTTAAACATCATGTTCAGGTGCCTGAAACAAACATACTGATATGCAGATGCAGATAACGTGATCGATACAGAGATATATAATATTAGGTACACGGATCAGTGATTCTCACCTAAGGGCAACTCTGTTCCCCCAGGGAGATCTGAAAACGTCTAGAAAGATTTTATTGTCGTGACCAGTGGGTGCTTCCGGCCTCTAGTGGGTAGAGGCCCGGGATGCTGCTAACCAACCCACAGTGCATGCAGCAGCTCCCGCAACAAAGGACTGTCCTGCCCGAGATGTCAACAGTGCTGAGCTGAGAAACTCTGACCCAGATCGATCCCTACATTCCACGTAAACAAAAGATCAAGTGTTTTCAGACAAATATTATAGGATCATGTAGATGACCCAGACGCAACGGTGTTAAGCGGGCACTATGCTGACGTTGGATATACCCACTTATGAGATTCTTCGCTGCAATCAAGAATTACTTTAAATGTTTTAAATATGTGCCCACTAGCTGCTGTCAGCGATTGAGCTTTCCATTCATAGAAACATTCAGGTCTTTTTTTTCACCTGCTGCTAAGAATTAAGAAATAGAAGTAGTTTAACATGCTCTTCCAAGGTAAACATTTAAAACAGATCGATAGACCTAGAAATTCTTCCCGAAGAATTATAAGTGACTTAACGTGTCTGTTTTTCCAAGCTTGATCGTATTTGGTGAACCCAGCCCTAGCAGCCTGCTCACCTCAAAAATCATCAGTGACAACAAGTCCCCAAGCAGATGGAAACAGATAATCACTTAAATCAAAGAGGATTTCATATGAGGTCTACTCATATCTATGCATTCCGATCTACCAATTCCAAAGATATACAAACGAAACTTGATAAGAAATTATAAGATACGAAACCACGCGTATCCTTCTGGCTACTGAACAATGCCTGGGCTAGTGGTTCATACATCGTCTAGTGACAGAGAGCTTTTGTCCACACTGCAAGAATCTCCTGATCACATACTTTTCTCTGTGATTTTATGATTGCCTGAATTCTGTAGGGACAACTTTTTACCAGATGGGTGATCATGTAGCTTTCATGAGTTCTCTCTGTCTCTTGCCGGATTTGTTTGTTTGTTTCTCTAACCAGGAAAAGGCTCATGGGGGACCCTGAATCCCACTTCTGAACGTCCTGGGGCAAAAGGAAGGAGGGGAATTACGGTCCTCCCAACCAGCGATTCCGAAATTTGTAATTTAAGATCTGATATCTTATATTTATTTTAAAAAGACGTCGCCGCCCCAGATTTTAATTAGTTTGAGTATGAGGCTAACGGTTTCTTAAATATAACCATAAAATAGAATCCCTTCAAAGTAGAGGCCACAGGCTTTCATCTTGAAGACAAATAACAGAGTTCAGTCAAGATGTCAGGGTTAATCTGGTGTATAACTCGAACTTATTTTAGCATTTTATGCAAAATAACCATGAATTTCAGTATTCCTAAATAAGGGAGGCATTTTATTCTTAGAATCCCAAACAGCCGTTGTGTACTAATACATTCGAGATTACCTTAACATTTCCTTGCATGAATTTTAAAAGATGTGATTATACAGCAATTTGTAAGCAGCTCTTCTTAAGTCCTATATCAAATTTTACGCACTTCAGCAAAAACCAAATTGTATTCCAGAAGAGTGACTCAACTATATGAAGGCAAATTATATCATGTTGTAAATGCAGTGATGACCCAAAAAAAGATAAAATGGATGTAAAAATCTTAAAACAATCACAAAAGGATATTAGTGAGGCTGCTTTTTTTTTTTTTTTTTTTTTTTTTAAGCTAAAGACAGTACGTGAATGACATCTAAAAACTTACTAACCTTCTTGTTATGGCACAGATAACACACAACCTACTGGGGAAGAAAATTTTTGCTTAGAAACTTTAATAAAAAAAAAAGAAAAAGAAAAAGCAAACCACTTGGCTTTAAAGTAAAATGCTATAACACCCAATTAACGGTGACTCTTAGACTAAGTGCACTTATTACCAACCTATACTGACTCCATCTATTCCTAGAAAGATTTTTTTTTTCTCATTGCCACTCGTGGAAGAATATATATGGCACAAAGGAAAAATTACTCCACATTCCACAGTGCTGGTTAATAACTGAGGGGGAAAGCAAGATCCATCATAAAGCCTATCTATAAATTACTTTGGCCATAATAAAAATAAGTTACAGGTATGATTTTTTTCTTTAAAGAACTGCAGCTGCCGTCATATCAAGATTAATATTGAAAATAAACCCTGTATAATAGGGCCCCTGGGATAAGTAACAGATTTCACGAGGAATGTCTGTCTGGCACTGGCCATAAGCTACTCCCTCCGCCATAGTTCTCTCTGAAGACTCCATCCCCAAAATAAGTGCTCACAGAAAGACCACGTCCCCAAAAACAACACAGGTCACCCAAACTATTTCTTTCATGTTTAATGACACTAATAAGATCCGATTTCTCCGTGAGAATATAAACCCTCCAGAGATAACGGGAAATATATTAAGTCAAAGTTCTTGACCTTGGCATTGACTACAAGAGCTGGGAAAACAGCCAGAGCTCACCTCGCTCCGGGGCTGAACTATTATTGCCGCCCTTTTACGTGTCTTTTGAAAACAAGAGCGAAACGGTAACTCTCCCGAGCCTGACCCATCCACTCGTGGGCAAGATGTTTAAGAGTTGCTTCCTGTATCAGGGCAGTTTTTAATACAAGAAAAGCAACTTTACCACAGAGACAAGATATAACTTCTGATGGCAAAACCTGACGTCGATGCTTTATGTGGTCATCTGGAACTACAGAAGTGTTGTTTGGTGACAAATCATTCGGACCCTGGTCTTGCGAAATGTGAATGATGGACAGTCCAGATGGTGACACAGAGTTTTCGAAGTAGCAGCAATATTGAAGCAGAAAACACATCCTGGATGCTAAAAATGATGTAGTATATTTTAAACGGATTCCAAAGTTCATCAGACCTCATGCACTCCAATAGTGTAGGGAAGCTTTTTTTAACTAAACGAGATCTTTCCAAGAGTCTTATTGCATCAGATACAAGCATTCTAGAAAGGTCGTTATGTCTCAAATTTGTCAATTTAATTTTAAATAATTCTAAAGTGGTTTTAACAACAAGAGAATGGTCACGGTATAACTTAGAAAACCACAATTCAAAACCAGATACGCTGAAATTTTTTCTTTAGTTTTTCGATGCTTTCTAAAATGAGCGCCTACCAGTTCTGCGATCAGAAAAACAATAGTGACAATAGAACTCCTCTAGAAGCATTTCCTTACTCTCTCTCAGCCCATACGTAAATAAAGACCCTGAAAATATGAAACAGCCATAATCAATGTCTCCTGTTCATTCGTTTACTCGTTCTTACGACGAATATATTCTGATAGCATCTATGTGCCGGGCCGTTTCCCTAAAGTACTGAAGATACAACACGAGCCAAAAAGAAAAGGCGGCCCCTGCCTCCACGGAGCAGACAGCAGAGAAGTAAGACAGCAATCCAATGGTGGCAGAAGACACACATGGTGAAACTTCAGCGTGGGGCACACCACGGAAAAAGGACACGGGGTATGGGATGGCTTAGCGCAGGTGCCAGGAGACCGGAGGGAAAACGATTGTCATCTCTCGACCGCCCCATCGAGAGATGACAGAAGCGAGGACTGAGGGGGCGGGAGTGTGAAGATGAAGCCGGGAAGAGGATGGGTCCCGGGGCTGCGCCCCGGCACGTGATGATGGGGTTCCGAGGGGCGAGTGAGGAGCTGTCCAGGAAGACGGCTAGGTTTGGGGGCTAGGAGGGACGGGGTGGTGGGCTACGTCGTGGGAGCGTTTTAGATGTGTGGGGACTGAGGCACCGAGAGATGTCTGCAGTTTGTGGGAAATGTCTGGAAGAGAGAGACTTTTTCTCTCAGACTCATGAGTGGAGATGTTCGATAAAGCCATCAACGTGAAGGAGGTCTGGGGAGGGAGAACTTCCAGCAGAACCCGAGAAACTCCAGTATTTGTCTACGGCCATGCCACCCTGAGTGCGTCCGATCTCAGATGCTAAGCAGGGTCAGGCCTGGTTAGCACTTGGATGGGAGACCACCTAGGAAGACCAGGTGCTGTAGGCATTTAAAAAAAAGAAAAGAGAAAAGAAAAAAGAAACTCCAATATTTAACAACAGGACACTGATGTAGCCGAGGAGAACAAGAAAGAGTGAGATCCCTGACGTTGAGAGAAAACGCGCATAAGAGAGGGTCGGTCATGATAAACACTGCAAACACTCGGAAGCTGACATTTACCTGCTGGTTTTAGTGACATCTAGACACTTTGCCATCCACAGAAGGCACAGACTAGAAGTACGAGACAGGGAGAGTGCCAGAGGCCCTCAAGGAGTCGGGAAGACCAGACAGACAGACAGACAGACGTGCAACAACATGGAACCATATCCAAAAAACCCTCAAATACCCAACTCCAGCTTCGGTGGGAGGAGAAGAAGTGGGAGAAGCCAGAGGGAAGGTTGCAGCTAAGGAAGGATTCCCTCTACCAAGAAAACGTGCTCAACACCATCATGGGATCTCGATGTATTATGAGAGATGGACATAAGAAGCGTATCAATTATCCCTCGACAGATAAGCCGAGTCCAAAAACATCTGTAAAGGGAAATTCTTTTAGAATTTGGACAAAAAAGAACTTATGTCTCAGACACTGTTGGTCTGGGTGTGAGGAGCGCAGGGGGCGCGGTCCATACCCATCACCATTTGCTCAAGGGCCACCTGAGCAGCTGAGTCACAGGTGACAAACGAGAAAAAAGGAAAAAAAAAATCCTCTTCAGCACTGAGTGGTGACAAAAAGGGGGAAAATGAATTTTCCTGACGTCCTTTCACTGTTAGGTATATTAAAAGGCATTCTAGACTGACTTCCCCTGGAGCCTACATTTTAACATAGGGATAGTCAGAAACTAAACGCACAAGCGCTGCCTAAGAAACACCTCCCGTCTCTAACCGGATTCGTCCACACCCTGTAAGTGTGAGGAAGTCCCCGGATGTGTTCAGGGGAAGATGACGTCAACCGGAAGAGACAGGATGCAAAGCACTGCTTCGGTTTCTGGGACGAGAAAGTTGTCCAGCGAAGCCGCCACGGTCACGTGCCTCCTCCATACTGTCTTTAAGAACGAGAGCGCCGGACTGGATTTTACACTCGAAGTTAATGCGTGAAACATTAACCAGAAATGTATAATCAAATTCGAAACCACGTCTCACGCACCAATTCGGTTTGCATCAACGTCGGCGGTGAGGCGCTTTGACGCTGACAGATGTGTCTACGAAGCAGTGTGCATTCCTACCAGTCTAAAGTTTCTGGAATCAAACATTTAATAACCGAGTGGGGAAAGTGAGCTCCACCCCCCCCCGCACCCCCAACCCGATGCTCACATGTGTGAAGAGTGAAATTCACACTCGCCGCATCGAATCTCCGCCCTTTCATCTGAGGTCCTGCCAGCTCTGCTAAGTAAGCAGGAGATAAACTTCCAGGTCTCTGAACTTGAAAATGCGTCACTAACAGACGGTACTTCTCTATACATAGCCTTGGGTTCCTGGACCCATACGGCCCACACTGTCCCAACTTCAGGCTCTCTCCTCCATCGGAAATGCTGATTCTTTCCACTTTCCCTTCCTACACCCCCCTTCCCTCCCCCACCCAGTGGCCTCCTGTTAGCAGCCCACGCATTCGTCACACCTCCGCTCCCCTAGGAACCTCGCTCAGCTCAGGCCACCAGCGCTGCTGTCAACTTTGGGATCTTCAGAGCCACCCCTCCCCACCCTTCCCATCTCTTTTACGGCAGTCAGCGTGTGCTGATGATAACGAATTCTTACTGCGCTTGATCAGAAGAGTCACAGGGCCCAGGACTCTTGCAGGACTAGCTCCACACGAGGCTCTACCACAGAGAAGGACCATGGTAAGTATGGAATTTTTCATTCTCATGGGAACTTTTTTTTTTTTTTTTTTTTAGTGGGAGACGGAATACACACTGACAAGAAACCAGAGGTCAAAAAGTAAGACACAAGGAAAAGGGATTCACATCTTGACCCTGTATTACTTGGGCTCCAGCAACCCTCCCCCCGGAAACTGCCATCAAATCTACGACTGATTCATGTATTCAACAGATGTGTATAAGCCTTCATTATGGAACACACACACACGATGAGTAAGCCTCGGTGACGTGAGCACCAACATGTATCACCCACACGCATGAACTCTCTTTCCTTTAATTGAAAAATAACTGGCATACAATAGCCTTTTAGTTTCAGGTGAACACCATTCCAACTCGATATTTACACACATTACAAAATGATCACCGCGGTAAGTCTAGTTACCATCTGTCAGCGCGCGAAGTTATTGCTTTATCATTGACTACAGTCCCCATGCTGTACGTTCCATCCCCGTGACTTATTTATGTTATAACGGGAAGTTTGTCCCGCTTAATCCCCGTCACCTATCTCGCTCGCCCTCTACCAATAGGCATGATCTCTTTATTATTAGGTTTCGGATCTCCGCAGAGCCCTGCGAGCTCCGGCGAGCCCTGATAACTCTTCCTATCCGCCTCCCACAGCGGCTCTGCCGACCCCCTGCCCCTCCCCTCTGCCCCCGGATCTCGGCTCCAATCCTCGTCCACGAAAAGACTTTGTCTCTTACCAAGAAAACTGACCATTGGGCGTGGAATTCTTCAAGTCACCCCAAGCCAGTACCTAAGTTCACCTTTGTCCTTCCTCTGCCAAGGAAAGTGTGTTCCTTCATCCACGTCTGCTGTACATCCTCCTCCCTCCCAGACTGGGCTCTATCAACTCACCTCACCTCCAGCTCTCCAGCTCTCCCCCTCCCCTGCTTCCTCCCTCAACTTACGACGTTCGCCTCTCCTTCATCCTTGGGGAAGGGGATGGTGAGGGCCACTAGCCCCTCTCAGATAAATCTCTCACCTCACACTCACCCGGCTTCCACCTCCACACCTCGATCTTGCCTTTGCCCTCACCTTCCTCTGTTCAGTGAGCTGCTGCCGCTCGGTCTACTGGGGACCCCTAATTTCTAAATCCCACAGACCCTTCGCCATGCTCTCTCTGTCTCAAACGGTCACTTTTGCTCCTCTGACCCGTTGAACCATTCCATCTCTGAAAGCTACTCCCAGCCAGTTTGCCCATCCCTCAGATTTGTTTCTACTTAACACGTGCTCTGACAAATCAGCCACCACCAACACTCCCCAGTCTAAATCCACGTCATCGTCCTGAGTTGCAAATTTCCAGCTCCTTCTGACTATGGCCGTGGATGCCTTACAAGAGTTCAAACTCAACAAATCCAGCGCAGAGCTCACCTTCACCTTCACCTCATCTCCAACATGTTCCTCTCAAGTAACGCATCACTCTCTGGGAAACGTCCCACCCCAAATGGTCTCCTCTGGTCCTCGTTCTCATCCTCCGCAGAAGGTCGTCCAGCTCTGCCACTTACACACACACCTTTCGCATCGCTTCCCTAATGGCTTTGTCACCCCTACCCAGCCTCGGATCCGTTCCTCCTCTCCAATCCACCCTCCACACTGTGTCTGGAGCAATCTTTCTTTCCATTTATCTTCTAAATAAGATATTTATTGTAAAAAAAAAAATACTAAAATGTATGTATGAATAACAGAAAGAGCATCGCACAGCCTGGCCCTCCGATGATCGTTCATTATTTCGGCATGATACTTTCCTGTCTCTGTTGCTTTTCTTTTCTGCGGCGTATGTAATCTTTAAAACAAAACTGGGGCCAAAGGGTATACATTTAATACACTTTGTAAACGTCGAGACAGTCCGCAACCATTTTCCTCGCCGTTACCTTCTGTGATTTTAAACAGCCACTCAGTCACCAACGCATGGGGCTACAGCATAATTTACTTAACCAGTTCTCAGTGGGGTTAGCTTCCAAAATAGAAATCTAATTATGCATGACCCTGTCGCACTTAAAATCCTGCCGGGCTGACGAAAGCCTACTGATCACAAGCTCCCGTTCCTCAGCAGGGGGGAGGGCCATTCACAAAGCGACGCCCCCTCATCTATCCGGCCTTTACCCCTTTCCCTTCCTCTCCTGGCTCAGCCTCACCCCTTCTGCTCCCATGATCCTTCACTTCTTGGTTCTTCCAATCCCTTTGTTTAGAGCTGTCTTTCCTTCTTCCTGCCCAGTGATGACGGGCCTTGTTGCTGAGATGCCTCGGCTGCCTTTTATAGTAACTATAACTGGTTTCTTCCTCCTTCTCCCTAATTAGACCGAGCGCCCCTCCTCCAGAAGACACACCATTTTATTGCTCATCCCAAGACTCATAGCCACCCCTCGAATTTGTGTTAAAAGAATAGAAACATTGGTTTTTCATTTGGGTGTGTCACCAGATTCTGACTCAACTGTGTCACACTTATGACAAGTGCTCGCACTGATTGGATGCTCAGCATGGGCCGCGTGTGATGTTCGAGCCTCAGAGCTGTGATTTCACACGTCTGTGGGTCCTCATTTGACTGACGCACTTGCCCTGCCCGCTGACGGCCCATGAAACAAGGGAATCACATCCCTTGTTCGCTATTCTGTGGAGGATTAAACGCACACTGTGGGGCTCGGCAGGTACTGAGTAAATACTTCCTGCCCTAGTGACTACATGGCCCTGTGACGTCTGAACGGCGCCCTCCTCATCCTTGGAAAGCGGACGCTGGACCACAAGCCCTCTGGTGGAGTTTCACACCAAAAAATCCGAAGATGACATGGTCGGCATCTTTCAAGGCCCTGTAATTTTCTGAAGGCTTCTCGTCTCTCGTGAAAGAAGGCACCCACAGCCACATGTCAACCCCTGCTCGAGGCCATAGGCGCCACTGCCAGGGGCACTAGGAAGTCTGGCTTTTGACGGACCCCAATCTGAACAGCTCTGCCAGGTCCCCTGGCCATGGCAGAGGCTGCCTGTGAAATATTATTACTCCTCAGTTGTTCCTCGCTTTATGAGTAAGATTTAGTTCTCGAAATGGATCTATACAATGCACTTAGGTCTCAAACTACTTTGGAATAGCTTGAAAAATTTTAATGGAACTATACTGTTGTTAGTCACTTTGAAAACTACAAAAAAAAAAAAAAGCCTTAACATTCTATGGAGAACGTTCATGGGAAACTGAATTTTCATGTATTGTATCTGGGACCTAAGACCGATGGCCAATCAAAATTAAGTCCCGGTTCCCCTTCCCAATTGAGTCAGGGCTCTAAACGTTACCAGGTGCTGTCGGATAACACCAGGAAAATAGAAAGCCGTATCTTTGCTTCTGATGGGCAGGATGATGAAAAGCCTCTTCGCTTTGCTTTTTTCCTCCAGGGTAGATTCTTTCAGCTCTCAATTTTGTTTCCATGCGAGGCACAAGGGAGATCAGACAAACGAACTGAAAATAATAATAATAATAATAATAAAAAAAGTCCACCCCGCTTTCATTCTGAGAACAGTCAGATCAAAAGAATTTGTCTGAAGGCAAAACAGGTGGGTGTCCCCCCCTTTCTGCTCACAAGTGAAACAAACATGGACTTTGCACCTCCGCTGAACATAGAACAAGTGGACGTCACTTGCTTGGTTAGTGCTCACACCTTGGAAAGGCTCCCGTCCTGCAAAAGTAACAGGCCTCTGGAACCAGTGACCTACAACTGGGCACAGGGAACGGGACGTCAGGACAGCATTCGAAAGGGCTGGCGCAGCACCATGTGCGAGGAAGAAATCGACGTGAGGCGATAGTCACAAAACACTGAACCCTGGACACACACTCACACACTCGCACACCCCCGTGCACCCCAACCCTCTTCCTCTCAGAAACTGGCTCTTTGAAAACGCGACAGGTATCCCTTTAATTCAAGTTCAGCATTCCCATAAATTGGACCATGGAATAAAAGCAGTAATGGTGAACTCCCGGGAGAGGTTAAAAAATACATGTATAAAAAAACTACAGGGCGATGAAACGCAAAAAAGCACGTTTTATACCAAACGTTCTCTGAAGAGAATTACTTATTGGTAAGAATAAGGACGATTGGTCATAAAGATTTGACAACTCTAAACACTCTCTTGTGTCCCTCCCAACCCATGTTTCTTAGAAGAAAATTTCCTCGACGTCTCCTTTTCATCGCAGTCCACCTCGGAACCGTCTTAAAAGTATGTCTTCTTTAGAGTACATGCCTTCTTCACCCAAACATCAAGGGCCTTTGCTCCTACCTCTTGAAACCCTACCGCTCCTCCAAAATCTCTCCCTTTCTTTGGAAGGAACGTGGTAATTATTTCCCAGACTCCTCTCTGTGTGAGCACATAATTACCCAGACAGCTCTCCAGTCACGGCCACACTCCTATTCAATGTCAATACTTGAGATGCCTTTGCAGTGTTTCTCTCCCTGTGGGCAGGCGCTCCTTCAACATTTATCTTCACCAATATTGAGAGGCTCGAATTTTCTATCTTCGGAGAGCAGATATTTTCTGACCAATGATCCAAAACATTCCTATAACCCTTCCACCCACAATTTTAAGAATAATTTTATCATCCCTTCTTCCAACTCCCCAAAGAATCCTCTCCTGCCGGCAAACAAATCTGCTTGGCATGGGTGGCAGTTACAGCTAATTATTTTCTAAAAGTCTCATTCCTCTTTCCATGGCGGAGAATGGCGGGCTATCTCTACCCGCCTCGCCTTGTGGTGGGGCCATGCCGTTAGCTCTCGACAACGCAGTGTGAACCAAGTGTGGCTTCTCCACCTTCGGTTTCCCCTTCCACCCCCCCCCACTAGCTGTTGGCACTTAAAAAAAGATGGCAGAGCCTCCATCAGCCTAGGTCCACTGCCAACCAGACCGACCTTGAGCTGTACAGGTGACCAAGAACTACACCTCTATTATGTTCACCTTACAGCTCATTAGGTTATCCTGACCAGTTTACCATCTCCCATTTACTCATTTCTACTTCTCATAGTTTTTGAGACCATCTCAATGGTGCCACAGGACCCAAATCATTCTGCGTCCTATCCTTCAAAGCGCTGATCAAATCCATCTCTCTAATAAAAACTGCCATCAGCATCCTCTCAACACATAGATCATCTATATTACATTCACCTGCACCTGGTTACGTCACTCTTTCAACCCCTCCATCAAAAGATTTTCAGGACTCGAGTCAAATGCAGTTATTTCGCCAATGAGATTATACTGATTTTTTTTTTATTTTTGGATGCTTGCTTTCCTGTGACAAACCATCCACTTGTGTCCTAGTGTGCCAGGTGGATACAAGAGTTTACGTCAAACGGCCCACGGGGTTTATCAGCTCGCTTATGACAACGCCCTCCTCGGCATCACACGGGGAGGGGTGGTTAAGAAACCTTTCAGGAAGAAGTTAGTCTCCTAAAAGCAGGAGTGCCACCCGCTGTGGTTGGAAAGGGCATGGGTTTGCAGTCTGGGGGACATGGGTTCGAATCCCACACAGCCAGCTGGGGTTATGTAAGGGCTTCAGAAATTTCTACATCCTCTGGGCTCCCGTTTCCTCATCTAGAGAATGGAGATAATACCGCGGCTGACCTTGAAGTTCCGCTGCCCATCGGCTCATAAGAGACATGAAGCACTCCCTCGGGCCCTTAGACATCATAACAGTCCCTCAAACGACTTAGGAGTTTGGAAAGCACTTTTGCAAACAGACATCTTCTTTCTCCCCAAAACGCAATTCCTCGAAACCTTATTTTCTCTTCCAAATTCATTTCTTCGGAAGATATGGAGAACTACCTACCATGTGACCGACCTTCCGCTAATAATAATAATTAAATAATTTGCTGGCAAGAGGAAAGTCCTAAAGTTATCACTCTGGACCAGCTTTTCCAAATCTCGCTGGCTCTAAAGCGGCGAACAGAGAGACCATATGAATAGTAACATTCATTGGTGTTTCGAGCACCTTTTCCCCTTGATCGTGACCCTAGGAGGGAAATACTATTCTCTCCCTAGGACACAGATGCAGCAGCTGATTCTCAGAGAAGTTTAGCATCTTGTTCAAAAGCCACACAGGACCTGCACATGTCGTGGACAGAGGATTGGAAGCCAGTCCGCCTGATGCCAGGTGGTGTGCTCTTAATGACCACCGCAGGGTGGAGACACAGCCCCTGCCCTTCCAGAGCACACAGGGAATCTCCAAATCCCCAAAACTTCACCTAGAAATTCTCCAAATTATCAGGGAGGGTGGGCAAAAGATGCTCTATAAATCTCTATTTCGGGATAGCGAAACTTGAGTATTAATACATTTTCTTCCACTGACTTTCACTAGAATTTTGGCATGAGAATCTTTGAAAATTACCTCCACCCCATCATCAACACTGATCAAATATTACCGTGATGGACCTCACCCCACCCACCCCCCCGGCCGATGAAAAGAAGCACTATATCCAGTTTTACTAAATGCTGTTCACAGAAAGAGTATTGAATTCTACCTGATGACTTTCTCTCATTATTTTCTAACTGAAGACTTAAAAGCCCACATAAAACAGGAACTGAGAGTATAAAAAAAAAAAAAAAACATGTAAAATACCATATAATCAAGATTGTTTAAATGTATAAAACTGTCAAGTAGATTATCCTTTATGCAATTCAAATGAGCCTTTGGGAGACAGAATTAACTGAGGGCAAACAAGAGCTTAACTTTCGAAGACAAAGAGTTGGCTTATATCAAGTTGACACTTCCAGATAAGATACTGCATTATACCAGGTTATACTCGCACTAATAATTTTTGATTGGCATATCATTTGCCACTAACGACTGCTCAGCCTCCATGGAGCACACGCAACCTACTATACACTGATATGAAAGATGACTCTGTATGGTTCAATATTTACAGGGCGCATTATTTTATAAACGCTCGAGTTGGCACAAGTTTTTTTGTTTTTTGTTTTAAAGGCATTAAACCTTGCACATCAAAATGATCCCCTTTGTCTCACCAAAGAAGTACTTTCGAAAGACAGGTGACAGACAATTCTGTTCAGAAATTTTCACACACAGGCTAAGCAAATGTTCAGTGGTAAAAGCCGAATTGCTTCGTTCGGCTGCACGGATCTGTACAATGCCTCTATTTGTGTATTCCTGAATATCTTCTTTCACAGCCCACTTTTATGGGGAGCAAAATCAATTTTCTTCTGGACAAAAAAAAGTGAGATCTGGTCTAATGATTTTAATCTTTTAAATAAACATAAACTAAACTTGGAGCACAAGCTTTTCCCTTAAGAAAAGATCTTTGTTGCTCAGAAAAATCTCTTCCAACCGATGAACAGTTAATGCCAGCAACAATCTAACCTGGAAAAAGAGATGAAAAATACGTCTATCTACCAGCGTTCTTTGAAAAGAAACAGCAAATGTTTAACACACATACACATACACACGCACTCACACACACACAAATCTTACAACCAAATGATCCTGCCCCAAGTGCAGACTGATGCTAAGTTTAATTTTTGAAGCAAATTAGGTTCCCCAATTCAATTTTAAACAAATAGAAAATGAGAAACAGAAACTATAACATAAAACTTTTATTGCTACTTCGCTAAAAAAAAAAAAAAAAAAAAAAAAAAAAAAAAAAAAAGCACACTCATGTTTATGAAATAGAGTCTCCCTGAGCTTCAAAAGGGGAATTATTCTGAAATTCGGCAATGCTTCTGCAGCCCCACGAACACCAGCCCAGTGCAGCTTTCCAAGGCCTGTCTCAGCCCTGCTAATAGTTATTGTTTGTACAACTGTAACTAAGTACATTACCAACCAGTTGTTCAATCTATATAAATTTAAGAAACACACATTGCCAAGGAGTGACTCATATATCAGTCTATTATATGCTACGGGGCTGACTGTATTAAACAAATCACTCTGCCTACAGCTGAAGAATGGGAGCTATATACAGAGCAGAGGTTATTGTCTAATTTAAATCTTGGCTCGCTTCCCAGTGCTGTACAAGATTCCAATTTGTGGAAATGTTGCTCTTTGCTACTGCCAGAAAGGCTGCAGAAAATGGTATTGGGAGCCTTCCAGAAATATGTCTGCGAAATGCCAATCAGCAAGTCACTAAAGATTAACAGTATGACTGTACCAAATTAATTTAAATTATAGAAACATATGGCGAGGATGTTTGCTTTGCACTTAAGACAACACCTACCTCACAAAGAGCTATACGTTTCTTCCCCAGCAACACATAATATCCCAATGTTCAGATTCCTGCAAAATGTGAACATCAGCTAATAACTCGGGGGCTAGATGTCCTTGCTGAGCCAATCATTTTGCCTGTTTTAGAGTCTTATCTGTAATATAGTCGAGACATATGGGAACATACTTTTTCTAACAAGGTATTTTTTTCTCCCGCAAAGATATAAAGAAAAAAATCAACATTAAGCAGCGACTGAAAACAATTTGCTCTATAACGTGAAGAGAATTCTAGCTGTACTGAGATTCACCGAAGAACTCAGAGGATGATGCAATCTACTGCACATTATTCCCAATTCTAAAATATGATATTGGGCTAAGAATTTAATATACAGCCAAGAGAAATCCACCAATTACATGACCAAATCGTGAAAATCAAAAGACAACACAATTTACACCCCACCAGCTGCTCTCGGGATATATTATATTCATGCTGCCTCCCCATTATTTTCAGGGGAATCTTTAATATATACAATCATGTCATCAGCCAAAGGGGGAAAATCAATGGTACTTCAAGTCGTGGTAATACATTAGTGTACGCTGTATTTCAACTGAATAGGAAAGGAACTGTTTTATGTTTCTCTCCACTGCTTTTCTATTATTGCCTAGCTAATGGAAATACATCAAACAAATGTTTTACAAGAGCAATAAATATTAAAGTTGACCTATCCATCTGGGAGAAATGAGAACAATACTGCTCACTTTTAGCCCAAATATGACACTGATAAATGAAGCGACGGATTCCATCACACTTTCAACAACCTGGGCTGGAAGCCCCCCGCGTGATCCCGGGACCAACAATTTTCTTCATTCATCTTCATTAGGCAGTCACTTGACCTGCCTCCCAACATCCCTGTCAAATCAGCACCTTTCGGGGCTTGTACTCTCTAACGACATAGCCTAAACGTGCTCTTTGTGGGGTTTATTATTATTATTATTATTATTATTATTATCATTATTATTCTTTAAAAAAAAAAAAACAACCCCAGAAGGCCTTGATGTGAATAAAAGAGGGTGCAAACAATTCTGCCAGAAGCAGAGAGATGTGAAACGTTACCCATGATTCAAAGGGAAACCACAGGATGTAACCGGTCCACGCGGCCTCCCGCGCGCCCGCCGACCGCCCCGTGGCGGGAGGGCCTCCCAGTGTGAGAACAGGCGCCCACCTGCGCGTAAGAAGACAATTACGGATTCAAATGAAGGACCTAGGCGGGGCCTCATCGCAGAGGTGAAAACGCGTTCCGGCTCCTTGCTCTGGCCACAGTGTGAAGGGGGCTGCGATAGGAGAGGGCGTTCTCACCCTCGCGCAGCCGGTGGGTGTCATCACATTAGCAGCTTCACATTAGTCCCATTATTTTCCCTTTCGACGGCATCATAAAGAGAGGTGCTGATTTGATTATGCCGTAAGAGTGGAAATGAATGGCAATGCAATATAAAATTGCTATGATAACACAAAAGCTACTAATATGATTCACAAGGCCCCCTGTAAATTAGGTTTTATAACTATGATCACAGGGGAAAAATTAGCAAGCCGGTGGGCAGGAAGGGAGGTAGGTGCTGGCCATGCCGGTCTTTAGCAACGCAGGCAGCTGCTCAGATGAAGCCAGGCGGCATTCGCTTCGGAAAGATGCGAAATCCAGCCCCTGTGAACTCTCCGAGAGGTATCCCTTTCGTTTTTCTTCATGGCACGTGTTCCAAATACTCATCATGTTAACTAAAGCCATTTGTGAAGTAGTAGTCACACAAGGTTTTCTGAGTCATTAAAAACAAAAACAAAAACAAACAAAAGCAAACATAAATGAGAGGATGCCAGGGAAAATGCGAAGAACCCATCACTTCTGGAATCAGAGTTTTAGGACCAGACTTATTCTAACGACTCACAATAAACACGGTGATGAAGCGAAATTGCTGAGGGTTCTGGTTGAAGGCTTTCTTTTATTCCTGTCTCCCAGCCTGAATTTAAAAAAAAAAAAAAGTAAACCTCCGCTGTGATATTTCTAAACCCATCTCCTCCCTGGGAGTCTAGAAGGATCTAAGACTCACCTCAGGATACTCTCAGCTGGCAAAGTGCACACCTGGACTCGCGGTTCTGCCAAGCTGAAACTATGCTCTCCCATGGCTTCAAACACAGACCTGCCTGGACAGGTAAAGGTGAGCAGAGAAGCAGCCGAACAACTCTAGCGTCACCCCAGGTACCAGGTAAGAATGCAAGGCCCTTCGCGAAAGCTCTGTCCGAGCCAGTTCTTGGTCACGTGTTCTGAGAATGGGCAAGATGTCTGAGACGAGCAGAGAACCAAGGCGGGCATCAGTCGTTGGCCTACACAGCCCGGAATCAGTGGCTCTAAAGCGACAGCTGCGATTTTCTGCTCTGACCCAAAGTCAAGGGATGGTACCTTACGCAGGCCAGAAGTCTCCCACGTCTGCAAAGACAAGGTGTTCTCGAAACGGGAAAGGGTTTGCTGATCAGGCTTTTCATCTCCAAATAAAAGCGATGATGCTCAATCTAAGATTTTTTTTTTTTAACTTTCTAATACTTAATTGGCAAAAGAAGCCACATCGCATCCAATTGTACCTGTCCCTGGCACTTTGCCTTTTCTGTGTTTAAACGTCTCAGTAATCGGAGGGAGCAACTCTGTGACACGAACAATAACTAAGGAGTGTGTAAATAAAACAGGTACATCCCACACACCCGCCTCCTGCCACAGCTAATAATCAACTAATCGGCCCCGCTAACTGACCAGGGCTGGTACTTCATCAGTATTTGGTCATGTGAACCGATAGCATCGCACAGGGATGTTTCACAAATTTTGGAGAACGCTAAAATGCTGCCATGTTCCTCTTAAGCTGAGTCTCATAGGAGCATTTCTTTCCAAGAGCTGTGAAGGCTGAAATCTATGCTCCTACTGGATACCAAGGGCTGGTCTCCAAAGCCCTCCAATTACTGTCACTGTGTTCTGCTTTCTCACGTCCGTTTTAGAATAATCCCTATGCCAATGTGTCTTAAGAATAACAATAGTATCTATTGAGCATCTTCTGTATGCTAGGCATTATCTTATTTTTCCTTCACCACAACCTTATAAAGTAGGAACTATCAAATTTCATAGAATCTAAGACACTACCGATAATAGGACACAATCCAACTACATGTTAAAAATAGGAAAAAATGTGTGCCTGAGTCAAATATGGCAATTATAATAATAATAATAATAATTATTATTATTATTATTATTATTATTATTATTGCAGTCCTATTTACTGCTAAGGAAGCAAAGCTCAGAGAAGTTAAGTAACTTGTCCACAATCACACAGTAAGAAAGCTGAGGCTCAAACTAAGAATGATTTGATCCTGAAATCTTAAAAGCTAAATGAGCAGTCTCTAATTTTTTATTACGCGCCTCTAGTAAAGATGTTCATGTGGATAATAATAGTTAATATTTTCACATTACTTACCAAGGTGTCAAGCAGTTCAAAACCCCGTCCCACATATGCTAACTCATTAATTCCTCACAACCACCGCCAGACAGGCACCATCACTACACCTACAAGGGAGCCTTGACAAGGACATGGGGTGATGCAGACACACAAGCTCCGGAGTCCACGCTGTTGAGCCACTGTACTGTCTCTCTAAAAACGTAGGCATCCGCCCCCAACCTTGGCAGGTTTACTTATTTACAAATTTTATACACAATTACCCCCATTCTGACATTTCATACATATTTCCAAATCACAACAACATGATAACAAGAAAGGATAATAGAAAACATAGAGATAATTACCGATATTTTCTTCTTCAATCCTAAAGGCCACTCCCTGTGCTATGTGGACCATGCCGGGGAAAACTACTGCCCTGCGCCACTAACCTAAATAGATTTCTTTGACAACCCTCCCTATCTAGAATGGTTTATAAGCGACAACCAAGCCACCAACTGAGGCCCCCTCTGCCTTCCTTCTTATGGGGTAGGGTGGCCTCTTCTCGCCATCCAGCAATTATTTGAGAGACGGAAACAACAGAAAGGGAAGACGGATTTCATAGTTTCCTGTAATCTGAATACCCCACCAAATAAAATCTGGGCCATATCACTCTGAAAGAAAGTGGTCACGCTTTCTTCCCAGGTGGCTTATCGGGGCATGATTTCTGAGACGCTGCCGCTCCGTTTTTTTCCTGCAAGTTCCTTCCAGTTCTCTCATCAGACAGACAGTTAAGCATGTCCGGAGTGCCTACTGTTTGCCAACCTGTGTGCAAGACCAGGAAGACGAAAATAAAAGCTACGGCCATTCAGGAATAAGATTTCAAAGTAAAAAAAAAGGAAACTAACAAACTAACACGAGTGGAGAAAGCCACACTCTCCTGTGCTTCAAGTTTAATTCTCATTTCTAAAATGTCTTCCCTTAGATACTACTAGCCCGAGAGCCAGTTTCCGGCAAGATAAGCAGCAATAAATATTATGCAAGTCAAACCTGCAATATCTTCAAGAAAAGGAAACAATTTCCAATCAAAATGTAAAAGTCTGCTCTCAACAAAAAGTACAGATCGAGAAACTATTGCAACAGCGAAGACGGGAAATGACCATTGATCCAGCCTGCCATGTCTACTAAAAAAAAAAAAAAAAATAGTAAGGTTTTTAAGAAAATCTTTAGTGCTGAGGTTCAACCAATGAATCAATTACATTGTACTCAAAATGAAGAGCCCTCAAATATAACTTTTTAACAAAACTAAGAGCCGAGGAAGTATTTTAAAATCATCACAAAAATAAGAATTCTTTGATATTCTAATGAAGACTGAGCCTCATTAACTCAGCTTCTGGTAATTTCAAAACAGGGTCCAATAATACTGCTTCTTGCGTTAAGTAAAATATTGGCTTGCTGGTAGTATAATACTAACAATAACAATGCATTTTCACATGTTATTTTAAATCGGGATCAGCAAACTTTTTCCCAGAGGACTAGACAGTAAATATTTTAGGCCCTCTGGGCCATCTGTTCTCTACTGCCACTACTCAGCTCTGTCTCCGATAGCAAGAAGCAACCACAGAAGACAGGCAGTATGTAAATGAATGAGCGTGGCTGTGTTCCAATAAAACTTTAATTTAAAAGCCAGGCACTTGACCCACAGGCCACGGTTTACTGCTCCCTCATTCAAATTAATATTCATATTTATTTTTCCAAAAGGTTGATGTTTATTGGAGCCTTTCTATCATAAACATTGTTTGTTCACTAAGGAAATTTGGTAAAGTCAAAAATTCAGAATGAAGAAAGAGCCTTGACCTACAAAGTCACACAAGGCTAGGTTCCGGGGCAGCTATGGGACCCTGGGCAAATGACCTATACCATGTCTAGGTGTCTGTTTTATCACCTGTAAAATGGAGGCGATGACAGTCCTGACCTCATTGGGTCATTCATTGTGAGGCCCAGACAAGTTAATGGGTGTAAGGCATAACCCTACCAGCACCCTATGCCAATACAGCTGCCAATCGCATTCTGCCTGACCTCTAAGATATTATCAAAATACCCAGCACAATGGCGACATAAGTAGGTACCCATATTCAATGAACGAGTACATAAATGAAAGGAGGGAGGGAGATCGCAAAATTTTACCTCAGTTTCCAAACTAAAGTACAACCTGAATCTTCTAAGGTTTTACCAAAAAAAAAAGAAAGGCAACAGAAAGTAATAGTGAATATTTAAACCACACTGATTAAGTTTTCTAGAGAAAATCCTATAGCATTGTTTTTCTCTAACTCCCACAGAATAAGAAATAACAAGTAAAGGAAACGAGCCGTCATTTTACAAGTTACTTCGACCAAAGGATGTGCTTCCGGGAACGACACATATTTGTACATTGACCAGTTTCGGTATGATGAAACAGTCCCGGAACAAACGTGTCAGATAATTACACATCGCTCCAAGGCCTGCTTTGTTGCTGTTTTCAGCATCGAGTAGTCATACTCTGGTATTTGGTCTCCAACAGAATCACCACTTTCCTAGTCACTACAGCATGCGATGGGATATTTAATAAATAATAGGTCATGGAAACCCAGGGATGAGTAGTTTTGTTGTTTGTTTGGTTGTTTTCAGGAACGCTGAAAATGAGGGCAACACATGCCAACCATTTTTAGTGGTGCGACGCTTTTCGTTGCTGGGAAGGAGGAAAAAGCCCAGTACGAAGAAGCTCAGGCTCCAACACGAAGAGGAATGAGAACTGTGTGCGGCACGCATGGCCCCGCACGCGCACATCCCCGGGAGGGTGCGGTCATGTCTGCGTCCTCTCCTGCTCGCGGGGCATTTCCAAGCACCGGGGGAGTCAGAGCACGGCAGCGATGCGGTTGGCTTCACCGATCAAATAAGAGAGGAGGCTCTTAAACACCTCCCGGGGTAGACGAGTGAAGGATCGAGCACGGAAAGGCGAGGCCAGGGACCCAACCTAGGGGAACAGAGAGGGGAGACGCAAGAGGGCCCGGGGAGCAGCCATCCCTGGTGACGTACTAAGAGGAGAGAAACTCTGAAAGACGCGACATGGGGGATGGAGCTAGGAATCTGAATGTCGTCTCATTTTGGTCACCAAGGCGCCTAAGATTTAATGACTAATCTATGCCACCGACAGTTGTGATTTTGATTCGCCTTTCAATCAAATAACAATAAGCATCTGGCTCATCCATTTCGTCAGAGGGATTCCTTGTTGGCTCGTTTTGTCGTTATGATAAACTCTAAATGCCAGGGTCTCCACACTACGCATTAAACGAATCGATCGATGATTTGGAAGCGTAGGAATAATTGCACATTATGCTTGACAATATAACTAGATGGGGTTTTCAGGGAGCTGAGGGATGCCTGGATTTTGCCCCCAAAATCACAAACCATTTTGTCATCCAGGGAACGGTGTCATGGGTAAGCCCCAGTTGCTCCTGGAGAATGCAAAACAGTCCGGATCACATTCAACAAGCTAACCATATCATATCACAGAAATTAATGATCTCTAGGAAAGTCTCGATTTTTATCTAAACCTATTTGAAATCTTGATGATGAATTTTATTAACTTAGCCCTGAATTGATACTCTTAGTTAAACTTAAAATCATTACATAAGAAGGGTCTTGATATGAAACTGTAAGCCTATTTTATCTACATCTAAGTATTTGGGGAGCGGTTCAATGAAAACTCTTCTTGAGCTAAAAATGATGCACAAAATACCTCTTGGTTTCAAGTCTCACTAGGCACCTGCCTGAAACACACAAAATGCTCAAGCTCCATTCCTCAGGGCCTAAAAGACAACAACCAATAGGAGCAATTCCCCCAACAGGAAGATGCCAAGTCCAAGCGAAGAAAGAGAGAAAACAAAGAAGGTAAGATTTCAAAACAGAGTCCTCATTGCTTTCATCTCGACCCAACCCACCGAGTAACATATCTGACTGGATCACAGACAGATTAATTATAAGCAGGCTGCAGTGTACAATGCAAGGGCTTCGTGGATTCTTGGTCTTTCTGTTAAAGTAGGAGAGTTCTAGAACAGAGGTATAACCCATCACAGGGTCATGGTGGCCAGCCCCCTACCACGAGATGCTCATCAAGGCGACCATATTGGTCAAGTTCATGCAGTAATCAGGATCCTTTATAGGCTGCAGGCAAGGTGCAGGCAGGAGGATTCTTACCAAAGGGGAAGAAATTGTTGGGGGGGGGGCGGGACATCACTTATAATGATTTTAAAGATTCAAAAACATGATTGAATCACACATTAACAATCTCCTCCTTAGAACCCTGACTCTCCTTAGAACGTCCTTCTAAATTTACTTCTTCTAAGAGGAGCTAGCATTTATAACGCAAGATTGTTTGAGTCAGATTCTCAAAGGAGATTATCACTGGAGGCCAGTGCATTTAAATAGCTGGAAACCTTGCTCAGGGTCACCCACAGAGATGTGAATCCTGCTCAAACTGTTCAAGGCTTCCGACAAAGCAAATGACCCCTTAAGGTGATTGGACCCGGGTAGTTCATATTTCATGCTAAAATGTGCGGCACCCCACTTTTTAAAACAGGGGTTGTTACACAGACACCTAAGAAGTACATTAAAACCTCTCGAAGTTCCTGAATAAAGTTGATAGTTTCCCAGAAAAATCAAATTACTCAAAGAATCAGGGGGAGAGGAAGCCATGACTTTTGTATGATCGCAGAGGTACTATGTGAAAGAATGCAAAATCTGTGTTTAGAAAGTAAAACGAGAGGCTTGGAGGAAGTGCTGCAAGCTGGGTGACCTTGACCGTGATTTCTGCACCTGCCTGGCCATCAACGTGCTTCCGTGACGGTTCAGAAAGGCGAGCCCGAAAGGGGTCGCTGAAGTCTTCATTCCAGCCTTTACACGTGTTCGCATGTATCTCAGTAAGCAAAATAAGCCTCAAACAAGGAAAGAATTACTTAGGAAAGGAGTATGTCAAAATTTATTTTTGAGGAGAATGATATACCCAACTCCTTCCACACTGATCGAGCGAAATGAAGGCCATGGGTAACCCATAATACCAGTTAGTCCAGAACTCATACTGAAGTCTAGAAGTTATACTGAGAAATGAAATAATTAGGTAATTTTTAGTTTGCCTACGATCTTAATTACATTTTACTAGGGCTCAACACTATCTTTTTTCTTTCTTTCTCAAATCTACATTGTATTATTTGAAAATGACTTCCACCCATGTTAGGCGGCAGAAGACAGCCCAGGAAGGAGTAAAGGTAAATCCAGTGACTCAGGCATGTCACCAGGTAGCTAGAGTTTGCATAACTATAACACTGTTATAATGAGTTTCCGTTTCATTAGTGAACATGTTTAATATTTGATCAAAAACGCTGAGCGGGTTTGACTAAGCATTGTAAGCTAAGACAGACACTATTCATAGCAGAACTCCTGTAAGTTTCCATTGTAAAAGTTACCCTTTGATTTAGAGAATTAATTAGCCATACAATTATCTGGAGACATTATGACAAAGCCAGATCTGGAGGGGACGTTAAACACAGCTACATTCTGGGGCAGAGTCCAACATCACCTACTCGAGCACAATATCCTACCCCAAACCCAAGAGCCACTCCTAAGTGAACACGTGACAGGAACTCTGGCATGTCGCACTGGGACAGAGACACAAGGGTGTCTGCAGGACATCACTCAGAACAACAAAGTGTTGGCAGCAGACGTCCACCCACAGAAATGGTACGTGCTTACGATGGGATAGGGTGCAGGAGTGAGCGAACGTAGTGCAGCCACGTGCATCAACTTAGATGAATATCAGAAAAATAACAATGGGGGGGGGAGCAAGTCAGAAAAGCAAATGTACAATATAATTCCATGTATGAAAGCAATCGGAAAGATGCGAAATTGAACAAGCCAGTGTTGAACTAGACGCCTGGTAAGACTATTTAAAAAAACAAGGGAACGATAAATATAAAATTCGGACAAGTGAATACGTCTGGGGGTGCGGATGGAGGGGGTGGCAACCAGGAAGGACACGGGGGGCTTCGACATTATTGATAACTTGGTTTCACTGGTCGCTGGGCAAGCAGGTGACTGTTATATCATTATTCTTGAGGCACTCATTATCATTAGCTCATTAATATCTAATTGTACGTAAAATATATTTCATAATTTAAATTCACACATACAGTTATATATACATGTATGTATCACATATGTAACCATGAAGGTTAAAATGCAATCAGAGACTGAATAACACTAACGATCAAAAATGACTGCTATTGATAAAGTAATTCCAAAAGAAGATTCGAGTATTTCCAGAAATCCCGGTTTTGCGATGTTCAACCCAGGATAATAAAGTTTAGATGCTCCACTTTGTGTATCTTTCTTCTAAGTGGCAAATATGAATAAATGTTTACTTGGAATTCTCTCTATAACTATGCTTGAAGCTAATGGTGCAAGTAAAGCTCTTTATATAGCCGCATTGTGGGCTTTGAATGCTTGTCATTGCTGTTTTATTACAAAGAACATCTAAAAGATTTCTTCCCAAGCTAAGAAAAAAATAGTGCTATAATAAGGTATCTTAGATTAGTGGGTAAAAATACTCCTTTTAGAGAACAAAATATAATTAGTTTCTATTCCAAGTCTGTCGGTGTACGCTGGTAACCCCCGACAACTATACATGAACCTTTTAATTAGTATGTTATCTTTGGTGCAATTAATAACTTGTACCTCACGCTATAGGCAAATTAAAGTTTTCCCACTAAAACCAAATTTTTCAGTGTAATTCTGAAAGTGTTTTACCATTTAAATGAAATTTTAACATTCAGACCTCTTGCTCCAAAACACATAAGCCATTTTTTCCCAAGCTAAACAGCTTTTCGCTATCAACAGTCTTTCAAATATTTTACCTAAGACAGAAAATCTCATATTAAATTCAATTTCACACTTGCCAATCACACGTACTCACTCACAATTCCTCCAGATAATGCAATGTGGCCTAATGTGTATGTGTGTGTACATGCACACACAAACACTCATAATGCTGAAGTACATACAAACACGTTAACTGCTAAGTATTGGTTAAAACAAACAGACTTTTAGCATATCATCTTCTTATGTATTGAATATAGTGTTTGACATTAGCAGCTCTACTAATTAACCTTTAAATCTGAGTTGGTACGTCGTAGGTTTAAGGTCCACAGCACTGGTTCTCAAGCTGATGCCATAATGTCGAGTCATGGTATTTGCAAGATGAAATCTCAAAGGATCCCGAGTCCCACCCCTCCCAGAAACCAGAGATATTTGCTGCTGGTAGTGATGAAGACGGAGCTTCCCAGTACACAATCATGATGAAAACTACCTTCTTCCCCTCAAAAAACATCTCTTGCATTTCCAAGGAAATCTAAGCCTTGCTAAAAATGAAGCTGCTTACAAGTGGAAAAGCAAGGTCCTTTTTCACCTGTCTTTCCCTCTTCTCTTATGACAAGCGTGGAGAATCTCAAAATATTTGTGTCCATAAAGTGATTACAAAGAAATGATGGACAAGACATAAAATACTAAAGAGAAAGGAATAAAAGTCATACTGAGGATGAAGGCCTTAAAAATCTAGAGTAGATTTGTTGAGCAGAAATACATATCAAAGTTTACATTAGAAAATAAAAAAATGAATTTAGTATTGCTGGATTTAAATTGGAAATAGCTATTTGAACTCATGACTTTATAAAAAAATTATCTTTTCAGCTCTCTTCCTAAAATGACCTAACAGGGGAGTCTTCCTTCCAGAGGCACTTGAATGGAACAGTGTCCAAATTTTAGACTCTAATACTATTCTCTGCTAAAAGGAATCAGAAGTCTTTGGAGAAAAGTTGATTCCACGTGTCCTGATTGAAGTACATCAAGATCAACTGGAACCTCCCGTGGTTCTCAGAAAACAGAAGTGCTTTCAGGAGTGTCTGGGTGATGCCGAGAGGCCCAAGAGAAGTTTAAGGAGACACCCACAGGCCATGCTGTGACCATCTAAGCATCAACAGATTATAAATGATAATTAATCAGAACAAGTGCATCCTAGTAAAAGCTCTGAATTCAGGCCACTACAATAGAAAGATGGATATAAAGTATACCACAAAAAGGGATCTATAATAGGAAAGAACCATGAGTATGAGATATTTTAAAGTAATTGAACGGGTGGTGAAGTGTTCATAGATTTCAATGTTCTGTTTCTCCTATCAGACATGCACTTCTTTATAAAATACAGTCTGCATTGTTCATTACGCATGCTTTTTGAAAGAATGAACACAAGAACTCTGAGTAACCCAAAGAGTTCTAGAAAAGTAAGAACTAGTCCAAGAAAACACAAAGGACCCAGCCATCGGTTGGAAGAATGAGTCTTAAGGTCTTAAGAAATGTGAAAATAATGGCTTTAAAAATGTGGTGCATTTTTTAAAAATTCAGCATGAAACCGTGTTCGACTTCATAATTTCAAAGAATACTTAAAACCAAACACTACAGCTAACCAAAAAAATTTTTTAAAAGTGAATAAACCTCCCTCCTAGAGTAAAGTGAGGATCAAATGCAAGATAATATATGAAAACTGACAATCCCTGTGGCTTGTTTGTACCTGGTGGTTCATCTTTAAGACAGGTTGACCATGAAAAGAGTAAGATATTTGTTACCATACCCCAGAAATCAGGACACATTCTGGAAAAGCACAGAAATATTGGCTCAAATAGATTTTCTTTCAACTGAATTAAAGGGATAAAAATGTGTCTCAGAAATAGTTGCCCAAGTGCCAGGGAGGATTTTTAAGGAAAAACTACAAAGCTGATGGATTATGTTTCACTCCCTCAAAATGATTCCAACCCAAAATGTTCTGTAACCCAGAACTTTATTCCAAGGGTATTTCAACCATCGTGAGCCTCTGCTTTTCTATTTACCCAGAGTCAGTGCTCAATGTCAATTTATACCACAAACACGATGTTTATTATTATATGCCAGGTTCTATTCTTTGTGCTTAAGAAGCAGTTAGCAACGAAAGAGACTAGGGCCCCTGCCCCTGATGAGTGTGGACAGGAAAGAGAGATGCATAAGAACCTCAGATGAAGAAAATAAGATTATGTGACTTAAAACAACAGGGTGGGAAGGATACTTTTGAGAAGGGGAATAATAATAGAGAGGCTTCTCAGAGGAGGTGACATTTTGAGCTGAGAAATAAATGATAAGAAGCTGGCCTGACCAAGAGTTGGGGGAAGCATTCCTTGCAGAAGAAAGAACAAGTGGAAAAGCCCTGCCTTAGGAATGTGCCTGGCATTTAAAAGACAAAGAGCAAAAAAAAAAAAAAAAAAAAAGAGAGAGAGAGAGAGAAAGAAAAGCCATATGGCTTAGGCAACAGGAATGCAGGGAGGATAACTTCGACGTGGACATAAAGGAAGGAACTAAGAGAACATGGTGCGAACCAGGTAAGCAAAAAGAATACAGAACACCACTCAAGATGGGAAAGTTTATCAATCTTCTTTTCGCAATTCCAAAACCTATGTATGTCCATAATGTCACATGGGGCACCAGAGCTGTGGATCACGAGAGCCACGACAATGCAGACAAGACGGCAACGGATTCTTTTAAGGGCTTAAGACAAAGGGCGTGGAAATACCAACACGAAAGGCTGAATCAATCACAGCCCAGCCCAGAGAATACTACTAAGGACATGAGCTGTAGCAGAGGCGACTGGTTCTCCATGCTCACGCCTGCCCACCTGAGCCATCACGATGGGCAACACCATCCTCCAGTCAACGAAATGCAGTGCTCCCTCTGTGGTCCAGAAACACTCTGCGTCCTAACTGGAGATACGTGGCATATTCATCATGATACAGTCAACGTATGAAAAGATCTAGGACCAGGCCTAGACTCCCAAACATTCACGTAACTAAAATCATCGCAAGGGTAAAGGCATGAGTGAAAATTGCAGGCCTCTAGATGAGATAGAAATTGAAAAGACACTGAAAACTATTTCTCTTGTAGTTAAAATGGGATAATATATGCAAAGCTCCTCGCAGAATACCTAAGACACTATGAGGGTACAGTAAATGTTAGTTCTTTTTTAAAAAAAAAAAAAAGAAAAAAAGGTAACGATTTTTCTGGGTTGCTTCTATTCTGGTTCTAAAACTAACTCTATTGAGTAAAAGCACAGTGACCTAGAATTGGAAGGAAAAGCCGATCTAAAATTGAAAAACCTAGAGTGTAGAACTTTCAAAAATAATGGGAATTTCACTACTCATTTGATTCATTAAAACTACTTAGGAGGAGGACAGGGGACGTACACATCTTTTCCTAGATGCTTTACATACGTGAACCTTATAATGGGCCTGAGGTAAGTATTCTAGCTCCTGATTCCTGAAGAAATCAGGGTTCAGAAATATTAAATGATGTAAACAAATGCGTAAAGCTAATAAGTGGCAAAGGCAGGAGTGAAACCCAGAGTTATTAGGCTCCAAATCTGTTATTTTTTCCATTACGAGACTGCCTGTCAAATACACAAGTTTAACAAATTTTGAATTACTGAGGCTTAAATAGATACCTGGTTTTTTTTTGGTTATTAAACATCATAGGTCTACCCTTGTGATTTTGAGGGTCACCTCAGCCATAAAGAGACAATGCTTACAGATTTACTTCCACATGGCTGGCTTTGTGCCAAGAACCCAACTGGTACTTAACTATTAAACTACTCACAGCACACTTCACGCATCTTTCAAACGGCCATTTAAAAATGAGAAAAAGTAGGTATTGTTTTCTCAACGTCATTATAAACGCTAAGCATAGTTCTGGAAAGTTCAGTAGAACTAGAAATAGAAGGCTTGCAAAGACTGTGGTAGGATAAGTATATTGGAAGAAGACCAGTAGGTTCAAAAATCTAAGAAAAAAGGGAGATAGGAATTACCTTGGAGGAAGAGGCAAGCCTTAAAAAACCAGAAAGAACATATAACTTTATAAAAGAACCCAAGAGAATACAAGTCCCATGAGAGCAAAGCTTGTTTTGTCCCGTGGTAGATGCTCAACAGGTAATGAATGAATGAATGAAGCAGATGGATCACTTGCAAGCATAGTTATAAAGAATCTACTAAAACATCTTGTTTTAAGTGGGGAGAGGCATGCTTTGCCCCTGTCCTTGGTGCTGAATAACTGCGTTTGTCTAGATGTGAGCATTTCCGAATCCCAGCCCACTGGGGTCCAAATTCTACCAATTTTTCTCTGAATTTCCATCTTTATGAAATTAAAAAAAAAAAAAAAGAGGGATTTTTTTTTTTTTTTGGAGCTGTAGAACAAATTATTCCGTGACTCCTGTTCTGAGTCTGCGTAGCTGACTGCGCATACTCTCAGCACTGTTTTCATGCTTGACACTTAGAAATATTTTCCCTACTCCCTTGGGGACGTTGGGCGTTCTGCGTTTCTCAGCCTCCCCTGATGTTATACTTTAGTTTAAAAATAACAGTCATCATCACTCAATTATTCAGCGATCAAGTGTAACACCAGGTGCCAACGACAAGCTCTGACAACGCGAACACACGGGAAAATGCGCCCTCGTCCCCGCAAAGGGTGCAAGAGCCCGGCATTTAGGGCGTCGGGCGCGCCCGTCACTCCGTAAACCTGAAGGAGGTAAAACAGAAGACTAGAATTCCAAGAAGCGGAATTTTCTTTTTCTTTCTGTCCTCATTTTGGCATTTTTCTTCGTATGGAGGGTGCCTGAAACAAAAAGCGCTACTTGGCTCTTCATCTTCTTCACAGGTCGCAAGGGCGTGATCAAAATCTAGAATGCTTTCTACTTCGTTCACCTTGGCGACTGATCTTTTCAATCGATGAGTCTAAAATATCACTAGCACGACCACTCTACGTCTTCCTCTTTTCTTTCCCATTTATGAGTCATATGCATGTGAATCTCTACGTGCACACCTACACGCGCATAAATCAAATACACACATATATATTCGTTTAAAAAAAAAAACCCTCAGAGAATTAACTATATATTTCAAAACTGACTTCATCTGGTCCAAAACCTTGAGATTGCAGATGACCTCAAATGTAAAATAACTTGCGAATTTCACAGATATCCAACCGAACAAAGATTATTAATATGGTTGAATTAAAAATCATCTCATTTAATATTTTTATCCGTTTTCAAATTTCAGAAACTAAGTCTATATAGCCCTGTAGACCTAACACTATAAGAGACAAATTACATTATTTCCCCATATAAAAATAGGATGAAATAGAAAAAACTTTAATTGTAAGAGAAAAGGACCTGGATGCATTACTTACATGCTTCTAGAATAATCTTTCTCATTCATCAGCAACAATGAAGGAGAAAAGTTGGCAAGAGAGCCAATTATACTTATTTTCCTAAGTAACAAATAATCTGGGGTATTTAAAAATCTTTTTCACTATAACTGATATAAACTTTTTACTCAAATTTCTGACATTACCTCTTTCTGATAATGACTAAACATTGCCAAAATGTGGCCAAAAAATGAAAAAATTAAAATATATATGCTAACCATAAAGGTTTAGCAATGTGGATATATCTAAACATTTACATACTTACTAGTTTAACTTAGTTGCCGAAAACATAATGCACATGATAAACATGGTGCAGACAGGGCAGATCAGTGGTGGGGGCTACGTGTGCAATGAGGCAAAAGGAAACTTTTTGAGGTGATAGAAGCATTCCACATCATAGTGGAAGTTGTCACAACTGTACATATTTATCAGAACAAAATGGGTGAATTTTATTATATGTAAAGAACATATCAATAAACCTGACCAAATGCCCCCCACACACACGGTGTACCATGACACCTAAAAATAATTTCTATAAAGTACCTATCTAGAAGAGCATGTAAACATAATTAAATATGACCCGACATAATACTACAAAATGCATGAAGAGTGATTTTCCTATAAAACTACCCATGCACATGTGTGCACAACACATACACATACAAATTATGTGTTAAGGCATACTAAATACAAGAATTAGATTACACTCCCTAAATACAGAGCAGAAAACAGATTTCCTACGCCCTGCCCTAACTACCCCTTACTCAGGCCCATCCAGGATGGGGTCGAACTGGAGAATTTCAGGGAGTGTCTTAACTCACTCACTCTAGAAACCAGCACTCAGAGACTGGTTCCAGACACTTCGGTCTAGTCTCACCTGACACCCAATGATCTTGACGAGGAGAAAAAAGTGGCCCACCTTCACCTATACCTCTGCTATCTATACTAGAAAGAAGTATTTGGCAGAGAAAGAAATTCAAACACTGGAAGGAGAGGAACGGAATGGCAAAGCCAGGATGGTTTGCTGTGGCAAAACCCTGTGCCACACTGACGGCTCCCTTCTCTTTGCTGGGACCCTGGCCGACCCCCAGGAGTGTCTACAAATAGAAGAGAAAAACTAATAATGACAAGTGTAACATCTTAAATAATTTATGAAGGGACAGGCTACATGCACCTTCTCTACAAGTTCAGTATTTAAAATCCTAACTGTCCTCTACACTGACACCCCAAGAAAAGTAATAAACTGGGGACACTGTGGTCTTTTCAAGCAGATTAAACATACCAAGACCACTTTGAAAATAGATAGTACAATGCAAAAGTAGAAAATGATAGTTTTAAAAATATAAACTATTATGAATACGAAAAAAAAGTGTCTATTTAGTCCATGTGTGATCCCTCTCCAAGCAAAGGGGACACAAATTTCTGCTTCAAAAAAAAAAAAAAAAGTCTTTGCAAACTCTGTAATACATGTGCTTTCAATTTTATTTAATAAAAAGTAGGGCAAAGTGAAAAACAGGTGCCTCTACAGACGGAGTATGCTAAACACATGTAACACCTCTGATAATGCTGAATTCCCCACCCCCTTTTGGAATTTAAAACATCCCTAAAAACCTGCATTTCAAATATTGCGAAATATTTAGAATCTAAAATAATGAGGTTTGTTACTTTGCATAGTAACACATCTTCAAATAATATTCCAGGCTAGTTTTCAAGAACTGCATCGATATCTTTTCCATATATACTTAACCTCCTACAGATTTATTTGATTCTCAATAATTACTATTCTCTGGTAAAAGGCATATGTTATTACAGTGCACTGCACTCCCACAAGCTGTCCGTTCAGTGTGTTTTAATAAATCTCTGCCAGAGCTGTATAAATTTGATCCTGTTTAAATTTAATAAGGATCAGAATATATCAAAGCACAAATACCCATGGGAGAAATAGATATTTTGCATAGTTATTGAATGGCCTATTCAGGGATACAATATGTAAGACCCAGACCATCAACCTTGAATTAAAAAGAGAGATTAATGTGTTCAAAGCTGGCTACTTGTTAAATAACAGATGAAATTAGTATTTAATAAAACATCTTCTCTATATTGCTGCTAATGGTATCAGTCCTAACACAGCTTTAATATCAATATTCCCACACAGAATTTTAATATTTACAAGAATTGTCAGCAACATATTTCTCAAATATCTACATTTACTTTGATAAAATGCAGTACTAACTATACTAACTCTGTATGGCACAAAGGCAGCAGCTTATATGAATTTAGAAATGGGGGCTTCATGTCCATCTGAACAACACAGATCTTAAAAAATCTACTCGATATATTTCTCACAGATTTCAAGCATGACGAACAAGGAACCGCTTTTCCAAACATTCTCATCCATGTAGAGAGGACATTTCTGATTTCGATCCTAGTTCAATGATCATTCGTATTCTGTGGTCGAGTAAATCATTTCAATTTCTACCATGATGTGTACTTGCTTGTAACCACGAAGGACAATGACTAATGGGCCCAGGTGTAGAAGCGGCAAGAAAATACAAAAAGGCAAAATGGCACTGATCAGGAAATCCTCCCTCCAAGTGAGGGCGACTTTTGAGACACCTGCTTGTCAAGGACATCAACGAGAAACGGTACCACCCCAGGGACACGAAACCAACGTTTCCTCGCACCGCATGTCCTTGGCCGATGAATGGGCCAAACCGTCTTATCTACAAAAGTTTTGGAGGCTCCAAACTGTTGCGAGGCCATGAGACCTTCATTCGCGCATGCGTGTCATACCGAAATCTACACCCTCTCATTCCCGACTGCTTTCATTGTCTTTACACTAGAAATGTTAAGGGCGAGTTCGTCCCTCACACAAACTGATGAAACACAGCGTCGGCCGGCCCATGAAGACCATCTGCCGCCCTTACCTTAAGATTCGGTCTTACTGTCAGGTAGGTAGGTGGTTGTCACGGGACCGAGTGATACGTGCCCGCTCCCTGACCTGGGCTGCCCCCCGCCGCCCCTCACTGTCTCTCTCCCTGAGCATCTGAGTCTTTCTTCTCTCCCTCCTGTGTCCTCTGGCCCGCGGATGGCTCAGATGGGGTGAAAGAAGTGAATCCTAGCTGAGCAAAATTAGAAAGGGATGTGATGGTTGGCCATCGGCCCTTTGCTGCAGAGGAGACAGGTGTAACTGCCAGCCGTCACTTGTTACTCAGGAAGAAGCCGTAAAATGACCTACAAATACAATACTCCAATGGCCGGCGAAACTGGAATATAAACATGTCAGATAGGGCCCACGTTCATGAGGATCTGGTATGTGAGAGCCAAACACAAAAAAGCAGATCTGTAAGAGTAATGAGTGCATTTAAAAAAAAAAAAAAATCCTGAGATGGTCTCTCTAAACCCATTTAAAAAGTGGCTCTTGGTGGAATGCCTTCAGTTTTCAAAAAAAAAAAAAAAAAAAGTAGTATAATTCTTCTACTATAACTTTTCGTGAGAAGCAGCAGGACCGGCGCCTTATCAGTCATTTGAATAAAAACAATGGTTTTTTTATTAACAAAAAATTTTATATCTTAAGTGGAAAACAAGTATTCCTTGCCATCAATTGAATATAACCACCAAAATAAATACAATAGCAAAGTAACCTATTTAATTCTAGCAAAGTACTAACTACAGGAAGATTTGTAACTGAGTCCTGCATTCTCTCCCCCCCCATCCCTCCCTCACTCCCTGGGATCCCTCTCTCTCCTTCCCTCCATCTGCCTTTGCCTCTCTCTCTCTCTCTCTCTCTCAATGTCTCCGTAGAAAAAAAAAGAGTTAAGCAAGATTAGGTGATAAAGATACACTGGCACCAAACTGAGATTTTTCTCATTGATATAGTAAGAGAGGCTTGAAAGGGAAAGAGAAATGAAATGCTTTCTGTGTAATTCAATATGCTTTAATGACATGTCTTTGTGGCTAAAAATCAAATCTCGTCGTAGCAATGGTGGAAGCTCACCACCTGTGGCTTCCTCCAGGCCTATGCCAACTCATCCTAGGGTTATCTCGTGTCCCTGCCGGATGTTTGAAAGTACCGAGCTCTTCAGTATTCAGCTGAAAAGAAACTTAAGCTATCTAAGACTATAGGGGTCCAGGAAGTGCTTCGTTTTACACAGAACCAATTTTATGCTTATTAAATAAGTTTTGCATTTGTCTAATGGCTCCCTGTGCAGAAGACACTAACGACCAGAGTAATCAAGTATGACAGCAGAGATCGACTGTGTGTACACAGCTCCAGTGGATGCAAGCACACTCTCTCCGATGGTCCCACCCTTCGGAAGTCTTGGGGTGGTTCAGAGTAGCGGTGCTCAAACTGAGATCCCCAGAGAGCGGCACCGTCACAACCTGGGAGTTCGTTTGCAAATTCTCAGACCTCATCCCAGACCAAGTGAATCAGAAACGCTGGGCGTGGGGCCCAGCATCCTGGATTCTAACAAGTGCTCCAGGTGATTCCAATGACATACATTAAAATCTGAGAAGCACAGGGTAAGGAGCACGAACCAGACTGGTGATCTATCCTCTAGGCGATGACCTTAAGCGAGCGGTTTAATCTAGCCATGCCTCTATTTCATCATTGGTAAATGATGACATTTACATGCTTTACATTTATGAGGTACTTACCTCATACAGTTGTTGAGGGTGAAATTTATTAATACATGCAAACTGCTTAGAATAGTTCTTGGAAATATTCTACAAATGTGAATATCATTCCATGTCGGTTACACCAAACATTTACCTAGAGCTAATAACGATCTTTCTTTTCTTCGAACGATGAAGACATTTAGTAACTAAGTGCCTGATTTAGCACTCGGAATCAAGGTGCACAGGCCTCGTCTCTGGATGAACTGGAAATCCAGCCCTATTTCAGCATAGGAGGCCCAGCGACAGGCCACAGGTGACCCTTCAACAGCTTTGGATGAGTTGCCGACAGTTTTAAAAAACTGAAAAATATCAGAGTCAAAATTTCTGGCTCCCCTTGAAAAATGGGGTGCTCAGACAACACTGGCCTACAATTCCCTGGAGCTACTGGTGGTCAGAGGGCACCGTCCTTCAAAGGAGCCAAGTTCTGCTCACCACGCCCCCTGCAGGTCAGCTGCAGTAGTGTACCATCTTCCTGGTGTCCAGGACATGTGGGTTTGCCAGCTCTGTCCTGCAAACTCCGTGAGCTGCAAGGATGCTCTCTGTTCATGGGATGACCAAGCATCCAAGCTTGCCCGAGACTAAGGGGGTTCCCAGGACACAGGTCTTTCATGCTAAAACCAGTAGCGCCACCCCCTCCAAAACAGGGATGAGTTGGTCACCCTATCCTACTCACACACGTCACCCCCAAATCTATATTCCCAGTGTCCCTCTTGATATTCTACTCCCCATTTCCAACTACCCTGGGAATACTTCCCTTGCGAATCCCACCTTTGCCTCAAAAAAACACTTTCCTTCATTCATTCGCGTATTCTGCAAGTACTTCTTGGACGCCTTGTGGAACAGCTGGCACGGTTTCAGGCAACAGGGAAGAAAAACAGTCTCTGCCCTCGCAAGGTGACAGTCCAGCATGGCAGAGGCAGGCAGGCCATCAGTAACACAGAGCATGTTTTAAGACGAACACCCGGAGAAAAATGAGGCCGAGAAGGGGGCTGGAAAGTTACCAGGGAAAAGGAAGAGGATGCAGGTTTAGATAGGAAGACCCAGAGACAAGACATTGTGGAGGAAAGAGCTTCAGGAAGTGAGGAGGGAAGACACGAAATTCATAGCTGAAGAGAAAGGGTTTGAGGCAGAAAGAAGTAAACCAAAGGCCTTGAGGTGGACATGTGCCTGGAGTTTCTCAGCGACGACAGGTGTGTGGCGGGCGTGCCGTGAGCCAGGCCTAGGAGGTGACATCAGAGAGACCGTGGCAGCCACCAAGTCAAGGCCGTGCAGGCCTCCGTGTGGCCTCGACTCTTAGTGTGAATGAATCAGAGAGCCACTGGGGGGCTCCGGGCAGAGAAAAGTTAACAGCACTAACCGGACCCAGCTCAATTATTTTTCTAGGATAGTCATCCACATACAGTTTTTTGTTTTTTGTTTGTTTTTGGTATGCAAGTCAGTCAGTTCGAAAAACTAGACCCCACTGCTGTAATCTTAGCACCCTTCCCATTAAACATGGGAACCACATTTAACAGCAGGGGGTCCCTCGGGTGACAAACTCCAACGCAGAGGAAAAGGAAAGCTTAGCTCAGCTCAGCCACTGGGGTTTATGCAGGGCAGGCTCACCTGCTATTTCCCCGGAATATTTCTGTTTAGGAAAACATTCTGACGAACGATACTGTTTTCAGTTCATGAAATTTTCAATATCAAAGAACCCGGAATTCCTGTTCTGAAACCCACTGTGCCATTTTTATTCTGCCTGTATTTTAATACAGCATCAATATTTAACTACTCATTAAATGAAGTGTGACTTTTATAGTGAAAATGTCAGTCTTTGCAGTTCATTAAATTCATTTAAAGTATAGCTGCTTGATATTTTTTTTTCCCCTGGAAGAATAAAAGGACTGCGAATTGAAGGCATAAACTTAAATTTAAGCATGTGTTTTCTTCAAAATTAACATTCAAGATCTGTAACATTATTCCTAAAATTGAGGGACTGGTTTCATCTTCCTGCCTTCCGCTTAGTGACTGTCATTTTTATAGGGTATAGAGCTGTTTATCACAGTTGGTTATGACCAGTGATGTCACTGTGGGCATTAAGATGTCATAAGCTATTATGAATCTCTGGAATTCTGCATGTACTATTAAAAAAACATTACCTTGAACTATGGCATCAGAAAAAAAATCAACTGTGGAAGATGTGAGACTTTAATACCTCATTGTATCCAACAGGGCCTATAAGTGGTCTATTTTGGTTTAAAAAAAAAATTGTTCTTATAAGAAATTAGGCTGCATGAAAGAAAAGGATGTATTAAAGATGGGATTTGCGAAATGAATTCAAATGAATTTTTTAGATGTTTGCAATCCTTTCTTCCTAAAATTGCCATGATTTACATGTGTGGAGCAGTAAATGCAAATGGTTTCAAATCACTCCAGGGACGTGTACATGATCACAAAGTCTCCTAAATGAGATTTCGGGAGGCTTCGCCGAACAAGACGTAAAGGAAACGAACACCTCGATGCCCTTCCCCTTCCTACGAAAGGCTACAGGGACCCAAGTCTTGTGACAAGAATAGGCCACACCCCTCCCCTCCTCCCCGGCTCCTGCCACTTTCTCATGCTTACAGATCTAAGCATGACCCTTGGTGTGGGCCGGTCTGGAAAGTGCCTGAAAGGTGCCCAGACTCTGAAGCGTGACAGGCAAAAGCCTTCATCATCGGTCCCCAACTCTGCCCTCCGGGAACCCCATGTTCTGCCTTTTCGTGACCCCCAGCTTTCTCTGTAGGATGCTGCTCCCTCAGCCTGG
This sequence comes from Eonycteris spelaea, assembly GCA_003508835.1. NCBI lineage: Eukaryota > Metazoa > Chordata > Mammalia > Chiroptera > Pteropodidae > Eonycteris > Eonycteris spelaea. The sequence goes on along the minus strand of PUFA01000071.1, from coordinate 4,071,249 downwards.
CTCCCCCACCCCGACGTTCTCCTGAGAAGGTAGCATTCCCCACCCCCCCCCCACCCCACCCCACCCACCCAGCTAAAAAGTTTCTTTAGCCGGAGTGATCATTGTAAGAGAAAACGTCCAACTCTGTTCTATTCTGGTTTCAAAAATCTAAAAGGCAAGAAAGACGTTTGAGGGGGAAAAAAAGGTTTGGGGTTTCTTTTTTTAAAAAAATAAAGTTGCAGGACCTGACGCTTCACGCCTTGTACGTGCTAATCGCAGTGCACCTGATCAGGTACAGTAAATGAACTATCGCGAGACTCCTTCGGATGACTGCGAAGGTGGAAGACTGGGCAGGGGGCGTTAGCCACCATTTGCAATGAATAAAGTGCGGTTGGTTTTTCTTTATTCTTTTCCTTTTGTCCTTATCCCTGAAGCCTTCCTATACCAAAAATGGAATGGAAAGAAAGCTCATCTGGAGGCCGGGGCACCGACCTAAGTTACTAAGACGGCAGAGTACATGCAAAATAAAATAATACATCAGAGTCTACGGGGGGCGTCTGGCTACTTGCTAAGGAGCGTGCACTTTACCAGTGTGTCCCCCCTAGAGGGACAAACACTCGTTTCAATTCGGCGGCTACTCGTTGCTTCTGCGCCATCATCGGGGGTAATGGCGGGGGTGGGGGCATGAACCACATAGGCAGAAATTAAAGGCTGGCCTCTGTTCATACCTCTGCACTTCCCCAATATTGGAGAGTCCATCTAGGTCCCCTGGGGCAGGTGACATGCACGCACATACGTGTATACACACACACACACACACACACACACACACACACACACACACTCCCTCCTTCCCCATTATAGGTAAGGCAGCAATACTGTAATACAAACCCACCAGGTACACCCAAGAGAGAAACTGAAAAAAAATGCACCTTGCCTCCCCCATCGGAAGATGCCCGTAATTGAATTATTTGTTCCTATCTTTAAGCAGGAAAAGTATGGGTCTGCCCATGAAGAACTAAACATTCCCCTATTTTTGTTTAGGTCTTCCGGAATTGGCTCTACAGGACTCGCGGTGTTGTCCAACGTAGCTATTTTTTACAAGAATTTCCCACTGCCTCTAAAGACATGCTCCAACGTTCCCACTGGCTTAAGTATGCCTCATACTTTTCAGCCTAAATTTGTAGTTCCTCACGTTTAATTACCCCAGCCCGACACCGACAACCAACCGAAAGAGTATGGCATTTTTCCTCCATAAAATCTATTCATGGAGATTCTACCAAGCCTGGAAGGTCCAGAGAAAGATTCAATAATCAGGGGGAGAAATGAGTTGCAGAAACTCAAAGAGAGCAGAATCGCCAAGGCAGGAGATTAGGGAGCCAGGAGATGAGGGCTCACTGAATTAAACATTCTTAAGCAGACTTACATACATAATGAATTGGTCAATTCTGCCCAATGTTTCTGAAAGAGATTACCCTTCCAACAAGCCCAACGAGTGTTCAAGGAGGGGTAGCTCAGATGGATTCCCGAACAAAATAAGTGTTAATCACTTTATCTCCCCGATCTTTTTTTTTTTTTTTTTTGTGAAGAAGAGCAACTTTTCATTTCCATAAAGCCTTGAAATTGTTGGCTGGCTGGCGGAGGATCCGGGGTGGGGGAGGGCTGGTTGGAGGATGCAGACAATGAAGTCCCTGAAAAGGGGGATTTCCTGACAATAAAACCCTGATCAGAGCCAGAGAGGGGACATTGTCTGCAGTGCGCGCCCCTCCCTTTGGGAATTCCAGCATGATGGAGAGTGGAGGGTCGGCAGTGACAACCGCTGTGGGAAGGGTCGCTGTGGGAAGGGTCGACCAGGTAGGCTCTGAGATTCACTGCTTGGGAAACGTTGGACCATACAACACATTTGCTGGAATTTGTTCTTTGAAAACCCATTGCCACGGGCTTTCTTAAGACATCGTATCAACGGTTCAAAAATATGTGTCAAGTAACCAGCCGATACAATCTTTAAGCAAAGGCTACTGAATATTAGCATAAATTCTCAAGACTAGTTACGTTATCGAGATTTTTTCTTACGCTCTCGGCTCAGGGCTGGGGACCGAGCAGGCAACAAAACAGACGTGGCCACCACTCTCCGCCAGTCACAGTTCGGAAGGCCAAAACCATTTCTTAAAACCCTATGCACCCCACGCCATAGGCAGCAGCCATTCTGTACATGTGAAAGGAATGAATGAAGAAGACAGGGCTTCTGAGCTTGGATTCATGTGACTCGACTTAAAAAAAAATAACAATAACCAGCAGATATACGGGGAACGAGCAAACATGTGAAAGAAGCGATTCGAGTTGAGTGTGGCCCCACAAAACAGAAGAAGAATGGGACGAGATACACAAATACTTAGTACGGAGATCCTGGCTATTAATCTAAGACAGCCATTGCACAGCACCCGTCACAGCACCAGTCCTTGGTGGTGTTCTGACAATCCATCCCAGACAGCTCCGTGACTGAGCTCAGGGACCTCGAGACCCAGGTGGGCCTAACTGAGCCAATTCCCCCATTCAGCACGACTGTTCCCTAGAATGAATGAACACAGACCTTTTCGTCTCAATCCACAGAATCGCACAACTTTGTAAATTTTAAAGACATTTTACTAACCAGAGAGGTGACCAAACAGAAAGAAAACAAAACCGTTGGCAGGTGGCGAGACAGGTGATTCATGCACCTGGTCCACAAGCCTCCTTCCGTGGCCATCAGCTACCCCTCACAATAGACACTGGCTTTCTTAGCTATTTATAGGGACACACACTCATGGAGGCTCCCTTTAGCACCAACAGACCCAAGAGAAATAAGTGCCCTATATTTAGACAGATGCCCTTTGTAACAAAGGAGTAACTCATCCCAGTTAGCACTTTCTAAATGACAAAATCGGAAAGTTTTCCAATTATGCCTCCAGCTCAGTGGCTCTCAACCTAGGGTGATTTGGGCCCCCAGGGAATATTTGGCAATGTCTAGAGATATTTTTGGTTGTCATAACTGGGGGTACTACTGGCGTGTACTGGGTAGAGACCAGGGATGCTGCTAAGCATCCTACAGTGCATGGGACGGTCCCCCGCAAAGAATTACCTGGCCCAAAACATCAACACTGCCGAGGATGAGAAACCCTGCTCAAGTTATACACCGAGAACAGAAGAGGTGTTATGTGTATAAATGGAATATTACTCAGCCATAAAAGAGGAGGATCTCTCGCCATCTGCAACAACACGGATGGACCTAGAGGGTATTGTGCTGAGGGAGTAAGTCAGACAGAGAATGGCACATGTCATTTTGTCATTTCGCTTACATGTGGAATCTAAAGAACAAAACAAACAAAACAGAAACTCACTCCTAGGTACAGAGAACAGACAGCGGGGGCAGGGGGTAAAGAGGTGAAAGGGATTGAGAGGTACAAAGCGGCAGTTACAAGACAGCACGAGAATGTGAGGTGCAGCCCAGGGAATACAGTCAATAACACCGTGTAAGTACGTATGGTGTCAGACGGGTACTAACTAGATTTACCAGGATGATCACTTCGTAAGTTATATAAATATCTAATCGCGATCTTAACACACCTGAAACTAACATAATACTGTATGTCAACTGTAATTGACAAAATTTTTTAAGTAAATAAAATAAATCTGGGGCGAATGCACCTTAAAAAAAATTAAAAAGAACGTCCATCCACCAATGCTCAAGGTGTGAAATCCTTCCAACAGTTCTGTTAAAATATGGGGGTGTTTTGAGGCAAGATTCTCCTCCCATAGTCTACGTTCAGCAACCTATCCACGTGCTAAGAAATTCACCTGAGCTAGGACTATAACCCTCAGTTAGAATATTACGATGACAGGCGCTAACACAAATAAAGTGCTCGGTAAAGAGTTCAGTCAACATTTACAGCTACCTGACGTCGTAAAGACTATTACTACTCCCTGCAAGGTGTGCTTGTGTTTTACCTACAACGACCCCCACCACGCAGGAGGCGGCCGGAGAAGCCCTGAGAACTAAGCGCCATCGGTGGGGCGGGGGCACCTGCTCGGTTCCCCGCTGTCCGCGCAGCACCCGGCACAGCTGAGACCCGTTTTAGAGACGGGGACACTGCGAGACGCGCAAGAACGTGCTGGAGCTCAGAGCCCATGAGCGGCGACACTGGTTCGACCGGGCCTCTGCCCTCACGCCTGCCAGCCCGCCGACCGCCCCACATTCGGGCGTCACTGAACCCCATTAGGCCGCGTGGGTCTAATACCCTCAGATACCCCGAACCGACAGCCCCGTGAAGTTGGAATGAGTCAGGCTGCCTGCCAAGGCTACCAAAAGAAAGTGTTCCCGCGTTTCAGGAAGCTGAGTAAACAAAAGCGTGACCCCGTGACACTCGGGAAGGACATCTGTGTGGCCGCGAGTCGCGCCGACGCAATCTGAGAAGGTGGCCGCTTTGACGAGAGGCGCGCTGCTTCTCTGGATTCGAGCAAGGCTCCTGCGCGCACCGGGCCGGCTCCCCCAGCCAACGCCGCAGCCTTCTCAAAGGACAGAGTCCCTGGGCGGGCTCAGAAACACCTTCCAATGGCTCAGGGCCCAAGTCATGTGGGCGGAGGGAGGCACGCGTGGACCGGGCAGCCCCGGACCACCGGTCCGACGGACCCCTCCCCAGCGCCAGGCTGATCTTCGCGCAGCCTCCGCGAGAAACGAAAACCCCATCTCACTCAATGAACGCGGACGCCGCTGACGCGTGATGTGAACTTTCAGGAATTCATGCTTTGTAAATGCTCGGGGAGTCCAAACATTAATTTAAAGGCTTGGGAGGGTGCCCAATTTCCCATTTTCATCGTTTCAATAGATTCCGGAATTCGGAAGGAAATATTCTATAATGAACACAAATTCTAACAAGTGCTTTAAACTGAGAATTATATTCGGCCGATAAAAAGACCAGAAGGGGAAGGGATAAGAGTTTGTTTTATAGCTTTACACAGCTTTTTAACGTGGAAATTTCTCTTGCAGGAAGATACAAAAAGTACCCTTGACACTATACAAACACATTCGCTGCACGAATAAGTATTTATTCATAACCTGCATTTCTCCACAAAAGAATCGGGGTTGACTTTTAAAAGTATATTTGATTCTAAAAAGAAGGGTAATACTAAGAATCGAGGCAAAGAAATTAATGTTAAGACACTAACAAAGCCAAGATGACCAGCACATAGGAATTTATACCCCCCGTTTGGGACAATTATTAAATGGATTTCATGTTAAACTCCAAGTTTCTTGGCAGCCAAAGGAAAGGGAAAAAAAAACAAAACAAAACCAAGAATAACAAGATTAATAGTACCCAAAAGATAAGTGATGTTTTTTCAGCTCTTCCTGATACAGGAATCTTAGATTTTCTGGTAAATCGTCATTAAAAAGACATGGTGATATATATAATGAGCGATATTCTAGACAGAACCCCTAAAAAAAGACATTCACAGAACTCTTATTCATGATTCTCCTCAATGCAAAGTTTATAGGGCCGTGTGTGGGAGTCCACGAGGGAGCCGGACCCCACGGAGGCAACTGTGGGGCACCCGGCAGTCTGGCAGATGCCTCACACTGAACCTGGTCACCTGGGAAAGCAGAAGCTCCGCCTCTCCCTCCGGTCAGTCTCCGCAAATATATATTTTCTTCCAACACAGTTTGCAAGAAAGTGAATAAGGACTGAGTCGCTGACTTCGAGACCACAATTTCTGAGAAAACGCTAAAGGACAAACTTCCGTGTCAACAAGTACGGAGGACAGCAACAATGTAGATCAATCAGAGACGAAGATTCGCGGCCCCGGGGTAGATTGGCAAAAAGGGCCACAATTCTTCATACCTCCTTGGGCCCAGGCCTCTGTAATGTGATTCTGCGGCTCCTCCCTTAAAAAAAAAAAATGGAATCTATTTCCTCTCCCCCTGACTCTTGACTTGCTCGGGGCAGCAGGATGCAAAGCCTGTGACCTTCTTACTTAGCCTGTGCTCAAGGGCTCCTGCGTACTTCTCAGAATGCTGCTGTCATGAGGGCTCTGGTGTACATCTCGGCCTGTTAGAGGTGCCAGACGACATGCCAAGAGAAAGAGCGACCACAGCTGACAGCCAGCCAACCTCCAGGGGCAAAGCCCCTGGCCAACCTGGAGGAGTCTAGAAACACAAAGAAGGGAACACAAGGAAGAGAAGACTACCTTCCCCACTGAGTTCAGCCTAAACCGCTGACTTGCAGAATCATGGAAAAAAAAAAAAGTTTTTGTTTTAAGCCACAAAGTTTAATTTGTTACACGGCAAGAGGTAACTGATACAAACCAGTTCTGCTAAAGGCAGAAAGCAAGATCTACATACTACGGGGAAAAAAGACAGAGTCGTGAGAGCAAGGCCAAGCTCTGGGAGGATGGTCCCAACGGCTGGAAAGAGAAGAGGAAGCAGCAGTCAAGGAGCGCCCGAGGAGGGGACGACGAGGGACCCTCGGTAACGATGTCTTCTTACTCGAGGAGTTGCTCAGGGAGATGCTACAGAGGGCGTCCACAGGGTCAGACAGAAGTGTAACTATAGATGGTCCTTTCTCTAGACTGGGCAACTGCCAAGTGTGGCCGGGAGCCGGAAGCACCAGCGTCCCCAGCTACGCCAACTCGAAGGGCCACCCCAGACCTGCTGAGCCGCCCTCCAGCCAGACCCTGGATGAAGACGGGACCAGGGTGATGATGGTGCCCTACCGTGGACTCGTGGGCACACCTGAGTTTGAGGAACGCTGCTTTGCAAGGCACAGGGGACAGTGGAATGAAGGAGCATTTAATTACCTCTTGAGTCGCTCTGTCCCTTCAAATCTCCAGATAAAATCAGGGGCAACAATCTCGGTTTGGTGCTAACCCATCTTCGACACTTCCCCAACACTGACAAACCCCCTTTTTCCAACAAACAGAACGCAGAGCGTGGGCAAGCAAGGACTCCAGTGGGTTTCCAACAACACTGTTTACCGCCCCCCACCCCACACCTCGGTGTTCGTTTTTAGGGTCTTCTTCTCTGTCTGGAACGATAGAATCTTCCATGTGCGGTCGTCTTATTTTCCCATTAATTTACGTAAGGAAAAAAGTGAGTCGAACGAAAACATAAAGCGTATCATGGGGCTGGCGCGAGGAAACGGCAAAAGCTGTGACAGGTGAGGTGGCGCTCAACGAACTTGAGACTGAAGTATCTGCAGCGAGCCCCAGGAGACGTCCGGGCCCGGGGAGCGCAGAAGGAAACCGAGCAGCGATGGAAGCTCTGTCTGGAGAACGCGGAAAACCCAACCATCAGAAGTGGGTAGACGCCGTCGGGGGGATTTGTCCCAGAGCAGAAATGTGTATGTGTGTGTGTGCGTGTGTGTGTGTGTGTGAGAGAGAGAGAGAGAGAGACAGAGAGAGAGACAGAGAGGGACAGAGAGAAACAGAGAGAGACAGAGAGAGAGACAGAGAGAGAGAGACAGAGAGAGAGACAGAGAGAGACAGGGACAGAGAGACAGAGAGAGAGAAAGAGAGAGACAGGGAGAGAGACAGAGAGAGAGAGACAGAGACAGGGACAGAGACAGAGACAGAGGCAGAGAGAGAACTGGGTCCTAGACAAGCGGGACGACAAATGACACCAGCAGACAACATCAGAGTCCCTTCTACGCACGAGGACAGGGCCGGTGTGACGGCGACTTGAAAATGCTGATGCCGACTCTCCCTTGTGAGAATGCATCAAAGCCAAGACAGACAAATGAAAAGAGGATGCAGCCAAGGCCCAGGGATACTCGGAAAGCATTCATTTTTATTAAAAAAAAAAAAAACAAAAAGAGTGGACACAGTGTTCAGTTATCCTGACACTGAGGCCTGAGCCTAAACTGACAGCAGACACACAAACGACGTGGCCAGAGGAAAGAGGACTGAGGCTGGGGATGCTGGGAACAAGCGACGACGGCTTTGTCGCTGAGGCTACGTGAACAGTCAAGGGTGGCAAAGGGGCCGGCGGATGAAGCGGGGAGAAAAGGCAGAAAGGGTTGCGGGTGTCTGAGGAAGAAAACGGGGTGGATGCGGGGGGAGGATGAGAGAGGAGCTGATCAAAAAGGACAAGCATCGATTAAAAACCCAAACCGAAAACCCAGTTTAGGAAATGTTGACTAGCGCTCAAAATTTTGTTACCAACACTTAAGACGCGAGAAGGAGGAGTATGAAGATTCAAGCGGCATTTTGAAGAGAAGAGAAATTGGAGCCTAAAATATAAGTAGTTAATTAAAGTTAGGGCGTAGGGTTTGCGGTTCCCTGAGAGGAAGAATATAAATCGTTGGGTGTTTTTTAAGCGTGCCCCAAAGAAAACCTCCAAATTCAAAAAAAAAAAAAAAAAGGACTGAAAAGACATCACAGTGTACCACCAGGAGGACCCTCCAAGGAGCAAATGAAAACTAAAACATTTTCTATTTGTCAATTAGAGTTGACATTCGATATTATTTGATATTAGTTTCAAGTGCCCAGCAAAGTGGTCAGACATTCATACGATTTACAAAGTGATCCCCCATTAGTCTCGTTCCCAAATGGCACCAGAGTCATTACGAATTATTGACGACATTCCCTATGCTGTTCTTTACACCCCGGGGCTATCTGTAACTACCAATTTACACTTCTCAATCCCGGCACCTTTTTCACCCAACCCCTTCCCCTCTGGCAAACATCAGTTTGTCCTCTGTATCTGTGAGTCTGTTTCCGGAAAACTCAAGTAGTGAACGAAGTTATATCAAATTAAAACACTACAGTTGTGGACAAAATTGCAAACCTAGAGCTACCCGAGAAGAGTTCGCTGGAGCTCACCCATGTTCACTCACGCACGCCTGCTAAGCTACCTGTCCCCGTCCATCCACCCACCCTTCTTGCACAGTGATTACTGCCCTGGGCACATGGCCAGCCAATACAGACTACATACAACCCCTGGGTACCTTACAGCCACAAGTGCGGCCATGTGTCTCCGTTCGAGCCAGTGAGAAATAAGCGAGTGTCCGGTGACAGCTTCTAGGAACCTCCCCTGACCTTTGACCCCACTTCCTCCCTCCTCCTGGTTGGACCATGCTGATGACTGGTACCCTAGCTTGAACTATGAGGACAAGGGTGAGAAAGCTGGAGGCAGCTTAACTCCCAGACGTCTACGAATCCACCAGCCCAGCCCTGGACTACTTACCTCTAGACTTTGTCAGGGAAAAGAGAGATGAGCATCGATCTACCGCATTGCTACTCACGTTCTTCTCTTCTGTTACTGGCAGACAAACCCTATCGCATTCTTTGCCTACGTGGACTAGGCTTGCCTTTCTGGACCACTTCTTTGCCAGTCCGAACACTTGGACTGAGAACAGCCAAAGCGATCTCCTGCACATGTTTCCCCAACTCCTGTTCTTCTCTCATTCTTGCCTAGGCAAGATCTACCTCTGATCACCCGAAAGCTGACAAAAAGGTCTCTGGACGAGGGAACAGCAAGAATAAAAGGATGAGATGAAGGCTGGCGTAGTGAGACACGGAGCAAGAGTGGGAAAGAGCAGCGATAAGAAAGAATGTAGAAGGCGGCGGGATGCATCTTGGGCTTGTCAATCAACCCTGTATCCATTCTGTTCTCTGTCTCTGTCTCTCTCTGTCTCTCTCTATCTCCCTCTCTCTCTCTCTCTCTCTCTCTCTCCCTCTTCCCCTCCCTCCCTCCCTTCCCTCCTTCCCTCTCTCTCTACCCTCAATCCCCCTCTACCATCTTTTCCGCTGAAATCATACATCGAATCTTCAGCCACCTTTTCTTTCTGCCCTAGTATCTCAAAGAAAGAGCTAGCAAGCTTCGTTTCCAGGCTAACTCCCCTGTCCCTTACACCAGCTGGCCACCGTACCCACCTTTCATCCCTCTCTCTCTCTCTCTGTGTGACCCTTGAATCTCTCCCTCGAACCTTCTCAGGTACTGTCCTGAAAATACCTTCTCATTAGCTCACCCTCCTCATTCAAACTGTCATCCACACATACCTCTGCGTAAACACATATTCACATACATGCACAAACGTACCTACACACGCACCGTACCAGTACGTTCTAAAGAAAATTCGGATCTTTCACCAAATACTCTAGTGCCTCCCCAATTTGGTCCCGACCGACCACATGTCCCACAAGAGAAAATCGCTACACAGATACGCACCCATCCCCAAAGGTCATCCCATCGGAACCCCCTGCAAAGGCCGCCCTCGGGCCTCGGCAGGGTGTTATGCGCTGCCTGAAATTCCCTTCCCCTCTCTCTCCTCCTCCGAAATCCCACAGGCCCTCCTCACCCAGTCCACGCCTGACAGCTGCCCGAGCTCCTTTACCCGATGACACACACCATCCCTCGGGGACCTTCCCCCTCACCCGGGTCAGTGCTCCTGGAGCACCCTCGCCCACACCAATCGCCTTCATGGCCCCCTTAGGTACACACGACACACATGCACACGCAGCTCCCCTGCCACACCAGAGGTTCCTTGAGGCGGACCACACCTCAGCCCAGCCCCTCGCCAGAATCGCGTTCCTGAGAAGCACTGGACGCATGGTAATGATGCCCCCCGCACTGAGTGCGCACAGGCCGCTTCTGGCATCCACGCAGCAGCAGCAGCATGGGCGGCCTGAACCTCGGAATCCTCACCGCTCGTCACACGCCGCTCCATCTAGCACTTTTCGATGGACTGTCCTTCCCGCCCCATACCTGCTTCCCTCACTGTGAAGCAGATCTTGCTCTTTCCGCTGAAGAACCATGAGGATGACCGTAGCCACCGCCATTCTGAGACGGGTACATGTCTTGGGGCTCGCACGGGACCAAGTCCGCCCATGAGCCTAGATCCAGAGAAAGTCCTAAGGCAAGCGGGAAAGAGAAGCTCTCGGTGTCGGGGAGGCTGAGCTGTGGGGCTGGGACTTGGAGCTGCTTACAGGACATCCTGCCCCCCCCCCGCTGAGTGGAGCCAAAGAGGGGACACGGCTAATATGAGAAAGTCTGAAAACCCCTTAAAACTCGGGTCCAGCAACGCCAGAAACAAAACTTACCAGCTCTTTTATATTTAACTCAGTTTTGAGGGCTTTTTGCCACTTGCAACCAAAGGGTTGTCACTAATAACAACGGTTTTAACCACGCCTCCGTAAGCGTTTTTATTAGAATTTTTTTAAGTAAGCCAAATAATAAGAGTTGAGTGTCTCATTGAGTGTGCTTTTGAAGTACTCCATATTTCGACTTAATTTAGGCTTTTTTCAAAAAAATCACTCCCAACCAATCATACATATTTCATACAAGTTTTCCCGTCAGGTCAGCATTTGGGACTTCTCCTTCCTATATGAAGATTTTTAAAAGAAAGTGTAAAATTGATTATTCTACAGTACACCAAAATCCCTTGCTCCTTACAAATTAGCTATAGGAACTGCTGGAAAAACCTTACAATATGGTATATTTACTTCCACTACGTCGATTTAAAATATTAAAAAAACTCCCATCACCGTATTTACGATAATTCTGCAGAAACCACTTAGTCAATGTAGAAAAGGCCATATTGAACTAGGGCCCAGCTTGAAATCTACCTCCTCCAAAACAATGACTCTATTATCATTCAAATACGTCTTTAGAATGAAATACTTCTTGATACTGGCCAATTTGTTTAGCTTACGGACTGTCAAGACAGTCCAATAATTCTTTTATAAACAAAGTAAAATTAAATTAAGATGAAAGGCAGAATGTTAGTCATAGAAGAGGGCCATTTTCCAAGATCTGGAACATATCTAAGCATGGAACATATCTAAGAGAACATTGTCTCCCCAAGTATGAGATTAAGGGTGCGAACACAGGAAACAAAGAAATAAAATGATCTGCTACAAAACCCGTCGAAAGCTCATATAAACCTTGAATGAAAGCTTCCACACCTTATATTTTAAACAAGTATTTTTGTTTGGGTTTTTTTTTTTTTTTTTTTTTTTTTTTGGAAACAGCTGGATCCAACCCTCAAGACATAGTAAATTTATAAGCATACTTAGCAAAAATCCTATCTTTCCTTATTGCACGGAAAACAGATTCTCCAAGATACTTATGACATCAATAACATGTCACAAAATCCAATCTGAAAGTGTTTGGCCTACACTAGGAACAAAAAGATGTTTTAATGCGTAAATGGCTGATAGGGTTTTAAATTATATTATTGCAAATTTTGCATCATTCCCACTTAATGACGACCCTTTAAGAATGTTTCTTTCCAAATAGCTATTAAGATAGAAAGAACACATCATCATGCAAACACACACACACCTTTATAGTGGTACAGAAGGGCCCCCAATTTTCTGAGTTCCATTCATTACTTCCTGAATCACTGTCTCTCTCACGGGGAAGTTGCACTAGCGAACACCGACCCACCCTCAAGACCAAGGAGTCACGTCCATTGCCATCGCTGTACGGCACACCGGAAGCCTTGACTTTGATCCTTTAGCCCTGAGCTCTCTTGAGTTCCAGGGCGCAGGTGCAATTGCCTACTTGATGTCTCTTTGGCAATCATCCACCAACATAGCCAAAAATCAACTCTTCTTCAAAACCAGTTCTCCTCTTGACATCCTGCTTCTGTCCAAGGTCATGCCATTCATCTAGGGCCCAAACACCCTGAGTCATCCCTGCCTCCTCTTTCTCCCTTCCCAAAATACAGAGACGCTCTGTGCAGGGCCTTCCTCTCCTTCACATGCGCATCTCCTTGGCCCAAACCTTTCTCGTGCCTTTCGTTCGACTGCATAATGGCACCCTCTTCGGTCCCCCTCATCTCTTGTTGGACCTACACTATCGTCGTCAAAAGCACAGATACATCTTCAGAAGGCACAATTCCAACCAAACCGCTGGCCCCCTCGAAGTTACTCAGAGGTGCTCGGTAGTGTGCAGTGTTAACGGCCTTCTTCCTTGCTAACAGAGCATAACACCAATGACACCCATGAGACACTGTGCCCAGCCCAGCAGATGTAAGAATGGTCCAAGCAGATCACTACAATCTCCTCCTCCTTGGGCGATGATTGGCCCAGGAGTGAACATGTGATTTTTTTTTTTTCTGGTCAGTAAGATAAAGTCCAGTGGAACTGTCACCGTGAAAGCTTTTCCTTCTTGGCAACAGAGGTACAGAGAAGATGGAGCTCTTCTGCCATCACTCCCGCCCCCACCAGTACGCTCCCTTGCTTCTGCGTTTTGCGTGCTATCGGGCGAGGATGCAATGTCCAGAGCTACAGCAGCCACCTTGTGACCATGAGGAGACTGGTAACATGCCACGGATGGCGGAATAAAGAGAAAAGCAAAGAGGGTCCTTGAAGACGTGACTTAACCACCGAAACGGCCTGAGACGGCCTAATAAAGACTAATAAAGACTTCTTTATCAGTTAACAAGTGTCCTCCGAGTTTATGCCGCTGTTGGTCGGGCGCTCTGTTATCGGTGGCCCAAAGCACTCTAACTGATAAACTCACAAAGAACAAACTCTACCTGACCACCGATGGCCCTCCGTGATGTGCTCCTCGCCACACAACATCAGCATCACCTGGGGACGCCACTGCAGACCTATGATGCGGCTCCTCCAGCGTATCCTCTGTGCCCTAGAAAGTTCTCCAGGTGGTTCCTGTGCGTGCTGAAGTCCGAGAAGCACTGCTCTCTAACGGGACCACAAATTACCTTTTCCCATTTCATCTACTAACCCGCATACCATGAGGATGCTTGGTTAGCTCACTTTTTACTAGGTTTGAGCATCATTTGTCGTTCGGTTCATGTCATCTCTTCTTAATCAAAGTTTTCCACTTGACGCCTCCGGGGGCCTGAGAGGAATACAGAGGGCTGGAGATGAGAAACGGCAAGCTGCAGGGTACATGGCCACTTCAGGGGCAACCAGCAGATGGCACCATGCAAGGGTGCAGGTCCGGCATCGCCAGATTTATGATTACTTCTAAAGAAAAGCTGGAAACCCAGATTTGCATACGAAGAGTTTTAGATCCAGATGACTAATTGAACTTTTTAAAACTGTTGACAATTCAGTCCCCAAGTGGGTTCAGCATCCCCAATGTGTCACTTGTGACCTGAAGTAGATGGTACTTGAAACACACATCCTTTTGAGTGTTGTAGCCATACACACCTGGCCTTCAACCTGCCATTTCATCTAAAATGGGCTACCATTAACTTTCTTGGGGTAACTGCGGCGCTAGTCTCCACCGAACACGGGCTTTCAATAAACACCCACTGTTCTGATGGCCGAATGAGAAGCCTGCACACCTCTGGTCAGTGGCGGCAGGGCTGTTTAATCCATGAGTCACTATAAACCAGACACTTAGAACGACAAGCTTCTCAGGCGCTGACCAAAAAAAAAAAAAGCTTGAAATGTGAGAAAAGAATTAATTGGCCACACCACACACACACACTACAAAATTTAAATGAACAGGTGCTTAACTAAACATCTACAAAGTGCAAGCTTAAGCCAACTAATCAACAGTAACTCAAGAGATGGTGTATCATCACGTCAGAGTCAGGATGTGAACGCGTCCTGACGTCTGACACCAGGCAGAGAAGAGCCCGGCCCGGCGGCACTCAGAACTTGCTGGGGCCCTGGGAGTTCCTGTGTGCCCGCCTGCCACCACCCTTTCTGTCCTAAATCCTGTCTTCGCTGCAGCCATCGCAAACTTCTTTCCCCTGTTCCCCCTCTCGCTCAGCCTTAAACGGGTTTTCCAAGGTGGCTGAAGAGTGGAATCACCTTGGAGCTTTTACAAAAACACTGCTGCCCCGGGGCCCAGCCGGAAAGAGTCTTGTTGGGGAAAGGTGGGGTCTGAGTATCCTTAACAAGCCCCTCCCCCACAGCCAGGGCCAAAGAACAGCCAGGGCTGAGAAGCCATCACCATTCCAGAAGCATTTCTGAGAAACGCTCTCTGAGACAGTAATCTTTCCCATTGTTCCTTCCCGTTAGCTAGATTTTCTGCCTACTGCTGAGGCTTGGCACAAGGCAAGACCATCAAGTGGTCTGATTATCTAGAATACGAGTCAGCAAACTTTTCCTGTAAAGCGACAAACAATAACTGTTTCAGGTTTTGCAGGCCATAGAGTCTGTCAAAAGGATGCCGCTCTGCCCCCGTGGCATGAAAGCAAGGGCAGAAACACATAAACAAGTAAAGAAATGAGTGGGGCCGTGTTCTAATAAAACTTTATTGATGGAAGCAAATGTGAGTTTCATGGAATCTTCACGGTCATGCAATATTCTTCTTCTCCTGACTTATTTCACCATTAAAAAACGTACAAACATCCTTAACTCGCAGACAGAGTGGGCAGCAGGCCAGATGTGGTCCAACATCTGCAGTGTGCCGACCCCTGATCTGGAACTATTCTACTGACTAGAGACCATAGAATTAACCCACGACAGAATCCGAATGATCAGGTTTGAACTACACTTGAGGGTGATTGATGCCACCTCCCCCACTCACTCAGCCTAATTGTCCCCACGGCTGGATGGGGAGTGGCATCGTGCACACAGTTGAACGTAAACCATAAGTCACTTCTTTAAAAAAATAATTCTGACTCCTCATCTGCATACGAGTTTACCTTAGGCAAAAGTGACAGAGAAGCAAGAAGTACACGAGCATGTTCTGAGGGGCCCACGAAGTGATTTTATTTGTTCATTTGTTGTGAACACTTAAAAGTCAGAATATTTCACATAAAAATCCAGATTATCATCCTCTTGAAAAAATACTTGTGACATGGGGTGATGGGGCCCAATGTTGGCATGGCAACAATCTCCCAAAGCTGGAGGAGGCTACCCCCTCAACCTGGCACGTTATCCACTGGACCACAAACCCTATCTTTCTGTAAGTTAACTGGCTGTCCCTCTAGACCTTTGAGTTTATGACCCCTGGTCTGAAGTCCTTGGAAAGATCTTATTTCTCTTGCGCAACGTGGCTTCAATATCTTCTCTGAAGACCTGACACTGGGAAATATTGAAATCTCCCAATCTGCTCCCCAAATTCAATGCCCCCATACTTCAGGCGTAGAAATGAAATCATTAGTCATCGTGTGTTCAAGTGCACAAGGTATCAATCTAAATCCCCTTCTCAGTGAGGTCTCTCCAATTTGAATCACAGTCTCCAAAGAAGACAGACAAATGACAAACTGCCCTTCAGGTCCTCTTACCCTTCAAACTGGCCGAGACAGAGGCCCAACAAGGTGGAGTGAAAGCACTCATATCAAGTCTTAATTAAGCATAGTGATTAATAACACACATCGTAATTAGAAAGCAAGGTTTGAGATTGATGGGTAAAAAAACGCAGGACTATTCCACATAGGATAAGAAGTCAATAGCCATATTTTGAAAGAGGGGGGGAAAACCCTGAGACTGTGGAGAAAAAGCCAGTGACTAGAGTCTAGTCCAAGTTCATTACTAACACACTGCGTGATTTCACCTTACACCTACATTAAAAACAATAGTTTGTTTGGGGGTGACAAACTTCTGACAACTACATGTCTGTTGGCATGCTGCATATTATCTTCTTACTGTTGAAAAGATAAAGTGAACCCGAGAAAAGAAAAATTCCAAATATATGGATAATGAGTCACCAGTTCACTTAACATAGGCCTTTTGGTTAAAAAAAAAAAAAAAGTGTTAGTTTAATTTGTTATCCACATCAGAAAAAGAACTGTTCAAACAGTAGATTTTCCACTTGAAAATAAAATGGAAATTAGCTCTCGGAAAACAGAGATGACTTTAATTTTATACATCAGTGGCTGGTTCATGAATTATTAACTGATTTTAATGATCCTGGCTATATTTTATTTGAAGTTATTCTCCTACTTGCAAGGACTTTTGAACCCTCAAAACTCTTTCATCCATTCTCCATAGACACTTTCATGAGCGCTGACATTTAAAAAGGATCCATATACTCACAGAATGTAAAGATAATACACACGCAAATAATTTACACAAAGGACTCTGGTCATTTGTTAAAGAGAGAAATGAATGGGACCCTATTATTCACGGTTTGTAAATAAATTTAAAGATAAGCGCTAACTTTTCACTTGTTAAACCTGGAACCGAGGGTTCTGTATTTCTTCTAAAGTTTCCCAGATGGTCATTAAAACAAAAAAGGGCAGAAACATACTGTCTTTGAAATCCATCATTTCCCATCCAGAAAGATAATATATGTCAAGTTAAGTCTTAAAGAGACTAGCAATCACAGGTATTTTCAAAGAACACAAGTGCACGTCTTTGTGTGCTAGTTTTTACATTTTCAATATAAACCTATACTGAATAGCACACCACTTCAGACACACAAGTTAGCTGTGAAACAAAATACTATAAACCTTTAATTAGCACTTGCCGTTTTATACCCATAAAGTTAATACTTCCTCTTCTACTCTATTCTCCCTATAAAGAAAAATTACGGGGAATAAAATTGGGTGTTTCACTCCTGAAATTAAGAACAGGAAACTATAGTTTTGTGGCTCCATTTAAAGATTATTGTTTTTTTTTTATTTGCAAGTAAATGCAAACATCCCTTAAAGGAAGTACAATTTGATTTCTACCAAAATGGAATGTTGTACCTAACTTTCATAAGTTGGGTATACACAACTTCTGAGGACCAGGGTGCTGAATTACTAAGAAACCAAGTTATTTCAGGCAAACAGCTGCATTCAGAAAATGTGACAGCAAACCAACTTGCATCCTTACTCCCAAAGTCGAACATGCATCTCAATAAATAATGTCTGTTTTCCAGCTTTCTATACTTTCCCTGAAATAAATGTTCTCAATTTAAATGAATGCAAAATAGCTTCTTGAAAGGAAAAAAGAAAAAAAAAAAAAGGAAAGAAAAAAAGAAAAGAAAAGAGAAAGAAACACGCACACAAAACACCCACAATTTCCTCTGGTCCCTTGAAGTACCCTTGGGATCCCAGTGAACAGAGAGATTTGCCACGCATTGCAGTGACTGGATTAGTACAAAAGGTTTCTATTTTGGTGTCATTCGAGTGGTGCTGATCTTAAATCAGAGAAAGTAGTTACATGAGGCAAGGTAATGGCTTCCAAAAATAAGAGCCTGCCCAGCTATACCAGGCTTGCGTACACAGGCTGAGTTCTAAGGAGATAAATAATACCCCACTGGAACAATTAGATAGAGTCTCAGAAACACTACATACTTAATTAGGCTGCCTGAGTCCCTAACTGAGGATACATCGGGGACTTTTTAAAAGCGTTTAACAGCCCGAGTAAATCCAAAATCAGAGGACAGACCCTGAACTCTGGCTCCAGGGCCTTTTCTCGCTTCTCTTTCGACGCTTAACGTATCACTCCTGGAATTCTGAGAGGATGAACGCCCCCCACACTCAAAGGGTTAAAACACACTGCATGACGCCCCCTTCTTTCTACCCTCGTGAGGAGGCCCCTCCACGCCAGGCA
Organism: Eonycteris spelaea; assembly: GCA_003508835.1. Lineage (NCBI taxonomy): Eukaryota > Metazoa > Chordata > Mammalia > Chiroptera > Pteropodidae > Eonycteris > Eonycteris spelaea. The sequence goes on along the minus strand of PUFA01000071.1, from coordinate 4,052,823 downwards.
CGGAGCTGGGCGATGGTGACACAGGGGTGAGGGAGAGAGACCCTAATGGTCGCTCACAAACTTCAGCACTGGAGTTGGGAACGCAGTATAAACAAGTACGCAGGAGCACAAGCCCGCATCAGCCGCGGGGGCAGAGCGAACCCCACGCTCCGCGCAATTCCTCCTCTTCCTGTGATGTATTCCTTAGTTTTGTATGGCACCTTTCTTTCCAGCAGGCTCCTTATTTCCTCCTCCGTTATCCAAGCAATCATAAACAAACTACGATTTGGAAGAAAAAGGGGGGCGGGGGAAGGGGGGAGGAGGGAGGAACCGGGCGGCGGGGGGGGGGGCGGATAAAGGAGAAAGAAAAACCACATTCAAAAGGCACTAGCCATCCGGGCACAGCGCTTCCTCTGAATATCGCCCTTAGGGTGACGCTGCCTCCGAAGCTTGGCCCCGGGGCTCGGGGAAGGGCGGGGAACCCGGCCCGAGGGCTGCGGCTCCCGCACCGACTCGCCGCTCCCCGCGGCGCCCGCCGCCCGGCGGAGATGCGCCTTCGGCCACCTGAAAACGCTCGGTCCTCGAAGTCGCGCCGGGGGAGGTGGAGGAGGTGGTGTGACCCCAAGGCGTGGCGTGGAGGTTCCAACCCTGATCTCCCCGAAAGGGAAAACTTACCCCCAAAATGAAAGCTAGGGAGCCACTTGTGCTAACCAGGGAGGGCCGGACACCCCGGTTCCGCGGTCCAAGCGCCCCAGGAGAGGGCTGGCAGCAAAGGCCACCGGAGGGGGTCCCCGCACCCCGCCCTCCCACCCAGGACACGCTCAAAAGTTTGTTCCTTTCGTTCCCTAAGCGGCCCGGGGTCCGGCTCGCGTGCGTGGGGGGAGGCAAGATGCGCCTGGGAGTGGGGCGGCGGGGCCATCGGACCAGGGGACCGGGGACCCCTGCGCACCCCCCAGGGGGCTGCGGTCGCGTTTAGTAATAACAACAACAAAGAATCGCACGCAAGTCCCCTCTTTCGGTCTCGGGCTGCTCCTCGCTGCTTCGGGGCAGCGAAGCAGAGTCGGCGGGGTGGGGGCGGGGGGCAGCGGGAGGAGGGGCGGGGGGCAGCGGGGCAGAGGGGCGCGCCGGCGGAGGGACAAAGGTGGGGGTGGTGGGAAGGGGGCAGGAAGAGTCGAGGGAGAGAGTTGGACGGAGAGGCGTGGAGAGGGGAGGAAAGAGGGAAAGAAAAAGTGCGGCGGGCGGGTGGCTGGCGCGCGGGGCGCGCCCGGGATGGCGAGGTGGCCCCCGCCCCGCCGCCGCCCCCGGCCCGGCCCGGTCACCTTGCTGTAGCCGTAGTACCCCAGGCACTGCGCGAAGTCCAGGCCGGCGGGGTCCCCGGCCGCCGCGGGGTAGAACCTCACATCCATGCCGGAGCCGGGCCCGGGGCCGGGGGCCGAGGCTGGGGCTCGCCGCGGCGGGTGCCGCTGGCTCCACCGTCGGGGGCGCCCGGCCGGGGTGGCCCGGGGGGCGGCGCGCGGGACGCCTGGCCGGAGGGGCGCCGCGAGCCGACCCCGAGGAGCCCGGGAGCCGCGGCCGCCGCACACAAAGGCGCGGCCACGCGAGCCGCGGGAGAGCGGGAGGCGGCCCGGGGGACGCGCCCCGCCGGGGCACCGAGGCAGCGCTGCGCGCGGGCCGGGCGCCGGGGGCGCGGGGCGCGGCGCGGGGGGCCCGGGGCGGCGCGGAGAGCTCAGGTGCGCCGGGCGAGGCTGGGACGGCGGCCGCGGCGGATGGCCCCGCTCCTCCTCCCCGGGCGGACTGAGCAGAGGAGCCGCGGAGACAAGGGGCCCGGCCCCTCCCCTCCGTCCCCCCCCCGCCTCCGCCGCCGGTCCCCTCCCCGCGCCGCCGCCGCTCCGCCCCTCCCACCGCGGGCAGCTGGCGCGCCGCCCGCCCCGCCGGTGCGCTCCCCGGCCCGGCCCGCCTCCGGGCGCGCGCGCCCCGCCCCGCCGGCCCTGCCCCGCGCGCCCCGCGCCGTCCCCGGCGCCCGCGCCTCGGTCGCCCCTTCTCCGCGGCCCCTCGGCTTCCCACCTCGCCCCCCTTCCCTCCCCGGTCCTCTTTGTCCCCGCTGCCTCGGAGCGCTCCTCGCTCCCCTCCTTCGCTCGGCCGCCGCCAGCCCCGTGCCCCGTGCGGCCCGCCCTCCGCCTTGGCCACCGCCGCGCCTCTCGGCCCCCGGCGTCTGCCACCCGCGCCCGTCCCACCCCTCGCCATCGGGTTCCTTTGCTCGCCCCCTTGTCCTTCCCTCGTGGGCGCCCGTCCTCGGTTCCCTCTACCCCACTCATCGCCGAGCCCTTCTTATGGCCCCAGCTCGGAGGCAGCCGGCCCGCACGAGTGTCTCCCGGTAGCCAGCGCCCCTGTACACCTGTAGTGTTCGCCCGAAGGGGTGTTGGGGCCTGACCTTTCGCAGGTAGGCGGACCTGAAGCTTCCCGGGTTAAGCCTCGAGTCAGTTCCCTTCGTATTTTCTTCGCTCTTGTTTGTATTCGAAAGGCATTTGAGTAACTGGATCTAGGCGGATCATTCCCTGCTCTGAGAGAAAACGTCCCCATTTTCCTAAAAGGTTCTGGGTGATTAACTTCCTCACACTGCACTCACCCGCTCACCCCCACCCCCCTCTTAATTTCTTTCTGTTTCTTTAAGGTACAGTTTTTTTTTTCCCCATCCTCTCGGATTTATTGCTTCGGGCTAATTTGAGAGTTTGGCCCTCAGCCTTGGTGAAGGAAGGGACTTCTTTCTGTACTAGTTCCCAGCGTTAGGGAGAGGCGCTGAGATTTGTCCTGCCGGGGCTCTATCTGGCCAGTCTCCCCTGTGTGCATGCAGACTCTTGAGCTGAAAACAATTAAAGCCCAACAAACTCAGAGCTATTTTTTTTTTTACCTCCCCTTTTCTACCTAAGAGATAAAGTGACTCAGATGGGGGGGAGGGGCAAGATTCAGAAAGGGAAGTATATAGCACAGTCACCTTGACACGTATAAATTAAGTGTGGTACAAAGGGAGGATCCACGCCAAAGTCGGTTCCTCTGTCCCATTGTTTCTGGATGAGCCCTGCAAGAATTTACCAAATGTTGGCTCACCACCCCCCCCCACCTTAGTCCAAAATGACATATATACCCGATCAGATCGTGCTTCACTGTCTTTGAAATTTTCATGCTTATGTGAATTCCCCCATGCACACATTAAAATTTTATTTTCTCCTGTTCGTCTGTTGTATGTCTTTTGAATTACTCGACCAGCCAGAAAAACTAAAGGGGTGAGGGAAAGTGTCCCCCAACCCAATTTGGTGATCTAGGGGCTACTGGAACCGGAAGGGCAAAATGGACACATGTTTTTTAGCTGATGCTAACACTTTTGTCCCCATCACCGATCACCGCTTTGGTAGCCCGGGGGCCTGAACTTTTCCACACAGGCATCCCATGGGTTTCTTTTCATTTCTTCTGTTCTCTACAGTAGGCACTTGTGCTTGGTGACACCTGTGTGTGTACCTTCTCCCAAAATTATCTTTCTGGAACCAAGCAGAAAACAAAACAAACAAAACAAAACAAAACAAAAACTCCATTAGGAGAAAGTTTGTGTATTTGCTCTTCTCTTAGAAACCTGTGTTTGGAGAGGGCATGAGAGAGAGCTGTGTGTATTCAGGAAAAGGAACAACTGGCCCACATTGTCCCTGGGTTGACACCGGTCCCCCCCCTCCCCGAAAAAGCTTTGGTCTCCCCTCCCGAGTCCCATTGAATGCTGACAAGCCAGCGGCGCTCCCTAATGGCCCAGCGGGTTGCACAAATTGGCAGTGAGCTGAGATATTATCAGGACAACACCCCATTGAGCAGGGGCTTGAAATACAGAAGTGGAGACCCTCTCCCTGGGCCACTGGGCGCCTGTGGCCTCTCCACCAATCAGAGCTGGAGGCTGCAGTGGCCACCTGTTGTCTCGCAAGAGAACATCTTTTAAGTTTCACTATTAGTATTTAACAATGGCGTATAATGCAGCATCTGGGCACGGAGAGGAGCAGCCTGCTGATCTGAGGCACCAAAAAAAAGGAATTCGGGGGTTTTTTCCCAGATGGTTGTTAAAAAGAGCCCCAAAAGACTGGGAAGCAGCGTTTTTCCTTGCACACGCACATTCCTCACCTCTGCTTCTGGAGCCATCCGAGCTTGATGACAGAGGAGGAAGGAAAAGATCATCAAAGTCATAGAGAGACTGAACCTGACGATGTACTCAGACCTGGAGGATCAGGGACGGATATTCGCAGTGGAAATCCCACTAGCTGCGCGATGGGGAATTGCAAGTGGGCTTCAGAACTCAAGTGAGACTCCCAGGACGCTCCCGTGAGTTAGGAAAACTGGGTCATATCAGTTTTTGGCCACTGTTTTGGAAAAGCCTTACTCTTAAAATCCCCCTCCCTGTTCAGATGCAAATGCCTTTGGGAAGAAACAGTTTTCATCAGTGAAATATTTCCCGATGATGATTTAGGAGATAAGGTAAGCAAAAATTCGGAGTCTACATCTTAAATGGGGTGGGGCCGGGGGGAGAAACCATGATTCAGCACCTGCAGATGTGTATGTTGAGGCATTAAAAATGCAGCAATCACTAGGACAGAAATAGGGCCTTTGGGAAGGCTGCAGACGCCCCGATTTTGCACACAGTCAGGCTCCGTGCACTCAGTGGCTATGTTGGGGTCCCTGCTCTGTGCCAGGCACTGTTCGAGGGACTTGTGAATGAGAAAGAGGATTCCTCAGTGACACATATAGAAGTCTCAACAGAGACTGTGAATTGAAGCTCCGCAGACACATCCACATGTGTATACACACACACACACACACATTCACATGCACACATGTACACATGCCCTGTCCCACCCAGTCACCTTGAGATCCTGCCATGACGTAGCCACCCTGCTACTGAGAAAACATTCTTGACAAAGTCACATCCTCGCAGCACACAGTGTGCAGTGCTAGGGACTCCTCTGTGCCTCCCAGACATTGGTGAAAGAAAGCGTAAGGGCGGGGACCAGACACGCCCAAGAGCCTGAGCTGGAAGAACCCTGGCCTCTGCTTGGTCCTTAGGTGGTACTTAAGACAGGAAAAAATGGGAAGGAAGACCAGGAAGAAGGCAGGGAGGGAGAGGGGAACGGGGAGCGGGGGAGAACAATGTTTCAATAGTGGAATATCTTACCTCAGAAACCTGGTTAAGGAGACAGGAGAGAAGAGTGAACCCACCACCTCGAAGGCCTTTGTTCTCTGCTGTCTTAGATCCTTTGTATGCATTGCAATTAGAATTACATGTTGTTTCACTTCCAACTGATCTGATTAAACTCTCCATTGTATTCAGAATACCGTGGGACTTTAAGGGTTCCAGTGGATTGGAAGCCCATCCATTAAAAACTTGAGAGCGATGTCTTCAAAAATGTAATGCGATTGTAACTGTCATGTGATTTATCATCTTCAGGGTGTCCTCTTTTGCGGTCTGTCAGCGGTTTTGTTTCTGCAATGCCGTAGAGAGAGGTTTCCTTTGTCCTAGGTTAGCCTTGGATTTGAAGAAACTTCTCCAAGAACTCATCTGAAGCATGCTTTGAATTTATGCTGAGCCGGGCTAACAGTTATCGATTTAGAAGGGCTGCGCAAGGATCAGTTATGCAGCCAAAATACAACTTCTGGGCATAAGAAAACTCCTGTAGGGTTATTATATGATTTGGGTCAAAATTTTCAGTCTCATTAGCTTGATGTTTCTAATGGACTGGTCGGTGTCATCCAAGAATCTCAAAAAAAATGAGAAAAAAATACACAAACCATAATGGGAAAATTTTACATCTTGACAGAACTCTGAAAACTTTATTTCTTTACTTCATCTGGCTCCAGATTAAACAAGAAAATCCCCATGAAGACTGCATTAAAACTGTTGAGTTACATCACCAAAGATCTTACTAGGCCCCCCGCGTTTAGGGGTCTGTGAACAGTAATTTAACCCCTCTGTGTTCTGTTTGCCCAGATGAGATGAGGGTACTATTAGACATTATATACGGTTTAATTTTCTTGAGTTTTGGTGATGAAAAGTCCTATCCAAATATTATGATCCTCGTTTGCAATATGTAATGTAGCCAAATTAACAGCAGGCTCCAAAATGGAATTTAACAAGGCCAAGGCTGCTCAAGTTTCTCCTCATCTATTCCCATAGTAACAGCTAATGCATTATATCGCTGAAACGTCTCATATCTGGTTTAATGTCTGAATTTGGCCTCATGTCATAAAGCGTAGCGTTTCTATCCAGCACGGATTCTTAGTGTCTGTACAACTCATCTCTCTGAAACTTGAGAGAGATCCGTGTCAGAGTATCACCACTTCACATGCATAGTCTAAATCACATGCAGATAAAATCGAGTCAAGACCTATGGAGGCTCTCATGGTAGCGAGTGTACCCCTGGTATCGAGGACGCATGCTGACCTTGAAGTGCTCATCACAAGTCTCCAGTGCAGGCTAGAAAACGAATCACCAAGAAAGACGTCCACACAGGAATTACAGTCTGAAAAAAAAAAAAAAATCCCCAAAACATTGTCATCATTATTTTAAGTTCTCAGTGAAAGCAAACTTTTCTGGTCTCAAATGTGGACTCCTTTGATATTTTTACTGAGGTGAGAAAACGGGGGTAAAAAATAAGCAAACTTTTCATACATGATAATAAATATACATTTAGTTATGTGCATGAGGCTGATTCTCATATTACTATAACCCGTTTTGACAGATTGTTCTCTGTGCCACCAGGCATGAGGAAAGCACTAGAAAACTAATAATTTTCTCAGTTGACTCTTACTTTTAAAGAATTGATACACCCTGAGGTTCTGACAGATATATAGTAATTATGGAATGGTCACCCCTCAAGCCCTAGTAGCGAGAAAACACTGAGCTGAGAATTTAGTTCCAGAAATATGAAGTGCAGCAAGTATTTGCAAGTAGCTCTTCAATAAAGCTATTTTAAAAACCAATACACTCAACACAATCAGGAGGTGTGCAATTTTCAGTGTGTTTACACCCTGCCTTAAAAAAAAAAAATCCTTATTCACAGAAACCCTAAACTGTGGTCCTGCCTGTTTTCTGAAATATATTCTATTTCTTTTAAAGCGAAAGAATGACCTCTTTTGCAGGAACAATTTTCAGAGACAGCGTGTTTATCAAATGGTTTCTCTGCTTTCATAAAAACAATTTATTTTCACTGAACTCTTCAAGATAAGCATCAAAGCCAGGAAGAATGTACAATGAAGTTTATAATTACACTCCAGAAATGAATACTGGGTACTTTTTTTCTTTTGCTCAAGTCAAAAAGATTTTTTTTTTCCAAAGAGACAAAGGTATTGATGGGGGAGGAGGTTTGATCCCAGAATGGTTCAGATCAGAAAGCTCAGAGGGTTTCCAGCAAAGAGGGGCTCTACAGTGTCACCCACAAAGACCACTGGCTGAACAATGAAAGCTGGGGACCAAGTGCTCTCTTAGCGATGAGTGGAGTCAGTCCATTTTTGATTCTTCACTAAGGGACAGCCATTGGGGCATGAGAGAGAGAGAACCATTAGACGGACACCTTCTCATGACAGTTATCTATCTACCCTTGCATGCAAGTATCACTTAGAGCTCCAATTTACATCGCTTCTTCGATAAGTACCCACGTGTCTGGCTTTAATTTATATGGCATGTTATTTTTAATAGCCGGGGAACAATAAAACTACAAAAATAACAGAGAAAAGAACTGAGTCTAATAAAGACCGTGTTCCTTAAGAAATGGGAAACAATTGTTTGATCACAGAAGAGCCAAGGACTAGCAGGAAAATCATCTCCCCTAATTTACATAGATCTGTGCGTGCCAAACAGATGAGTGTTTGCTTTTCGAGTAATAGTGCAGGTGCGCATCCTGCAGTGACGAAATCTCCAACTCATCAGACTGTTTTGCCAGAGTGGGACATGCCCTCTTTTCTGGAACAGTTTCAAGCTTTTCTCTCCCCAGCCTTCCAGCCACCTGTTTATAGAGTTCTCCTCAGGAGTAGATGCGTGCAATTAGAAAGAGAAAATGAAAATGAATGACCTTGTTTGTGATTTATAACAAAGAAACTCAGCAAATTAATGCTGCAGGGCTTGACCTCTTGACCCGGGAGAAAGAGCCACCTCATGGCTTTGTGGCCAATGAACAATAGTCCAGCGGCTCCCATTTGTCCATCCGGCCTGACTTTTGGATGGGCATCAAAAGCTGCACATCCGAAATATTAAATGTTTTACGAGAGGATTTGTGCTTTTCTAAAAAACAAACAAAAAGCAGTTTAAAGAAGTGAGACTGGTTAGCTAAAGAGCTTTTTCTTTTCTTTTTTAGGGCCAGCAGGTAAAATCATTTAGTTTTATCTACGCAGTGTGTCCTATGTCCGCTTGTTGAAGAAAAGGAGAATATTAAAAATTTCGAGCTCGGGCTCTGGGAATTGAAAAATGGTTAAAAATATCTCAAAGAACTCAACTAGAAAGGTGGCTTGACTAGTAGTAGTTCAGGGACAATGTGTTTTCCTCCTCGTCATGGCTCCTGGTGGGGAAAGGAGAATACAAGGTCCTCCCGTGACATAAATGCGGCGTGGATGGTGCCCCTGGGGTTGTGCAATGTCACCGCATTGCCACTTACCCGACCATCACTTACCCCGACTGCATGGCCCAGAAGCCCAGGGCCGGCAGGAAATGAAGATCACATTGGTGGGGGAGGCTCTTCGGGGCTCGTGCGTGCTTCAAACATCCGGAGGTAGAATCTGGCAGAAAGCGACGCCCTCCTGACGTGTGCGTCTGGCCCCCGGCTGCGTCTGCCACCGCCTACGGCCCTGTTTTCCCCTGCGGGCTCCCTCCTTCGTCCACGCAGAACACATTCGCGAGGGTTCTGGAGTTTTCTTGATCTTAAATCAAAATCCAAATTTGACCTCCCGCTCATGTTGCTTCTTTCTCGTCCTGTCTGTCCCTGCTATCATGTCTTCCACTGTTTTGATTTTTCCCCAGGAGTAAATGAACTCTTGTGTTTTTTAAAAAGAAGGACTCTCCACTGTGCCTCAACTATCTTTTCCCTTAGAAAATGAGGGCGACTTCACAAGACGTGCAGACGCCATGAAAGCCCTCCTCTGGCTGTGACAGCCGGGGCTTCTCACCTCTTCCTTCTGACCCCACGGACACTTCCTCACACGCTTCTCCCCAGCTTTCACCGGGGGCGTCGCAGCCATAAATCTGGACACCTCCCCACGAACCTAGTGACAGGGACAATGCCATGACACAATGATAGCCATCGCAGGTCCAGCTTTCTGGCTACCGCCTGTGAGACTGGCCAATTCCCAAGCCCGGGGAAAGGAATTTCAGAAAGTTCTGCATTTAACTCATCTAAAGAAACCTGTTCTGCAGCCCAAAGCCACACATCTGCCTTTGTGTTACTGAAAGACCGAGTTCTCTTCATCTGGAAAGGTCTCCAGACACGTTCCCACTGTGTGTGCGTGAAGGGTGTGGGGAAGCGCCAGGTGCTACAGCTGCGTTTAATGGGGGAGACGGCGTAGAATGGGGTTCTCCACCTGACCCAGAACGGAAACTTACATTATTCGTTGTTCAAAAATGTTTTACTGTGTCTTTCTAGCTATGTGGGGCAAAGAAGTTTCCAAAAATAGAAGAAAACATGATCCTCGTCCACACTAAAGAATCTAAGATATGGAGAAGGTGCTGTAATGATGAAATATTGTGATCAATGCCATAGGAGAAGGGTTCCCTCCCTAATGCAGTCAGTAAACGTTGAATTACAAATATCATTGCAGATCACGTGTTGGGGTGTTGCTTAGCGACGGGAGAGCCATTTGTGATCAGGATAATCAGGGGAGGCTTCATGGGGAGGCATCTGACAGTAGAGAGTATTTGGGGAGGCAAGAGAAATGAAAAAATGTCCCAGAGGATGGTTTTGAACACAGTTATTAAAGAGAAGAGATTACACGTGTGGGGAGATAGGGTCGTATCAGCCATTTCTTGGGATGCTTAAGCTGCAGTCACAAATAACCCCTATTATCTTACTGGGTTATCATGGCAAAGGACGATTTCTCATTCACATTCCTGTCCGCCTCCAGCCGGCTGCCACTCTGTTCCATATTTTCATTTCAGGACCACAGCAGAAATAGAAGCTTCTATCTGGTTACGGGGCGAAGGAAAAAAGAGGCGTGACAACACGCCACAGGGCTCACGGCTTGTGCTCACATCGCTTCACATTTCACTGGTCAAAGCACGTTCAGATGGCCAAGCCCGATGGCCCTGGGACAGACAGGATGATCCTCCCGTAGGGACCGGTCTGCTTAGGAGAGACCCCGATATTGTGAAATAATGCAACCAGGGACATTGGAAGACTTTTTTTTTTTTTTTTTAGAGACGTATCAAACGTCTCAAACATCTCAGTACAAGTATCAAACGTATCAAACGTCTCAGTACAAGTGTTCAGCTGGAGAGTAAGCATTGAAGAGAAGAACCTGGTGAGCTGAGATGCTGGAAGTTGGGGGCAGGGTGCGGGTTCGGGTAGGTGGGGGGAGACAGGGGAGACATGGAACAGTGTGGAGTTCTGAAGGCCAGGCAACTGAGGTAGCGTCTCTGCAAGAGGCTACGTGGAGGATGGCAAAAACCATGGCCGGGCGCTCGGGTCTACAATTTGCCTTGACTCGTATATCACAGCAGACTCATTTAACAACTCACGTTTATACCATGTGCCAGTTGTGGTGCAATGTAAACATTTGTGTATACGTATTTTTTTTTTAATTAATCCTCCTGGTATCCCTCTGAGGTAGATAGTATTCCCTTTTCTTAAGTTGAAGAAGTAGGCTCTCAGAGGTTCAAGGACTTGCGTAAAGACACAAAGTAGCGCAGAGGAGAGCCACGATGCAAACTGAGGTTTTTCTACTGCATCACTACGGGGCAAAG